>JAWHQI010000002.1:2517500-4917500 GCA_033032865.1 Dactylorhiza incarnata
CGTCGGCTTGCCGGTGTTCTCCAGGAGACGGGGAAGAGGTTGGAGCTTTGCGTGGGCCTTGCTGGTTGGTGGCAGGGAGACGGAGGGGCTGGATCTACCGTCGATCTTGCACGAGGACGCAAGAGGTCGACGGTCTGGAGCTGGCGTCGTCAACAGGAGGGCCGGACTAGATCTGTCGGAGACGAGGCTACACGATGGAGTCGCGTAAATGGACGGGGAGGAGCTCTGGAAGCGAGCGCTGGACTGGCAGGAGGTGGCACTGACCGCGATCGAAGGGTTGGTCGGAGTCGGCGCTGGCAGCGATCGACGGTGTCAGGACTTAGTGAGGAGGCGGCGCTGGAGAGAACCGATCGAAACAGTAGTGTTTCGTTCGGTTCAATTCCAGCTGCCTCACAGGGGGAATAGGGGGAAGCCTTTATAGCATGGATTAGGGCAAAAATGGCTATTAGCAGCCCTACACACCAGATTTTTAATTAAGGCAGATTTTTAACAAGAAATGGAGGAGAATTTCTGGGCGGGGTCGGCTATAAGAAAATGAGATATTTTAACAAAACTAATTAATTATTACGAGCTTGCCCTAAGCTAATCTATCCCCTAAAATACCGGACCTATGCATTTAAGGTCTCGTTGGCCGGTCACACCAACGAGCCAAAAGAAAAGGCGCGAGCAACATGCGCGATACAAAATAACATCCAAGCGCTTATAATACGCGCAATACAACTCGACGCAACATAATAACTCAAAAGATGCACGAAGACATGCGCTACAAAAATAAACAACACGTGCAATAAAATAATAAAAAGGACGCGATGCGGGTTGCACCAATTCTTCCGGGGTTGAAAAGACCTCGTCCCCGACGAGACTCGATGTAATCTGCCAGTAGAAAGTCCAAATGTCGATCGGAGAACACGCTGCATGACTGCCCAACAGATGTCGTCGCTGCAACCTGAAACCTGGAAGTAACCTCTCATCCCCCAAAACTCGCAATCCATTAGTCAAAATTTCATGCCAAACATTTAAATAAACAGTAGTTATTAGAGCTTTTAGAGGATGACAGGGGCAGTATGTGGGGCAAACATAAGGCGGGGGAAAAAGCAGGAAACAAGAGCAAGGTAGAAAGTAAAGCAGGAAGCAAGCGTGATCAACCTGTGGAATCAGAAACTCATAACGCGACATACGCTCGCTCGATAGGCACCTACGAATGTCCGCTAGACCAGGATCGTCTATCGTCATGATTTCACCCGTCAAGGTCCCACTCGAGTCACATAATTTTAAATAGGTCCCACATTTATTTTGTAATATTTTCCATAAAAAACCCTTGAAACGGGTGTCCCGATGAGGGGAAAAAAATCTACGTATCGTCTCGGTCCCCTCAAGACTACTAAACCTAAAAGTGTCAGAACTCAAACGGTAGTGATGTGGTGGTCCAACATGCTCTCCTATATCCACAAGAAGGTGATGCGAACTAAACGCGTGCTCGTCAAAGATAAAGTCAATATAGGGTGGTGACTCTAATGTCACTAACGGCTGGTCACCAAACACAATGTCTATGGCCTCAACGGTTGGTGGCGGCAGTGGGCTAAGAAAATCAGGACATACGACGACCGAGTCAATGTCTCCCAATGTTGGTGCCAAAAATGGTACCAACTCCACGATCGCTCGAACTGAAGGATGGGGGGTAAGACTGTTGAATGGCCGATTACTTTGAGCTGAAGGAAAGGCTATTTTATTGATATAAAGCTTGAGTTACAACTGAGGTTACAACAGAAAAGAATGAAAAAACATCATAAGACTTGAAGAAAAAGGGCCTGGAGGGAGACGGGGAGGTCTCCGGAAAGAGTGACGGGCGGTCTCGGCGGTCACTCAAAACTGAGACCGCTCTAACCACTGGCTGGAACTGGAAGCTCTCCAAAAGGTCCTCCAACTGGTACCCCTACCCCTCTATTTATAGACGCAGGGGCCTGCCCGAACGGGCAGATCTGGAAGGTAACGGGCTGCCCGGAACTGCTGAGATCGCCTGAGACCGCTACTGAGACCGCTGAGATCGTCTGGACCTGCTGAGATCGTCTGGGCCTTCTGAGATCGTCTGGGCCTTCTGAGATCGTCGACTGAGACCGCTGAGGTCGTCTGGACCTGCATCACCTAAACAGAACAGAATCAGCCTAAGGAAACTTCCCACGGGGGAGGTCGCCAAGGGGCGACCTCCGGGCTGAGATCGCCCAGGGCTGGGCGATCTCCCCTCGGGGGAGGTCGCCAAGGGGCGACCTCCGGGCTGAGATCGCCCAGGGCTGGGCGATCTCCCCTCGGGGGAGGTCGCCAAGGGGCGACCTCCGGGCTGAGATCGCCCAGGGCTGGGCGATCTCCCCTCGGGGGAGGTCGCCAAGGGGCGACCTCCGGGCTGAGATCGTCCAGGGCTGGGCGATCTCCCCTCGGGGGAGGTCGCCAAGGGGCGACCTCCGGGCTGAGATCGCCCAGGGCTGGGCGATCTCCCCTCGGGGGAGGTCGCCAAGGGGCGACCTCCGGGCTGAGATCGCCCAGGGCTGGGCGATCTCCCCTCGGGGGAGGTCGCCAAGGGGCGACCTCCGGGCTGAGATCGCCCAGGGCTGGGCGATCTCCCCTCGGGGGAGGTCGCCAAGGGGCGACCTCCGGGCTGAGATCGCCCAGGGCTGGGCGATCTCCCCTCGGGGGAGGTCGCCAAGGGGCGACCTCCGGGCTGAGATCGCCCAGGGCTGGGCGATCTCCCCTCGGGGGAGGTCGCCAAGGGGCGACCTCCGGGCTGAGATCGCCCAGGGCTGGGCGATCTCCCCTCGGGGGAGGTCGCCAAGGGGCGACCTCCGGGCTGAGATCGCCCAGGGCTGGGCGATCTCCCCTCGGGGGAGGTTGCCAAGGGGCGACCTCCGGGCTGAGATCGCCCAAGGCTGGGCGATCTCCCCTCGGGGGAGGTCGCCAAGGGGCGACCTCCGGGCTGAGATCGCCCAGGGCTGGGCGATCTCCCCTCGGGGGAGGTCGCCAAGGGGCGACCTCCGGGCTGAGATCGCCCAGGGCTGGGCGATCTCCCCTCGGGGGAGGTCGCCAAGGGGCGACCTCCGGGCTGAGATCGCCCAGGGCTGGGCGATCTCCCCTCGGGGGAGGTCGCCAAGGGGCGACCTCCGGGCTGAGATCGCCCAGGGCTGGGCGATCTCCCCTCGGGGGAGGTCGCCAAGGGGCGACCTCCGGGCTGAGATCGCCCAAGGCTGGGCGATCTCCCCTCGGGGGAGGTCGCCAAGGGGCGACCTCCGGGCGAGGACAAGGACGCCCAAAAAGAAGGGCGGGGGCGACCTCCCGGGGGAGGAGTCACGCGAGGCACGAAAGAAAGACCACCCAGGTGATAGGAGACCACCAGGGCTCGGAAAACCAACTCGAGGGGATCGCCGATTCCGGGTAAAACATAATCCCCGCATTTTTTTAAGTTTTGAAAAAACTTCGAAAAAATTAAGACTTACCCACGAGAATCGCGATCCACTTTCCTGTCATATTAAAGCATGTATGATAGAAAAATGCAAGTACCTGTGCGAACTTACTACCTCCAGGCATGGTTGAAAAACTCTATCTCTATAAGAGAACTCGCGTCCATTTGATGTTATGTGAGTACCTGAAAAGAACTAGTGTGCACCTGGCTACCTCTGTAAAAGACCGGTTAAAGCAGGTATAAAAGAAACATATGTTATATGAGTACCTGGAGAGAAGATGTGAACACTTTTTTTTCTGTGTGTGCAAAAGATATGCTGAGCAGGTATGTGGAAAAGTAAAGACTCATCAGGTATCTGAAACAACTTGTTGATACTTATCTTGTCCATATTTGAAGTACAATCGATAATTAAGAATGGCGATGTTGTGGTTGTCAAAACTTCTTTGGAGAAGACATTAACTTTGGCCATTTGAAACTGCTTTGTTATGAAATAATTTCGATTTTAAATGGCGATCTTTAATATTCGAGATGCTTTGCAGAGGTATCAGATCATAATAATCCATAAATGATGCTTCTGAATGTTGTTATGAACTTTGATAATTGAAGGTGTCAAATAATTCAAACCGCTCCTTCTGCGAATGAAAAATGAATCTTGAAAAATATTGGTCTTTCGAGATAAAATATTGACGATCTAAGCTTTTCAGACCGCTTCTTTGTTGAATAATAGAAGAAAAGGCCTCATGAATACTTTCATGTGTTTAGATTGCTTGATAAACAGATGAGTACTCAAGGTCTTCTAGGGAGAAACCAGATTACGATAACCCATACATAATGATCTTGAATTCTTTTAGTCCCATTTGAGTGATCTTCAAGGGACGAACGCCGGTGTGGATGAAAAGATAAATGTTTGATGGATTCATGTTGGAAGATTGATGTAAAAATTACTCCAACAATCTCGGACTGTCTTCTAGCTGAAAAATTAAAGAACATCTCAAAAAAGTCTTGATATACTTCAGATCGCTTGAGCAGGTGAACGCTCATGTTGTGGTCTTAATTTCAACAGACCGCCTGAAATAAGTATGAGGTTCTCATCTGATGACCATAAATGTCTCAAAACACCTGTCAGAAGAAGCTTCTTTGAAGAGAACCAGTTAACACACTTCAATACTTCAGATTGCCATAAATTCCTCAAAAAACTCTGGAAATCCCACCGGCAATCTTTAACTTCCAAATCTTGGAGAAAATTAAGGCGGCGGTCTCAAAACTGAGATTGCTGAAGAAACCTGAAAAACCAAATAAACTCTGGAAATCCCACCGGCAATCTCTAACTTCCAAATCTTGGAGAAAATTAAGCCGGCGGTCTCAAAACTGAGATTGCTGAAGAAACCTGAAAAACCAAATAAACTCTGGAAATCCCACCGGCAATCTCTAACTTCCAAATCTTGGAGAAAATTAAGCCGGCGGTCTCAAAACTGAGATTGCTGAAGAAACCTGAAAAACCAAATAAACTCTGGAAATCCCACCGGCAATCTCTAACTTCCAAATCTTGGAGAAAATTAAGCCGGCGGTCTCAAAACTGAGATTGCTGAAGAAACCTGAAAAACCAAATAAACTCTGGAAATCCCACCGGCAATCTCTAACTTCCAAATCTTGGAGAAAATTAAGCCGGCGGTCTCAAAACTGAGATTGCTGAAGAAACCTGAAAAACCAAATAAACTCTGGAAATCCCACCGGCAATCTCTAATACTTAGAGTCCATTCACCTTTAGTGAAATAACAACTTACTGCTCACAGAACCCACTGATTAACAAAAATCTGGGAATGAAAAAATCTGGAGCAACTCAACATAATTTTTCCCTGGAAACCTTTCATGTGAAATCGACCCAGCCCCAGCCCTACCGGCTAATAAAAGTCGGTAGCGGGAGCTCACAAATCAATGAACATAACCTTTCTTTTAATCTCAATCAGATATCTCAACTATTGATGGTAATCATCATATAGGAAGAGATTGAGGGAGAGAAAGGTTGGGAGAAAGGGGGTTGGGCTACCACTACACATCTGCGAGTGATTCGAGCGAGATGTGGTCGTTGTGGGTTTTACGACCCGGAGAAGAAGAGAGAATTGGAGATGTTACTTCCATATTTCCTATCAAACAATAGGGATGGTATTTCCTTTCATATCCATGTCTACGTATTTCACGAGGTATTAACGTAAACAAGAAAAGGTAAAGTGATGTTAAAGCTTTACTCGTTCCGGTTGATCTGGCCAATTTCTACTTTTCATATCAACGTATTTGTAGAAATTTGAATGTAGACAGGTAAATGTAAGTGAAAGTAAAGTAATGAAAGAGTATTAAACGTACTTGGCTGGATGTCCGCAGTGAATATGGGTATGAAGATTGATATAGTTGACTGCTGAAAAACATCCTTGAGATGATAACTGCTTGTAGAACACAGAACTGCTATTCTTATTACAAGCAAAACTTAGAAAATAAAAGATGGAGTAACTCCAAACAAATGGGAGACATACAAAACAAAATTGACACTATCTCATCTATATTTCATGCATTTATTTTATTGAAGGAAAGAAAATCTGCTTTGTGAAGTTGTCTTTGCTGGAACATAAGATCTTCATGTTATTAAGCAATATAATCCTGTAATTTTCCTGCCTTCAATAGTTGGTCTATCAATTTTTGGAGAGCACGACAATCATTTGTATCATGACCAGCAGCTAAATGATATAAGCAGTAGAGTTCTTGATTGCGTTTTGCAACATTAGACCTCATAGGACGGGGTCTTTCATACTCTGGCATATTCCGAACAATTGGAAGAACCTCTTCCAAAGGGATATTCAGCTGACAAGGTCCTTTTGAGCAAGTTTCATATTGAAAAGTTGTAGGATCATAAGACATGATGGAGAGACTTCCAAGTATGGAGATGGCATATCTTGTTGAGATGGAGTAGACATATCCGGAGGAGGTGAATAAGACTTGAACTGCTCATCTTGCGGAGGGATTTGTGATGAAGATGATTGATGATGATGATAATATCTATTCACCCGATGTCGCCTAGTGCGCCGGTTCCGAGAATTCATATAATTAGGATTCATTGCCTCACCTTGAATAAACCGGTTTGCTATTTCGATGAGGTGCCTATAAGACTTGGGCTCATTTGCGGTAACTTTGAATTTGAGAGGGCCTTCTTGGAGTCCGTTGATTAAAGCAACTTGATACAGTTCTTGATCTGCACTAACAATTTGAAGAATTTCTCTCTGGAATCTATCGACATAGTGGGCGAGAGTTTCGTTAACTCCTTGCTTGATTCGGAAAAGGGCTGCGACACCTTTTTTCCTCTTTTTGTTGGTAGAAAACCTTAAGAGAAACAATCTCCGCAAATCCATAAGGCAAGCAATTGATCCAGATGGCAAGCTATAGAACCATTCTCTAGCATGACTGTCAAGGGTCATAACAAAGAGCTTGCACTTGACGCCATCCATTAATGCTCTTAAAGAAATGACTGTCTCAAAGGCTTGGAGATGGGAGAAGGGATCTTCTTTTCCAGTGAAGGTTGGCAGACGAGGTTCTCTAAAACTGTCAGGAGCAGTCACCCAACGAACTCTATCTGTGAAGGGAGAAGGATCTTCCTCTTCAACCAAATCTGGAGGAGATGAAGGATAATACGCATCAGCTGGGGCTGGAAAATTGGTACAGTTTTCCTGAGGGTTAGGCATTTCTACGGGACCTCCCTGGGCAACTGGCCTGAAACATTTAGGTCGAGTGGCCGCAAACTCAGCTTGGGGTGGCAAAGGAACAAATGGATCCACAAATCGAGGAGGAGGAGGAACTTTCTCAACAGGAGGCTGAACTTTTGGTATCTCCATTGATACCCAAAAAACAGGAATTGCCGAAAAGGGAAAAAGCTGCGATAACTTCCAAACGGAGTCGAATTTTGGAATTCTGAGGGCAGAAAAATGCTTGAACGGGGAACCTTGTTCAATTTTTGGATTGTTCAGGCCGAGACGGTCGCAACAGGCTTTGAATTTCTGAATTCCGACACCCGGATCAAAAGTTATGACCGTTTGAAGTTTTGATGTATTTCAGGTCGAATTCCTCGCAACCGCTGTTTCACCAACTACTCAAAATCTGAAGGTCGCGTGTTAGTTCTGTTGGTGCCAAAAATGGTACCAACTCCACGATCGCTCGAACTGAAGGATGGGGGGTAAGACTGTTGAATGGCCGATTACTTTGAGCTGAAGGAAAGGCTATTTTATTGATATAAAGCTTGAGTTACAACTGAGGTTACAACAGAAAAGAATGAAAAAACATCATAAGACTTGAAGAAAAAGGGTCTGGAGGGAGACGGGGAGGTCTCCGGAAAGAGTGACGGGCGGTCTCGGCGGTCACTCAAAACTGAGACCGCTCTAACCACTGGCTGGAACTGGAAGCTCTCCAAAAGGTCCTCCAACTGGTACCCCTACCCCTCTATTTATAGACGCAGGGGCCTGCCCGAACGGGCAGATCTGGAAGGTAACGGGCTGCCCGGAACTGCTGAGATCGCCTGAGACCGCTACTGAGACCGCTGAGATCGTCTGGACCTGCTGAGATCGTCTGGGCCTTCTGAGATCGTCTGGGCCTTCTGAGATCGTCGACTGAGACCGCTGAGGTCGTCTGGACCTGCATCACCTAAACAGAACAGAATCAGCCTAAGGAAACTTCCCACGGGGGAGGTCGCCAAGGGGCGACCTCCGGGCTGAGATCGCCCAGGGCTGGGCGATCTCCCCTCGGGGGAGGTCGCCAAGGGGCGACCTCCGGGCTGAGATCGCCCAAGGCTGGGCGATCTCCCCTCGGGGGAGGTCGCCAAGGGGCGACCTCCGGGCTGAGATCGCCCAGGGCTGGGCGATCTCCCCTCGGGGGAGGTCGCCAAGGGGCGACCTCCGGGCTGAGATCGCCCAGGGCTGGGCGATCTCCCCTTGGGGGAGGTCGCCAAGGGGCGACCTCCGGGCTGAGATCGCCCAGGGCTGGGCGATCTCCCCTCGGGGGAGGTCGCCAAGGGGCGACCTCCGGGCTGAGATCGCCCAGGGCTGGGCGATCTCCCCTCGGGGGAGGTCGCCAAGGGGCGACCTCCGGGCTGAGATCGCCCAGGGCTGGGCGATCTTCCCTCGGGGGAGGTCGCCAAGGGGCGACCTCCGGGCTGAGATCGCCTCCCCTCGGGGGAGGTCGCCAAGGGGCGACCTCCGGGCTGAGATCGCCCAGGGCTGGGCGATCTCCCCTCGGGGGAGGTCGCCAAGGGGCGACCTCCGGGCTGAGATCGCCCAAGGCTGGGCGATCTCCCCTCGGGGGAGGTCGCCAAGGGGCGACCTCCGGGCTGAGATCGCCCAGGGCTGGGCGATCTCCCCTCGGGGGAGGTCGCCAAGGGGCGACCTCCGGGCTGAGATCGCCCAGGGCTGGGCGATCTCCCCTCGGGGGAGGTCGCCAAGGGGCGACCTCCGGGCTGAGATCGCCCAGGGCTGGGCGATCTCCCCTCGGGGGAGGTCGCCAAGGGGCGACCTCCGGGCTGAGATCGCCCAAGGCTGGGCGATCTCCCCTCGGGGGAGGTCGCCAAGGGGCGACCTCCGGGCTGAGATCGCCCAGGGCTGGGCGATCTCCCCTCGGGGGAGGTCGCCAAGGGGCGACCTCCGGGCTGAGATCGCCCAGGGCTGGGCGATCTCCCCTCGGGGGAGGTCGCCAAGGGGCGACCTCCGGGCTGAGATCGCCCAGGGCTGGGCGATCTCCCCTCGGGGGAGGTCGCCAAGGGGCGACCTCCGGGCTGAGATCGCCCAGGGCTGGGCGATCTCCCCTCGGGGGAGGTCGCCAAGGGGCGACCTCCGGGCTGAGATCGCCCAAGGCTGGGCGATCTCCCCTCGGGGGAGGTCGCCAAGGGGCGACCTCCGGGCGAGGACAAGGACGCCCAAAAAGAAGGGCGGCGGCGACCTCCCGGGGGAGGAGTCACGCGAGGCACGAAAGAAAGACCACCCAGGTGATAGGAGACCACCAGGGCTCGGAAAACCAACTCGAGGGGATCGCCGATTCCGGGTAAAACACCCAAGATGAGGGCCTCATCACTAACCAACTCCTCTAGGAGAAGAGAGAGCGATGATGTGTTATTCGAGGTGAGTGACACATCACAAGTAAGTCCCTCTCCCTGAAGTGGGGCCTCAGGAAACGACTCGACAACTGAAGGATGTGAGGCAGCGGGGGCAAGTGGACACACCATGTCAATCAGGAGGAAGGAATGAGGAAAAAACTCATCTTTCTGGAGCAGGGGCTCGGGAAGAGCCTCCTCGATCGAAGGGGGTGCTAAAGCGGAGACAGGTGGAGACACGACTTTAGTCGGGGTGATAAAGATAGGAGGAAGCTTTTCTTCCTGGAGCAGGGGCTCAGGAAGAAACTCCTCGACTGAAGTGAGTGTCACGGTGGGTGTGAGCGGGACCAAAGTGCTCGTCGTGAAACTAACGAAACGAGGCAGAGGACTATCGAAAGACCTAACCACGGGTTCCACTATGTGATATGTAGTTGGGAGATAACTAGGAAGAACACGTCGTTTGCGCATTCTCGTGTCGAGGTTGTGTACATCATAGCACAGACCAATCAGACTCTGCGTGTAATCTGCAGCGACTGTGTCGACCGACTTTGTCAGTTCACGCATTCGAATGGCTAAGTCGCCTAAGGTGGCTCCTATTCGATGTAAGCGACTCTCCATATTTTTTTTTCTTTCTTCTTTTAAACGTAAAATACTAACTAAAATATTTTTAGAAACGAACGACGCTCGGCTATCCCACAATAGGAGTGAGATATCCCAGCAGCCACACCAAACTGATGTAAACTAAAACTAGGGCTGTAGATTTTAAGCAATAATTCATGCGATCCCTCTAACTATTGTGGCGCGAAATGAAACTCCCGGAGTAAATTTAAACGACAAACGACCTAGGTGTTGCAAACGGACGTAAAGCTATCGCGCGAACGTAACAACGACATGAATCTCAATTCCACAGGTGCAGGAGTTAATTGGTGGCACACACGAGTATAAATTTAACGGCAATTAGAAGATAAAACTAGTAGGGCAAGCTCCAATAATTAACTATTCACTTAAACCTTGCGCCTGAAATCAACTAAGGTTTGCGGGAGAGGGATGAAGAGGTATACCACTAGGAGCAGTCGGGGCGAACAAACCCACTGCAGAAATCGACGGAACATCGGATCTCGGGCTTGCAGGAGGTACAGGAAGGCGGAGGTGGAGGATCCTGGACTGGCAGGAGATCACAAGGAAGACGGAGAGGAGGCAGAAGCCACACGTCGGCTTGCCGGTGTTCTCCAGGAGACGGGGAAGAGGTTGGAGCTTTGCGTGGGCCTTGCTGGTTGGTGGCAGGGAGACGGAGGGGCTGGATCTACCGTCGATCTTGCACGAGGACGCAAGAGGTCGACGGTCTGGAGTTGGCGTCGTCAACAGGAGGGCCGGACTAGATCTGTCGGAGACGAGGCTACACGATGGAATCGCGTAAATGGACGGGGAGGAGCTCTGGAAGCGAGCGCTGGACTGGCAGGAGGTGGCACTAACCGCGATCGAAGGGTTGGTCGGAGTCGGCGCTGGCAGCGATCGGCGGCGTCAGGACTTAGTGAGGAGGCGGCGCTGGAGAGAACCGATCGAAACAGTAGTGTTTCGTTCGGTTCAATTCCAGCTGCCTCACAGGGGGAATAGGGGGAAGCCTTTATAGCATGGATTAGGGCAAAAATGGCTATTAGCAGCCCTACACACCAGATTTTTAATTAAGGCAGATTTTTAACAAGAAATGGAGGAGAATATCTGGGCGGGGTCGGCTATAAGAAAATGAGATATTTTAACAAAACTAATTAATTATTACGAGCTTGCCCTAAGCTAATCTATCCCCTAAAATACCGGACCTATGCATTTAAGGTCTCGTTGGCCGGTCACACCAACGAGCCAAAAGAAAAGGCGCGAGCAACATGCGCGATACAAAATAACATCCAAGCGCTTATAATACGCGCAATACAACTCGACGCAACATAATAACTCAAAAGATGCGCGAAGACATGCGCTACAAAAATAAACAACACGTGCAATAAAATAATAAAAAGGACGCGATGCGGGTTGCACCACTATCCCTCACAGACCATTTTAAAGTACAAATTAATATTCAATGGTATTATTCCATGGTTAACAAACCCATATGATTATCTTTGAAAGATTAAAGCCTTGTTTTTAATCCATATCTTACGAGGAGGGGTCGCTGTCTTTACAGGAAACACTAGCACGGTAGGGGTTTCAGTGATGAGCACGGGGGTTTCGGTTTTTCGGTCTTGGCCATGGGATTTAGGATGGGGCGCGTTTAGGTGCTTTTGGGTGTTAAAAATTATTTAAAGTTTTAAAGTTTGAGGGCACGAATATCTAAAATGGGTTTGCGAATATCAACATCCAAAAAAATAAAACCGTGTGGTTTGGCTTAATACATGACATAATGTACCAAAGTGAACAATACCAAGATATTATGAGATGAGTCCTTATACATATATTCATAAATATCTTTTCAACTTTATTTCTGTGTTTGTCCAGCTACTCAAAGCTTAGAAAAATAGAACTAAAGCCTCCCCAACATCCTATACATGAATTTGAATTCATATTTATGTTGTAGCTTTGTAAGGGCGCGTTTAGGTGCTTTTGGGTGTTAAAAATGATTTTAAGTTTTAAAATTTGAGGGTATGAATATCTAAAATGGGTTTGCAAATATCAACATCCAAAAAATAAAACCATGTGGTTTAGCTTAATATATGACATCCTATACCAAAGCGAACAATACCAAGATATGAGATGAGCCGTTATACAGTTCATTAATATCTTTTCAAGTTTATTTCTTTGTGTTTGTCCATCTAATCAAAGCTTAGAACAATAGAACTAAAGCCTCCCCAACATCCTATACATGATTTTGAATTCATATTTATGCTTTTAGCTTTGTAGACCAAGATACAACTGTTGAATGTTATTGCATGCCCATTCTAGCTCCTTTTTTGCACCTGAGGATCTCGCGGTTTGTTGCTCAACTGCTTGGCCCTCTCTCTTGCGTGGCCCTCTCACCCAATTTATAGGCGCTGGCCTCGCCTGCTGCAACATACCCCTCATTAGCCTCTCGCGAACTCTTTCTGCTCCCTCGCCATATCTCGTGCGAACTCCTCCTGAGGCCGCGCGAACTTGTTAAGACCGCACGAGGTTACTGTTTTAGTGTGACTCCCTTTAGAGCCCGCACCGCCATCCTCTCTGTGGCCTCTCTTGCTGAGCCCGCACACCAACACCTTTTGCGGACTCCCTTGCCGAGTCCGCACCGACATACTCTATGCGGTCTCTCTTGCTGAGCCCGCACACCACTTTGTTGTGCTCTAGCTCTCCCAACCCCTGCGACTTCTCCTGATGCGACCACGCCACCTACCATCCTGCAGACTCCTTTGATGAGCCCACACTCTCCCAGCCCATGCGAACTCTCCTGCTGAGACCGCTCCCGCACTCCCACAGCCTCCTTTGTTGAGCCGCGCTCTCCCACCCCTTGCGACCCTTCCTACTATGGAGCTTGCGGTTTCTATCACCGACGAGGCGCCTCTAGTCCTCGTGGTTTCCCCTCCTGTCTCCGCCAGTCATTGACATGCATGACGCCTCTTTTGCCCCGTCCCTTCCGGCTCGTGCTGCAGCTCCTCTCCTTGAAGTGCGAGATAAACTGAGGATTACTACAATCTCCCTCAATGGAAAAAAACTTTGTTGAATAGGTGCACTCAGTGCGTCGTGTCCTTTAAAATAAAAGACTTCTTCATCATGTTACCCATGCCCCTCCCATTGAGACAACAGAGCAGTTGATACGAGATGATGGTCGCGTTCAATCTTGGATCCTCAATTCAATGTAGAGTGAGTCATAGCGCATGGCCATGTACACCACGAAACTGCTAAAGCCATGTGGGATGAGCTTCAGTCCCTTTATTCTGGCAGGGATAGTCTTCAACAACTGTTTGACATCTTCACTGATCTCTAGGCTGTTAACCCTGGGGTGACCGGTGACCTGACCTCCTTTGTTTCCACATCCAAGACTCTTGTTGAAGCATGGATCCAACACCAGCCTCCTTCCCTGGACATCGTGGCGCAGCGCGCACAGAAAGAGGTTGCTCTCATGATGGCACGACTACCGCCTCATCTTCATAGTGTTCAGGCCACCATCCTCTCTTCTTCTGTTGTTCCGTCTCTTTCAGATGTGTGTTCTATGATTCTTAAGGTCACTCCGCCGCCCGACACCGTTCAACCTCTTTCACCAGCTCTTCTCCAACACTCTCCTACCCCGCGACTTCCTATCCCTAGGTCTCAGGGTGGTCGACAGGGTTCTCGTGGTGGGTGCCGAAATGATGGTCGACAGGGTTCTCGTGGTGGGTGTCGAAATGATGGTCGCCCACACTCTTCTCGGTCGATCACTCGCCTCTGTACTTACTAGGGCCGCCCCAATAACACTGAGGTTACTTGCCTCAAGAAACATGGGTACCCACCACCATTGTTGGACCTTGCTTCTCCTCCCGTGGCGGTTCCTTCCACCTCCTGCTCCGATATTGACACCTTGCGCGATGACCTTCAACAACTCCGTGGTCTGTTAACACGGGGCTCTGGTTTCGTTGCTTCTGCTTCCACCGAAGGTATCTTCTGTTTTCCCCACAATTCTTCATGGATCGTGGACTCCGGGGCTACCAACCATATTACCCCGCAAAAACCATCTCGATATACGGACGATGCTTCTCCTAAGTTTTCATGGTGGACAATGGAGATACCACCCTAGTTTGCGATTCTGGCGATATATCTCTCACCACGTCTCTTTCTCCCCGCTCTGTCCTGCATGTTCCAGGCTCCCAGTTTATTCTTCTCTCTGTCAGTTGTCTTACACGGGATCATGATTGCTTAATCACGTTTTTTTCTTCACCGTCACTATTATCGACTGACATCGACGTCTTGACCATGCTCCTCTGCTTATCCTCTAGCGGGCTCTTCATGAATTTTTCTTTTCTGATTTTCATTGTAAATCATGTATTTACGGGAAACAACATCGTTCTACTTTCTCTCCTACTTGTACTCGGAGCGACTCTCCTTTTGATTTAGTGCAATCAGATATTTGGGGCCCCTACAAAATGACCAGTGTCTTTGGCTATCATTATTTTATTACTTTCATTGATGATCATTCTCGCATGACGTGATTGTATCTGATGTGCGACCGCTCCGAGTTACTGCGCATTTTTCACTCATTTCTTGCTGAGACGCAAAACCAAGCTCACGATCCATTGAAATCCTGTGCATGGATAATGCACGTGAATATACTAGTCACCTTTTTTAGGACACCTGTAATGCGCCAAACATTATTCACCAAACAACTTGTCCATATACCCCACAACAGAATGGTGTGGCCGAACGGAAGAATTCTCACCTTCTCGAGGTTGCCCGGTCCCTTATGTTCCAGATGCTAGTTCCTACCGTTTACTGGCAGTTCGTTGTTTCCACAGCCTGCTACCTGATTAATCGCCTTCCATCCTCGGTGCTTAACTTTGCCACGCCATTTTCCATTCTCTATTCCTCTGAATCTCCATTTCCCCCCTGACACCTTGTATCTTCGACAACGTCTGTTATGTCCACAATCTTAGTCAACCCATGGACAAACTGGCCCCACATGCTTCAAAATATATGTTCGTTGGTTACTCTCGTACCCCAAAAGGCTACATGTGTTACTATCCATCTCATAAGAAGCTTGTCACCTCTGCTGATGTCACCAACGATTCTCCTCCGCTGCTTCCCACTCCTTCGATGGTGTCACTACCCTTTGTCCCTTCTCTCAGTGTTTATTCCAGACATGCGTGGGTTGCAAATGGGTCTTCACTGCCAAGCATCGTCCAGATGGGACGATGGAACGCCTTAAAGCTCGTCTAGTGGCTTGTGGCTTTACTCAACAACGCGGCCTCGACTTTGAGGAGACCTTCTCACCCGTGTCAAAGCTGAATACTATCTGGGTCCTGATCTCCTTGTCTGTTCATTGCCATTGGTCGGTACACTAACTCGACATCAAGAATGCCTTTCTGAACGGCGACCTCATTGAGACTGTCTACATGCAGTAGCCTCCTGGCTATGAGATCACGGGGGAGTCTTTGGTGTGTCACCTCAAAAAGTTTCTCCATGGTCTCAAATAGTCTCCTTGGGCCTGATTTGATAAACTCAGTCGGGTGGTTCAAGATGTTGGCTTCACTCGGAGCTCGACTGATTTTTCTTTGTTCACTCGTCATCGCACGACAGACACTGTGGTACTACTTATTTATGTGGATGATATACTCATCACGGAAGATAATCTTGCTGACATAACTATGATTAAGAAGCTCCTGGCTTCTCAATTCCAGACTAAAGATTTGGGCAATCTCCGATACTTTCTGGAGATCGAGGTGGCCCGTCGTCGTGACGGGCTCGTTATGTCTCAAAGGAAGTATTGTCTCGATCTTCTTCATGATGCTGACTACTCTGGATGCAAGCCTGCAAACACTCTTATGGATGCCAACCACAACCTCTTCGCCCATGCTTCCGACTCTGATCTACTCCTTCTTAACCCAGAGTACTATTGATGTCTTGTGGGTAACTCCTCTACCTCACTTTTACGAGACCTAATATATCATTTGTCGCTGCGGTGGTTAGCCGTTTTATGTATTCTCCTTGGATCTCTCATCTCCAGGCTGTAGAGCGCATCCTTCGGTACTTGAAGTCTGCTCCGGGACAAGGGTTTGTGTACAAGTCCTCGTCCTCTTTATCTATTGTCGCATACTCTGATGTTGACTACGTCGACTCTCTAATTAAAGATCAACGATGTCCTAATTAACTATAATTCATCTTTGGGCTCTAAAGCAATCAGAGAGATTGTGGGATGTATTGGTAGCCACTAATAATAAATATCTTGAGAAAGAGAGGTTTGAGATGTCACCTCATCATACCTCATAGTACCGCTGCGAGCCCTTCATCGGGTAGACCTCGAGAAGTCCAAGATGCATCCTAAACATCTAAGATTAACTAAAGAGTAGAAAAGACTAGATGTTTAGGAATGTGAATGAATCATACACATAAAGCTTAGGTGAATAGTACTTTATGGAGTGGAATGGACAAGTTGGTCCATGGAGCCGTAGCCTCGGTAGTTATAATGGAAGGGTTGGTCCTGCGAGCTTGGGCTCGGGTGGAACATAAGTGTATGTGCATAAAATGTGGTGGGTCTTTGGTACTAGTCTAGTCGACACACCGACGGAAGTACTATGACTCGGCAAGTGGTAGGTGTTCAGAGGGCCAGGATGTTTTACTGCGCGATCAAAAGGTCTCATTCCCTAATAACCCTACACTTAACCTATCTAAGGTCTGGTCCCTACGGGTCCAACAAGAGTACGCGGGAGTTCATGAGTACCGAGACCTGGTGCCATAGTGTACATTAGGGCCTAGGTTTGGTAGTGTGTTATACCCCCCTAGGTGACGAGATGCCCGCTCATCTGCCACCATTTGACCACAATAGGAGGTGCCCGAGAGGTTAGCTACCTCCAAAAAGTGGGAACTAAAGATCTGTACGTGCAAAGTCGTGTGAGTGAGTTGCATGTGTGTGAACCAATAATACAAACATTGCACTGCACTGCATATCATACACATCATAAACACACCTCATAAACCTCATCATATAATCTAGTATGGACTCCTTTATACGATGGGTCTATGCAAACGACCTCTTAACTTATAAGATTGCATTAGCTTTCTTTATAAGTTAAGGTTACCTTTCTGTGATGATAGTTAGTCGCACTTCTTTTACCTTTATTATTGCTCTTTGTATTGTCCTTTACCTCCTGTTATCACATAGTAGAATTATTAGTGATTTATTGTACTTGCTAGTAGATCTCATATTAGCTAGACCTTATGATACTGGTTTATTACTATGTGAGAGAGAGCACTGTCACCTGTTTTTGATCCTTCCGACTTGATGCTCCCCTTTTTCCTTCCTCCCGCCCGGTGCCTAGGAGCCACCGGGGGAGGGGGGTGGGGAAACCACTTGGTCTTTTTGACTAACGACTGAATGTGGCATAACAACAGGATCCCCAGGAGCAGCGGACCCAACACACAGAGATGACATCGCATGATGCGGTGGCACGGCAGGGACTCGGAATATCTGCAGCAGCTGGAGCAGCCCCTGTGAGTGTGACAAGATATTATCTTCTGAATGCCATATTTCACCCGTTTCCTTACCAGTAGCTTAGTTCGCTTTCGCGAGAGACTTTTGTAGTGAGGCATATGATGTACATGACATAAGCCATTATTTATCTCATTACTCTTCTGCGCACTTATTTATTTCATCTCATCTGTGGACCTTGTCTTTATTTATGATATGATGCGATGTGGACTGTGTTTTATCTATATTCGCTTCTATTTACTCTGTGAAGAATGGTTGGCCTGTGTATGTTGAACTGCCGGCAGGATCAGCGTCTCGCAGTGACAACCTCCCCGTGTGTTGGAGTCACCGTAAGGCAGCGGTTCTGGGGGTAAGACCCGGAAAATGAGGAAAAAAGGGTCTTACAATAAACCACAACTCCTTCGATTTGAAGTTCGCGATCCCCTGTTTTTACTATAGCTTTTGCAATTTCCCCTATTTTGATCGATGAGCTTGTCATCGCTTCTCTGTTCCTTCAAATGAAGTTCGTCGATCAGAAGTTTCAGGTTTTCACCGCCTTCATCCCCGTCGGTTGTGGCGGTGTGTTAAAGAAGTTGTAGATGGGCAGTATTTGAGCTACGGTACCTTGTTTCGAGTGGTGCGGTAGTGTGTGTTAAAGAAGAGGCGTGGAGACTCGGAGGGAAAGGGCTACAGAAGATTTTATAAATGGTAGGGAAGGGCTTGTTGACTAAGCTGGAGTCAAAAGAGTGGTATGTTGGAAGAATCGACCTGGAACAACAGCATCAAAAGCCATGAGCTAGATGTTTTGGAGTGGAAGGACAACATATCCTCCAAGGTAAATTTTTCATTGGCAGTGGAAACAGCAGACTTTTTTTTTGAGAAAAAATCACGTTTTCCAGCAGAATTAATTTGCTTCTGCATAGCTCGCAAAAATGTCTCAACCTGAAAATTTGCAGGAGGATTGAACAAAAAAATTTAACTGAAGTAATAATAGAAATCTAACTACAAAAAAATAACATCGTATAATGTTAAAAAGGATAAATGTTTATGCATCAAATGCACCATTATATGTGAAGCAAATTCGAGGAGTTTCTGATGACAAGCATGAACTCCGTTTTGTATATATTTTGTGGTTGGTATTCATTTTGTTAAAAATATGTCTTTTTATATATTTTGTGGTTGATATTCATTTTATTAAAAAAATCACTCAAAACTTTGATTTGTTTTCAAACAATTTTTTTAAAACTCTGTTTTACAAACTCCATTTCAGCCAAACAGTTTTTTAATAAAACTATGTTTTTCAGAAACTAGCACTTTTTTCAAATTCCATTTTCTATCAGCAGCTTTACATCAGCAACAACCCAACCAAGCAGAGTATATCCACTTGGTATTTCCAATGCATTTTCGGATAACACTTGTTTTTGAAAATGAACAATCAGCGCTTAATCTTTTACTTTCACAAGAAACTCCTTGTGAAAATATTTCTGACTTCATGTTTTTTATTCTTTTTATTCTAACAAGTTAAATTTAGATGATGAGTCGTTGCAACCAGCAATCTTTGATGATCCATTTGTTGCAATCCAAATTACCCAAGATATGTATAGGTAATTTGGATTCACAATTTCAAGCTCACCGTCAACAAAAGAATTAAGACTATAACGTAGTAGTCGTCGGAAACGGATATCGGCATATTCACCTCAGCGTGAATCAAGAGAGTTGCATGTGCATTTTCAATTTAATTTTTTTTTAGCTAACCTTTAATGTCTAGCTCAAAGACATTAAACAAAACGCTCTTAAGAGACACCCTTTGCTTATCTTTTGCACTTTTCTTTTTATTTCTTTACATATTTTCTTTTTTCATACTTAATTTATAAACATTGAGGACAATGTTTATTTTTAAGTATGGGGGAATTATCTTATATTTTGTTTTTATTAAAAAATCATAAAAAAAACTTTCAAAATACAAAAAAAATATAATTACTTGTGAAATGACCTTGTTGGGCTTTCATCCCACAAAACTGGCTAATACCTTCAGAGCCCGTTGTTGGGCATTCCTTGGAAAGTCTAAGATTTTAAAAAAATTAATTTATATTTTTTTGAAAAATTATTATAAAAATCCAAAAAATTTGAAAAATTATTAAAATCATTTATAAAGCATATCTATAGTTTCTAATATAAATGTTGTAATATTAGATTCCTCATTATTTTTAATTGAGTTTAACTAATTTTAAATTGTGAGTTTTATTTATAGGCTTTTAAAGAGTATTTTATGTAATTTTATTTTATATGTCTTCATAATTTGTTAGATATAACTTTTAGATTAATTTGATATAATGAATTTTTCATTATTTTGATTTGTTTAGAATATTTCTTAGTTTTACATTCTCTCCTTAAAATATCATGAATTAATTTTGTAGAAATTATCCTAATAATTTTAAGATTTTACTTATATTAACTTTAGTTCATAGATTCTTAAGATTTCTCAATTTATTTTCTATACTCCCAAACATATACCTTTGAAATTTATAGGGTTTAAACCTTAGTCCTTTCCCTATCTTTTATTTAACCCATTGATTGACAATAAATAAATAAAATTATAAAAGATCATGTCATGGAATGAGAATAAAATTCATCATTTAAACATACGCACCCAAAGTTTTACAAAGATTATGTCATTGAGATAAAATGATAAAATTCATCACTCTTAAACATATATACTTTGAGAAGTTTAAAAAGATCTTAAAAAGATTATATGTTATGAAAATGAGAGGATAAAATTCTTCATTTCCTAAATATATACAAAATATTTTCTTCTATGCCAATTTCAACCCCCTTTAGCAAATATTAATTGCATATTCAAGATATTTACGAGAGAGTTTAGTTAATATTTTATAGTTTTATAAAAAAAAGTTTCTAATGTTGTTAAAAGTTTTTATAATTTTAATCTTATATTATTTTGCTTAATTCAATACGATCTTATTTATGAAAATTTAATTAGAGAATTTTGAAACTAATATTTATTCTACTCATATCAATTCAGTGTTCAAAAAAACCAGGCCCGAGGGTGGGGGGGGGGGGGGGGGGGGGGGGGGGGGGGGGGGGGGGGCGTTGTCACAACCCGCATTTTCCCACGAATTTAATAAATATTATCAGAGCAAGGGGAAAACACGCGTCATGATGTCACGTCATGTAGGGGACAACTACAGACGTTCAGACAAACACTCTTTACGAATAATTTATAAAGAAAAGAATATGATTGAGTTTAATAAAAAGAATTTATATTTTTAGTTTAAGACCGTGTCCCTCGGTCCAGTGGATCAACTAGTCCACAAGAAGAAAACTATATTTATATACGCATCGGAAAAAAGGTTCATTTTGGCCTACATGAGCATGAAGATCGACATTTCATAAATGGTATGCACACCTCTAAATTTAGTATAAGTAAGAAAAGATTTTCTACGATCTTCAAGGTAGGTGACATTTACTTAAAATCATGCTATGCAAAAATGATATTTTCTATACATAAATTAACTCATGCATCCTAGCATAAATCTTTCCCAGAGAGCAAGTTTATAAGTAACAGAAAATAACAGCAACAAACTAGCAAGTACACAAACACAAGAAGAAACACTATGGGCGTCAACAGACTGACACAAACCCATAGGAAAACAGTCTAAGCTGCACTGAAACAAAGACTACCTCAAAGTAAGAGAGGAAGAAACAAAGGGGCTGCTACCACTCGCAGCACTGAAGACAGGAACTCTATCTGCCCAGCCTACTACTGCTCTGCACCTGAGACATTCAGAAGAAGAACACCTCAGAAAAGGCTGCAAGTGATGCTATAAAAACAAAGAGCAATGACAAACCTTCGAGTAGAAGTGAAACAGACGATCCAGCTATCAACAAAAGTCGGTATAAATAACAGAAATAACATAGGGTAACTAGCTATGCAGCACAAGGTAAACAACTCACAACCGGGAGCAAAGAGATGCATATGTATATATATGTATATCCCGTCACATTTTCATAATAAATTTCAATTTCAAGTTAAAGAGAGACTGTTCAGCTCCAAAAGGCATCAAAACACCGGGCAAAGCCTGGGTGTATGATCCACAAGCAACAAGGCACTGTGGCGGGGATCCTGCCACGACGCGCACAGCCCACGGTGCAAAACCATATCATAAATGGTACTGTGCCGGGGTATTAACCACGACGCGCATAACCCAACATATATTATATATATATACATTATTATATGTATCATATCATGAAAACTCTAAGCAATATAGCTAACAAAGGATTAAAATCAGATCGTAGCATACGATCGACACAATGACACAAACTAGCCTGGCAAAACTCCATGGCATTTACCACAATGTTTTCCAAGTCCAAGGACATACACGAATGATCCGACAATGCTATTGCAAGGAAAAACAAACCATGATTATAGCGGAAAGCTTGCTCCAATTGACACGGTGATCCAAACGACACAACAAATCGGCGAGGCGGCGGGAGGCAACAAGGCTTTCAACGAACTAAAGCCAACGGGAAGCGACAAGGGTTTCTTCGAACTGAACTTCGACGATCAATACGATGCTTACACAAATGAGATCATTTACTTGGTCGAAACTGCGCGACGATTCAGTCGGCCCGGCAAAACTCCGAGACCTACATAAGATGCCCTTCCAAGGCCACAGGATGCACGAAAAGAAAATATTTAACAATCCTTACGACGGAACAACGATTTACTTCGGCAACCGACGGGTCAATCCAACTAACACGACTAGCAAGAGGTACGACGCACAAATGACATGATAGGAGACGATGAGGCTTCCGACTACGGAACTCCATCGGAAAAACGACAAGGTTTCTGACGAACATCACCTCGACAAACATACCCTTTTATGAATCAACACACGAAACCCTTGGGCAAACGAGACAAAACGAATAGGTAGATCCATACAAAATTTCTACTAGCATAAATAACGATCGGAGACGAAAAAAAGAAGAAGAAGAAAGCAAGCGGAACACCACTTGCCTTGAAATCACCGGAAACGTCCTCCGAACAACTCTTCGTCGCAGATCGGTCCAAAAGAAGACACGATGAGGCTAGATCTACAGAAAAATGGCCAAAAGGAAGGTTAGAGCCGAAAACCCTAGCGCGGAAAAGTCCAAGAAATGGGAAATACTCACCACGAACGTGAAGCTCTCACCGAGGGCTTTCCGAATCTATGCTCGGTTGAAATTTTCGTCCACCGGAGCTCCGTCGGCGGCAGTCGAAAGGTTCGCGAAAAGCTTTACTTTCTCGTCTCTCGCTCACTGGTTCGGCGTATACATATATATATAATACTAATAAAAATACTACTATTAATAATAAAAATACTAATACTACTAATAATAATAATAATTGAGCCTAAGTCATAAGTTAACAGTTAAATAGAAGGGGGAGAGACTGACTCGGCGGGATGGATTTCGCCGGGTGATGTACGGGAAGAAAAATGGTCTTTTCGAAAACCTGAAGAAAGTTCTCGTGAAATAGAAACCAGTAAATGTAAATAATTATTATATTGGCCAATTAGCTAACAACATTTCCCGAGAGCTAAATAGATTTCTCGTGAAATCAAGATATTAAATGTATTATAATTATAATATATAATATTATATTATTATGAAAAACTAAACGAACTCCGAAACCGATGAAATTCGCACCGTAGGTGAACGGCGGCGCTACGAATCCAACGGCGAAGTCGGAATCAAAATCTGACGTACCGTTCTCGAGATATAATTTTCCAAAGTTTTACGGCGATGGATAAATATACAAATATTTGAAAATTCAGTGAGGCTTCAAATTTGCTCGGAACGCCACGAAACTTTAACAATTTATTTCTAAAATTAAATAATCTAATTTCTTAACGTAAAATTTTCCAATTCCGGGTTGTTCCAAAATTTGGTCGACTTGACCGAACGGATACGAAAACGCGCAAACGACGGCGCACCGTTAACTCCGCACTAACATAACACTCTTACGTCATTATGATGTCATCAATATATTTCAAATAACAGCCGAAAATTTCGAGGCGTTACAGTCACTCCCCTTAAAAAGAAGTTTCGTCCCGAAACTTTAACAAATAACTCAAACACAAAAGATGAAAACACTCACCGAAGGAGGTTAGGGGAACAACTGGGGATAAGATTACTTTTCAGCACTTAGCTTTGCGTCTCCAAATACGGACAGATTACTTGACACATGAAGGATTTGGCTGCAGCTGGGGCACCGAGTCATGGACTTAACGAGAACTACGAACATACTATCGCAACTGGCTCACGCGAACACAACGCAAACACCAAGGAAAGAAGCAGACAATTTTAGGCTAAAAACAGGAACCTTGATGCTAAAATTATGTAACGACCCCGGCCAACCCAACCGGGCGCACTCCAGACGCCGCTACAACAAAACACATTTCTTCCAAAGCCTGATTAACTTTCAGAACCTGAAGCTTCTAGCAAACTCGGCCAGATACATGACACAAAAAAAAAACAAATCCTGGGGTTTCGATATGAGTCAAAACTTAAAGACATACATTATCCATCCATTAACGATAGCTCACACAAAATTTGTGACTTCGGAAATACCTCATCAAACCGATAACAAAACTAATACCAACAAACAATATGTTTCAAATCTCTATACATCATAGTAGAATCCGGGTGGTAACGAATGTCAATGCCAGAATTCGCAATATATTTCATTCATTTTCTCTGGCGCAGAATCAACTCCTTCTGAGCGAAGATATGCTTCGATTCTTATGGTCCGTAAACCTTACACAACACGTCATACCAAAATAATCTCCAAGGTTCAATTCCTAGATTACTGTGGTAAATTCCAAATCACGCGCATGATAATTCTCTTCATGAATCTTCGATTGCCTCAAACCACAAGCGATCATTATTTTTTTTTGAGACATACCTAGGCTCAACGTACGACTCATCTACATAAACAGTACACCACTTCTTCGGTAGGTAAGATCCAAAACAGGAGCAGTGCTCAATCTTCTCTTCAATTCCTGAAAGGCTCCTTCGCATTAGTCACCCAAAACAAAAGTTGAATTCTCTTACATAAACCTAACCAGAGACGCAAATAACCACAAGAATCATTACACAATCCTTCTATATCATCCTGCCAATGCTACAAAATTCCCTATTTCCTTGGATGTTGTAAATCTCTTCCAAACCAATCACTCAGCGATCTATACTGGGTCTGTCGAAAACTCATCCGCATTAATAACATGACCCAAATAGGTAACTAAAGATATCCAAAACTTGTACTTGCTCATCTTGGCAAACAAACTTGCGCTCTCACAACGTAAACCGCACCCAATCATAAATGCTCAGCACGCTCCTCTGCACTCTTAGAGTGTATCCAACACCACTTCTAAGGACGGCCACAAGATGGTCCAGAAATTCTCTTAACACTCTATTCATCGAATTCATGAAGGCAGAGGGGACATTAGCTAAATCAAAGGTCATCACTAAGATCTCAAAATAAAGCCCATAACAGGAACGAACAGGCAGTCCATGGAACATCCGACTCACGGATCCTTCACAGATAAAAGTCTAAACGAAGGCCAATCTCCGAGAACACGGATCCATTTCGCAACTGATCAAGCAAATCATATATTCGAGGTGATGAAAATTTACCTCGATAGTTATTCAACTCTGTCAATTTGTTCACAATCTTCTAGAAACATTCTTCTAGCTCACGCAGGGCCATACGCCATGGTACTTTCGCAAAAAGAACCTAAAACAAACTCCGCCTCTTTCTCAAGGGGAAGATCGGAAAGACTAATCAGAGAATAATTTGAAAACCCTCACACAACAGAACACGCGTGACAATGAAAGCAGTTTTCAAAACAAGACAGAAATGAGAAAAGACTCGCTGCCAGACTCTAAGGATTGACGAGCACGAACCGTAGAAATAACCGGAGAATTCGAACACACTCAAGAGTTGGTCAATATCCAACGAGAAGACCATGCGCTTATCCTCGCACCGGTCTATAACGCCAAACTAGATCTCCAATCCAAACCCCCCAAAAAAATCATACTAACATCTTCCAAATCAGGCACTTTCAATCGACATACTATCGATATCAAATCCGAGGAATGGTTCAACACCACCGAGTCGCCAGAGGGAAGACTTAGCACGGAACAAATCACTAACTTGATCGGGAATCAAGCAATGACAATTATAGATATCCTAGCCACGAACAAGTGGATAACACCAAAATCAAAAGAACGTGTGCTCATCGGTTAATTATCTTTACTTCCCTAAAAGAAATAATCGCACGCATAGCCAGCTGAACAGAAATCGAAATAATAAGGAAGTTATTAACTGAATCAGAATCTAACCTGAGATCACCTGGGTTGAAGACTGAGCTTCTCCCTCACTCACCTCGATCAGTTTATCCTTTCCTTTATCCAAAGGCTGCAATTGCGGCGGTGCCAGATCCTGTGGAGGAACCGACTGCACCGAGGGCTGGAACTGCGGGCAAATAGATTTCATATGCCCTTTCTTCCCACACTTGTAGCATACCCTTTCCTTCATCCAACACCGGCTCGCATCGTGCCCCTCTTTATTACACATAGTGCAAACCAAATCACTTTTAGGTGCGTCTTAAATTATGACTACCTGCTGCTGCTTCTGAGCTTTTAGTTTCTTAAAACATCTTCCGAGGGAATGGCCTGACCGGCCACAGAAACTACACGCTCCCTCCCATCCTTTCTTTGAGGTGGGGCCAGATGCCCATATGCTTTCGTCATCCCCGACCTTTCTCTTTTCCTGTAACAAGGACATACCAAGGTCTTTGGCTTTTCCAATAGCCTCAAACTTCAAGGCAGCTTCAACTGCTTTCGCATCAGTCTCGGATTGGTAGGCGTTAGCAAACTGCTGGATATTACCTTGAAGATCACCCAAGAAATTTCTGACCTTGCACTCCTCAACAGCTAGTAACTCAGGAGCGAATCTATTCGATCTACCGATCTCATTCTGGTACTCAGCTAACACAGGGAACTGCACACCAGGCTGCTACCTCAAGGTGGCAGTAAGCAATGCCTGCAACTGCATTTGCATTACAAACACCTGCCTTGACAGGGTTTCAATGCTCTGACACAGTTCATCTAGCATCGCTTCGATACGAGAATCCGAAGACTCACCCTCAAACTGGGAAATCGCACCCATTGCAAAATGCTTCGGGGTCATTTTCTACAAATACAAACAACGTCTCATCAAGACCTAGCTTAAGACACCTAAGCTAGTAAACTCGAGTAACCTGACGCTACACAGATCAGAAACGAAAAAGATACTTGCCCTTGCTGTTACCTTGCTCTGGGGACTCATGAAATGATGTTATGCTTAAACTTAGGATGATACACCACCATCCGATTAACTCATGTGCAGGTACCATGAATGTATGAATGCTTAAATCTTCATTTTGTAAAACATGTGTGTACGAGTATCATCAGGTAAATCTTTAGCTTGCCACGAGTGCTTTATGTGATGTTATGATATGTATGTTGTGCTATGCATTCTAAGAAAAGCCTTAATGCATGTTATGAGCGGCGTGCGCATGAAATATTATGCACCCCATAATACATAATATTGCATGCAACGAAAAAAAACGTGCTAATGGGCATCCATGTGATGATGGTTATGCATCTCATACTACATAACCGTCACATGTTGCCACCTATGGTGGATCCATATACAAACACATATTATGCATCTCATACTACATAACATGCCCCGTATACTTCTTATCATGCTATGAGTGTAGTGTTCATGCTTCAGCCAAGACGTACTGATGACACATCGGTGTGTGTATGCAATGAAACCAAATAACTAAACTACATCAGAATTAGTCGCTCGACCAACTGGTCGAACAAACCTCCCTCTGATACCAACTGTCACAACCCGCATTTTCCCACGAATTTAATAAATATTATCAGAGCAAGGAGAAAACACACGTCATGATGTCACGTCCTGTAGGGGACAACTACAGATGTTCAGGCAAACACTCTTTACGAATAATTTATAAAGAAAAGAATATGATTGAGTTTGATAAAAAGAATTTATATTTTTAGCTTAAGACCGTGTCCCTCGGTCCAGTGGATCAACTAGTCCACAAGAAGAAAATTATATTTATATACGCAGCGGAAAATAGGTTCATTTTGGCCTACATGAGCATGAAGATCGACATTTCATAAATGGTATGCACACCTCTAAATTTAGTATAAGTAAGAAAAGATTTTCTACGATCTTCAAGGTAGGTGACATTTACTTAAAATCATGCTATGCAAAAATGATATTTTCTATACATAAAATAACTCATGCATCCAAACATAAATCTTTCCCAGAGAGCAAGTTTATAAGTAACAGAAAATAACAGCAACAAACTAGCAAGTACACAAACACAAGAAGAAACACTATGGGCGTCAACAGACTGACACAAACCCATAGGAAAACCAGTCTAAGCTGCACTGAGACAAAGACTACCTCAAAGTAAGAGAGAAAGAAACAAAGGGGTTGCTACCACTCGCAGCACTGAAGACAGGAACTCTATCTGCCCAGCCTACTACTGCTCTGCACCTGAGGCATTCAGAAGAAGAACACCTTAGAAAAGGCTGCAAGTGATGCTATAAAAACAAAGAGCAATGACAAACCTTCGAGTAGAAGTGAAACAGACGATCCAGCTATCAACAAAAGTCAATATAAATAACAGAAATAGCATATGGTAACTAGCTATGCAGCACAAGGTAAACAACTCACAACCGGGAGCAAAGAGATGCATATGTATATATATGTATATCCTGTCACATTTTCATAATAAATTTCAAGTTCAAGTTAAAGAGAGACTGATCAGCTCCAAAAGGCATCAAAACACCGGGCAAAGCCTGGGTGTATGATCCACAAGTAACAAGGCACTGTGGCGGGGATCCTGCCACGACGCGCACAACCCACAGTGCAAAACCATATCATAAATGGTACTGTGCCGGGGTATTAACCACGACGCGCACAACCCAACATATATTATATATATACATTATTATATGCATCATATCATGAAAACTCTAAGCAATATAGCTAACAAAGGATTAAAATCAAATCGTAGCATACGATCGACACAATGACACAAACTAGCCTGGCAAAACTCCAAGGCATTTACCACAATGTTTTCCAAGTCCAAGGACATACACGAATGATCCGACAATGCTATTAACAAGGAAAAACAAACCACGATTATAGTGGAAAGCTTGCTCCAATTGACACGGTGATCCAAACGACACAACAAATCGGCGAGGCGGCGGGAGGCAACACGGCTTTCAACGAACTAAAGCCAAAAAGAAGCGACAAGGGTTTCTTCGAACTGAACTTCGACGATCAATACTGTTGGGGAAATGATTTCTCTTAACCCCTTGAATTAAGTTGAATATGAATTCTAAGAAAGAAAAACAAGGTTAAGTAAATATGCGTCGAATAGTATTCGACGCAACGTCGAAATATAGTCGACGTCTCCTTCAGATTGAGTCGAAGTAACTCTAGGAAGATTTCGACGTATGTGTTGTCGACGCTACTCTGATTTCTAGTCGACGCATATGGAGAAGTCGACGCACCTTAATCGACGCACCTTCCTTATTCTCCTCTCGACGTCCAGTCAGGATGAATTCGACGCTTACGTCGAATAGGAATCGACGCACGTCGATTTATATGACAGATTTAAATATGCGCCAGATCTCTTTCCTTCTTTCAGTAGATCTGATTTGTATGGAATAAGTATCAATATTTTATAGCCGTTCTGAATCATTCTTTCCTTATATCTGATTCTTGGCTAATTTGATTAAACTTATTTGGAGATTATTTGAAATCAGAATTCATTCTTTCCTTCTACAGAAATAAACATTATGAAAACATCTTTTCTTTCTATTCTCTCTAACTGCTAATTGATTATCCTCCTATAGTATTATTTTGAATTAACAGAGCTATAAATAAAGAGGAGGTCGGCAGAAAATGACAAGAGTGATCTACCACACACATTTGAAATAGAGGAAAAGCTCCCAAGAGAAAAGAGAGAAATTGAGAAAAAGCTCTGCAGCAACATTCAAGCACTTCTTCTTCTTCTGCTTCTGAAGTCATACTGCTGCAAAATCTGATAGCTCTCACAAAGATAGAAAGGCTGCAAATCTTCTTCTCTCTATAGAAGAAAGATTCAATTCACTTCTTGTGCTTCCAATATTCTTGCTAGGAAGAAGATTCTTTCTTGTTTTTATTTCTTCTTCTTTCTTTCTTTCTCACTTAAACATTGTAAAAGAGTTTTTAGAATCTCTCTCCAAAAAAATTCAGTGTACTGGTTCTAAGAGTCTCCTTGTCAAAAGACTCAGTTGGTTCTAAGAGTCTCCTTGTCAAAAGACTCAGGGTGGTTCTAAGAGTCTCCTTATCAAAAGACTCAGTGCAAGATAGTGAATTTCTACCAAGGGGGTAGAAGAGTGGACTACCCAAAGTTTGGGGAACCACTATATTTTCTTGTGTTGTGCTGTGATTTATTTTCTTGCATTTACTTTATTTTCTTGCTTAATTCTTGTTGGTGTGTGAGAAGCTCTAATCTGTGATCATACATATATATATTAACTTTGCACAAAATAATTTTTAAATCTCTATTCACCCCCCCCCCCCCTCTAGAGAATTCTAGTGAGGTTAATTGTGCACTTTCAATTGGTATCAAAGCCAGGTTGATCTAAAAAGGGTTAACTTCTTGATCAAAAAGATCCTACCTCTTGTTTATATATATATATATATACTTTTCTAACAATCAATTTTCACATGGCACAAATCAAGGATTATGCTTCCCCCAGACCACCAATGTGCAATCTTGAAAAGTTTGCAGTTTGGAAAACAAGAATCAGAATTTATATGAATTCCATTGATGCTGACTTGTTCAATATTACTGTGACAGGTCCCCCAAAGCCTTATAGAAAGGATGCAAGTGGCAATGTCACACAAACACTTGTTCCAAGATCTGAATGGACAGAAGATGAGAAGAAGGCAAGAACACATGATCTAAAGGCCATGAACATACTTGTCTCAACTCTCTCAGATGACATCTTTCAAAGGGTTGTTGACTGTGAATCATCCAAAGAAATATGGGATGCTCTCACAAAGATGGTGGAAGGAAGTGCTGATGAAAAGAAAGATAAGAAGGCCCTATTGATCTCTCAATATGAGAACTTCCAAAAGAAGGATGAAGAAAGCATCTCTGAAATGTATGACAGATTCAGTCTGATCATCAGTCAACTAAGAGACTTGGATAGAGAAATCTCTCTCACAGAGATCAATGACAAATTGCTGATGAGTCTCCCAAGCTCATGGGACTCAAGGATATGGGCAATAAGAGACACAAGAGGTCAAAGGGAAATTTCAACAGATGCTCTCTTAGGAAAACTCAGATCCTATGAGCAATTGCTGAAAACTAGAGAAGAGAAGGAAAGAAGAGAAAACACTCCAATTTCCTCAAAAGGCAGGAACATTGCTCTAAAGGCAACAGAAGAAGGAACTCCTGTCACTGAAGAAGAACTATTCAGTTTCTTGGCCAGAAGATTTAAGAAATGGGTCAAGACAGATGGATCAAAAAGGAGAGAGTCAAAACCAAGGTATGACAAAACCCCCACTAAAGAAATTATTTGCTATTCTTGCAGGAAACCTGGACATATTGCCCCAGAATGCCCAGAGAATGCTGAAACAAAGAAAGATCTGAAAAAGAAAGATCTCAAGAAAAAGGGGAAGAAGAAAGAAAGAGGCTTTATTGCAGAAGCCTGGAGTGAAACAGACTCTGAGGACAGTTCATCCTCTAAGAGTGACAATGAAGAATCTAGGCAAGATGACCTATGCTTGATGGCCTTTGAAGGCCCCAAGAATGATGATGGTGCTAAATCTTGGAGTGAGACAAGATCAGAAGAAAGCATATCTTCTGGAGATGAAAAAGAAAATAGCCTTATCCTCATAGAGGAATCTGAGGATAAGGATGAGGTAAGTATCTTTGATGAAATAGATTTTCAAAGTGATAATTTCAGAAATGATTTTATGGGAATGTGTCTAGATCAATTAAAAGCTAAACAAGAAATCAAAGACCTACAAGAACAAATTCATATGGTTAAAAACCATAGAAATAAAAAGGATATAAGCTCAATAGATCATGTATTAAGGGCTAACATAAGAGAGAAGGAAATAGAAAGGGCTAAAATAGAAAATCAGCTCCTTAAGGATAAGGTTTCTCAGGCAAAGGCCTTTGAAGATTCAATAAAAATGAGAAGCCAAACTCTTAAAGAAATCACTGAAAAACAAACAATAAGACACAAAAATCTTGGGCTAGGGGCTGATCCATAAATCAGCCTAATTCCATCCAACAAGCCTGCTTGGATGAGCCCTGTAAAATTCACTAAACCCATCAAATCAGCAAACCAAGAAAAAGAATCACAACATAGGAAAGAACACCTCTTCAAGGAAATAAAGGAATTTGATGAAACATCATATTATTCAGCTGATGACTCACAAACTTCATCTGAAGAGACAACTAAACCAAAAGAAACAACATACAAAGGAGTAAGAACAGAAAAAGGTAAAATAAAAATTTATGAAGACACAGTTGCGTCGACTTCATATCGACGCATGAATGATTGTGCGTCGACTTCTACTCAACGTAACCTCTCAGATGCCTCGACCTCCACTCGACGCTTGAATAAAGATACGTCGACATTAAATCGACGCAACTTCCTTCATGCGTCGATACCAGATCAACGCAATCTGCGGAATGCGCCGAATATAAATCGACGCAACTATCAACATACGTCGAATAGATATCGACGCATAAAATCTCAGAGCAACATGAATACCTATACTCCAAAAATCTTCCATACTAATCCCCATTCAGGACCCATTCATGCTGATCATAATTTCTATCCTAATCAACATTCTAACCAAAATTTTTACCCAAAACTTGGTAACCAAACTTCCCATCCTAATGAAACCTTCTATCCTAATCAACACTGGTATCCTAGTCAACACTTCTATTCCCCTTTAAACTCAAACTCTCACAAAAGTAAGATACTCAAGTGTTACATATGCAACAAAAATGACCACCTTGCCAAAAAATGTTGGTATAATCAATCAAATTGGTCTTAAGACCCAGTCGTAGGCTAACTTAGAAACCTTTAGGATTAGGAAGAGATAAGAAGAAATAAACACCTAGAACTTTTCAGGAAAATTAAAAGTCACGTCAACTTCCAATCGACGCACCGTCGATAACTCGGATTAATAAGTACAATCGACGCATGCGTCGACTACTATCGACGCATACGTCGATAAGAAACCCTTGCATCCCAGAACAGACTAAATCGACGCTCACTTCGAATTCCACTCGACGTAACGTCGACTTCATAAAAATGAGCGGCAAGACTAAATTATTTTCGGTCACATCCACTGAAGTACCGAATAAGCCTCGAGTTGAGTCCTGTTTCGACGCTTCACCTGACTTAAATAGATTCTTCAGTTAGAAACCTTCACGACCTCTGCATCTTTCATCCTTCGTGCTCCTCAGTCCAGCCACCTCTTCCTCTCTCTCTCCAACCTAAAATGGCTCCCAAAACTAACTCTGGCTTCGACATTGACCTGGAATCCTTCCAAGCCGCCGCCGACAACTTTAAGAGCATAATAACTCTGTTCACTGAAGCTGGTCTGGATAAGCTCATTTCAACAAGATGCAAGCTTCTGGAGACAGAACTAACAGAGCTCATAGCTCATGTTCAGATAACTGAACAAGGGGAAATTTCAGGCACAATCTATGAGACACCTGTATTAATATCTGCAGAACACATAAGGACCACCTTTGATCTTCCATCAGGTATATCCTAATATCATCTTTATTTAAATGAAATAAGGAAAGAAAATGAGCTTCTAAAAGGAATGACTAAACATGTCTTAATTACTCCCCTATTAGGTGATGAATCCATTGAACTCACACCTGATGAAATCAAGCATTTACTCACCACCATGAAATTCTCAAAAGATAGGCCAATCCATCTGAAAAAGATAGATTTTTTTGATGAGTACAGATTGCTGACAGATATAGTAGGGAAAGTTCTACTATGCAAAATCTCAGCACATGATGCAGTACCCAAACACCAACTGAACATCATGGGGGTCCTTGTGCTGAAGAAGAAAGTAGACTGGGCCTCATGGCTACTCAAGATAATAGGCTCTAGATATTCTCACAAAGAGAATGCCTACATGAGGATTATGAGTCAAGTACTCTTCCACTCCTTCCCTGACCTCTGTAGGTCAAAAGGAATTCCTATCCCTCCTGGAAAGAGGATGTCCATTGCCCTCTTCTCCAAATGGACCAGGCAAATCCCCAAGCCTGGCTCCATTCCTGAAAGGACTCCCACTCCTCCCAACTCTCCTGCTCACCCTTCTCCTCCTCCTTCTCCTCAAAGAGACAATTCTTCTCTACCACCATCATCCACTCAAATAGCCTCTACCACCCTCACAACTCCTACTTTACCTACTTCTTCTCAAATACCTGCTCAGACAGCAGTATCTCGTTCTCTCCCTCCTCCTATTCTCCCATCTTCTTTACCTCCATTATCACCCATACCTCATGTATCAACTCACTTCTCTCCTCCTCCATCACCTCTTCCTCCATCATCACCTCCTCACCTTTCACACCATGAATCATCTGCATCCACTGAGGCTCTCCTCACTCAGTGCATCAAATCAACAGCTGAAAAATTCCAAGTGATGCTGGATGAGCATTGCTCTCAAATTCATTCCTCCATCCTTCACATGCACACCCAAATAGATGGGGTCAGTGCCTCTATGCAAGGCCTAAAGACCTCTCTCTCTTCCTCTAGAGTGACAAGGTCTTTCTTAACCTCCCTGGCCAAGAAGGTCAAGAAGGGGGAGAATCTAGATGAAGAGCAGCTCTCCAATCCTAAATCTCTCTCTCACAAGTCCCCTCCTCCAAAATCTGACAAAATCCTTGGGAATGAGACAGTACCTGAGCTACATAATGATGAACAAACAATAGAGGTACTCAACATAGCAAGGGATGCTGCAAATCAAATGGCACTACTACAAGGGGAGGGAAGCAGAACAGAAAATGAGGCTGCAAAGGAAGATGGTGAGAAAGATAAAGAAACTGAACTTCAGGGGGAGCTGGAAGCTGTGTTAGCTGAAGAAGGAGCTAAGGATACTATTATAAATGAAGCTGAGACTCAGGGGGAGCAAATGGCTGAGACCCAGGGGGAGCTAGGAGAACTTCCTACAAATGAGAAAGAGAAACTCTCCTCTCCTAAAACAGTAGTATTCAAGAGAAAGAGAAAGACCCCTCCTACCCCTCTTGAGTAATATTTGAAAACAATGCTGATATATTTTTGAGTACTAATTGGAATGAACATGACATATGTTTATATGATTCTGGAACATTTGATCTCTTCTTCTAAATTTCACTTTTTGATTATTTGATATATTTCTTTTCTATACAAATGCTGTGTTGGATTGATTTTATGCTAATACAATTTCTCTCTAAGTAGGGTTAAGACAAATAGGGGAGATTGTTGGGGAAATGATTTCTCTTAACCCCTTGAATTAAGTTGAATATGAATTCTAAGAAAGAAAAACAAGGTTAATTAAATATGCGTCGAATAGTATTCGACGCAACGTCAAAATATAGTCGACGTCTCCTTCAGATTGAGTCGAAGTAACTCTAGGAAGATTTCGACGTATGTGTTGTCGACGCTACTCTGATTTCTAGTCGACGCATATGGAGAAGTCGACGCACCTTCCTTATTCTCCTCTCGACGTCCAGCCAGGATGAATTCGACGCTTACGTCGAATAGGAATCGACACACGTCGATTTATATGACAGATTTAAATATGCGCCAGATCTCTTTCCTTCTTTCAGTAGATCTGATTTGCATGGAATAAGTATCAATATTTTATAGCCGTTCTGAATCATTCTTTCCTTATATCTGATTCTTGGCTAATTTGATTAAACTTATTTGGACATTATTTGAAATCAGAATTCATTCTTTCCTTCTACAGAAATAAACATTATGGAAACATCTTTTCTTTCTATTCTCTTTAACTGCTAATTGATTATCCTCCTATAGTATTATTTTGAATTAACAGAGCTATAAATAAAGAGGAGGTCGGCAGAAAATGACAAGAGTGATCTACAGCACACATTTGAAATAGAGGAAAAGCTCCCAAGAGAAAAGAAAGAAATTGAGAAAAAGCTCTGCAGCAACATTCAAGCACTTCTTCTTCTTCTGCTTCTGAAGTCATACTGCTGCAAAATCTGATAGCTCTCACAAAGAGAGAAAGGCTGCAAATCTTCTTCTCTCTATAGAAGAAAGATTCAATTCACTTCTTGTGCTTCCAATCTTCTTGCTAGGAAGAAGATTCTTTCTTGTTTTTATTTCTTCTCCTTTCTTTCTTTCTCACTTAAACATTGTAAAAGAGTTTTTAGAATCTCTCTCCAAAAAAATTCAGTGTACTGGTTCTAAGAGTCTCCTTGTCAAAAGACTCAGTTGGTTCTAAGAGTCTCCTTGTCAAAAGACTCAGGGTGGTTCTAAGAGTCTCCTTATCAAAAGACTCAGTGCAAAATAGTGAATTCCTACCAAGGGGGTAGAAGAGTGGACTACCCAAAGTTTGGGGAACCACTATATTTTCTTGTGTTGTGCTGTGATTTATTTTCTTGCATTTACTTTATTTTCTTGCTTAATTCTTGTTGGTGTGTGGGAAGCTCTAATCTGTGATCATACATATATATATTAACTTTGCACAAAATAATTTTTAAATCTCTATTCACCCCCCTCTAGAGAATTCTAGTGAGGTTAATTATGCACTTTCAAATACGATGCTTACACAAATGAGATCATTTACTTGGTCGAAACTACGCGACGATTCAGTCGGCCCAACAAAACTCCGAGACCTACATAAGATGCCCTTCCAAGGCCACAGGATGCACGAAAAGAAAATATTTAACAATCTTTACGACGGAACAACGATTTACTTCGGCAACCGACGGGTCAATCCAACTAACACGACTAGCAAGAGGTACGACGCACAAATGACATGATAGGAGACGATGAGGCTTCCGACTACGGAACTCCATCGGAAAAACGATAAGGTTTCTGACGAACATCACCTCGACAAACATACCCTTTTATGAATCAACACACGAAACCCTTGGGCAAACGAGACAAAACGAATAGGTAGATCCATACAAAATTTCTACTAGCATAAATAACGATCGGAGACGAAAAAAAGAAAAAGAAGAAAGCAAGCGGAACACCACTTGCCTTGAAATCACCGGAAACGTCCTCCGAACAACTCTTCGTCGCAGATCGGTCCAAAAGAAGACACGATGAGGCTAGATCTACAGAAAAATGGCCAAAAGGAAGGTTAGAGCCGAAAACCCTAGCGCGGAAAAGTCCAAAAAATGGGAAATACTTACCACGAACGCGAAGCTCTCGCCGAGGGCTTTCCGAATCTATGCTCGGTTGAAATTTTCGTCCACCGGAGCTCCGTTGGCGGCGGTCGAAAGGTTCGCGAAAAGCTTTACTTTCTCGTCTCTCGCTCACTGGTTCGGCGTATACATATATATATAATACTAATAAAAATACTAATACTAATAATAAAAATACTAATACTACTACTACTAATAATAATAATAATAATAATAATTGAGCCTAAGTCATAAGTTAACAGTTAAAAAGAAGGGGGTGAGAGACTGACTCGGAGGGATGGATTTCGCCGGGTGATGTACGGGAAGAAAAATGGTCTTTTCGAAAAGCTGAAGAAAGTTCTTGTGAAATAGAAACTAGTAAATGTATAAATAATTATTATATTGGCCAATTAGCTAACAACATTTCCCGAGAGCTAAATAGATTTCTCGTGAAATCAAGATATTAAATGTATTATAATTATAATATATAATATTATATTATTATGAAAAATTAAACGAACTCCGAAACCGATGAAATTCACACCGTAGGTGAACGGCGGCGCTACGAATCCAACGGCGAAGTCGGAATCAAAATCTGACGTACCGTTCTCGAGATATAATTTTCCAAAGTTTTACAGCGATGGATAAATATACAAATATTTGAAAATTCAGTGAGGCTTCAAATTTGCTCGGAACGCCACGAAACTTTAACAATTTATTTCTAAAATTAAATAATCTAATTTCTTAACGTAAAATTTTCCAATTCCGGGTTGTTCCAAAATTTGGTCGACTTGACCGAACGGATACGAAAACGCGCAAACGACGGCGCACCGTTAACTCCGCACTAACATTACACTCTTACGTCATTATGATGTCATCAATATATTTCAAATAACAGCCGAAAATTTCGGGGCGTTACAGTCACTCCCCCTAAAAAGAAGTTTCGTCCCGAAACTTTAACAAATAACTCAAACACAAAAGATGAAAACACTCACCGAAGGAGGTTAGGGGAACAACTGGGGATAAGATTACTTTTCAGCACTTAGCTTTGCGTCTCCAAATACGGACAGATTACTTGACACATGAAGGATTTGGCTGCAGCTGGGGCACCGAGTCATGGACTTGACGAGAACTACGAACATACTATCGCAACTGGCTCACGCGAACACAACGCAAACACCAAGGAAAGAAGCAGACAATTTTAGGCTAAAAACAGGAACCTTGATGCTAAAATTATGTAACGATCCCGGCCAACCCAACCGGGCGCACTCCAGACGCCGCTACAAAAAAAACACATTTCTTCCAAAGCCTGATTAACTTTCAGAACCTGAAGCTTCTAGCAAACTCGGCCAGATACATGACACAAAAAAAAAACAAATCCTGGGGTTTCGATATGAGTCAAAACTTAATGACATACATTATCCATCCATTAACGATAGCTCACACAAAATTTGTGACTTCGGAAATACCTCATCAAACCGATAACAAAACTAATACCAACAAACAATATGTTTCAAATCTCTATACATCATAGTAGAATCCGGGTGGTAACGAATGTCAATGCCAGAATTCGCAATATATTTCATTCATTTTCTCTGGCGCAGAATCAACTCCTTCTGAGCGAAGATATGCTTCGATTCTTATGGTCCGTAAACCTTACACAACACGTCATACCAAAATAATCTCCAAGGTTCAATGCCTAGATTACTGTGGTAAATTCCAAATCACGCGCATGATAATTCTCTTCATGAATCTTCGATTGCCTCAAACCACAAGCGATCATTATTTTTTTTTGAGACATACCTAGGCTCAACGTACGACTCATCTACATAAACAGTACACCACTTCTTCGGTAGGTAAGATCCAAAACTAGAGCAGTGCTCAATCTTCTCTTCAATTCCTGAAAGGCTCCTTCGCATTAGTCACCCAAAACAAAAGTTGAATTCTCTTACATAAACCTAACCAGAGACGCAAATAACCACAAGAATCATTACACAATCCTTCTATATCATCCTGCCAATGCTACAAAATTCCCTATTTCCTTGGATGTTGTAAATCTCTTCCAAACCAATCACTCAGCGATCTATACTGGGTTTGTCGAAAACTCATCCGCATTAATAACATGACCCAAATAGGTAACTAAAGATATCCAAAACTTGTACTTGCTCATCTTGGCAAACAAACTTGCGCTCTCACAACGTAAACCGCACCCAATCATAAATGCTCAGCACGCTCCTCTGCACTCTTAGAGTGTATCCAACACCACTTCTAAGGACGGCCACAAGATGGTCCAGAAATTCTCTTAACAATCTATTCATCTAATTCATGAAGGCAGAGGGGACATTAGCTAAATCAAAGGTCATCACTAAGATCTCAAAATAAAGCCCATAACAGGAACGAACAGGCAGTCCATGGAACATCCGACTCACGGATCCTTCACAGATAAAAGTCTAAACGAAGGCCAATCTCCGAGAACACGGATCCATTTCGCAACTGATCAAGCAAATCATATATTCGAGGTGATGAAAATTTACCTCGATAGTTATTCAACTCTGTCAATTTGTTCACAATCTTCTAGAAACATTCTTCTAGCTCACGCAGGGCCATACGCCATGGTACTTTCGCAAAAAGAACCTAAAACAAACTCCACCTCTTTCTCAAGGGGAAGATCGGAAAGACTAGTCAGAGAATAATTTGAAAACCCTCACACAACAGAACACGCGTGACAATGAAAGCAGTTTCCAAAACAAGACAGAAATGAGAAAAGACTCGCTGCCAGACTCTAAGGATTGACGAACACGAACCGTAGAAATAACCAGAGAATTCGAACACACTCAAGAGTTGGTCAATATCCAACGAGAAGACCATGCGCTTATCCTCGCACCGGTCTATAACGCCAAACTAGATCTCCAATCCAAACCCCCCAAAAAAATCATACTAACATCTTCCAAATCAGGCACTTTCAATCGACATACTATCGATATCAAATCTGAGGAATGGTTCAACACCACCGAGTCGCCAGAGGGAAGACTTAGCACGGAACAAATCACTAACTTGATCGGGAATCAAGCAATGACAATTATAGATATCCTAGCCACGAACAAGTGGATAGCACCAAAATCAAAAGAACGTGTGTTCATCGGTTAATTATCTTTACTTCCCTAAAAGAAATAATCGCACGCATAGCCAGCTGAACAGAAATCGAAATAATAAGGAAGTTATTAACTGAATCAGAATCTAACCTGAGATCACCTGGGTTGAAGACTGAGCTTCTCCCTCACTCACCTCGATCAGTTTATCCTTTCCTTTATCCAAAGGCTGCAATTGCGGCGGTGCCAGATCCTGTGGAGGAACCGACTGCACCGAGGGCTGGAACTGCGGGCAAATAGATTTCATATGCCCTTTCTTCCCACACTTGTAGCAGACCCTTTCCTTCATCCAACACCGGCTCGCATCGTGCCCCTCTTTATTACACATAGTGCAAACCAAATCACTTTTAGGTGCGTCTTAAATTATGACTACCTGCTGCTGCTTCCAAGCTTTTAGTTTCTTAAAACATCTTCCGAGGGAATGGCCTGACCGGCCACAGAAACTACACGCTCCCTCCCATCCTTTCTTTGAGGTGGGGCCAGATGCCCATATGCTTTCGTCATCCCCGACCTTTCTCTTTTCCTGTAACAAGGACATACCATGGTCTTTGGCTTTTCCAATATCCTCAAACTTCAAGGCAGCTTCAACTGCTTTCGCATCAGTCTCGGATTGGTAGGCGTTAGCAAACTGCTGGATATTACCTTGAAGATCACCCAAGAAATTTCTGACCTTGCACTCCTCAATAGCTAGTAACTCAGGAGCGAATCTATTCGATCTACCGATCTCATTCTGGTACTCAGCTAACACAGGGAACTGCACACCAGGCTGCTGCCTCAAGGTGGCAGTAAGCAATGCCTGCAACTGCATTTGCATTACAAACACCTGCCTTGACAGGGTTTCAATGCTCTGACACAGTTCATCTAGCATCGCTTCGATACGAGAATCCGAAGACTCACCCTCAAACTGGGAAATCGCACCCATTGCAAAACGCTTCGGGGTCATTTTCTACAAATACAAACAACGTCTCATCAAGACCTAGCTTAAGACACCTAAGCTAGTAAACTCGAGTAACCTGACGCTACACAGATCAGAAACGAAAAAGATACTTGCCCTTGCTGTTACCTTGCTCTGGGGACTCATGAAATGATGTTATGCTTAAACTTAGGATGATACACCACCATCCGATTAACTCATGTGCAGGTACCATGAATGTATGAATGCTTAAATCTTCATTTTGTAAAACATGTGTGTACGAGTATCATCAGGTAAATCTTTAGCTTGCCACGAGTGCTTTATGTGATGTTATGATATGTATGTTGTGCTATGCATTCTAAGAAAAGCCTTAATGCATGTTATGAGCGGCGTACGCATGAAATATTATGCACCCCATAATACATAATATTGCATGCAATGAAAAAAACGTGCTAATGGGCATCCATGTGATGATGGTTATGCATCTCATACTACATAACCGTCACATGTTGCCACCTATGGTGGATCCATATACAAACACATATTATGCATCTCATACTACATAACATGCCCCGTATACTTCTTATCATGCTATGAGTGTAGTGTTCATGCTTCAGCCAAGACGTACTGATGACACATCGGTGTGTGTATGCAATGAAACCAAATAACTAAACTACATCAGAATTAGTCGCTCGACCAACTGGTCGAACAAACCTCCCTCTGATACCAACTGTCACAACCCGCATTTTCCCACGAATTTAATAAATATTATCAGAGCAAGGAGAAAACACACGTCATGATGTCACGTCCTGTAGGGGACAACTACAGATGTTCAGGCAAACACTCTTTACGAATAATTTATAAAGAAAAGAATATGATTGAGTTTGATAAAAAGAATTTATATTTTTAGCTTAAGACCGTGTCCCTCGGTCCAGTGGATCAACTAGTCCACAAGAAGAAAATTATATTTATATACGCAGCGGAAAATAGGTTCATTTTGGCCTACATGAGCATGAAGATCGACATTTCATAAATGGTATGCACACCTCTAAATTTAGTATAAGTAAGAAAAGATTTTCTACGATCTTCAAGGTAGGTGACATTTACTTAAAATCATGCTATGCAAAAATGATATTTTCTATACATAAAATAACTCATGCATCCTAACATAAATCTTTCCCAGAGAGCAAGTTTATAAGTAACAGAAAATAACAACAACAAACTAGCAAGTACACAAACACAAGAAGAAACACTATGGGCGTCAACAGACTGACACAAACCCATAGGAAAACCAGTCTAAGCTGCACTGAGACAAAGACTACCTCAAAGTAAGAGAGGAAGAAACAAAGGGGCTGCTACCACTCGCAGGACTGAAGACAGGAACTCTATCTGCCCAGCCTACTACTGCTCTGCACCTGAGGCATTCAGAAGAAGAACACCTTAGAAAAGGCTGCAAGTGATGCTATAAAAACAAAGAGCAATGACAAACCTTCGAGTAGAAGTGAAACAGACGATCCAGCTATCAACAAAAGTCAATATAAATAACAGAAATAGCATATGGTAACTAGCTATGCAGCACAAGGTAAACAACTCACAACCGGGAGCAAAGAGATGCATATGTATATATATGTATATCCTGTCACATTTTCATAATAAATTTCAAGTTCAAGTTAAAGAGAGACTGATCAGCTCCAAAAGGCATCAAAACACCGGGCAAAGCCTGGGTGTATGATCCACAAGTAACAAGGCACTGTGGCGGGGATCCTGCCATGACGCGCACAACCCACAGTGCAAAACCATATCATAAATGGTACTGTGCCGGGGTATTAACCACGACGCGCACAACCCAACATATATTATATATATACATTATTATATGCATCATATCATGAAAAATCTAAGCAATATAGCTAACAAAGGATTAAAATCAGATCGTAGCATACGATCGACACAATGACACAAACTAACCTGGCAAAACTCCAAGGCATTTACCACAATGTTTTCCAAGTCCAAGGACATACACGAATGATCCGACAATGCTATTAACAAGGAAAAACAAACCACGATTATAGTGGAAAGCTTGCTCCAATTGACACGGTGATCCAAACGACACAACAAATCGGCGAGGCGGCGGGAGGCAACAAGACTTTCAACGAACTAAAGCCAAAAAGAAGCGACAAGGGTTTCTTCGAACTGAACTTCGACGATCAATACTGTTGGGGAAATGATTTCTCTTAACCCCTTGAATTAAGTTGAATATGAATTCTAAGAAAGAAAAACAAGGTTAAGTAAATATGCGTCGAATAGTATTCGACGCAACGTCGAAATATAGTCGACGTCTCCTTCAGATTGAGTCGAAGTAACTCTAGGAAGATTTCGACGTATGTGTTGTCGACGCTACTCTGATTTCTAGTCGACGCATATGGAGAAGTCGACGCACCTTAATCGACGCACCTTCCTTATTCTCCTCTCGACGTCCAGTCAGGATGAATTCGACGCTTACGTCGAATAGGAATCGACGCACGTCGATTTATATGACAGATTTAAATATGCGCCAGATCTCTTTCCTTCTTTCAGTAGATCTGATTTGTATGGAATAAGTATCAATATTTTATAGCCGTTCTGAATCATTCTTTCCTTATATCTGATTCTTGGCTAATTTGATTAAACTTATTTGGACATTATTTGAAATCAGAATTCATTCTTTCCTTCTACAGAAATAAACATTATGAAAACATCTTTTCTTTCTATTCTCTCTAACTGCTAATTGATTATCCTCCTATAGTATTATTTTGAATTAACAGAGCTATAAATAAAGAGGAGGTCGGCAGAAAATGACAAGAGTGATCTACCACACACATTTGAAATAGAGGAAAAGCTCCCAAGAGAAAAGAGAGAAATTGAGAAAAAGCTCTGCAGCAACATTCAAGCACTTCTTCTTCTTCTGCTTCTGAAGTCATACTGCTGCAAAATCTGATAGCTCTCACAAAGATAGAAAGACTGCAAATCTTCTTCTCTCTATAGAAGAAAGATTCAATTCACTTCTTGTGCTTCCAATATTCTTGCTAGGAAGAAGATTCTTTCTTGTTTTTATTTCTTCTTCTTTCTTTCTTTCTCACTTAAACATTGTAAAAGAGTTTTTAGAATCTCTCTCCAAAAAAAATTCAGTGTACTGGTTCTAAGAGTCTCCTTGTCAAAAGACTCAGTTGGTTCTAAGAGTCTCCTTGTCAAAAGACTCATGGTGGTTCTAAGAGTCTCCTTATCAAAAGACTCAGTGCAAGATAGTGAATTCCTACCAAGGGGGTAGAAGAGTGGACTACCCAAAGTTTGGGGAACCACTATATTTTCTTGTGTTGTGCTGTGATTTATTTTCTTGCATTTACTTTATTTTCTTGCTTAATTCTTGTTGGTGTGTGGGAAGCTCTAATCTGTGATCATACATATATATATTAACTTTGCACAAAATAATTTTTAAATCTCTATTCACCCCCCCTCTAGAGAATTCTAGTGAGGTTAATTGTGCACTTTCAATTGGTATCAAAGCCAGGTTGATCTAAAAAGGGTTAACTCCTTGATCAAAAAGATCCTACCTCTTGTTTATATATATATATACTTTTCTAACAATCAATTTTCACATGGCACAAATCAAGGATTATGCTTCCACCAGACCACCAATGTGCAATCTTGAAAAGTTTGCAGTTTGGAAAACAAGAATCAGAATTTATATGAATTCCATTGATGCTGACTTGTTCAATATTACTGTGACAGGTCCCCCAAAGCCTTATAAAAAGGATGCAAGTGGCAATGTCACACAAACACTTGTTCCAAGATCTGAATGGACAGAAGATGAGAAGAAGGCAAGAACACATGATCTAAAGGCCATGAACATACTTGTCTCAACTCTCTCAGATGACATCTTTCAAAGGGTTGTTGACTGTGAATCATCCAAAGAAATATAGGATGCTCTCACAAAGATGGTGGAAGGAAGTGCTGATGAAAAGAAAGATAAGAAGGCCCTATTGATCTCTCAATATGAGAACTTCCAAAAGAAGGATGAAGAAAGCATCTCTGAAATGTATGACAGATTCAGTCTGATCATCAGTCAACTAAGAGACTTGGATAGAGAAATCTCTCTCACAGAGATCAATGACAAATTGCTGATGAGTCTCCCAAGCTCATGGGACTCAAGGATATGGGCAATAAGAGACACAAGAGGTCAAAGGGAAATTTCAACAGATGCTCTCTTAGGAAAACTCAGATCCTATGAGCAATTGCTGAAAACTAGAGAAGAGAAGGAAAGAAGAGAAAACACTCCAATTTCCTCAAAAGGCAGGAACATTGCTCTAAAGGCAACAGAAGAAGGAACTCCTGTCACTGAAGAAGAACTATTCAGTTTCTTGGCCAGAAGATTTAAGAAATGGGTCAAGACAGATGGATCAAAAAGGAGAGAGTCAAAACCAAGGTATGACAAAACCCCCACTAAAGAAATTATTTGCTATTCTTGCAGGAAACCTGGACATATTGCCCCAGAATGCCCAGAGAATGCTGAAACAAAGAAAGATCTGAAAAAGAAAGATCTCAAGAAAAAGGGGAAGAAGAAAGAAAGAGGCTTTATTGCAGAAGCCTGGAGTGAAACAGACTCTGAGGACAGTTCATCCTCTAAGAGTGACAATGAAGAATCTAGGCAAGATGACCTATGCTTGATGGCCTTTGAAGGCCCCAAGAATGATGATGGTGCTAAATCTTGGAGTGAGACAAGATCAGAAGAAAGCATATCTTCTGGAGATGAAAAAGAAAATAGCCTTATCCTCATAGAGGAATCTGAGGATAAGGATGAGGTAAGTATCTTTGATGAAATAGATTTTCAAAGTGATAATTTCAGAAATGATTTTATGGGAATGTGTCTAGATCAATTAAAAGCTAAACAAGAAATCAAAGACCTACAAGAACAAATTCATATGGTTAAAAACCATAGAAATAAAAAGGATATAAGCTCAATAGATCATGTATTAAGGGCTAACATAAGAGAGAAGGAAATAGAAAGGGCTAAAATAGAAAATCAGCTCCTTAAGGATAAGGTTTCTCAGGCAAAGGCCTTTGAAGATTCAATAAAAATGAGAAGCCAAACTCTTAAAGAAATCACTGAAAAACAAACAATAAGACACAAAAATCTTGGGCTAGGGGCTGATCCATCAATCAGCCTAATTCCATCCAACAAGCCTGCTTGAATGAGCCCTGTAAAATTCACTAAACCCATCAAATCAGCAAACCAAGAAAAAGAATCACAACATAGGAAAGAACACCTCTTCAAGGAAATAAAGGAATTTGATGAAACATCATATTATTCAGCTGATGACTCACAAACTTCATCTGAAGAGACAACTAAACCAAAAGAAACAACATACAAAGGAGTAAGAACAGAAAAAGGTAAAATAAAAATTTATGAAGACACAGTTGCGTCGACTTCATATCGACGCATGAATGATTGTGCGTCGACTTCTACTCAACGTAACCTCTCAGATGCCTCGACCTCCACTCGACGCTTGAATAAAGATACGTCGACATTAAATCGACGCAACTTCCTTCATGCGGCGATACCAGATCAACGCAATCTGCGGAATGCGCCGAATATAAATCGACGCAACTATCAACATACGTCGAATAGATATCGACGCATAAAATCTCAGAGCAACATGAATACCTATACTCCAAAAATCTTCCATACTAATCCCCATTCAGGACCCATTCATCCTGATCATAATTTCTATCCTAATCAACATTCTAACCAAAATTTTTACCCAAAACTTGGTAACCAAACTTCCCATCCTAATGAAACCTTCTATCCTAATCAACACTGGTATCCTAGTCAACACTTCTATTCCCCTTTAAACTCAAACTCTCACAAAAGTAAGATACTCAAGTGTTACATATGCAACAAAAATGACCACCTTGCCAAAAAATGTTGGTATAATCAATCAAATTGGTCTTAAGACCCAGTCGTAGGCTAACTTAGAAACCTTTAGGATTAGGAAGAGATAAGAAGAAATAAACACCTAGAACTTTTCAGGAAAATTAAAAGTCACGTCAACTTCCAATCGACGCACCGTCGATAACTCGGATTAATAAGTACAATCGACGCATGCGTCGACTACTATCGACGCATACGTCGATAAGAAACCCTTGCATCCCAGAACAGACTAAATCGACGCTCACTTCGAATTCCACTCGACGTAACGTCGACTTCATAAAAATGAGCGGCAAGACTAAATTATTTTCGGTCACATCCACTGAAGTACCGAATAAGCCTCGAGTTGAGTCCTGTTTCGACGCTTCACCTGACTTAAATAGATTCTTCAGTTAGAAACCTTCACGACCTCTGCATCTTTCATCCTTCGTGCTCCTCAGTCCAGCCACCTCTTCCTCTCTCTCTCTCCAACCTAAAATGGCTCCCAAAACTAACTCTGGCTTCGACATTGACCTGGAATCCTTCCAAGCCGCCGCCGACAACTTTAAGAGCATAATAACTCTGTTCACTGAAGCTGGTCTGGATAAGCTCATTTCAACAAGATGCAAGCTTCTGGAGACAGAACTAACAGAGCTCATAGCTCATGTTCAGATAACTGAACAAGGGGAAATTTCAGGCACAATCTATGAGACACCTGTATTAATATCTGCAGAACACATAAGGACCACATTTGATCTTCCATCAGGTATATCCTAATATCATCTTTATTTAAATGAAATATGGAAAGAAAATGAGCTTCTAAAAGGAATGACTAAACATGTCTTAATTACTCCCCTATTAGGTGATGAATCCATTGAACTCACACCTGATGAAATCAAGCATTTACTCACCACCATGAAATTCTCAAAAGATAGGCCAATCCATCTGAAAAAGATAGATTTTTTTGATGAGTACAGATTGCTGACAGATATAGTAGGGAAAGTTCTACTATGCAAAATCTCAGCACATGATGCAGTACCCAAACACCAACTGAACATCATGGGGGTCCTTGTGCTGAAGAAGAAAGTAGACTGGGCCTCATGGCTACTCAAGATAATAGGCTCTAGATATTCTCACAAAGAGAATGCCTACATGAGGATTATGAGTCAAGTACTCTTCCACTCCTTCCCTGACCTCTGTAGGTCAAAAGGAATTCCTATCCCTCCTGGAAAGAGGATGTCCATTGCCCTCTTCTCCAAATGGACCAGGCAAATCCCAAAGCCTGGCTCCATTCCTGAAAGGACTCCCACTCCTCCTAACTCTCCTGCTCACCCTTCTCCTCCTCCTTCTCCTCAAAGAGACAATTCTTCTCTACCACCATCATCCACTCAAATAGCCTCTACCACCCTCACAACTCCTACTTTACCTACTTCTTCTCAAACACCTGCTCAGACAGCAGTATCTCGTTCTCTCCCTCCTCCTATTCTCCCATCTTCTTTACCTCCATTATCACCCATACCTCATGTATCAACTCACTTCTCTCCTCCTCCATCACCTCTTCCTCCATCATCACCTCCTCACCTTTCACACCATGAATCATCTGCATCCACTGAGGCTCTCCTCACTCAGTGCATCAAATCAGCAGCTGAAAAATTCCAAGTGATGCTGGATGAGCATTGCTCTCAAATTCATTCCTCCATCCTTCACATGCACACCCAAATAGATGGGGTCAGTGCCTCTATGCAAGGCCTAAAGACCTCTCTCTCTTCCTCTAGAGTGACAAGGTCTTTCTTAACCTCCCTGGCCAAGAAGGTCAAGAAGGGGGAGAATCTAGATGAAGAGCAGCTCTCCAATCCTAAATCTCTCTCTCACAAGTCCCCTCCTCCAAAATCTGACAAAATCCTTGGGAATGAGACAGTACCTGAGCTACATAATGATGAACAAACAATAGAGGTACTCAACATAGCAAGGGATGCTGCAAATCAAATGGCACTACTACAAGGGGAGGGAAGCAGAACAGAAAATGAGGCTGCAAAGGAAGATGGTGAGAAAGATAAAGAAACTGAACTTCAGGGGGAGCTGGAAGCTGTGTTAGCTGAAGAAGGAGCTAAGGATACTATTATAAATGAAGCTGAGACTCAGGGGGAGCAAATGGCTGAGACCCAGGGGGAGCTAGGAGAACTTCCTACAAATGAGAAAGAGAAACTCTCCTCTCCTAAAACAGTAGTATTCAAGAGAAAGAGAAAGACCCCTCCTACCCCTCTTGAGTAATATTTGAAAACAATGCTGATATATTTTTGAGTACTAATTGGAATGAACATGACATATGTTTATATGATTCTGGAACATTTGATCTCTTCTTCTAAATTTCACTTTTTGATTATTTGATATATTTCTTTTCTATACAAATGCTGTGTTGGATTGATTTTATGCTAATACAATTTCTCTCTAAGTAGGGTTAAGACAAATAAGGGAGATTGTTGGGGAAATGATTTCTCTTAACCCCTTGAATTAAGTTGAATATGAATTCTAAGAAAGAAAAACAAGGTTAATTAAATATGCGTCGAATAGTATTCGACGCAACGTCAAAATATAGTCGACGTCTCCTTCAGATTGAGTCGAAGTAACTCTAGGAAGATTTCGACGTATGTGTTGTCGACGCTACTCTGATTTCTAGTCGACGCATATGGAGAAGTCGACGCACCTTCCTTATTCTCCTCTTGACGTCCAGCCAGGATGAATTCGACGCTTACGTCGAATAGGAATCGACACACGTCGATTTATATGACAGATTTAAATATGCGCCAGATCTCTTTCCTTCTTTCAGTAGATCTGATTTGTATGGAATAAGTATCAATATTTTATAGCCGTTCTGAATCATTCTTTCCTTATATCTGATTCTTGGCTAATTTGATTAAACTTATTTGGACATTATTTGAAATCAGAATTCATTCTTTCCTTCTACAGAAATAAACATTATGGAAACATCTTTTCTTTCTATTCTCTTTAACTGCTAATTGATTATCCTCCTATAGTATTATTTTGAATTAACAGAGCTATAAATAAAGAGGAGGTCGGCAGAAAATGACAAGAGTGATCTACAGCACACATTTGAAATAGAGGAAAAGCTCCCAAGAGAAAAGAAAGAAATTGAGAAAAAGCTCTGCAGCAACATTCAAGCACTTCTTCTTCTTCTGCTTCTGAAGTCATACTGCTGCAAAATCTGATAGCTCTCACAAAGAGAGAAAGGCTGCAAATCTTCTTCTCTCTATAGAAGAAAGATTCAATTCATTTCTTGTGCTTCCAATCTTCTTGCTAGGAAAAAGATTCTTTCTTGTTTTTATTTCTTCTCCTTTCTTTCTTTCTCACTTAAACATTGTAAAAGAGTTTTTAGAATCTCTCTCCAAAAAAATTCAGTGTACTGGTTCTAAGAGTCTCCTTGTCAAAAGACTCAGTTGGTTCTAAGAGTCTCCTTGTCAAAAGACTCAGGGTGGTTCTAAGAGTCTCCTTATCAAAAGACTCAGTGCAAGATAGTGAATTCCTACCAAGGGGTAGAAGAGTGGACTACCCAAAGTTTGGGGAACCACTATATTTTCTTGTGTTGTGCTGTGATTTATTTTCTTGCATTTACTTTATTTTCTTGCTTAATTCTTGTTGGTGTGTGGGAAGCTCTAATCTGTGATCATACATATATATATATATATTAACTTTGCACAAAATAATTTTTAAATCTCTATTCACCCCCTCTAGAGAATTCTAGTGAGGTTAATTATGCACTTTCAAATACGATGCTTACACAAATGAGATCATTTACTTGGTCGAAACTACGCGACGATTCAGTCGGCCCAACAAAACTCCGAGACCTACATAAGATGCCCTTCCAAGGCCACAGGATGCACGAAAAGAAAATATTTAACAATCTTTACGACGGAACAACGATTTACTTCGGCAACCGACGGGTCAATCCAACTAACACGACTAGCAAGAGGTACGACGCACAAATGACATGATAGGAGACGATGAGGCTTCCGACTACGGAACTCCATCGGAAAAACGATAAGGTTTCTGACGAACATCACCTCGACAAACATACCCTTTTATGAATCAACACACGAAACCCTTGGGCAAACGAGACAAAACGAATAGGTAGATCCATACAAAATTTCTACTAGCATAAATAACGATCGGAGACGAAAAAAAGAAAAAGAAGAAAGCAAGCGGAACACCACTTGCCTTGAAATCACCGGAAACGTCCTCCGAACAACTCTTCGTCGCAGATCGGTCCAAAAGAAGACACGATGAGGCTAGATCTACAGAAAAATGGCCAAAAGGAAGGTTAGAGCCGAAAACCCTAGCGCGGAAAAGTCCAAAAAATGGGAAATACTTACCACGAACGCGAAGCTCTCGCCGAGGGCTTTCCGAATCTATGCTCGGTTGAAATTTTCGTCCACCGGAGCTCCGTCGGCGGCGGTCGAAAGGTTCGCGAAAAGCTTTACTTTCTCGTCTCTCGCTCACTGGTTCGGCGTATACATATATATATAATACTAATAAAAATACTAATACTAATAATAAAAATACTAATACTACTAATAATAATAATAATAATAATTGAGCCTAAGTCATAAGTTAACAGTTAAAAAGAAGGGGGTGAGAGACTGACTCGGAGGGATGGATTTCGCCGGGTGATGTACGGGAAGAAAAATGGTCTTTTCGAAAAGCTGAAGAAAGTTCTCGTGAAATAGAAACTAGTAAATGTATAAATAATTATTATATTGGCCAATTAGCTAACAACATTTCCCGAGAGCTAAATAGATTTCTCGTGAAATCAAGATATTAAATGTATTATAATTATAATATATAAATATTATATTATTATGAAAAACTAAACGAACGCCGAAACCGATGAGATTCGCACCGTAGGTGAACGGCGGCGCTACGAATCCAACGGCGAAGTCGGAATCAAAATCTGACGTACCGTTCTCGAGATATAATTTTCCAAAGTTTTACGGCGATGGATAAATATACAAATATTTGAAAATTCACTTATGCTTCAAATTTGCTCGGAACGCCACGAAACTTTAACAATTTATTTCTAAAAATAAATAATCTAATTTCTTAACGTAAAATTTTCCAATTCCGGGTTGTTCCAAAATTTGGTCGACTTGACCAAACGGATACGAAAACGCGCAAACGACGGCGCACCGTTAACTCCGCACTAACATAACACTCTTACGTCATTATGATGTCATCGATATATTTCAAATAATAGCCGAAAATTCCAGGGCGTTACAGGCGTCGCGGGCCCGGCCTGGAAAAAATCTGGCTAGGCCCGGGCCCGGTTCGGAAAAAGCTTGGCTAGGTCTGGGCCCGGGATAGCCCGCCCCGAGCTGAGGTCGGGTTATGGGGCCCAACAGGGGTCCCATATAGGCCCAAAGCCTGGCCCGACTAACCCTGGGCACCGAGCCTTACCTGGGCCTGGCACCCAGGCCAGGTACCAGGCGGGACAATCCCGCCTATTTTGGCGGGATTTTATTAAATCCCGCCTATTTTGGCGAGATTTTAATAAAATCCCGCATATATGCGGGATTTATTAATCGGGCCCTGTTTGGGCCGAGCCCAGCCTTGGGGGCCTTGGCAGGCCCCCTAATGGGGCTGGTGCCCGAGCCCGGCTAAAGCTAAGCCCGGGCCTGAGCCCGGGTGACAAAAGCCCGGGCCCGTCAGACCCGGTACCGGCCCGGGCGGGCTTTTTGGACAGGGCTACATCAATTGGTGAATTATGACTTAATTCTTAACAATCTAAATTTTATCTCAAAAACTTACTTTGATATAAGTAGCCCTGCACAAAAGGCCCGATCGGGCCGGGCTGGCGCCGGCCCGATCGGGCTCGGTCTTAAGTCAACCGGGCCGAGCTCGGTCTTTGACTAGATCCGGCTCGGGCCGGTCTCGGGCAGCACCCCAAGGAAGGGGCCTGAGCCGGCCCCTCAGGCCGGGCCAGGCCGGACCGGTCCGGGCTCGGGCCCGACCGGTTCGGCCCTTTTTTATAAAAAAATTTAAATTTTTAATTTTAAATATTATATAATATATATTATATTTATATATACATATATTTAAGAATTAATATACTAAAAATTCGACAAAAAAAAACGCAAAGCTTATGGACAAAAAAAGAAATTTTTATTAATATTAAACAAAAAAAATTACACTCGTATTCGTACAATTTGCATTTATCGAAAAAAGAATAAAATTTATTATTATTAGAAAATTTAAATAAAAAAAATTACAAACTTTGCTCGTTCAAATAAAAATTAGTAAATTACAATCGTAGAGTCGTAAGCGTGTGCGCGACGCGTTCAATTATCTCATAAATTCATTGCGTCCATCTCATCTTCTATCTCCTCCGAGCTATCGTCTAATGCCATTATGTGTTGTTTCCTCTTTGTAGCATCCAAATAGTCCTTGTAGCATATGCAAATTTCCAGTGATTCTTCGTTAAGCCGACTCCTCCGCTCGTTCAAAACTCTGCCACTAAGAGAAAAAGCAGACTCCGAAGCTACTGTACTAGCTTGGATAGTTAGTAAATCACGGGCCATATAGGCCAAAATAGGATAGGTATTAGCTTTACCTTTCCACCAATTTAAGAGATCGAAGTTTTCGATCTCCTCCGTACTGATAAAATCGCGAAATTATGTTTTCGTATATAATCCTAATTCATTTAAACTACTAGATGTACGCGCATTTTTCCTAGAAGCTAAATCTAAAATTTTATTTTTAAAAACATCCTTCGTTCTTAGTTGCGCGCTTTCTTCTCGGGGTCGCGAGCCGTATAAGTTATCGTAATAATTATAACATTGGGTAGAAAAAGTATTAAATTTTGAAATACTAACGGGATCATCCTCATCATAATTTATATTTAAGTTTAAATTAGTATTTATTTCGTCTATCAAATTTTCTACGTCTTCAACGCTGAATAGTGGGTTTAAAGCGGCGGCGCAAGAAAACATGGGAGGCATTTCTCTATAATATTTTAAAAAAATTTCTTCCATTATATTAATTAGAGGAAGCCACCCGTCGTGTTGCCTAAAATAGCTAAATTTTTGTGTGATATGTACAAAATTTTCAATGACTAGCGCGCTAGTCGGATAATACACACCCGATAAAAAAAATAATCGCCCTATGAAAACATTTTAGTAAATCCATATAATTTGCTAATATAGACCAATCATCGTCGGTCAAAATATTCGTAATATTTAGTAAAGTATAATATTCCATAAGAAGTTGTTTTTGTTGGAACGCTCTTTTTAACATTTTATAAGTTGAGTTCCATCTAATAGGCATATCAAATTGAGGTTTTTTAAAAAAAATTCCTTGTGCGTTAGCAAATTTTTTAAAATCTTGAGCTCGTTGCTTAGTGCAATAGATAGTTTTGAGCATTTCTCGAATTTTAGAAATATAGACTTCCATAGCCTTTAAGCTATCTTGTACCACTAAATTTAAGACGTGACAAACACATCTAGTGTGAAAAAATGCGCCGTCTAGCATTGGTTTTAAATCGCGTTTTAACCACTCAATTGCGTCGGTATTATTACTGGCGTTATCAAAAGAAATACTCATTATTTTATCTTTAATTTTAAATTCCCGCACATATTTCATAATTACTTGATATATAGCTTTACCCGTGTGCGGGAATTCAAAACCTGCAAACCAAATTACGCATTTATTTTGCTCCCATGAAACGGGATCAATCCAATGACACGTGATACACAAATACGCTAATCCTAATCTTAAGTTACTAGTCCAAACGTCGCTCGTTAAACTCACACGTCCCTCAAAATTTTCAAAATAATTTATAAGTTTTTGTTTTGCTTCTAAATAAAATTTAAGGGCGTCGCGCTTAAGAGAGGATTTACTAACCTTTTGATATTTAGGCTGAAGCCCTTGATGTATGTATTCAGACGAATTCTCATTGTCGAAGGTGCTGAATGGCAACCCACGTCTGATGACGAACTTCGTCTGCAACTCTCGTTGTCGAAGTTGATCGTACGTCCAAATTTGGCCTGCTCCTGAAATTTGGGCTTGACTTGACTCGGGAGCTTGTTTCGAAATGCAAGACTTAAGGTGTCTTGCTAGCGTCGAGTTGCTGCTGATTGCTAGCAACTTTTAGCATAATTTGCATCGCGCCTTCTTTTCGATGCCGACTATAACCATATCGAAATGCTCCCAAATAGCCGTCGTACGATGGTGCTCCACCACCTCAGGCGTACTTTGAGAAGACGACGCTGGCGTTGAGGATGACGATGCCATTAGATGAGAGAGAGTGAGAGAGGAGTGAGAGAGAGAAAGTGAGAGAGAAGTGAGAGGGGGGGTTATTTATAAGTTTTTTTTTAAATAATAATATTTTAAATATTTATAAAATATAAAAAAAAAAATTAAAAAAAAAATTAAAAAAAGCCAAACGGCTCTTATTAGAGCCGTTGGCCACATGGCATGCCATGTGGCCAACGACTCTAATAAGAGCCGTTGGCCGGCTCTTAATAAGAGCCGTTTTTAACGGCTCTTATTAAGAGCTCGGGCCGAGCTCTAGCCCGGGTCGGGCTTTGTCCGGCCCGGGCTAGGGCAAGCCCAATAGCCGGTCTTTGCCCGGCCCGGATCGGGCCGGGTACCGGGCCGGGCAAAGACCAGCATTTGGGGCCCTTTAAGGGCCCCGGGACCGGCCTCGGCCCGGGTCGGGTTCCTCCCGGGCCGGGCATCGCCGTGCTTTTCCGGGCCGGGCTCAGGCCGGCCCGATGAGCCCGATTTTTTTGGACAGGGCTAGATATGAGTCATGTATTATTTAAAAGTACATAATTAGAAGTAAAACTTTTTAAAATTTCCTATAATTTCTTCTCATACTTATGAATTAGTTTTGCTTTAGAATATCAAAACCTTAAGTATGTGAGTATTTGATAACACATATTTTATATATTTATTTATCATAGTTTATGTTTTCTTTTTAGTAATTTATTAGTATTTTTATTTAATTATAAGTATAATTTACTTTGTTTTGTGTTTTAGGGCTTTGGAGAGGGCTTGAAAGAATATTTGCATTTTGGTCTACGAATAGTAAAAATTTAGAATTTTGCTCTGCGAATAATAAATTTTAGAATTTTAAAATTACACGCCCTAAGTCACCCTATGACCAAGGGGCATGTAATAAAGTCATGGGCGTGACCCAAGGGCGTGTACACCAGAAACAACAAAAAGGCATTGTTGATTGCTGAATTTCAAATAGCCATAACTTTCAATCCATAAATAGTTACAGAATGTGCCACCCCATTTTAGAATGAGAACGACATCATCTACAATCTAGAAAAGTTTCTTAAATAAATGCCATTGAACACGGGCGTGACCATAGGGTCACGGGCGTGACCATAGGGTGTGAAACCCACTTTTATGATGAAATTTTGCTGTTTTGATTGCATAAATTCAAATGACTATAACTTTCAATCCAGGAAGAGTTACGAAATGTGTCACCTCATTTCAGAATGAGAACCACATCATCTACAGGTTGTAAAGGTTTTTCAAGTACACGCCCATAAACACGGGCGTGACCGAGGGCGTGACCATCAAGTTATTGAATTAAAATGACGGTTTTCTCCAAAACGCTTCCTGACATAAAATTGGTGGTTTTTCTCAAGTACACGCCCTTAGGCATAGGGGTGACCGAGGGCGTGTACTTGGATTTTTGAGCCTATAAAAGTCAGTTACTGCAAAGTTGATCCCTATCCAGTCCTTGCTTCAATTGGATCATTTCTAGCTTGGTTTTACTGCATTTGCGGTGTAATTTCATTTATGCAATTTACTTATGCCTTGTATTTTCATTTCCTAGTTTAAAGTTTTATTTCCATCCTTAAATCACAAAACATCATCCACACAAAGCACACATAGGAAACAGATAACAAAATAAATAAAGTACATGAATGTAAAGCTAAAACTATGGATCAAGCATCCAAATGATACAAGATTTATAGAGGTTTCCCAATAAATTTGTGCACGTCTTATTTTTCATAGCCAATAGGATACAACTGCCTTCACCAAGGCGATGAGTCTTTTCCACTAGAGCTCCAACCCGACGAATCCTTTCCACCAACCTAGTGTAGCTCTTTTGAAGGGAGAGCCTGATAACCATCTACTACTTGTGAGTGAAGGTTTGGTTGAGAAAACTTGTCGTGTCTCAAGAGAGAGAGAGAGAGACGCACAACTTACAGAGAGAGGTTATAGAAAGAAAGAGAGGCTTTAAAGGTGAGGGAGGATCCTTTGGCGACTGTGTAATACCCCAACTTACTCTTTAATTGTGACTTTAAGGGACCCTTGAGTATAAGAATAGGTCCATGCAAGTTCATGGCCGCTTGTGGGGTGCTTAGGAGTCATTTGTAGCAGTCTCTATTGCGAACAGTGCCCAACAATGTTCCTGATTTGAAGAAGTGCTCAGATCAATGATAAGTACAATTTGTATTTGATGAACATTTGTTGTGACATGAACAGGTCAGAATATCATATTCACTAAGTATAACATATAAGGCTCAAGTAAAAGCATCTAAGGCAAATATCGTCGTGTTAACAATATATACATTACGACATTGCTGAAGTGTCTAACAATATCGTTGAGAAGACTCATGAGAAATCCATGGATACCGCAAAGTATAAACTGTTGGGTTTTTCTAGAACCATACATCACATGTAGGCGCAGCGGAATAAAAGAGAAACAACCCAAAAGACTTTGATCGGGCCATGAATATTGAATCAAGAAGTTAACAAAATGCTAGGTATGAAATTACCTTTGCGGGATTGGATCAAATCCAACCTAGATGCTCCAAGAAGAAGATTCCTGTTGGCGGCAAAGAGAGTTCTCACGTAGAATAATGTCTACGTCTCTACAGCAGTCCACACGAGCCGGGAGAACACCAAGTCATGTCGCACGCAACTCGGAAGGGAGAACAACTGCACCTTGCACTTCCACGAACTGCTAGGTTCGCTCCAGGAAGAACAACCACGGCGACGATCGCCGGAAGGGGGGTCGGCGGAGGCGAACGGGGCGGCGGAACATTTCCGTCTAGGGTTCGGGCGGAACACCTTCCGTCGGGTCTTCTTCCAGGAGGCGTAAGAAGAGCGTACTGAACCCTTAAGAATAAGTTCTATTTATAGCCGAAGTATAAACAGACCTAAAAGAATCGCTATCCGCAGTCCATACAGAAAAAGAACTCTTTCTGTATAAATTCGTCGGGATTTCACGAATCAGCATTCGTCGAGTTTACACGGGATAATCCGACGAATTCCGACGAATCACATCAGACGACAACATTTGCCGAGTTAAGGATCTCTGTAACAATTCGTCGGGATTCCACGGAACAATCCGACGAATCCGACGAATTCCGACGAATCATATCAGACGACAACATTTGCCGAGTTAAGGATCTCTGTAACAATTCGTCGGGATTCCACGGAACAATCCGACGAATCCGATGAATTCCGACGAATCATATCAGACGACAACATTTGCCGAGTTAAGGATCTCTGTAACAATTCGTCGGGATTCCACGGAACAATCCGACGAATTCGACGAATCATATCCGACGAATTCCGACGAATTCTATCCGTGTAAACCCGATGAATTCAGACAGCAACATTTGCTGGACTTCCCCCATTCTATATGGTGATTGGTAACCTTTACCAACACAGTCAATCTTCCATCTTCTCCACATGCTCTTATGTGCGACCCTGCAGGCTCATATCGCGTTGGCAGTGACATTACATGTTTGACCACTTCTAGATCACAATGGTAACTCCAACAGTCTCCCACTTGATCTTGAAAGTATCAAACAAAAACCTCACAAACAATGAGCGGCATCTAGCAATGCATCATTGCTCCCCAAGCAATAAGAGTTCATAACTCATAAGCCTTTATGACCAATGTTCCAGCATTGTCTTTGTCCCTTTGTCCCTTACATCCGGAAAGAACTAGAGGCATGAACCGTGTCACCCTCTTAATAGCTCAATCCAAGTTTCTTGATCTAGAATGGACTTCCAGAGAATGATGAGCTCAATATCACATATTGACTCAACCAAGCATGGCCATGCATTTCTCAGTCCAATTCCATCAAGGGGCCCATGGATGCAACTCCTGTTATATAGGAGGACAAATCCCATATCTGCTCACACTCAAACACCCAAATGATTCGTAACGTACCCAACGACCACCCTTATCATCAACCTTCTTCAAGGAAGACTTTAGATGACATCAAAGCACGCTCTTCCTCACTTGATGAATGCTGCGACTTCAGGTCAAAGGACCACAACACCATTGTCAAATGAGACCTACTTGTGACACTTTTAAGTAACAATCCACAAAGTAGTCTCAGGTTGGGTCTGTCCAGTACAACTTGTTCACTAACAAGTACCCACGTGATGACTTGATATCACAATATCATGACCTGTGAGAACCGGTTATCAGTCAACACACATGCTAGTCTTAATGTATCATCATCACCCTTAGCTTCTACGATGATACCTCGACCAGGGACCTTTTAAGAATGAAGCTTCGAAATCATAGGCTCTCACATTCAAGTCACGTACTTGATGTCCTATGGAAGCGAACATTCTAAGGGTATTTATCACGAATTTTATTCTATCATATAGAAATAGTATATCGTAATAAAAGAACTTGCCATTAATTGTAAAAGGAAATCATTGGTACACAATTCATCATATGAATAAATATTAAACAACCAACAGAATATATATTTTGCATACAACCCACAAGACTCCCACTAGAGTTGATCACTCAGGTATCGTATACCCATTGATCTAGTATGACCATCATGCTTTCTCTGCGCGAGAGGCTTTGTCAGTGGATCTGCAATATTCTCCTCAGTCGGCACTCTGCAAATGTTCACATCTCCTCGTTCGACAATCTCACGAATAAGATGGAACCGCCGAAGTATGTGCTTGGAGCGCTGATGGGATCTAGGTTCCTTAGATTGTGCAATTGCACCATTGTTATCACAGTAGAGAACTACGGGACCAACAATGCTAGGAACTACATCTAGCTCGCCGATGAATTTCCTAATCCATACAGCCTCCTTCGCTGCATTTGCCGTAGCGATATACTCGGCCTCAGTTGTAGAATCAGCAACTGTCTCTTGCTTGGAACTCTTCCAGCTCACAGCTCCTCCATTCAGGCAAAACACAAACCCTGACTGAGACTTCGAATCATCTCTATCAGTTTGGAAGCTGGCATCTGTGTAACCACTTACAACGAGCTCTTCCTCTCCACCATACACCAAGAATACATCCTTAGTCCTTCTCAAGTACTTCAGGATATTCTTTACGGCTATCCAGTGACATTCGCCGGGATCAGACTGATACCTGCTAGTCATGCTCAAAGCAAAAGAGACATCGGGTCGAGTACATAACATTGCATACATGATTGACCCAATTGCCGAAGCATATGGAATCAACTTCATGCGGTCCTTATCTTCACAAGATTTTGGACACTGGTCCTTAGAGAGATTTACACCATGAGACATGGGCAAAAATCCTTTCTTGGACTCAAGCATGTTGAACCGCTTCAACACCCTCTCAATGTACGTACTCTGGGTCAAACCCAACAACTTCTTCGATTTATTTCTATAAATCTTAATACCGAGTATGTAAGTCGCTTCACCCAAGTCCTTCATAGAAAAGCAGTTCCCTAGGTTGTTCTTAACAACTTTCAGGGTAGGTATGTCATTCCCGATCAACAGTATGTCATCTACATACAATATCAGGAAGACAACAATGCTCCCACTGATTCGCTTGTAAACACACGGTTCATCCTCGTTCTTGACAAAACCAAACTCTTTGATCTTCTCATCAAAACGAAGATTCCAACTTCTAGAGGCCTGTTTCAATCCATAGATGGACCTATTCAGCTTGCATATTTTAGTGGCTTCATTTGGGGATACAAAACCCTCGGGTTGTGTCATGTACACTTCCTCAAGGAGGTTTCCATTTAGGAAAGCCGTTTTGACATCCATCTGCCAGATCTCGTAGTCATAATACGCAGCAATAGCAAGCAATATCCTAATGGACTTTACCATGGCAACAGGGGAAAAGGTCTCATCATAGTCAACACCATGAATTTGCTTGAAACCCTTAGCCACCAGTCTCCCTTTGAATGTCTGTACATTCCCATCCATGTCGGTCTTCTTCTTGAAGACCCACTTGCACCCTATGGGTCGTACCCCTTCAGGTGGTTCCACCAAGTTCCAAACTTGGTTTGTATACATGGAGTCCATTTCGGATTTCATAGCCTCAAGCCATTTGTCGGAGTCCGGTCCATTCATAGCCTCTTGGTAGGTTGCTGGTTCATCATCATGATCCATAAGCAACACATTACCTATTTGAGACACGAGAAATCCATATCTCTCAGGCTCAAATCTTAGTCTACCAGATCTACGTAGGACTTGTGTCTCTTGAGCAGGTTCTCTAGCTACAACATCTTGTAGTCCTGGCTCAGAATCCAACTCTGGTTCATTCACTACTTGTGGTTCTTGAACTTCTTCAAGCTCTACCTTTTGCGTCTTTCTTGACAAGAACTCTTTCTCCAAGAAGACACCCGTCCTTGCCACAAACACTTTGCCCTCAAACGGTATGTAAAAGTAATATCCTTCCGTTTCCTTAGGATATCCCACCAGATAACACTTATCTGATTTGGGTTCCAGCTTGTCAGGCATTTGACGTCGTACGTATGCCTCACAGCCCCAAATTTTAATGAATGACATACTAGGACGCTTCCCAGTCCATATCTCATATGGTGTCTTTAGAACCATTTTCGTTGGAGCGCGATTCAGTGTTATTGCAGCAGTCTCTAAAGCAAAACCCCAAAAGGAAACAGGCAAGTCTGCATGACTCATCATTGACCGTACCATGTCTAACAGAGTACGATTTCTCCTCTCAGACACACCATTATGCTGCGGTGTCCTAGGTGGAGTGAGCTGTGATACAATACCACACTCTTTCAGATGATCACGGAACTCATGACTCAGGTATTCGCCACCTCGATCAGATCGGAGTGCTTTAACCTTTTTACCCAATTGGTTTTTCACTTCATTCCTAAACTCTTTGAACTTTTCAAAAGTTTCGGATTTGCACTTCATAAGATACACGTATCCGTATCTACTGAAATCATCAGTAAATGTAACGAAGTAAAAATACCCACCTCTAGCCATAGAACTCATGGGTCCGCATACATCACTATGTACAACACCCAAGAGATCCTCAGCCCTCTCAGTATAACTAGTGAAAGGGGCTTTAGTCATTTTGCCTAATAAATAAGACTCGCATCGCTCAAATGATTCATAATCAAATGAGTCCAATAGTCCATCTTTATGGAGCTTGGATATGCGCTTCTCGTTTATATGGCCCAAACGACAATGCCAGAGATATGTAGGATTTAAGTCATTTGTTCTTAGTCTTTTATTATTATCTACATTATAGATCAGATGATCCAGGTTCAAAACATAAAGACCATTAAACAATTGAGCTACATCATAACAAACATCATTCTTAAATATAGAACAACAATTGTTCTTAATTATAAAAGAAAATCCAATCATGTCTAAGCATGAAATGGATATAATGTTTCTAGTTATGGCCGGAACATAATAACAATTATTAAGTTCTATTACAAGCCCACTGGGCAAAGAAAGATGGTAAACCCCTACGGCTACAACAACAACTCTTGCTCCATTGCCGACGCGCAGGTCCACCTCTCCTTTACTCAGCAATCTTCTCCTTTTCAGTTCCTGCACATTTGTACAAATGTGAGAACCACATCCGGTATCCAATACCCAAGATGAAGGAGCAGAAAGGTTTATCTCTATAACGTAAATATTCGAAGCGGAAGTCATACCTCCCTTCATTTTCTGCAGACCGTCAATGTACGAAGGACAATTCCTCCTCCAATGACCAGCCTTGCCACAGTGGTGGCATTTCCCTTCCTTCACGGTGCTCTTCCTTTTCAGCGCAGAAGATTTGGGCTCAAGATGTGACTTAGGTCCCACCTTCGTCTTCTTGAAGCCCTTGGCCTTACCCTTGCCTTTATGTACCATCAATATGGGACTAGCAGGCTTGGCCTTCTTCATATTTATCTCGGCAGTTCGCAACATGCCTAGGAGCTCGGGCAGTGTCTTGTCTATTTCATTCATGTTGTAGTTCAAGACGAACTGCTCATAATTATCCGGCAACGATTGCAGGATAAGATATGTGGCCAACTCTTGACCCAGAGGAAAACCCAGTCTCTCCAGGTTCTCAATATACCCAATCATCTTGAGTACGTGAGTACCAACTGAGTCTCGAGCTCCCATTTTGCACTGAAATAAGGCCTTCGTGACATCGAACCTCTCTTGACGAGCTTGCCCTTGAAACATTTTCTTTAGGTGCTCGTCAATCTCCTTGCACCCCATGTTCTCGTGTTGCTTATGAAGCTCAGAGTTCATGGTGGCAAGCATAAGGCACTCGACGTCTAAGGCGTCATCGGTATACTTCTTATAAGCATCCTTATCAACATGGGACGAGTTCCCGGTCGGCACCTCGGGGGCTTCTTCTTCCAAGACGTAGAGCTTTCGCTCTTGCCTGAGAACAATTCTCAGGTTCCTATACCAGTCCATGTAATTCGTCCCACTAAGCTTGTCCTTCTCAAGGATAGCTCTCAGGGACAAGGTGGAATGTGAACCACTTGCCATGGAATTCTACAAGAATTCATGCAGAATTTAATCAGTACCTTAATTTCAAAATACAATTTATTTTAATTTGGACTTTAATTAAATACTCCCACTATTTTATTCAAATTGATAGCCCTCACCATCAATTCGGAGAGTCCATGCGAGCTACTCTCTTAGTGGACAAGATCCGTATTTCACCAACACCACGAGTCCGCTTTGGCGTTCCTCTCATAATGCGGCTATTTAGGTAGGCAACGCTTGCCAATTGCATCCTCATGCAACTCTTGTATGGCTGGTGAATAACTCCTTATTCGCATCCATCATATGGTGCATGCCAACCCTATGCCTCTAGGCACTCAACCTTTGAGGTCACCTAGTTAAGTTAGACCCGATGTCGACAGTGGGATATCACAATTATCTGCTCGCACCCTTACCAAGATAGATTAATGCACCTTGCTTTGGCAAGCCCACACTTCATCGATCGAGGCAGGAAGAGTGTCATCCATCGGAAGGCATCCGAACACTTAATACTTGATGAAGGGATTTTAATTTTAATAAATAATAGGTTAACACTTAACCATGATCAACATTTGATCAAAGTGCACATCCACAGAAAAACAAACTTTCTAAAATCCACATGCATCCCTTATGTGCACAACATAAGACTATCAACCTTTGATAGACGAAAGGGCTAAATCTGGACATTTAGAACTCTTCCAAATCTTCAGATTTACATGCATTGGACAAAGGCAAAGACAACTCGACTTAAAGCAGTAGACAAGCTCGTCTCTCATCGTTGGATTCAAAATCCAAAACAATACAAGGGTTCATTAACCACTTGAGGGACGGTTACTGCTAAGGAGACAACAATTCTAACAATTAGAAATTACCACGAAATCCCAGACGTTCCTGGCGGGGTTCCAAGGGGCCGCGCCCCTGACGGTGGTCTGACCAAATTTTTGAAATCCCACCACCAGAAACCACACAAAATCACATCAAATGTGATATTCCAAGAAGAAATCTTGACATTTAGAATGCTTCCAAATACCTAGATTTGCACGTACTGGAATAACCTAACTTCTGAAACAACATTCATGACCAGAACCTGGCTCTGATACCACTGTTGGGTTTTTCTAGAACCATACATCACATGTAGGCGCAGCGGAATAAAAGAGAAACAACCCAAAAGACTTTGATCGGGCCATGAATATTGAATCAAGAAGTTAACAAAATGCTAGGTATGAAATTACCTTTGCGGGATTGGATCAAATCCAACCTAGATGCTCCAAGAAGAAGATTCCTGTTGGCGGCAAAGAGAGTTCTCACGTAGAATAATGTCTACGTCTCTACAGCAGTCCACACGAGCCAGGAGAACACCAAGTCACGTCGCACGTAACTCGGAAGGGAGAACAACTGCACCTTGCACTTCCACGAACTGCTAGGTTCGCTCCAGGAAGAACAACCACGGCGACGATCGCCGAAAGGGGGGTCGGCAGAGGCGAACGGGGCGGCGGAACACTTCCGTCTAGGGTTCGGGCGGAACACCTTCCGTCGGGTCTTCTTCTAGGAGGCGTAAGAAGAGCGTACTGAACCCTTAAGAATAAGTTCTATTTATAGCCGAAGTATAAACAGACCTAAAAGAATCGCTATCCGCAGTCCATACAGAAAGAGAACTCTTTCTGTATAAATTCGTCGGGATTTCACGAATCAGCATTCGTCGAGTTTACACGGGATAATCCGACGAATTCTGACGAATCACATCAGACGGCAACATTTGCCGAGTTAAGGATCTCTGTAACAATTCGTCGGGATTCCACCGAACAATCCGACGAATCCGACGAATTCCGACGAATCATATCAGACGACAACATTTGCCGAGTTAAGGATCTCTGTAACAATTCGTCGGGATTTCACGGAACAATCCGACGAATTCCGACGAATCATATCAGACGACAACATTTGCCGAGTTAAGGATCTCTGTAACAATTCGTCGGGATTCCACGGAACAATCCGACGAATTCGACGAATCATATCCGACGAATTCCGACGAATTCTATCCGTGTAAACCCGATGAATTCAGACAGCAACATTTGCTGGACCTCCCCCATTCTATATGGTGATTGGTAACCTTTACCAACACAGTCAATCTTCCATCTTCTCCACATGCTCTTATGTGCGACCCTGCAGGCTCATATCGCGTTGGCAGTGACATTACATGTTTGACCACTCTAGATCACAATGGTAACTCCAACATAAACAATGTGTTCAGTACTTCTCCAATCTCACAAGTCTAAAATCGTCGAGAAGGACTGGACATATCGTTGAATAAACACGCATATATCATCAAGATAACTCTCAGAGATAAGCAGAAGGTTCATGTCAGTTATTGTCGAATAATGTGGACAATTCAACGATATCGTTGTGACATCAAAGTACACACGATGATATCGTCGTAAGAACAAAAAGTTTCGATCAAGTCTAGTATCGCCGTGTCAACCAGAATCACACGACGATATCGATGTATGGTCTAAGAAGACTTAAGTCAAAGTATTCGGCAATGTCGAGGACATCGTCGTAAAGAAGCCTAGTCATCGAGAAGACTAAGGGAGAACTCGTGAAGATAGCTTACAGAAGAAAAATTGCTTGTCGTCAAGTTGATTAAAACGATATCGACGAGAAGTCAGAGTGATCTACGATATCGTCGATAAGACAGTATAGTTTCAACGACATCGTCCAGAAGACCGCAAGTCGACATCAAGATTACGACGACATCTTAAGATGACTTCATATCGTCGTGAGTGCAAGTGCAGCTGTGATATATTGTATTGTCGAGATATCATTCTCTAAAGAAGTTTGAAGAAGACATGAAGCTTTGTCCAAGTCCAAGATGGATTGGCGTAACGACAAGTTCTGTCGTCGAGACATTACAAATGTCGTCAAGACAAATTAAGATATTTCAAATCGTGCTGTATGCATTTAATATCGCTGTCTGATGGTCCAATCAGTGCGTGCCGTTAAGGAATGGGTCTTTGACACTTAAAGGGCACCATAGGAGACCGTTAGACGGCTCCTCAATCATATAAAAGAGATTAGTGTATGCCCTAATTTGCAAAAGTAAGTGTTGGAACATGGTTTTCCACATCTCCTAGGTTTGAGAATAGCAAATCTTATGTATATTTGATCTTGTGTGTTTAAGTGTGCAGGAAACCAAGTCCATATGACTCAAGGATAACATAAGAAGGTTGCCCCCAAAATTGAGCCACTAAATCCAACATGCCCACTAGTGACGGCGGTAGAACCTAGCGCCCGATGCTAGCAATGATTAGCGCAATCCCGGGAGCACATTTAGAAGGCGCTAGCGCCAGGCGGTAGCGGATAGCGCAGGTGGTAGCGTGGAGCACAAGAGACAAGACGGAAACGTTTCCTCGGGTTGAAGATTCTCTCGCGCAGAATATGTCCTAATATGGGATAGCGCCGGCGGTAGCAGTAGCGCAGGCGCTAACGCTAAGGATATATATAGGACCCCTCTTCTCTCATTTTGAAAAACCATCAGAGAGAGAGAGGTTGAGTGCTAGAATTCCAGAGCCTGACTTGGCCGAAAGTTGATCTCCCACCAAAGCTCTGCGAATTTCTGAAGGAGGACTTCTTCACGCCGGATCCAAACGACGTCCACTTCAACCACGCTTATTCTATAACGGATCTTCGTCTCCAACTTCAGAAGTTCATCAAGAGTGAGTTTTTATTATTATCATTACATATCTTTTGTAATCCGTTAGAGAATTCGCCTGGTGTTGGCGACTAGGTCTGGTTAGGACTTAGGGCAGAAATTTGCCTCGTGTTGACGACTAGATCTAGGTTAGGTCTAAGGGTGCTCAAGGCCATATCCAGGGTAGGATTGGCTAGAGCGGCTTGAGGCCGAATCCGGGGAAGGATAGGCTAGGGCCACCGGTTCGTGGGGATGCGAGTCGAGATAGAAAAAAAGAGTTTATTATTATTCGCCACCGATTTCTAGCGTTATAGAAATCAATTTTTGTAAACCTAGATTTCATATTAATAAAACATGCCTCTATTTTATTTTACTTAGTTTGTTTGATTTCTAACCATCTTAATCTCTTATTATTTCATGATATTCAAAATATAAGAAAACGTTTTAAAACCCTTATTCACCCCCTCTAAGGGTGCCTACCGATCCAACAAGTGGTATCAGAGCGATTTTATTACAATCGGCTTAACAACAGGGAATAATGGCGTCTCATGATCTCGCTTCTACTAGTGGGGTGATAAATAGTAAATTATACGTATTTTAGTATAGTTTTTAGCTTAGTTTTAAGTAATATTGTACATATTTCTTGTAAAATATTGAACAAATCATTTGTTTTTGCTAATTTATATATATTTATATATTTTTATGAAAAAAGGAAATATATATAAAGTATTTAAAAATATATGTAAATATTTATTAAATAAAAACTTTATCTATATATGTAAATATAAACTATAAATAAGTTAAATATATAATAATAAAATTTACTATATGAAAATATAATCTATAAGGAGTTATATATATATTTTGTGTATCTTATTTAGTGTATGTTTTATTTAAACGTATATTTTATTTAGTGTATAATAATGTTGTATAAAACTATAATATATTTATATATATATTAAGTTAATAAAAATCGTTTTTTTTAGTTAGTTGTTTTATAATTAAAGTTAATAAAAATATGTTTTTAAATTTATTAAAGTTGATATATTTAAAATTTAAAATATCTGTAAATATATATTATAAATAAACTATTTCCATTCTTAGCAGAGAAGCGCATTCGGTCCAGTGGTGTGGGTTTGGTTAACTTCGGCAAGTGGCCAGGGATCAAAACCGGGCCAACTCAATTTTGCGCGGATTTAATCCGCTATCCGCACCCCAGCCCTCCAGCTGTCCCGCCCGCCAGCTCAACTCCATGTGTCACGCGCCCGCCAGCCCACTACCTGCAACCCGCCAGCCGACCTGCAAGCTTCTATCCGCACACCAGCATTCTAGCAGCTTCCAACCAGCTCATCCAAGTCAACCATCCAGCTCATCTCAGTCAACATTCTAGCCCATTTTAGAAGCTTCCAACCCTCTATCCGCAGACCATAAATTCTCTATAAATAGGAACCTCCCCCCTCACTAATTTCCCCTCTTGGATTGCCCATTTTGGGGTGATCTTCCACCATTTTCTCCACTCATTTTGTAATTTCTTTCTTAAGTTTTGTTTGTATTTTTTTTATATGTAAATTAATTAAATGTTGTGCTTTCTCTTTCCTAAATTAGTTTAGTTTTTATGTAATGGCATTTTGATTAATAAAATAGTTTAGTTTTTATTATGAAATGTTTTTGTTTTGTATTGTTCTTTTTGTATTTTTCTTTTAATATAATTTTTTTTTTATTTCGTGTAAACTCCTTTATTATGACAATAAATAAATTTAGTTTTTATTTTGTGCATTTTCAATTTCGTAGCGTAGTTTTATTTCCTGCAATTCAATATTTGTCACGTAATTTCAATTCATAACTTAGTTTCATTTATGCATTGCAATTTCAATTTATAGCTTAGCTTTCATATCCGCACTTCAATTCCTGCATTTTTTCTTTCTTTAGCTAAGCTTATTCGTTGCCATAACATTGGTTTGCGCTTAGATTCGAATTTATTCGTCCATTTAATTTTACATTCTTTTCCTCCTTGACACGGTAAATTAGAGCGGAATATTAGGTGTGCGTTTAAAATTGTTTCAAAGCATCGTTTTTCTCGTGTTTTTATTTTCATGTATTTTCCGCTTTCTTTGTTTTCATATTTTTACTTTAAGTTGTTATTATACGTGTTTTCTTTTATATTTGTTTTTGTTTTCATGTTTTTATTTCCCGCATTTTATTTACTTATTTTTTGGCTTTTATGGTTTTTACTTTGATTTTTATCTGCTCTTTTCGATAAAACAATAGCCGTAGCTCGAAGTAAATCTACTCGACGGGACCCAGGACTAAATACGACCTTGATATGATTTTTATCATATATACTACACGCGATATGTGCGCTTGCCTCCTATTTCGTATTTTATCTATCAAGTTTTTGACGCCGTTGCCGGGGAAGATTTCGTCGATATTTTGAAAAGAGTTTACACTATTGATTTTATCACTACCAAAAAAAAAAACCTCAAAACCCAAAAAACATATGTTTTTTTTATTTTGTTTTTATTAAGTATTAATTTGTAAATATGAATAATTAAAAATCTAAAAATAGAAGAAAAAAATAATTGATGAAAAATTAGGAAAAATACAAAAAATATGTTCTTCTCTTTCTTTTTGTAATTTTGTTTTTCTTCCTCTTTTCTTTTTTGTTTTTATGTTAACTTTCTTTTCTTTTAATTTTTATTATATAAATGTGCATATAAGTAAAAACTAAAAAAAATGATGATGAAAACATTTCTTAGAAAAAGCTCCAAAAAATAAATGTTTCTCCTTTTGTTTTTCATTAAGTTTTATATGCATATTTGAAAAGGTATTATTTCAATTTTCAAAATGGAAAAAATGATGAAAAACTTTAAAACCAAAATCAAAAAGAATTCTAGGAATTTTAAGATAGAACAATAGATCGTTTTCTCGAAGTAGGATTACTCGACAGACCCGAGAGGGGATTTTTGTCGATATTTTGAAAAGAGAAAACCCCGTTGCTTTTACCTTTTTATTTCTAATTTTTCTTCCTTGCTTTTCATCTTAAAGCTTCTCTTTATTATTTTTGCTTTTTCTTAAGTTTTAATATAATTTTGAAAATGCATATTTCAAAAAAACCAAAAATACAAAAATAAAAATGATGATAAATAGAAAATATATTTAGAAAATTCCCAAAAAAATAGTTTTGCTTTCTTTATATGTGTTTTATTCTTTTTGTAATTTAAAACAAAAAACTCAAAACCCAAAAATATATGTTCTTTCTTTTTTATTAAGCATTAATTTGTAAATATATCTAATTAAAAATATAAAAAAAAATAATGAAAATTTTTTTACTTAGAAAAAAAAATATATATATATATAGTTAAATATCTTTTTTTCCTTACTTTTTGTAAATATGTTTTTTTTCATTTCTTCTCTTTCTTTCTTATTTGTATTTTTAGGTTTTAATATGTATATTAATATGTAAATATTTGGCAAAAATTGAAAAAAAAAATAAATAAAAAAGATGATGATGAAAAAAAAAGCTAGAAAAATCCAACAAAAAAATTATTTATGTATTTTTGACTTTCTTATTTCTTCTTTTTTTTCTCCCTCTTTACCTTTTTTTCTTTTTTCTTTCTTTTTGTTAAGTATTAATATATATATATCCCTTTTTTATTATACATTAAAAATCCAAAAAAATTGATGATGAAAAATTAGAAAAATCCCCCCAATTTTTTTTTTATTATATGTTCTTCTCTTTCTTTTTCTACTTTGTTTTTTTTCTCTCTTCTCTCTCTTCTCTTTCTCCCTTTTTTGTTTTTATGTTAAGTTTCTTTTAATTTTTATTAATTTTTATTTTGTATATAAATGTGCATATAAGAGAAAAAAATGATAAGTTTTCTTTTTTATTTTTCATTAAGTTTTAATATGCATATTTGACAAAATAAGATAATATTTTAATTAAAATGACAAAATAGTGAAAAGCTTTGAAACATAAATCTAAAAGAATTGTTGGAATTTTAAGATAGAATAATAGTTAGTTTTTTCGAAGTAGGATTATTCGACAGACCTGAAAGGGGATTTTTGTCGATATTTTGAAAAGGGAAAACCCTATTACTTTTATCCTTTCATTTCACTTCTTCTTCTTTGTTTTTAATTTTAAAGTTTCTCTTTATTTTTCTTATTTTTATTAAGTATTAAGGTTTTTATAAATATGCATATTTCAAAAATGATGATGATATATTTAGAAATCTCCAAAAAAAATATAGTTTTACTTTCTATATATATATTTCATTCTTTTTGTAATTTAGAAACACCCAAAAACATACAAAAAACAAATTTTGTATACATTTTTTTTAGCTTTTCTCTTTTTTCTTCTTTCTTTTAGTTCTTAATATTTGTATATATATAATAAATTCCATCTTTATCTCCCCCCTCTTTGTAAATAACTTTTATTATTTTGTTTTAACATATTTTGCAGGTATTAATCCGGTCATCCCGTCTCCAAATCAGGGACGTGTTTTTTCCCCTGCTATTTCCTTTCTTACATTTTACTTTTACTCTTTTTATGCTTTGCACATATTTATAATGGTTCCTCATACTTAATTTCAACATTGGGGACAATGTTGAGTTTTAAGTATGGGGGTGTGTTTTCCCCCTTTTTATAATTTTTGTCCCCCTTTTTTTAGAAAAAACCAAAAAATAAAGAATATAACAAAATTTGTTATAACATTACAAAAAAAAATGGTTACAACAACTCTTTCTCTTTTCCTTTTTGTTACAACATAACAAATTTTGTTACAACAAAATAAAATTTGTTGCAACAAATTTGTCTCTTTCCTTTTATTTCTCTTTGTAAAAAATTTAATATGTAAATATGTAACAAAATAAAAAAACAAAAAAAAATTTAAATAACTTAGAAAAAACACAAAAAAATTTATTATTATAAATGTTCTAGTTCTATGTTTTTATTTGTATATAAAAAAAACCATGTTTATAAAATAAATCAAAATCCAAAAAAATTATGATGAAAAATTTCTTAGAAAAAACCAAAAATATTTTTGTATGTATTTTTACCTTTTTTAATTTTCTTCTTTCTTTGTTTCTTTTCTTTTTTATTAAGTATTTATATATGTATTTTGTTATAAAAAATAAATAAAAATCCAAAAAAATTGATGAAAAAGTTGCTTAAAATATGTTATAACAAAATCCACAAAATTTTGTCATAACACCCCAAAAAAATTTATATATGTTTTTATTTTCCTTTCTTTTTCTTTCTTTTTTACATTTCCTTTTTTAGTATTAATGTACATAATTTAAAAAAAAAGTAAAAAAAAAAAAAATTATTTCGATGAAAAAAAAACAATAGAAAAAACCCAAAAATGTTTTTGTATGTATCTTTTCTGTTCTTAACTTTTGTTCTTCTTTTCTTTTTATTAAGTGTTTATGTATTTTGTTATTAAGAAAATCAAAAAATCCCAAAAAAAATATATCATATCTTAAAAACTCCGAAAAACTATATTTGAAAAACTTATCAAAAAACTCCAAAAATAGAATAAAAACCCATACTTAGCTTTTTGTTATTTCCAAGGCTAGGTAGAGTTTATCTTTAAGCGTTTTCACTATTTTTTATTTGCTAAAACCATTTTATTTATATCATAGTTTGTAAATTTAAATTTTTGGAATTTTAGTAGTAAAGAATATCTTTTGATTTTAATTTAATTTGAGAACAAACTTTTTAGCACTACTTCAAGTTTACCCTAAATAGTTTCTATTTGTATTATATTGGCAAACCATCTTTAGATTTAATTATTCTAACTCCAAACTTATGAAACTTTAGGAATATTTTAATCTACTAAACTTTGCTCTCAAAATTCTTTTATATTATTCTAGATTTTCTCCTGAAACTCCCCTTTGTAAACACCAATTTAGCTTGGCATAAAAAAATAAAAGAAGAAGTTTAAAAGAAATCCTGTGTCAATGGGAATAAAAAGATTCCGTAAACACAGGCACCCAATATTGTTAAAGGAAATCCTGTGTCAATGGGAATAAAAAAAATTCCGTAAACACGGGCATTGGGTTAAGTTTAAAAATGTTCAATCTTCCCTCGTAAACCAACGGCGGGAGCCAAAGTAAACCACCAAAAAGGTGGGGTGAGAGGATAAAATTCATCACCCCTAATCCAAGCACTCTTCTTTTTGCCAAAGTTTTTTTTCCCCTACCCCTTAGCCAATAAAATTTTAAGCTAGATTTTAATTTAAAAAGTTTGCGAGAGCATAATTAGTAGGTTTTATTTATTCTTAATAATTTTCTTTAAAAAAGTTAAAGTTTTTATAATTCTATTCTAATTAAAGGTGCTAATGATTGCAATATTCGACGCTGTTTACCTAACTTTAGAAGTCTTACGGCTAAAACTTTTTCGCTCTTTTTAAATCATTTTCATAATTTAGGACTTACCTCTTTAAATCTCCTAAATTTATTTCGATCTTACTTTTGATTACATAAAACTTTAGTAAATTAGAAATTTTATTAACGTCTTATAGGTATCCCTTACTTTTGCTCTGGAATAACAAAAGCTTAAGTATGGGGGTATTTGATAAATAGTAAATTATACGTATTTTAGTATAGTTTTTAGCTTAGTTTTAAGTAATATTGTACATATTTCTTGTAAAATATTGAACAAATCATTTGTTTTTGCTAATTTATATATATTTATATATTTTTATGAAAAAAGGAAATATATATAAAGTATTTAAAAATATATGTAAATATTTATTAAATAAAAACTTTATCTATATATGTAAATATAAACTATAAATAAGTTAAATATATAATAATAAAATTTACTATATGAAGATATAATCTATAAGGAGTTATATATATATTGTGTATCTTATTTAGTGTATGTTTTATTTAAACGTATATTTTATTTAGTGTATAATAATGTTGTATAAAACTATAATATATTTATATATATATTAATTTAATAAAAATCGTTTTTTAGTTAGTTGTTTTATAATTAAAGTTAATAAAAAATGTTTTTAAATTTATTAAAGTTAATATATTTAAAATTTAAAATATCTGTAAATATATATTATAAATAAACTATTTCCATTCTAAGCAGAGAAGCGCATTCGGTCCAGTGGTGTGGGTTTGGTTAACTTCGGCAAGTGGCCAGGGATCGAAACCGGGCCAACTCAATTTTGCGCGGATTTAATCCGCTATCCGCACCCCAGCCCTCCAGCTGTCCCGCCCGCCAGCTCAACTCCAGGTTTCACGCGCCCGCCAGCCCACTACCTGCAACCCGCCAGCCGACCTGCAAGCTTCTATCCGCACACCAGCATTCTAGCAGCTTCCAACCAGCTCATCCAAGTCAACCATCCAGCTCATCTCAGTCAACATTCCAGCCCATTTTAGAAGCTTCCAACCCTCTATCCGCAGACCATAAATTCTCTATAAATAGGAACCTCCCCCCTCACTAATTTCCCCTCTTGGATTGCCCATTTTGGGGTGATCTTCCACCATTTTCTCCACTCATTTTGTAATTTCTTTCTTAAGTTTTTTTTGTATTTTTTTATATGTAAATTAATTAAATGTTGTGCTTTCTCTTTCCTAATTTAGTTTAGTTTTTATGTAATGACATTTTGATTAATAAAATAGTTTAGTTTTTATTATGAAATGTTTTTATTATGAAATGTTTTTATTTTGTATTGTTCTTTTTGTATTTTTCTTTTAATATAAAATCTTTTTTTTTATTTCGTGTAAACTCCTTTATTATGACAATAAATAAATTTAGTTTTTATTTCGTGCATTTTTCAATTTCGTAGCGTAATTTTATTTCCTGCAATTCAATATTTGTCACGTAATTTCAATTCATAACTTAGTTTCATTTCTGCATTGCAATTTCAATTTATAACTTAGCTTTCATATCCGCACTTCAATTCCTGCATTTTTTCTTTCTTTAGCTAAGCTTATTCGTTGCCATAACATTAGTTTGCGCTTAGATTCAAATTTATTCGTCCATTTAATTTTTCGTTCTTTTCCTCCTTGACACGGTAAATTAGAGCGGAATATTAGGTGTGCGTTTAAAATTGTTTCAAAGCATCGTTTTTCTCGTGTTTTTATTATCATGTATTTTCTGCTTTCTTTGTTTTCACATTTTTACTTTAAGTTGTTATTATACGTGTTTTCTTTTATATTTGTTTTTGTTTTCGTGTTTTTATTTCCCGCATTTTATTTACTTATTTTTTGGCTTTTATGGTTTTTACATTGATTTTTATCCGCTCTTTTCGATAAAACAATAGCCGTAGCTCGAAGTAAATCTACTCGACGGGACCCAGGACTAAATACGACATTGATATGATTTTTATCATATATACTACACGCGATAGGTGCGCTTGCCTCCTATTTCGTATTTTATCTATCATGGGGTAAATTTTTATGAAGAAGAAAATCTCTTAAACCACCTTTACTTGAAGGAACAAATTATAAAGGATGAAAAATTTTAATTGAAAATTTTATTAAAACTATAGATATCGAAGCATGGAATTTAGCAATAGTTAGACCAACGGATGAATCAAATAAAAAGGAACGTCATCTAAATGCAAAAGCCAAACACTATTTATTTTGTGGTTTATCAAATGAAGTTTTCAAATTAATATATTGTTTTTCTAGTGCATACAAGATATGGAAATTTCTTGAAGAAATGTATGATGTTCCTCTCACAGGTATGGAACAAACACAGGAGAAAAAGGACATACAAGCATCCACTACTATTCAAGAAGATCTCTCTCATAGCAAAATCATGAAAAGTGTCTTAGACGAAGAGAACAATACATCAAGAGAAAAAAAGATGAAATTTCATCTATAAAGGAGGAAGGCCTAGAAGACGAAAAAGGAACTTCATGTTCACATCTTGCCTCTTTCGATAGCTCTGTAAGAAAGTCTAATCCTTCTTCTTATTTCCATATACTAAAAATAGCTAAACGTAAAATGAAGAAATTAAAAATTGCTAATAAAAAATTACGTTTAGAAAATAAAAGTTTAAAAACTAATTCAGAATCCAAATATGATATGACTTCTCCATCTTGCCCAAAAATTGAAATCTTAAAACCTTGTTTTGATTGTAATAATATTAATGAAAAATTCAAGGATGTTGAAAAAGAACTATTAATTATAAAAGAACAAAATGAAAAATTATCTTTAGAAATTTCATCATTAAGAAATAATTGTGCTACGTGCCAAAATTATAAAATTGAAATCAAGGAGATGGACGAAATATTTGAGGAATTTAGAAATGACTATCAAAATCATATTGACTATATTGCTTCCACTCTTAAAAATAGCACAATAGCTTATAATAAAGCTAGGCATAATCTAAAGATCAAGAATGATGAGTTAAAATAAAAAATTAACTTGCTTATGAAAATTATAAATAAAAATTCACAATATCAAGAAATATCTAAAAACATGTAGAATATGAATATCTTAACTAAGCCAAATAATGGAAATAAGAAACACAACGTATTTATAAATCAAAGTCAAAATCACCATTATTTACAAAATCATGTTTCTCCCAACTTAAAAGTAACATTACACAAATTTCCTATGAACTATACCTTCAATAATAATTTCAATCATAAATATAAAGATTATCATAGTGGAAATTTGATAAATAAGAATAACACTAAACCAAGCATTGAATGGAGGCACAAGATTAAAACTGAAACTTTAACTTCACATGAATGGACCCATTCATCAATATCTACTCACAAACCTAAACATTATATTTGGGTACTCAAAGGAACCACCACACTTGGTCCCATTTGGATACTTTAAATCTTTTATTCATTAGGTATCACCAAATGCATGAAGTAGAATATTTTCAAAATGAAATATACAAATTTCTACTTCAAGATATGCCTTATTATTTTTTCTTATCTGTTTTGCTATCATGGTATGGTCATCATATAGACACAAGACTTTATCACTTAAAGATTTATAAATCAAATTATCAAATTTTAAAGTCATACCATTTATTTCTAATGATCAATCTATTCTTCCTAAACTCATTGTTTATATATATATATCATATATCATCAACATAAATTGAATTCAAAATTTTCTATGTGATATTAAAATCTCAAAGCCATATGATTTCAAATATATACTACTTCATATAATTTCAAATTTGCTTAAACATCTCCACTTCATATGACTTCAAATTTATAAATAAAACGTAAAACAAAACCTTCAAAAATTATCAAAGGAGGACCAGATAAAAATAGCCAAACATCCAAAAACAACAAAAGTAAACATAAAAGATAGCGCTGGCGCTACCTGGTAGCGCCAGCGCTAGCAGACAGTACCCAAGAACATGTGTTCAAATTCTTGTATTATTACAAAACTGAAAACTTAGTTACCCTCAGGTCCTTCCTATTCCACTACTCCGCCTCATCTACCTCTTCCACACTTGGACTTGGTGACCGCCGTCTGCGAGTTCGCCGAACAGAATGCCTTGGCGGATCCTCTGTAGGGCTATCACATTCCCTTCTTTTTGGTGATGACAGTTTTAGCTTTAAGGCCTTGATCATAAATTTCAACATCTTCTTCATGCCAGACACATCCTTCTTTACCTCTGATATATCCTCCTCCACCCGTGTCATCCGCTCTCCCATATCATCTCGAAATCGATCAAATGAACCATCCCGCATCTCTCGGGCTGACGCTCCTCGCCAGAGTGGTGGTCGAGTAGACGTTGATGGCTCATCCGGGAGTGATGCAGCTCATAGGTGTGAGGTGCTGTAGATAGGAGGAAAGCAATCCGTCAGATAAAAACTAATCTCAATAGAAGGGTACATCGTTAGAATGACCCTTTGTATGATGCCACCAAGGGGCAAGTTGTTATATCTCTGGCGGGAAGGTTGCTGCAACTTGTATGAGTAATGAATCAAGGAGAGTAACAAGTCAGCCACGTCAAATTTCTCCTCCTCCAAAATGAAATAGGAGACATGGCTGAGTTGTGTTGTGACCTTCGCTGTATCACCTAACTTCAGCATAATAGTGTGGCGTAATACATCCTGAACTACTAAGGCGTCTACTGTAAGTGTCGACTGAGAGGTGATCAGACTCTTGCATGCCCTATTATGTAGCACCAAATTCACCTGAGTCCAATACCTATCAACCCTAAACTTCTCAACTATCTCCAACCGATTTGGATGCTCCGTCAATCTAAACACGGCCCTCAGGTTTTCATGGGTAATAGTAACCACTTTTTCCTGCACCTGAGACCGCACTCCTCCATCCAGATCTGCCTGCGATGGGTCTTCCAAGTGCATATAAAACTCTCGTACTAACTCTGAAGAAAACCCCTCCGAAAGAAACACATTCAACACTTTGGAGGTTGCGAACAACTGCATGATGTAGTGGTGTCTTGGCATGGCAAAATCCACGAAATATGGGACACCCACTATGGCTGTCTCCACGGCTAGTCCTGCTTGTTTCTTCCCCTTTGATCCAGGAGCCATCTGCCACATTACAAGAGAAATTAAAATTAAGCAAAATCACTAGCGCTAGCGCCTGCAGTAGCGTCGACGCCAATCCTCTGATCTAAAATAGTAAGATCCATCTACTATAAAATATTTCCAAATCCTAACCTTCTCAAATTGCTAGATCAAAAAATCCCACATAATCTAAGCTAAAATTAAAACTAGAAATCATCATAAAAATTCAAGATGAAAAACAAAAATTATAAAAAAATAATGAAGATCCTCTTTTTGATCAAACCTTCTTCTAGATCCATCATCAAAATCAAAAGTTTTTCTTAAATGAGTTCATAAATCTTCATCACAAACATCAAAATCAAAATTTTAGAACAAGAATCATAAAAATGATGAAGATTTGTCCTAGTTCCTCTCTTCAAAAATAAAAGAACCAAGCATTGTAGATCTATCATTTAAAACCATTTGATAACTTCAAAAATCTGCATCTTTAACATCAAAATCAAAGTTTAAAACAAAAATCATAAGAAATAATGAAGTTTTACCTTAGATCTATACGTGGGCTACGTTATCTTCTAGAGTTTTTTGGGAGATCTTGAGATGCAATGGCCGAAATGACAAGTGAAAAGGAGATTTAAATAAAGCAGCGCTATCGTTAGCGCGAGTGGTATCACTTGGATCTGTTTTTATGTATTTTTAAAATCTTATAAAATACCTAAAATTATTCTCTATTATATGTACTACATAGCTTTGCAGTTCTGTTTTGAATTGATTTTTGAAAAAGTAAAACAAAAAAATTACAAAAGCCAAATTACAAAAAAAAATATTTTCTCTTGCTTTTTCTTTGTTTATTTGTTTAAATTATATTTCTAAATACAAAAATCAACTACAAAAATATAAAACATAAAAATTATCAAAAAACTGTATGGACTTTATTGTGCAAATCAAACATGATTTAATCTATCATTTAGACCTTCTTCAATGTTGAAATTCATTTTTTCAAACTACCTTGAACAATGTTTTTATGATGCTTTGATATATCTAATCACTTGTGCATAAATTATATTGAAAAAGTGTTGTGTAGAACTAAGCTTAGCATGCCTTTAAGCATGAGTAAATGTTTTATGTTTGATAAAGATCTTTATTCACTCACTTATTTTGGCAAAGTCTATATATGCTCTTAATCTAAGAATACTTGCTTGTGTAATGTAATTGTACGATAAATTAAATTTGCACAAGTATCTTACCTATACTACATTTATTTGCACTATTAAATATAAAGAAAAGTGGCTGTACTTTCAAATTTTAATTGGTTTGCAAAGCAAGTGTAATCAGAGAACTTTGTACAAAACAAAAATTCATGAAATAAATTGACAAAGTTAACTCCACCAAGTACTACTAGAACCTCCTGATAAGTCTTAATAAGTGTTGTGAGGTTGAGCACCTTGGAAAGATTAGTAAAGTGTCTTGTGCAAACCTTTCATTTTTTTACACCACTTATTCTTAAGTACATCGGATCAAAAACAAAATCGATATTGAAAAATAAAATTGTGTGATCCCCCAAGCACTACTTTGCACCCTGATAAGTTTTAATGAGCATTGTGTGTGCAAAGCACCTTGGTAGTTGTACATTTTTTTGTGCATAAAAAGTGTGTGAAAGTAATCTTATTTGTGTTTTATTGTGCACTTTACTCTACATATGTCTTGTATTCTTGATTATAACATTTGTTCACTCTTTTCAAAATATGCTTATGTGCACATCATTATCTTTCATAACACTTCTTCTCATAAGTATTGGATCCTAATGCTAATTCTATAATACTTTTTATAACTAAAATGCACTAGATAACCTAACACGCTCTCTACAATGTTTGGTATGTTTTGAATTTATGAATTGGAATAACATTGTAGTAGTCTCTTCTTGATACATCTCTTTCATGATTGGTTACTTTATTATCAAACTTAAAAGAAAAATGATTTACAAACAACACCTTTTTCATTTTTGACTTTCACTCATATTCCTTTTTATGCATCGTCATACCTTACAAAAAGATGTTTGTTGTAATTTTATAAGTCTTCTTTAACATTACGTTTACCTTGTGTTCTTTTCATGCTTATCTCAAGTATTCCAACTAAATTTTTTCAACCAAATGGTAGACTTGCATGGTAAATGTTATATTATTCCTTTTAAAGCCAAAAACTCTGATTTATTTCTATGAACATACTTATGCTAAAAACTCTGATTTATTTCTATGAAAATTATTCTAAAACTCCTTATCATTTCCTTCTCTCTAAAAGCTCGATCATGCCTTTATCTTATTATTATCACAAGTTTTATGTGTTTTGCTTCCTTACCTACTTTTGCTAATAACAAAAGGGGGAGAACTAACATGATAAATAAAACCCACTATCAAAATGAAAAACTAACATGATTAATTCAGTTGATAGCTTACATATTAGGGGAGCATTCACTTAGGGGGAGCATGTATTTAAGGGGAGCAATTCTAAATACTAAAATCGATAATTATCCTAAGTCATCACTCACACACACACACAAGTAAGTTTCATCATGCTTATATATTAATGCTCTGATTTATCATTAATGGATTTGTTATTATCAAAAGGGGGAGTTTGTTGGAACATGGTCTTCCGCATCTCCTAGGTTTGAGAATAACAAATCCTATATGTATTTGATCTTGTGTGTTTAAGTGTGTAGGAAACAAAGTTCATATGACTCAAGGATAACATAAGAAGGTTGCCCCAAAATTGAGCCAATAAATCCAATATGCCCACTAGCGCCGACGGTAACACCTAGCGCCCGGCGCTAGCAATGATTAGCGCAATCCCGAGAGCACATTTAGAAGGCGCTAGCGGATAGCGCAGGCGGTAGCGCGGAGCACAAGAGGCAAGACGGAAATGTTTCCCCGGATTGAAGATTCTCCCGCGCAGAATATGTCCTAATATGGGATAGCGCCGACGGTAGCGGTAGCGCGGGCGAAAGCGCTAAGGCTATAAATAGGACCCCTCTTCTCTCATTTTGAAAAACCATTAGAGAGAGAGAGAGGATGAGTGCTAGAATTCCAGAGCCTGACTTGGCCGAAAGTTGATCTCCCACCAAAGCTCTGCGAATTTTTGAAGGAGGACTTCTTCACGCCGGATCCAATCGACGTCCGCTTCAACAACGCTTATTCTACAACGGATCTTCATCTCCAACTTCAGAAGTTCATCAAGAGGGAGTTTTTATTATTATCATTTCATATCTTTTGTAATCCGTTAGAGAATTCGCCTCGTGTTGGCGACTAGGTCTGGGTAGGACTTAGGGCAGAAATTCGCCTCGTGTTGGCGACTAGATCTAGGTTAGGTCTAGGGGGTGCTCAAGGACATATCCGGGGTAGGATTGGCTAGAGCGGCTTGAGGCCGAATCCGGGGAAGGATAGGCTAAGGCCACCGGTTCGTGGGGATGCGAGTCGGGATAGAAAACAAAAGGAGTTTATTATTATTCGCCACCGATTTCTAGCGTTATAGAAAACAATTTTTGTAAACCTAGATTTCATATTAATAAAACATATCTCTATTTTATTTTACTTAGTTTGTTTGATTTCTCACCATCTTAATCTCTTATTATTTCAAGATATTCAAAATATAAGAAAAAAATTTAAAACCCTTATTCACCCACCATCTAAGGGCGCCTACCGATCCAACAGTAAGAAATGCAGAGAAAATATGTAAGAATCAATAGAACAGTAACAAGGCCGCGGGAAGAAGGAGCGAGAACCCGAGAACAAAACGATCTTCATCAAGTGTTCTCTAAGTTTCAGTCTAGCAGCATCAGCTGATAAGAATTGCTCCAGATTGAAGAAAGGATTGAAGAGGAATCTGTGTTGTCAAAGAAAACATCAAATGCATTCTCTTCAAAGAAGTCAATCTTCATCCAGCTAAAGAAGTTTTTCTTATTCTTTCTCTATAGGAATTTTACAAGCCTGAGTTTGTAGGATCTATTTCAGATCTGAGGTGTAGGGCTTGAGGGCTTGAGGTCCTGAGCTGTAGGGCTTGCAGGCCTGAGTTTGTAGGATCTGTTTCAGATCTGAGCTGTAGGGCTTGCGGGCCTGAGTTTGTAGGATCTGTTTCAGATCTGAGCTATAGTGCTTGAGAACCTGAGTACTGTAGGGCTCGAGGGCCTGAGCTATAGGGCTTGAGGGCCTAAGCTGTAGGGCTTGAAGGCCTGAGTTGTAGGGCTTGAGGGCCTGAGTATTGTAGGGCTTGAAGGCTTGAGCTGTAGGGCTTAAGGGCCTGACGTTGGATCGGTAGGCGCCCTTAGAGGGGGGGGGGGTAATAAGGGTTTTTAAAAACTTATATTATATTTTGGAATACTTGAAATAATAAGAGATCAAAATAGTGATTTTGAATAAAGATCTAAATTGTTTTATAATGAAAAAGAGGATAATAAATAATTTAGAGAAATGCAGATCAAATCAATTTTATTACACAAAGAGAGACATGATTATTATTAATAAAATTGATTACAAAATTCGATTTCAATGACGCTAGAAATCAAGGCGAAATATGAAAGACTCTTTTTGTTTTCTATACCGACTCGTATCCCCACGAACCGGTTGGCTTTAGCCAATCCTTCCCCAGATACAGCCTCAAGCCGCTCTAGCCAATCCTTCCCCAGATATGGCCTCGAGCACCCCCTAGACCTACACCCGAGACCTAGTCGCCAACACGAGGCAAATTTCTGCCCTAAGTCCTACCCAGACCTAGTCACCAATAAGAGGCAAATTTACTACATGATTTAAAAGAGATGGATAAATGAAATAATAACAATATAAAAACTCCCAATATATAGATCTCTTGGAGAAGTAGACGATGACCTGCAGAGTATGATCGTAGTCGATGCGGTCTTTCGTCACGACGATGACGTGTGTTGAAATCTTCTCCACGGATCTCCTTTAGCCTTCATGGATTTGCGGGAGTATCTCTCTAAACCTTCCTCTCTAGGTTGTGGAACGAAGCTCTGGAATTTAGGATCTCAATAAGATGAAGAATACGGATCTAAGGGGTCCTTTTTATAGCCTTAGCGCTAGCGCCTGCGCTAACGCTACCGCCGACGCTATCCCAGATTAGGACATATTCTGCGCGGGGGAATCTTCAATCAGAGGAAACATTTCTCTCTTTCTTTTTGTGCTCCGAGCTACCGTCTGCGCTATCCGCTACCGCCAGGCGCTAGCTCCTTCTATATGTGCTACAGAATTGCGCTAATCATCGCTAGCGCCGAGCGCTAGGTGCTACCGCCAGCGCTAGCATGTTGAATTTGTTGGCTCAAATTTGGGGGCAACCTTCTTATGTTATCCTTGAGTCATATGGACTTTGTTTCCTGCACACTTAAACACACAAGATCAAATACACATAGGATTTATTATTCTCAAACCTAGGAGATGCGGAAGACCATGTTCCAACAAACTCCCCCTTTTGATAATAACAAATCCATTAATGATAAATCAGAGCATTAATATATATAAGCATTGTGAACTACTTGTGTGTGTGAGAGAGTGATGACATAGGATAATTATCGATTTTAGTATTTAGAATTGCTCCCCCTAAATACATGCTCCCCCTAAGTGAATGCTCCCCTAATATGTAAGCTATCATCTTAATTAATCATGTTAGTTTTCCATTTTGATAGCGGATTATATTTATCATGTTAGTTCTCCCCCTTCTGTTATTAGCAAAAGTGGGTAAGGAAGCAAAACACAAAATTTTTTGATAATAAGATAAATGCATGATCGAGCTTTTAGAGAGAAGGAAATAATAAGGAGTTTTAGAATAATTTTTATAGAAATAGATCAGAGTTCTTAGCTTAAAGATGAACAATATAATATTTGTCAAGTAATCAATATTATCATGTTAGTTTTCCCCTTTATATAAGAGTTTTAAGCATAAAAGGTAATGATTTCCAAGTAACCAATCTACCCAAACAATATGTCTACACCCTAGCCCCGTACTAAGTGACGGATAGTCATGAGGAGATGCAAACATACCGTAGGTTGGGGTGTTAGTCCCACATGCAAACACTAGAAAAACTCAACCAAGCACTCTTTCCCCCCAGTGCCTCGCAAGGCCCCACTGGAACCCTCCCCGGTTAAGGACAAGACATGACTTATAGGTTAGGTAATCTAATGTCTACAACCCTACGCCCCCGCTATGGTGAGATATGTAATCATGGGATAATAATAATTGGAAACATTTAGCGTTTGAATCTAATGATGAGTTCATAGCCTATGGGTTTATATTTTTATTTGAATTTTTTAAAGAAAAGGTCACATAGCTAATTTGAAATCCATTAATAAATCAGAGTGTTAGCATTGCGGAAGACTTAACATTTTGGAATAAATAAGAACAACCTTTTAGCAATTAGGAACTCAAAACACACTTTGATTTGAAATTTAAGATGTTTTTTTATAAGCAATATTTCACTTGTTGGAGGAGTGTTTAGCATAAATATGATATTCGTGTTAGAATAATCAATATAAATTCTACCAAGCAAGTCTACTACTTGTTGAAAAAGGAATTTTGAGATTTAAGACTTTGATATAAGCAGGAAAGCGCAAGGTAAAAAATATATGGTGATGATGCAGAAGACTTATAGAAATACAAGAAACATCTTTTTGTAATCATGTCTATTCATAAGAAGATATATGAGTTAAATTCCAAAAAGGAAGATGTTTTTGTAAATCATTTTTCATTTTAAAATCTTTAAGTAATAAGTAACCAAGCATGAAATAATGTTTTCAAAAAGAGATTACTACAACGTTATATTAATTCACAAATTCAAAACATACAAAACATTGTAGAGAGCATGCTAGGTTGTCTAGTGCATTTATATATATATAAAGAGTAGTATGGAACTTAGCATTAGGATCCAATACTCATGAGAAGAAGTGTTATGGAAGATAATGATGTGCACATAAGTGTATTTTGAATATAGTAAACAAATGATTTAATCATAAATACAAGACATATGTAGAGTAAAGTGCACAATAAAACACAAATAATTTTACTTCCACACACTTCAATGCACATAGAGAAAAAATGTACAACTATCAAGGTGCTTTGCACACACAATGCTTATTAAGACTTATCAGGGTGCAAAGTAGTGTTTGGGGGATCACATACTTTATTTTTCAATATTGATTTTTTGTGATCCGGTGTACTTAAGAATAAGTGGTGTAAAAATGAAGGTACACTTTACTATTCTATCCAAGGTGCTCAACCTCACAACGCTTATTAAGACTTATCAGGAGGTTCAAGTAGTGCTTGGTGGAGTTATCTTTGTAAATTTATTTCATGATTATTTTTTATACAAAGTTCTCCGAATTCACTTGTTTTGCAAACCAATGTAATTTGAAAGCACAACCACTTTTCTTAATTTTTAAGAGTGCAAATAGATGTAGTGTAGGTAAGATACTTGTGCAAATTTAATTCGTTATACAATTACAATACACAAGCAAACATTCTTGGATTAAAAACACATGTAGACTTTGCCAAAATAAGTGAGTGAATAAATATCATTATCAATCATAAAACATTTACTCATACTTAGAGGCATGCTAAACTTGATTATACACAACCTTTTTTATTATAATTGGTGCACATATGAGTAGATATATCAAAGCATGATAAAAACAATGTTCAAAGTAGTTTGAACTGATGAATTGCAACATTATAGAAGTTCTAAATAGTAGATTAAATCATCCTTGATTTTCACAATAAAGTCCATACAGTATTTTTGATATTTTTTAAAAAAATTGATTTAAAGTTTGAACTCTTAAAATTGATCTTGGCCTTCCCGAGGTCTACCCTGTGAGGGGTTCGCCCGGTACTAGGAGATGTGATGGGATGATAGCCCAAATCTCCTTTTCGCAAGATACATGTAAATAGAAAAGTTAAGTTCAAAAGATAATTTTTGATACTTGTTTTTGTTTTATATTTTTGTATTTGATTTTTGCATATATAAATAAAAATCAAACAAATAACCAAAGAATGGAAGTAAGAAAAATATTTTTTGTAATTTGGCTTTTGTAATTTTGTATTTTAATTTTTCAAAAATCAATTATAGGCATAGATGCAAAAATGAGTAGTACATATAAAATAATATTTTTTTAGTGATTTTTCAGAATTTTAAAATTACAGAAAATCGGACACTCGAGCTAGCACTGGCGGTAGGCCTTAGTGCCCGTGTTAGCTCACAGAGAGTGCTTATTGTGAGTATTTTCCCGAATTTTCTTCGATTTTATTTCCGATTTCACTTAATTATGACTGAGCAATATAAGACCTATCTAATACAGTGACATTTTTTGAAGAAAATGCAAAAATTTGCGGAAGTTAAATTTTAACTCATGAGGTCAATACCCAAATTATGATTCGTGTGTTTTAAAGAGTTTTTGAGAGGATGTCCACAAGTTGTTACATGTTAATTCTCCAAATTTGTCGATGATGGCTAAAGTGCTTAATAGCCTAATAACTTGATTTAATTAAAATATCTTATAGCAAATTTATAGTTCAATTTATATGAATACTATATGATATTTATAGGTAATGATTTAAATAGTAATAGATTGGTCATCAAAATAAAATATGATTTTGAATTTTGATTTATTTGATTTATAAACTCATTAAGTTTTAAGAGATAAGATCATATTTCCAATAATACATAAGATGACCATACATGATAACTTAAAAAATAGGAAAACAAAAAGAAAAATAAAGAGACATTAAAGCATATCATGAAGTAGAAAATTTGTATATTTCATTTTTGAAAATATTCTACTTCATGTATTTGGTAATACCTAATGAATAAGAGATTTTGGTATCCAAAGGGGACCAAGCGAGGTGGTTCCTTTTGGTACCCAAATATAACGAGATGACTTTTGGGGAGATGAAAATGAAAGAACCCTTTCAAGTGGTGTTAACATTTCATCTTTAATTTTGGGTCTCCACTCATACTTAGGTTTAATGTTATTCTTATGCATCAAATTTCCATTGTGATTATTTTTATTTTGAAGATTATGATTGAAAGTATTGTTTATAGAAAATTTGTGTAAATTTATTTTTAAGTTAGGAGAAACATGATTTTGTAAATAGTGGTGATTTTGATTTTGATTTACAAATACTTTATGTTTCTTACTCCCATTATTAGGCTTATTTAAGATATTCATATTCATATTCAACTTGTTTTTAGATGTAGCTTGATATTGTGAATTTGTATTTATAATTTTCATAAGCAAGTTGATTTTTTATTTTAATTCATCATTCTTGATTTTTAGATTAAGTCTAGCTTTATTATAAGCTATTGTGCTATTCTTAAGAGTGGAAACAATAGAGTCAATATGATTTTGATAGTTATTTCTAAATTCTTCAAATGTTTCATCCATCTCTTTAATTTCAATTTTATAACTTGTACACATAACATAATCATTTTTCAAAGTTGATTTTTCTAAAGACAATTTTTCATTGTGTTTTTTTACAATAAGAAGTTCATTTTCAAGTCCCTTGTATTTTTCTTTTAAATTATTAAATTCTAAACAAGGTGTAATAGTTTCATTCAAAGAGACATAGGTAAAACAAGATGCATTAGCATTTGATTCTACTTTAACTTTTGCTTTTAAACTTTTATTTTCTAAGCGCAATTTGCAATTTGCATTTTTCAATTTCTTAATTTTGCGTTTTGTAATTTGTAGCAATTGTAAAGTAGAAATAGAATTACAAACAATAAGAGGATTTGATTTCCTTACAGTGCTTTTGGATGCTATGAGATTTGAGCACATACTTTCTTTATTATCTTCATCTATTTGGTATTCCTCCTCCATAGATAGGATTTCTTCTTTTCCACTTGATGTGCTCTCCATTGATTCATCAAGAGAGGAGCTTTCTTGAATATTTGTGCAGACTTGTATGTTCTCCACTTCTTGCGTTTGTTTCATACCTGTAGATGAAGATTTATACATTTCTTCAAGAAATTTCCTTACTTTGTATGCACTTGAAAATCAATATATTAATTTAAAAATTTCTTGAGATAAAGCATAAAAGATACTATTCAAAGCCTTTGCATTTGGGTGACGTTCCTTTTTATTTGTTTCATTTGCTGATCTTACTATTGCTATATTCCATGCTTCGATATCTAAATTTTTAATAAACTTTTCCATTAAAATTTTCCACCCTTTATAATTTCTTCCTTCAAATAAAGGTGGTGCTAGTGATTTTCCTTCTTCATAAAAATTTCCCCCACTAATAAAAACGAGATCATGAGACGCCATTATTCCCGGTTGTTAAGCCGATTGGAATAAAACCACTCTGATACCACTTGTTGGATCGGTAGGCGCCCTTAGAGGGGGGTGAATAAGGGTTTTAAAAAACTTATATTATATTTTGGAATACTTGAAATAATAAGAGATCAAAATAGTGATTTTGAATAAAGATCTAAATTTTTTTATAATGAAAGAGAGGATAATAAACAATTTAGAGAAATGAAGATCAAATCAATTTTATTACACAAAGAAAGACATGATTATTATTAATAAAATTTATTACAAAATTTGATTTCAATGAACGCTAGAAATCAAGGCGAAATATGAAACTTTTTTTTGTTTTCTATACCGACTCGTATCCCCACGAACCGGTTGGCTTTAGTTGATCCTTCCCCGGATACGGCCTCAAGCCGCTCTAGCAATCCTTCCTCGGATATGGCCTCGAGCACCCCCTAGACCTACACCTGAGACCTAGTCGCCAACACGAGGCGAATTTCTACCCTAAGTCCTACCCAGACCTAGTCGCCAACACGAGGCAAATTTACTACACGATTTAAAAGAGATGGATAAATGAAATAACAATAATATAAAAACTCCCTATATGTATCTCTTATAGAAGTAGACGAAGACCCGCAGAGTATGATCATAGTCAATGAGGTCTTTCGTCACGACGATAACGCGTGTTGAAATCTTCTCCACGGATCTCCTTAAGCCTTCATGGATTTGTGGGAGTATCTCTCTGAACCTTCCTCTCTAGGCTGTGGCACGAAGCTCTGGAATTTAGGATCTCAAAAGGATGAAGAAGACGGATCCAAGGGGTCTGAAAGAATATAAGGTTTGAAGTCTAAGTCACCTAGAGGGGGGGGGGGGGGGGTGAATAGGTCTTTTAATTTTACTTGATAGCTTTAGCTGTTTTCAGAGTTGGTTTAAGCAAATCAGCAAACACAGAAAGCACACAATAATTTATAGTGGTTACCCAAAGACAATGTGTCTATGGGTAGTCCACTTTCCCCCTCCAGCCTTCTAACAGTGTGTTAGACAGGGCCAACTTCTCCAAACTCGGCTCAAAAGAGCTTACAGCACAAGTTCCTCAGAACTTCTCAGATCAAGAATGATCCTACCTCAGGACACAAGTCCCTACAACTCAGAGCTATCACCAGCTCCTACCTCAGGCACAACTGCCCTACAAACTCAGAGGATAACAGCTCCTACATCTCAGACAATAATGTCCTACAACTCAGACCTTTCCCAGGTCCTACCACTCAGAGGACTCCTCCTCCTACAGCTCAGACCAGCTCCTGGTCCTACCTCAGGCTGTTAAGCCCTACCTCAGATTTGCTCCAGATCCAACACTCAGGCCTTCAGCCCTACAGCTCAGAACCCTCAGGTTCCTACAAACTCAGACCAAATGGTCTTACAGCTCAGGCAAGATGCCCTACAGATAAATGATTTAGAAATTTATTCTACAGTAGAGGTACTCTCCTGTAGATCCTGCACCGTCTGTGCTTCCCGTTGCTGAAGATATTGATTACAACAACTAACTTGATCTTCCTCTTCGACAGAGTGATGGAAGATCACCTTGCTCCTACTTGCAGAGGAGCTAACTTTCTTTCTCTATTTTATTCTTCTTGTTCAGTGAGCAGGAGGAAGAAGATGAGAACTTCATCCGTCAATGTAATAGTTGATCTGTTCACAACGGATGATCGGCAGAGAGAGCGTTTTCAAATGTGCCCTAACACTTCCTTTTATACATCTCTGATCTTCAACGGCTCTTAACTGATCTGCTGAGAGGTATGGGAGAAGCTGGTGGACCCCACACAGCTTTTCTGCAACATGTCCTAGCCGCAGGTCCCGCCGCCCTACTTTTCCGTAGAGAAGGACTGCGCTCGACGAATGTGGAACACTCTGCGTTCGACAAACCAACTGTCCCATGCGTTCGACGATCTTGCCAGCTCAGCGCTCGACAAACTTGCCTTGTGTGTCTTCTCAGCGGATCCGCTGAGACGGCTCCTCGTCTCAGCGTTTGCCGAACGACGTTCAACGTTCGACAATCTTTCCAGCCCAGCGCTCGAAAAACTTGCCTTATGTGTCTTCTCAGCGGTTCCGCTGAGACGGCTCCTCGTCTCAGCGTTTGCCGAACGACGTTCAGCGTTCGACAAATCTTGCCTAGTTTGTCTTCTCAGCGGCTTCAACTTTCATCTTGTCTCAACGGTTTCTGCCTCGACCTCGTCTCAGCGTTTGTCGAACGACGATCGACGAATGTCGAGCCCAGTTCGACGACTACGTTGATTCTCAGCGTATAATGAACTTCTCAGCGGAGGCACCTTCTTCTCAGCGGATACGCTGAGACGGCTTCTCGTCTCAGCGGTTTTGCCCCCCTTCGTCTAAGCGGTTTGGCTGAGACAAAACTTCATTTATTGGAGATGATTTCTGCACATCTAAGGGCATGTTTGGCCCTTCCTTTTGAGTCACCTGCACCTGTATATCTTACACAAGTATAGCTCATCAAATACAATATGTCCTTAGCATTGAGAGAGATGCCTCTTCAAATCAAGGTACTATTGAGGGCAATATATCCAACAATCTCCCCCTATTTGAAGAAGGCAGAACATCCCCAATGCTAAGGTACATTAATAACCAAAATCATATCACAGAAAAATGAAAAATGATCTGTGTAGCATAGGCCCTATCTCCCTCTTGCTAATATCCTAAGCATAGGTTCTTACTTAGTAATAACTCTTTCTCCCCCTTTCTGGTTTCTTCAACTAATTATCCCATTAGGGATTGGGAGGCAACATTTATAGATCCCTTTGGATCAACTTATAGGTCAACCTATACAAACTTGGCATTTGCCATCTCCCCCTCAACCTGAGCAGGGAATTTTCTCCCCCTTAATTGGTGAGCAATTTCTGTAATAACTGAACCTGTTCAAATTGAACATCCCATTCTAGCTCCTGAATACTAAAGATAAAGGTACCGAGTACATATAACAATAGTAACAAACACAATATTATGATCAAAAGATGAAATATCATTTCAATTTAAATGTTCAGTACAGATATTTCAAACAATACAACTGATGATTAAAAAATTTCAAGGCATGGTCTTCTTAGATGGACCCTGGGAAGAGCATTCTCCATCTTTGGACTTCCTCTTCCTAGCTTCAACAGCAGCCTTGATCTTCTCATTTACTTTGAAGTATAGAAGAGGCTTGTGAAGATATCTTGTGGGAATCCTTACAGGATTTTCCCTTCTCACCAAGTTTTCTTTGAGAATCCTTTCCCTTAAGGATTCCCTCTCAAGGTGCTTAATCCATTCAGCAGCTGAGTAGACATGGTCAATGTCCTTCATGTGATTGCCATGGCTCACCCAAGTATTGATAACAATTGTGTCCAACTCCAGATTGTCATCTTCATGGAGTGGATCCTCTAATCTTTCCATTCTTTTCTGGGCCATATATTCTTCAGCAGTTTGAATGCCCTCAGCCCTTCTCCTCTTTGCTGCTCTCTCATCAACAATCAGATTTGATTGACTTTGGAAGTCAAAGTCTTCATTTCTGCTAGGGTTCAAGATTGGAAGATTCAAAGCAATTCTTATTCCTTGCAGCACTTTTAAGCTTGAGTCCCACTGAGTATCAGTAACCTTTTTGACCATGGTTATGATATTTTCTTGAATAGCACTGGAAGCATTGTTGACCACTTCCACCACTTGCTTGCTGGCTTCTGCTTGATTGGAGAGTATCAGCTTGTGGGTAGACTCCATGTTGTTATACAGCTTGATGTGAGCACCCTTCATCTTATCATGTAGATTGGTAACCTTCTCCTCCCCCTCTTTGCCACTTTCCATTATCTTCTTCTCTATTTCAGAGTGTTGATCTATTATGGATTGGGAGAGAGTTTGAAAAGAGCTGTCCACATCATCCAAAATGTATTCCTTTGCCTTGTCAATGTGGGACTTGACTTGGCTGCTTGATGTATTGACCACTTGTGCCATTCTGACAACTGCATTTTCCCAGACATTTTGGTTTTTGTAAAGATGATTCTTTACATATGTGATGTCTTTGGTGGAGACCCCTTGATGGTCAGCTATTTGCTTCAGTACAGTGTGCTGAGCACCAACTGTGCCTTTGACCATTTCAAACCATCTTGTCATTTGCAGGAGGATATGATCTGATGCAGTTTTGACATCATTAACCTGGGCATTCAGCTCAGTTCTCACTGCAGCCACTCTTGACTCCATTCTTTGCTCACTGGCCTGGATCTCCTGAGTCAATGCAGCTCTTGTTGCATACAACTCATCCCTTATCTGAGCAGAGACATCATGGACCTTTTCAACAACTATCTCTTTCATAGACAACATCTGACCCTCAATAAAAGATTTAATTGAGTTCAGCAGATCAGATGTGTCTAGCATAGTAGCTGGCCTTTCCTGGGCCACTTCTTTTTCAACCACCTCTTCAGATCCACTATGAGCAATATCCCTTCCATCATCAGGGATCTGCTCCCCCTCAGATGGGGCATTAGGTGTACCTTGAAGATTTGGGGGGGGGGGGGGGGGGGGGGGGGGGGGGGGGGGGGGGGGGGGGGGGTTGGTTCCTGTTGATGTTCCCTCCCACTAGCATACCCACCTCCACCTTCATAGGCAGGGCTATGCTCCCCCTCACTTGGGGCATCCATAGGTGGAGAATTTTGTCTAGGGTCACCTGAAAAATGATTGATGAGTTAAACACCTAGACTAAACTATAGTTAGAGAGGAGAGGCCTAACTGAAATCCTAATTTACCATGGATAGGTGAATTGGGAAATTCATCTTCAGCTTGAGGAACAGCTGGATCAGTATTCATCTGAGTTGGCTCAGTAGAATCAACTCTTCCTTGAAGAGCACCATCTTCACCAGTCCTGGGGACATCTTCTCCTTCTTCATCTTCCATGTGCTCTTGAGGATCACCTTTCTTCTTGGAGGATTCAGCACCTCCTTCTCCACTCTTCAGAGCTTTCTTCTTCTCCTTCAACTCTGCCAACACAGAGGGTTGGCTCATGGGGAGAACCCTAGTGGATCTATCTAGAGTCTTAATATCCAACCTTTTCAGGTAATGGATATTGATACCTTTGATTGAGGAGAATTCTCCAGGATATGCCTTTAGTAGGTAGAGAGAAATGATCCTTCCTAGGTTTGGAGCCTGCAGGCATTGCTTAATCCTTTGGTACAGGACATTTCCCCAGCATGTCCTTTTCTTTAAAATGATCCTTACAATCAGCTCAAACATGGGTTGAGAGATTGTGTCATGTGAGCCTGGCTTGCATAGGAGTGCCTTTCCCACAATGTCACATAACAACTTCCCTTTTTGATTGAAGAATTTCTTCTTCAGTGATGAGGTCTGGGTTGCACTGTATTCACACCACTTCAAGGCATGCTCCTTGTCTTCAACAGATATTTCCTCTTCTTCTACTCTAGGGAGGTGCAGTACTTTTTGAAGTCTCTTAGGGGACAGTTTCACCATAATTTCACAAACCTTAGATGTTAAGTCATCCTTAGAAGACGACTGCTTGGCATTTGCAAAGAACTCTAGCACTTCTTGCTTGAATATCTGAGAGGGTTCAGACAGCAAGAAGTCTAGTCCCGCATCAGAAATCAGCGAAATAACACCCAAAATCTCTGGTGAGGCATGGAGAAACTCATCCCTCACCAACTCACAACCTTCTTGCAATCCCTTCGCAATCTTGGGCGCCATCTTAGTCGAATGAGAAAAATGAAGACGCTGGGACGGAAGAGTAGAGGTTTCGTCTCGACGGCTAGGGTGGTGCGAGAGAATGTGAAGGGTCATTTAATCTCATCGAGGGTTTATATACTGGGCTAGAGTGTTGACCTAATCGACTCAGCGGTTCAGCTAAGACGGTTCAACTAATGCTTCAACCCGGGCTAAATTTGTCGAACTGAGCTCGACATTTGTCGAACCCAGACTTTACCTAGATTTTAGGCGAATTTGAAGCTTAGTTAATGCAGATTGTGCTGATTAATTCTATCATCCTATTTTAACACTATTATAGATAGTATTTGATGATAAATTCACAATAGGGATACTTACCTTGAGGATTTAGTCCTCTACTGATGTTGACTTTAAGAAGTCAACTTTCTTCCTTATATGTGTCATGGGCACTCACTGTCCAAGTACCACTTATGTATGAGGCTGGTACTTGAACTATCCTGCAAAATAGAGTTTAATATCCCTTAGGAGCCCAAGGTGACTTGGGTCCTATGTTCTTGTTAGCATGATCAGATGACCTGACTCTGGCATCTCCCTTTACAGGAAGGCTCTTCTTTGCATTAGGTACATTGGGGTTGTACCAACAATCTATGACAAAGTGTCACACTTTACCACAACACCAACATTCATGAATGTTGTATCTTCTTTTCTGAGCATTTCTTGAGGATTGTGTAGCACAGTCCTAATGTTCAGGAATAGATACAACAACATTCTTCCTGTTCCTCTCATCAATTATTTGACTGAATGTCACTGTGAGCTGTCTTGATGCTCTTTGTCCTGATGGCATCAGCTTGCAATGACTTGGCAGCCATACCAGATTTGATGGCATCTGACACTGAGCATTCAGACATGTTTACAGAATTGGCACCAGTCATGTTCTTGACAGATCCAATCTTAGAAGGGCTTGCCTTCTCATTCTTGAATGAAGTGGCTGAAGTACCAAAAACAAATGGTCCATGTTGGGCCATTTGAATTTCCTCATGGGGAGCCTCCATGGCACTCAATCCCATTCCCTTTCTTCCTATATGAAGGAGCATTTTCCTTCCTATAGCACCTCTCATTCTTCCAGTGACCATAAATGCTTTCATGGTTATACCTGTTGGAGGGAAGTATCACCTTTCGAAAGGTGGGTTGAGGCTTAGCCTTCTCCTTGCTCTTAACTCCACTCCCTTCTCCTACTTCCATTTTCTTGAATCCTAGTCCTCTCCTATTGGTTTGAGAGGAGAAGGTGTCAATGATAGGAAGCACAGATCTGGGCTTGGAGAATTGAGCCACCAGGCTCTTCTCCTTCTCAAGCTTTTCCTCAAGGTCCTTGATGACCTTGTTCTTCAGGGAAATAGTGCTTATTTGCACAATATTTAACCCTTGAAGATGGCTAATCTGTCTACTCATCTGAGCCACCAGGGTGGTAGGTTCAGTGTTGACATCCTTAGTCATCTTGAGGGAAACAATTTTCTGGGCTTGCCTCTTGGCAAGCTTCTTGCTCTTCTTCAGAGCTTCCAAAAGAATACCATACTTATCAATCAGTTGATTGAATTCTTCCTCAGCATGCTTGCCCCTTCCATCAATTGATGGAGGTGCATCAGATTCTGGCCTAGTCTCAAAATCAAAAATTGAAGTAGAATGAGATAGTACCTGATCATTGTCAGAAGCATTCTGACTCCCTTCCTCATCAGTGAAGGCCATAAGGCCTAGCTGAGCAATGTCTTCTTCATCCTCCTCTTCATCACTATCTGAGTGTGAAAGAGGGGCCCTGATTCCAACCATTGCAGCTAGATAGTTTTCATCCTCTTCTGCTGCATATAGCCCAATGTTGGCTTCTTCTTCATTGTCTGAACCTGATGTTGAAGGATCAGACTCACTCCAGCTTCTTTCCTTCTTTGCTAGGAGTGACTTTTCTCCCTTCCTATCCTTGTGGTGATGATGCTTTGTTTCACCACTATCCTTTCTTTTGACTGGACAGTCAGCTATGACATGTCCAGGTTTGCTGCAGCTATAACAGATTATATTATTAGTAGAATGTTTACTGGGTTTTGAATCATACATGTCACACTTTGGGTGCAGTCTTTCAGATCTGCTGCTGTTCTTTTTGTAGTGTGATGATGAGGAGGGCATGTTCCTCCATGGCTTCCTCGTCATCATCCTCTTGAAATGCCTAGAGAAGGCAGCAAATTCTTCATCAGAGCAAGAGCCTCCTGAGGTGCTGACTTCAGGTTCAGCTCTTCTCCTTGGAGGAGACACTATCCTCCCCTTGCTTCTCTTGGAGCTGTCAGCTTTGAGAGCTACAGAATTCTCCATTGCTTTTGCCTTTGAAGAGGTGTCCTCTTCCTTCCTTGTAGACAGCTGCATTTCATAGGAAAGCAGCTTCCCAAACAGAGTGTGAGTTGGGGTCTCACCAAGCTTGGCCACTTCCCTGATGGCACATATCTTTGTGTCCCAGTCTCTTGTGAGAGATCTAAGGAACTTGTCATTCAGCTCATAGTTGCCCTCTCATAGGTTCTCAGCTCATTGACTATTCTGAAGAACCTCTCATAGCACATGGATATTGTTGGAAATTGCATTCACAATTTCTTTGATTTGTGAGAAGTCACCCTTAAACTAAGATTGAATTGCTTTTGTATTTGATATGCTTTTCTAGTATTGTCTTGCAGATTATCATGGCTAAGTGTAAACCAATGTTAGGTCACAATGGGTCTGCAAACACAGTTTCATAAAATGTAATCCCTCATTATATGAAACATGGTGATGACTCATGTGTGATCTCACTATTGGGGTACACTTCTTTTTCAAGACTATTGAAGACTTTGGAGTGCGGCTGCTGCGTGTGTTCAAGAGAAGAAAAGAAATTTTTGTGAAATTTTTTTTTTCCTAAGGATATGTCTCGAGAGATCAGACATGTCTCGAGAGATCGTGTTTGTCTCGAGAGATCTTAAGTCTGAGATTTTTGTAATGTCTCGAGAGATCATCGAGTTCTCGAGACATCCCTTTCCTGCTTTCTCCATTTCATGTCTCGAGAGATCCGTCATGTCTCGAGACATCTGTCCGTAAATTTCTAATTTTGTTTTTCTCTGTTCTGACGGATCGTGATCGTCTCTTTTCGGTTCTAACGGCTATTTTGAGTACGTTTAAGACCGATTTAACTCTAAATTGATCCTCTCTATATATAGGGTTGATCTTGGGTTATTTAAAAGTTCCTTTTCCTAATCGTTCATGACCTAATCTCTCTCCCGATCAAAAAGGACGTGAAAAGCGCCGCTCGCCGTCGCCTACGATTGGAGATCGTTCTTCTCATTGGAGTTGGCGATTTCTTTCAAGAAGGGTTCGATTGATCCATACTCAGGTTCTACAATCTCTATTGGATCGTTTCGGATTGCCAAAGACAGATTTGAAGGATCATTGTTCTTCCTCATCGTTCTCAAAAGCCATTCAAGAAGAAGGAAGAAAACGCCACTGTTATTCAGATCTGGTTTAGTATTGTTCAAACCCTTTTCAATCTATTGTAGGAGTTGTTATCTCCGAGTTGTAGGAGTTGTTATCTCCGAGTTGTAGGAGAGGTTGTTCTCCGAGTTGTAGGAGAAGTTTTCTCCGAGTTGTAAGAGAGGTTCTCTCTGAGTTTGTAGGAGTTTGACTCCGAGACTGTAGGATCGTTCTTGATCCGAGATTTAGTGAGTAGTCAAGTCTAGCTGTGGTGCTAGATTGGCGAGGCCGGCAGTGGAGTACCCAAGTACGGGGAACCACTATAAATTCCTGGTGTTATCTGTGGCTGTGATTAATTTTGTGTGCTGTGCTTTACGTTTATTTTTAATTCCGCAAAAGACGTAGAGATCACCTATTCACCCCCCTCTAGGTGATTTAGGTAGGCAACTAGATACTTCAATTGGTATCAGAGGGTCGCTGTTCGTTGCTAGGTTAACACCTTGAACAGGATCCATCCTTCTAGTTGCTAGCAAGCCATGGATAGAGTCAAGGAATCCTCTCTGAAATTGCCCATCTGCACTAAGGCCAACTTTCCTATGTGGAAAGAAAGAGTCCGTTTTTATATGGAAGCTGCAGATCCCAGAATCTTCCAAGTCGTGGAAGAAGGTCCTCATGTGCCAATGACCGCTTCGTCAACAAATCCTACTGTTCAGATACCTAAGAAAATGATGGATTTGACTAAGGATGAGATAGCTCTTGTTGCTCTTGACAAGAAGGCTAAAAACATAATTGCAAGTGCAGTGGACGATTCCATGTTGCAAAACTTAATTCACTGCAAATCAGCCAAAGAGATGTGGACATCCTTAATTGTTCTAATGGAAGGTACTGACGAGGTAAGAGAAGATAGAAGATCTCTACTTAATCAAGAGTACGAGGCGTTCAAGCAGAATAAGAAGGAGTGCATTGCTGATGCGTACGAAAGATTCTTCAAGATAGTCAATGGTTTGAGGAACTACGACAGGGAGTTCACAAACGGTGAACTAAATGACAAATTCTTGCGTTCCCTAACGAAAGACTGGGATAGCAAATTGTTGCCATAAGAGAGTTTGGAAAACTGCCAAGTCTAGAACCTCAAAATCTGTTCGGGAAGCTGTTGTCTCATGAATTACAAATGAACATCCGAAAGTCTGAAGAGGATGTAAATCGAGCTTCAAGCAAAGAAAGAACCTTAGCTTTGAAGGCAGAGAATTCAAAGAAGAGCAAAGCAGTGATACCGATCAGAGAAAAGGAATCTGATATTGAAGAAGAATCGGAAGCCAGCTCCTCCTGTTCCGAACTGTCTGATGGGGAGTTCTCTTTAATTTCCCGTCAGTTTGAGAAACTGCTGAACAAGCGGAGGCACATGAACAACAAGCCGTCTTCCTCGGATCATAAATATTCTCGTCGTGATGGCGAATATCATAGGAAGGGCTCAAGCAATAATGACAGGTATAAATCCAAACAGAACAAACATATTTCTTCTGACATTATTTGCTACTGTTGTAATAAGCCAGGGCACATGATTGCTGAGTGTCCCTATAAGAAGAAAGAAGGTGGAAGAAAAGAAGACAAGAAATCCACTCATGGAAAGAAGAAATCAGATAGAAGCTTCGTCGCTAAGAAAGCCAAAACTCTGAGCGACGGTGACTCCGATGAGTCGAGTGATGAAGAAGAAGCTTACTTCGGTCTGATGGCCATGTCTGATGATGAAGAAGCACCCCCGTACACCGGAAAGGTAAATGATCACACTATCCTATCTGATTCTGATTATGCTTCGGCTGAACAAAAGGATAACCTCTCAGACGATGAATCTGAGCTCATGTCTTAATATACCAAAATGCTCCAAAGCTTTGACAAGTGCCGAAAGATTGTCAAAACTCAGGGTAAGGAGATCATGGCTCTCAAGGAGGTGGAATCTAACTTGAGAAAAGAAGTTGAAGAACTTTCTTCTCTCAAAGAGGAAGTCCAAGCCTTGAAAGACAAGATCAAAAGCTCGGAAGAGACTCTTGCCTTGAGAGATAATTCGATAAAAGTCTTGGAGGAACAGCTTGCGGCTGAGAAGAAGTTGGTTGAAGCATTCTCTCAACCTAAAACTGTTCTGCCAATTATTGGTACTTTTACCACTAAGGCAAAAGGAAGCGGTATAGGGCATGAAGCTAGTACTAGCAATTCTTCAAAAAATACAATTGCTAAGAAGAATGGTCTGGTTGCTAAGAAAGCTACTACCAAAGAAAAAGGGAAAGCTCATCAAGAGCCTGTAGCATTCAAGAAAGTCATATTTCCTACGAATGCTTATGATTTGGAGAGTTCCTATGGTCATTTCACACGACCAATTCCTTTTTCTCCTGTGAATGATCATAAGGAATGGGCTCCTCCCCGAAACTTTGGTGATAGTGCTTTTCAAGCACCCTATCAAGAGATTAATCGGAAAGGGTACGGTCCATTTGTTCATGGTCCGAGTGCTAAGAAAGCACCAAAAGTGAAGGCTGTTGCACCAAAGCTGAAGAGGACAATACCACCTTGTGTGTGTTGCCCCCATGAGGCATCCTCATCAAAAAGGGCTACTCCTGCAAGAGCTAACGTTCAAAAAGTTAAGCAGGAGAGTGTAAAGAGAAGGTACAACAGATTCGACTGTTGGTGCTGCGGTAAAATTGGTCACTTTGCCGTTGATTGTTGGTTTAATACAACGTATACTAGGAGACCACAAGTGAACGTTGCAAGGCAGACCACTCGCAATGTTAACATTTATCGTGGTGCTCAACTGACACGGGACCAAGGACCCAAATCTGTTTGGGCTCCTAAGGCGAAATGATTTATTTTTTGCAGGTATGTCCAAAGGCCAATAAAAATCCAATCTGATACTTGGACAGTGGATGCTCTCGGCATATGACCGGGACAAGAAGCCTTTTGCAAAACTACATTCCAGTTGCGAACGGTCCAAAAGTTATTTTTGGCGGTTCAGACAGAGGAATAACTAAAGGCTATGGTATGATTTCTAATGGAAATGTATCGTTTTCCGATGTAGCTTATGTGGAAGGATTACAACATAATCTGATAAGCATAAGTCAACTTTGTGATAAAGGATACATTGTTGATTTTCATAAAGATAAATGTTTGATAAAGTCGGCTGAAAATCATGAAACGATTTTATCAGGCATTCGTTGTAGAAACATATTTTGTTTAAATTTTCTTTGCATATCATCTTCTACACCAGTATGTCTTTTGGCAAAAGATAGTGCATCTCTTGTTGACCAATGGCACAAGAGATTAGCACATATAAATCTCACAACTATTAATAAATTGTTTTCTCAAAACTTAGTGCGAGATGCACCAGATGTTAAGTGCATTAAAGATAGACCTTGTCATGCATGTGTAAAAGGCAAGCAAACAAGAGCTACCTTTAAGAGCATTATTGGCAAAGATTCAACCAGGTGTCTATACCTACTCCATATGGATTTGTTTGGTCCTTTGCAAATTAGAAGTTTAGGAGGAAAATCTTACACATTGGTTATTGTAGATGATTTCTCTCGTTTTGCCTGGGTATTCTTTCTGAAACATAAGTCAGATACCTTTGACACTTTCACTAGTTTTGTCAGGCAAGTCCAGAATGAATTTAACTGTTCGGTGGTCAAAATCAGAAGTGATCATGGTACAGAATTTGAATCTGGAGCCATGACAGAATTCTGTGAAAGCCTCGGTATCTTTCATGAGTTTTCCTCTCCTCGAACTCCACAACAAAATGAAGTAGCTGAGAGAAAGAATAGAACACTTATTGAGGCTTGCAGAACCATGTTGAGTGACTCTTCACTACCTGAATATTTCTGGGCTGAAGCTGTCAATACTGCATGCCATGTGCAAAACAGAGCACTCATAAACAAAAACCATGAAAAGACTCCTTATGAACTTCTAAAAGGCAAGAAACCGACCATTTCTTATTTTCGAATCTTTGGTAGTAAATGCTTTGTGCTAAACAATGGAAAGCATTACAAAACTAAGTTTAGTGAAAAGAGTTTTGAAGGCATTTTCGTAGGCTATAGTATCCATAGTAAAGCTTATCGTATTTTTAATAAGAAAACCCTGGTGGTAGAAGAATCTATTAATGTTGTATTTGATGAGACGAGCATGCTTCAAAGCAGCTCCTCTAGCATTTCTTCTGTAGACACAGGTTCAAAGCTGCAGGACTTAAGCTTGGATCAGCCAGTTGAAGAAAATTCTCAACACTTCATCAAGATTCCCCCAATAACTACCTATGAAGAAGATCATCCTGATGAAGAGCCAATCCAAGTGGAGGAAAATACTCCAACAGCAGAAGAAACTCCTATTGGTTCAATTCATGCAAGGAACCTCGGGCTACGACACATGAGGGATCATCCAGTTGATCAAATCATAGGAGATCCTCATGAAGGAATAAGAACAAGACGAGGTACCATTAACGAAAATATGCATTTAAGTTTTCTTTCGCAGGTCGAACCAAAGAAATTCCAAGAGGCAAATGAAGATCCATCCTGGATAATTGCTATGGAAGAAGAATTGAATCAGTTCAAACGATGTAGAGTATGGACACTTGTTCCAAAACCAAAAGACAAAAATGTCATAGGAACAAAGTGGGTGTTTAGAAACAAGCTAGATGAAGAAGGAACAATCATAAAGAACAAAGCCAGACTTGTAGCTAAATGATACAGACAAGAGGAAGACATCAACTTCGATCAGACGTACGCTCCAGTAGCAAGGCTCGAAGCGATCAGACTCTTCCTTGCTTATGCTGCTTTCAAGGGTTTCACCGTATATCAAATGGATGTCAAATCCGCGTTCCTAAACGGAGACATTAAAGAGGAAGTATACGTTGAACAACCCCCAGACTTTGCAGGTAGCAAAGACGACAGGAAAAGCACTTCTGGGACGTGTCAATTCCTCGGAAGGAGACTTATTTCCTGGAGTAGCAAGAAGCAGAATTGTGTTGCAATATCAACCGCCGAGTCGGAATACATTTCTGCTGGCAGTTGTTGCGCACAACTTCTCTGGATAAGAAATCAACTTCAAGACTACAACATGAAGCTCAAAGACATTCCTATGTTTTGCGACTCTTCCAGTGCAATTGCTATCGCAAATAATCCAGTCTCTCACAGTCGGACAAAGCACATCGAGCTACGATATCACTTTATCCGGGAGCATGTGGAGAAGGGTGACATAAATCTGAGTTATGTCCCCACGGATAAGCAAGTTGCAGACATCTTCACGAAGCCACTGGATGAGACCAAGTTCTCTTTCTTCAAGACGGAACTTGGAATGCTCAACATGGAGTAATGGTCAAGTCAATCAAAACCTTGGCGACAGGAAGTTTTCTAATGACAAGTCATGTCTCGGGACCTGGCAGGATTTCTCGAGACAAGAAGAAAATTTCGAGATAAGGTGATGTCTCGAGACACGGGTAATCTCTCGAGACATCAATGAAGAAAAATATCACCTGAGCTCTCGAGACATAGCCGATGTCTCGTGACATAGGTTATTATTTTTTTTTGGAATCCAACCGTAAAATCAAAAATATATATATATACGAAATCGGAAAACGTGATGTTCACGCGAGTCATCTCCCGAGACCTCCTCGACCTTTCGTCTCCCTCTCGAGCGACGATCGTCTGCGACTGGTCTCAGTGCTGCGGTGGTTCTCGGTGGCTCCTCGTGCTTCAGCTTTCTTCGTTCAACATTCCTCCCTCCATCTTGCTGCAATGGCTCCCTCTCCTCATCCGAAAATCGGAGTCGGCAACGAGGTAATTCGGTTAGGTCTTGCAAGTTTATCCGATGAGTTCCATACTCTGTTTTGTATGCTTGATGCCGCCGGTCTCACCTTCGTTCTCGAGCATCCTTGCCGGATTTTGTTTGAAGAGGTTGAAGAATTCTTCATCAATGTGAAGCCAATCAAGGAAGGAAGTATGTTGATCTCCTTCGTTAAGGGTATAAAAATCAAAGTTTCTCCAGAGACTCTCGCTAAATATTTGCAGTTGTCTGAAGTGGAAGCTGAAGAAGAGCTAGTTGACACTGATTGGTTGACTACAACAAGGTTCTGTGGTCTAGATTCAGATTTTTCTACAGTTAAGAGGAATAAGTTGAATGCTGTAGGGAAGCTCCTGCTGGACATTATCTCAAAGGCACTATTCTGCAAGACAGGCTCTCAAGGACATGTGTCTGAAGAGATGTTTCTGTTGATGATTGGCATTGTTACTGGAAAGAAGAGGGATTGGGCCTCAATCTTATTCTCAAATATCAAAGCTTGCATAAACACTCCTAACTTTGCCCGGATCATCTCACTGTTTCTAAATCAGTTTAACCCTGCTATTTTCAACATGTCCAAAGGTACAGTTATCCATCACCTCAAGAAGATAGATGTCAGCTCCTTGCAGAGATGGGACATTCGTATCAAGAAGCCGGAAATGGCTGGTGCTCCTTCTGAGGGGGAGACTCTTAGATCTCCAGTTGCAAGAGAAGCAGAAACTCCAGCTCCTTCTTCTGAAGATCAAGCACCCTTCGTACCATCATTGCCACTTTCATCTCGAACTCGCTCTAAAGCTTCAGGTCGTGCCAAGCAGCCAATCCGTTCCAAAGCCAAAGGTAAATCCTCATCAGCTCCATCAGAATCCACTCCAGTATCTGAAGAGCACAGTCCCAGTGGCCAACAGGCAGGGTCTGGTGCTGATTTTGTTTTTAACATAGATGATGATGATGTCATGTCAGTTCATGAATTGTCACCTCCCCTAGTACATGTTGAGGGGGAGTCAGAGTTTGACACAACCAAGAATGCTCCAGATGAGCTAGGTTGTGCAGAAGATTCTCTTCTAGGTAAGATTGAAGCACTGCTCAAGAAGCAGAGTGCACAGTTTGAAAATTCTTTGACAACTGTTCACAGGAAGATTGCCTCAGTTGAAAGTGAACTAGGCAGAGAGTTAGCTAAGATAAAATCCAATTATGAAAATCTCTCTGATTTGATGAGCCTAGGGAGCAAGCAAATTGATCATGCAACTGAAGGTGTAGGCACAGTGTTGACTCAGACTGTTATACTGACAAAGCTTCAAGAATCAGTGTCTGACAAGGCTGAAGCCAATACGTTCAGAATTGTTGATGAAGTCGGAAAGTTCAAAGATGATACACTCCAAACCCTCTCTGTAGAAGTCAGAAAGGGGGAGGAAAATATAGTAGCTAAAATGACAGATTTGATTGAAAGCTCCGTTTCTGCTCTTCAAAGCTCATGGAATTCTCAGTTTGAGCAGTTCTCTTCCAGGATGATGAAGCAAGTTGCTGATATTAATGCTTATTCATTCAAAACAGCAACGTGGCTTCATAATCAGATTTTTCCTGAGTTGGCAATTGATCCAGATATTCCTGTTCCTCAGTTTTCTCCCAGGCCAGAAGAACTACTTGGGAAGGCTCCTATAGTTGAAGATCAATCAGATAGGGCTGGGACCAAAGGAAAAAGAAAATTTGGTGAAGGTTCTTCTGCCAGTCGATCAGTTCCTAGTTTTAGCTCTACAGGTCAGTGCAAAGCTAAGGCTGAGAAAAGTTATCCAGAAATCTGGAGCCCCGTCTCAAAAGACATTATTCTTGAAACCTACAAGTTAGTTCATGAAGGTAAGATGAACAGATCTGAATGCTACAGCTCTCAAGAATGGGAAAAACATGAGACAGCTCAAAGGAAGCGAATGATTCATTTCAGAGCGTTTGGTTATAATAATGCTGATGCTCCGGAACCTCCTCCGTTTTACCATCCCAAGCCTCATGCCTTCTTCTCCAGACAAGAAGAAAAGAGGAAAAGGAGGTCTTGAAGGATGATGATGATGATGCTGACAAGACATATTTTGTTTTCATTATGATATAGTGAACATCAAGTCTTTTGAACAATTCAAATTTAGATACATATATATATATATTTGATGTTTTGATGTTCTTTACTTTTTCATTTCTATATCTTTGTGTAGTATAGCATATTTATTCTTTAACTGCTGTAATTCAACTTAGTGTACAGGGTTCTGACTTCTACAAATAGGGGGAGATGGATATGCTTTCCTGGCCCTGCTGCCTGAAGGCTTCATACTCCTGATTTAGGAGTGACTTCCTGTCATCCCTAACTTCAGCTGTCCCTTCCAAATATACTATTAGAGTATCCACATTTCCTTGGCAGAAGTGCAGTGTACCAAGTTTTGAAAGGTGGAATCATCAATAGCATTGACAATGATGTTCTGGGCCCTCTTGTCCATAGTGAATAACTCAAGTTCATCCTTGGTCAGATCTTTGAATAGTTTGGCCACTCTTCTTGTTGGATCAATAGTGGATGCAGTGTGAAAGGTGAAAGGTCCTTCTTCAACTGTAATGAAGATCCTTGGATCAGATGCTTCCATAAACAACCTGATCCTTTGCTTCCATATGCCAAATTCTCTTTGTTGCATATGGGCAATTTCATGGACCTCATTTCCTTTTGCAATCCACTGGAGGCCATTGGGATTTGACTAGACTAAACCTTTTAGGATCTGGTCAGACTGTTAAGTCCTTTTTGACCAACCTGGCTCTGATACCACTTGAAAGAATATAAGGTTTGAAGTCTAAGTCACCTAGAGGGGGAGGGGGGGTGAATAGGTCTTTTAATTTTACTTGATAGCTTTAGCTGTTTTCAGAGTTGGTTTAAGCAAATCAGCAAACACAGAAAGCACACAATAATTTATAGTGGTTCCCCAAAGACAGTGTGTCTATGGGTAGTCCACTTTCCCCCTCCACCCTTCTAACAGTGTGTTAGACAAGGCCAACTTCTCCAAACTCGGCTCAAAAGAGCTTACAGCACAAGTTCCTCAGAACTTCTCAGATCAAGAATGATCCTACCTCATGACACAAGTCCCTACAACTCAGAGCTATCACCAGCTCCTACCTCAGGCACAGCTGCCCTACAAACTCAGAGGATAACACCTCCTACAGCTCAGACAATAATGTCATACAACTCAGACCTTTCCCAGGTCCTACCACTCAGAGGACTCCTCCTCCTACAGCTCAGACCAGCTCCTGGTCCTACCTCAGGCTGTTAAGCCCTACCTCAGATCTGCTCCAGATCCTACACTCAGGCCTTCAGCCCTACAGCTCAGAACCCTCAGGTTCCTACAAACTCAGACGAAATGGTCTTACAGCTCAGGCAAGATGCCCTACAGATAAATGATTTAGAAATTTATTCTACAGTAGAGGTACTCTCCTGTAGATCCCGCACCGTCTGTGCTTCCTGTTGCTGAAGATATTGATTACAGCAACTAACTTGATCTTCCTCTTCGACAGAGTGATGGAAGATCACCTTGCTCCTACTTGCAGAGGAGCTAACTTTCTTTCTCTGTTTTCTTCTTCTTGTTCAATGAGCAGGAGGAAGAAGACGAGAACTTCAGCCGTCAATGTAACAGTTCATCTGTTCACAACGGATGATCGGCGGAGAGAGCGTTTTCAAATGTGCCCTAACACTTCCTTTTATACATCTCTGATCTTCAACGACTCTTAGCTGATCTGTTGAGAGGTATGGGAGAAGCTGGTGGACACCACACAACTTTTCTGCAACATGTCTTAGCCGCAGGTCCCGCCGCCCTACTTTCCGTAGAGAAGGACTGCGCTCGACGAACGTGGAACACTCTGCATTCGACGAACCAGCTGTCCCCTGCGTTCGACGATCTTGCCAGCTCAGCGCTCGACAAACTTGTCTTGTGTGTCTTCTCAGCGGATCCGCTGAGACGACTCCTCGTCTCAGCGTTTGCCGAACGACGTTCAGCGTTCGACAATCTTGCCAGCCCAGCGCTCGACAAACTTGCCTTATGTGTTGTTTCAGCGGTTCCGCTGAGACGGCTCCTCGTCTCAGCGTTTGCAGAACGGCGTTCAGCGTTCGACAAATCTTGTCTAGTGTGTCTTCTCAGCGGCTTCAGCTTTCATCTCGTCTCAGCGGTTTCTGCCTCGACCTCGTCTCAGTGTTTGTCGAATGGCGATCGACGAATGTCGAGCCCAGTTCGACGACCACGCTGATTCTCAGCGTATAATGAACTTCTCAGCGGAGGCACCTTCTTCTCAGCGGATACGCTGAGACGGCTCCTCGTCTCAGCAGTTTTCCCCCCCTTCGTCTCAGCAGTTTGGCTGAGACAAAACTTCATTTATGGGAGATGATTTCTCCACATCTAAGGGCATGTTTGGCCCTTCCTTTTGAGTCACCTGCACCTGTATATCTTACACAAGTATAGCTCATCAAATACAATATGTCCTTAACTTTAAGAGAGATGCCTCTTCAAATCAAGGTACTATTGAGGGCAATATACCCAACAGGGTCCTTTTTATAGCCTCAGTGCTAGCGCCTGCGCTAACGCTACCGCTGGCGCTATCCCAGATTAGGACATTCTGCGCGGGGGAATCTTCAATCCGAGGAAACATTTCTCTCTTGTCTTCTGTGCTCCGTGCTACCTCCTGCGCTATCCGCTATCGCCAGGCGCTAGCTCCTTCTATATGTGCTCCGGAATTGCTCTAATCATCGCTAGCGCCGGGCGCTAGGTGTTACCCGCCGGCGCTAGTGGGCATGTTGGATTTGTTGGCTCAAATTTGGGGGCAGCCTTCTTATGTTATCCTTGAGTCATATGGACTTTGTTTTCTGCACACTTAAACACACAAGATCAAATACACATAGGATTTGTTATTCTCAAACCTAGGAGATGCGGAAGACCATGTTCCAACACCTGAGTATTTTAGGGCTTGAGGGCCTGAGATTGTAAGGCTTGCGAGTCTGAGTTTTTGGCAGAGTTTGTCGACCCTAGCACACTGCTAGAAAGGCGCAGAGGGACAGTGTACTACTCAAGACACTCTATCTTTAGGAACCACTATAAATCTCTGAGTGTTTTCTGTGATGTGCTCTTAATCTTTAAAGCCTTGTGCTAGAACTTTCATAGAAATAGACTCAAAAGATGGAGGGTCAAGAGTTTTTTAAAATACCTATTCACCCCCCCCCCCCCCCCCCCCCCCCCCCCTCTAGGTGTTTTGTCAACATTCATATAACAAGTGGTATCATAGGGAGGTTGATCAAAGGAAGCCTAACAGCTTGAACAGATCTGTCATTGGGTGTGTCAAACCATCAGCTAAAAAAGATTAAAGTTTTATGAAGAAAATGAGAAAATCTAATATTAAGAAGTTCAGATATCTAAGTGAATGCAGCTGCAACACTTCTTATTCTAAAGAAGAAAGATGTATAGGGCTAAATGAGAAAGGAATCAGAGCACCTCTGACTCTCTCAGACAGTGAATCTGAGGATGAAGAAGGCTCTATGGCTAGAGAAGGGATAAGAGTACTACTCTCTCTCTCTCTCTCAGACTATGACTCTGAGGATGAGGAGCTCTATGGGTTGGTTGCATCATCAAATGAAGAAAGTCATGAAGATTCACATCCTGCTCAGTATGCACTACTCACACACATTTCCAATACATGCTTCATTTGAAAAGACCAAGATTGCACCAGATGATTGCTCATCATCTGAAAATGATGCAGAAGACTGCTCATTAGGCAATAATGAAAACCATATTGAACTAATAGAACAGTTTGGGATTCCCTTGGCAGCTCTTAAAAAGAGCAAGAGATTGGTCAAATCTCAAGCTGAGGAAATCAGAATCCTCAAGCCCTTCAGATCTCAAATTGGTGAGAAGATCAAGAAGGAGATTAGATTGTACGGTGAGCTTATCCTACTTTAGAAGAAATATGATGCTCAGGATAGGACAATCAAGTCTCTAGAGAACAAGCTTATAGCAGAGAGAAAGCTTGTGACTAGCTTCTCTAGGCCCAAAACTAGCTTCATGGTTTTCCAGTGAGTATTAAATCCATAACTAATTTTCTTACAACTAGGGCAAATATTGGGGTTATGAATGAAGTACTATAAATATCAATCCAAAATTCATAACAAAATTATCAGAGAATGATATCATCCATATAAACTTACCGACAAAATTTCATGAGCATTCAAGGTAATATGATTATGTAAATTCTTAACATAAGAAAGTGACCTAATTGATTCTTAATTAATTCAGAGAGGATAAATGTTCCTAAAAATTTCAGATAAATTACCTAGGGCTTATTTCCACCCCATGAAACTCTCTACCAAGTCCCAAGTCAATCAGTCGATATACGGCCCTATGTCCTTCAATAGGTTCAATATACAACCCTACGGTTTGAACCGGGGTTCGAGGGCAAATCCACCAAAAACCACCCAAAAACCACTTGTGGGGGTATTTTATGTGACATCAAGTCAGTGGTCAGAGTTTCACAATATTTGGATGAGGGTTGATCTCCCAAATACATCAAATGCACCTTTGTTCTAATATCTCATAGTTTGACCAATTTTTGGTTACTCAATTACTCAACCAAATCATTCCCAAATTGGATGAAATTTTTACCAGAGTCATGTCATGACCCTAAGGACCACCCACCAAAATTTGGAAGGGTTCAGAGGTCTCTAGACCCTAAAATTAATTCATACATGAATTATTAAATTTCTACAAAAACTATAGAAAAAGGTTCTCCAAAAATTCCCATTTATGGATATGTTGAGGGTAAGGGCAAATCTAGCCTATGCTCCAAATTTCAAAGCATTTGGATGTCTGGATTAGTGGGGGTACTCAGATCAATCCCTGGTCAACCCTATGTACAGGTTGCACCATTTTGAGTGCTGCAGTCAAACCAGTGGGCCAAATCGGCTCAAATCAATTTTAAAATAAACTAGACATAAAGACCTACAATTTTTGTCTCTGGCCATTTTTCCTAAAACGGCTTCTAAGGGGTTCAATTGTTCGTTTAAAAAACGTGCATTTTCCAGGAATAATTATGACGTAAATAAGTCACAAAATTATTAATCTATCTAAATGGAGGGCATCGGTTCATCTTTTCCAATCAGCCAGCGACCACGATTGGCCCGTCCTGTACCAACTTGGGAGGTGATTTCTAGGCCACCTAGACGCTCTCCCGGTCGGCCAATGCCACCACCACCTCCATTGAGGTGGCGGCCGGCGATGTACGGTGGTTGGCCAGCCGGAGGCGGCCGGAATCGGGGATTTGAACAAGAGAAGAAAAGCTTGAGCACAAGCTTTCGACCACGCCGATCCAAGACCAATTGACCCCAAATCTAGCGGCCAAAATGATGAGATCTACCCACTAAGAAATATATGAGATGAGAGGACCTGAATAGCGGCTTGTAGCCGTGTCGATCGCCGGTCTGCCATGGTTGGTCGAGAGCTCTTGGGTGCCATTCCGATGGGTGCTTAGATGATAGAATTCTTCTGGAAAGTGGGGGAAACTCCTTTCCTTCATCCCTTGAGCCCTTTTATAGAACCAATCCTGGTAGGGGAAGAGATGGAGCTTGGGATTCCACCATTCATGGTGAAAATTTCGGTCATTCCCAACAGTCACCAATTTCATCCCTTGGCCACCAATACGAGTCTCGTCTGTATCCCGTCAGTTGCGCTGCCGCCGACGCTAGTGCTAGCGCCAGCACTAGCATCTCGACGTCGTAACGCTCGCCGGTTCGGCAACCGCCGCCAGCGCTCCGCGCTAGCGCCTGCACTATCCCTAGCACCTGTGCTAGCGTCTCGAAGGCATACAATTCTCCTCGGCGGTTTGGTGTTCGTCTCAGCGGTTCACCTAAACCACCACTACCGCCAGCGTTAGCCCCTAGCGTCGGCGCTAGCGCCGCATTCAATACACCCCACTCCTTTCTACGATGGGATAATTGGGGTGTCGCAAGGGACCTCTTAATGGGTTAGGCATGTCATGGTGGGGTCATGGGTCATGGTGATGCCCTAAAGCCAACCCTAGGCCTGGTAACTGGAAATTATTATCCTCAGACCATGGTGATTTTCGCCTCGAGCCTAAGCTCCTACGATCTCTTCGTGCATCCTAGGGTTTTGTCATGACCTAGTCATGACAAAACCGTCCTAGGGGTCTAGTTGTTTGGGGGATGTTACACGGGGTGCGGCCAAGCCGCACCCCTCCTTGGAGTGCGGTCAAGTCGCACCCCCTTTGGGTGCGGCCAAGCCGCCCCCCCCCCCCCCCCCCCCCCCCCCCCCTCCACATGACGGGTGCGACTAAGCCTCCCCCCTCCTGCAGGAGGGCTCGCAGAGGATTCCGCCGAAATCATCCCCCTCATCGGGCGCGGCAGGAGCCCAATTTCCCCTTTGGGGCGCGACTTCTCATTTCTTCGTTCGCTCAGAATGCTCACATGTTCGTTGCGCGCTTAGAACGCCTCTCCGTTCGCTCAGAACGCTCCTGTATTCGTTACGCGCTCAGAACGCTCCTGTATTCGTTACGCGCTCAGAGCGCTCTCGCGCTTGTTGCACACTTAGAATGCCTCTTCGTTCGCTCAGAACGCTACCGTGTTCGTTACGCGCTCAGAGCACTCCCGCGCTCGTTGCGCGCTCAGAAAACTTCCTTGAGCGCTCAGAACGTTTCCACGTTCCCGTTACACGCGCATTTAACATTTCCTAATTTCTCAGATTGCAGGTCTCGTTCGTCGCTTTCATCACCTTCAACGAAGCTACCCGAACTGCCCGAAGGGCGAAACGGTCATTTACGAAAAATGGCGATCCGTGTGCTCCAAATCGACCAGCGTGATTCGCCCGTCATGTGATTATAGTGGTTACGACGACGAAATTACCGGGCTGCCCCCGATCAAAGCTATAAAAGGAGCTCAGAGCATTCATTTCAAGACACCTTGCCTTCTACGCCTGAGAGAGCTCCTTCGAAAATTTCCCTGGAATTCTTCCTCGGCGATTGAAGATCTCATTCGGCTCTCGAAGATCTCCTTCGAATATTCGAAGATCTCCTTCGAATATTCGAAGGTTGAGAAAGGCGACTCGACCTTCTCACTTTTGTTCTCACTACTGTTCTTAGAAGAAAAAGTACTTAGTTTTCCGAGAGGTGGTCTGTCACTCTCGGAGTTCTCTCTCTCTCTCTACCATTGTAACGAGCAGCGGCCTGTCGCGCTCGAGTTCTCAATCTCTAATTGTAACCCCCCAGAAGATAGTGGAAGTTGGCCGACACAGCTCCAGCCACGTGGTTTTTCACCCTTTCCGGATTTTCCACGTTAAAAATTTGTGTCACTTACTAATTCACTCATTGACTGTTTGCTCGCTCGGTTCGCTTCCGAGCTAAGGTGGTTCAATTCGACCGGCCTACCAGAGCACCCGAGCGATCCGCAACAACTATTAATTACCTAAACCTCTCCTTTGAATTAGCACTCAGGCACTGATTTCAAACAATAAAATTTAGAGACTGATTCTAAGAGTCCATTAAATTTAGGGATTAATTTACTATTATTGTCTATTTTCAAGAGCCAACAAAATGCCAGAAGACATCAAATTTTAAAGGCAAATTCATTTCCAAGCACCTCAAAAGAACATACAAATTTATCTGCAAAGAATAAATTTCCATTTTGAATTGCAGAAGATTTTTTATATATCGTGCAAAAAAACCCATCATATTCACTCTTATCTAATACCTCGGCATCAAGATTCAGCCTTCACTGCCTTCTTGTATGTGTATAAATTTGCAATCACGAGGTATATCATGAAATTCAAGAGACTGAGTATAGCCAGCAGCCAGTAGAAGTAATCAAGATGGCCTCGATTCAGATTATCCGGGATCCAGCCAAGCCTTCCATTCTTAGTTGAGATGGAAGTGACAATAGTAACCAGCAATGAGCTAAGATAATTCCCCAATGCATTTGTGGTGAGCGAAAGTGCAGAACAGGTGCTTCTCATTGCATCTGGAGCCTGATCATAGAAGAACTCCAATTGCCCAATGAATGTGAAGACTTCAGCTGCTCCAATTATGAAGTACTGAGGAATCTGCCAAAATATTGACATGGGCACGAAACCTTTGTCGTCATACAAGTTATGCTTTGCAATAATCCGAAGCCTGACAACCTCCAGAATCCCAGCAGCCAGCATAGCAAAGATGGAGATAGCAAGTCCAATGCCCATACGAGTCAATTGAGTGAAGCCGCGCTCGTTGCCGGTAATTTTACGAACCATTGGGACAAGAATGCGGTCATAGATTGGAACCCAAGCAATGACACTGATGGTGTCGAAGATGGAGAGAGAAGCTGAAGGGATTGAAAAGTTTGGGCCCAGGTGGGGGTCTAGAGTGTTGCCCTGTAGAACGAACATTGTGCTCATCTGGCTGTATACAGTGGAGAAGATAATACCAGTGGCCCATATTGGGAGAAGGCGCACAACGCTCTTCAGCTCCTCAACTTGTGTGACTGTGCTCAGCCTCCATGGATCAACACTGCTCTTCACTTTGTCCTCCTGTGTCTCAACGGCAGCTTTATCAAAGAACCTGGGAGAAATAATTTGAAGTGATATTTGTAAACCAAAAAATTCTTCAATCATCAACACATTGCTCTGTCTACAATGGAAGAACTTACCTTTTCGGCATAAGTCAGTTTTTTTTTAACAAAGTGTACAGGATAGCCTTGGGGAAAAAAAAACCAATAACATTATAATCATAATCCATGGAAAAAAAACTACTTGTTGAAATCAAAATTTCAGCATTTAATGCACATCATGCATGGTTGGACAATATTCCCGGCTTCTAGTGGTCTCATAATATCAAAACCTCAACTTTGTGAATCATGGGATAAAATCTTAGGCACTTAATCATCATAAAGCCTATCCCAACTATATGATGCTTTATCAAACTCATCGCGCCTCATTCCTTTCAACTGAGTGCTACATGAGATGCTAAGCTTATTTTTACAAAAACTTCGAGTCATGTTAGCTTTAATATATGTTTCTCTATTCCTTCAACAATATTCTATCTACTCTGACATCTAATGCATATTATATTCTCTATTGTGCAAGATAAAACGAATATAGTTTCTCTTCTACTATTTTTATCATCTATAAGTATTACTCCCACCTCTCTAATATTATCGTTCTGACTATATGTTTTCTATGTTTACGAAGCACCTACCTTCTCATTTTCAGTTTTATTACACTTGACTATCAACAACTCTTTTATTTCCCAACACTCGGATCTATATATCATCACAAATAAATAAATCTTACCATAACTCCAAAATTAACAGAGGATTGCATTCAGAATCACACAAAAGGAACAGATTGTGGTTAATCTTTTATTACACTTACTTCAGTAGCTCTGTGTGCTCAAGCTTGCGACTACCTTCTATTGCAGATTCTTTATCAGCAATTTCATATAACAATGATTTATCAGCCGGGACCTGCACTCCAGACTTCCTAATTGATGCTACAAGAACCTGGGAAATTCTTGTGAGGGGGCTACCTCCAGGTTTTTGGTGTCTGTACAATGGTGTGCCGATAAAGAAGCTAACAACTGCAATAGCCATTGCCACGGCAGGGATTCCAAATCCCCACCCCCATCCCACATGTGTCTGGACGTACACCAATACAGATGAAGCAACGAGGGCCCCGATATTGATTGAAAAATAGAACCAGTTGAAGAAGGATGTCTTGCTTTTCTTCTCGGATTCATCAGTTTCATCAAACTGATCTGCACCAAAGGAAGAGACGCAAGGCTTGATTCCTCCCGTTCCTAGCGCAATCAGATACAGAGAGGCAAACACGGCTGCTGTTTGCCCTGCTGTCGGATCGCAAGTACCACCATGACAGATGGGCCTCATCCCTTTCACAGACGCTGATAGGGTCAGAAGAACCAAGCCCTATGGACAAAACTAAGATTAATCCAAAATTCATGCAAAGTAAGAAATAAGATAAGTTTTGAATTCTTACAATGATGTAGATGATCATGAAAATGGCAATTGTCCAGTATCTACCCCAGTATGCATCAGCCACAAAAGCCCCCAGCAACGGTGTGATGTAGCATGTTCCTGACCAGTTGTTGACGTTCTTTGATGCCGTTGCATTGCCTTCGTTCAGCCGGGTTTTCAGGTAGTTAACCAGATTTGTGCTCATTCCATAGTATGCCAATCTTTCACAACATTCATTTGCTGTTGAGGGAAGAATTCATTAGCATGAATACTGCAGAAAGATTCGAATATAGCAGTGATTAGAGCAGCAGAACTGGGATGAAAGAGGACACTAAATCTTTTACCAAGAATATATGGGCAAGTTTTCCAGTTGCCAGTTTTCTTTCTGTCAGCAGGATTTCCATGAATGTCCGTTGTCCCATCTTTTGTATGTGTAACTTCGTTCTCCGCCGACATTTTAACAAAAAATGTACCACCTGGTACTAATTTAATTGGTCACTTGACTGTGATTTATAATCAAATGTAGTTTCAGATGAGCATAGCCTTCTTGATTGCATGGAAGAAGACACATACAAGAATCTATTAGAATTAAACAAAGATGTCAAATCAATCAAGTGTGCAAAAATATCATATCCTACAAACAGGAAAAATGGTAATACCGAATTGATACAGTCATTTATGCTTAGAATACTTATAAAAGCATCTCATATTGCAGCAAGCACCACATTGCGCTCACAGAAGCAAATAAAAATGGCATTGCTCAACTTCCAGGTACTTATATCAGATCAGCTAGCTCACTTGCATATATTTTATGATAAATTCATTTGAATTAATACTTATCTGTATACCTTAGGCTCAAAAAAATGTCCAAGCCAATTGGATGAAGCCTTAAAGGGCATCAAACATAATCAACGACCTAAATGAAGATTTCTTCTGCCCGTTATTGCATCAGTTTTCATGTATATATTGATTTACAAATACCAGACCAATTTTAGAGTTAACTGTTAGATTTGAAGTGAGCTAGCGCCAGCGCTAGCGCTAGCGCCAGCGCTAGCTCATACTCGCCACCCCCCTTGTTTTGCATATAAATAGAGGGGTACCCCCCTCTAAAGAGCATCCATTCTGATAGCGGCGAGTATATACTTCAGAGTGGCGAGTATATCATCAGAAGTGGCGAGTATCATCAACTCTGAGCGAGTTAGAGATACCAGAGTGCTACCAGGCGAGCATCGGACTTGGAGTAAGTTCGGCTAGCTCCCTAGAGCGAGTAGCGAGTAGTGGAGATAGCGCCCGGCGCTAGTGATAGCGCTCGCGCTAGCGAGTATTGGAGGAATCGTCGCACGGCGAGTGTGCGAGTAGCCTGGAGTGCGAGCAACGAGCTTGCAAGTTGGAGAGCTAGCGCCTGCGCTAGCGATACCGCCGGAGATAGCGAGGAGCGAGTATTGGAGCGAGTATCACCAGCGCGGTGTGCTCCGAAGGAGAAGCGGACCTTGTTCGTGACCAAAGTCTTACTTTCTATAGGCTGTTGTGATTCAAGTTGGATGCAACTTGTATTCAGCCGTGTGTATTTGTAAAGTGATTGCCTAGTTGAAATATATAACCTTCTTGTCCATCATTGGTGTACTTGACTGGTAGTACACACAAAAAAATTCAACTTGGTATCAGAGGAGGGAGGTTGTTGAAGCAGCGCCTGCTATCGGAGTTCAAGGTTGTCATCCAAGATGGACGGTGGAGGAGGTTTTGCAAGAGGACTAGGCATTGAGCTGCTCACCCAGACCAACTACAAGAAGTGGATGTCTTGTATGGAGAGCTACCTTCTTGGAGAGGATCTCTGGGAGGTTGTTGGTGGTGGGGAGCAAGAGGAAGTTGTAGCTGCCGGCGATAATGGTCTAGCTGTGAGAGCTTGGAGGAAGACCAACGCCAAGGCGGAGTTCACCTTGAAGAGAGCCATATCACCTGACTTGTTCGACCACATCATTGGTTGCAAGTCAGCGTCTGCGATCTGGATAGCCCTCGATGGGTTATTCAACAAGAAGAATGTGGCGCGGCTACAATTCCTGGAGAATGAGTTGGCGAAGTCGACTCAAGGCGAGATGGCGATATCCACCTTCTTCCTGAAGGTGAAGAACCTATGTGGGGAGATCTCGGCCTTGGATCCTGAAGAGCCAATCTCAGAGGCGAAGTTGAAGCGGCACATACTCCGAGGCTTGAGGAGGGAGTATGTCCCCTTCGTTACTTCCGTGCAAGGATGGGCTATTCAGCCCTCCCTTCTGGAGCTAGAGAACCTGCTATCGTCACAGGAGAGCTTGGCGAAGCAGATGGCGGGAGTATTCATCTCAGGAGGAGATGGCGAGGCCTTGTTCTCAGGAAAGAGGAGATCCTGGGACAAGAGGAAGAAGAACCCCCGAGAGGGACCTTCATCGTCATCTCAGGGAGATGGGGGGAAGTTCCTTCCTGCCCGTGACGAGAAGGGGAGATACCTTTGCTTTGCCTGTAAGAAGTACGGGCATATGGCAAAGGATTGTCGGTCTAATCTCCAGGCCGGTCATGTTGCTGAGAAAGGTGGAGACCATCAGAGAGGTGGAGACCATCGAAGAGGTGGAGGAAGAGGTGGAGGTCACCAGGGCGGTGAGAGGGGGGACAATTGTTTCCTGGCAGAGATGACGGCAACGTCAGTCGATGTCTTAGCCTCCATCAACCTCGAGGACGACTGGATAGTGGATTCCGGTTGCGGGCATCATCTCACTGGAGATATGTCGAAGTTTGCCTCCTCGGCAGCATATGAAGGAACGGATGCTATCATCACTGCGGATGATACGGTGCATCCAGTGGAGCGAGAAGGGAAGGTGGCCCTTGGGAGTAGAGAGAAGCCAGTGACACTGAAGAGTGTCTATCACGTGCCTGGCATGAAGAAGAACCTCTTCTCAGTGGCGAACGTCGTGGATGCTGGATATCACGTGCTGTTTGGACCAAAGGAGGTGAAGTTCTTGAAGAACCTATCATCTGTCGATGCTGACGTCACGCTCACCGGGAGAAGGGTGAAGGACTTGTATGTTCTGTCTGCAAGTGCCTACGTGGACAAGCTGAAGACAAACGACAGCGCTGTGATCTGGCATGAGAGGCTGGGTCATGTGGGGATGGACAAGCTGAAGATGATGGCGGCAAAGGGCCTAGTGAGTGTCCTGCCTCATCTCACTTCCTACGGCGACGGCCATGTGTGCGACGGATGCCAGTATGGAAAGTCACATCGACTTCCATTTGACAAGTCGGAGACCAGGTGTAAGGCACCTCTTGAGTGCGTACATGCTGACGTGATGAGGCCGTGCGTCACCCGTACTTATGGAGGCAATAAGTATGCGCTGGTTCTGGTGGATGACTACACCCGCTATACGTGGGTATACTTTCTGAGAGAGAAGTCAGAAGTATTCAGCAAGTTCCTCGAGTGGAAGGAGCTTGTGGAGGGGAGGCTGGACCGCAGAGTGAAGAAGCTGAGAAGCGACAATGGAGGGGAGTTTACCTCCAATGAGTTTGCTTCCTTCTGCAGAAGGTTCGGCATTCGGCGGGAGCTCTCTTGCGCTCACACCCCGCAGCAGAATGGGGTGGCAGAGAGGAAGATCCGCCATCTGGTGGAGACTACCAGGAGTTGGCTACATGCCAAGAGCATTCCCAAGGCCTTATGGGCGGAGGGAATGGCGTGTGCCACCCATGTGATCAACAGGCTGCCTCTGAGTCCTAACAGGATGGTGTCTCCACACCAGCTCATGTTCGGGGAGAAGCCCAATGTGGGTCACATGAAGGTGTTCGGTTCTACCTGCTTCGTGCACGTCCCGGACGCTCAGAGAACAAAGTTGGAGCCGAAGGCAAGGAAGTGTATCTTCATCGGCTACGATGAGCGGAAGAAGGGGTGGAAGTGCATGGATCCGCAGACTCACAGGTTCGTCGTCTCGCGCGACGTTGTGTTTGACGAACTAGTCTCATACCAGGGAGTCTCTTCTGTGGAGCTGCCGGAGAGTGGAGAAGCTAGCAGGGAAGAGGAGTGGGTCACTGAGGACCCTACTGTGGAGTTGGAGTTATCTCCAAGTGCTCCATTGCCATCTGCCTCAGGAGGAGCTTCTGGCTCAGGAGGAGCTTCTGGCTCAGGGGGAGCTACGAACTCAAGTAGCAGGGAGAGCACCGCTACAGGAGGAGTTCTGAGAGGAGCTCAGAGAGGAGCTCAACCAGAGGAGTCTACCGGAGTGGTAGATAGTGGCCAAGCCTTGAGGAGGTCGAAGCGGACGATCGTCCCGCCTGCTCGCTATAAGGAGGGGAACTTCGTGAGTCTGGTTTCCTGCTTCTTCGCAGGACCGCTCGATGAGAGGGAACCTGCCTGCTTTGAGGATGCAGCTGGCATCAAGGAGTGGGACGAGGCCATGGAGGAAGAGATGGAGGCCCTGAAGAAGAACGAGACATGGGACCTGGTTCCCATGGTGGAGGGCATCAAACCTGTCACCTGCAAGTGGGTGTACAAGGTGAAGAAGAGGGTTGATGGAGAAGTGGAGCGGTACAAGGCGAGGCTTGTCGCTCGAGGCTTCTCACAGACCTACGGAGAGGACTACGAGGAGACCTTCAGTCCTGTAGCGAAGATAACGTCGGTGAGGACGATCATTGCTTTGGCAGCGTGCCGAGGTTGGAAGTTATGGCAGCTGGACGTGAAGAACGCGTTCTTATATGGAGAGATCGACAAGGACATATTCATGGTGCAACCACCTGGATACGTGTCCAAGTCCCATCCGCGTCACGTATGCAAGCTGAAGAAGGCCCTCTATGGTCTGAAACAGGCGCCGAGAGCCTGGTATGGGAAGATTGCGGAGTACTTGCAGTTCTGCGGCTACGATGCCTCAGACTCGGACTCCAGCATGTTCGTGAAGAAGGATGGAGGTCTTCACGTGCTAGTGCTGCTATACGCCGACGACATGATCGTGACAGGGAACAACCCTGAGGAGGTCGCGGCGCTGAGAGAGCAGCTTTCCATACGCTTCGAGATGAAGGATCTTGGTGAACTGCACCATTTCCTTGGTCTCCAAGTAGAGAAGAGAAGAGGCGGACTGGATGTTTCCCAGAGGGCATATGCCGAGAGGATCGTCGAAAGATTCGGCATGAAGGAGGGGAAGAGCAGTTCCGTTCCTCTGGAGGCGGGGCTGAAGCTTCGGAAGGAAGAAGGGAGAATTCTTCCTGATCCGAAGATCTTTCGGGCACTGGTGGGGAGTCTTATATACTTGACTATCACGAGGCCGGACATCGCCTTTGCTGTCGGCCGAGTTAGTCGGTATATGCAGGAGCCGCGGAAGCCTCATCTGGAGGCAGCCAAGGGGATTCTGAAGTATGTGAAGGGCACCCTTGAGATGGGGTTGTCCTATGAGGAGAAGTCTAACTTCAAGCTGCACGGGTACACGGATGCAGACTATGGAGGTGACGCTGATGATCGCAAGTCGACATCAGGGTATGTGTTCTTGTGTAGAGCAGCTGCTATCTCGTGGTGTAGCAAGAAGCAGGACTCCATTTCCCTTTCTACCACGGAGGCCGAGTACAAGGCGTCGTCCTTAGCAGCTCAGGAGTGTGTCTGGCTAAGGAGACTAGTGGAGGATGTGGACGAGGAGGTCAGCGGACCTACTGTGTTACGCGGGGACAACGAGAGTGCATTGAAACTGGTAACCAATCCAGTTTGTCATGCAAGGACCAAACACATAGAGATCGAGCATCACTTCATCAGAGAGAAGGTGCTGAGTGGCTTGATCGCTGTGGAGCATATGCGAAGTGAAGAGAACCTGGCGGATATATTCATGAAGCCCCTATCTGCGGGGCCGTTCCGGAGGCTTCGCTCATTGCTTGGAGTTGTTCCTGGAGCTCACTTCAAGGGGGAGTGTTAGATTTGAAGTGAGCTAGCGCCAGCGCTAGCTCATACTCGCCACCCCCCTTGTTTTGCCTATAAATAGAGGGGTACCCCCCTCTAAAGAGCATCCATTCTGATAGCGGCGAGTATATACTTCAGAGTGGCGAGTATATCATCAGAAGTGGCGAGTATCATCAACTCTGAGCGAGTTAGAGATACCAGAGTGCTACCAGGCGAGCATCGGACTTGGAGTAAGTTCGGCTAGCTCCCTAGAGCGAGTAGCGAGTAGTGGAGATAGCGCCCGGCGCTAGTGATAGCGCTCGCGCTAGCGAGTATTGGAGGAATCGTCGCACGGCGAGTGTGCGAGTAGCCTGGAGTGCGAGCAGCGAGCTTGCAAGTTGGAGAGCTAGCGCCTGCGCTAGCGATACCGCCGGCGATAGCGAGGAGCGAGTATTGGAGCGAGTATCACCAGCGCGGTGTGCTCCGAAGGAGAAGCGGACCTTGTTCGTGACCAAAGTCTTACTTTCTATAGGCTGTTGTGATTCAAGTTGGATGCAACTTGTATTCAGCCGTGTGTATTTGTAATGTGATTGCCTAGTTGAAATATATAACCTTCTTGTCCATCATTGGTGTACTTGACTGGTAGCACACACAAAAAAATTCAACTTTAGCTCACATTGCTACTTGCTTATATTTTCCATTCAAGTAGCAATCATGTATGAAAACGGTAGAATAACTCTAGAGGCCTGCCCTACTGCAACAAAAATAGTCCTACCAAAATCCTGGCTCCCCAGACACAGACTCAATTTCTCAAAGTGGCATTAAAATCCACTTAAACCTCTTAATGTAAGAAGGCTAGGTAAGCAATAATCAAAATTACATTATTAACTCTCTCTCACTGTCGCTTTCCCTCTATTCCTTCCCCTTCTTCCTCGAGGCCTCTTCTTCATCCTGCTTACCCTAGCTTTAGGATACATTCTTCGAAGTATAGAATCCCTAAACAAAAAGCCTATCTCTTCGAAATTAAATTAAATAAATTTGGAAATTGTAGCTGCAGGCAAAAAATAATTCTCAACTCTATCGCACTTTCAGATCTTCCGACACTCCAAGCACTTGCAAATTGTTATATTCCTCTAAAATAAAACTCGAAATTACAGAAGAAGAAGAGAAATTGTATCCATGGATACTTACAGATTGGGCTGTGTAGCACTACGAGGTAGCAGAACTGGGGATGGAGAAGAAGGGAATTTAATAGGTTGCAGATTCAGTAGCGGAGACGTCTGGGGGAGAAACATTGGTAACGTAAGCGAGAGAACTTCAAGTACTAAGGAGTCAAATAAATAATAAAAATCAAATTAGGCGGTATATCTATGATGGTGACATGGCCAAACCAACTTTTGCTGATGACAGCTCAAGGTTAATGGCAGATCGAGAATGTTAATGTCAGACCGAGATTTTTAATGTCAAATCAAATTGGCGTTGGCGGCGGCGGCGATGACGTTGGCGGCGGTGACGATGACGTTGGCGGAGGCGACGATGGCGTTGGAGTTGGTGGCGGAAACGATGGCGTTGGCGGAGGCGACGATGGCGTTGGACTTGGCGGCGGCGATGATGGCGTTGGCGGAGGCGACGACGTTGGAGTTGGCGGCGACGATGGCGTTGGCGGCGGCGACGACGATGGCGTTGGCGGCGGCGACGACGATGGCGTTGGCGGCGGCGACGACGATGGCGTTGGCGGCGGCGTTGGAGTTGGTGGCGACAACGATGACGTTGGCGGCGGCGACGATGGTGTTGGGGGCGTTGGTGGCGGCGACGGCGGCGATGGCGGCGGCGACGGCGGCGATGGAGGCGATGGCGGCGGCGACGGCGGCGCGATGGCGATGGCGGCGGCGACCCTTAGTGGAAATGAGGAGGAGAAAAAATGCTTAGATTTTCAAATCATTGGTACAGGATCGGGCTGCACTTAGTGGAAAATGAGGAGAGGAAAAAATGTTTAGATTTTCAAATCCTAGGTTTGTCAATAGCCAAAAACGGTCTGCCTATATCATTACCATATATCTATTAACTAATTTAAAGAAATACCAGAACAGTACATGCTTAAGGGAGGAATATTTAGGCACCGGTAACCCACGGTGATGGGAGCAAGTATAATCATCTGATACGATACGTGATTTCGTGCTGGCGGAAATATACGGTGTGATCACAATAAAGACACATAATAAGAAATTTACTTGCATACCTTGCTTACTTGTTGAATCTTTTCTGTCATATCCTAATCAATGCTTTTATTTTTGCGTATCCAAAGTCATGCCCGTTTGTAACGGCCCAAAAGATGGAGTGACGCAAATAAACAATATAAAACTCCATTGAAATAATTCTATATATATCCCCTATGATGAAAACCGAATCAGTGTTAATGAGGCGTCGCTTTGACTGTTGAATATGAGTGTCGTTATTACGTTGCGGCATTCGACATGGTTTAGCGAAATATAAATTTTCCATATATTCAATAATTAACCGGATGATTGAGTTGGAATATATATATGCTGAGTTTTGTTTATGAACTTGTAAATTTATTATCGTCGGCGGCAATGTAGGATTAAATGGAAGGGTATGCACCTTGGTGTGCATATATGGAATTGGGGTGCTAATAGGCTAAGTGGTGTGCCAATTAGGAAAATGGTGGTTGGCTGATAGCTGATTCAGGCATTATTAAGTGGCTGGCATACTTTAATGTTAGGCATGCTGCAAGTTACTTCATATTTGGGGTGCTGATAGCAATGTCATGGTTTCATTTGGCTGAAATTATTTGGACTTTGTTCTTTTTTCGACCAGCTATTAAATTGGGCTGCACTTAGACATTTCTGGCAACCTTTTAAGGCGGTGGGTTTTGTTTCCCCTACCTCTAACCGACCCAAGTGATCGGCTCTTTTCAATTCTCTCCCTTTCTCGACGGTATCGCGGTTTAGGGCACGACGCCGCTCCCCTGCTCCAATCTTCTCCTCTTCCTCTCTTAATCTCACAAAAGTTTTGCTGAAACCAGTGGTTGCTGGATGTGTTTGAGCAGTAACTAGGTCGGGTTGTGGATGTTGTTGAAGAAAAGCTTCGATTCTCTCTTAACTCACTGTGAGCTGCTTCCTCCCACCCTCTTAATTTCTGTTTTACCGATGGAGTTCTAGGGAGAAATGAGATTTGGGAGTTGCTGTTGGATTTAGGGGGAGAAATAATAGATGCAGGAGCAGCTTTGGTAATGTTTATGCTTTGGGATTTGTTGATTTTGGCCGACGGTAAGGATTTCTAGGGGGAGGAATCTAAAGTTAAGTTATAGTGGTCTTGGTAACATGGTTGTGAAATTATAACTGTTATTAGGAGGCTTCTTCTAGATAAGCTTAACCTAACCTAATCTAGCCAGCTGCTGTAGCTGTTCTACATTCCCGTTTCAATGCTTATTGGGGAGTTTTGAAGTTGGTGGCTGGTTATGTTAGGGTATGAAATTGTGTTGGATCTTATCCGATTTGTTGGTTGTCCAGTGTTGGACGTATATTGGTCTGCTTGATTTGGGTTAAAATGGGGGGTTTTCCATTGATGCTGTCGGCTTCTTTCCTGTATGCTGATTTGGTTAACCAAGTTGGACCGGCTAAGTAAATATTGGATACACTGGTGGTGTTACTGGGATCCTACTCCATGCTGCCTTGGGTTGGATCCTTGTTAAGTTTTCTCATTATTTTACTACGCTTTATTGGCCAGTTTTGAGTTATTTCGTAATAGCTAATGTGTGTTATTGTTGGGCGATTGATGTCATTTAGAAGCTATATGACATTACTGATAGTGATCAGCTAATAGAATTAAATTGGGCCAATCACTCTGAATTATATTATTGTTGTTGAGTTCTAGCTTTGCCTTCTATTTACTGTTCTTGGGTTGTTGGTTTTTCAGCATGATGATTATCACTGAGTTTAGTTATACTAGTGAACTATAATTATGGCACATAAATGATTTGGTCAGTAGCTTCCATATGATGTATGTTATTAAACCTATAGCGAGGTGCAACCCCGATATAATTGCCTTAAATGATATGATGCTATACAGATACTGCGAAGGATGGCACCTCCATATAGACATGACAATGACTTGAATTACGAATGATGAGAGTACCTGTTTCATTTAAGCTTTATGGCTTTACTTTCTTTTTACATACGCACTCTTATTATATTGAATGTTATTGTATGGCCTTGATAAAGGCAAACAGACGAATTACTTCTGAGGGGATTAATAAAAATGAATAACTCATTATTATGTAAACGTGTCGACACGAGGTTATATTACGGGCGACTTGAATATGCATGCACATGAATAGACCCTTCGGGGTAAAGGACCCTTCGGGGTAAAGGACCCTTCGGGGTAAAGGACCCTTCGGGGTAAAGGACCCGGTAAAGGACCCTTCGGGGTAAAGGACCCTTCGGGGTAAAGGACCCTTCGGGGTCAAGGACCCTTCGGGGTCAAGGACCCTTCGGGGTCAAGGACCCTTCGGGGTCAAGGACCCTTCGGGGTCAAGGACCCTTCGGGGTCAAGGACCCTTCGGGGTCAAGGAAAAAGGAAAAAGAATTCGAATCGCCCCTAATATATCCTAAGAAACGAAATGTTCATGGAAGTACTGATTTAAAAGGTTATAAAGATTCATTGATAAATGCTTATAGACATGAAAACTGATATGAAATTATGTATTTGCACTGCTTTCATGATATAGATACAGTTATGATACTTACATGACATGTTCCATAGTTCATATGAATGCTACAGCTCCTTATACTGTTTATGATTACTGACATGTTTCCCCCAGTTATTATGTTCTTTCATAGATACTGATACATGGACGCACTGCTTTAATGTTACATTGTACATGATATGGTTATGATCTTATACTGCTCATAATGTTTTATTGATACTAACATGTTCATGTAGTTATATGCTTCATAAGTTCATTACTGAGACAGAAAATGGTTAGTATGAAAACTATGTTTTAAAATGCGTAAGTTTTCTAATTGTATATAGAAATGAAAGAGGTATATCCTCACTTAGTCATATTTTTATGACTAAGCCCGTCGTCAAATTTTGTAGGTAACGGACGTGACCTGGGATATGCAAAACCAAAAGGGCGGATTAAGATAAAACAGAAAAGATTCAATGAATAATACAAGGTATGCAAGTAAATTTCTTATTATGTGATTTTATTTTGTATTCACTAGCCGTACTTCAACCTGGGACACATGTTTGAACATAGCTTAGATACAGATGTATGTGGGGTCTAAGTAGGGGCCTCACAAGTTTATGAACATTGCTTAGATACAGATTTATGTGGGGTCAATATAGGGGCCTCACACGTTACACGCACCAACTTTTGAGTCCTGCTTAAGGACGTCGCCAACATATCTACTGATCAATATTATATTAAGGGTGGTGTTAAAGGCACATCTAAATTGACTACATGCACACTAATTTTTAAAATTCCCCTTACTTTTTTCTTTATTCAGTACTAGTTAAAGGCGCGCACACACATATTTTAACCCGATACTAATTCGACTTCACGCGCGCTTCCTTATTTCTCCCCCAAGGTCTCCTGAAGCTCGTCCTCTTCCTCTAATTGAGCCGACGACCGCTCCACCCGCCAGATCCAGACCTACGAAGTCCAGGTCGACAAACTCCTCCGCTCAAGGCCGACGAATCCTCCACTCAAGGCCGACAAACCCATCCTCCTTTCCAGGCCGACGAACCCCTCCTCTGTTTTAGGCTGACGAACCTCTCCTTTGTTCCAGGACTAGTTTATGTTCCAAGTTTTCTGCTAACCAGATTCATGGTGCGGAAGGTAGGCGGGATTATTCCAAGTTTTCTGTTAACCAGAAGGAAAAGAAATCAAGTAACAAAAACCTAATCTGATGCGAAAAACTTGGGGAGTTTCTCACTTGATATGCTTTCCATAACCAATAAGTAAATTTTGAGAAATGTTTTTGTATTGTCCAATTCTCTAATACAAAGTGGGAAGAAATGCAGGCCCGCGCTTTTGGATTGGTCTGTGGTGGTGAACTGAAAGCAACTAAAGACTGAACTTCCGGGTATGTACAAACTGGAAAGGTGGTCGGCTGGCTTTGATACTGGTAAACATGGGCAAGGCATCGCTAGAGAAACATAAGGGTCCGGTGTGTAAGACCCCCCTGCCTCCACAAAAGAGACTGGGTTAGGGGGATCTTATGCCCAGGCGGCTGTTCTACGCTTTCTAGTCGGGTCAACGCACTCGAAATTCATGTTCAGGACGTTCGTCTTGTAAGGCAACAAACTGTAACATCAAAATTCGAACTAGACCCCTTGAGTGACTTGCGTCATAGTGAGTTGCCTTGGACTAGGTAGCAGTATGCTAACGCCACGCGGTAGAGTTACCGCTGGTCGTAGCTTGTTGTCTAGAAGAGCTGGTTTCTCAACGATAAGTGTTAGCTGTCTCGACGATATTTCTTCTTGTCTCGACGACAAATTAATTCTTCAGGGCTAACGCCTCGCGGTAGAGGTACTGCTGATGGTAGCATTCATCATTTCAATATACTTCTAGATATGTCTTCTTAACCTCTCGACGACATTTCATCTTGTATCGACGACATTTCATCTTTTCTTAACGACATTTCATCTTTTCTCAACGACATTTCATCTTGTCTCGACGACAGACAAGTTGTCTCAACAATATTTCATCTTGTCTCGATGACAGACAACTTGTCTCAACAATATTTCATCTTGTCTCGACGACAAGTTAATTCTTCAAGGCGATTCAAATTTCCCAACAAAGCTAACGTCGGGCGGTAGTCTTAACATTGAGCTGTAGTCTTAACGCCGGACGGTAGTCTTAACGTCAGGAGGTAGCTGACGGACAGACAGAACATGGTGCGGCTCTCCATATTGACAGTACCTTTACAACTTGTCCCAAGATCGAGATGTGGCGTTGGCCACTAGGAGGAGGACACATGACATTGGGTTGTTTTCTCAAAGCATGGAGAATTCTTTCTGTGACTTGCAAAGCCATGGTCGAACCCTTTTATGGAAAAACCTATTCCAAACCCTTCTCACTCTCTCATTTTATCCTCATCCCCTTCCATACACCCAAGCAGGAGAACTATCAAGCCATTTTCTTAAGAAACCAAGCTCAAAAGGAAGATTCGGAGCTAGACCGACCACCCAAGCTTTTCACCATGCCACCAAGGAGGAACACTCGATCCATGACCCCGAATCAGGTGAGCTTCCTCCCATGTCCCTTGGTGCTAGATCTTTAGATCAAAATAGAAGAGACATCGAGCTCAAAAGAGCTCGGTTTCAGTGAGTTCCATGAAGAAATTTGTGAGGAGAGACCACACTAGAACATCCGTTCTAGGGCATCGTTTGACGTGAAAATAGCTCCAATAAACTCCTCTCTTCAATACGAAGTTGTAGGATTTGACCCCGTGAAGAACGATGGTCTATAGAGGGAGTATTGGAGGAAAGAAGATCGTGTAGATCATAACCCTTTGTTGGAGGTAAAAGATGACCAGTTTCTATCCAACTCGCTACAAGATCTGTGCAGATCTGTTAAATTAAGGGCCAAACCGAATCTTTCCTGTGTACATAGCCAGGTTCGAGTCAATATTTAGGCATGATACACTTAGATCTGAACCTTGGGCTCAACATGAAAATTATAGCCCTTGAAAAGACCTTTCCAGAATGGGATAACACAATTTTTTGGTGGTTTGTAGCTCCCTGAAATCTAGTTTTAGTAGACAACATCGCAAACCATAATATTTCAATATTTTATTTATTCCTCTCAAAATATTATTCGGATGATAACGAAATTTTGTACATACATGATTGATTTGATGATAAACCATCCCTGTAAGTTTGGAAATATTTGGTGAACATTTTCCTATAGTTTTTGTAATTATTTGAATTAAATACACAATGGATATTAGGGAAATTAAATAAATCAAATTAACCTGTAAAATGCAAAATGTTGATGGCTTCATCTTTAGACTATATATGGTCCGTGATAAAAATATTGGGTCATTTAGAATAGGGATTTATAATAATATTCACTATTATTTTTTGACACCTAAAGGGGGTCATGCATGTACAATCCCGTGTTCGCCTAAGGGAATGTGACATGAGAATTGGGTTGGAAATAGCCATCTCGCCACTGAAGGGTCACGAGAGCCAGGCGTGGCGAGCCTGAAGGACCTCGCAGAGGCGGATGCGAGGCCAGGCCTGGGTAGTCGTCGCCAGAAGGCAGCCGAGCAGAGTCTTCGCATGTCGCTCGCCTAGAGAGGGTTCACGAGCGACACTCGCGAGAGGACTCGCGAGAAGCACTAGGAGAGGCGCTCTCGCCGGCCCCTGGTCCAGGGGCCAAGGAGGTGAAATTACCCCTCTGCCCCTGGTGGGCGGCCAATAGCCCTTCGGAACAACGGAGTTTGGCTGTTAGCAGACCAAATTTGGGTGCGTTTAGTAAAACCAAAAGGCGGAATCCAGTTATTAGCAGACCAAACTGGAAAAAACTATAAATAGACCTTGAAGGGCACCTTTGGAGAAGATTCCAGATCTCAGACTCTGAGCTTCTTCCTCCCTAGGTTACTTTGGCTTAACTCTCTAACTCTCCAAGGTGCCTAGTCTCAGCTTTGGCTTGGGAGGGGAAGCGCTCAACGATCTTTCGGGTTTGTGATGGGACCTCCTTGCTGTGACTAAGGTCTTAGTCTAGTTCCGAGTCTCCAGTCTGCTCGTTCCGAGGGATTAGTAAGGGCTAGTTGCCCCTCAACTTGTTGAGGGCCCGAACTTCACAAGAGACCGAGAAATCAGTTTCAACATTTTGGTGTGGTAAGCGTGGAGTGTAGCTGGTCCAAGAAAGTTCCAAGGAAGGGACATGGCATGAGATGAAGAGCAGGGCGAGGAGTTTTGCGGGTCACCCTAGGTGGTGACGCCGAGGATGTTCTCGGACTTCAGGAGGGAAGTCCTCGACACCCTCAGGTTTGTCATCGCAGCGTTGCGAAGCGAGTTCGCGACCCCGGCGACTCAGGTGTTCCCCTCTCCAGCAGCGGCTGGCGAGAATGCTCCGGGAGGAAGGACTGGAAAGGAAGTGGCTGGGGGATCAGTGCAAGGCCTGGAGGGGCGAGTACTGTTTGTTAGCCCGTCGAGTGAAGTTCCGGCGAGCACGGGGCAGGCAAGCATGGTTTTGGCAAGCGCGACGCCCGCGAGTGCGGTTCCGGCGAGTGTGGCTCTCGCGAGTCCAGTTCCGGCGAGTGTGGCTCTCGCGAGCGTGGTTCCGACGAGCTCAAGTCTGGTGAGGGAGCTCGGGGGGGGGGGGGGGCGAGTGGAGCAGTAAAAGATGGCAGGTGGGGGGAGCCCCTTTTGCGAGTTGGTGCTTTCCGCACCCATCCCGGAAGGGTTCAGGGAATGGGACAGGGTCTATTACCACGGCAGGGACGACCCTGTCCAGCACCTGCAGTCATTCGAGGACTCGGTTTCTATCAGGCCGATGTCGGATGCTTTTAAGTGTCGGCTCTTCGCTGTCACCCTGAAATAGAAGGCCATGGACTGGTTCCATCAAATCCGTGCGGGGTCGATCTACGCATTCAAAGACTTGCGTCGAAGCTTCTTGTTGCGATTCTCGACTTCGAAGAAGAGGAAGAAGGACGTCGAGTCCCTCTTCAAGGTTAAGCAGGAACCCAAGGAATCGTTGGCTCACTATGCGGATCGATTCCAAGAGGAGGTACTGCTCACCCAGGAGATGCCTGGGTTCGCCCTCTAGCTCGCCTTCACGGTTGGGCTGAGGGAAAGTTTCTTCAATATGGGATTGAAGAGGAAGGCCCCCGTCTCCTATGAGGAGTTAATGGAGAGGGTGGCGGAGGAAATCGAAGGGGAGGAGGCCAATCTGGAGCTCACCAAGTGGATAACAAAGCTCAGTGAGCCGGAGGTCAGACAGCAGGAGGTGCGGAGAAGAAAAGAGCCCAGGGCCCCGGAGGGGGATGTAGGCAGCATGGCAGAGGAATGCAAGGCCAAGGGAGAGGTTACGCCCCGGGAGGGGGTAAGTTCCATGGGGGTCAAGGAAGACCCCATCAGTTGGGATGGAGGCAGGGACCGAGGCAGATGCCTCCCCCGCCTCAGCATGCGATGGCAGTAGGAAGAGGAAGAGGAGGAAGAGCAAGGGGTGGAGCAGGGGCAGCAGCCCGAAGGAGGAATAGGGAGGCAGAGGCCGAGAGGGGAGAGGTGACGTTACCATATTGTGACTTCCATGATGAGGAAGGTCACGCGACGACACTTGCCCGGAGTTCTTGGAGACGAAGAGGGCCAGAGTGCCAGCGCAGCGGCAGCAGCAGCAGGTGAGGATCGAGGAGGTCCTGCCTCAGGAGGAGGAGGAGGAAAGGTGCGAGGATAGGGTCGATTTGGGGACCCGAGGAGGGATCAGAGTGATCCACGAGGGTGTAGGGGTTGAGGCAACCCGCAAGGCGAGCCTTCATACCATCTACTGCCGGAGAGTGGCTTCGACATCCATAGCCCCACCCCCGACCGAAAAAATTACTTACTCTCAGAGGGAACTGTCGGGTCACGAAGACCCTTTCTGCGATGCGCTGGTCATCCAGACCGCCATTGAGAACTTCACAGTGTCCCAAATTCTCGTGGACAACAGAAGCTCCGTCAACGTCATCTTCAAGAAGGCATTCGATGAGATGAAGGTGGAGACCAGGAGGGTGTTGGCCTCGGATGTCCCGTTGTTCGGGTTCTCCGGGGAGAGGAAGGAGGTAGAAGGGGGAGTGGGGCTCCACGTGGTCCTAGGGGGACAGTCTCGGAATTGCCGCTTTGTCATAGTAGAAGCCCCCAGCAGCTATAGCGCCATCTTCGGACGACCGCTTATCAGTGCTTTCCGCTGCATCCCCTCCACCCTCCACCAATGTCTTAAGTTCAACTCAGGAGGAGTTCAGGTTCGGGTAAGAGGGGACCCAAAGGTAGCGAGACAGTGCTATGTGACGGCTGTGAACACCATCTCCTGGATGGCCGAAGCAGATGAATGGGATCGGGAGATTAGGGAGCCGGCGGGTCTCGGAGAGGAAGCATAAGAGGAAGGAAGGGGAGAAGGAAAGGCCCAGAGGGGAGAGACAGAGGAGCAGATGGAGGAAGGCGAGGATGAGAAGGAAGAAGTAGAGGGTCAGGCCCAAGAAGGAAGGGCGGAAGAGCTAATGAAGATCAAAGAAGAAGGAAGAGAGGAGGAGACCGAAGCATTCGCTAGCGGCGAGGGGAAGGAAGATGATTGGGGGGAGCAGTCCCGGCTGGAGGCCGTGGATGAAGTTGTGGAGCTCGAGGTCACCACCCAGGCTGGGGTGGTGGAGAAGGTCCGAATCAGCGGAGGTCTCGGCCTGGAGGAACAGGAGAAAATCCTAGCCCGCGTGTAAAAGAACGTGGATGTCTTTGCTTGGAGCGCGACAGAGATGCCCGGGATTGATGCGGACGTGGCATGCCACGGTCTCAACCTCGATCCCGACTCTCGACCTATCCGCCAAAAGAAGAGAGCCATCGCCGACAAGCTGGAAGGCCCCATCAGGGAGGAGGTGGGCAAGCTCCTCCGAGCAGGTTTTGTATCGGAGATCTAGTATCCAGGCTGGGTCTCCAACGTAGTTATGGTAAAACAGGGGGGAGGTAAGTGACGCATGTGTGTTAATTTCTCACTACCTAATAAATCATGCCCCAAGGATTGCTACCCCTTGCCTAGAATCGACGCGTTGGATGATTCAGCCGTCGATTTCTCTATAATGTCTTTTTTAGATGCATTTTCAGGTTATCATCAAATACGCATGCACCCCCCCCCCCCGCCGCCGATGTCAAGGACGTCTCCTTCATCATGGGGGATGGATGCTATTGTTATAAGATGATGCCATTTGGGCTCAAGAATGCAGGGGCCACATACTAACGAATGATGGACAGAGTCTTCCGAGAGCAGAAGGGAAGGAATATGGAGGTCTATGTTGACGATCTCGTGATAAAGAGTCGAGATCTCGAGTCCCACCTCCAAGACCTCGAAGAGACCTTTGGAACCTTGCGGAAGTATAAGATGAAACTCAACCCCCTAAAGTGTGTCTTCAGGGCAAGCCGGGGGAAGTTCTTAGGTCACTTGCTCACCCCAGCAGGGGTGGAGCCTAACCTAGATAAAGTTAAAGCAATCATGGAGTTGGGGTCACCAAGAAATTCGAAGGAGGTTAAGAGCCTCGCGGGAAAATTGGCCGGGCTCAGTAGGTTCCTCTCCAAGGCGGATGAGAAGTGTGCACCTTTCTTTAAGGTGCTAAGGGGAAACAAAAAGTTTGAATAGACCTCAGAGTGTGAGGAAGCTTTCCAAGCTTTGAAAGAGCAACTCACCCAGACTCCTCTACTCCAAGGGCCAAGACCAGGAGAGGATCTATCCCTATACTTGGGGGTAGGATCCGAGGCAATGAGTTCGGTGTTGGTCTGGGAAGAAGGGAGGGGACAGTTCCCCATCTACTATGTCAGCCAAGTGCTGAGGAAGGCGGAGCTCCGATACCCAATTTTAGAAAAGTTGGCCTTCACGTTGGTGATATCGGCCCGGAAGCTTCGACCTTATTTCCAAGCGCATTCGGTCAAAGTGGTGACCGACCACCCGCTTCGCAAAGTCATGGAGGGGGTGGAGCACTCGGGGAGGTTGGCAAAATGGTCCGTGGAGCTGAGTGAGTTTGACATCGCGTTCGTGCCTAGGATGTCGATCAAGGCGCAAGCGGTGGCATACTTCATGACGGACTACACAACTGAAGCGGGGGAGCATAAATCACCTCCCCCGGTGGCATGGAAGATGCTAGTGGATGGTGCATCAGGGAAACACTCCTATGGGGGAGGAATCATCCTAATAAGCCCCCAAGGGACAAAGATCGAGCAAGCCTTAAGTATCCATTTTCCAATCACCAACAACCAGGCCGAGTAAGAGGCAGTGATAGCGGGCCTGCGGCTGGTCCGGGAGCTGGGAGTGCAAGATGTAGAGGTCTCAACAGACTCCATAGTGGTGGCATGTCAAGTCAGGGGAGAATTTGAAGCAAAGGAGTCGACCCTCCAACGCTACCTGGAGAAGGCCAAGGGGGTCATCGGGCAATTTCGCACTTTTGCCATCAAACATGTGCCAAGGGAGGAGAGCACCCCGGCGGACCTCTTAGCCAGGTTTGGTCCCCGAGCTGGGGGACAACATTAGAACTCTTCCGGCCTTCCATCGAGGAAGGGGAGCTGATGGAGGTAGATCAGCGAGCCTCATGGATGGATCCCTTCATCACCTTCCTGGCGTCGGGGAAGTTCCCTGAAGGGGACATGGATAAACGACGCATCAGGTATAAGTCGGCTTATTATTCCTTGCATGCAGGGGGACTATACCGGAAAACACTCTCGGGGCTCTTAGCCCATTGTGTATCAAAAGAGGAGGTCCCGAGAGTCCTATTAGAAATCCACTCGGGAGAATGTGGCAGTCACTCAGGGAGCCGAACCTTGGAAGGTAGAGTGTTGAGGCAAGGCTACTTTTGGCCTACCCTCAGCAGGGATGCAGTGGAGTTCACAAGGAAATGTTCAAAGTGTCATCTGTTCGCTCCTCTCCAGCTCTTTCCATCCCAAAGACTCCGAACCATCACAGCCCCCTGGCCCTTCGCTATATGGGGTTTGGACCAGGTAGGCCCTTTCCCACAAGCTAGTGGCCAAAGAAATTTTCTATTGGTAATGATTGATTACTTCTCAAAGTGGATAGAAGTGAAGGCGCTGACCAAGGTAACGTCCCAAGTGGTAAGAAATTTTGTGTGGGGCGAGATAATTTGCAGGCACGGGCTCCCACTGGCCATAGTGACGGACAATGGGCCACAATTTGCCAGTGAAGAGTTTGTCAGTTTCTGCACTCAACTCGGCATAGACCTCAAGTTCGCGTCGGTCCACCACCCGAGGAGTAATGGCTAGGTGGAGGCAACAAACAAGATAATTGTCAACCTACTCAAGAAGAAAGTGGAGAATCTCAGGGGCAACTGGGTAGAGCAGCTGCCCTCGGTCCTTTGGGCCTTGAGGACTACTCCAAATACAGCCACCAAGGAGACTCCGTTCAAACTCTCTCACGGGTCTGAGGCCATCCTCCCGATAGAGTTTGAGGTGAAAACCCCCAGGGTGGTCGCCGCAGGCGAAGGGGATGAAGAATGGATAGTGGTAAATGATGCAGAGCAAAGGATATCGCTGGACCTGGTAGAAGAGCTCTGAGACCTCGCTATTGTTCGGCAAGAGGAAGTCAAGAGGTGGATGGACAGGTACTTTGATCAACATATCCGAGTAAAACAGTTCGAGAAAGGGGACTTGGTCCTGAAGAAGGTAGATGCGACGGGGAGAGGGGCTGTTGTAGGTAAGTTTGAGCCCAACTGGGAGGGGCCTTACATTGTAAGCAAAGTGTTTAAGTCGGGAGGGTACCATCTCCAGGATGTGGAAGGGGTACCTCTCGTCCGGGCCAGGAGTGGGGATGACTTTAAACGATTTTACCCTTAACGTTTTTATAACTAGCTGTATGTTTTTACTCTTCTTATAACATATGTGATTGTTTCTGAACAAGAATCCATCAGTTCTTTGGTGCTGGAATGCCCCAGATCAATTCCGCTGCCGGGCTCTCATAGACGGTGGGTCAGGTTGATCTCTGGAGAGGCTAGCAAGTAGCAAGTTATTTGGTGCTGGAATGCCCTAGATCGATTCCGCTGTCGGGCTCTCATAGACGGTGGGTCAGGTTGATCTCTGGAGAGGCTGGCAAGTGGCAAGTTCTTTGGTTCTGGAATGCCCCAGATCGATTCCGCCGCCGGGCTTTCATAGACGGTGGGTCAGGTTGATCTCTGGAGAGGCTGGCAAGTGGCAAGTTCTTTGGTGCTGGAATGCCCCAGATCGATTCCGCCGCCGGGCTCTCATAGACGGTGGGTCAGGTTGATCTCTGGAGAGGCTGGCAAGTGGCAAGTTCTTTGGTGCTGGAATGCCCCAGATCGATTCCGCTGCCGGGCTCTCATAGACGGTGGGTCAGGTTGATCTCTAGAGAGGCTGGCAAGTGGCAATTTCTTTGGTGCTGGAATGCCCCAGATCGATTCCGCTGCCGGGCTCTCATAGGCGGTGGGTCAGGTTGATCTCTGGAGAGGTTGGCAAGTGACAAGTTCTTTGGTGCTGGAATGCCCCAGATCGATTCCGCTGTTGGGCTCTCATAGACGGTGGGTCAGGTTGATCTCTGGAGAGGATGACAAGTGGTAAGTTCTTTGGTGCTGAAATGCCCCAGATCGATTCTGCTGCCGAGCTCTCATAGACGGTGGGTCAGGTTGATCTCTGGAGAGGCTGGCAAGTGGCAAGTTCTTTGGTGCTAGAATGCCCCAGATCGATTCCACTGCCGGGCTCTCATAGACGGTGGGTCAGATTGATCTCCAGAGAGGCTGGCAAGTGGCAAGTTCTTTGGTGCTGGAATGCCTCAGATCGATTCCGCTGTCGGGCTCTCATAGATGGTGGGTCAGGTTAATCTATATAGAGGCTGGCACGTGGCAAGTTCTTTGGTGCTGGAATGCCCCAGATCGATTCCGCTGTCGGGCTCTTATAGACGGTGGGTCAGGTTGATCTCTGGAGAGGCTGATAAGGTGGGAAGTTTCTGATTACCACAGGGCCTCAAAATGGTGAGAACGGGTGGTCTCTCAAGGCGAGACAGCGGGGGGGGGGGGGGGGGGGGGGGTGCTCCCGTAAAATAGGGTCCTCGCAAACGATCTAAGGGAAAGTCAGCAAGTGGGCAGCCCAGATGGGCGAACCGTATGAAAAAGATTACTCTCGCCGGCATCAGGTGCGAGAGAAGGATCGTTCAGGTCTCTGGGAACAGCGCGAGAAGCAACGAAGGGACCTCGCACGCCGAAGTCAAAGGGGGGAGATAGTCACCCCCGTGAGATAGAGACTCTGAGGGGCTGATACTGAGACCTATCACTCTAAGGTCGGCCAGAAGGGCGAGGGCTAACGTGGTGAGTAGGTATGCTAAGCCGAAGCTAGGAGGGCGTGAACATGGAGAATACGATGGCAAAAGAACCAGTAATAAACGCGAGAGAAAAGCAGCATACATGAACAGCGAGAACAAAATGAACTAGCAAGAAAAACTTTCATCTATTTCATTTAAGTCAATTACATCTATCGCGGCGGTATCGCCAGCCAAAAATGGAACAAAACAAAAAAGTACAATGTTTTAACTATCGCCGGCAGACCGTTCGTCCTCGCTGTCCGCTGGTGGCGGGGCTGGCGTAAACAGCTCCGGGACCACGTCCTCGATCGTCAGGTCGGCCGCCTCGGCAGACAGCAGGCCAGCTCCCTGCATGGCCCAGAAAATGTAGCGCGCCGCGGTGACAGAAGCCTCGCGGCATTCTTCCTCCCTGGCTCGCTGGTCGTTCCTCAGACGGCGAGGAGACGGGGGGACGGCGGCACGGACCAGCTCCTGGTTGTAAGTCTTCAACCCAGCGACCTCCTTCTCTAGGCTGGAGATGCAAGCGCGGAGATCACGGGCGGTCTCGACATCCTGTAAAGAAGAGAGTAGGTAAGCTGGAGAAGTGTTGTTAGGAAAGGGGGAAGCGAGAGCTCGGAGACTTACCACTCCACCTTGATGGTCGGGGAGAAGCTTGTCAGAGGCGAGCAGCCTCTCCTTTAGACTCATAATCTCGGCAGCAGAGCCTTTATAGGCGTGGGCGAGCTCCTCGTTTTGGCGCTCCAGCTGAAGGCAGCGCCAACTCGTCATGTGGGCCAGCTCCAGAGAGCGAAGCTGGGATCGCGCACTCTCATATGGCAGGGTCCTCGCGGTCTCGGCCTTGAAGACCGAGGCGTCCTCGCGACCATACAGTCCGAAGGAGAGCGAGAACGCCTATCCGCTGACCGTTGGCTGCTCTACCCAAGAAGGGAGGAGAGTGGAGATGGAGGCCTTGTTGACCTCGGGATTCCAGTAGAGCGGGAACTCGCCGGCCTCGTCCTTGTGCCTTTGGCCGATACCAAAGTTCCAGTGGTTTAGCGGCACTGGCAGGGAAGAGATCCTGTCGACCTTTTCGACCGGCTCGATGGACTCCCTTTCCTCAGGGAGGTCGACCGGTAGGATCTCGCTTGGGGAAGCCTTGGCATGCCCCTTTCCCTTCTCTGAAGGGGGATTCTTCTTCTTCTTCTGCGAGGGGGGGGGGGGGGGGGGGGGGGGTGCGAGGAGGGATCCTGGCGGCCCGAAGACTTAGTCCTCTTCCTGGTAGGCGGGGCAGTAGGGCGGGGAGTCTCGCGGCAGGCATCCACTCCCATTTGGGCGAGAGTGAGGCCCGCAGGGGCCGACCGATTGCTCGCGTAAGGAGGATGGACGGGGATGTCTCGCTCACCTGCAGTAATCTCATGATTAGAAGTATTCGGGGAAAGTTTTAAGAAAAAATAAGCGAGCGAGCGAGATACGTACCCTCCCCAGGAAGCACCGGTGGCAGCGAGTCGATGTTTCGGCGGAGATGGACCACCTCGAAGTTCTCCTTGTTGAAGAACTGGAACAGGGCGGCATCATGGCTGCCGAGAGGCGGGGGGGGGGGGGGGGGGGGGGGGGTAGGTGCTCTCGCCGTGTTGAATTGGCGAGAAGGGAACGTTGCCGAAGTTCCCTTTGACGAAGAGGAACTTCTGTGCCCAGTAGTGGCTCTTGTTGACGGTCTCGATGACCTTGAGCCCCGAGCCCACGAAGTAGGCGGTGCCATCCTTATAATCCCTAAAAGAGAATAGCTTCCGGAAGACCAGTAAGCTGAACTCGATGCATTCTTCTCGCATATAGCGCGCGAACGCAACGATGACCGCCATTGCATTGGGGGTCAGCTGACCCAGTATCACGCCGAAGTGTTTGAGGACCTGGCGATGGAAATGGCGAGATGTCAAAGAAGCAAGCGAGAGTTTAAATTGTGATAAGATTTGAAAGTAAGCGAGACCAGTAGGTACCTGGCGAACTTCCGACCATAGAGGCAGGCGCAAGCAGACCCCGAAGTGGGCGGTAGGAATGGCGAGCTCTGTTGGAAGATGGTCTTCCGCATCTCCTAGGTTTGAGAATAACAAATCCTATGAATTTGATCTTGTGTGTTTAAGTGTGCAGGATAACAAAGTCCACATGACTCAAGGATTACATAAGATGGTTGCCCCTAAGTTGAGCCATCAAATCCAAATCTCCTACTAGCGCTGGCATTAGTACTAGCGCAGGCTCTAGCTGTCGTTCGACGATCTATTAGCGGCGCTCGACGAAATGCTCATAACTGCGTTCGACAAAAATTCGTTCGACAAACTCTTAGCGGCGTTCGACGAAATCTCGTTCGACGAAATATTGGCTTAAGCGCAAATGCCGGGAGAACTTATAGAAGGAGTTAGCGCCAGGCGATATCCGATAGCGCAGGCGATAGCGAGGAGCACAGTAGGCAAGAGAGAAATGTTTCCTCCGATTGAAGATTCTGCCGCGCAGAATATGTCCTAATATGGGATAGCGCCGGCGGTAGCACTAGCGCAGGCGCTAGCACTAAGAACTATAAAAAGGACCCCTTGGCTCCGTCTTCCTAATCCTCTTGAGATCCAAAATTCCAGAGCTTCGTGCCACAGCATAGAGAGGAAGGTTCAGAGAGATACTCCCACAAATCCATAAAGGCTTAAGGAGATCCGTGGAGAAGATTTCAACACGCATCATCATCGTGACGAAAGACCGCATCAACTACAATCATACTCTGCGTCTTCGTCTACTTCTCCAAGAGATCCACATTGAGGGAGTTTTTATATTATTGTCTTTTCATTTCACATCCTTTCTTGTAATCGTGTAAGTAAACTCGCCTCGTGTTGGCAACTAGGTCTGGGTAGGACTTAGGGCAGAAATTCGCCTCGAATTGGCGACTAGGTCTCGGGTGTAGGTCTAGGGGGTGCTCGAGGCCATATCCGGGGAAGGGTTGGCTAGAGCAGCTTGAGGTCGTATCCGGGGAAGGATCAGCTAAAGCCAACCGGTTCGTGGGGATACGAGTCGGTATATAAAACAAAAAGAGTCTTTCATATTTCGCTTTGATTTCTAGCGTCATTGAAATCAAAATTTTGTAATCATTTTTATTAATAGTAATCATGTCTCTCCTTTTGTAATAAAAATGATGTGTTCTTCATTTCTCTAAATTGTTTATTATCATCTCTTTTATTATAAAACAATTTAGATCTTTATTCAAAATCACTATTTTGATCTCTTATTATTTCAAGTATTACAAAATATAATATAAGTTTTTAAAACCATTATTCACCCCCCCTCTAAGGGCGCCTACCGATCCAACAAGTGGTATCAAAGCTAGGTTTTATTCCAATCGGCTTAACAGCCGGGAATAATGGCATCTCATGATCTTGCTTCTATTAGTGGGGTAAGTTTTCATGAAAAAGAAAAATCTCTTAAACCACCTTTATTCGAAGGAAGAAATTATAAAGGGTGGAAATTCTTAATGGAAAAATTTATTAAAAACTTAGATATCAATGCATGGGATATATCAATAGTTAGACCAGCGAATGAATCAAATAAACAGGAACGTCATCTAAATGCAAAAACTTTAAATAGTATTTTCTGCGCTTTATCCCAAGATATTTTCAAACTAATATATTATTTTTCTAGTGCATACAAAGTATGGAAATTTCTTGAAGAAATGTATGATTCTCCTTCTACAGGTATGGAACAATCACAAGAACCGGAGAATATGCAAGCTTGCACAAGTCTTCAAGAATGCTCCTCTCATGACGGATCAATGGAGCTCACATCAAATGGAAAAGAAGAAGTAATGTCTTCAGAAGAGGAGTGCCAAAAAGATGTAAAAGAAACTATATGTTCAATTCATGCCTTTCCCGAAAGCAATGTAAGGAAATCAAATCCCATCTTTTGTACTTCTATTCTACATTACAATTGCTTCAAACTACAAAGCGCAAAATTAAGAAATAAAAAATGCTAATAAACATTTGCGCTTAGAAAATAAAAATTTAAAGGCAAAAATTAATGAAGAATCAAATTCTAATTTATTTAGTTCTACACATGGCTCCTTAGTTGAAAACACCACAACTTATGTAGAATATAATTATTTAAAAGAAAAGCACAAGAAACTTGAAAAGGATTTTATTTTAGTAAAAGATCAAAATGAAAAATTAGGTTAAGAAAATTCATCTTTGATAAATGATTGTGCTAAGTGCAAAGACTATAAAATTGAAATTAAAGAGATGGATGAAACATTTGATGAATATAGAAATAACTATCAAGATCATATAGATTCAATTGTTTCAACTCTTAAAAATAGCACAATCGCTTATAATAAAGCTAGACATAATTTAATGATTAAAAATAATGAATTAAAAACTAAAATCAACTTGCTTAAGGAAATCATAAGGAAAAATTCTCAAAACATACATTCTCAAAATAATGCAAAATCCAAAAGCAAGTTGAATATGATTTCTCATAAGTTGAACAAGCCAAACAATGAAAATAAAAAACTTCAAAAGATTGAAAATGAAATTCCAAAATAGAATCATTACTATCATTTACAACATCAATCTTCTCCCAACATAAAATTAAATGCTCACAAATTTCCTATGAAAAATACTTTCAATAATCATTACAATCATAATCATCAATATAAAGATTATCACAATGGAAATTTCACATATAAGAATAACACTAAACCAAAGTTTGAATGGAGGCCCAAAATTAAAAATGAAACATTAACTCCACATGAAAGGACCCATTCATCAATAACTACCCACAAACCTACACGTTATATTTGGGTACCCAAAGGAACCACCACACTTGGTCCCCTTTGGATACCTAAATCTCTTATTCATTAGTATCCAATCATTTGTATGAAATAGAAATCAACTCAAAACAAAATATCAATTCTCTACTTCATGATATGCTCAATTTCCTTTTTGTTTTTACTTTTTATTGAACCATCATTATATGATCACTTTATATAACTCGTAATATGACTTTCACATATTAAAACCAAAATTCATAAATAAATGAAATTTAATAAAGTTGAATAAAAAGTCATATCATTTTTCCAAGTGATCTACTTATCCTTTTTATTTTTGTCCTTCTAAATCCATTTCCTAATAGTCTTATAAAAATTGAAAAACTAAATTTGTCATATGATATTATTAAGATTAAATGAAATAAGTGTCAAAATGGATTTAAAAGGTGTATTTTGGGGGTATTAGACTAAATTTATAAAATGCGCAAGTTTTGCCTAGGTATTTAATATATTTGCGTCATTTTTGATTACCCTTAGTATGTTAAATCATAATCATGTTTAACCAAAATTGAAAAATTGCATGAATATTATCTCACTTATTTGTGATCATTTCACTCAAGCATATGCTGTGCAAAACTCAAGAACTAAGTTGTAATGAATGTGAAACCCATGTACTAAAATGTTAACTTCCGCAACTTTTGGCGATTTCTTCTCGTCTCTTCACTTCATTAGGCAGGCCTTACATTGCACAAACATAATTAAGAAAAATCGGAAGCAAGATCGAAGAAAATCTAGGCTATATGATCAAAATAAGCACTCTCTGTGAGCTAACGCAGGCGCTAGTACCTAACGCCGACGCTAGCTCAAGTCTCAAATTATCTGTAATTTTAAAATTCTAAAAAATCACTAAAAATATATTATTTTATATGTACTACTCATTTTTGCATCTATGCCTATAATTTATTTTTGAAAAATTAAAATACAAAATTACAAAAACTAAATTAAAAAAAAAAATTATGTTTTCTTACTCCCTTTCTTTGGTTATTTGTTTGATTTCTATATGCAAAAATCAAATACAAAAATACAAAACAAAAACAAGTATCAAAAATTATTATTTTGAACTTAACTTTTCTATTTACATGTATCTTGCGAAAGGGTGATTTGGGCAATCATCCCATCACATCACCTAGTACCGAGCGAACCTCTCACAGGGTAGACCTCGGGAAGTCCAAGATCAAATTATAAGAGTTCAAACTTTAAATTAAAATTATTTCTCAAAAATATCAAAAATACTGTATGGACTTCATTGAAAATCAAGCATGATTTAACCCATCATTTAGAACTTTCTATGATGTTGCAATTTATCTTTTCAAACTACTTTGAACATTGTTTTCATCATGGTTTGATATATCTATTAATATGTGCATCAATTATATCGTTTAAAAGTTGTGTAGAACTATGTTTAGCATGCCTCTAAGTATGAGTAAATGTTTTATGTTTGATAATGATCTTTATTCACTCACTTATTTTGGCATTTTCTACATATGTGTTTAATCTAAGAATGCTTGTGTATGTTGTGTATTAGTACAATGAATTAAAATTGCACAGGTATCTTACCTACACTCCTTTATTTGCACTTTTAAAAGTTAAGAAAAGTGGTTATGTTTTCATAAATTATATTGGTTTGCAAAACAAGTGTATTCAGAGAACTTTGTTCAAAACAAAAATCATAAAATAAAGTGACAAAGATAACTCCACCAAGCACTACTTGAACCTCCTGATAAGTCTTAATAAGCGTTGTGAGGTTGAGCACCTTGGAAAGAATAGTAAACTATCTTGTGCAAATCAAATCTTTCTTTCAAAATAAAAACCACTTACTCTTAAGTACACCGGATTACTAGTCTCAACATTAAAAATAAAATATGTGATCCCCCAAGCACTACTTTGCACCCTGATAAGTCTTAATGAGCATTGTGTGTGCAAAGCACCTTGGTAATTGTAAATTTTTTGTGTGCATTAAAGTGTGTGGAAGTAAAATTATTTGTGTTTTATTGTGCTCTTACTTTACATATTTCTTGTATTTTTGATTAAAACATTTGTTTACTCTACTCAAAAATACACTTATGTGCACATGATTATCTTCCATAACACTTCTTCTCATGAGTATTGGATCCTAATGCAAATTCTATACTACTCTTTATTTATGAAATGCACTAGATAACCTAACATGCTTTCTACAATGTTTGGTATCTTTTGAATTTGTGAATTAAAATAACATTGTAGTAATCTCTTTTTGATAACATTATTTCATGCTTGGTTACTTTATTAGTGAATTTAAAGATTTTACTTGAACAATGATTTAAAAAACATCTTCTTTTTGAAATTTAACTCATATATCTTTTTATGGATCATCATTGATTACAATAAGATGTTTCTTGCATTTCTATAAGTCTTCCGCATCATCACCATATATTTCTACCTTGCGCTTTCATGCTTATATCAAAGTCTTAAATACCAAAATTCCTTTTTCAACAAATGGTAGACTTGCTTGGTAGAATTTATGTTGGTTATTCTAACACAAATATTGTAATGCTAAAACTCTGATTTATTAATGGATTTCAAATTAGCTCTGGAACTTTTCTTTAAGAATTCAAATATAAAAACCCATTGGCAATGAAATTATAATTTGATTTAAAACGCTTAAATGTTTCCAATAATTATTACCCATGACTTCATTTCTCACCATAGCGGGGGCGTAGGGTTGTAGACATTAGATAACCTTATCTCTAGTCATGTCTTGTCCTTAATCAAGGAGGGTTCCAGTGGAGCCTTGCGAGGCACTAGGGGGAAAGAGTGCTAGGTTGAGTTGTGTCTAGTGTTTGCATATGGGACTAACACCCCAACCTACGTCATGTATGCAGCTCCTCATGCCCATCCGTCACTTAGTACGGGGCTAGGGTGTAGACATATTGTCTGGGTAGTTTAGTTACTCGGAAATCATTTACCTTGTATTTGTTTATGCTACAAACTCTGATTTATGAAAATGTTGTAATACTCAAACTCTGATCTATTTCAATGAAAAATATTCTAAAACTCTTTATCACTTCCTTCTCTACAAGCTTGATCATGCTTTTATCTTATTATCAACTTTTAAGTGGTGTCTCCTTACCCGCTTTTGCTAATAACAAAAGGGGGTGAACTAACATGATAAATATAATCTGCTATCAAAATATAAAACTAACACGCGTAATTAAGATGATAGCTTACATATTAGGGGAGCATTCACTTAGGGGGAGCATGTATTTAGGGGGAGCAATTCTAAATGCTAAAATCATTAATTATCCTAAGTCATCACTCTCGCACACACACAAGTATGTTTCTTCATGCTTATATATTAATGATCTTATTTATCATTAATGGATTTGTTATTATCAAAAGGGGGAGTTTGTTGGAACATGGTCTTCCGCATCTCCTAGGTTTGAGAAAAACAAATCCTATGTATTTGATCTTGTGTGTTTAAGTGTGCTGGATAACAAAGTCCACATGACTCAAGGATTACATAAGAAGGTTGCCCCCAAAGTTGAGCCATCAAATCCAAATCTCCTACTAGCGCTAGCGGTAGTACTAGCGCAGGCGCTAGCTGTCGTTCGACGAACTGTTAGCGGCGCTCGACGAAATGCTCATAACTGTGTTCGACGAAAATTCGTTCGACAAACTCTTAGCGGCGTTCGGCGAAATCTCGTTCGACAAAATATTGGCTTAAGCGCAAATGCCGGGAGAACTTATAGAAGGAGATAGCGACATGCGATATCCGATAGCGAGGAACACAGCAGGCAAGAGAGAAATGTTTCCTCCGATTGAAGATTCTGCCGCGCAGAATATGTCCTAATATGGGATATCGCCGGTGGTAGCACTAGTGCAGGCGCTAGCGCTAAGTCTATAAAAAGGACCCCTTGGCTCCGTCTTCCTAATCCTCTTGAGATCCAAAATTCTAGAGCTTCGTGCCACAGCATATAGAGGAAGGTTCAGAGAGATACTCCCACAAATCCATAAAGGCTTAAGGAGATTCGTGGACAAGATTTCAACACGCATCATCATCATGACGAAAGACCGCATCAACTACGATCATACTCTGTGTAATCATTTAAGTAAACTCGCCTCGTGTTGGCGATTAGGTCTGGGTAGGACTTAAGGCAGAAATTCGCCTCGTATTGGCGACTAGGTCTCAAGTGTAGGTCTAGGGGGAGCTCGAGGCCATATCCGGGGAAGGGTTGGCTAGAGCGGCTTGAGGCTGTATCCGGGGAAGGATCGGCTAAAGCCAACCGGTTTGTGGGGATACGAGTCGGTATAGAAAACAAAAAGAGTCTTTCATATTTCGCTTTGATTTCTAGCGTCATTGAAATCAAAATTTTGTAATCATTTTTATTAATAGTAATCATGTCTCTCCTTTTGTAATAAAAATGATGTGTTCTTCATTTCTCTAAATTGTTTATTATCATCTCTTTTATTATAAAACAATTTAGATTTTTATTCAAAATCACTATTTTGATCTCTTATTATTTCAAGTATTACAAAATATAATATAAGTTTTTAAAACCCTTATTCACCCCCACCCTCTAAGGGCGCCTACCGATCCAACAAGTGGTATCAGAGCTAGGTTTTATTCTAATCGGCTTAACAACCCGGAATAATAGCGTCTTATGATCTCGCTTCTATTAGTGGGGTAAGTTTTCATGAAAAAGAAAAATCTCTTAAACCACCTTTATTCGAAGGAATAAATTATAAAGGGTGGAAATTCTTAATGGAAAAATTTATTAAAAACTTAGATATCAATGCATGGGATATAGCAATAGTTAGACCAGTGAATGAATCAAATAAACAGGAACGTCATCTAAATGCAAAAGCTTTAAATAGTATTTTCTGCGCTTATCCCAATATATTTTCAAACTAATATATTGTTTTTCTAGTGCTTACAAAGTATGGAAAATTCTTGAAGAAATGTATGATTCTCCTTCTACAGGTATGGAACAATCACAAGAACCGGAGAATATGCAAGTTTGCACAAGTCTTCAAGAATGCTCCTCTCATGATGGATCAATGGAGCTCACATCAAATGGAAAAGAAGAAGAAGTAATGTCTTCGGAAGAGGAGTGCCAAAAAGATGTAAAAGAAACTATATGTTCAATTCATGCCTCTCCCGAAAGCAATGTAAGGAAATCAAATCCCATCGTTTGTACTTCTATTTCTACATTACAATTGCTTCAAACTACAAAGCGCAAAATTAAGAAATTAAAAAATGTTAATAAACATTTGCGCTTAGAAAATAAAAATTTAAAGGCAAAAATTAATGAAGAATCAAATTCTAATTTATCTAGTTCTACACATGACTCCTTAGTTGAAAACACCACAACTTGTGTAGAATATAATTAATTAAAAGAAAAGCACAAGAAACTTGAAAAGGATTTTATTTTAGTAAAAGAACAAAATGAAAAATTAGGTTTAGAAAATTCATCTTTGATAAATGATTGTGCTAAGTGCAAAGACTATAAAATTGAAATTAAAGAGATGGATGAAACATTTGATGAATATAGAAATAACTATCAAGATCATATAGATTCAATTGTTTCCACTCTTAAAAACAGCACAAGCGCTTATAATAAAGCTAGACATAATTTAATGATTAAAAATAATGAATTAAAAACAAAAATCAACTTGCTTAAGGAAATCATAAAGAAACATTCTCAAAACATACATTCTCAAAATAATGCAAAATCCAAAAGCAAGTTGAATAGATTTCTCATAAGTTGAACAAGCCAAACAATGGAAATAAAAAACTTCAAAAGATTGAAAATGAAATTCCAAAATACAAGCATTACTATCATTTACAACATCAATCTTCTCCCAACATAAAATTAAATGCTCACAATTTTCCTATGAAAAATACTTTCAATAATCATTACAATCATAATCATCAATATAAAGATTATCACAATGGAAATTTCACATATAAGAATAACACTAAACCAAAGTTTGAATGGAGGCCCAAAATTAAAAATGAAACATTAACTCCACATGAAAGGACCCATTCATCACTAACTACCCACAAACCTACACGTTATATTTGGGTACCCAAAGGAACCACCACACTTGGTCCCCTTTGGATACCTAAATCTCTTATTCATTAGTATCCAATCATTTGCATGTAGTAGAAATAACTCAAAATAAAATATCAATTCTCTACTTCATGATATGCTCAATTTCCTTTTTGTTTTTACTTTTTATTGAACCATCATTATATGATCACTTTATATAACTTGTAATATGACTTTCACATATTAAAACAAAAATTCATAAATAAATGAAATTTAATAAAGTTGAATAAAAAGTCATATCATTTTTCCAAGTGATCTACTTATCCTTTTTATTTTTGTCCTTCTAAATCCATTTCCTAATAGTCTTATAAAAATTGAAAAACTAAATTTGTCATATGATATTATTAAGACTAAATGAAATAAGTGTCAAAATGGATTTAAAAGGTGTATTTTGGGGGTATTAGACTAAATTTATAAAATGCTCAAGTTTTGCCTAGGTATTTAATATATTTGCGTCATTTTTGATTACCCTTAGTATGTTAAATCATAATCATGTCTAACCGAAATTGAAAAATTGCATGAATATTATTTCACTTATTTATGATCATTTCACGCATGCATATGCTGTGCAAAACTCAAGAACTAAGTTGTAATGAATGTGAAACCCATGTACTATAATTTTAACTTCCGTAACTTTTTGCGATTTCTTCTCGTCTCTTCACTTCATTAGGCAGGCCTTACATTGCACACACATAATTAAGAAAAATCGGAAGCAAGATCGAAGAAAATCTAGGCTATATGATCAAAATAAGCACTCTCTGTGAGCTAACGCAGGCGCTAGTACCTAACGCCGGCGCTAGCTCAAGTCTCAAATTATCTGTAATTTTAAAATTCTGAAAAATCACTAAAAATATATTATTTTATATGTACTACTCATTTTTGCATCTATGCCTATAATTGATTTTTGAAAAATTAAAATACAAAATTATAAAAACCAAAATACAAAAAAAAAAATTATGTTTTCTTACTTCCTTTCTTTGGTTATTTGTTTGATTTCTATATGCAAAAATCAAATACAAAAATACAAAACAAAAACAAGTATCAAAAATTATTATTTTGAACTTAACTTTTCTATTTACATGTATCTTGCGAAAGGGTGATTTGGGCTATCATCCCATCACATTACCTAGTACCGGACGAACCTCTCACAGGGTAGACCTCGGGAAGTCCAAGATCATATTATAAGAGTTCAAACTTTAAATTAAAATTATTTCTCAAAAATATAAAAGATACTGTATGGACTTCATTGAAAATCAAGCATGATTTAACCCATCATTTAGAACTTCTATGATGTTGCAATTTATCTTTTCAAACTACTTTGAACAGTGTTTTCATCATGCTTTGATATATCTATTAATATGTGCATCAATTATATCATTTAAAAGTTGTGTAGAACTATGTTTAGCATGCCTCTAAGTATGAGTAAATGTTTTATGTTTGATAATGATCTTTATTCACTCACTTATTTTGGCATTGTCTACATATGTGTTTAATCTAAGAATGCTTGTGTATGTTGTGTATTAGTACAATGAATTATAATTGCACAAGTATCTTATCTACACTCCTTTATTTGCACTTTTAAAAGTTAAGAAAAGTGGTTATGTTTCTCATAAATTATATTGGTTTGCAAAACAAGTGTATTCGTAGAACTTTGTTCAAAACAAAAATCATAAAATAAAGTGACAAAGATAACTCCACCAAGCACTAGTTGAACCTCCTGATAAGTCTTAATAAGCGTTGTGAGGTTGAGCACCTTGGAAAGAATAGTAAAGTATCTTGTGCAAATCAAATCTTTCTTTCAAAATAAAAACCACTTACTCTTAAGTACACCGGATCACTAGTCTCAACATTAAAAATAAAATATGTGATCCCCCAAGCACTACTTTGCACCCTGATAACTCTTAATGAGCATTGTGTGTGCAAAGCACCTTGGTAGTTGTACATTTTTTTGTGCATTAAAGTGTGTGGAAGTAAAATTATTTGTGTTTTATTGTGCTCTTACTTTACATATTTCTAAAACATTTGTTTACTCTACTAAAAAATACACTTATGTGCACATCATTATCTTCCATAACACTTCTTCTCATGAGTATTGGATCCTAATGCAAATTCTATACTACTCTTTATTTGTGAAATGCACTAGATAACCTAGCATGCTTTCTACAATATTTGGCATGTTTTGAATTTGTGAATTAAAATAATATTGTATTAATCTATTTTTGATAACATTATTTCATGCTTGGTTACTTTATTAGTGAATTTAAAGATTTTACTTGAACAATGATTTTAAAAACATCTTCTTTTTGAAATTTAACTCATATATCTTTTTATGGATCATCATTGATTACAATAAGATGTTTCTTGCATTTCTATAAGTCTTCCGCATCATCACCATATATTTCTACCTTGCGCTTTTATGCTTATATCAAAGTCTTAAATACCAAAATTCCTTTTTCAACAAATGGTAGACTTGCTTGGTAGAATTTATGTTGGTTATTCTAACATAAATATTGTAATGCTAAAACTCTGATTTATTAATGGATTTCAAATTAGCTCTGGAACTTTTCTTTAAGAATTTAAATATAAAAACCCATTGGCTATGAAATTATAATTTGATTTAAAATGCTTAAATGTTTCCAATAATTATTACCCATGACTTCATTTCTCACCATAGCGGGGGCGTAGGGTTGTAGACATTAGATAACCTTATCTCTAGTCATGTCTTGTCCTTAACCGGGGAGGGTTCCAGTGGAGCCTTGCGAGGCACTAGGGGGAAAGAGTGCTGGGTTGAGTTGTGTCTAGTGTTTGCATATGAGACTAACACCCCAACCTACGGCATGTATGCAGCTCCTCATGCCCATCCGTCTCTTAGTACGGGGCTAGGGTGTAGACATATTGTCTGGGTAGTTTAGTTACTCGGAAATCATTTACCTTGTATTTGTTTATGCTACAAACTCTGATTTATGAAAATGTTGTAATACTCAAACTCTGATCTATTTTAATGAAAAATATTCTAAAACTCCTTATCACTTCCTTCTCTACAAGCTCGATCATGCTTTTATCTTATTATAAACTTTAAGTGGTGTCTCCTTACCCGCTTTTGCTAATAGCAAAAGAGGGAGAACTAACATGATAAATATAATCTGCTATCAAAATATAAAACTAACACGCATAATTAAGATGATAGCTTACATATTAGGGGAGCATTCACTTAGGGGGAGCATGTAGTTAGGGGGAGCAATTCTAAATGCTAAAATCATTAATTATCCTAAGTCATCACTCTCACACACACACAAGTATGTTTCTTCATGCTTATATATTAATGCTCTGATTTATCATTAATGGATTTATTATTATCAAAAGGGGGAGTTTGTTGGAACATGGTCTTCCACATCTCCTAGGTTTGAGAATAACAAATCCTATGTATTTGATCTTGTATGTTTAAGTGTGTAGGATAACAAAGTCCACATGACTCAAGGATTACATAAGAAGGTTGCCCCCAAAGTTAAGCCATCAAATCCAAATCTCCTACTAGCGCAGGAGCTAGCTGTCGTTCGACGAACTGTTAGCGGCGCTCGACGAAATGCTCATAACTGCGTTCGACGAAAATTCGTTCAACAAACTCTTAGCGGCGTTCGATGAATTCTCGTTCGACGAAATATTGGCTTAAGCGCAAATGTCGGGAGAACTTATAGAAGGAGATAGCGCCAGACAATATCCGATAGCGCAGGCGATAACGAGGAGCAGAGTAGGCAAGAGAGAAATGTTTCCTCCGATTGAAGATTCTGCGGCGCAGAATATGTCCTAATATGGGATAGAGCCGGCGGTAGCACTAGCGCAAGCGCTAGCGCTAAGTCTATAAAAAGGACCCCTTGGCTCCGTCTTCCTAATCCTCTTGAGATCCAAAATTCCAGAGCTTCGTGCCACATCATAAAGAGGAAGGTTCAGAGAGATACTCCCACAAATTCATAAAGGCTTAAGGAGATCCGTGGAGAAGATTTCAACACGCATCATCATCGTGACGAAAGACCGCATCAACTACGATCATACTCTGCGTCTTCGTCTACTTCTCCAAGAGATCCACATTGAGGGAGTTTTTATATTATTGTCTTTTCATTTCACATCCTTTCTTGTAATCATTTAAGTAAACTCGCCTCGTGTTGGCGACTAGGTCTGGGTAGGACTTAGGGCAGAAATTCGCCTCGTGTTGGTGACTAGGTCTCGGGTGTAGGTCTAGGGGGTGCTCGAGGCCATATCCGGGGAAGGGTTGGCTAGAGCGGCTTGAGGCCGTATCCAGGGAAGGATCGGCTAAAGCCAACCGGTTCGTGGGGATACGAGTCGGTATAGAAAACAAAAAGAGTCATTCATATTTCGCTTTGATTTCTAGCGTCATTGAAATCAAATTTTTGTAATCATTTTTATTAATAGTAATCATGTCTCTCCTTTTGTAATAAAAATGATGTGTTCTTCATTTCTTTAAATTGTTTATTATCATCTCTTTTATTATAAAACAATTTAGATCTTTATTCAAAATCATTATTTTGATCTCTTATTATTTCAAGTATTAGAAAATATAATATAAGTTTTTAAGACCCTTATTCACCCCCCCTCTAAGGGCGCCTACCGATCCAACATGCTCGACTTGCATAGGGACGTTGATCACATCATCCTCGCTAGGGCAGCGGGCGGAGAACCCCGGTGACACGAAGTCGGCGACGACAGCGAGGTATTCTGCCTCGGTCAGATTGTTGTTGAAGAAGGTATGGTCGGTGAAGGCACAGGCGCACTTCAGCTGCCCCCCGCCTCTCTAGTGTCACCAACCATTGTCGAGAGCTGCGACAAAAAGAGAAGAAGGCGCGCGAGAGAGAACGCGAGATCTCGCAGGCAGAGGAAGAAGAAGGGTTGGAGTTAAATGCGATAGGTGGATTCGGTGCCAGAACCTATTTATAGAAAAGAGAAAGCGCGGGAAAGAAGTCGAAGCGACGGGGGGTGCGGTTAGGCAAAGCCCCATGTTTGTTTGCAGGCGAGAGCATAAAGTAACCTCAGATAGGTTAGCAAGCGAGATCAGTGATGCGCAAAACTATATCTACAAACGATGACGACAAGTGTACCGTATCGAATGTAGTATAGATTGTAAAAACCAAGGTCGTATTAGACTCGGGGCGGTTGAATACTCTTACTTCAAGAAAATCTCTATTATTCTATCAACAATACTTTGGAGTTAGTTTGCAAGAAAGAGAGATAACTTATTTTTTAAAAAAAACTATGAGTTAAAAGATAAGTACTCAACCTTGAAACACCTTGGAAAATAAATATAAGAAATAAAACTTCTAATTCTCTTAAAGAAATTACTTGACCGTGGAGGTTCCCGAATTATAAACGTACCTCTCTCGAGGATACACTCAACTGAGTTTAGGTTGATCAATCGAACTTTCGCTCTAGAATCAAAACCCCTAAAACTCGCTTTATCGTAGTGAACCCCTCTATTGGATTTGACTCCAATCCAGGAGAATTATGTCATCCTCTCTCGAGGAGTGCATTCAACTCTCTTTATCCTTGAAATGATCGATTAGAAATCAGAACCTCTCGGTTATTAGACTACGAAAACAAGAACGAGAATTATATATCGATAATATAATCTCAAATCCAATAGAGTTCAAGGATAAATCTAAAGCATTCTAAAGAAGAGAAAGAGAAGCTAAAAATTAAGTCATGAATTATATTTTCTTTGGATCATCTCGGTCGAGTACTAATAGAAAATTAGCTACTCATAGAGATGGGGGAATTAACGAAAATAAAGAGGTGCATGATTAAAGAGAGAGTAGAATAAGAGAAAAAGAACTATTTTATTGAATTGCAAAAATGTTACATCTAAGGAATTGAAAATTACAAACCTTGAAATGAAAGTACAAATTAAGAAGAAAGAAGAGTACAAGCTTGAGAATAAGAAAACCATGCAAAAACTAAAGCTAGAACTCTCAAAATTTTGTTTTTTTTTTCATCTGGAAAAGCTTCCCTTAAATAGTTGAATTTTTGGTGTTACACGCCCTTGGTCACGCCCATGACCAAGGGGCATGTAACAGGCGTGATTGAAGCAGCAGCGGAGAGTGCGCCTTCTGGAGTAATTGTTGGCGGGAAACTTTGGCGGGAAGGAGGTGCTGTTGAACATTCATCAAACGCAGTTCGTCGAACTCTCGCTCGTTCGTCGATCTGAGGCCTCCAGGCAACAGTTCGTCGATCTCCCACATATTCGTCGAACGCAGTTCGTCGATATCTCGCCTATTCGTCTATCGGAGTTCGCCAGTCGCAGTTCATCGATCTCCCACGCTTTCGTCGATCGGAGTTTGCCAGTCGCAGTTCGTCGATCTCCCACGCTTTCGTCGATCGGAGTTCGCCAGTCGCAGTTCGTCGATCTCCCGCGCTTTCGTCAATCGGAGTTCGCCAGTCGCAGTTCATCGATCTCCCGCGCTTTCATCGAACGCAGTTCGTCGAACTCCCCGACAGCGCGTATCAAATCTCCTGGCCGCCAGCCGCAGTTCGTCGAACTCCCAAACTTTCGTCGAACACAGTCGAATCCTTACAAAAATAGAAAAAATATGAGTTAGAACATAAAATATTATTTTTACGAAAATTTATAAAAACAACGAACAAAATGCGATAATTTATATAAATATCTAATAAGATATTAGCCTAAAATGATGACTAAAATATCAGTCATCAAACACCTCCATACTTACTTATTGCTCGTCCCGAGCAAACCATTTTTCATAAGGGTAGGAAAAACTAACGTTAGATAGAATCCTGAAAACTAGAGAGTAAAATGCGAAGTATTATGTCGGCATGCGTAGATATTTTAGTAAAAAGACGTTCTTGGCATAAATACTAATTTATGAAATAATTCAAAACGCGTTTATAATTATTTATTATTACTTTTAAAATGAGTTGACGGTCAATCAAAAAGTTATGTAAAGAGAGAAAATAGCGTGATTGTTGAGATTTAAATTACTAGACGTTGACGCTCGGGGTGGCCTCCAAAGAAATCCATCAATGTCAACGTCCATAGGCTTGCCCGTTTGTACCTTCTCCACTGCACTTTAAACTAAATCAACTCTATGGATCTTTAGGACTTAAATAAGATGCAATTTAAGGCTTGAGTTTAAGGGCGAGGTAAATTATGATAAATATGAAGGCGTACTCCACTTAAACAAAAAGTTTTGAGCTAAGAGAATGTAATGACTACCACAAAATAGAGAAGCTTTACCACCATACTCATGTTTTGCTAAGGGAAACACTCTCATTCTCCTTCATTTATATCACGATTCTTCATAATTTGGATCATTCCAAGTATGCATGTGCATACCTAGGCCGCATATCATTATGAGACTTTTTGCTTTTTGATATAAACATATTTCTTTTGAATTGACACCCATATATTTTTTCTTCATAGTTGGGATCATTCTAAGCATGCATAAGCATACCTAGGCCGTATATCATTATGAAAAAAAATTTCTTCTTAAAATAATACCCATTTTTTTTCAATAATTTAGCTCAAAATTTCAAGTGTTCATTTGGGTTTGGGCTTTTTAGTTTTGGTGACGAAATGGTGGGGGCGGTTCAAATAAAGGTGCAAGACTCAAATTTGTGTGAACAATGGTAGTAAATTGAGGTTGGGTGCAAAGGCTCAAACTAACCAAAGAAAGGCCTAAATCATTTCCGTAAAGTTAATTTGACTAAAGTGCACATGTTTCGAAAGTAGCTTGGGGCAAGTTCTAGGCATCGAGAAAGGACACCCTTCTGTTCGATTCGAGTAATAGCTTTCTAACAATCTTCTACACACTCACCTAAACTACTTTTGGATAAGACCGGATTCGAATTAAAGTGAAATAAATTATTACTACGCAAATAAATAAAACATAATTTTAGATCTATGCCAAGAATTTAATTTTACATCAACACTACTCAAAGACATGCATATAACTAGGAGCACTACATGAGTCAACAATTTTACTCAAAAGTTTCAAAAAAAAAACTATTCTTGCACAAAACATTCTTAGTCCATATGAAAAATAAGTCTACTTAGACTTACAATTTAGCAAGCTAGGACGTTTTGATAAACTAAACAAAAAGAACATTTCCTAATTTTTTTTTAGTTCTTGGACTTCCCAAGGTCAACTCGGTGAAGGGCTCGCAAGGTACTAGAGCCTGTGATGGGAATTCAAGCCCAAAGCGTCCTTTCCAAGAAATTTGATTTTTATTAAATTAAATATATAATATTTTTTTTCTTCAGAAATAAAAATTCCAAAAAATGCTATGCTACACCCCCATACTTAAAATTAAACATTGTCCCCAATATTTAAAACTAAGTATGAAGATAAAAAAAACTAAAATGACAATGAAGAAGATAAAAATAAATGACTAAGGGGTGAAGAGGGCTTCCCTGGTTGGTAGATGGGGTTGCCGGACAAACACCTGCAAAATTAAATTAAACAACAAACAATAACAAAAAAGAAGATAACGTTGGGGTGCCTCCTAAGAACGCTTTGTTTACCGTCGTGTAGCTTGACTAAGTGATAATTATTGATTTAAAAATTAGGAAAATGAAGCGTTTCAATTTGTCCTGACGTTGGGTCGCCGGGGTGATACAGTTTTAGCCGGTGGTCCTTAACCTTAAAGGAGCCTTTTTCTGGGTGCTCTATTAGCACAGTTCCGTATGGCCAAACTTCTTTTATTATGAAGGGACCGGACGATCGAGATTTTAATTTGCCCGGAAAAAGTTTAAGTCTAGAATTATAAAGGACTAAGTCTCCCGGCGAAAAAGTTTTTGGATTTTTGATTTTTTTTATCATGATAGAACTTAGTGCGCTCCTTATAAAATTTATTATTTTCATAGGCGTTCGCGCGCCATTCGTCTAGTACATTTAATTGCATTTTTCTATGTTCGGAGGCTAAGTCTAAAACTAAATTCAAAAATTTTAGCGCCCAAAAAGCGCGATGTTCTAATTCTATCGGTAAATGACAAGCTTTACCATAGACTAGCCAGTACGGTGTACATCCGATGGTGGTTTTGTACGCTGTCCGATAGGCCCATAGAGCGTCGTCTAAATTTAGTGCCCAATCCTTCTTATTAACGGACACAGTTTTTTCTAATATTCTTTTTAGTTCACGATTCACCACCTTCACTTGGCCATTTGCTTGTGGGTGGTAGGCGGTAGACAGTTTGTGTGTAACTCCATATTTTGCTAAAATTTTAACAAGTTGGTTGTTATAGAAATGAGTGCCTCGATCACTAATTAGTGATCCGGGTGTGCCAAATCGTGCAAATATTTTTTTTTAAACTTTACGATGACTCTCGCGTCATTGGTGAGAAGAGCTTGTGCTTCTGCCCACCTTGACACGTAATCGACCGCAACAAGGATATATTTATTATTGAAAGAAGAGGGTAAAAGACCTACGAAATCTATTTCCCATAAATCAAAAATTTCGCATTCTAAAAATATATTTTGGGGCATTTTGTCATGGTTAGAAATGTTACCTGACCGTTGGCACCGATCACAATTACTCACAAAATTGTGAGCATCTTTGAATAAGGTGGGCCAATAGAAGCCCACCTCTAGCACCTTCCTTGCAGTCCGGTTAGCTTGATAGTGGCCACCGGTTGGCCCTTCGTGGCAGTGCCGCAAAATTTGGACGCCTTCCTCGCCCGAAATATACCTTCTTACCACTTGGTCCGCGCAGACACGAAATAAAAAGGGGTCCTCCCAAAAATAATTTTTCAAGTCCGAAAAGAATTTCTTCTTTTGTTGACTTAAAAAATCTTTTGGTAGGACCCGGACCACTAAATAGTTGGCCAAATCCGCATACCAAGGGGTGGAAGAAGTCGTTACCTTTTCGATGGCGAGGAGGCGCTTTTCAGGGAATTTGTCGTCAATTTCGGCCTCTGCAAGCGCTCATGCAGCCGGATTCTCCAACCGTGAGAGGTGGTCGTCCGCAACGTTCTCCGCTCCCCTTTTGTCCTGGATCTCCAAATCGATTTCTTGAAGAAGGAGAATCCATCTCAAGAGTCGGGGCTTAGCGTCTCCTTTATCTAGTAAATATCGGAGGGCGGAGTGATCTGAAAAGACAATAAATTTTGAAAGTGTTAGATAAGAACGGAGTTTATCGAATGCAAAAACAATCGCTAAAAGTTCTTTTTCCGTTGTTGTATAATTAGCTTGGGCGGATGTAAGCGTTTTGCTTGCGTAATAAATTAGGTGAAAATATTTGTTCACCTGTTGGCCTAAAACAGCCCATACAGCAAAATCACTCGCCTCACACATTATTTCGAATGGTAAAGACCAATTTGGCGCAATTAAAATTGACGAGTTTATTAGTTCTTTCTTAATTTTTTCTAAAGCTTTCAAGCATTCATCGTCAAAAATAAACGCGGATTCTTTTTCTAAAAGATGAGTTAAAGGTTTAGTAATTTTAGAAAAATCTCGAATGAATCGCCTATAGAATCCCGCGTGCCCTAGAAAACTCATAATGAATTTAATATTTGTAGGAGGGGGAAGTTTTTCTATGACCTCGATCTTGGCCCGATCGACCTCGATCCCCTTACTAGAAACTTTATGTCCGAGGACTAACCCCTCTCGGACCATAAAGTGGCACTTCTCCCAGTTGAGTGCCAAATTCGTGTCTTCACAGCGTTGAAGAACACGATCAAAATTATTTAAACAATTTGTAAAAGAATCGCCAAAGACGGAAAAATCGTCCATGAAAACATCCATGCCGTCTTCTACTAATTCATTAAAAATTGTCAACATACATCTTTGAAATGTAGCTGGCGCGTTGCAAAGCCCAAACCGCATTCTTCGATATGCGAAGGTGCCGAACGGACATGTGAAGGTGGTTTTCTCTTGTTTTTCGGGCGCAATTGGGATTTGGAAATATCCTGAAAGACCATCGAGAAAGCAGTAGTGTGAATGACCGGATAAGCGTTCTAAAATTTGGTCAATAAAGGGCAATGAAAAGTGATCCTTGCGGGTAGCATCATTTAATTTTTTGTAATCGATGCATACTCGCCAACCCGTAACAGTACGGGTTGGAATCAACTCATTATTTTCATTTTTAACTACCGTTATTCCACCCTTTTTAGGCACGACTTGCACTGGGCTAACCTAAGTGCTATCAGAAATCAGGTAAATAATTCTCGCGTCTAATAATTTTATAATTTCGGCCTTAACGACATCCTTCATATTAGGATTAAGGCGTCGTTGAGGCTAAATAGTGCCGCGAGAATTATTTTCTAAATTTATTTTATGCGTGCAAAAAGTGGGGTTAATCCCCTTGATATCAGAAATTTGCCATGCAATTGCATGACGGTGATTGTTTAAAATTTTAATTAATTCGGAAATTTCCGAATCGTTAAGTGCGGAAGATATTATTACAGGCAATTTCGAATCTTTTTCTAAAAATATATATTTTAAATGTTCCGGTAATTGTTTTAATTCTAAACTCGGTGGCTCCTCGTAAGATGTTTTTATTTTAGAATTATCCAATTTTACTTCTTCAAATTTGAGCGGTCGAGTTATTTCTTGTAGACAAAATAAATTTGCAATTTCTGGATTTTCAAATGAAGGAGAAATTATTTCAGAAAACGACGTTAATTCCTCTTCAAAATTTGTTTCTAAGGTAAAGCAAGAGTCGTCGTTTGGAAGCATATTTCTCATTGACTTATTTATATTAAAAATAACTTCTTCTTCCCCAACTCGTAGGAAAAGATTTTCGTTACTTACGTCGATAATAGCCCGAGCGGTGGCTAGGAAGGGCCGACCGAGTATGAGGGGTACTTCGGCGTCCTCTTCGATATCGAGGATGACAAAGTCTACCGGAAAGATAAACTTGTCAACCTTCACTAGCATATCTTCTATGACTCGGATCGGGTACTTAACGGACCGATCCGCTAGTTGGATGCTTATATTAGTTGGGTTTGGGGTGCCCAAACCAAGCTTTTTAAATAAGGAGAATGACATAAGATTTATGCTAGCTCCTAGATCGGCCAAGGCGTGTTTAATTAATAAATTAGCGAACAAATACGGGATGGAGAACCATCCCGGATCATTTAATTTTTCCGGCAATTTATTTAAAACAATCGCCGAACATTCCGCGTTAAGAGAAATGCGTCTTCAAGTCACTTTTTATTTGATAATAATTCTTTGAGATATTTCGCGTATTTAGGCATTTGTGAGAGTGCCCGCAGAATGGTACGTTGATTTGAATTTGTTTTAAAATATTTATGAATTTTTTATACTGCTCCTCGTTGCGCTCATTTTATAATTTAGAAGGATACGGAATAGAAGGCGTTTGAATAATGCGCGGAGTTAAATCAGAAGAATTAAATTGCGGAGGCGGAGTCAGAACGTTTACCTCAGGCTCGGCCAATTTTGAAGTTTTTACATCCTTTCCGCTGCGGAAGATTATTGCGTTAGCGCTCTCCCGTGGATTGGGCTCAGTATTGCCCGGTAGAGCTCCTTGCTGGCATTCAGAGAACATCTTGGCGAGTTGTCCAATCTGATTTTCTAAACTTTTAATAGATCCGGATAGATTCCGGATGTTGGACTCATTGGAGGCAACGTATTTGGTGAAGGCCTCTTCAAATGAAGAGGACTTGTGTGGTGGTGGTGGAGCGAATCCGGGAGGATTCACTTGTGGTGGACGCTGAGCATTATTGGGGTTGCTCCATGAAAAATTAGGATGGTTCCTAAAACCCGGATTATAAGAATTATTAAATGGAATATTATTATTCGGGTTATAAGGAGGACGATAAGAGTTCCACATATAATCTACTTGCACTTGAATAAAATTATTATTATTTTCGTTATTATTATGATTAGCCCAATTGGTGGCGGAGGAAGCAGACATCTCCGCCACTTGCTTAGTTAATCTCTCTACTTGTAACGCTAAATTAGTGGCTGCCTCGACTTCATAAAGTCCGGTCGGCTTGTTAGGGCGCGTCCGTGGCGCATTCCACTGATATGCGTTCATGGCCATCTCTTCAAAAAGCTCTTGAGCGGCCTCGGGGGTTTTGTTATTAAGAGTTACCCCTGCTGCCGCGTCAATCATTTGCCTTGTTTGGAGATTCAAACCATTGTAGAAAGTTTGAATTTGTTGCCACAAAGGAAGGGCATGATGAGGACATCTCCGCAATAATTCCTTGAAGCGCTCCCATGTGTCGTAGAGAGACTCCGAGTCTATTTGCGTAAAAGAGAGAATGTCCGTACGTAGTTTAGCGGACTTCGTCGGAGGAAAATATTTCATTAAAATTTCTCCGTCATTTCGGCCCATGTAGTGATGGAACCTCTAGGAAGAGATCCCAACCACTGCTTGGCCTTAGTCCGCAAAGAAAAAGGAAATAAACGCAATCGAATGGCGTCATCGGTGACGCCATTGATTTTAAACGTATCGCAAATTTCCAAAAAATTAATAAATGCAGATTAGGATCTTCATCTGGTAAGCCGTCGAAAACGACGGTTTGCTGAACCATCTGAATGATACTCATTTTAATTTCAAAATTAATATTCGCCACCGCCGGGCGAATAATGCTAGATTATGTTCCCTCTCAATTCGGCCTCACATAATAGGACATAGTCCGTAGCGGAGCCTCATTATGGTCGGGGTGGTCCATTATATCTTCGTTAGTTTCTCCGATTGATTCTTCGCGAATTATTGGTAGATCACTAAATCGGAGACGTCGCCGAAAGGTGCGCTCGATTTCCGGATCAAAACAAAATTCAAGATTAATTGAAGAGTTTCTTCGGGTCATAAACCAAAAGAAAAAAATGTGGAAAAAGAAAATGGTAAAATAAAAATTTAGATAAATATATTTAATATTTTTTATTATATTTTTATTTTTATTTTATTTTTTTTATGTAGATTTTTTTTAATTAGGTGATTTAATATTAGTCCTGGACTTCTCAAGGTCAACCCGGTGAAGAGCTCACAAGGTACTAAAGGATGTGATGGGAATTCAAGCCCAAAGCGTCCTTTCTAGGAATTTAGTTACACCTTAATAAGAAAATAAGAAAAGAAAATATAAAATTAATTGATATTTCTTTTTTCGAAATATCAACCGAAAGTCCTCGGCAAAGGCGCCAAAAACTTGATGGGGCATAACTATATCTGCAAACGATGACGACAAGTGTACCGTATCGAATGTAGTATAGGTTGTAAAAACCAAGGTCGTATTAGACTTGGGGCGGTTGAATACTCTTACTTCAAGAAAATCTCTATTATTCTATCAACAATACTTTGGAGTTGGTTTGCAAGAAAGAGAGATAACTTATTTTAAAAAAAACTATGAATTAAAAGATTAGTACTCAACCTTGAAACACCTTGGAAAATAAATATAAGAAATAAAACTTCTAATTCTCTTAAAGAAATTACTTGACCGTGGAGGTTCCCGAATTATAAACGTACCTCTCTCGAGGATACACTCAACTGAGTTTAGGTTGATCAATCGAACTTTCGCTCTAGAATCAAAACCCCTAAAACTCGCTTTATCGTCGTGAACCCCTCTATTGGATTTGACTCCAATCCGGGAGAATTATGTCATCCTCTCTCGAGGAGTGCATTCAACTCTCTTTATCCTTGAAATGATCGATTCGAAATTAGAACCTCTCGGTTATTAGACTACGAAAAGAAGAACGAGAATTATATATCGATAATATAATCTCAAATCCAATAGAGTTCAAGGATAAATCTAAAGCATTCTAAAGAAGAGAAAGAGAAGCTAAAAATTAAGTCATGAATTATATTTTCTTTGGATCATCTCGGTCGAGTACTAATAGAAAATTAGCTACTCATAGATATGGGGGAATTAACGAAAATAAAGAGGTGCATGATTAAAGAGAGAGTAGAATAAGAGAAAAAGAACTATTTTATTGAATTGCAAAAAGGTTACAACTAAGGAATTGAAAATTACAAACCTTGAAATGAAAGTACAAATTAAGAAGAAAGAAGAGTACAAGCTTGAGAATAAGAAAACCGTGCAAAAACTAAAGCTAGAATTCTCAAAATTTTGTTTTTTTTTCATCTGGAAAAGCTCCCCTTAAATAGTTGAATTTTTGGTGTTACACGCCCTTGGTAGGGGTGCAAGTTGAGTCGAGCCGGCTCATGAGCTCAATGAGCTGGCTCGAAAAAAGCTCGACTCGAGCTCGAGTCAGTTGAGCTCGAGCTCGAGCTCGATTTCGATCCGAGCTCGAGCTCGATTGCTCTTGCTCATGAGCTCGCGAGCCGGCTCGCGAGCTTTTTTGGGGGTATTTTTTTAAAAAAAAATATATATATATAAATATAAAAAAATAGGCTCATGAGCAAAAAGCTCGCGAGCAGCTTGAGCTCGACTCGAGCTCGCGACCTCGAAAGCTCGAGCTCGAGCTCAATATACTAGTCTCGAGCTCGAGCTCGAGCCAAGCAGGATGAGCTCGAAGAGCTCGAGCTCGAAATATTTAGCTCGAGCTCGAAATATTTAGCTCGAGCTCGAAATATTTAGCTCGAGCTCGAGCTCGAGTTTGGGATTTTTGTCAAGCTCGACTCGAGCTCGACTCATTTACACCCCTAGCCCTTGGTCACGCCCGTGACCAAGGGGCGTGTAACAGGCATGATTGAAGCATTAGCGGAGAGGGCACCTTCTGGAGTAATTGTTGGCGGGAAGCTTTGGCGGGAAGGAGGTGTTGTTGAACATTCATCGAGCGTAGTTCGTCGAACTCTCGCCCGTTCGTCGATCGGAGGCCTCCAGGCGACAGTTCGTCGATCTCCCACATATTCGTTCTCCCACAGTTCGTCGATCTCTCGCCCGTTCGTCGATCGGAGTTCGCCAGTCGCAGTTTGTCGATCTCTCGCGCTTTCGCCGATCAGAGTTCGCCAGTCGCAGTTCGTCGATCTCCCGCGCTTTCATCGATCGGAGTTCGCAAGTCGCAGTTCGTCGATCTCCCGCGATTTCATCAAACGCAGTTCATCGAACTCCCCGACAACGCGTATCAATTCTCCTGGCCGCTAGGCGCTGTTCGTCGAACTCCCGAACTTTCGTCGAACGCAGCCGAATCCTTACAAAAATAGAAAAAATATGAGTTAGAACATAAAATATTATTTTTACGAAAATTTATAAAAACAACGAACAAAATGCGATAATTTATTTAAATATCTAATAAGATATTAGCCTAAAATGATGACTAAAATATCAGTCATCAACCAGTTTACAGAGTTAGTACAAGCAAAATTTCCATGTGAGGGCAGCACGAAAGAATAAAAATCACAATAGAGCGAGCCACAATAGACAGTTGTCGCATAAACAAATAATGAGTACGCGAGAGCCCCATCGGTGGGCGAGAAATAGTTAACAAAAAAGAAAATTGCGAAATTGTTCAACGAGATTAAACATGATATTAGGCATCGTGGAGGATCTCGCCAGGCAGAGGAGTGCGAGCGAGGACTAGTAGTGTATCCATTTCCACCTACCACGACCTCGCACTCCTGACCGCGGCGGGATCCTAGGGTAATGATATGCGTGGACGGCGTACGCCTCACGTTGAATTAAGCGAGCATAATCATTCACCCATGCGAGATGTGTCCCAGGGGAGGTGACAGTCGGGGCAGGTCGCGAGCCACCGGAACCCTCCCCCCTCAGGAGATTGAACCCAGGGGTCTTAATGGTTGTGTCGGGGGGGACCGACGTCTGAGGTCGCGAGCTTGAACGACCTGGAGTCGCGCGGGGGAGGCTGTAGGAAGAAAAAATGAGAACCATTCGGCATGGAGTTAATCTGGGTATGATTGGAGTGAGAGACTTACCAGCAGGTTCTCCGTTAATAAGATCAGTCCTCGCCGTAGGATCGAGACAAGTCCCGGCTAAGACTTCGCCCGCGTCCTGATCGGCAGGGGGGAGTTCCTGCAGTCAGTAGAGGTTCAGAGAAACCAAATGAATAGTTAAGCGATAGAGATAGTCCATTACCTTTATCAGCGGGCCTATCGTCGGGAGAAGAGTCCAGCAGAACGGCCTCGACCCCCCTGGGGGTAGGCGGACCGGCTTCGCCTTTTTTATCGTAGGAGCAGGAGGAGGGGTCTGGCGAGTCATCCAGGAGGCGGCGTTGGCCATGGTGGAGAGCTCGCCCGCCTTGGACACCCTCAGGCGAGCCCGAAGTTCTTCGGAAAGAGGCATCCTCCGGTAGATACGGTGTAAGGAGGTTTAACAAGAGAGAGTAATGGCGCGCATCACCCCAGCTCAGGCAGTATTTATAGCAGTGGGGTGGGACCCGCAAGAAAGATTCCCAACAGATCAGTAGTCGCCGACGAACACCCGGGGTTGGACGATTCTTTGCGAGCCTAGAGTAGCCTTGCAAAGAGTAGAGATTGTGTACAACCCCGTAATCGCCTAAGTGAATGTGACATGAGAATTGGGTTGGAAATAGCCATCTCGCCACTGAAGGGTCGCGAGAGCCAGGCGTGGCGAGCCGGAAGGACCTCGCAGAGGAGGATGCAAGGCCGGGCCTGGGTAGTCATCGCCAGAAGGCAGCCGAGCAGAGTCTTCGCAGGTCGCTCGCCTAGAGAGGGTTCGCGAGCGACACTCGCGAGAGGACTCGCGAGAAGAACTAGGAGAGACGCTCTCACCCGCCCCTGGTCCAGGGGCCAAGGAGGTGAAATTACCCCTCTGCCCGTGGTGGGCGGCCAATAGCTCTTCGGAACATCGGAGTTTGGCTGTTAGCAGGCCAAATTGGGGTGCGTTTAATAAAACCAAAAGGCGGAATCCCGCTATTAGCAGACGGAACTGGAAAAACTATAAATAGACCTTGAAGGACACCTTTGGAGAAGATTCCAGATCTCAGACTTTGAGCTTCTTCCTCCCTAGGTTACTTTGGCTTAGCTCTCTAGCTCTCCAAGGTGCCCAGTCTCAGCTTTGGCTTGGGAGGGGAAGCGCTCAACGATCTTCCGGGTTTGTGGTGGGACCTCCTCGCTGTGACTAAGGTCTTAGTCTAGTTCCGAGTATCCAGTCTGCTCATTCCGAGGGATCGGTAAGGGCTAGTTTCCCCTCAACTTGTTGAGGGCCCGAGCTTCACAAGAGACCGAGAAATCAGTTTCAACAATGCATGCTTGATGTGCGGATAATATAAGCTTACATTTTTAAATCCTCTCTAGACAATTACCCCAAAAGACTTGAGAGTTGATACATATCATACCCACCTTAGGAAGAGCTCCAAGAATTAGTAAAATGTTTGGAGCATAATTTTCCTAAGTATAGAGGTTTATTTAAATAGTGTTACATAATGAAGTTAATAAAATTAATATGGCTTGTTATGAATGAGCTCTAGTAAAAATTATAAGGCTTGGAATTGATTTGATTCAGTTTATTATTTTGTGAGCCCTTATTTTGGGTAGCCTAAATAACTCACCATGATGCGAGATCATTTCAGACCTTACTATCTTTTGATTCATGCCAAAGTCAATCATATACAATGCTTACATACTGATTGAATGTCATTTGTGTTAAAATTTTTGAAAGACCGTTTAGGAGTAAGCAGGAGTTGTATCAACAAGAGTTATAGCCAAACAACCACAATGCCAAAACATCAACACAAGAAATCTTTATTGAAACAGAACTGCTTTACACTTCGAGGTATACATGGCGAGACATGATTCATAAGAATCACGGAGATGAGAAGAACAAACACACCAAAACTGAAACTGGCGGTCTGCCAAAGCAGAGACCGTACAGACCGCAAAAAGGCTCAGGTCGCCCGGCTTGCTCAGCTGTACTCCTAGACCACTTGCACAGTCAGACCGCAGAAACACCTTGAGACCGCGCGAACAGAAGTAGACAACCTGCAATGCCAGACCGCAATCCCAGACCGCACGAACTGAAGCTTTATTGAACTGAACAAAGAACTGAAGCTGTCGCCAGACCGCAACTCTGATCGCCTAACCGCTGAAGGTCGCCTGATCGCTGAGCTCGCTGCGAACAGCACAAGAACACAATAAACCAGTTCGCTGACAGACCGCAGACGAACTGTTTATTCAAGCCACCGGAAATCACCAAGGAAGGAGACCGCACCCTGCTGACCGCAAACAATTCTTGTTAGGAATGATGGGCCCTGCACCCCTATTTATAGGCGGAGAGACGGATGTCGTCACCGCACAAACCGGGATACAATAACCGCCCATCAGATCGCGAACGGTCTCACAAGGCAGACCGCGTGAACACAACACTTGGACAAGATTCAATCCAAGACCGAAGTCAGCAGCAGCCCGTGTACAAGCCGTGCGGACACAGCGACCACCCTTCCTGAGATCGCCAAGACAAGGACGAACATCTGGCCGACTTGAGCCAAGTCGCCAGAACAGCCCAAACAAGCCGCCCGGTCACTGCGGTCAACCAAGAACAGGCCGCCCAGAACAAGACCGGAAGAACTCGCAACAGGTCGCCAGAACCAACGACCAAACCAAGAAGCAAACTGGCCGATCACAGCAGATCGCCAGAACAACAAGCAGGGAGAGATCGCAGAACCAAACCGCCAGAGCACCAATGCAGACCGCGCGGTCTCTGTGGTCTCCAGCCTTCAGACCGGTCGGACTCCCTTCCACTTCACTTCAACAATTTCAACAATTTGTACATGCTCACGTGATGATAGGATGCAACTTGATTATATTCGTAAATGTAGAATACTTAATCATCTACTTCATGGTTGATTTTTCAATGGCATTGAACTTATAAAGATGATTGTTCATGATCAAGTTTTTATACACTATTACAAGTCAACCCATGTTCAATTTATAAGACATACAAGTTGCCACTCATGTAGAGGATAATATCTAAACGACGAAGGGGTGTGTACACCGAGGATTATACTATTCATGAAGAGACAATCGATGAATGATCATGCTAGTAACACCACTCCTATTTACCCAAGTGTTCGGATGTGGTGAATGTTGATGGCTTAGTAGGAAATATATTAACCTTGGAATACTCCATGGTGAGGAGTTATGGAATTTATGGTGAAGCATACCTAGTGACTCTATTACATCACTAGTCATGTAAGTAGTCTTATATGATCACGAGGAGCTATTCCCATGATTTACACATTCCACTGCACTAGAGTTATCCCCTCGAATTTTTGGGTGATGACGACTCTTTACGAATAGCAGTGACGGCTTGGTGTAGTTTAAAGGGTATGATTATATCCTAGTGTGATAATGGTAAGGAATCGGTTGGTAGTCCTTGGGGTGTTAGTCAGCACCGATTTACACTTGGTGAAGTACTTATAGTATTAAGGACTTGGTCGGAAGTCCTTGGGTGCTGGTTAGCACGAGCTTTTCATGGGAATCACATGGGTGTATTGGTATACATTGTTGCATATTGATCCTGGGTGATATGATTACTTGTGGCGAGTTTACGGGCTTATCGGTCGTCATACCGACGGAAGCTAACAGATTGACTTTAGGTCGGTTGGGTTGTGCTCTTTGGTGTTTTCTTCCCAAAGACCCCCTCCTTGTGCCATTAAGACTCAGATGGAATAAGGAGCAAGTACGCAGGTTCTCCGCTATTTTGGTTCTTAGCGCCGAAGCGTACATAGACTTAAGTCCGGTAGTGTGCATACCCACCTAGTAGTGGAGAAGCCTGCTCCAATGTCTCCATCTGACCACGATGAGAGATGCCTGAGAGGTTAACTACCCTAAAAAAGTGGGAACTAAAGTTCTATGTCGACATATCAAATTAGAGTGTGTGAGTAAATCATGGGTGAGTCATCATGCATTCATACATTGCATTGCATTGTACCGCACAAAGAACCTTATCATATAAATTTGTATAGGCACTTTTGTATGATGAGTTATTATTTATTGTACCAGATCCTTAACTTATAAATCTGTATGAATATTTTTATATGTTAAGTTCAATTCAGTTTTATAGCCTGCTTAAATGCACTCCTATTGATATGTCTATGTTGTTTTGATGCTTATATTTGATCTTTTACTTTACTGCCCATATATCAACTGCTAGATTATGAACTATGATAGGTCACCTGCTTTACTTTACATACTGATTATATTGTTGCCTCCAAATTTCGTTCTTTCGCCTGGTGCATAAGAGTCGTCGGGGGAGAGGATGGGAAGCCACTTAGTCTTTTTGACTAACGGTCATCGTACCACATCATTTTAGGAGCACACCCAGTAGGAGTAGCAGCAGCAGCAGCAGTAGCACACTGCGCAAGAGCACAGCCAGATCAGGGAGATAGGACCTGATACCACGACGCAGCCTTTATGGTCGCTTCCTTCTATTATCGATATGAGATTTTGAGAGTCCTTGACGTAGTCTCTCTCTTTACATTTGCACTCTGATATATTCAGGAGCTCTTGTCGCTTCCTGTTGTTTTGTATATTCTGTGGACTCATATACTTGTTGTGGATCTTGGACTATTGCTTTTTAATTTATTGTTGGGTTAGCATGCGATATTTGGAAATAGCTGACATGATAGGCGTCTTGAGGTGGAGGTTAGCCCGAGTGCTGGTAATACCGCAAGACGACTGTTATGGGCATAAGACTCCCCTCAGCCGTGTCCAATTCCCGAGAGGGGATCTTACATAAACAAACATCATTACATCCAGATCTATTCATTTGCGGAAGCATCTCAGAAAAGCTATAATAAGAGTCCATCGGGCTAAAACAAAAGTGGTACAACAACACTCTCCACCACTACATGCTAACTCTCACATCTCTAAAATCTGGCGGCGTGGTGTTTGCATCTACTCGTGCTGGCTCTATAGCGGGTGCTCCCTCAATGGCCTCGGGTCGGGGCGTCTCCTAAAAATGGTGGAAATAACAATATTAGTCATAATGACTAGTGAATTCCCACTCCTCCCCAAGATCCCTAAGACTTGGGGACGAGAGTGAGCTTCTGGAGCATAAGTAATAGCTAAAACAACAAATAAGAAAATCAATATATATGAACAAAGAATGAAAGCAGTGCTTTAGAATGCTGAAATTAAGATAGTAAGTGATATGATCTGAATGTGCATCATTTTAAACATTTGAATATTAACTACATATTATGTGCTTGCAACCAAATAAGTGGTCATAACCCGGAACAACACCCTATGTCGACATAGTTTAACCTTTTTGCTTTGAGCGGGGTAGCTAACCTTGCGGGCCTCCCGTTATGGCAAAACGGTGACAGTGGCCAGTCCCTCGACTTTTGGGTGTGCTCACACTTCACCACTCACGCTCTTATGTACATCATGGTGTACTCATAGATGTGAGCGACCTCTTACGATAACGGAAATCCGGTTAACTAGTGGAGGGACCCAGCGGGGCATTTATAAAATAAAAGATAAGCTCTTGGGATTTGCGCATTTCCTAGTGCTTCAGCCGTCAACACTCCCATGCCGGTATGAATGATTAATGGGCATGAACGATTCACAACTACAAGCACAATTCAAGTTGCAAGCATTTATAAAAGAAACAAGTCTGCACCTTTGGGGTCTAGCGGTCGCTTGCCCTACTCGACAAAACGATTCAGACACAACTATTTCATGAGGCTTGATCGTACCGCTCAGGCTTAATTATAAAATGTGGTAATCAAGTGTGCATATTATATAAGGTTACCCTTTGATGAATGATCTGTCTCCAAGTTAACCCTAAATAATGCTCATATTGAGCTAAATCGCTTAATATGGCTAGACCTTTACAAAAGGTGCGGAGATAAATGCACTGATAAATAATTGTAGTAAATAAAATACTATAAATAAAGCGTGATAAGTAAAATGCCGAAATGAAGTACAGTAAGTAAGATGCTATAATAAAGTGTCATAAACAGAAATGCAGAATTAGAAAGAACAATAAATAAAAGTAATTAATGTTCATGTATCTGCAGTCTCATCTCTGTTCCAAGGAGTCATCTTCATTCTAAGAAGGCATCTCTGTTCCAATGAGTCATCTCTGTTTCAAGGAGGCATCTCCATTCCAATGAGACATATTCGTTCCAAGGATCTCTATACAGGCTACGACGAATTTTAAGTATTAAATCCCAGGGTCCGCTGGGTTTCAAGTCGCCCGAACTCAATAATTATTTAAGTTACTTTTCCTTAAATTGAATTATCAAATTGAAATCCCTTTTTGGGTTCGACGACTTGTTCGAGCATTTATTTTCCTTTTTATTTAATTATGAGGCTTTTCATTTAATCATTATAAATATAAAATTTAATCGGAAAAACTCCAAATCTCAGCATGAGGTTTAATATGAGTTTTTTTAACCTCAACTATTTTCATCGGGCCTTTTAAATTCATGATTTTCACCAAATATAATTTCCTCTGATATTTAGCCCTCTTTTTATTTATTAAATATAAAAAATAATAATAAAAAAAGTATGAAATTAAATTCAGAGGTTTGGGTTGTCCTAAATTATACCCCATAATTTTCTCAAGCTATTTTGAGCTATGAATTAGTCTCCAATAAATTATTCACCCCAAATAAATCACTATTTTCATATTTAAAAATACCCAAAATGCTCCAAAAAATTTCAAATTTTAAAGAGTGTTTAAATCACCTTTATCAACCTTCAATAATGTTTGTAAACATTTTGGATAATAAAAATTCCTCTGGGATATTATATTCAAAGAATTTCACAATATTTTAAATCCCTTAAAACTGTAGATTAATTTCAAAAATCCTCAATCCTTAGCAGTAGGTTTATATTACCCTTAGGCTATTATAATAATTAATTCAGAGTCTGATGAGGTCTTACATAGCCTCTGTTAATTTTTATACCATCCTTGAAGCATTAAAAAATTTCTTAAAAATACTAAGAATATTGATAGCATCTTCCAATATTTTCAGAGATGTAGTTCGGTACTAACATACAGTTGTTGCAGGTCACTCGAGGCGCTCATGAACCGGTTGAGACGAACTGTCCTAACTCTGGAGCTGGTCGAGCGCCCAAACAGTCATAGAAAAATACCAACGACTGACAAGCATGCTTTTACATGGAAAAACCCCGCAAAAGGGAAAAAACACAAGGTCGGGACTGTGCTGGCCAAATTTCACTATCTTGTTGAGAGTTACAAAAGAGTTCTTCTCGAGGGTGACAGACTACCGCTCGTTATAATTATTGTTCCAGGCCGCTGGGGTCGGCATGAATGCGATGTTTGTGGATGCGCTCGGAAGTGATCTGGACTGGCAGATGCGGCAACAAGAGCTCTAGATTTGAACAATAGAGTCGGACGAAGTGTTTGAGTTGTCCTCTCAGAGTGAAAGAGGTATTCGAGTCCCGGAAGCGAGCATCGGGAGATGAAGGAGATTTTCGAGTTTCGGAATGAAGCATCAGGAGATGAAGGAGATCTTTGAGTCTCGGAAGCGAGCGTTGGGAGCTGAAGGAGATCTTCGAGCTTGGAATTGAGAGTCGGGAGGTGAAGTTGATCTTTGAGTCTCAAAAGCGAGCGTCAGGAGCGGAAGGAAGTCTTCGAGTCTCGAAAGGAAATCTTCATGCAATCTTCGAAGCCGAAGGAGATCTTCGAGTCTCGGAAGGAAATCTTCAAGCAATCTTCGAAGCCGAAGGAGGACTTCGAGTCTCGGAAGGAAATCTTTAAGCAATCTTCGAAGCCGAAGGAGGTCTTCGAGGATTTCTTCAAGCTTGCGGGGAGATTTTTGAGGGAATTCTCTGGAGATCTCTTGGACGTAGGAGACAGGGTCCCCCTCAAATGAGGGCCTTAGGGCCCTTTTATAGATTTTTGGGGTGGAGTTTCCATAATTAAGTGCTTGGCCGCACGGCCGTGCGGCGGCGCAACCAAGGGGTCGGGCGGTCTGGCGGCCGTGCATGGAAAGATGTGTGTGGTTGTGCGGCTGGCGCGGGTGTTCAGCCGCACGGCCGGCCGTGCGGCCAGGTGGCCATGCGTGTAACCTCCCGGCCAGTAGATCACGCGTCGTCCCGCCAAAAGTCTCCAACCAATTGTAGTTTTAAAGATTACACGCCCTAGGTCACGGGCATAACCAAGGGCGTGACACGCAACGTAATGCCTGCAATTACTTCAAAAAGTGCCCCCTCCGTGACCGTTTCACTTTCGGCCCTTACACGCCATAGGTCACGGGCGTGACCGAGGGCATGCAACTCAAAATTTTTGCCTATTTAAAGTCAGCTCCTTCAGAACTCAAGGAACAAATTTTGAGAGTTTTCTTCTGCATTTATTGTACTGTTTTCACGCTTCTAAGTTCTTGTACTTTAAATTCTTTTATGCACTTGTAAGTTTTAATTCAATAGCTTGTAATTTTCTTTTGCTAATTAATAAAATTAGTCTTTCTTCTCTTTACTCCCTTTCTTATTTCATTGTGAATTCTTTTACGTTTAATGATTCCTCCATCTCAATGAGTAGCTAAATTTTTATTAGTACTCGATCGATGATGATCATAGGAATGATAGAAGTTATGATTTACTTTAGATTTTCTCTTTCTCTGTTTTAGAATGCTTAAGATTTATCCTTGATTTTAATGAAATGAGATAATATTTTCGATATATAATTCTCGTTCTTATTTCCGTACTTTAGTTAGCCGAGAGGCTCGTAATGTGAATCAATCATTTAAGGATAAAGAGAGTTGAATGCAACTCTCGAGAGAGGACGACATAAATCTCCCGGATTGGAGTTAAATCCAATAGAGGGGCTCACCATGATAAAATGAGTTTTAGGGGTTTCGATTATAGAACGAGAGTTCGGTTGATCAATCTAAACTCAGTTGAACGTACCCTTGAAAGAGGTGCGCTCGGGATTTGGGAACCTCCATGGTCGAAGAATTTTCTTTAAGAGAATTAGAATCTTATTTCTTCTTGTTATTTTCATTCCTAGGTGATTCAAAGATCGGGTGTTAATCTTCCAAACCATCGTTTTAATTTGCCTTACTTTCTTGTAAAAAATCCAACCAAAGTTCTAATTGATAAAATAATAGAGATTTTCTTAAAGTAAAAGTATTCAACTCACCCGGATTTATACGACCTTGATATTTTCATATCCTACACTATATTCGATAAGGTACGATTGCCTTTATCAATATAGGATTGGAGAACAATCTTCTTCTTGATTTCTAATCTATCTTCTCTCTAATCTCCAATTCCAACCAACAACGTGCAACATACATTTTTCTTTGTTGTTTGCTCTAGTAGCTCATGTAGGTGATGATCGTGCTGACCCGTATCGGTGGGAGGGTTCTTCCTCTAACGCACCATGAGCGGGGTTTTGTTTTACCTGAAATGTCAGTAATAAGGGGGGCGGAGGCTTGCTATGCTGCTGAAGAGCTTCCTCGTTCTAACCGATAGCACGCGGTCTGGGGAGCGGACCTTGAATGGAGGTGAAGAGCGGATGCGTTCGAACTGTTGGAAACTATGGGGGGAAGGCCCAGACAGTGTCGTGATCTACCATGACGATGAAGAGCGGATGCATTCGAGTCGGTAGTGCGTGGTCAAGGGGATTGACCCCAGAATAATGATGAAGAGCGGATGCATTCAAACTGTTGACGACTGCGAGGGGGAAGGCCCTGATGGTGTCGTGACCTACTACAATGGCATAGAGAGGATGCATTAGAGTTGGTAGTGCGCGATCAGGGGGACTGGCCCCAAAATGATTGTGAAGAGCGGATGTGTTTGAACCATTGGCGATCGTGAGGGGGCAGGTCTTGATGGTGTCGTGACCTACTACGATGGCAAAGAGCGGATGCATTCGAGTCGGTAGTGTGCGTTCAAAGTGATTAGCCCCAGAATGATGGTGAAGAGTGGATGCGTTCAAACCGGTAGAGACCGTGAGGGGGCAGGCCCTGACGGTGTCTTGACCTACTACGACGGAGAAGAGCGGATGCATTAGAGCCGGTAGTACACGGTCAGGAGGGCTGGCCCCAGAATGACGGTGAAGATCGAGCGGATGCATTCGAACCATTGACGAACACGAGGGGGCAGGCCCTGGCTGTTTCGTGACCTACTACGGCGGCAAAGAGCGGATGCATTCAAGCCGGTAGTGTGCGGTCTTATTTGAGTTTGTTTAGACAAAAGTGTTTAGAATCGAAATACGATAATAATTGTTGAAAGATAGTTTACGTGAGTTGATGTTCGCGACTTTTTACATAACAAAGTACATGAAATTACAGATAAAAAAAGGCGCAGGTTCTGCGCATTCTAGGTGCGGGGGAGAATCTTCCCTTTCGTCGTTCTTAACTTGTACGTCCCATGTTTCACGGCCACGGTGACGATGTATGGCCCCTCTCATATTGGTGAGAGCTTGTCCTTCTGTGGGCCTTTACCAACTGCTTCAACGCTGCATAGTAGGATATCCATAATGTTGATTGGCCCAGATTTTACCCTTCTGTCGTAAAGTCAGGCTACGCATTTTTGGTAGACGGTGACATGTTGTGCAGCTGCATCCCTAACTTTAGAGACTAAGTCAAGGTTCTCCATGAGTAACTCATCGTTCTTCTCAAGATTGAAGATCTACACCCGGACACTTGGGACGCTGATGTCGATAAGGATGATATCCTCAGTGCCGTAAAAGAGATTGTATGGCGTCTCACCTGTTGGAGTCCTCTCTATGGTGCGGTATGCCCATAGTACGTTTGGGAGCGCCTCTACCCACTCCCCATGTACATCTTCAGTAACTTTGAGGATCATATGGCTATTACCTCTACTTGCCCGTTGGTCTGCGGGAGCTCTACGGCCGTGTGGCGGAGGTTGATCTTCAAGTCCTCGCACATTTTCGTGAATGCTCTTCTAGTGAATTGAGTGTCGTTGTCGACAATGATAACTTCCAGAATGACAAAGCGGCGGACAATGTTCTTCCAGACGAACTGCTTGACATTTTCTTCAGTTATTTTAGCAAGGGGCTCAACTTCCACCCACTTGGTGAAGTAGTTAATAGCTAGAATGATGAACTTCCTTTGACCAGACGCCAGGGGGAGGGGATCGGGAGATTGATTCCCAATTGTGCAATGGCCAGACACTTTGGAGTGTCGTGAGCGAGACTGGAGGTTGATGAGGAATATTTGTGTGTAAGTTGACAAATCTTACACTTCTGGATGAATTCGATCATGTGCTTCTTCATCGATGGACAATAGAATCCTTAGCGCAAGATTTTCTGAGCTATGACCTTTCCGCCTAAGTGCTCACCACATACTCCTCCACAAACCTCCCTCAGGGTGTACTCAGCTTAAGTGGCTGGAAGACACTTCAAATAGGACTCAGAGAAGGCCCGCTTGTAGAGCCCTCCATCGATGGCGAATGTTGGTGCCCCCAGCCGCAGTCGTCGTGCTTCCAACCGGTCTTCATGCAGATGCTCGTGCTCGAGATATGCCCAAAGGGGGGGGGGGGGGGGGGGGGGGGGGGGGGGGGGGGGGGGGGGTCATCCAGGATGACTCTTCTTCACTGATCACCACAATCTCCCATGGCCCTTGGATACTTAAGACCATGAGTTCTTCAACTCAGGGCCTTCGAGACTGATAGCCCGCAGGCGAGGTTGCGAGCTTGGAGAGTGCATCAGCCCTAGAGTTCTGCTCCCTGGGGATGTGTAGAATCTGGTGTGATGAAATCTTATGGAGCAGTGTCTTCACAAGCGTGAGGTATTGCCCCATCTGGTCGCTTTTTGCCTCGTAGTCCCCATTAACTTGTGAGTCTGTGTGAATTGTCAGGCTCTCCACCCTACATTCGATGGTGAGTCAGAGGCCGGAGATCAGGTCCTTGTACTCTGCAATATTATTGGTGACCAGGAATTTCAGTCTGAGACCATACTCCATGGTGATTTATTCAGGACTGACAAGAAGCAATCCTGCTCCCGCTCCGGTTCCTGAAGCATCGTCGACATAGAGAGTCCAACAGGCGACTGCGACATCTTCAGTTGGAGTTACTTCTGGTTGACTGGTATACTCCATTACAAAGTCGGCGAGTACTTGAGATTTGATGTTCGGTCGGGGTAGGAATTGAATGTCGAATTCGCCGAGCTCGACCTCCCACTTTACTAGCCTTCTGGACACTTCTGGCTTCTGGAGGATAGCTCATAGGGGAAGATGTGTTAGCACTTTTATCGTAAGGGCCTAGTAGTAGGGTCGAAGATTTCTCGCCGAGAAGATGAGAGCTAAGGTTGTTTTTTCTGCCGCGGGTATCTGGTCTCGGTACCGGAGAGGACATTGCTGAGATAGTAGATCGGTCGTTGAATTCCTCCTTCATCTTTAACGAGCATCGTGCTGAGGCCGGTTGGTGATACTACCAGATATAAGAACAAGAGGGGGCGAGGCCAGGTATTGTTTGAGGAGATCGAAAGTCGTCTGTCACTCGTCCATCCACTAGAACTCGAAGGGGCGTGCCCCTCAGAGAATCTTAAGGAAGGGGAGATACTAGTCTCTCGTCTGTGCCAGGAAGCAGGATAGTGCGACAATCCTCCCATTCAGGCGTTGTACTTCCTTGATTGAGCGAGGTGGCGACATATCGTCCAGCGCCTTGATCTTCTCTGGATTTACCTCTATCCCCCAATGGGTTACCATGAAACCCAAAAACTTCCCTGTCATCACACCAAATGCACATTTGCTGGGATTGAGCCGCATCTGGAAAAGGCGAATAAGCTGAAAGCATTTCTCCAGGTCTTTCAAATGGTCACAATGGTGGACGTTCTTCACTAGCATGTCGTCCACATATACCTCCATCGTCTTCCCGTTGAGGTCCTTGAACGCCTTGTTCATCAACCTTTGGTAAGTAGATCCAATATGTTTAAGGCCGAAAGGCATCACTCTGTAGTAGTAAACTCCCTTGTCGGTTTGAAAGGCGGTGTCTCCTTGTCGGCAGGATTCATCCTTATCTGGTTGTATCCCGAGTATGCATCCATAAAGGTGATAAGCTCGTGTCAGGCCATCACGTCGATGAGTTGATCGATCCTTGGAAGTGGGAAGCTATCTTTTGGGCACGCCTGATTTAGATTATTATAGCCGATGCACATTCTCCACTTCCTGGAGGCTTTTTTCACCATGACCACATTGTCGAGCCATGTCAGATATTCTGCTTCATGGATGAACCGCTCCTCCAAGAGCTTGGTCACCTCCTCCTCAATATGAGTTTTAATGTGAGTTTTAATGTTCAAAATGTAAAGATGTTTTAACCTTTTTGAAATCTCATAGTTTTACATAAAGATACCAAGCATGAAATTGAACATATCAAAAAGAATATACTACAATGTTACTTAATTTTAAGTTCAAGAGATATCAAAACATTGTAGAGATCATGCTAGGTTATCTAGTGCATTTATTATATAAAGAGTAGTATAGATATAACATTAGAATCCAATACTCATGAGAAGAAGTGTTATGAAAGATAATGATGTGCACATAAGTGTATTTTGGGTAATGTTAACAATTGATTTAAATCACAAAATACAAGAAATATGTAAAGTAAAGTGCACAATAAAGCACACGTAAATTAACTTTCACATACTATAATGCACACTATTTTATAAAAAGTGGTGTATTAATCAAGGGTTGCACAAGACACTTTACTATTCTTTCCAAGGTGCTCAACCTCACAATGCTTATAAAGACTTATCAGGAGGTTCAATTAATGCTTGGTGGAGTTATAGTTGTCTACATATATAATTTTTTGTTCACATTTGTGCGACAACATTCTCTGAATACACTTGTTTTGCAAACCCACAATTTTTGAAACTTAACCACTTTTCAAAATTTCATAAGTGCAATTCAAATATAGTGTAGGTAATAAACTTATGCAAGTTTTAATTTATTATACAAATACAATACACAAACAAGCATTTTTTGGATTTAAACACACATGTTGATTACCAAAATAAGTGAGTGAAAGGTATCATTATCAATCATAATACATTTACTCATACTTAGAGGCATGCTAAGCTTGGTTCTACACATATTTTTCAATACAATTGATGCAGTTTAAATAGATATATCAAAGCATGATAAACAAAACAATGTTCATAGTAATTTGAAGGAATAAATTTTAACATTGTAAATAATTCTAAATAATAGAATTCATTCATCGAACTCCAATTCGTCGAGCGGTATCAAATTTCATCGAACGGAAGTCCAAGTTCGTCGAACACAGTTTCGTTCCGAGTTCATCGAACGAAAGTCCCAGTTCGTCGAACGCTCCAATTCGTCGAGCGCAGTTAAGTTCAGAGTTCGTCGAACGCGGTTTCCTTCAGGTTTCGTCAAACGCCATCTCAGCGGTTTCCTTCTCAGCGGTTGTTAACGCTGGGCGTTAACAACTAACGCGAGCGTTAGCACAATTTCTAGAGAGTCATCTCCAATTTGTTTTCTATCTGTGGAGTATTGCACCTATAGTTCCTGCACACTCTAAATACACGACAAGCAAGATCAAATACAATTTGGGATTTGTTATTCTCAAACAAAAGGATGTGACACACATGTCCAACAATCTCCCCCTTTTGATAATAACAAATCCTCTTAGCAAGAAATCATTAAAAGTGATTATAGAATATGATAAGTGTTAGAATAATAGTGCAACTATAGTATTTGATATGCATGATAATGTGCATACTCCCCCTATCTTAATGCTCCCCATACATAAATGCAATTTATGTTTTACTCCCCCAAAATAATTGATTACATGAATTAGTCTCCCCGTATTCTTCTATATAGATTTCTGCAAATCAATCTCCCCATTTTGGTATTATCAAAAGAAGGTAGGGTGAGGGTAGTAAGGAGGCATTTCTTATAAATGATAAAGCATGATCGAGCTTTTGTAATATAGATAATGATAAAGATTTTAAGAATAGTATGTTTAAGAGATTTCAAATAAAAAGATAAGAGTTGTAAGCAAGCGGAAGATTATAAGAAACATCTTTTTGTAAGCATGAAAAACATAAGTAAAATAATATGAGTTTTAATGTTCAAAATGTAAAGATGTTTTAACCTTTTTGAAATCTCATAGTTTACATAAAGATACCAAGCATGAAAATGAACATATCAAAAAGAATATACTACAATGTTACTTAATTTTAAGTTCAAGAGATATCAAAATATTGTAGAGATCATGATAGGTTATCTAGTGCATTTATTATATAAAGAGTAGCATAGATATAACATTAGAATCCAATACTCATGAGAAGAAGTGTTATGAAAGATAATGATGTGCACATAAGTGTATTTTGGGTAATGTTAACAATTTATTTAAATCACAAAATACAAGATATATGTAAAGTAAAGTGCACAATAACGCACAAGTAAATTAACTTTCACATACTATAATGCACGCTATTTTATAAAAAGTGGTGTATTAATCAAGAGTTGCACAAGACACTTTACTATTCTTTCCAAGGTGCTCAACCTCACAATGCTTATAAAGACTTATCAGGAGGTTCAATTAGTGCTTGGTGGAGTTATAGTTGTCTACATATATAATTTTTTGTTCACATTTGTGCGACAACATTCTCCGAATACACTTGCTTTGCAAACCCACAATTTTTGAAACTTAACCACTTTTCAAAATTTCATAAGTGCAATTCAAATATAGTGTAGGTAATAAACTTATGCAAGTTTTAATTTATTATACAAATACAATACACAAACAAGCATTTTTTTTGGATTTAAACACACATATTGATTACCAAAATAAGTGAGTGAAAGGTATCATTATCAATCATAATACATTTACTCATACTTAGAGGCATGCTAAGCTTGGTTATACACATATTTTTCAATACAATTGATGCACTTTAAATAGATATATCAAAGCATGATAAACAAAACAATGTTCATAGTAATTTGAAGGAATAAATTTTAACATTGTAAATAATTCTAAAAAATAGAATTCATTCATCGATCTCCAATTCGTCGAGCGGTATCAAATTTCGTCGAACGGAAGTCCAAGTTCGTCGAACGCAGTTTCGTTCAGAGTTCATCGAACGGAAGTCCCAGTTCGTCGAACGCTCCAATTCGTCGAGCGCAGTTCAGTTCAGAGTTCGTCGAATGCGGGTTCCTTCAGGTTTCGTCAAACGCCATCTCAGCGGTTGTTAACGCTGGGCATTAACAACTAACGCGAGCGTTAGCACAATTTCCAGAGAGTCATCTCCAATTTGTTTTCTACCTGTGGAGTATTGCACCTATAGTTCCTGCACACTCTAAATACACGACAAGCAAGATCAAATACAATTTGAGATTTGTTATTCTCAAATAAAAGGATGTGACACACATGTCCAACAATCTCCCCCTTTTGATAATAACAAATCCTCTTAGCAAGAAATCATTAAAAGTGATTATAGAATATGATAAGTGTTAGAATAATAGTGCAACTATAGTATTTGATATGCATGATAATGTGCATACTCCACCTATCTTAATGCCCCCCATACATAAATGCAATTTATGTTTTACTCCCCCAAAATAATTGATTACATGAATTAGTCTCCCCGTATTCTTCTATATAGATTTCTGCAAATCAATCTCCCCATTTTGGTATTATCAAAATAAGGTAGGGTGAGGGTAGTAAGGAGGCATTTCTTATAAATGATAAAGCATGATCGAGCTTTTGTAATATAGATAATGATAAAGATTTTAAGAATAGTATGTTTAAGAGATTTCAAATAAAAATATAAGAGTTGTAAGCAAGCAGAAGATTATAAGAAACATCTTTTTGTAAGCATGAAAAGCATAAGTAAAAAAAATGAGTTTTAATGTTCAAAATGTAAAGATGTTTTAACCTTTTTGAAATCTCATAGTTTTACATAAAGATACCAAGCATGAAATTGAACATATCAAAAAGAATATACTACAATGTTACTTAATTTTAAGTTCAAGAGATATCAAAACATTGTAGAGATCATGCTAGGTTATCTAGTGCATTTATTATATAAAGAGTAGTATAGATATAACATTAGAATCCAATACTCATGAGAAGAAGTGTTATGAAAGATAATGATGTGCACATAAGTGTATTTTGGGTAATGTTAACAATTGATTTAAATCACAAAATACAAGATATATGTAAAGTAAAGTGCACAATAAAGCACAAGTAAATTAACTTTCACATACTATAATGCACACTATTTTATAAAAAGTGGTGTATTAATCAAGGGTTGCACAAGACACTTTACTATTCTTTCCAAGGTGCTCAACCTCACAATGCTTATAAAGACTTATCAGGAGGTTCAATTAGTACTTGGTGGAGTTATAGTTGTCTACATATATAATTTTTTGTTCACATTTGTGCGACAACAATCTCCGAATACACTTATTTTGCAAACCCACAATTTTTGAAACTTAACCACTTTTCAAAATTTCATAAGTGCAATTCAGATATAGTGTAGGTAATAAACATATGCAAGTTTTAATTTATTATACAAATACAATACACAAACAAGCATTTTTTTTGGATTTAAACACACATGTTGATTACCAAAATAAGTGAGTGAAATGTATCATTATCAATCATAATACATTTACTCATACTTAGAGGCATGCTAAGCTTGGTTCTACACATATTTTTCAATACAATTGATGCACTTTAAATAGATATATCAAAGCATGATAAACAAAACAATGTTCATAGTAATTTGAAGGAATAAATTTTAACATTATAAATAATTCTAAATAATAGAATTCATTCATGCTTGATATTAGCAATAAAGATCATACAGTTTTTTGTTGTTTTATCATTTTTTAATGGATAAAAGCAGAAAATCACAAAAACATATTTTTGTATTTTTTGAATTTTGAACTTTTGTAGTTGATTTTTCATAATATGAATAAAACACAAATCTCAAAAACATATTTTTGTATTTTTGAATTTTGAACTTTTGTAGTCGATTTTTCATAATATGAATAAAAACACAAATCTCAAGAAAATATTTTTGTATTTTTGAATTTTGAATTTTTGTAGTTGATTTTCTAAAATATAAATTAAAACAAAGATAATAAATGTCAGAAATTCAAAGACAAATTAGTAAATATAAACTAACATATTTTTAAGGATTTTTAGAAATTTTAAAAATTAGAAAATTCCAACATCAACGCTAACGCTGGCATTAGGGCTAACGCCGAAACAGTACATGATTTTTTGAGAATTTGAAAAATCTGATTTTTGATATTCATTAAGTATCCTTAGAGTAGTCTCATGCAGAAATTTTATAATTTTTGGAGATGTCTTGATTGCTCAAATTGCATAAGACATTAGCATTTTACATGTTATTCAACCTAAGATGTCTAAGACTCCTAATTCCAACCTTAACATTTGAAACCTTGCACCGGGAAGAGGTTTAGTAAATATATCAGCAAGTTGAGAGTCCGTGCTAATGAAACTTATTCTAACATTTTCCTTTTTAATGTGATCCCTTATGAAATGATGAAGCACATCTATATGTTTGGATCTAGAGTGGTGTACCAGATTATTTGTGAGATCAATGACACTTTTGTTATCACATTTTAATTCAATAAGTTTTAGATGAAAACCAAAGTCCTCTAAAGTTTGGCTCATCCATAGAGCTTGTGCACAACAACTCCCTAATGCAATGTATTCGGCCTCCGTGGTGGAGAGTGCAACCGAATTTTATTTCCTACTGGACCATGCAACTAATGAAGGTCCTAGAAAATGACAAGTACCACTAGTGCTTTTTCTATCAAGTGAACAACCAGCGTAGTCTGAATCAGATTAGCCATGAAGTGTAAATGAATTATTGTGCGGGTACCATAATCCTAATCTAGATGACCCAATAAGATATCTAAAAATTCGTTTTACCGCTTTTAAATGAGATTCTTTTGGATTGTCTTGAAATCGAGCACATAAGCATACGACAAACATAATATCGGGTCTAGTTGCACTAAGATAAAGTAGGGATCCTATCATACCTCTATATAAGGTTTGATCAATTGAAATTCCCGATTCATCTTTTCTTAATTTAAGTGATGCACTCAATGGTGTAGAAGCATGTTTAAGGTTTTCAAATCCAAAGCGCTTAAGCATATCATAGACATATTTGGTTTGACATATAAAAATACCATAATTTCTTTGTGATATTTGAAAACCAAGAAAATAAGAAAGTTCTCCTACTAGACTCATTTCAAATTCATTTTTCATCACTTTAATAACTTCATTACACAACTCTTCATTAGTAGATCCAAAGATTATATCATCAACATATATTTGCAAAATAATTAAATCATCATTACTATGTTTAATAAAGAGAGTATTATCGGCACTTCCCATAATATAATCGTGCTTTAATAAAAATGATGTAAGTCTTTCATACCATGCACGTGGCGCTTGTTTTAAACCACAAAGCGCTTTTTCTAGTTTATAAACATGATTGGGAAATTTTTCATTAATAAAACAGGGGGGGGGGGGGCGGTTGTTCAACATAAACTTCTTCTTTTACAAACCCGTTTAGAAAGGCACTTTTTACATCCATTTGAAATAGTTTTATTCTTTTAAAGCTTGCAAATGCTAGAAAAATTTGAATGGATTCTAACCTAGCAACGGGTGCAAAAGTTTCATCAAAATCTATCCCCTCGATTTGTGAATATCCTTGAGCTACTAGGCGTGCCTTATTCCTAGTGATTCTAGACTCACCATCTAATTAGTTTTAAAAAACCATTTTACACCTACAGCCGGGTGATCAGATGGTCTTTCTACTAATTTCCAAACATTATGTCGCTCAAATTGTTCTAACTCTTCATTCATAGCCAAAAACCAAAATTCATCATTTAAAGCGGTAGAAACAGTTTTTGGTTCAATTTCGGAAACAAAATAGATATTTGAATATGATTCATGAAGAGAAGAGTGAGTTCCTACCCCGATGGATGGTTCACCAATTATTAATTCCCGTGGATGATCCTTTGTGAATTTCAAGGCACTTGGAGGTACATATTCATCTTCCTTGGCCTCCTCTTTTTCTTCTTTGGAAGATTCCTCATCACCATGCTCCACGGGTTATAAGAGATCATCCTCGTTGCATGCGGAAAGTTTTTCTACACAAGGAACAAACTCATCAAATTGTACATTTATTGACTCTTCAACTCTACTAGTTCTTTTGTTAAAAATTCTATAAGCTTTACTAGTTGAAGAGTACCCAAGAAAAGTTCCTTCATCACATTTTTCATCAATCTTTCCCAAGCTATCTTTTGTATTCAAAACAAAACATTTACAACCAAAAACTTTGAAATAAGATACATTAGGCTTCTTTTGAAAATAGAGTTCATATGGTGTGAGATTAAGAGATGGGTGAAGCATGATTCTATTCATAACATAACCTGATGTATTTACGGCTTCGGCCCAAAAGGACTTAGGTAATTTATATTCACATAACATAGTGCGTGCTAGTTCTTGAAGTGTCATATTCTTTCTTTCTACAACACCATTTTGTTGTGGTGTGCGTGGTGCAGAGAACTCATGTTTAATGCGTAACATATCACAAAAGGATGTAAATTTTTCATTTTCAAATTCTCCTCCATGATCCGAGCGAATGCATTTAATTTTTAAATCACTTTCATTTTGAATACGAGTGCATTATTTTGCAAATTCACAAAACGCGTCGGATTTGGAAGAGAGAAATAATGTCCAACAATATCTTGAAAAATCATCTATTAAAACATAAGTATATAATCTACCACCAAGACTTGCAGTGCTAACGGGATCAAAAAGATTCATATGAATTATTTGCAAGGGTCCTGTAGTAGAAATGAAAATTTTACTTTTGAAAGAGGATCTAGAAAATTTACCTTTTTGACATGGTGAACAAAGTGATGGTAAAGTTCCATTTAACCGAGGCAATCCTCTAATTAAATTACTTTTGGCAAGTTTTACAACGAGCTTTGTGCTAGCATGCCCTAGTCTTCTATGCCAAAGCTCTAATTCATCATTTTTAGTGATAAAACATTTTATAGATGATTTAGAAAGATCATGAAAAGAAACTAGATAAACATTATGTATTCTTGGTGCAGTTAGTAAAATATCTTTTGTAGTAGGATTAGATATTTTGCATAAATTAGTGGAAGATTCAAATAACACATCTAATCATTTATCACATAATTGGATAATAGAAATTAAGTTGTGTTTTAATCCTTTCACATAAAGAACATTAGATATAGTAAAGGATTTGTTACCAACTGTACCAATTCCCATGATCCTTCCTTTTCCGTTATCACCAAACGTCGCGATCCCTCCCTTCTTCTTTTCTAGGCTAAGGAACTTTGCTTTATTGCCCGTCATGTGCTTGGAGCATCCTAAATCCAAGTACCACACGTCTTCATTGTCCATAGCCTGCCTGTACATCTAGAAAGAAGATGAAAGTAAAGATCCAGATACCCAAGTGGTATCACCCATAGAATAAGTGGAAGCCTTAGGTACCCAGATTTGTTTTAAAGTATTTTATTTTATTTTCCTGCAAGAACTAGATGTGTGACCTAACCTATAACAGTTTGCACACGAAATAAAGGGGGTTGAGACCCTTTTCTGGAAAATTTTCTTGCTGGAAGAAATTGGATTTACAGAAGAAAAACATTTTGAAAAATAAAATTCAGGTTTCTTGTATGAGGTGCTAGCGCCGACGTTAGTGGCTAACGCCGGGCGGTAGCCCTCTCCTCGATATCCGAGCCCAAATTTTCCAGAACCATGGCACTGGTTCCCTAAAATCATTTCCAGTGATTTTTGGCCCATTCCAAATTTTTTAATGGCCATGGTGAGATCATGAACTTGTGCTTTAAGTGAGAATTTTTCTTTCACAAGCAAGACACACTTATTTTCAAAACCTTTTTTGTTATTTTTGATTTGCAAAAGAGAGGCTTCTAATTCCCTTTCTAATTCCCCTTTCTCTTTTGTAAGAGTTTTGACATGAGAGAGGGCTTTAGAAAGTGACTCTTCAATATCTCTTGCCAATTTAGTGGAGTGATCACACTCTTGGCAAGAAACCTTTCTCTTTTCTAAAACAATTAATTTTTTGGAAAGCTTTTGATTTTCTTTAATAAGAGATTCATTTTCACGATTCAATAAAATACTTTCTTTCATATTTTCATCAAAAGCTTTGCAAGTTTCAAGGAATTCATTAACGCGTTCATCATAAGTGGGAGGAGTTACCTTAGTGTCGCTAAGAACACTGGTGTCATCACCGTCGTTTCCATGTCCCATGAAGCACATGTTTGCTTCCTCATCTTCGCTTGATGAAGACCCGCTTGATTCTTCGGAGGAGGAGGAGGAGTCATCCCATGTTCTATCTTTTAGCACCTTCTTCTTCTCCTTCCCTTTGTGACGCTTTTCCTTCTTCTCCTTCAAGAACTTTGTGCACTGGCTCCGAATGTGTCCGGTCTTCCTACAATGAAAGCATTCCTGTGGAGGTCTTTCTTCTTCATTGTCTCTCTCCTTTTCCTTCTTTGAGGATGACCTTTTCCTTCTTGCATTCTTTTGGATAAATTTCCGGAAAGTGTTTCTCCTTTCCGGATTTCGCATGAACTTTCGGAAATTCTTAACCAAAAGGCTTTCTTCGTCTTCATCCTCATCCTCTTGGCACTCCTTCTTTGATGTTAGTGCCAACGCCTTCTTCTTTGGCTCCTTGTTGTATTCATCATATTGGATTTTGAGTTCTACCTCATGGGTTTTGAGATTCCCAATGAGGCTCTCAACTTGGAGCGTTCTAAGATTGTGCGATTCTGAAATGGCCGTCACCTTCGGGTTGAATTTTGGTGGAAGTGAACGAAGAATCTTTCGGACCAAGTCGCTGTTGGAGAAGGTCTTTCTAAGAGCTTTGGAGGCATTGCCGATCTTGGTGAAGCCCGTGTACATGCCATCAACATCTTCACTTTCATCCATCCAGAATTTTTCATATTCCGACTCAAGTTGGAAAAGCTTTAAATCTTTAACCTGCGATGTACCTTCATGAGTAACTTCCAAATGATTCCAAATTTCATATGCAGTAGTATATGCAAAAATTCTATTAAATTCATTTCTATCTAACGCACAAAATAAAGCATTCATGGCCTTGACATTATTTGTACATTTTAACTTATCTCTATCATCCCATTTATCTTTTGGTTTATCTAAAGTTATCTCTCCAACTACAAATGTAGGAGGAGAGTATTCCTCTTCTACCATATTCCATACCTCAATATCTAGGGTCATAAGAAAACATCTCATCCTATTTTTCCAGTAATTATAATCTGACCCGGTAAAGTGTGGAGGTCTACTAATTCCCTGACCCTCGGAAAAAGCGAGATCATAAGACACCATTATTCATGGTTTTTAAACCGTTTGGAATAACCTGCCTCTGATACCACTTGTTGGATCGATTGGCACCCTTAGAGGGGGGGGGGGGGGGGGTGAATAAGGGAATAACTTTCTTTTTAAAAATTTAGACGATTTACTAAGTTGTTTAAAGTAAATTAGAACAAGATAGCAATTTAGCTTAAGGGAAGAAACAATTGTAATTTGCAATTTTATAGTTTATGCCAAATGAAAGAAATCAAGTAAACACAAATGGAGACATGATTATATTATATAAAAAGGTGTTTACATAAATTTGATTTCAATATCGCCTCCTAGGGGAATGACACCTCCCCAGTCGCCCCCTAGGGGCTGGGCGAGTGGGGGAATGGCACCTCCGCACTCGCTCCCTCTTTGGAGGTTGGGAGTATTCTCGCCCATCCGCTGGGTCGGGACCTCCGGCCGCCTCCTCTCTCGCCTCCGCCTCTCATGGCGAAGGCTGGCTGCAAGGTCTGCAGGACCTCTCGCTTGAAATCTTCAAATATTTCCATTGTCACCATAGACACCGACGACTCTGAGTGGCCCGGGCCGAATCCATCTCCTCCACCTCCTGCCATAGAGCTCAGCTTGAGATTTTCTTGTGTTGGTCACTCTCCACGCTCACCACACCATAATGTTGAAACCAATAACTTGGCTTCTTGTGGAGTTCGGGCCCTCAACAAGTTGGGGGGTGACCTCACACTTACTTCTTCCAAGGGAGAGCTCTAGGCTGGAGGCTTAGGAACTAGGAACAAGACCAAGGGCTTAGCGAGGAGGTCCCACCACACACCCGAAAGATCTTAGAGCGCTTCCCCTCCCAAGCCAATGATAAGCTTGGGCACCTTTGGAGGCTCTCTCAACCCACCAAAGAAGCATGGGGAGAGAGTGTCCAAAAGGGAAGTCCCTCCAAATGGTGTCCCGTCGGTCCTATTTATAGATTTCTGGACTTGGTCTGCCGATAGCCACACCATGGCCTATGAGATTACGAAAATACCCTCAAATTTGGCCTGCCAATATCCAAATCCGGCCATTCCGAGGCGCTAAACGCAGCCCCACCCACTTGGGGCTGGGTGAAAGGGGGCAGGCTGCCCCCTTACTGGAGTTGGGGCGGGGCGAGACCGGGGGCTGGCCCCTCTCCGGCTCGCCCCCCCCCCTACTAGGGCGGGGGCGAGCCCAGGAGGCCACACGCCTCCGGTCTCGCCACCTGCTAGGGAGGGGGAGAGCCCAGGAGGCCGCACGCCTCCGGACTCGCCCCCTGCTGGGGCGGGGGCGAGACCAGGAGGCCGCCCGCCTCGGTCTCGCCCACCTGCTATGGCGGGGACGAGACCAGGAGGCCGCCCGCCTCGTGTCTTGCCCCCTGCTGGGGCGGGGGTGAGACCAGGATGTCGCCCGCCTCGGTCTCGCCCCCCTGCTGGAGCGGGGGCGAGACCAAGAGGCCGCCCGCCTCGGGTCTCACCCCCCTGCTGGGGCGAGGGCGAGACCAGGAGGCCGCCCTCCTCAGGTCTCGCCCCGCTTGCTGGGGCGGGGGCGAGACCAGGAGGCCACCTGCCTTTCCGACCCCCCCCCCCCCCCCCCCCCCCCCCCCCCCCCCCTCCCCCTTACGGGGCTGGGCGAGTGGGAGGCCGCCCACCTCCACCCCTCGCCCCCTCACCAGGTGCGCCCAAGAACTCTCCCGCACCCCCCTCCTTGGCCTGGGGCGGTGCTTTTAAAAATACCGGGCCTAAAGACACCCTGAGCCCCGGGGACCCACTCGACGAATACAGGGTTGTACAACGAGCTAGTAGATAATATGGGTGAAAGTATTCTACATTAAGTTATAGTGACCAAAGATCAACTCTCCACTTCTCTAAATCAATCTCTCAGGACCTCTCAAGGCACCCTTATGGATGTCATTGGCAATTTGAATAATCTTCTGTCCAGACAAATTCAGAACTCCCAGGCAGCTCTCTCTAAAGAGATATTTTCAGAAGCCAGAAAGGGGAGATTATGTCTAGTTATCATGATATGTGGCTTTCCAATGAAGTCAGATTTTATATTGGTCAAGAGGCAATAGATTGTGGGATTGCTTATCAACATCCCATTCCATAAGGAAGTCTCCCCGAAGGACCTTCAAATGAGATCATGACAGAAGTCCTCCTAGAGCAAAATAAACAGCATGACAGCTATCAAGAATGTTTTGTTGATGATCCTGTCAATGGGATTGGGAAGGTCAGGAAAAGCAAAAGACATCATGTTGATAATGAAGAACAATAAGCTAAAAGGAAGAGAAAGGAGGAAGTAAAGAAGAACCCAAATTTTGAGGAATGGAGTCCATGATCAAGGGATATTATACTAAATACCTTGACTCTATATCAACAAGGAAAGGATGATAGAGGCAAATTTTACAGCTCTGAAGAATTGCATAAATATGAGATGGGTGAAGCTGCTAAAGGAGATTATTGGAACAAAGTTAAGTTGGAAGATGCTTCAGTGCCTGCTCATGCCCCTCCGAGATATCATCCTAAGCCATATTACTATTTTGAACGGCAAAAGTGGAAGCTGGCTGAGGCTGAGCAATCCAAAAAGGCTGGATCATCTGAGAAAGGAAAAGCTGTTCAGGAGGATTGAAGAGAAATGATTCTAGGACCACATGTACATCTGTATGTTTTATACTTTTGTTTGATGATCCTATCAGTAGGAGTGGGCAGGTCAGGAAAAGCAAAAGACATCATGTTGATAATGTTAAAAAACTTGAGGTCCGGAGATGAAGTGAAAAATATGCGGAACACACTTCACAAAACCTTTCACAAGTGTAGAACACCAGTGACAATAAGAAGAACGAATAGTGCTATGACATTGACTCTCTTTATAATGCGAGATATACATGGCGAGACATGATTCATAAGAATCACAGAGGAGAGAAGCACACAACACAAGTGTAAAAACAAGCTTCATCGACCTGGCACTTGAGACCGCCAGACCGCGCGAACAGACAAGCCGGACGGAAGCCGCTGAGACCGCGCGAACAGAGTATAGACCGCACCTACCAGACCGCAACCACAGACCTCCAACTCGCTGCTTTATTCCTCTGCTGAAAACAAACAGTTCACACTTCTTGATCGCCCAGACCGCACTGTATTGATCAAAGAAGAACCCGCGAACTCTGAACGAAGAACTGCTGCCTCTGACAGACCGCAACTCAAGACCGCATGGTCACTTAAGACCGCCTGATCAACTGAGTCTGCTGCACCAAATCGCGAACACCTAAACACAGTCCTCTCGGTCTGGTTTATTCAAAGCTAGAAAAAGGGAGACAAGCTGACCGCGAGCTTCAAGCCACTAACCTGCGAACACAGAAACCGGTCAGACAAAGATATCAAACCGCGCGACCTCAGTCTGAGACCGGCACAATCAAGCCAACTTTGGTTCTTACAGTTCTCGTTCTTATTATGAATGAAGGGCCCTGAACCCCCTATTTATAGGTTGACAGACGAATGTCTTTACCGCACAAACTAGGATACAATAACCGCCCATCAGATCGCGAGCAGTCTCGCAAAGCAGACCGCCCAAGCTCAGCATAGCTCACTGCTCCTTTATTAAACCTTGCGGTTACAACCAAACTGCCCGGTCACTGCGGTCTCCATAAAGCAGATCGACCAGTCTTATTGCAAAGCAAAGAACTCCTTCAGTAACCAGACCGACTAGAATAGTCGTCAGACCGCCCAGTCACTGCAAGAAGGCAGACCAAGAACATCTGGCCGACTTAGGACAAGTCGCCAGACCAACCCGCGCAAGCCGCCCAGACAGAAGAGGTGGTCTCCCAGATCAGACCGCTTAGAACAACCCGGCTGAGACACAACCGGCCAGAAAACCAGCGCAGACCACGCGTTCTCTGCGGTCTCCAATCTTCAGACCGCCCAGCTCAAATCCACTTCCACTTCAAAAATATAACACTCCCCCTTGAAGTGGGAAGTGGAAGTCAGCCCAAGCAAACTCCGCAGCTGACCAAAAGGTCCCTTCGCCAGCGGCTTAGTAAATATGTCAGCAACATTCTCCTTGGTCTGCACATGCTCCACAATCAGAGATCCCTCCAACACCTTCTCACGAATGAAATGATGATGAATATCTATGTGCTTCGTACATGCGTGACAAACTGGATAGTTCACCAGTTTGAGAGCACTCTCGTTGTCACCACGCAGCAGAGTAGGACCTCCCACCTCCCTATGAATGTCCTCCACAAGCCTCCTAAGCCAGATGGCTTCCTGAGCCGCCAAAGCCGAAGCTTTGTACTTCGCTTCCGTGGTAGAGACAGACACATAATCCTGCTTCTTGTTGCACCATGATATTGCTGTAAAGACCGTCATAAAGACGTATCCAGACGTCGATCTCCGATCATCCGAATCTCCTCCATAATCAGCGTCCATGTACCCGTGCAAGAAAAAGCCCGAATCCCTTCCATAGAAGAGACCCAAATCCGAGGTGGATTTGACATATTTCAATATACTCCTAGCCGCCATAAGATGAGGCTTCCGAGGCTCTGCCATAAACTGACTCACTGTGCCAACTGCATAAGCAATATCTGGCCTCGTGATCGTCAAGTATATCAAGCTTCCGACCAAAGCCCGGAACACCAAAGGATCGGTAAGAACCTTCCCTTCATCTCGGCGAAGATGAACTCCAACCTCCAGTGGAGTAGAGCTGCTCTTCCCCCCTTCCATGCCGAATCTCTTCACGATTCGATCCACATAGCCTTTTTGGGAAACGAGCATCCCGCACTCTTTCCTCTCCACTTCGAGCCCAAGGAAATGGTGGAGCTCACCCAAATCCTTCATCTCAAGTCTGATAGCTAGCTCAGCATGAAGCCTAGCTACCTCCATTTCAGAATTCCCCGTGACGATCATATCATCCACGTACAGCAGCACCAAGACCTGAAGCTCCCCCGTCTTCTTTACAAATAAGCTTGAATCTAAATCTGAAGCAAAGTATCCGCAGAACTGGAGGTATTCTGCGATCTTCCCATACCATGCCTGAGGCGCTTGCTTCAAGCCGTAAAGAGCCTTCTTGATCTTGCAAACATATCTTGGGTGCTCTTCGGATACATACACAGGTGGCTGATCCATGAAGATATCCTTGTCAATCTCGCCATATAAGAAAGCATTCTTCACGTCGAGTTGCCAAATCTTCCACCCTTGGCAAGCTGCCAATGCGATCACCACCCGGAACGAAGTCATCTTGGCAATGGGGCTAAACGTTTCTTCATAATCCTCCCCATACTTTTGAGATAAACCTCGAGCTACAAGGTGAGCCTTGTACTGCTCAATACTTCCGTCAGCCTTCTTCTTCAGTTTGAAAACCCACTTGCAAGTTACCGGAGTAATACCCTCAACCTTAGGCACCAAGTCCCAAGTCTCATTCTTCCTGAGGACAGCCATCTCTTCATCCATGGCTCCTTCCCACTCCTTGACTCCAATGGCATTCTCATAACAAGATGGCTCTCTCTCATCCAGGGGACCTGCGAAGAAACATGAGACAAAGCTCACCAAATTCCCGCCCGAATACCGATCAGGTGGATTAATGGTCCTCTTGGACCTCCTCAGAGCTTGACTCTGAACTACCTCTTCCACTGCAACTTCTGGACTAACTCTCCTCTCAGGTAGACATGGAGCCTCGCTCCCCCTACTTCCAGAACCTGAAGCACTTGACCCAGAGCTAGTAATACAAGGAGCACCTGGAGAAACAGGTAACTCCACCAGAACTTCCTTAGCAGCTTCCACAGGTCCACCACCTTCCCTTCTTCCTTGTAACTCAACAGAATAGCTACCTTAGTATGACGTCAGCTCGTCGAATACCACATCCCTAGAGACCACATATCTCTGTGTCTCGGGATCCATGCATCTCCACCCTTTCTTTCGGTCATCATAACCGATGAAGACTAGCTTCCTTGCCTTAACATCTAGCTTCGTTCGAAGGGCATCCGGAACATGCACATAGCAGGTAGAACCGAACACTCGAAAGTGTTCCACGCTTGGCTTCTCCCTGAACATCAACTCATGAGGGGTCTTCATGTTGATGGGACTGAGAGGCATCCGGTTGATAACAGAAGCTGCTTAAGACATACCCTTTGCCCAAAAGGACTTAGGAATATTCTTGTCATGAAGACAACATTTGCAGGTCTTCGTCAGATGACAGATCTTCCGCTCTGCAACTCCATTGTGTTGTGGAGTGTGAGCACAAGAAATCTCCCTTTGGATGCCATGCTTCCTGCAGAAGTTAAAGAACTCCTTGGAGGTGAACTCCCCTCCATTGTCTGTTCTAAACTTCTTCACCTGCAGGTTTAGCCGACCTTCCACCAGCTCCTTGAACTCCACAAATTTCTCGAATGCCTCCAACTTCTCCTTCAAAAAATGTACCCAAGTATATCTGGTGAAGTCATCAACCAAAATCAGCATATACCTGCTACCTCCAAGACTGGCAGTGTTGGTAGGTCCAAACAGATCACCATAGATGCACTCCAATGGTCTTTTACATCTGCTTAGTGATTTGTCAAATGGAAAGCGTTGAGCTTTACCAAACTGACAACCTGCACAAACATGACCGTCCCCGAAAGATGACAAGCTAGGCAGACCTTTCACCAGGCCTCTTCCCGCCATAGCTTTAAACTTATCCATCCCAACATGCCCAAGCCTTTCGTGCCAGATAACAGTGCTATCGTTAGCCCTCATCTTATCAACATAAGAATTTGTTGAAAGAACAAACAAATCCTTCACCCGTCTCCCAATATGAGTGACCTCAGCTTTCACCGCTGAAACATTTCAGAGAAATTTCACTTCTGTTGGACCAAACAGAACGTGATAGCCAGCATCCACCGTATTGGTCACCGAGAAGAGGTTTTTCTTCATCCCTGGAACATGATAGACACTCTTCAACGTAAGAGTACCTCTATCATCGTTCAATGAAATCACACCCCCTTCTCAACTGCATGAACAGTATCATCAGCCGTAATGATAGCGTCATTACCTATATATGTCTGCAACTAGGAGAACTTTGACTCATGCCCGGTGAGGTGATGACCACACCCAGAGTCAACTATCCAATCATCCTGATAGTTGATGGAATGCATGGCCCAAACACACGTGCCCGTCATGAATGTACCTCCACCACCCCAACTACCTTCAGAATTGGAACCAGCCTCCTCCTTTCTTGTAGCATGCCCTGGCTGAAGATTCACCTTGCAGTCCCTTTTGAAATGACCAACCTTGTTGCATCTGAATCATCTAGGCCCTTCCTGCTTCTTCCCATCACTCTTAGTAGCATAGCTCCTCTCCTATTGATATGAAGTAGACGGACCATCATCTCCAGAAGTCTTCTTCTTCTTGTCCCATCTCTTATTCTTGCAGAGAAGAGAACATCGCCTTCTCCCACAGAGACAGACATCCTAGCCATTTGCTTTGCCAAACTTTCTTGCGAAGCAAGTAAGTTCTCCAGCTCCAGCAACGAAGGCTGGTTGGCCCAGCCTTGAACAGAAGTCACAAAGGCCACATACTCCCTCCGCAAGCCGTGGATTATGTGCCTCTTCAGCTTAGCTTCTGAGAAAGGCTCATCCGGGTCCAAAGCCGATATCTCTGCGCAGAGGTTCTTCATCTTCAAGAAGAACGTTGAGATAGACAAATCTCCTTGAGTTGCTTTCGCCAACTCATTTTCCAAGAACTGTAGCCTCGCTACATTCTTCTTATTGAACAAGCCATCCAAGGCTGTCCAAATCTCAGCAGCAGATCCGCATCCGATGATGTGATCAAACAACTCCAGAATGATAACTCTCTTGAGAGTGAACTCCGCCTTAGCATTCGTTCTTCTCCAAGTCTTCATGAGCTCAACATTCCCTTCAGCAGGAACAACAACTTGTTTTGCTTCTCCTCCTACTACCTCCCACAAATCCTCGCCAAGAAGATAGCTCTCCATACAAGACTTCCACTTCTTGAAGTTAGTCTGCGTAAGGAGCTCAATATCGAGACCTCTAGCATATCCTCCTTCCATTGCTATCCCACTGATTTGCTAACCACTTGAGAAACCTGAGAGAAGTATCAGCAATTTCAGCTTCGCAACCTCAGCAACCTCCCACTGATACCATGTTGAAAAACTTGAGGTCCGGAGATGAAGTGAAAAATATGCGGAACACACTTCACAAAACCTTTCACAAGAGTAGCACAACAGTGACAATGAGAAGAACGAATAGTGCTATGACATTGACTATCTCTTTACAATGCGAGATATACATGGCGAGACATGATTCATAAGAATCACAGAGGAGAGAAGCACACAACACAAGTGTAAAAACAAGCCTCAGCGACCTGGCACTTGAGACCGCCAGACCGCGCGAATAGACAAGCTGGACGGAAGCCGCTGAGACCGCGCGAACAGAGTTCAGACCGCACCTGCCAGACCGTAACCACAGACCGCCAACTCGCTGCTTTATTCCTCTGCTAAAAACAAATAGTTCGCACTTTTTGATCGCCAAGACCGCACGGTCTTGATCAAAGAAGAACCCGCGAACTCTGAATGAAGAACTGCTGCCTGGGACAGACCGCAACTCAAGACCGCCTGGTCACTTAAGACCGCCTGATCCACTGAGTCCGCTGCACCAAACCGCGAACACCTAAACACAGTCCGCCCGGACTGGTTTATTCAAAGTTGGAAGAAGGGAGACAAGCTGACCGCGAGCAGCAAGCCGCTAACCTGCGAACACAGAAACCGTTCAGACAAAGATCTCAAACTGCGCGACCTCAATCTGAGACCGGCACAATCAAGCCAATTTTGGTTCTTACAGTTCTCGTTCTTATTATGAATGACGGGCCCTGCACCCCTATTTATAGGCGGACAGACGGATGTCGTCACCGCACAAACCGGGATGCAATTACCGCCCATCAGATCGCGAGCGGTCTCGCAAAGCAGACCGCCCGAGCTCAACATAGCTCACAGCTCCTTTATTAAACCTTGCGGTTATAACCAAACCGCCCGGTCACTTCGGTCTCCATAAAGCAGACCGCCCGGTCTTATTGCAAAGCAAAGAACTCCTTCTATAATCAGACCAACTAGAATAATCGTCAGACCGCCTGGTCACTGCAAGAAGGCAGACCAAGAACATCTGGCCGACTTAGGACAAGTCGCCAGACCAACCCGCGCAAGCCGCTCGGACAGAAGAGGCGGTCTCCCAGATCAGACCGCTCAGAACAACCTGCCTGAGACACAACTGGCCAGAAAACTAGCGCAGACCGCGCGGTCTCTGCGGTCTCCAATCTTCAGACCGCCCAGCTCAAATCCACTTCCACTTCAAAAATTTAACAGATAATGAAGAACAAGAAGCTAAAATTAAGAGAAAGGAGGAAGTAAAGAAGAACCCAAATTTTGAGGAATGGAGTCCATGCTCAAGGGATATTATACTAAATACCTTGACTCTATATCAACAAGGAAAGAATGATAGAGGCAAATTCTACAGCTCTGAAGAATTGCATAAATATGAGATTGGTGAAGCTGTTAAAGGAGATTATTGGAACAAAGTTAAGTTGGGAGATACTTCAGTGCCTGCTCAGGCCCCTCTGAGATATCATCCTAAGCCATATAACTATTTTGAAAGGCAAAAGCGGAAGTTGGCTGAGGCTGAGCAATCCAAAAAGGCTGGATCATCTGAGAAAGGAAAAGCTATTCAGGAGGATTGAAGAGAAATGATTCTAGGACCACATGTACATCTGTATGTTTTATACTTTTGTTTGATATATATGCATGTTTGGGACAATATTTAATCTATTTATCAAATGCTCTGAATTTTGTTTGATCTTTATTGAATATTTTTGTTTGTCAAGCTTATATATAATTGCAAGTCCGACTTCTTCAAATATGAGAAGATTGTTAGGTATTGTGCCCTCAATATTCCTAGATTTGAAGAAGGAACACAAGTATAGATAAGTCAAGTTGTTTTTGATGTTATGTTTAAGTTCATGTTATTACTGATACATCAATACTACATTACTAATGTCAAGACTATAACAGTAATGAAGATTCACTAAGAAAATTATCATCTCAAGGGTTAGTAGAAAAATCGTTGAGAAAGCAAGCATATCGACTAGACAGTTTCAACAATATCATTTTAAAGAAGCTTTGACGTTGAGAAAGCTAAGTTCAGATGTCTAGACGATATCGTCTTGAAGAAGACACATCCTCTTGAAGATTGAAGACATATCGTGTAGAAGAAAACATCTCGACGATATCGTCAAGAAGAAGCAGTATCCTTAAGATAATAAGTAGAGTCTTGAAGAAGGAAGTATGTCGACGATATCGTCGTGAAGATTACATATCGTCGAGACGATCAAGATAATATCGGCTTGAAGGAAATTTATCGTCGTGACAGATGCTGAGCTGCATTTAATGCTCCGATTTTCTCGGAAATTGAAATACAGGGAAAGTGATAGCCGGCTATAGAGTTCCTCCCGCCAGAGATCTTCTCTTGAAATTCATTTTGGCGCTTGCATATTTCAGGGCTAACGCCGAGCGTTAGAACTATCGTCCCGCGGTTGTGGATTTATCAATGAGAGACATATCGACAAGAAGACTCTATGTCGAATAGAAGCTAGCCAGTATCCGACACAGGACAATATCGGCCAGACGCTAATGCCAGTGTACTATACAAGAAGAAATGTCTACCACCACGTTTTTAAGACATATCACATCGCTTTTAAAACTCCGCTATTGCTTCGGCGGCGTTTTTAAAAACGCCGCAAAATCGTCGGGGCTGCCATCCTCGGGATTGGTCTATGCGGCGATTTTAAAAAAGCGTGGCGGTAGCTATAATATATTTAGCCACACTTTTTACATAAACGCCGCATAATCTGTTAATTTTAAATAAAAACTCTGAAGACAGAAAACTTTTATCAAAACAGTTGGATGATAAGGTCTATAATATATAGGTGTCAAATCTCAATTTAAAAACTCACTCATGTTTCCAAAAAATACTTGGTACCAAAAAAAGTAATTTTTACCCGAGCATCTTTTCAATGATCAAATACTCCGTGAATAAAAGAACAAAAATCACAAAACCCATCTGTCATAATAGATATGAAAACAGGAAATTTAAATTATTCTAGCATTTTGGATTATTTTACAACTCCTTCTTCCTCCAAGTGAAAGTTCCTCTTTCCTACATATATAATTATAATAAGTTCACAATGACGTGATAAGAAACTATGCAGGAGATCATGGAATGCATTGAAGTTCAACATAACAAAAAACTAAATATCTTGTAAGAGTTTCAATAAAAATAATGAACTCAAACACATTAGATGGCTCAACCGCCAACTGTCCATTAGTAATAAGTAATTTATCAATCAAAAGCAAGGATGAATAAGCAAACCAAAATAGCAATCATACACAATATTTATGAATTCAATCGCAGAATTACATATTTTAATTCTCAAGAAGGAAATATAAAAAAGTATTTTTATAACCTCATACACATCTTATAAAATCTCAAGGGGAGGAATTTGATCTGCCCAATATGATCTTTGGCTTTTAACATTTGAAGACCTACAGAAGAATAAGATCAATCTAAGAATGACAGTGATGAAACTTCAGTTTGGGGCGAGTGCGTGGTTGCTCGACATCAAATGGAATGAAGCACCAAGGCAATCCTGCAACAATAACAAACAAACCGTAAGTAAATATCAGTAACAAGAGAGCTCGCCTCTTTTAAATTTGATACATAATGCAATATAAAAGTCATGGCCTCGTGGGAACTTTGCAGTGACAAGAGAGGAGGATCACATGGTCTCTGGATCACGCAGCCCACTGAGTAAGATTCAGACATTAGTCACACAAAAATTGCAACTTATATCTGGCTAGGTATTTGATACCACTTACAGGTTTTGCAAATACCTGTTGAAATAAAGACATTATTTTCTTGTACGATGCAATACCGTTTGCAGGTTGCTGATTAATCATTCAATCTTAAAGACAAATTGAAATTTATTCTCCATATTGGATGGATGAGAACAACTTAATATCTATAGTATGGACTATAGATAGAAGCTCTATGCATTGGTAAACCTTGAACAGAGCAACTGATGTTCTAAATAAAAATCAATCTTAATAAAAGTTTAGATCTATGCATTTCATAAACAAGAAATAAAAATCATTCTTGGATATATACATTTCCGCAACAAGAACTAAAAATATGCATTCCCAGCTTGCAGTTTCAAACAAGATGCATTTTCAGCTTGCCAACTCATGTGAGATTTATGTGGAACTGAGATTAGATAATGCTAATGTTGGGTATTGTGCCCTCAATGTTCCTAGATTTGAAGAAGGAACACAAGTATAGATAAGCCAAGTTGTTTTTGATGCTATGTTTAAGTTCATGTTGTGACAGATACTTAAAAACCACATTACTAATGTTAAGAATATAAAAGTAATTTAGATTAACTAAGAAAATTATCATCTTAAGGCTTAGTAGAAAAATCGTTGAGAAAGGAAACATATCATCGAGACAGTTTCAACAATATCTTTTTAAAGAAGCTTTATCATTGAGAAAACTAAGTTCAGATGTCTAGACGATATCGCTTGTAGAAGACACATCGTCTTGAAGATTGAATACATATCATATAGAAGAAAACATCTCGACGATATCGTCAAGAAGAAGCAGTATTGTTGAGATAATAAGTCGAGTCTTGAAGAATGAAGTATGTCGATGATATCGTTGTAAAGATTTCATACCATCGAGACGATCAAGACGATATTGGCTTGAAGGAAAGTTATCGTCGTGACAGATGCTGAGCTGCATTTAATGTGTTGACTTTCTCAGAAATTAAAATACAGGGAAAATGCACGCCGTCTGTCTTGTGCGCTAATCAAGGAATATTAAATGATATATTCTCCACAGAATATAGTCGTTACACGACATTAATGAAGATTATTATTCACTTCCATATTCTGCAAGTTCCAAGAACGGCAAAGCATTTATGATAATTAATTATGTCGTTTCTATCAACATTCCTATCTGGCAAATTAATTATTGAATAATTCAATAAGAGCATTTATGCAAAATTGCAGAGGAATATAAAAGAGAGAAATTTTCGATTTCAGAATACACTTCATACAGTTATTCCCTCTCACTCTTACAAGCATACAAGCAGAAAAGAGAGAAAAGTGCTCAATAAGAAGACTTCATTGTAGTGATGTGAAGATCATGGAAAAAGAAAGAAAAAATCTTCTTCCCTGGTTGAAAAGTTCATCTGATATTTTTCTGAAGAAGATTCTCAAGAACAGTTCAGAGATTCAAAAGATCTCCGGGCTTATATTTGCAAGAAGAAGAAGACCATTCATTCAAAAGCTCATATCTTTAAGCCTTCTCTTCTGCAACAGAAAAATATCTTTCTTATTTTGTAGGGTTCTTTGTGAGCCTGAGCTTGTAAGATCTTTTAATAGATCTGAGTGTTGGTAGGGTTCTGTGTGAGCCTGAGTTTGGTAGGGTTTTGTGTGAGCCTGAGTTTGGTAGGGTTCTCTGTGAGCCTGAGGATGGTAGGATCTTGGTGAAGATCTGAGTTGTTGTAAGACTTGTAAAGTCTGAGTTCTTGGTAGGGTTCTATGTGAGCTTGAGTTGTAAGATCTGCTTATTGAGAAGAGATCTGAGTTGGAGAAGTTGCCCAGTCTAGCACATTGCTAGATAGGTGGGAGGGACAGTAGACTACCTCTTGACACATTGTCTTGAAGGGAACCACTATAAATCATGTGTGTTTTCTGTGTTGTTTCTGTGTTGTGCTAGCTAGAATTTAAAGTAACAATTAACATTAAAAATACCTAACCACCCCCTCCAGGTGTATTATAGACAACCTAAATCTTTCAATTGGTATCAGAGATAGGTTGAGTTCAAAGGCTTAATAGCTTAGAACAAGATCTAGAAGTTTATTACTTGGTGAGCACCATAAGGAAATGAGCTCACTGAAGCTGTCCATCTGCACTAAAGAGAACTTTGTTATATGGAAGCACAGAATCAAGTTGTACATGGAAGATCTGACCCTAGAGTTTATATGGTAGTTGAAGAGGTACCCTATGTTCCCATGAATATCCCAATGGACCTAACAATAGCTCCTACACCCAAAACCCTATCCCAGTTCACCAAGGATGAAGTAGCCTTAGTCACCATTGACAAAAGGGCTAAGAACATCATTGTCAATGCAATTGATGATTCAACATTTCAGAATCTGATTCATTATAAAACAACAAAGGAAATGGGGGATTCCTTGGTTGTATACATGGAAGGAACAAAAGAGGTTAGGGATGATAGAAAATCTGAATCAGGAGTATGAATCCTTCAGGCAAGACAAGAAGGATAACATAGCTGCCTGCTATGAAAAGTTCTTCGGATTGTTAATGGGCTCAGAACTTATGAAAGAGAGTTCACCAATTATGAGCTCAATGACAAGTTACTAAGATCTCTAAATAAAGAATGAGATATGAAGTTGTGTACCATTGGGGAAGTTGGCAATTTGGGAGCTATGGAGCCTCAACAGCTATATGGCAAGCTTCTGTCATATGAGTTGCAGTTAAATACTAGAAAGGCTGAAGAGGAGAGCTCAAAGGCTCACAATAGAGAAAGGTAGTGACCTTTAAAGATGAAGCTTCAAGAAAGCACAAGACTGTGGAGCCTATCTATGTCTCAGAGGAAGAGGCCTTAAGCAACTCCAACTCAGAGCTCTCTGATGGAGATCTCTCACTATTCACCAAGCAGTTTAATAAATTGCTGAGAAACAGAAGAAGAGGGAACATAAGATATGAAGCTTCTCCCTCTAGTTCCAGGAGAGAAGATAAGTCTGGGAGTAGACACAAATCAGACAGGTATGATTCCAAATCTAACAAATATATTTTTTCTAACATTGTTTGTTACAACTGTAAAAGGCATGGACATATCATTGTTGGGTTTTTCTACTTCATTCAAAATGAACATCATATCATATATGCGCAACGGAAATAACAAATAAGAACAACCCAAAAGAGTTTAAGGATCTTACGATTTGATGAATCAAGAAATAAGAAAGGTAACAACAACGAAGTACCTTGAAGGGATTGAGTCAAAACTCAACCAAGATGCTCCAAGAAGAAATCTCGAAGACGTACTCTGAGTCCTAAGCGTAGAAATAGATCTGCACCTCTATAGAGATCCACACGAGTGAAGGAGAACCCCTTGACTCTTGTCCAACAAGATCTGGGATGGAGAATGAATGCCCTCTACGTCTCCCACGGACTGCTAGATCCGACGATAGGGAGAGGCGGCGGTGGCGATCTCGCAGAGTGTGGACGAACTGTCGAGACCTATGCGAAACACTTCCATTTCGACTCTTCCAGATTCGCGAAAAGAAGAGAAGAAGTGTTATGGAAACCTAATCGCATCCTTTTATACTCAAGGCATAAAAACACGCTATCCGCAGACCCGATACTTTATTTGAGTTAACACAGATTTCGTCGAGTATAGTAAAATCGTCGAGACAATTCGACGATTCGTCGAATACAATATAATTCATCAAGACACTCTCGACAATTCGACGTGACGAATCAATATGTGTTCTGTCAAGACAATCTCGCTGATTCATCGAGTATATATAATTCGTCGAGACATTTTGACGAATTTCGACAAGACCAATTAACACATATTTCATCGAGACAATTCAACGATTCGTCGAGACACTTCTCGTCGATTCGTCGGGTACTTCCCTTCCCATCGAGACGTTCTCTACGCAACTCCAATAAGTCATAGGATTAGTCCTCCACTCATATCCAATATGAGTAAGTCCAACACAATCCTTCATCCAACTTCTCCAACACTGTTATGTGCGACCCTATAGGCTCAAATTGCGTTGGCAGTAAGACTAACTGTTTGATTGCTATGAGATCACCTTGGAAAAACCAACAATCATTGATGAATGTCCATTCAAGAGGAAAGAGAAGAGTGAAGAGAGAAAGCACTAAAGGAGCAGGAAGACATAGAAGAGCCTTATGGCTACGAAGGTGAGAACACTTAGTGACAGTGACACTGAGTGCTCCTCATCAGAATCAAATAGCCATATAAAAGCTATTGCCTTCTCAGATGAAAAATGTTGTGGTGAAACCCATCATAACCAGGTAATTCCTAAAGCCTATCCAATTATATCTGACACAGATTCAGATGCCTGCTCCTCCTCAACTAAAAGAGAAGTAGACTGTTGGGAATCTTGACCACGTGATTCCTGATTTGAAGAAGTCACCAAGTCAAGAATACTTCACTTTGTATTTGATCATTTCTCTAGCTTATAAATCTCAGGAAACTAGAAGAACAAGATTCGTCGAACGTAAAAGGGAGTTCGTAGAATGCAGAAGGGAGTTCATCGAACGCAGAAGGGAGTTCGTCGAACAAAAAAGGAAGATCGTCGAACTCAGAAGGAAGATCGTCGACCACTGAGACTGGGAAAGATCGTCGAACTTAGAGGGAAGATCGTCGCTGAGACTCGGCGTGTTCGTTCGAACGAAAAAGGAAGATCGTCAAACTCAGAAGGAAGATCGTCGACCGCTGAGACTGGGCAAGATCGTCGAACGCAAAGAAGACACGGTATCGTCGACTTCACCAAAGTGGCCTTGTCGTCGAGAAAGAAAAAACATCATCGTGAAGAAGCCTTGTCGCTGAAAAGGCTAAGTATGACTGATGGCGTTGAACATCGTCGTAAAGAAGGAATGTCATCGAGAAGACTGAAGAAGGACAGCTGAAGACATGCAGCTGCTAAAATATGACCTGTCGGCATGCTATCACTCATGTCGTTGAGAGAACAAGGTGATTACGATGACACAGTCAGAGACGGCATATCGTTGTATATGCAGAAGCGACAGAATGTCTCGAATCATTGAGATATCTGCTTAAGAGGTAGAAGCAAGAAGAACTGAAGGTCTACCCAAGTTCAAGGCATCGACAAAGTCCTGTCATCGAGATATTGTCCATGACGTCGTAACAATGGAAATATCATCGAGACAGATTCAAAAGTTGCAGACGCGCTGTCAGCATTTAATGCCACCGCCTGATTGTCTAATCAGCGCGTGCTCTTAAGGAAAGGAGCGTCTGACACTTAAGGCACTTTTTCAGAAGACCGTTGGGGACCTCGCAGTCTTATAAAAGAGATAAGAGGTTGCCCTAATGCGGTATCGATCGATCAACAAAAAAGAACTTGCGCATATTCTGAATCGAACAGTACAAGCGACAGAAGAAAGATAGAAAAAGAAGAAGCAGTCATCTTCATCGACTGTTAAGTTGCCAATCTTCATCAGGTTAAGAAAAGATTTGAAGAAGAACCGTGCGCTCAAGATCTGATTCAGAAGCATCTTCTTCTATCTCAAGGAGCCGATCTTCAATAGGCTAAAGTTGCCAATCTTCATCCGGCAGAAGTAACAGTTTTATTGCTGTAATCTTTGTAAGGCTTGCGGGCCAATTTGTCCAGCTTGAGGGCTGGAGAGCTGTGAGGCTTGAGGGCCAGAGCGGTGGACTTGCGGGTCTGACACCGTCTAGCTTGCGGGCTGGAGAGCTGTGAGGCTTGAGGGCCAGGGAAATGCACTTGTGGGTGCGATTTGTCGAGCTTGCGGGCTCGGGGGTAGTAGGGGCTTGCGGGCCTAGGCTGTTGGGACTTGCAGGTCCGTATTGTAGGGCTTGAGGGCCTGAGTGTCGAGCTTGCGGGCTCGGGGGCAGTAGGGGCTTGCAGGCCTAGGCTGTTGGGATTTGCGGGTCTGTGTTGTAAGGCTTAAGGGCCTGAAGCTTTTTGCCGGAGTTTTGCTGAGCCTAGCACACTGCTAGGTAGGCGTAGAGGGAAAGAGGACTACTCAAGACACCCTGTCAAGGAACCATGAAGAGAGGTAGCACTCCTCTCAAAATAGTTCAAAAAGTTGCTACACAGAAGGAGGGACAACAACAAAAGTTCCTCCTCAAGCTCCAGAAGATCTGACTATCGTGATAGATTCAAAGCTCCCAGGGAGGACAGGTACAGATCCAACTCTAGTAAACATGATTTAAATAATATGGTTGCTATTCCTACAGCAAAATAGGTCACATGGTTGCGGACTGTCCCTCTAAGAAGACGGAGTCAAGGAACCATGAAGAAAGAAGAAGCTCGAGGAGCAAGAGGAACTCTGAAAAAGGGTTCGTGGCTAAGAAGACGAGAACATTGAGTGACTCTGACTTAAGCTCCTCTGGGACTGAGGACGAGGCACTTATTGGATTGATGGCCATCAATGAAGGCAACCAGGATGACAAATCTCCTGGAAAGGTAAATCATAGAACCTCCCCATCTGCCTCTGATTCTGAATCAGTGGCAGATTCTTTGCATGATGATGAGGATGTGTCTGCTGCCAACCGCACAGCCTCAAGATCCCAGTATGAAGTTGAATCTAAACTAATAAGGCAATACAAAGCCTTGTGGAAAGCCTTCAAGGGCTATAAGAAACTCCTCAAAGTCCAGACCAAGGAGTTAGATTCCTTGAAGCCTGTTCAATCTGAGCTCCAGGAGACAGCTGAGAAGCTGGCTGCTATGAGCAAAGAAGTGAACAAATTCAAGGAAGCCATAAGGCTTAAAAATGCTGAGTTAGGACAAAAGAATAAGGTCATTAAGGACCTTGAGGAAATGCTGTTGGCTGAGAAGAAACTGGCATCCAGCTTCTCAATGCCCAAAACTATCATGCATATCATTGACACCTTCTCTGGACAGCTTAGAGCTGGTATTGGTTTCAATCAGGAGACAGTTAAGGGCAAAGATTCTGAAGCTAGACCTTCCTACAAGAAGGTGCTGATGTCAAGTCCTTCAGCCCACAGACCTGCAGCAACAGCAGTCAAGAGTAAGAGAAAGGCTGTTCCTACAAAGCCTGTTCTCAAGAAGCTGAATCAAAATGTGGTGAGACCGATTCCACCTCAATCTCACACATATGAGGTTCACCCAAGATCTGTTAGACAAGAAGGATTATCCTCTGCTCATCAGCACTGCCACCCCACTCAGATGGTGAAGCAGAAGAGAAGATACAACAGACATGAAAGCTGGTGTTGTGGGAAAGTAGGCCACTTTGCCTTGGACTGTTGGTTCAACCCAACAGGGCTCAATGCAAAGAGAGTGCAGAACCCCTCGTGGTTTAGTGTTCCCTTATACCAACCTAACAGAAACTGAGGACCCAATCCATTTTGGGTACCTAAGGGGAAGTAATTTGTCTTGCAGGTAGGTCCAAATGCCAACCAATCTCCAATATGGTATTTGGACAGTGGCTGCTCCAAGCACATGACTGGAGTCAGAAGGTACTTGAAAGAGTTCACTCCTGTGGAAAATGGACCAACAGTGATTTTTGGAGGTTCAGAAAAGGGAGTGACTAGGTGCTATGGCAGCATCTCAAATGGGTTAGTTACAATCACAAAGGTGGCTTATGTTGAGGGATTGAAACACAATCTCATAAGCATAAGTCAACTTTGTGACTTAGGCTTTGTTATTACCTTCCACAAGGACAAGTTTCTAATTAAGAAGTCCTTAGATTCTAAGGCTACCTTAACTGGCACTAGGAGTGGGAATATTTATTGTTTAAATTTTCTCAATACAAATTCTTCCATGCTCATATGTCTTGTGGCTGATGGTAAAGAGGTGCTCTGTGTTCAATGGCACAAGAGACTTGCACACATCAACTATAAGACAATTGGCAAGCTTTTCTCACATAACCTAGTTAGAAATGGACCTGACATTAAGTGATCAAAGATGGTCCATGTCAAGCTTGCCAGCTTGGTAAGTAGACTAGGACCAGCTTTAAAAGTATATCTAACAAAGAGTCCACTAGGTGCCTATTTCTACTGCACCTGGATTTGTTTGGTCCTATGTCATTTCATAGCTTAGGAGGGAAGACCTACACACTTGTAGTTGTAGATGATTATTCAAGGTTCACTTGGGTATTCTTCCTCAAGAAGAAGTCAGATACCCTAGATATCTTGAAAAATTTTGTCAGGCAGATCCAGAATGAGATGGACTGTACTTTGGTCAAACTCAGAAGTGACCATGGGATAGAATTTCAGTCTGGGGCCATGACAGAATTCTGCCAAGAACTAGGTATCTCCCAAGAATTCTCCTCACCCAGAACACCTCAACAGAATGGGGTTACTGAAAGGAAGAACAGAACCTTGATAGAAGCTAGTAAGATAATGCTAAGTGATTCCTCCCTACCAGAATACTTCTGGGCAGAGGCTGTCAATACAGCTTGTCATGTGATAAACAGGGCTTCCATCATCAAAAACCACAAGAAAACTCCCTATGAATTAATGAAGGGCAGAAAACCAACCTTATCCTACTTTATGATCTTTGGAAGCAAATGTTATGTCCTTAATAATGGGAAATCCAAGCTAACTAAGTTTGCTGAGAAAAGCAGTGAGGGTATCTTTGTTAGCTACAGCTCTCATAGCAAGGCCTATAGAGTGTACAACATCAATAACCAAGCAGTGGAAGAATCTGTTCATGTGATATTTGATGAGTCTAGCCTTATACATAAGGGCTGGTCTAGTTCTCTAGTGAATGCAGGTACAGTGGAGAGAATATGAAAGTGGAGGTTAGATCTTAAATTAACTCTAGAGGGGGGGGGGGGGGGGGGGGGTGAATAGAGTTTAAAAACTCTTTCCCTTAGTTTTATAGCGGAATTAAAAGTAGTGATATATATATATGTGTATATGAGAGTGACTAATAAAAACTAAGTAAAGAAAATCAGCACAACAACAAAACACAGAAATTCACAGCACAGATGACACAGGAATTTTATAGTAGTTCCCTAATAACCTGGGTACGTCTACTCTTCTACCACACTTGGTAGGATCCACTAAGAAGTTTGATCAGGTGCCCTCACACCAAGGGATTTTTGATAAGGTTTCCACACACCAATGGGAGTTTGATCAGGTGCCCAAATCACCGATAAGCTTTTGATAAGGTGCTTAAAAACCACACAAGGATTTTTTGATAAGGTGTCTTGCCACCAGTGAGTTACACTTTTGAAGGGAGTATTAACCCTGTACAGAATGGAATGGAGAGGGGTTTAGATGTTCTTCTCTGTCAAGATGTATAGAGAAGACTCTAGTGGATTTGATGTTGAAGAAAGACTCCTCTGTCTGATTGAAGTTGTTTGACAATTGAAATTGCTGGAACTTTCTCTTTGTAAAACTTGATCCTCCTGTAGCTAATTAATCTGAGAGAAGTATTTCTTCAAATTATAGTTGCTTTGTTGAAGATCTGTGTTTGTCCTTCTTCTTCTTTCTTTCTTGATTCTTGCAGCAGGAAAATACTGAGAGATGGTGTGTCTGTTCTCAAAAAGTGTGTTATGCTGAAGGAGAAGAAGATGAAGTTCTGTTCTCTGAATGATGCTGTGTAGGAAGAAGATGAAGATCTGTTATTTTATTCTTCTATTCTTCCTGTAAATCTCTCTCTTCCTTTTCTGTCGATTTCCTGTACAGCAAATATGTAAAGTATGCTATTATATTTGATCTGTCGTGTAAGCTTGAGTATAATCTGATGTATATCTTCTGTCTTTTCAAAATATCTGACAGCTATTAACTGCAAATCCCTTATATTAAGGAATATATTATTCTGAAAGCATATTTCTAGGAACTGTAACTGATACGCCCTAATTTCTTTCCTTTTTTATAATTTGTCCTTTTCTGCTGGAAGATTCAACGGCTATAACTTAAATAATAAAGGAAATATGTTTCCTTAGTTAAGTTGATTGGAAAGAGCTGTTGCTTTCGTCGATCTGAGTTCAGAGAATAAGGTGAATATAATTCTGCTGAAATTTCTGTGCTAAAATAGGAAATATTTGATCTGCACAAAATTTCTTGAACGCAGACTGGAATTTGTCGAACGAAAAGATTCGTCGACCGCTGAGCCTGGATAAAATCGTCGAGGGCTGAACGTCGAGCGCTGAGCTGAAGTAAAAAATGTCAAGCGATGCACTTAGCAAAATTCTTCGACCGCTGAGACGGATTCGTAGACCGCTGAGAAATAAGTCTGTTCGTCGAACGCAGAAAGCTTGCCATTTGTCGAACTCCGATAGCCATTCGTCGAACGCAGCTAGCCATTCGTCGAACGCAGAATCTGAATGAATTCTCTAGATCTAACAGCCTAAACTCTTCCTAAACTCTTGACCATAAACTATACATTGGGGTCAACAGATAGTGATCCTAGCCCAAATCAGAAATAGGGTTGTTCCAACAATCTCCCCCTATTTGGGTTAGGACACTATTTGACAGAAATTCAAAAAAAACTAATACTAATACATCTAAAACAACAGAGCATGAATATATCTGATATATTTTAAATATTTTATCAGATATGAAGTGAAAAGTACTTTGAGTTTTGAAAATACATTTCAATAGAAACAGAAATGAAAATACAATCAGACCTTGATTTTCTGAATTCTGCTGCTTCTGAATTCTGAAATTCTGATTTTATCTGATCTGAAATTCTGAACTATTTTGCCTTCTGAATTCTGATTGTTCTGAACTGAATATGTTATCTGATACTGAAATTGCTATATCAAAAATTCTTCTTCTGAACTGAGCTGCATCTGAACTTCTTGTTTTATGAGCTGTATCTGAATTTTTCTAAAACAGAAATTTGCAATCAGCAAACTGTTGTAAGCTTTATCAAGCTTCTTCATACAGCAACTCCCCCTGAGAGTGTCTCCCCCTGAGACTGGAGGTTGTTCAGCTTTCTCTCCTTGCCTAGTTTATAGAACAACTCCCCCTGAGCAAAACAGTGCATCAAATGGAGCTTGTTCATAAAACTTCCCCCCCTGCCTAGTTTTAGGAAGGCCTGAAGCTAGGCCCCTTGAAGAAGGGACATTTGATGGAGGTACAGAAGGATGCAAGATTTATATTGATGTTGTTCAATTTCATTTGCATTCTTTGTCTTGAGAGTGTAAACCCTTTCTTTTATTTCTGCAACTGATAGTTTGATCTCAATTGGAAGTGCAATTGAGTATCTATGTTCTGCTTTGATACCAATTGAAAGTGACTTCTGGTACCTGCACAATGTTTCTGGTAGAGGTAGTGTTCCTCTCCTCATTTAATAGGTTAGTTCCAACAATGCATGGACTCTTCTATTTTAAGAGAGGATTTGTTATAAACCATATATGCTTTGCTGATTAGTGAATAGCCTAAGAAAATTCCTTCATCAGATTTTGGTTCAAATTTTCTAATATATTTCTTATCATTATTATGAATAAAACATTTACAACCAAATGCTCTAAAATAATTAACTTTAGGTTTCTTCCCTTTAAGTAATTCATAAGGAGTCTTACCCTTAAGTTTGTGTATCAAACTTCTATTCAGTACATAATTTGCTGTGCTAACAGCCTCTGCCCAAAAAGATAGGGGCAAATTAGCATCTGCAAGCAATGTTCTTGCTAATTCAATTAGAGTTCTATTTTTCCTTTCAACTACCCCATTTTGTTGAGGAGTTCTAGGAGCTGAGAAGCAATGCCTGATACCTTCCTTCTCACAGAATTCTTGCATAAGAAGAGACTCAAACTCAGTGCCATGATCACTTCTGATCAATGCAACTACAGTAGAGTACTCAATCTTTATGCTCTTAAGAAAGTCTGTAAGAACTTTAAAGTTATCTGACTTTTCTCTCATAAAGAGCACCCAAGTGAATCTAGAGAAGTCATCTACAATAACTAGAGTGTTAGACTTCCCCCCTAAAATCTTTGTTGTTATAGGTCCAAAAATGTCCATATGTAGCAAATATAAGATTCTAGGTGAATCACTTTTAGATAATGATTTAAAGCTATTTTTAGTTTGCTTGCCTAGTTGACGCCCTACAAAGACCTTCTTTCTTATATGAACCTAAGGGTAAACCTCTAACAAGATTGTCCTTAGATAATTTAGCAATGGTCCTAAGGTTTACATGTCCTAATTTCTTATGCCAAAGTTCACTAGATTTGCTTAAATCACTAAATAAACAAACTTCTGATGTAGATGAATTGAAATTCACTAAATATATATTACCTTGTCTAATACCTGATAAAACAATAACATTATCTCAGATTTAATAAGACATTTCAATTTATTAAAGGTTACCTGACACCCTTCATCACATAACTGACTTATGCTGATAAGGTTATGCTTCAGTCCCTTTACATAAGCTACCTCTTTGAAGGTGACTTCTCCAACCTTGACTTTTCCATAGCCTTTGGTCTGTCCACAGTTGGAGTCTCCAAATATAACTTTTGGTCCAAGATTTGCCTTGTAGTTGTTCAGGTTGGCCTTGTTCCATGTCATATGTTTTGAACAGCCACTGTCCAAATACCATTTATCATTTATTCTTCAACAACTGTGTACCTGCAAAAACAAAAACAAAAAGAACTATTTGTTCCTGACCCAGACTACCTTGGGTCTTTTTGTATTTCCACAAAAATCTGAAATAAAAGACATTTCAGGTTGGTCCATGTAACCTTGTGGATGATATCTCCTTGGAGGTATAATCCATTCAGTGAAAGGATTGATAGATTGTGAAGAATGAGAATTGTTCAGATTTGCTGTATAGTTTCTGTTTGATGAACTGGGCTGATTTCGTCGAGCGCCGTTCGACAAATGACTGATATTTTGTCGAGCGCCGTTCATATAATTACTATATAGAAAATCTGTCTTCAGAGTTCGTCGAACTCCGTTCGACGAAGTGGATGCATTTCGTCGAGCTCCGTTCGACTAATTCTGCTGAATTCTGCTATTCTCGACAGTCTTACTTGAAATGTTTTTACTTTCATCTACAACCTCTTTGCTCTTAGAAGAGATGAATTTTATAGGTGTGGAGAGTATGTTCTTCTTAATTAGAGGTGGCTCACTTGATGAAGCACCCAAGCCTAGTTTGCTATTAAGTCTAGCATTTACTGTGCTTGTAATATCCATCAGTTTGATGCTTCTCCTATTTAGGGATTCTTCAAATTTCTTGGCCTCAGAAAGTTTATTCTCAAGGAGAATAGTTTGTTCTCTAGAGGCAGCCAAATCTTTCTTAAGATTTACATTTTCTTCACTTATATTTTTCATTTCAGCTAGCTTATGTCTGTGTGAGATTATTTCTTTCTCAGATTTAATTAAGTCTAAGCAAAGAACCTTGAATTCATCTTTGAATTCAACTGAAGTAAAATCAAAGTTAGATATTACCTGATCTGCATCATTTTCAGCTTCAGATTCTGATGCATCATTTTCAGCTTCAGATTCTGATTCTTCATCTGAATTGCTTGCTGAGGCTTTGATAGCCATCATACAGAGACTTCTTTCTTCTTCATTATCTTCATCATCAGAAGAGCTGGATGATGAATCTGATTCAGTTTCACTCCAAGTATCAGCTACAAATCCTCTTCCCTTCTTTTTTGTGTTTGTGGGAGGAAGATTTGCTGGAGTTTCTTCTTTCTTCCTTTTCTTTTCTCTTTTCCTTCTTGTCCTTCTTGTTTTGATTTTCTGGACAATCAGGTGCTATGTGTCCTGGTTTCCTGCAACCAAAACATATAATTTCTTTAGAATTATTTTTGTCATACCTTGGCTTTTCCCTTGATCTGGAGTCCTTCTTTCTGAAGTACTTCTTAGCCATTTTGTAGAATCTCTTGGCTATAAGGCTCATGAACTCCTCATTTGCAGGAGTCTTTCCTTCTTCTTCTATAGCTTTGAAGGCAATGTTCCTGTCCTTCTTTGTTGGAGAGGAAGTGCTCACTTGTTCAGCTTCTCTTGTCTTGATGAGTTGCTCATAAGATTTGAGCTTTCCTAGCAGTGTCTCAGTAGTAATCTTATTGAGGCTTCTGGCTTCCTTGATAGGCCAAATCCTAGAGTCCCAAGTGCTGGGGAAGCACATTAGGATCTTGTCATTGATCTCAATTAATGATATTTCCTTGTCCAGTGTTTTCAGTTCACTTATAATTACACTTAATCTAGTGTACATATCTGCAACTGATTCTTTTTCATCCCTTTTGAAGTTCTCATACAGAGAGATCAAGTGAGATCTTCTGTCTTTTCTTTCATCAGCAGAGCCTGCAACCATATTGTTGAGAGAGGTCCATATCTCTCTAGCTGAGGTGCAATCCACCACTTTCTGAAATATGTTATCAGACATTGTTTGAGCCAGAATATTCATGGCTTTTACATCAGCACTCCTTTGCTTCTTTTGTGTTTCTGTCCACTCAGGAGGTGGGACAGCATGGTTGTCTGTTGTTGCTTCAGTACTTGTTGATGCTGAGGGAGCAGGAGGTCCTGTCAATATGACATTAAAGATTTCTTGATCAATAGAGCTCATATAAAGCCTAATCCTTGCTTTCCAAAGTGCAAACTTACTGAGATTGCACATAGGAAGTCTTGTGCTTGAATACTCTTTGTTTTGTGCCATGAGTTTTTAACAGAAAATAAAAACAATAAAAACTCTAAAATAATTTAAGATCTAATTGATCTTTGTGATCCAGGTGTTAGCATGTAAATAAGATCAACAACCCTCTGATACCAATTGAAAGTGGAGGCTAGATCTTAAATTAACTCTAGGGGGGGTGAATAGAGTTTAAAAACTTTTTCCCTTAGTTTTATAGCGAAATTAAAAGTAGTGATATATATGTGTATATGAGAGTGAGTAATAAAAACTAAGTAAAGAAAATCAGCACAACAACAAAACACAGAAATTCACAACACAGAAGACATAAGGAATTTTATAGTAGTTCCCCAATAACCTGGGTACGTCTACTCTTCTACCACACTTGGTAGGATCCACTATGAGGTTTGATCAGGTGCCCTCACACCAAGGGATTTTTGATAAGGTGTCCACACACCAATGGGAGTTTGTTCAGGTACCCAAATCACCGATAAGCTTTTGATAAGGTTCTTAAAACCCACACAAGGATTTTTTGATAAGGTGCCTTGCCACCAGTGAGTTACACTTTTGAAGGGAGTATTAACCCTGTACATAATGGAATGGAGAGGGGTTTAGATGTTCTTCTCTGTCAAGATGTATAGAGAAGACTCTAGTGGATTTGATGTTGAAGAAAGACTCCTCTATCTGATTGAAGTTGTTTTGACAGTTAAAATTGCTGGAGCTTTCTCTTTGTAAAACTTGATCCTCTTGTAGCTAATTAATCTGAGAGAAGTATTTCTTCAGATTATAGTTGCTCTGTTGAAGATCTGTGTTTGTCCTTCTTCTTCTTTCTTTCTTGATTCTTGCAGCAGGAAAATACTGAGAGATGGTGTGTCTGTTCTCAAAAAGTTTGTTCTGGTGAAGGAGAAGAAGATGAAGTTTTGTTCTTTGAATGATGCTGTGTAGGAAGAAGATGAAGATATGTTATTTTATTCTTCTATTCTTCCTGTAAATCTCTCTCTTCCTTTTCTGTCGATTTCCTGCACTGCAAATATGTAAAGTATGCTATTATATTTGATCTGTCGTGCTTGAGTATAATCTGCTGTATATCTTCTGCCTTTTCAAAATATCTGACAGTTATTAACTGCAAATCCCTTATATTAAAGAATATATTATTCTGAAAGCATATTTCTGGGAACTGTAACTGATACGCCGTAATTTCTTTCCTTTTTCATAATTTGTCCTTTTCTACTGGAAGATTCAACGGCTATAACTTAAATAATAAAGGAAATATATTTCCTTACTTAAGTTGATTGGAAAGAGCCGTTGCTTTCGTCGATCTGAGTTCAGAGAATAAGGTGAATATAATTCTGCTGAAATTTCTGTGCTAAAATAGAAAATATTTGATCTGCACAAAATTTGTGGAACGCAGACTGGAATTTGTCGAACGAAAAGATTTGTTGACCGCTGAGCCTGGATAAAATCGTCAAGCGCTGAGCTGAAGTAAAAATGTCGAGCGCTGCACTTAGCCAAATTCTTTGACCGCTGAGATGGATTCGTCGACCGCTGAGAAATAAGTCTGTTCATCGAACGCAGAAAGCTTGCCGTTTGTCGAACGCCGATAGCCATTTGTTGAACGCAGCTAGTCATTCGTTGAACGCATAATCTGAATGAATTCTCTAGATTTAACAGCCTAAACTCTTCCTAAACTCTTGACCCATAAACTATACATTGGGGTCAACTTGTCCTTAGTCAACAGATAGTGATCCTAGCCCAAATCAAAAATAGGATTGTTCCAACAGAATAGAGAAGCTATCCATTAAAGACAATGCTGATACTTCACTCAGAAATGAGAATCAGTCAGTGAAAGTTGAAATCGAGGATGAACCTGCAGAAAGCTCAGAAACGGCTGAAGAAGTGCAACCTGAAGAAGTTGCTGATGCAGAAGTACCCAGAATACTTCCAACTGCCTTGAGACAAGTGAGAGATCATCCCCAAGAGAAGATAATAGGAAATGTCAACCAAGGTGTGCTGACAAGGAGCAGAGCTGCAAATGAAGCATTGTACCTGCGTTTTCTCTCTCAAATTGAACCCAAGAAATTTGAGGAAGCAAATCAGGATCCATTTTGGATTGCAGCAATGCAGGAGGAGCTGAACCAGTTTAAAAGATGCAAGGTTTGGAAACTGGTCCCAAGACCCCAAGGACAGAACATCATAGGAACTAAATGAAGGATCTTGTGGCGCCCTTATAGGGGGGGGGGGGGTGAATTAGGGCCTTTTAAAAAATACGATTTTTACTTTAGAATTTTAAAACAAATTTTTCTTTTCTAAAAATTACTTATAAAAATTTCAAACCAATGTAAAATTTTAAATTAATTCAAACACAAATTTCTAAGATAAAGATTAAGCAACCATATTTGCAATTAAAGAAAAAGTCATAATTTTATAATCATGAAATTCACATACAAATAATATGATCTTAACAATGCTTAAGATCAAGGCACAAATATGATAATAAACCTTTTACAATTTGTGTTTACCAATCCTTCTCCCAAGGATCGGAAGGCTATCACTTGTCTCTCCCTAGACCAAGCCCAAGCCTATCCTCTAGATCTTCCCAAGATCTAGACGTAGCACACAAGTCCACGATTTCCCACCAAGCCACGCAAGGACTTGGACGCTCCACACAAGGAAGCGATTTTCCCCTAAGCCACGCAAGGACTTAGACGTCACGCACAAGGAGACGATTTCCCTACCAATACAAAATGAAATGTATATAAATGAAAATACAAAATGAAAAGAACAACTCCCTAGAAGTTCAGATCTTTGAAAGGAAGGTTGAAGCCTCGAGATGATCGTTGATGTAGAAGCGCGTCCGATCTCGTCTTCAATCTCAAACCTTCTAAGCACAAATGGGAGTTCTTGAGGTTCTGGAGCTCTCTGGTTCGTATGAACTCAGGAAAGGATTTGGAATTCTCAAAGCTCTGAATGCACGAACAAAAGGAGCCAATATATAGATTTTCGCTGTCGCCTGGGCGACATCACTGTCGGAATTTCTGACAGCGCTAAACTGCCGCTCGTAGTGCTGTCGTGCGGGCAGTTGCTGTAACGTCCGAGCTGTCGCCTGGGCGACATCGCTGTAGGATTTTCGACAGCGCAAAATTGTCATTCGTCGTGTTGCCGTGGGGGAAGTTGTTGTAACTTCTCTGCTGTCGCCTGAGCGAGATCAGCTGTCGGAAAATTCCGACATCGAAATTTTCATACACTCAAATTGAGCTCCAGCAGAATTGTGAACATCTCATACCTGTTACATGCACGCCATTAATAAAAATAGAATCAAATACAAACGGGACTTTGTTATTATCAAACCCGAAGAGTGCAAAACGCATGCTCCAACACTAAATGGGTCTATAGAAACAAGTTGGATGAAAATGGAATCATCACCAAGAATAAAGCAAGGCTAGTGGCAAAATGCTACATAAAAGAGGAAGGGATAGATTTTGATCAGGCATTTGCTCCAGTAGCCAGACTGGAAGCAATAAGACTGTTTCTAGCCTATGCAGCATACCAAGGATTCAAGGTCTATTAGATGGATGTGAAGTCAGCCATTCTAAATGGTGACCTCAAAGAGGAGGTATATGTAGAGCATCTGTCAGGTTTTGTAGATTCTACTCATCCTAATTACGTTTATTTTCTTAGAAAAGCCTTTTATGGCTTAAAGCAGGCTCCTAGGGCCTGGTATGAGACCCTATAAAGCTTTCTAACTGAGAATAAGTTCTCAAGGGGAAAGATTGATAAGACATTGTTCCTAAAGGAAGTGAAGGGCCTGATTTTGCTAGTGCAGATCTATGTGGACGACATCATTTTTGGCTCTACAGATAACAATCTCTGCAAAAAGTTTGCCAACTTGATGCAGGGAAAGTTTGAGATGAGCAGTATAGGTGAACTCAAATACTTCCTAGGTCTCCAAGTGAAACAATCTGAAGATGGTATATTCATCTCTCAGACCAAGTTCACTAGGGAGCTAGTCAAGAAATTTGGATTGGAGAGTGCTTCTTCAATAAAGATTCCAATAGGGACCAATGTGTCTCTGGACAAGGATGAGAATGGCATACCCTTTGATGAAACCAAGTACAGATGCATGATTGGATCCTTGCTCTACTTAACTTCAAGTAGGCATGACATAATGTTTGCTACATGTGTATGTGCTAGATATCAGGTGAACCCTAAGGAATCTCATTATGTCTCTGTCAAGAGAATCTTAAGATACCTAAAGGGTACATCAAATCTTAGCATATGGTACCCTAGGAACAATGGCTGTGAACTAACTGGCTATTCAGATGCAGATTATGCAGGGTGCAAGGAAGATAGGAAAAGTACATCAGGGACATGTCAATTCCTTGGTGGAAGACTGATCTCTTGGAGCAGTAAGAAGCAGACAAGTGTGGCAATCTCAACAGCAAAATCAGAATATATCTCGGCTGGAAGCTGCTATGCCCAACTGCTATGGATCAAACATCAACTTGAAGATTACAACCTAAAGATGACCAAAACACCCATGTTTTGTGACTCTTCAAGCGCAATCTCAATTGCTAAGAATCCTGTCTCTCACAGCAAGACTAAGCATATTGAGATCATGTATCACTTCATCAGGGAGCATGTGGAAAATGAAGATATCACGCTTGAGTTTTTCCCAACAGACAAACAAGTGGCTGATATATTTACAAAGCCCCTAGATGAAGCTAAGTTCAACTTCTTCAAATTCCAACTGGGAATGTTGAACTTAGAGTAATCCTCTACTTAGTTCTCACTAATCCCTTTCTAGATGATTGGTTAGACAACCTTTCAGGATTTGGATGAACTATAACCGAGAAAGGGGGAGCCTTGGACTATTGTCTCCTAAGAGAAGAGCTCCGGAAAAGAAGTCAGAAAGGGGGAGAAAGTGCATTAAATGTTCAAGACAAGATGCTCAAGAAGACGACCTCAAAGATAGGGGGAGCAAAGAAGTAGGGGGAGCCATAAAGAAGAGACATCAAATCAAGGGGGAGCCACAGGCTTGATGCACTCAGAAAGTTCAGCAAAAGATAAGTTCAAATCTTACATGCTCACAAGTTGAGATTATACGATTTACTTCCAAGTGAAAGTAGTCTTGAATTGAGATTCTGACTTCTTCAAATAGGGGGAGATTGTTGGGAATCTTGACCATGCGATTCCTGATTTGAAGAAGTCACCAAGTCAAGAATACTTCACTTTGTATTCGATCATTTCTCTAGCTTATAAATCTCAGGAAACTAGAAGAACAAGATTCGTCGAACGCAGAAGGGAGTTCGTCAAACGCAGAAGGGAGTTCATCGAACGAAAAAGGAAGATCGTCAAACTCAGAAGGAAGATCGTCGACCGCTGAAACTGGGCGAGATCGTCGAACTCAGAGGGAAGATCGTCGCTGAGACTAGGCGTGTTCGTCGAACAAAAAAGGAAGATCGTCGAACTCAGAAGGAAGATCATCGACCGCTGAGACTGGGAAAGATCGTCGAACGCAAAGAAGACGCGGTATTGTCGACTTCACCAAAGTGGCCTTGTCGTCGAGAAAGAAAAAACATCGTCGTGAAGAAGCCTTGTCACTGAAAAGGCTAAGTATGACTGATGGCGTCGAACATCATCATAAAGAAGGAATGTCGTCGAGAAGACTGAAGAAGGACATCTGAAGACAAGCAGCTGCTAAAATATGGTCTGTCGGCATGCTATCACTCATGTCGTCGAGAGAACAAGGTGATTACGATGACACAGTCAGAGACAACATATTGTTGTATATGCAGAAGCGGCAGAATGTCTCGAATCATCGAGATATCTGCTTCAGAGGCAGAAGCAAGAAGAACTGAAGGTCTACCCAAGTTCAAGGCATCGACAAAGTCCTGTCATCGAGATATTGTCCATGACGTCGTAACAATGGAAATATCATCGAGACAGATTCAAAAGTTGCAGACTCGCTGTCAGCATTTAATGCCACCGCCTGATTGTCTAATCAGCGTGTGCACTTAAGGAAAGGAGCGTCTGACACTTAAGGCACATTTTCAGAAGACCGTTGGGGACCTCGCAGTCTTATAAAAGAGATAAGAGGTTGCCCTAACGCGGTATCGATCGATCAACAAAAAAGAACTTGTGCATATTTTGAATCGAACAGTACAAGCGGCACAAGAAAGATAGAAAAAGAAGAAGCAGTCATTTTCATCGACTATTAAGTTTCCATTCTTCATCAGGCTAAGAAAAGATTTGAAGAAGAACCGTGCACTCAAGATCTGATTCAGAAGCATCTTCTTCAATCTCAAGGAGCGATCTTCAACAGGCTAAAGTTGTCAATCTTCATCCGGCATAAGTAACAGTTTTATTACTGTAATCTTTGTAAGGCTTGCGGGCCAATTTGTCTAGCTTGAGGGCTGGAGAGTTGTGAGGCTTGAGGGCCAGGGCAGTGGACTTGCGGGTCCGACACCGTCTAGCTTGCGGGCTGGAGAGCTGTGAGGCTTGAGGGCCAGGGCAGTGCACTTGCGGGTGCGATTTGTCGAGCTTGCGGGCTCGGGGGCAGTAGGGGCTTGCGGGCCTAGGCTGTTGGGACTTGCGGGTCCGTATTGTAGGGCTTGAGGGCCTGAGTGTTGAGCTTGCGGGCTCGGGGCAGTAGGGGCTTGCGGGCCTAGGCTGTTGGGACTTGCGGGTCCGTGTTGTAAGGCTTGAGGGCCTAAAGCTTTTTGGCAGAGTTTTGCTGAGCCTAGCACACTGCTAGGTAGGCGTAGAGGGAAAGAGGACTACTCAAGACATCCTGTCTTGAGGAACCTCTATAGATCTTGTGTCGTCTGCTGTGCCTTTTGTGTGTGATATTTTACTGCTGTGCTTAAATACTCATAACTCACACTAATATATCAAAAAGAACCAAGATCACCTAACACCCCCCCCCCCCCCCCCATCTAGGTGAACGTTCCATAACTAACATAGACCCTGAATACATTAAGAGGTTTGGTGCCCTGCTTGAAGCCCTTAAGAAAGCAAATGCTCTATGTAAGGCCCAAGCAGCTGAAATCATCTCCTTGAGTGATAAGAGAGATGAGCTACTTGAGAAAGTAACTGAACTAGATCAAAAGAAGACCAAATTGTCAAAGAACTAGAGGATAAGCTCTTAGAAGAAAGGAAAATTGTGGCTAGTTATTCTAAGCCACAAACTGTTCTTCATTTGATTGATGGCTTTTCACAAACAAATAAGAAAGGTTTGGGCTACTCTCAAAGTGAAAACAGTTGGAAATCTACTCAAGGGAAGACAGACTTTATAAAAGTGATCATACCCACAAATTCATATGATCACAGTAACATCTATGGATGCAAAGAGAGCAAGGAGATAGAGAGTGGTCTTAAGCTCCCTTCTACTTGGCTCAACAAAAGACAAACTTTCCTTCGGAAGAGTGCACTATTTTCACCCCAAATGAATCCTCTTATGAAGGCTTTCAGAAATTCTCATGTTGGGGAAAAAATTTCAGCTTCCAAGAAGGGAGGGTTAGCTGCCAAACAACAACTCAACCTAGTCAGACCAAGCACAATAAGAAAATCTAGATACAATAGATTTGAATGTTGGTGTTGTGGTAAGATATGGCATTTTGCTTTAGACTGTTGGTTTAATCCAACTATCCAAAATTCTCCTCACAAGAAAATTAGAAAGAAAGCTGTTAATTTTCCATTTAGATCATTCTCTAACAAGCACCTAGGACCCCAAGAAAGGATGGGTTCCAAAGGAAGTGTAGCTGTCTTGCAGGTATGTCGAAAAACCACCAAGACTCTTGTGTGGTATTTGGACAGTGGGTGTTTCAGGCACACGACTGGGACTAGAATCCTATTGAACGAGTTTACACCTGTAGAAGATGGACCCAAAGTCAAATTTGGAGGATCTGACAGAGGTGTAGTCAAGGGGTATGGTATGATCACTAATTGTAATATCACTATCACAAGGGTAGCTTAGATTGAAGGGTTACAACATAACCTCATTAGCATAAGTCAACTTTATGACTTGGGTATGTTGTTGCCTTCCACAAGGATAAGTGCTTGATCAAGGATTCTAAGAATGTTGAATTTCATTTGTATTGTTTGAATTTCATTTGTATTAGACATGATGAGCATGTGGGTCTTGTAGCAAATGATGGAATGTCTGCTTGTGTAAAGTGGCACAAGAGACTAGCCCACATTTACTATAAGTGTCTTAAGAAATTAATGACAGAAAATTTGGTAAGGGATGCTCCTAAGTTGGATTGTCTAGAAACGTGTCCTTGTCATGCATGCCAAATGGGCAAACAAACAAGGGCTACATTTAAAAGCATACAGGACAAACAACTCACTATGTGCTTATACTTTCTGCCCGTGGACCTATTTGGCCCTATGGAAGTGCTCAGCCTATGAGGGATGGCTTATACATTGGTTATTGTTTATGATCACTCTAGGTTTGACTGGGTGTCCTTTTTAAAACACAAGTCTGATACCCTAAGTACATTCTAGAATTTTGTTAGACAAATTCAGAATGAAGTAAACAACTCTATGGTCAAAATCAGTAGTGATCATGGAACTGAATTTCAATCTGGTTCAATGAATTAATTTTGTGAAGAAGGTATCCTACAAGAGTTTTCTTCTCCCAGAACTCCACATCAAAATTGGGTTGCTGAGAGGAAAAATAAAACACTTATTGAGGCTGGTAGGACTATGCTAAATGACTCCTCACTTCTATAATATCTCTGGGCTGAGGCAGTTAACACTACATGTCATGTGCAAATAGAGTACTCATCAATAAGAACCATAATATGACTCCCTATGGGCTGATTAAAGGTAAGAAGCCAACACTAGCTTACTTCAAATATTTTGGAAGTAAATGTTATGCGTTGAGGAATAATATGCATTACATTACCAAATTCTCTAAAAAGAGTTATGAAAGTTCTTCGTAGGATATAACAAAACTAGCAAAGCCTACATAGTCTTCAATAAGAATGCTATTACAATTGAGGAATTTATTCATATAGTTTTTGATGAGAGCAGCATGCTGCATAACCCATTTTCTAGTTCATCTAGTGCAGGAATTGAAGCAGGATTGGAAACCCTTAAAATCAGAGAAGAAGAAAAAATTGAGAAGAAAGAACCTTCCACACAGGACTCTATTCTAGAAACAGTAGGAGAGACTACTAAAGACCCAAATCTTCAGAATGAAAATCTTGAAGCAGTAACTAAAGAATTTACTGGAATATAAGAACCACCAAGAGTGCTTCCTACAGCTGTGAGTCATTTAGAAATCATCCAACAAATCAGATAATTGGTGAGCTTAATCATGGAATTAGAACCAGAAGAAATGCTCTGAATGAGAACCTGCACCTTAGTTTTCTATCACAACTAGAGCCAAAGAAATTTGAGGAGGCCAATGAAGACCAATTTTGGGTTATGGCCATGCAAGAAGAGCTCAACCAATTCAAGATATGCAAAGTTTGGAAGCTTGTTCCAAGGCCACAAGGGCATAATGTCATTGGGATAAAGTGGGTTTACAGAAATAAAATGGATGAAGTTGGAGTGATTGTAAAGAACAAAGCAAAATTGGTAGCTCAAGGTTACAGGCAAGAAGAAGGGATAGACATTGATCAGACATTTGCTCATGTTGCTAGAGTAGAGGCCATCAGGCTCTTCCTAGCTTATGCAACATTCAAGGGATTCAAAGTTTACCAAATAGATATGAAGTCATCATTCTTAAATGGAGATTTGAAAGAAGAAGTCTTTGTAGCTCAACCACCAGGTTTTATCTCTCCTACCCATCCTGATTATGTCTATTTTCTAAAGAAAGCCTTATATGGCTTGAAGCAAGCTCCAAGGGCTTGGTATGAGACAGTGTCTACCTTTCTCCTTGAAAACAAGTTCTCGAGAGGGAAAACAGATAAGACTCTTTTCTTGAGAGAGTTGCAGGGTCAGATCCTTTTGGTCCAAATATATGTTGATGACATTATATTTGGATCAACTGATGAGTGCCTTTGTAAGAAGTTTGCTAAACTCATGCAAAGTAAATTTGAAATGAGCAGTATGGGAGAACTTAAATATTTCCTAGGTCTCCAAATAAAGCAATCTGAAGAAGGAATCTTCATTTATCAGACCAAATTTACTTTGGATATCATAAAGAAATTTGGAATGGAGAACTCTACCCCTATGCGAACTCTTATGGGTTCAAATATGTCTCTAGACAAGGATGAGAAGGGGAAACACTATAATGAGTCCATGTATAGAAGCATTATTGGCTCATTGCTCTACCTCTCTGCTAGTAGGCCAGACATCATGTTTGTTACATCTGTCTGTACAAGTTATCAAGTGAACCCCATAGAATCCCATTATTCAATAGTCAAAAGAATTTTGAGATATTTGAAGGGTACTTCCAATCTAGGACTCTGGTATCCTAAGTCAAATGACTTTGAGTTGTGTGGTTAATCTGTTGCACACTTTGCTGGATGCAAAGAGGACAAAAAAAGCCTTTCAGGAACTTGTCAGTTCTTGGGGAGAAGACTTGTGTTCTGGAGTAGCAAAAAGCAAAATAGCATTGTTATCTCTACAGCTGAATCAGAGTTCATTTCTACTGGTAGTTGTTGTGCACAAATTTTTTGGATTCAACACCAATTAGAGGATTACAATTTGTAAATAAAGAGAACACCTTTCTTTTGTGACTCATCAAGTGCCATTTATATTGTTAAGAATCCTGTGGCACATAGTAGAACAAAGCATATTAAATTAGATATCATTTTATTAGGGAGCATGTAGAAAAGGAGGGCATCTGTCTTGAGTATGTCAATACATAAAGGCAGATAACTGATATTTTTACTAAGCTCCTTGATGAGTCAAAGTTCAATCAATTCAAAATTGAATTGGGGATGCTAAGTTCTTAAATTGGGCAAGTTGAATTCCATATGTCTCATATTAGAGGATTTAAATAAATTTGATAAGGGGCTGGCTCTTTTACAAGGTCCACCTTAAAGAAGACTAACATTTTTAGTTTTTTAAAGACAACAACAATATATTGACTAAGGCATAAGCAGAATAGTCTAGACAATACTGAATATTATTAAAATCGTCTTGATGAATCAAGACGATATTATATTCTCGACGACAATGCATTTGTCATCAAGACGATACTGAATACACCATTTAGACTAGAAGATGACGTCACAGATCACATAAGCGTCATAATTATGCCGAAATTACGGGCCTTTCAAAACGGTTCGCCAAGATTTCATCAGGTACGCGCCTATTTACCTTCCCAAAGCATCATAGTATATATTAGGCAATGTGAGAGCATAAAAATTGCGCACACACAAAATCCTAGAATCCCTATTTCATCTTCTTCTTTCTCTCGACGACTACCTACAACAAGCAATGGCTCCAAAAATCACAGATGAGAAAGTTCTTTCTGGAGGAGAGCTAATCAAAGATGGATTCAAAGGAGCTGCCGAAGAACTTGATATGGTGACTACCCTGCTATATGCTTATGAACTAGAGTATGTTCTTACAGAACCTACTCGACTATACCACACAACACTGTCTGAAATTTATGATAATCCCCAAATCAGCAAGGTAGGAAAAGCAATCCTCACCACTGTGTCTGGAGAGTATATAAGGATTACTACCTTGGGCCTAACCAATGCCCTTAAATTAACTGTCTTGGAGGAGAATGAAGAAGAAGAATTAGTTAACCCTTAGGATGTCTTGGAAGGATATAAATGGTGTGACCTGGATGGCAAACCTTATGGCTGTATTCAGAGAAATAAAATAAATGTTCAGGGTAAGCTCTTATCAGACATTATTGGAAAAGTACTATTGTGTAAAGTTAGGTCACATGATAGACTCTCAAAAGGAATGTTTGTGCTAATGGTAAGGGTAATTCTTGAAAAGAAGACTGATTGGGGGCAAGGTTTTGTTCAATAAAATCAAGGACAGTTTGAAAACCCCAAACTTTGGCAGAATTCTCTCTCTCTCTCTACTTAAAGCACTCCATCCCTCAACATCTCAATGAATCTGAATCAACTCCCCATCATTATCTAAAAAGAATAGATATGAAGACCATAAGCAGATGAGAGAAGAAATTCACCAAAAAATAGCAGGTGAACCTTCCTCCCCAAGAATTGATGTTCCTAACAGTCCTGCACAACTCCCACAAATAGTTCAACACTCTCTTGCTCATATTGAGGGGGAGCCTCTAAGAGAAGATGTTGGATCTTACGGTGCCCTTAGAGGGGGGGGGGGGGTGAATAAGGGAATAAATTTTTTTTTTATAATTTTAAGAAAATTACTAAATTGTTTTATAATATGCGAAGGTAAAATAAAAATTTAGCTAAATGAATAGAAAATTATGAATTTGCAATTTTAGAAATATGTACTAAATTGTTTTATGATGAAAGAGATTGAAATAAACAATTTAGATTTAGAATTTAAAACTTAGAACACAATATAATAGAGATTACGCCAAGTGATAGAAATCAAGTAAACACAAAAGAGACATGATTATATTATATGACAAAGTGTTTACATAAATTTGATTTCTATATCGCTAGAAATCGGAGGCGTACAAATGTAAATTTCTTTTTGTTTACCAATCCTTCTCCCAAGGATCGGAAGGCTATCACTTGTCTCTCCCTAGACCAAGCCCAAGCCTATCCTCTAGATCTTCCCAAGATCTAGACGTAGCACACAAGGCCACGATTTCCCACCAAGCCACGCAAGGACTTGGACGCTCCACACAAGGAAGCGATTTTCCCCTAAGCCACGCAAGAACTTAGACGCTCCGCACAAGGAAGCGATTTTCCCTACCAATACAAAGTAAAATGTATATAAATGAAAATACAAGATAAAATAAGAACTCCCTAGAAATTCAGATCTCTGAAAGAAAGGTTGAATCCTCGAGATGATAGTTGATGTAGAAGCGCGTCCGATCTCGTCTTCAATTTCAAAACTTCTCAGCAAAAATGGGAGTTCTTGAGGTTCTGGAGCTCTCTGGTTCGTATACACTCAGGAAGGGACTTGGAATTCTCAAAATCATGGAATGCACGAACACAAGGAGTCAATTTATAGAAAATCGCTGTCGCCTGGGCGACATTGACTGTCGAAATTTTCCGACAGCGCTAAACTGCCGCTGGAGTGCCGTCGTGCGGGCAGTTGCTGTAACCGCCGAGCTGTCGCCTGGGTGACATTGATGTCGGAATTCCGACAGCGCAAAACTGCCGGTCGTGGTGGTGTCGTGGGCAGTTGTTGAAACCTCCGAGCTGTCTCCTGGGCGACATCGCTGTCGGATTTCCGACAGCTCAAAACTGCCTTTCGTCGTGCTGCCGTGGAGGGAAGTAGTTGTAACTTCTCTGCTATCGCCTGGGCGACATCAGCTGTCGAAATTTTCCGACAGTGAAATTTTCCTACATTCAAATTTAGCTCCAGCAGAAATGTGAACATCTCATACCTGTTACCTGCACACCATTAATAAAAATAGAATCAAATACAAACGGGATTTGTTATTCTCAAACCGGACGAGTGCGAAACGCATGCTCCAACAATCTCCCCCTTTTGATAATAACAAATCCTTATACTAAGAAATCGAATAAATCTTAAATAGATAGTGACAAGTACATTATGTATGCACAAGTGACAAGTACATTATGTATGCACAAGTGTGAACTTATGATCTTCATGTTCTCCCCCTTAATATGATCTCCCCCTTAATATTAGCTCCTTCTAAAATTATTCTCCCCCGACTTATAAACTCCCCCTACATGAAAGCTCACTTAATTAATTAAGTAATTTAAGTGATTTAAGTGATTTCTTAGTATCTTCTCCCCCTTTGATATTATCAAAAGTAATGAATATAGGGATGAGTGTATATCTTTTAAGATAGGTAAGGAACCATTTATTGAAGGATTTTCATGATCGAGCATATGTTAATGTATGCACCTCCTATATGATTACTCCCCCTACAAATTTACCCATTTTTTTAAGTTTAATATCATTATAATGCACTCCCCCTAAATCTTAGATTTATGCAATTTAATCTCCCCTTTTGGGTAGAATCAAAAGAGGGTTTAGGTGAGGGTCGTAAGGAGGCATTTCTTATAAATGATAAAGAGTTTAAGCATAGCATATATAAGAGATTTCAAATAAAAAGATAAGAGTTGTAAGCAAGCGGAAGATTATAATAAACATATTTTTGTAAGCATGAAAAGCATAAGTAGAAATATGAGTTTTAGTTCAAAATTGAAAGATGTTTAAACCTTGTTGAAATCTCAAATTTTTTTTCATAAAAATACCAAACATGAAATGAACATATCAAAGAGATATTATACTACAATGTTACTTAATTTAAAGTTCAAGAGATACCAAAACATTGTAGAGATCATGCTAGGTTATCTAGTGCATTTTTCTATAAAGAGTAGTATAGATAAAGCATTAGAATCCAATACTCATGAGAAGAAGTGTTACGAAAGATAATGATGTGCACATAAGTGTATTTTGGGCAATGTTAACAATTGATTTAAATCATCAAAATACAAGACATATGTAAAGTAAAGTGCACAATAAAATACAAGTAAATTACTTTCACACACTTTTAATGCACATAATATTTAACAAAGTGGTGTAATAAACAAAGTTTGCTCAAGACACTTTACTATTCTTTCCAAGGTGCTCAACCTCACAATGCTTATGAAGACTTATCAGGAGGTTCAAGTAGTGCTTGGTGGAGGTATATTTGTCTACATATATAATTTTTGTTCACATTTGTGAGACAACATTCTCCGAATACACTTGTTTCGTAAACCAAAATTTCTAACTTAACCACTTTTCTAAATTTCATAAGTGCTATTCAAATGGAGTGTAGGCAATAAACTTACGCAAGTTTTAATTCATTGTACAAATACAATACACAAGCAAACATTTTTAGATTTAGACACACATGTTGATTACCAAAATAAGTGAGTGAAATGTATCATTATCAATCATAAAACATTTACTCATACTTAGAGGCATGCTAAGCTTGTATCTACACATTTTTCAATACAATTGATGCACTTTAAATAGATATATCAAAGTATGATAAGCAAAATAATGTTCATAGTAATTTGAAGAAATAAGGTTTAACATTGTAAATAATTCTAAATAATAGAATTCATACATTCTTGATATTTGACAATAAAGATCATACAGTTTTTTTTTGTTTTATCATTTTTTAAATCAAATAAAAACAGAAAATCACAAAAAAAAACATATTTTTGTAATTTTTGAATTTTGAACTTTTTTAGTTGATTTTTCATAATATAAAGAAAATGAAAATAAAATAAACAGAAACACAAAATTAGATTTGTACACATAAATTAACATATTTTTGTGGATTTTTAGAAATTTTAAATTTCTGATTATTGATATTGATTAAGTGTCCTTAAAGTAGTTCCATGCTGAAATTTCAGAATTTTTTGGAGATCTCTAGGTGGATCAAATTTGCATGAAACTTTGGCTTTTCAAATTCTCGTGTTTTACAAAACCATTTAAACATGAAGATATAAACTATGAAGACACAAGAGGACATTTTTTATTAAACAACCCAAAATATGCATGATTTAAGTGATAAGTAAATAAAATGATCATGCAAATAGTAATATAAGTACGTCCTAAGATTAAAGATTACCCCGACTAAATGTCTACACCCTAGCCCCGTACTAAGTGACGGATGGGCATGAGGAGCTGCACGCATGCCGTAGGTTGGGGTGTTAGTCCCATATGCACACACTAGAGAACACTCAACCTAGCACTCTTTCCCCCCAGTGCCTCGCAAGGCCCCACTGGATCCCTCCCCGGTTAAGGACAAGACATGTCTTATAAGTTAGGTCTCTAATGCATACAACCCTACGCCCCCGCTATTGTGAGATATGAAGTCCTAGGTGAAATAATATTTTGGAAAACCTATGCTTTTAAATCTAAGGGTTGATACATAAACTATGGGTTTTGCTTAATGTGATGAGTTATATAAAGTCGCATAGTTTATCTACTTTTATGAGACGACGATATGAGATAACTAGCACAATTACTAATATTCAATAAGTGATAAAGCTAGTATGATGAGTTTTGGGTTTAAAGTTATGTCATAAGATTAATATTAATATTGCATGTATTCCAAAATAGAATTTCAAATTATAGATCTAGAATGGAGTGATGATTTAGTTTGATTTATACTTTTATTATAAAGTTGATTCTAGAGTCTACAAATATGAGAGATACATGCAATCACTAGCAAAGCAGATAAATACATCAAATAATGTAAAGAAAACATTATTCATAATTTTTATCATAAGATTCATAATTCCTATTATCGATTTGAGATATGTCTTGATAGAACATGAATTATGATTTATGATTAAAGAGAATTTTTGCATAGAATATATGTTAGATCATCATGATGTGTGTAAATTCTAATTCTTCTAGACTTATGACAATATGAATTGGTGATTTTTGTTTGAATGAGCACGTTTGAATTGTAAGTCTAGAAAATGATGATCAAGCTATCATATCAAAGACAAAGATCACAAATATATAGTTTTGAAATAAAATGCCATTCAATAATTGAATTTATTGATCTTTGGTTTTGCATGATAATATATGATTCATGAAACAATATTCATAAATATTCTAATGATTAATTCATAAACTATGTGTTTGTTGGAATTTTAGTATTCTATATAATTTCAAATCACATAGTTATCATGATATTTTAATAACATTGTAAATGTTATACCTAGCATATAAATTAAAGCACAAATTAAGAAGTGATGCTAGAATGATACATTTGAATGCAATGTTATTACATAGAATTAATGGAGATAATGTTGCATGTAATATGACATGTTTATAAATTAATTTTCTTTAGACCTATAATGAAATGATTAAACTTTTGATTTGATCTTAATGATATAAGATGATTCTAAGGTCTAAATTACATGCAAACAATGGTGACACGCATCACACATACTATCTAAATTAATATATGAAACAATTATACATTGGATATCATGTGATGAAAAAAAAACCTTAAACACAGAAATTTCCGAATCAAGAGAACTAAGATAGCATTTAAAAACGGAGTTGAAATTGGGCAAATTGACAGCACCAAACAAACTTAAATGGGCAAGTTTAGTTTGCCGATAGATGGAGATTTTTGTGCTCTTTCTGAAAAGATATTAACGCGAAAAACTGACGAGCGGATCAAAAGATATGGCTATTTGAAGTTTTGATCAAAAACTTGCTTTTTGAAAGATTAAGCATGCGTTTAGATGAATTTTTGTTTTCGATTTTATTTGATAATATTTTTCATAATAAGGGCTATCAAATGCAGCAAATAACATAGAAAGTAATCAAACTGTTGCGCATTTTAATTTTTAGCTTAAGCCCTTTTAATAAACCAATTAAATCCATTTTTAAAATTAATTTCATTAGTCTTGAAAAATAGTTTCAATATTCTAATTATAATGTTAATTCAAGACATTGATGGGTAAAGGATTTAAAAGGATATATATAACAAAAAAAAATAAGAGGTATGTCTCTTTTAAAAATCATATGACTTAATGTTCAATTTTAATTCAATTTGATTTGATAAACATTAGGCTTAATATGTGAAAGTCATATTTCATAAAATATAGAGTGACCATAAGCATTTTGGATCAATAAATACAAAAACAAACAAAAGAAAAAGAAATAAAGCACATCATGAAGTAGAGTATTGATATTTCATTTTTAATTATTTCTACTTCATGCAAATGAAAGATACTAAATGGTAAGAGATTTAGGTATCCAAAATTGACCATGTATAATGGTTCCTTTGGGCACCCAAATATGTCGTGATGGCTTTTGAGAAGATAATGATGAATGAGCCTTTTTAATTAATGTTGATATGTCATTTTTCTTTATGGGTCTCCATTCATACATTGGTTGTTTATTACTTAAATCCATATAATGATTATGTGAATTGTTTGAAAAATAATTCATTGGAGGTTTATGTTTATTTAAATTATTTTTCAAAATAGCTTGATGTTGATAATCATAATGATTTTTATTATATGGATTGTTTAAAATTTTATAAGAGTGATTGTCTTTCTTTAGAAGTGATTGTTGAAAAAGTGGATTACAATATGTTTTAGAAGATTGATCATTATTTTGATGATTTTCATTTCCACTCTTTCTTATAGACATACTCTTGTAATATAAAGGATAATATTTTATATTTTGATTTTCATGAAAAGGAGTTTTTAAGTTTGAGTCATGATTGAAAATATATTGAGACTTATAATAGTGACTCTTAAGAATTTTGTGAGGGTCATAATTCTTTTTGAAACTTAACTCCTTTTGAGTTGATGTATGAAAATGATCCTTTTTAGAAATGATTTTGTAAGTTAATTTATCCTTGTTATTCAAAATCTTATGATGAGATTCATTAAATGACATTTGAAATTTTTCAATAAAAGATTTTAATTGTATTAACTTACAGGATAAAACATCATTTTCAATTAACAATTTTTCATTATGCCTTTTAGAAATTAAGAGCCCTTTTTCAATTTCCTTGAATTTTTCTTTTAATAAATTGCAATTAAGACAAGGAATAGGAATTTCAACTAAAGAGCATGAAAGAGAATTTAACACATCAATATTTGATTCTACGTTATCGTTTGCTTTTAAAGATTTATTTTCTAAACGTAATTTGGAATTAGCAATTTTTAATTTTAAAATTTTACGTTTAGCAATTTTAAGCATACGAGATGTAGAAATAGAATTCGTTACAAAAAGAGAAGTTTTTGATTTTCTTACCTTGCAATTATTTCCGTCTTCTCTTTTGCTTGATGTGTTGCCAACAAATGAGTCCAATATTGTGATGTTGTATTCTTCTTCCTCCAAGCATAAGTCCTCATCGATTTCTTCTCTTGGATCCATAAGAAATTCCTCGTCGATTTCTCTCTTAGATTTATCATCCTCCAAGAATGAGTCCTTGTCGATTTCTTCTCTTGGATTCATAAGGAATTCCTCTTGTTCATCATCTGTAGAAGGAAGACTATAAGTATTCTCAAGAAATTTCCAAACTTCATAAGCAGTAGGAAGTGTATAAATAAGTTTGAAAATATTTTGATCTAATGCACAATATAGACTATTCATAGATTTGGCATTTAAAAACATTTCATTTTTATTTAAAATACTTGGGGGCATTTTAATTGTAATATTCCATACTTCCATATCCAAAGATTTAAGAAATTTTTCCATTAGACATTTCCACCCATTATAATTTTTCCCTTCAAATAAAGGTGGTGCTAAAGATTTTTCATTTATAAGAAAATTTCCCCTATTAGTAGAAGTGAGATCATGAGACACCATTATTGCTGGTTTTTACACCGTTTGGAATAACCTGCTCTGATACCACTTGTTGGATCTTACGGTGCCCTTAGAGGGGGGGGGGGGGGGTGAATAAGGGAATAAAAATTCTTTTTATAATTTTAAGAAAATTACTAAATTGTTTTATAATATGCGAAGGTAAAATAACAATTTAGCTAAATGAATAGAAAATTATGAATTTGCAATTTTAGAAATATGTACTAAATTGTTTTATGATGAAAGAGATTGAAATAAACAATTTAGATTTAGAATTGAAAACTTAGAATACAATATAATAGAGATTACGCCAAGTGATAGAAATCAAGTAAACACAAAAGAGACATGATTATATTATATGACAAAGTGTTTACATAAATTTGATTTCTATATCGCTAGAAATCGGAGGCGTACAAATGTGAATTTCTTTTTGTTTACCAATCCTTCTCCCAAGGATCAGAAGGCTATCACTTGTCTCTCCCTAGACCAAGCCCAAGCCTATCCTCTAGATCTTCCCAAGATCTAAACGTAGCACACAAGGCCACGATTTCCCACCAAGCCATGCAAGTACTTGGACGCTCCACACAAGGAGGCGATTTTCCCCTAAGCCACTTAGACGCTCCGTACAAGGAAGCGATTTTCCCTACCAATACAAAGTAAAATGTATATAAATGAAAATACAAGATAAAATAAGAACTCCCTAGAAATTCAGATCTCTAAAAGGAAGGTTGAAGCCTCGAGATGATAGTTGATGTAGAAGCGCGTCGGATCTCGTCTTCAATTTCAAAACTTCTCAGCAAAAATGGGAGTTCTTGAGGTTCTGGAGCTCTCTGGTTCGTATACACTCAGGAAGGGACTTGGAATTCTCAAAATCATGGAATGCACGAACACAAGGAGTCAATTTATAGAAAATCGTTGTCGCCTGGGCAACATTGACTGTCGGAATTTTCCGACAGCGCTAAACTGCCGCTGGAGTGCCATCGTGCGGGCAGTTGCTGTAACCGCCGAGCTGTCGCCTGAGCGACATCGATGTCAGAATTCCGACAGCGCAAACTGCCGGTCGGGGTGGTGTCGTGGGCAGTTGTTGAAACCTCTGAGCTGTCGCCTGGGCGACATCGCTGTCGGATTTCCGACAGCTCAAAATTGCCTTTCGTCGTGCTGCCGTGGAGGGAAGTAGTTGTAACTTCTCTGCTGTTGCCTGGGCGACATCAGCTGTCGGAATTTTCCGACAGTGAAATTTTCCTACATTCAAATTTAGCTCCAGCAGAAATGTGAACATCTCATACCTGTTACCTGCACACCATTAATAAAAATAGAATCAAATACAAACGAGATTTGTTATTCTCAAACCGGACGAGTGCGGAACGCATGCTCCAACAGAAGATACTATTGTGATGGGCAGTGATCCAGCGCCTCAAGAGGAGGTGACCCCAGAAGATATTCTGACAATTGCTCAAAAGGCTGTTTTGGATATGGAAGTTGCTGTGTCTGAGGACAGTCCAAGTGGTGGACATGAAGTTGGTGAAGAGGTAGAAGATTCTTACAGATCTTTGGATGAATTTCTAAATGATGATATGTCTCAAAGTACTCCAGAAAATGAATATGAGCAGCCCTCTGAAATACCTGCAATAATGGAGGGGGAGTTAACTGCTCAACTCACACTGCTACCCTCACCTCCAAGGATGGAGGATGAGCAACATTCTCCAGTCCTCCCAACCCCCACAACCACATCAACTGAGTTTATGTACCCAATAGAAGTATTGCTTGATATACAAAGAATACAGTTTGAAGCTTATGTAAATAATGTTATTACAAATTGTAAAAATGAGCTATCTGCTAGGATAGATGTTTTGCAAGAGGACATCCAGCATATCAACCATCAAAATGCAAATATATACAACACTGCTACAAATGTTTTTGCTAATACATGCAATGAAATAGTTCATATAAATGAAGCAACTTTGCTGATTGGACAACAACTTAATATAGTGCTTGATAGAATGTCCACTCTAAGAGATAATCAGTATGCCATCATACAAAACTAGAATGTGAACTTCACTGAATTTGAAGATGCAGTTAATACCATTATTCAAATAATCTCTTCAACTACTCAAACCTCTAATGTAACATCCCAGTTCGAGTTAGACCCCTCGAGTGACACGAGTCACTTGAAGATGCTTGGGCTAGGCCGGAGTCTTGAGATCCTAATGGTTCCATGGATGTGCCCTGATCTCCAGGAGTGGGTGTAACCCTCACACTTTGGAGTTAGGAAGCAAATGGTAAAGGAATTGGTAGCATGGAGCTAGCGCCGACGGTAGCTTCAGCTAGCACCGGCGGTAGCGGCCGAATATGTGTCCGTGACTTTTTCATGATGGATGGCCTAAATTGCCTTAAACTAAGGTAATAATGGAGCTGAAAGACAATAGGAAGCTGCCAAGTAGTTGGAGAGTTTTCAACATAAATATTTGGAAAATTGGGATGCATTAAATGCTCATTAAATCAAATCTCTCTCTCTCTCTTCCTTCTCTCATGGCCCAAATGGGCTGAGATATTTTGATCAGAAGATTATTCTTCTTCTTCCTGGTCTTCTTCTTCATCATCTTCTTCTTCTCCTTCTTCCTGTCTTCATCTTCTTCCTCACACCTCAAGGTTTTGATTTAGGGTTCTTGAAGGAGCAATCTTGGAGAAGGATTTGGAGCTTAGCCGACCACCACCCGGGTGCCATGAAGATGAGCTCCAACCATGGCCGAAAAATAAGGTGACTTCCGACCCCTCTCCCTTGGTGCTAGATCGTAAAAGAAAAATTAGGAGAGGTGTTGAGCTCAAAAGAGCTTGGCTTGTGAGTTAATGGAGCTTCCTAGGAAAAAGACCAAGCCAGATATTTCATTTTAGGGCACCGATTGTCGCGAAAGTTCCTTCAATCACTTCTTCTCTTCAAAAGGAAGAGATAGGATTTGATTTCATGGAAATCCATGGTCTAATGAGGGAGTATTGGAGGAGAGAAAGTGAAATGACCTAAACCTTAATTGGGTAAGATGATGAATTGTCCATGTTAAAAAGGGCTTTAATTTATATTTGATAGCAAATACTTAACTTGATTAATATTAGAAATATTAATAGTGCTGGGAGTTCAACTTTTAGGGAAAGAAATAAAATGTATATGAATTAGAGATGGGCTGCCAGAGAAGAGATTTGGAAATGAATAACAGAGGATCTGCACTGTTAAGCTAGCGCCCGACGGTAGCTTTACCGCCAGCGCTAGCATGTCAACTTGCTGACCGGAAGGCATCACTTCTCCTCAACACTTAATATTGACGGGAAGGGATGCTGGTAGGATCACTAGCGCCCGACGGTAGTGCTACCGCCGACGCCAATGTGTCGAAACGTCGACGGGGAAAGGCTATGTGAAAATCGACGGAAAGGGTTAGCTTCCCGCCGACATCGATGGGAAGGGGTAACTTCCCGTCGACACTTAATGTCCACAGAAAGGGATTTGATAGAAACACTGGCTCCCAACGGTATCCTTACTGTCGACGCTAGCGAGTCGATGCGACGACGGGAAAGGATAACTTCCCATCCACACTTAAGATCGATGGGAAGGGATGCTGGTAAGATCACTAGCACTCGGCTGTAGCGCTACCGCCGGCGCTAGCGTGTCAAAATGTTGACGAGGAAAGGATATGTGAACATCGATGGGAAGAGTGGAAGACACAAGGAAGAGCTAGCTTCCCGTCGACATCAACAGGATGGACTAGTTTCCCATCAACATCGACGGGAAGGGTTAGCTTCCCGTCGACATCGATGGGAAGTTGTGTTGACTGGATCACTAGCGCCCGGCAGTAGCGCAACTGTCGGCGCTAGCAAGAAGAGAACTTTTGGTTCTCCTCCTTTGGTGGGGTAGTAGTTCCTGGATTCCCATGTCAATTGGGTGAGGTGTAGATGAATTTATGATCCTGAAATGGGGCATTTCGATGCACAATTGAATGAAGAATTTAGAGGACTAGTTTATATAAATCCTCCCATCGGTTGATAATCTATCAGATGATTAGATTTGTGATAACAATATGTACACTCATGTTGGATTTCATAATTTTGGATAAGTAGTAATAGAGATATTGCTGTTTCATTTAATAACTTGAAGGTGATATAAATGTTGAATGTGAAGGCCGATGGGGCCGAAATTTTGTAGGAATCATGTACATGCTAGTATGGGCCTGTGATATTAATTTTAGATTTATGTTGTTGAGATGTCTCCATAAATAAACCTTCAATTGTTAGTTTATGTGGAATCGTAAAAAACATATGTTTATATAAATGCACACAGCGTTTGGCAATCTATCGGATGTCTAGTTTGGTGACAACCTCTCAATAAGGTTGATAACTTTAATCGTGTTGGAACACGCTGTGATTTGTGCATGAGGATTGAATATTGGTGATAGGTTCAGGCTTACTTAATTAGTAAAATATGAGTATGACACTGTACGCATAAGTAGTCCTGCAGGGTCTCATAGAGTAATTTCCATATTTTGCGCATGACACTACACAAGAGTTATGATAACTCTGTATGGGTAGCACAAATGGCTTGGGGTGGATTATAAGATATGGTTATATCTTATGGTGAAATGTTAAGGACTCGGTTGTTGGGGGCCTTGGATGCTAAATAGCATCGTTTGAACTGGTAGGATGTGAAATGTAAGAAGGCTCCTTCCACGAGTCCTTGGGGTGCTTGATAGCACAGATTATGCATGGGAATTACATGAATGTGCATGGTTTACATAGGGTGGTGTAATGATCCTAGTTGGAGGATTACTTGTGGAGGGTCTACGGGCTTGCTAGTCGTGACACCGACAGAAGCCGACAGCTAGACTCAAGACTGGTTGGGCTGTGTTCTTTGTGTTCACTTCCCAAGACCCCTTCCTTGTTATGAAGACTCAGCATGATGCGAGTAGTACGCAGTGCCTCCGCTGTGTGATCTTAGCGTCGAGGCATACATAGGCCTAGGTCTGGTAGTGTTCATACCAGCCTAGTAGTGGAGGATCCCATCCCACTGCCACCGTCTGGCCATGATGGGGGGGCCTGAGAGGTTAGCTACCCTCGAAAAGTGGGAACTTCAGGTCTATGTCGACATAACAAAAATGCATGGGTGAGTCATCATATCATAATCATTGCATTGCATTCATCCTTTCATGATCATAGCATTGCACCGCATCGGGTCTATCATATAAATTAGTATGGGCTCTTTTATATGATGGGTTCCAAATTAGAAACCTTAACTTATAAGTTTGTATGGAATTCATATAAGTTAAGGTACGTATTGAAACTACAAATATACTGCTTACTTCTACACTGATACACTGCTAGTATAGATGTGCTTTTATATACATGTTGATACCTCTTACTATTACCTGCCTTCTTGTTGTACTGTTGATATAGTATCTGCTAGATTAAGAACATCATCATGTCACCTATTTGTTATATTACTGACTATATTGCAGCTTCTCTTCAATCCCTTCCGCCCAGTGCCTTGGAGTCACCGAGAAAGAGTATGTGAAGCCACTTAGTCTTTATGACTAACGGTTGTTACACCACTACTTTTAGGAGCGCACCCAGGTGGAGCAGCAGCGTACGACACAAGAGTACAACAAGGCCAGGGTGACAGGGCTAGTGACTACGATACCTTGTCTACTGTCAGTGGCAGATGTGAGCGAGTGGTTGGGATGTAGCCTTACGGCAAGTTTGTACTCTGATGATTATCAGGAGCTTATGTAGCTTCCTGTCATTTTGTACTGTCTGGACATTATTACTTAGTTGTGAATAAATGGCTTCTATTGTTTTCTATTATTGATGGGTTGGAATGATGATATGTGAGAATAGCTGGCAGGATAGGAGTCTTGTGGAGGGGGCTAACCCGTGTGCTGGCACTTCCGCAAGGCGGCTGTCCTGGGCATAAGACTCCCCTCGACTGTGTCTTGTGTTCCGGGAGGGGGTCTTACATCTAATGAGTGTTGAAACCAATAACTTGGCTTCTTGTGGAGTTCGGGCCCTCAACAAGTTGGGGGATGAACTCACCCTTACTTCTCCCAAGGGAGAGCGCTAGGTTGGAGGCTTAGGAACTAGGAACAAGACCAAGGGCTTAGCGAGGAGGTCCCACCACACACCCGAAAGATCAAGGGCTGGGCGAGCCCGGGAGGCCACCTGCCTCTCCGACTCCCCCCGCCCCCTTACGGGGCTGGGCGAGCGGGAGGTCGCCCGCCTCCACCGCTCTCCCCCCTCAGCAGGTGCGCCCAAGAACTCTCCCTCACCCCCCCCCCCCTCCTTGGCCTGGGGCAGTGCTTTTAAAAATACCGGGCCTAAAGACACCATGAGCCCCGAGGACCCACGCAGCGAATACAGGGTTCTACACAATCCCCGCTCTTTTCGAGGGGGGTACATGCTCGGAAAGAAAAGTGCAACTATGTTTATTCGGCGAGTGGCGCTGGGGGAAAATGAGAAAACTCTATATCACCCCATGGAAAATTTACCTAAGCCTCCCAAAGAGGCCAATCCTGCCCTACCAGCTAGCAAGAGCACGGCTAGTGGAGCCATCTCGGGGGAAAAACACTTAGCCTCCCCGAGAAGCCTTCCGACCTCACCGGCTAGTAAGAGACCGGCTAGCGGAGTCACCTCGGGGAAAAACACTTAGCCTCCCTAAGAGGCCTTCAGACCTCGCTGGCTAGCGAGAGCTCGACTAGCGGAGCCACCTCGGGGGAAAACACTTAGCCTCCCCGAGAGGCCTTCCGACCTCGCCGACTAGCGACAGCCCGGCTAGTGGAGCCACCTCGGGGGAAAAACACTTAGCCTCCCCGAGAGGCCTTCCGACCTTACCGACTAGTGAGAGCCCGGCTAGCGGAGCCATCTTGGGGAAAAACACTTAGCCTCCCCGAGAGGCCTTCCTACCCTGCCGGCTAGTGAGAGCCCGGCTAGCGGAGCCACCTCGGGGGAAAAAAACACTTAACCTCCCTGAGAGGCCGTCCTACCTTGCCGGCTAGTGAGAGCCCAGCGAGCGGAGCCATCTCGGGGGAAAAATACTTAGCCTACCCGAGAGGTCTTCCAACCCTGCCGACTAGTGAGAGTCCGGCTAGCTAAGCCACCTTGGGGGAAAATACTTAGCCTCCTCGAGAGGCCTTCCTACCCTGCCGGCTGGTGGGAGCCCGGCTAGCGGAGCCATCTCGGGGCTAAGTACCTTGAGAAACTCCGGCCACCGAGCGGTTCCCGGCCGTGCGAGCTTGGTGGGAGCCGGGTCAGCGGGCCAGCATCGGGGCTAAGTAACTTGAGAACTTCCGGCCACCGAGCGGTTCCGGGCCCTGCCAGTTTGGTGGGAGCCTGGTAAGCGAGCCAGCATCAGGGCTAAGTAACTTGAGAACTTCCGGCCACCGAGTGGTTCCCAACCCTGCCATCTTGGTGGGAGCCTAGTCAGCGGGCCAGCATCGGGGCTAAGTAACTTGAGAACTTCCGACCACCGAGCGGTTCCCGGCCCTGCCAGCTCGGGGGGAGCCTGGTCAGCGGGCCAGCATCAGGGCTAAGTAACTTGAGAACTTCCGGCCACCGACCGGTTCCCGGCCCTGCCAGCTTGGTGGGATCCTGGTCAGCGGGCCAGCATCGGAGCTATATAACTTGAGAACTTCCGGCCACTGAGCAGTTCCCGGCCCTGCCATCTTGGTGGGAGCCTGGTCAGCGGGCCAGCATCGGGGCTAAGTAACTTGAGAACTTCTGGCCACTGAGCGGTTCTCGGCCCTACCAGCTTGGTGGGAACCTGGTCAGTGGGGCAGCATCGGGGCTAAGTAACTTGAGAACTTCCGTCCACCGAGCGGTTCCCGGCCCTGCCAGCTTGGTGGGAGCCAGGTAAGCGGGCCAGCATCGGGGCTAAGTAACTTGAGAACTTCTGGCCACCGAGCGGTTCCCGACCCTGCCAGCTTGGTGGGAGCCTGGTCAGCGGGCCAGCATCGTATCTAAGTAACTTGAAACTTCCGGCCACCGAGTGGTTCCTGGCCCTGCCATCTTGGTGCATCGTGGCTAAGTAACTTGAGAACTTCCGGCCACCGAGCGGTTCCCAGCCCTGCCAGCTTGGTGGGAGCCTGGTCAGTGGGCCAGCATCGGGGCTAAGTAACTTGAGAACTTTCGGCCACCGAGCGGTTCCCGGCCCTGCCAGATTGGTGGGAGCCTGGTCAGCGGGCCAGCATCGGAGCTAAGAAACTTGAGAACTTCCGGCCACCGAGCGGTTCCCGGCCCTGCCAGCTTGGTGGGAGGCTAGTCAGCGGGCTAGCATCGGGGCTAAGTAACTTGAGAACTTCCGGCCACCGATCGGTTCTAGGCCCTGCCAGCTCTGTGGGAGCCTGGTCAGCGGGCCAGCATCAGGGCTAAGTAACTTGAGAACTTCTGGCCACCGAATGGTTCCCGGTCCTGCCAGATTGGTGGGAGCCTGGTCAGTGGGCCAGCATAGGGGATAAGTAACATGAGAACTTCCAGCCACCGAGCGGTTCCCGACCCTGCCAGCTTGGTGGGAGCCTGGTCAGCGGGCCAGCATAGGGTCTAAGTAACATGAGAACTTCCAGCCACCGAGCGGTTCTCGGCCCTACCAGCTTGGTGGGAGCTTGGTCAGCGGGCCAGCATCGGGGCTAAGTAACTTGAGAACTTCTATCCATCGAGCGGTTCCCGGCCCTGCCAACTTGGTGGGAGCCTGGTCAGTGGGCCAACATAGGGGCTAAGTAACTTGAGAACTTCCAGCCACCGAGCGGTTCCCGGCCCTGCCAGCTTGGTGGGAGCCTGGTCAGCGGGCCGGCATCGGAGCTAAGTAACTTGAGAACTTCCGGACACCGAGCGGTTACCGACCCTGCCAGGTTGGTGGGAGCCTGGTCAGTGGGCCAGCATCGGGGCTAAGTAACTTGAGAACTTCCGGCCACCAAGCGGTTCCCGGCCCTGCCAGCTTGGTGGGAGCCTGGTCAGCGGGCTAGCATCGGGGCGAGGTAACTTGAGAACTTTCGGCCACCGAGCGGTTCCCGGACCTTCCAGCTTGGTGGGAGCCTGGTCAGCGGGCCAGTATCGGGGTTAAGTACCTTGAGACCTTTCATTGTGTTAATCATCGTAATACATGCGAGAAAAACTAAACATGGAAGTGAAACATCGCAATGCATGGACTTAAGGGCAGAAAAAAAAACTAAGTATGGAAACCAAAACTTGGTCTCTTACATCCAGGCCTGGTCTTCCTCGACCCCTTGCCTCGCTCATTTCCAAAAACTCGGGGCAGGCAGACGTCGCGTGACCTTCCTCATCGTTGAAGTCACATTAGGGTAACGCAACCCTATCCTCTCCTCTTCCTCTCATTTCTGCTTTCCTGGCTCTCCTCCTTCTTCCCCCGCCAATTACCATGGCTTGCTGAGGTAGTGGGAGGGGTGCCTACGGCTCCTGCCTCCACCCTGGGGGGTCGGGTCTCTCCCCTTGGAAGTTGTCCTCTCCTTGGTCACACTTCCCTCTGGGATCTTCCGCACCCCCTCCATGCTGCCTTGCCTCTGACTCACTCAGCCTGGCCAACCTTTATGCGAACTCCAGGTTGGCCTCCTCCCCTTCGATTTCTTCCGCCGCCCTCTCCATCAATTCTTCGAAGGAAAGGGGGACTTCCGCGTCAAGCTCATCTTGAAGAACCCCTCCCGCGGCCCCACTATGAAGGCGAGCTGGATGGTGAACCCCGACACCTCCTGGACTTGCAAGACCTCATCCTGGATCCTGTCCATGTAATGAGCCAACGACTCCCTTGGCTCTTACCTAATATTGAAAAGTGCCACGGCATCCTTCTTCCTCTTTTTTGACGTCGAGAAGCGCAACAGGAAACCTCGACGCAAATCCTCAAAGGCACAGATAGACCCCACGGGGAGCTGGTGGAACCAATCCCTTGCCTTCTCCTTTGGGGTGGTAGCAAAGAGCCGACATTGGAAGGCATCCAACATAGTCCTGATAGAGACCATGTCCTCGAACCACTGCAGGTGCTGAACTGGGTCATCCTTGCCAAATTAGTAAGACATCTCCGACCACCTGAACCACTCTGGAACCGGGGCCGATAGGATCAACTCACAAAAGGGGTTTCCTCCCCCAGCTCGTCCACCCGCATCTGCTTGACCTCTTTTGGGGTGGGGCGAATGGGGGCCGGATTCCTCCCCGCTCGCCCCCCTTGGGGCTGGGCGAGTGGGGGAATGGCACTTCCCCACTCGCCCCCTAGGGGCTGGGCGAGTAGGGGAATGGCACCTCCCCACTCTCCCCCTAGGGATTGGGCGAGTGGGGGAATGACACCTCCCCACTCGGACCCTAGGGGCTGGGCGAGTGGGGGAATGACACTTCCCCACTCGCCCCCTAGGGGCTGGGCGAGTAGGGGAATGGCACCTCCCCACTCTCCCCCTAGGGATTGGGCGAGTGGGGGAATGACACCTCCCCAGTCGCCCCCTAGGGGCTGGGCGAGTGGGGGAATGGCACCTCCGCACTCGCTCCCTCTTTGGAGGTTGGGAGTATTCTCGCCCATCCGCTGGGTCGGGACCTCCGGGCCGCCTCCTCTCTCGCCTCCGCCTCTCATGGCGAAAGCTGGCTGCAAGGTCTGCAAGACCTCTCGCTTGAAATCTTCAAATATTTCCATTGTCACCATAGACACCGGCGACTCTGAGTGGCTCGGGCCGGATCCATCTCCTCCACCTCCTGCCATAGAGCTCAGCTTGAGATTTTATTGTGTTGGTCACTCTCCACGCTCACCACACCATAATGTTGAAACCAATAACTTGGCTTCTTGTGGAGTTCGGGCCCTCAACAAGTTGGGGGGTGACCTCACACTTACTTCTTCCAAGGGAGAGCTCTAGGCTGGAGGCTTAGGAACTAGGAACAAGACCAAGGGCTTAGCGAGGAGGTCCCACCACACACCCGAAAGATCTTAGAGCGCTTCCCCTCCCAAGCCAATGATAAGCTTGGGCACCTTTGGAGGCTCTCTCAACCCACCAAAGAAGCATGGGGAGAGAGTGTCCAAAAGGGAAGTCCCTCCAAATGGTGTCCTGTCGGTCCTATAGATAGATTTCTGGACTTGGTCTGCCGATAGCCACATCATGGCCTATGAGATTACGAAAATACCCTCAAATTTGGCCTGCCAATATCCAAATCCCGCCATTCTGAGGCGCTAAACACAGCCCCCCCCCCCCCCTCTTGGGGCTGGGTGAAAGGGGGCAGGCTGCCCCCTTACTGGAGTTGGGGCGGGGCGAGACCGGGGGCTGGCCCCTCTCCGGCTCGCCACCCCCCCCCCTGCTAGGGCGGGGGCGAGCCCATGAAGCCGCACGCCTCCGGTCTCGCCCCCTGCTAGGGAGGGGGCGAGCCCAGGAGGCCACACGCCTCCGTACTCGCCCCCTGCTGGGGCGGGGGCGAGACCAGGAGGCCGCCCGCCTCGGTCTCGCCCACCTGCTAGGGCGGGGACGAGACCAGGAGGCCGCCCGCCTCGGGTCTTGCCCCCCTGCTGGGGCGGGGGCGAGACCAGGATGTCACCCGCCTCGGTCTCGCCCCCCTGCTAGAGTGGGGGCGAGACCAAGAGGCCGCCCGCCTCGGGTCTCACCCCCCTGCTGGGGCGAGGGCGAGACCAGGAGGCCTCCCTCCTCAAGTCTCTCCCCGCTTGCTGGGGCGGGGGCGAGACCAGGAGGCCACCTGCCTTTCCGACTCCCCCCTCCTTACGGGGCTGGGCGAGTGGGAGGCCGCCCACCTCCACCGCTCGCCCCCCTCACCAGGTGCGCCCAAGAACTCTCCCGCACCCCCCTCCTTGGCCTGGGGCGATGCTTTTAAAAATACCGGGCCTAAAGACACCCTGAGCCTCGGGGACCCACTCGACGAATACAGGGTTGTACAACGAGCTAGTAGATAATATGGGTGAAAGTATTCTACATTAAGTTATAGTGACCCAAGATCAACTCTCCACTTCTCTAAATCAATCTCTCAGGACCTCTCAAGGCACCCTTATGGATGTCATTGGCAATTTGAATAATCTTCTGTCCAGACAAATTCAGAACTCCCAGGCAGCTCTCTCTAAAGAGATATTTTCAGAAGCCAGAAAGGGGGAGATTATGTCTAGTTATCATGATATGTGGCTTTCCAATGAAGTCAGATTTTATATTGGTCAAGAGACAATAGATTGTGGGATTGCTTATCAACATCCCATTCCATAAGGAAGTCTCCCTGAAGGACCTTCAAATGAGATCATGACAGAAGTCCTCCTAGAGCAAAATAAACAGCATGACAGCTATCAAGAATGTTTTGTTGATGATCCTGTCAATGGGATTGGGAAGGTCGGGAAAAGCAAAAGACATCATGTTGATAATGAAGAACAATAAGCTAAAAGGAAGAGAAAGGAGGAAGTAAAGATGAACCCAAATTTTGAGGAATGGAGTCCATGCTCAAGGGATATTATACTAAATACCTTGACTCTATATCAACAAGGAAAGAATGATAGAGGCAAATTCTACAGCTCTGAAGAATTGCATAAATATGAGATGGGTGAAGCTGCTAAAGGAGATTATTGGAACAAAGTTAAGTTGGAAGATGCTTCAGTGCCTGCTCATGCCCCTCCGAGATATCATCCTAAGCCATATAACTATTTTGAACGGCAAAAGTGGAAGCTGGCTGAGGCTGAGCAATCCAAAAAGGCTGGATCATCTGAGAAAGGAAAAGCTGTTCAGGAGGATTGAAGAGAAATGATTCTAGGACCACATGTACATCTATATGTTTTATACTTTTGTTTGATGATCCTATCAGTAGGAGTGGGCAGGTCAGGAAAAGCAAAACACATCATGTTGATAATGTTAAAAAACTTGAGGTCCGGAGATGAAGTGAAAAATATGCGGAACACACTTCACAAAACCTTTCACAAGTGTAGAACAACAGTGACAGTGAGAAGAACGAATAGTGCTATGACATTGACTCTCTTTACAATGCGAGATATACATGGCGAGACATGATTCATAAGAATCACAGAGGAGAGAAGCACACAACACAAGTGTAAAAACAAGCTTCAGCGACCTGGCACTTGAGACCACCAGACCGCGCGAACAGACAAGCCGGACGGAAGCCGCTGAGACCGCGCGAACAGAGTATAGACCGCACCTGCCAGACCGCAACCACAGACCGCCAACTCGCTGCTTTATTCCTCTGCTGAAAACAAACAGTTCGCACTTCTTGATCGCCCAGACCGCACTGTATTGATCAAAGAAGAACCCGCGAACTCTGAACGAAGAACTGCTGCCTCTGACAGACCGCAACTCAAGACCGCATGGTCACTTAAGACCGCCTGATCAATTGAGTCTGCTGCACCAAATCGCGAACACCTAAACACAGTCCTCCCGGTCTGGTTTATTCAAAGCTGGAAAAAGGGAGACAAGCTGACCGCGAGCTGCAAGCCGCTAACCTGCGAACTACACAGAAACCGGTCAGACAAAGATCTCAAACCGCGCGACCTCAATCTGAGACCGGCATAATCAAGCCAACTTTGGTTCTTACAGTTCTCGTTCTTATTATGAATGACGGGCCCTGCACCCCTATTTATAAGCGGACAGACGGATGTCGTCACCGCACAAACAAGGATACAATAACCGCCCATCAGATCGCGAGCAGTCTCGCAAAGCAGACCGCCCGAACTCAGCATAGCTCACACCTCCTTTATTAAACCTTGCGGTTACAACCAAACTGCCCGGTCACTGCGGTCTCCATAAAGCAGATCAATCGGTCTTATTGCAAAGGAAAGAACTCCTTCAGTAACCAGACCGACTAGAATAGTCGTCAGACCGCCCGGTCACTGCAAGAAGGCAGACCAAGAACATCTGGCCGACTTAGGACAAGTCGCCAGACCAACCCGCGCAAGCCTCCCGGACAGAAGAGGCGGTCTCCCAGATCAGACCGCTCAGAACAACCCGGCTGAGACACAACCGGCTAGAAAACCAGCGCAGACCACGCGTTCTCTAATCTTCAGACCGCCCAGCTCAAATCCACTTCCACTTCAAAAATTTAACACTCCCCCTTGAAGTGGGAAGTGGAAGTCAGCCCAAGCAAACTCCACAGCCGACCAAAAGTTACCTTCGCCAGCGGCTTAGTAAATATGTCAGCAACATTCTCCTTGCTCTGCACATGCTCCACAATCAGAGATCCCTCCAACACCTTCTCACGAATGAAATGATGATGAATATCTATGTGCTTCGTACATGCGTGACAAACTGGATTGTTCACCAGTTTGAGAGCACTCTCGTTGTCACCACGTAGCAGAGTAGGACCTCCCACCTCCCTATGAATGTCCTCCACAAGCCTCCTAAGCCAGATGGCTTCCTGAGCCGCCAAAGCCGAAGCTTTGTACTTCACTTCTGTGGTAGAGACAGGCACATAATCCTGCTTCTTGTTGCACCATGATATAGCTGTAGAGACCGTCATAAAGACGTATCCAGACGTCGATCTCCGATCATCCGAATCTCCTCCATAATCAGCGTCCATGTACCCGTGCAAGCAAAAGCCCGAATCCCTTCCATAGAAGAGACCCAAATACGAGGTGGATTTGACATATTTCAATATACTCCTAGCCGCCATAAGATGAGGCTTCCGAGGCTCTGCCATAAACCGACTCACTGTGCCAACTGCATAAGCAATATCTGGCCTCGTGATCGTCAAGTATATCAAGCTTCCGACCAAAGCCCGGAACACCAAAGGATCGGTAAGAACCTTCCCTTCATCTCGACGAAGATGAACTCCAACCTCTAGTGGAGTAGAGCTGCTCTTCCCCCCTTCCATGCCGAATCTCTTCACGATTCGATCCGCATAGCCCTTTTGGGAAACGAGCATCCCGCACTCTTTCCTCTCCACTTCGAGCCCAAGGAAATGGTGGAGCTCACCCAAATCCTTCATCTCAAGTCTGATAGCTAGCTCAGCATGAAGCCTAGCTACCTCCATTTCAGAATTCCCCCGTGACGATCATATCGTCCACGTACAGCAGCACCAAGACCTGAAGCTCCCCCGTCTTCTTTACAAATAAGCTTGAATCTAAATCTGAAGCAAAGTATCCGCAGAACTGGAGGTATTCTGCGATCTTCCCATACCACGCCTGAGGCGCTTGTTTCAAGCCGTAAAGAGCCTTCTTGAGCTTGCAAACATATCTTGGGTGCTCTTCGGATACATACACAGGTGGCTGATCCATGAAGATATCCTTGTCAATCTCGCCATATAAGAAAGCATTCTTCACGTCGAGTTGCCAAATCTTCCACCCTTGGCAAGCTGCCAATGCGATCACCACCCGGACCGAAGTCATCTTGGCAACGGGGCTAAACGTTTCTTCATAATCCTCCCCATACTTTTGAGATAAACCTCGAGCTATAAGGCGAGCCTTGTACCGCTCAATACTTCCGTCAGCCTTCTTCTTCAGTTTGAAAACCCACTTGCAAGTTACCGGAGTAATACCCTCAACCTTAGGCACCAAGTCCCAAGTCTCATTCTTCCTGAGGACAGCCATCTCTTCATCCATGGCTCCTTCCCACTCCTTGACTCCAATGGCATTCTCATAACAAGATGGCTCTCTCTCATCCAGGGGACCTGCGAAGAAACATGAGACAAAGCTCACCAAATTCCTGCCCGAATACCGATCAGGTGGATTAATGGTCCTCTTGGACCTCCTCAGAGCTTGACTCTGAACCACCTCTTCCACTGCAGCTTCTGTACTAGCTCTCCTCTCAGGTAGACATGGATCCTCGCTCCCCCTACTTCCAGAACCTGAAGCACTTGACCCAGAGCTAGTAATACAAGGAGCACCTGGAGAAACAGGTAACTCCACCAGAACTTCCTTAGCAGCTTCCACAGGTCCACCACCTTCCCTGCTTCCTTGTAACTCAACAGAATAGCTACCTTAGTATGACGTCAGCTCGTCGAATACCACATCCCTAGAGACCACATATCTCTGTGTCTCGGGATCCATGCATCTCCACCCTTTCTTTCGGTCATCATAACCGACGAAGACTAGTTTCCTTGCCTTAACATCTAGCTTCGTTCGAAGGGCATCCGGAACATGCACATAGCAGGTAGAACCGAACACTCGAAAGTGTTCCACGCTTGGCTTCTCCTTGAACATCAACTCATGAGGGGTCTTCATGTTGATGGGACAGAGAGGCATCCGGTTGATAACAGAAGCTGCACAAGACATACCCTTTGCCTAAAAGGACTTAGGAATATTCTTGTCATGAAGCCAACATTTGCAGGTCTTCGTCAGATGACCGATCTTCCGCTCTGCAACTCCGTTGTGTTGTGGAGTGTGAGCACAAGAAATCTCCCTTTGGATGACATGCTTCCTGCAGAAGTTAAAGAACTCCTTGGAGGTGAACTCCCCTCCATTGTCTGTTCTAAACTTCTTCACCTGCAGGTTTAGCAGACCTTCCACCAGCTCCTTGAACTCCACAAACTTCTTGAATGCCTCCGACTTCTCCTTCAAAAAAATATACCCAAGTATATCTGGTGAAGTCATCAACCAAAATCAGCATATACTTGCTACCTCCAAGACTGGCAGTGTTGGTAGGTCCAAACAGATCACCATGGATGCACTCCAATGGTCTTTTACATCTGCTTAGTGATTTGTCAAATGGAAAGCGTTGAGCTTTACCAAACTGACAACCTGCACAAACATGACCGTCCCCGAAAGATGATAAGCTAGGCAGACCTTTCACCAGGCCTCTTCCCGCCATAGCTTTAAACTTATCCATCCCTACATGCCCAAGCCTTTCGTGCCAGATAACAGCGCTATCATTAGCCCTCATCTTATCAACATAAGAATTTGTTGAAAGAACAAACAAATCCTTCACCCGTCTCCCAATATGAGTACCTCAGCTTTCACCGCTGAAACATTTCGGAGAAATTTCACTTCTGTTGGACCAAACAGAACGTGATAGCCAGCATCCACCGCATTGGTCACCGAGAAGAGGTTTTTCTTCATCCCTGGAACATGATAGACACTCTTCAACGTAAGAGTACCTCTATCATCATTCAATAAAATCACACCCCCCCTTCTCAACTGCATGAACAGTATCATCAGCTATAATGATAGCGTCATTACCTGTATATGTCTGCAACTAGGAGAACTTTGACTCATCCCCGGTGAGGTGATGACCACACCCAGAGTCAACTATCCAATCATCCTGATAGTTGATGGAATCCATGGCCCGAACACACGTGCCCGTCATGAATGTACCTCCACCACCCCAACTACCTTCAGAATTGGAACCAGCCTCCTCCTTTCTTGTAGCATGCCCTGGCTGAAGATTCACATTGCAGTCCCTTTTGAAATGACCAACCTTGTTGCATCTGAATCATATAGGTCCTTCCTGCTTCTTCCCATCACTCTTAGGAGCATAGCTCCTCTCCTATTGATATGAAGTAGACAGACCATCATCTCCAGAAGTCTTCTTCTTCTTGTCCCATCTCTTCTTCTTGCCAGAGAAGAGAACCTCGCCTTCTCCCCCAGAGACAGACATCCTAGCCATTTGCTTTGCCAAACTTTCCTGCGAAGCAAGTAATTTCTCCAGCTCCAGCAACGAAGGATGGTTGGCCCAGCCTTGAACAGAAGTCACAAAGGCCACATACTCCCTCCGCAAGCCGTGGAATATGTGCCTCTTCACCTTAGCTTCTGAGAAAGGCTCATCCGGGTCCAAAGCCGATATCTCTGCACAGAAGTTCTTCATCTTCAAGAAGAACGTTGAGATAGACAAATCTCCTTGAGTTGCTTTCGCCAACTCATTTTCCAAGAACTGTAGCCTCGCTACATTCTTCTTATTGAACAAGTCATCCAAGGCTGTCCAAATCTCAACAGCAGATCCACATCCGATGATGTGATCAAACAACTCCAGAATGATAGCTCTCTTGAGAGTGAACTCCGCCTTAGCATTCGTTCTTCTCCAAGCCTTCATGAGCTCAGCATTCCCTTCAGCAGGAACAACAGCTTGTCTTGCTTCTCCTCCTACTACCTCCCACAAATCCTCGCCAAGAAGATAGCTCTCCATACAAGACTTCCACTTCTTGAAGTTAGTCTGCGTAAGGAGCTCAATACCGAGACCTCTAGCATATCCTCCTTCCATTGCTATCTCACTGATTTGCTAACCACTTGAGAAACCCGAGAGAAGTATCAGCAATTTCAGCTTCGCAACCTCAGCAACCTCCCACTGATACCATGTTGAAAAGCTTGAGGTCCGGAGATGAAGTGAAAAATATGTGGAACACACTTCACAAAACCTTTCACAAGTGTAGCACAACAGTGACAATGAGAAGAATGAATAGTGCTATGGCATTGACTATCTCTTTACAATGCGAGATATACATGGCGAGACATGATTCATAAGAATCATAGAGGAGAGAAGCACACAACACAAGTGTAAAAACAAGCCTCAGCAACCTGGCAGTTGAGACCGCCAGACCGCGCGAATAGACAAGCTAGACGGAAGCCGATGAGACCGCGCGAACAGAGTTCAGACCGCACCTGCCAGACCGTAACCACAAACCGCCAACTCGCTACTTTATTCCTCTGCTGAAAACAAACAGTTCACACTTTTTGATCGCCTAGACCGCACGGTCTTGATCAAAGAAGAACCCGCGAACTCTGAACGAAGAACTGCTGCCTATGACAGACCGCAACTCAAGGCCGCCTGGTCACTTAAGACCGCCTGATCCACTGAGTCCGCTGCACCAAACCGCGAACACCTAAACACAGTCCTCCCGGACTGGTTTATTCAAAGCTGGAAGAAGGGAGACAAGCTGACCGCGAGCAGCAAGCCGCTAACCTGCGAACACAGAAATCGTTCAGACAAAGATCTCAAACCGCGCGACCTCAATCTGAGACCGGCACAATCAAGCCAATTTTGGTTCTTACAGTTCTCGTTCTTATTATGAATGACGGGCCCTGCACCCCTATTTATAGGCGGACAGACGGATGTAGTCACCGCACAAACCGGGATGCAATTACCGCCCAACAGATCGCGAGCGGTCTCACAAAGCAGACCGCCCGAGCTCAACATAGCTCACAGCTCCTTTATTAAACCTTGCGGTTACAACCAAACCTCCCGGTCACTTCGGTCTCCATAAAGTAGACCGCCCGGTCTTATTGCAAAGCAAAGAACTCCTTCTGTAACCAGACCGACTAGAATAATCGTCAGACCGCCCGGTCACTGCAAGAAGGCAGACCAAGAACATCTGGCCGACTTAGGATAAGTCGCCAAACCAACCCGCGCAAGCCGCTCGGACAGAAGAGGCGGTCTCCCAGATCAGACCGCTCAGAACAACCCGCCTGAGACACAACTGGCCAGAAAACCAGCGCAGACCGCGCGGTCTCTGCGGTCTCCAATCTTCAGACCGCCCAGCTCAAATCCACTTCCACTTCAAAAATTTAACAGATCATGAAGAACAAGAAGCTAAAAGGAAGAGAAAGGAGGAAGTAAAGAAGAACCCAAATTTTGAGGAATGGAGTCCATGCTCAAGGGATATTATACTAAATACCTTGACTCTATATCAACAAGGAAAGAATGATAGAGGCAAATTCTACAGCTCTAAAGAATTGCATAAATATGAGATTGGTGAAGCTGCTAAAGGAGATTATTGGAACAAAGTTAAGTTGGGAGATACTTCATGTTGGAACACGGTCTTCCGCATCTCCTAGGTTTGAGAATAACAAATCCTATGTGTGTATTTAATCTTGTGTGATCTAAGTGTGCAGGATAACATGTCAAAATGACTCAAGGTTTACATATGGTGGTTGCCCCCGAAATTGAGCCATCAACTCCAAACTGATCACTAGCGCAGGCGATATTGGATAGCGCCGGCGTTAGCTTTATGCACAGAAGGCTTGCTGGAATTGTTGCCTCGGATTGAAGATCTTGCCGTGCAAAGAGTTCCTTAACTTGGGATAGCACCTGCGGTAGTGGATAGCGCCGGCGGTAGCATGACTCACTTAAGGCATAGAGCAAGAGGTTGCCGCGGATGGGAGATTCTGCCGCGCAAAACGTTGCCTAATCCGAGCTAGCGCCGGCGGTAGCGCTAGCGCCGGCGGTAGCGCGTGGGCTATAAAAAGGACCCAAGTCCTCTCATTTCAGACAACACATCAGAGAGATATATTGAGTGCCGGAATTCTAGAGGCTATCTTGGCCGAAAGTTGATGTGCTAGCGAAGCTCTGCAAAACTTCTGAAGGAGAATCTCATCACGCCGGATCAGATCGAAGTCCGCTTCTACAACGCTTATTCAACGGCGGATCTTCGTCTCCAACTTCAGAAGTCCATCTTGAGGGAGTTCTTATTTCTTTATTGTTATTTCATATTCCTCTTTGTAAACGATTAATGAAATCGCCTCGTGTTGGCGACTAGGTCTGGGTAGGACTTAGGGGGAAAATTGCCTCGTGTTGGCGACTAGATCTAGGCTAGGTCTAGGGGGGCTCGAGGCCACATCCGGGGAGGGATTGGCTAGAGCGGCTTGAGGCCGAATCCAGGGAGGATAAGGCTAGGGCCACCGGTTCGTGGGGAAGCGAGTCGGGATAGAAAACCAAAAGGTTTCTTTTCTATTTAGCTTTGATTTCTAGCTTTCATAAGAGATCAAATTTTGTAATCATGTTTCTCAAGTTAATAAAATCATGTCTCTATTTTTACTTTATTTGATTAGTCTTCATCTTCTTTATTATCATATTCAAAGCTTTTTCTAAAATATTCAAAATAATTATAAAATCTTTAAAACCCTTATTCACCCCCCCCCCTCTAAGGGCGCCTACCGATCCAACAAGTGGTATCAGAGCGCTTTTATTCCAAACGGCTTAACAACCGGGAATAATGGCGTCTCATGATCTCGCTTCTACTAGTGGGGTAAATTTTTATGAAGAAGAAAAATCTCCTAAACCACCTTTATTCGAAGGGAAAAATTATAAAGGGTGGAAATTATTAATGGAAAAATTTATTAAAACTTTAGACATCGAAGTATGGAACTTAGCAATTATAAGACGTACGGATGAGTCGAATAAAAAGGAACGTCAGCTAAATGCCAAAGCCAAACATTATTTATTTTATGCACTATCTAATGAAGTTTTCAAATTTGTATATTGCTTTCCTAGTGCATACAAAATATGGCGCTTTCTTGAAGAAATGTATGATCTTCCTCTCGCAGGTGTGGAACAAACACAGGAGGAAAAGAACGTACAAGCATCCATAATCATTCAAGAAGATCTCTCTTGGAGCGAAGCCATGGAGAAAATTGAAATAGAAAAGGAGAACAATACATCAAGAGAAAAAGAAGATGAAAACCCATCCATAATGGAGGAAGAACTAAAAGATGACGAAGGAATTGCATGTTCACAATCTGCCTCCTCCAATAGCGCTGTAAGGAAAACTAAATCTTCTTCTTGTGTGATAACTTCCATTTCTAGTTTCAATATACTAAAAACTGCTAAACGTAAGATCAAGAAACTGAAAATCACTATTAAAAATTTACATTTAGAAAATAAGAGATTAAAAGCTAATGTGAATTTAGAATCAAATTGTCATGTAGTTTCAACATCTTGTCTTTTACTTGAAAACACAAAACCTTGTTTTGATTGTAATAACTTTAAGGAAAAACTTAAGGAACTTGAAAAATAAATTATTTTTATAAAAGAACAAAATGAAAAATTATCTTTGATAAATGATTGTGCTAAGTGTAAAGAATATAAAATTGAAATTAAAGAGATGGATGAAACATTTGATGAATATAGAAACAACTATCAAGATCATATTGATTCAATTGTTTCTACTCTTAAAAATAGCACAATCAATTATAATAAAGCTAGACATAATTTGAAACTTAAAAACAATGAATTAGAAACTAAAATTAACTTGCTTAAGGAAATCATAAAGAAAAATTCTCAAGAACAAGCAAACTCTAAGAGCAAGTCGAATTTGATTTGAGGATTGAAAATAAAGTTTCAAAATACAATCATTATTATCATGTACAACATCAAACTTCTCCAAACATAACACTTCACAAATTTCCTATGAAAAATGCTTTCTATAATTATAATCCTAAAGATAAAAGTTATCACAATGGAAATTTGACTCATAAGAATAATATTAAACCACAGTTTGAATGGAGACCCAAAGTTAAAGATGAAACACAAACTCAAATCAAAAGGGCCCATTCAATCTTATCTCCCCAAAAGAAAACACGATGTATTTGGGTACCCAAAGGAACCGTCACTCCCGGACCTCTTTGGATACCTAAATCTCTTATTCATTAGGTATCATCAACTGCATGAAGTAGAATCCTTTCAAAATGAAATATACAAAGTTCTACTTCATGATATGCTTTCATTGTTCTTATTTTTTCTTTTTGTTTTTGTTTTGAACTATCATGTCATGGTCATCCTATACAATTTTTGAAAATATAATCTTATCTCTTAAAAGCTCAATAATGTTTATAAAATCAAATTGATCAAAATTCCAAATCATATTTTATTTTGATGACCTATCTTTTATTCTTATATTCATTGCTTCTAAATATCTTATATTATCCACATGAATCAAACTCTAAATTTGCTATAAGATATTTCAAATTAAATCCGGTTATTAGGCTATTAAGATTCTTAGCCTTCACCAACAAGTGGTTTAGTGAAATAACTTGATCTAAAAGAAAATTCAAGATTTAAATAAAAGCAAAACTTTCTTTTTGTTTATTTTTTTTTTCTTAAAACCATCATGATATGATCACTTTATATATCTTGTAATATGACTTTCATAATTTAAACCATAATTCATAAATGAATCAAATTGAATAAAATTGAATAAAAGTCATATCATTTTTTTTGGTGATCTACTTATTTTATTTTCTTCTAAATCCACTACCTTTTAAAATGTCTTGAATTATAAATTGAAAATTGAAATTATTATCAAGACTAATGATATTACTTTAATGGATTTAAATGGTTTATTAAAGGGAGTGGGCTAAAACTTAAAATGCAAAATGCATTGATCTTTGTTTTGTTGATTATGACAGCCCTTATAATAAAGAAAAATATTGTTTACAAAATGCATGATTAATCCTATGTTTAACATTGCATCTAAACTCATCATCCTAGCATCTCGTTTTGGTTTATGCTTATATATCTATGCCAGGTACAACATTTATGATGTTATTCATATTTTATGACAACTATGTGATTTGAAATCATAATAGAATACTAAAATTCCATCAATCACATAGTTTATGGATTAATCATTAAGACATATATTATTTGGCTTATTCAAACATGCTATCTTGTGTTTACATTCTCTATCTATTTTCAGTTTACATTATTTTGGTAAACACAATCCTTTGAAAAATCATAATAAAGATATAAGAAAATATGTCTCATGCGATGATTAGGTAGTCTAGTCATATAAGAAAAGCGCTAACGTTTCATGCAATTTGCACTATCTAAACATCTCCTAAAATTCTGATATTTCAGCATGAAACTCCTAATGGGACACCTAATCAAGATCAAGAATCAAAATTTCCAATATCCTCAAAAATCACTTACTGTCTCCCGCGCTAGCGCTACCGCAGGCGCTAGCGTCCATGTCCGATTTTTTGAAATTTTAAAATTCTGAAAATTGCTTAAAAATATATTAATCTATATGTACTACTCATTTTTGCAATTCTGCCTATAATAGATTTTTGAAAAATCAAATAGAAAAATAGAAAAATCAAATTACAAAAAAAAATTTATATGTTTTGCCTTAGTGTTTTTGTCATTTGTTTAAATTCTATTTCTAAAAGCAAAAATCAAATACAAAAATATAAAAACAAAATTATCAATATTTGAACTAAACTTTTCTATTTACATATATCTTGCAAAAGGGTGATTTGGGCTATCATCCCATCATATCACCTAGTACCGGGCGAACCTCTCACAGGGTAGTCCTCGGGAAGTCCAAGATCAAATTATAAGAGTCCGAATTTTAATTTAAAAAAAAAAAATTCAAAAATATATCAAAAATACTGTATGAAATCAAGCATGATTTAATCTATTATTTTGAACTTCTAAAATGTTACAATCTACTCTTTCAAATTACATAGAACATTGTCTTTATCATGCTTTGATAAATCTATTACTATGTGCATCAATTATATTGAAAAGGTTGTGTAGGACTAAGCTTAGCATGCCTCTAAGTATGAGAAATGTTTTATGGTTGATAATGATATTTATTCACTCACCTTTTTTGGCATTGTCTACATATGCAGTTTAATTTAAGAATGCTTGTGTATGTTTATGTATTAGTACAATGAATTAAAATTGCACAAGTATCTTACCTACACTCCTTTATTTGCACTTTTACAAATTAAGAAAAGTGGTTATCTTTCTTATAAATTATAATGGTTTGCAAAACAAGTGTATTCGGAGAACTTTGCACAAAACAAAAAATCATGAAATAATTTAACAAAGTTATCTCCACCAAGCACTACTTGAACCTCCTGATAAGTCTTAATAAGCGTTGTGAGGTTGAGCACCTTGGAAAGAATAGTAAAGTATCTTGTGCAAACCATTACTTTCTTTCAAAATAAAAACCACTTATTCTTAAGTACACCGGATCACAATAAAAAAAAATAAGAATAAAATTATGTGATCCCCCAAGCACTACTTTGCACCCTGATAAGTCTTAATGAGCATTGTGTGTGCAAAGCACCTTGGTAGTTGTACATTTTTTTTGTGCATTGAAGTGAGTGGAAGTAAAATTATTTGTGTTTTATTGTGCTTTTACTTTACACATTACTTGTATTTTTGATTAAAACATGTGTTTACTCTACTCAAAAATACACTTATGTGCACATCATTATCTTCCATAACACTTCTTCTCATGAGTATTGGATCCTAATGCAAACTCTATACTACTCTTTACTTATGAAATGCACTGGATAACCTAGCATGCTTTCTACAATGTTTGGTATGACTTGAAATTGTGAATTGAAATAACATTGTAGTAATCTCTTTGTGATAGTATTATTTCATGCTTGGTTATTTTTGTCAACCATAAAAGATTTTCATTGAAACATGATTTACATAAACATCTTCTTTTTGAAATTAACTCATATATCTTTTTATGGATTATCCTTGATTAAAATAAGATGTTTCATGTATTTCTACAAGTCTTCCTCATCATCACCATATAATTTTTACCTTGTGCTTTAATGCTTATATCAAGTCTAAAATCTCAATTTTTCTTAAAAACAAGTATTAGACTTGCTTGGTAAAATTTATATTAGCTATTCTAACACACATATCACTTTTATGCTAAAAACTCTGATTTATTTCTATGTACACTTTCATGCTAAACACTCCTACACCAAGTAAAATATCGCCTAGAAAAACATCCTTTTTCAAATCAATATTTTCTTCTCTAATTGTTATAAGGATGTTGTTTCTTTATTCGAAAATGCTTCAAATCTTATCTTTATAAAGTTTATTTTGAAACTCAAAAACATCTCCTTCTTGAACTTAAACTCTTATTTAGTATTATGATGTTTCTTTTTCGAAATCTTCCGCAATGCTCAAACTCTAATTCATTCATGAATTTCAATATTGCTAAGAGTATTTTAATTTTCAAATAAAAATCCATATGCTATGAAATTTCCCATTAAGATTTAAATGCTAAATGTTTCCACTAATTATTATCCTGACTTCATTTCTCACCATAGCGGGGGCGTAGGGTTGTAGACATTAGATAACCTTATCTCTAGTCATGTCTTGTCCTTAACCGGGGAGGGTTCCAGTGGGGCCTTGCGAGGCACTGGGGGGAAAGAGTGATAGGTTAAGTTATGTCTAGTGTTTGCATATGGGACTAACACCCCACCCTACGGCGTGTTTGCAGCTCCTCATGCCCATCCGTCACTTAGTACGGGGCTAGGGTGTAGACATATTGTCTGGGTAGATTGGTTATTTGGAAATCCTTATTTTTAGGCTTAAAACTCTTATTTTAAGGGGAAATCATTATTTTTTGCTAAACTCTGATTTATAAAAGGGGGATAACTACAAACAAAAGGGATAAAATAAGTCATAACTCTGATCCTTTTCAATGAAAAACAATTCTAAAACTCCTTATCATTTACTTTAAAAGCTCGATCATGCCTTATCTTCTATTTACAAATTCTTTGGTGCTTTGTTTCCCTACCCGCTTTTGCTAATAACAAAGGGGGAGAACTAACATGATAAAATGCAAAAGGGGGAGAACTAACATGATAACATATCTAACATGCTTAATTCAGTTAAGAACATATTAGGAGAGCATTCACTTAGGGGGAGCATGTATTTAGGGGGAGCAATACTAAAATGCTATAATCATTATTTATCCTAAGTCATCCTTGTCACACACACACAAATATGTTTCTTCATGCTTATTTAGATTAATGCTCTGATTTATCATTAATGGATTTGTTATTTTCAAAAGGGGGAGTTTGTTGGAACATGGTCTTCCGCATCTCCTAGGTTTGAGAATAACAAATCCTATGTGTGTATTTAATCTTGTGTGATCTAAGTGTGCAGGATAACAGGTCAAAATGACTCAAGGTTTACAAATGGTGGTTGCCCCCAAAATTGAGCCATCAACTCCAAACTGATCACTAGCGCAGGCGATAGTGGATTGCGCCGGCGTTAGCTCGATGCACAGAAGGCTTGCTGGAATTGTTGCCTCGGATTGAAGATCTTGCCGCGAAAGAGTTCCTTAACTTGGGATAGCGCCTGCGGTAGTGGATAGCGCCGGCGGTAGCATGACTCACTTAAGGCATAGAGCAAGAGGTTGCCGCGGATGGGAGATTCTGGCGCGCAAAACGTTGCCTAATCCGGGCTAGCGCCGGCGGTAGCGCTAGCGCCGGCGGTAGCGCGTGGGCTATAAAAAGGACCCAAGTCCTCTCGTTTCAGACAACACATCAGAGAGATATATTGAGTGCCAGAATTCTAGAGGCTATCTTGGCCGAAAGTTGATGTGCTAGCGAAGCTCTGCAAAACTTCTGAAGGAGAATCTCGTCACGCCGGATCAGATCGAAGTCCGCTTCTACAACGCTTATTCAACGGCGGATCTTCGTCTCCAACTTCAGAAGTCCATCTTGAGGGAGTTCTTATTTCTTTATTGTTATTTCATATTCCTCTTTGTAAACGATTAGTGAAATCGCCTCGTGTTGGCGACTAGGTCTGGGTATGACTTAGGGGGAAAATCGCCTCGTGTTGGCGACTAGATATAGGCTAGGTCTAGGGGGGCTCGAGGCCACATCCGGGGAGGGATTGGCTAGAGCGGCTTGAGGCCGAATCCGGGGAGGATAAGGCTAGGGCCACCGGTTCGTGGGGAAGCGAGTCGGGATAGAAAACCAAAAGGTTTCTTTTCTATTTAGCTTTGATTTCTAGCTTTCATAAGAGATCAAATTTTGTAATCATGTTTCTCAAGTTAATAAAATCATGTCTCTATTTTTACTTTATTTGATTAATCTTGATCTTCTTTATTATCATATTCAAAGCTTTTTCTAAAATATTCAAAATAATTATAAAATCTTTAAAACCCTTATTCACCCCCCCCCCCCCCCCCTCTAAGGGCGCCTACCGATCCAACACTTCAGTGCCTGCTCATGCCCCTCTGAGATATCATCCTAAGCCATATAACTATTTTGAAAGGCAAAAGCGGAAGTTGGCTGTGGCTGAGCAATCCAAAAAGGCTGGATCATCTGAGAAAGGAAAAGCTGTTCAGGAGGATTGAAGAGAAATGATTCTAGGACCACATGTACATCTGTATGTTTTATACTTTTGTTTGATATATATGCATGTTTGGGACAATATTTAATCTATTTATCAAATGCTCTGAATTTTGTTTGATCTTTATTGAATATTTTTGTTTGTCAAGCTTATATATAATTGCAAGTTCCGACTTCTTCAAATATGAGGAGATTGTTAGGTATTATGCCCTCAATATTCCTAGATTTGAAGAAGGAACACAAGTATAGATAAGTCAAGTTGTTTTTGATGTTATGTTTAAGTTCATGTTATGACTGATACATCAATACTACATTACTAATGTCAAGACTATAACAGTAATGAAGATTCACTAAGAAAATTATCATCTCAAGGGTTAGTAGAAAAATCGTTGAGAAAGCAAGCATATCGACTAGACAGTTTCAACAATATCATTTTAAAGAAGCTTTGACGTTGAGAAAGCTAAGTTCAGATGTCTAGACGATATTGTCTTGAAGAAGACACATCCTCTTGAAGATTGAAGACATATCGTGTAGAAGAAAACATCTCGACGATATCGTCAAGAAGAAGCAGTATCCTTGAGATAATAAGTAGAGTCTTGAAGAAGGAAGTATGTCGACTATATCGTCGTAAAGATTACATATCGTCGAGACGATCATGACGATATCGGTTTGAAGGAAATTTATCGTCGTGACAGATGCTGAGCTGCATTTAATGCGCCGATTTTCTCGGAAATTGAAATACAGGGAAAGTGATAGCCGGCTATAGAGTTCCTCCCGCCAGAGATCTTCTCTTGAAATTCATTTTGGCGTTTGCATATTTCAGGGCTAACGCCGAGCGTTAGAACTATCGTCCCGCGGTTGTGGATTTATCAATGAGAGACATATCGACAAGAAGACTCTATGTCGAATAGAAGACTCCATGTTGACTAGGCCAGTATCCGACACGAGGACAATATCGGCCAGACGCTAATGCCAGCGTACTATACAAGAAGAAATGTCTACCACCACGTTTTTAAGACATTTCACATCGCTTTTCAAACTCCGCTATTGCTTATAAAAACGCCGCAAAATTGGTCTTTGCGGCGATTTTAAAAAAGGACGGCGATAGCTGTAATATCTTTAGCCACACTTTTTAATAAACGTGGCCATAAGTCAATTTCTTAAATAAAAAAACACCTTTAGCCACGTTTTTTTACATAAACGCCGCATAATCTGTTAATTTTAAATAAAAACTCTGAAGACAGAACACTTATATCAAAACAGCTGGATGATAAGGTCTATAATATATAGGTGTCAAATCTCAATTTAAAAACTCACTCATGTTTCCATAGGAAACTTAATTAACAGTAAAACACTTGGCACCAAAAATCAGGAAGTTTAAATTATTCTAGCATTTTGGATTATTACTCCGTGAATAAAAATCACAAAACCACAAAAGAACAAAAATCAAATACTCCGTGAACAAAAGAACAAAAATCACAAAACCCATCTGTCATAATAAATATGAAAACAGGAAGTTTAAATTATTCTAGCATTTTGGATTATTTTACAACTCCTTCCTCCAAGTGAAAGTTCCTCTTCGATCCGAACCTCTTTCCTACATATATAATTATAACAAGTTCACAATGACGTGATAAGAAACTATGCAGGAGATCATGGAATGCATTGAAGTTCAACATAACAAAAAACTAAATATCTTGTAAGAGTTTCAATAAAAACAATGAACTCAAACACATCAGATGGCTCAACCGCCAACTGACCATTAATTTTAAGTAATTTATCAATCAAAAGCAAGGATGAATAAGCAAACCAAAATCGCAATCATACAAAATATTTATGAATTCAATCGCAGAATTACATATTTTAATTCTCAAGAAGGAAATATAAAAAAGTATTCTTATAACCTCATACACATCTTATAAAATCTCAAGGGGAGGAATTTGATCTGCCCAATATGATCTTTGGCTTTTAACATTTGAAGACCTGCAGAAGAATAAGATCAATCTAAGAATGACAATGATGAAACTTCAGTTGGGGGCAGGTGCGTGGTTGCTCGACATCAAATGGAACGAAGCAACAAGGCAATCCTGCAACAATTACAAACAAAGCGGTTAGAACTGAGAAATAATGATCTATTGTATATATATGTATCGGTTGAAAAACTAGAAGAAGAAAAAGAAGGACCCTTCGGGTCTTACATATAATGCAAGAGGAGAGCACAAAAACACCACAGACGGTGTGAGACTAAAACAGAATATAAAACAATAATAATAATAAATACATTAATATTAACACTTTCCCTCAAACTCACGGTGGATTATGAACCGAGAATTTGCTAATGAGATATCAGAATCTTGCAGATGTGAGAGGCTTGGTGAGGAAATCCACAATTTGTTCTTCATATGCAATGAACGGTAGAGTGATAGTGTTGGCGAGGAACTCCTGGCGAGTGAAGTGACAATCCATCTCGATGTGTTTCGTCCGTTCATGAAATACTGAATTAGAGACAATTTGTTTTGCACTTCGATTATCACAGAATAAGGGTGTGGGTCCGGATATTGACACACCAATATCACAGAGTAGACGACGAAGTCAAACAATCTTAGCAGTGGTAGAAGTCATGGCACGATACTCAGCCTCAGTGCTGCAGCGCGCAATGGAGTCTTGTTTCTTGGTACACCAGGAGATAAGAGAGTCACCCAAGAAGAAATAGAAGCCAGTAGTAGAGCGACGAGTTGCATCATCACCCGCACAGTCAGCATCGGAAAATGCTCGGAGGGTGAGTTGAGAAGTGGCGGAGAGAAACAGTGAGAGGGTGACGAAGGTGTGGAGATAGTGGAGAATCCGGAGGACAGAGGCGTAATGAGCCGAGCGAGGAACTTGGACAAACTGACTGACAAAGCTAACAACATAGGCCAATGTCAGGCCTAGTCATAGTAAGATAGACCAGCATCCCGACAAGTCATCGATAGCGGGAGACATCCAAGAGTGGTTCACCTTCAGTTGGGAGAAGTTTTAGATTGAGCTTGATGAGAGTATCAACTGTGCGGGTGTCAGTGAGAGCGGTAGCAGAGTGGATGTTAGAGATATACTTCTGTTGAGATACAAGGATGCCTCGTTTGGACCGGGAAATCTCCAACCCAAGGAAGTAGCGAAGGGGGCACATGTCCTTCATCTCGAACTGACTGCGGAGGTGCTGTTGAAGAGAGACAATGACATGGTCATCACCAGTGATAATCATATCATACACATATTGAAGAAGGATGGCACATCCCTGACCAGAAGTGTAAGTAAACAATGCATGATCAGTTTGTCGTTCAATGAAGCCGACCTTGAGAGCAACAGTACGAAAGCACTCAAAATAGGCACGTGAGGCCTATTTGAGACCATAGAGAGCCCGACGAAGATGACAGACGTGGTCGGTGGGAACGGAGAGACCCGGGGGAGGAGCCATGTATACCACCTCTGTAAGATCACCATGAAGAAAAGCATTTGTGACATCCATCTGATGGAGAGGCCAATTGCGGGCAGCAGCAACAGCAAGTAAGGTGCGCATAGTTATCATTCGAGCAACCGGTGCAAAAGTCTCATTGTAGTCGATCCCATGCTCCTACAAGAACCCACAGGAAACTAAGCGGGCCTTGTGGCGGTCAATAGACCCGTCCGGGCGAATCTTGATCTTGAATATCCATTTGCAGCTGATAGGAGTTACACTAGAGGGCAGGGGACGAGGTCCCAGGTATGAGTTCGGTGGAAAACCTGAAGTTCAGCGGTCATGGCTTGCTGCCATTCAGGATGTGAAACTACCTCTCGGTATGACTGGTGCTCCCGGTGGGAGTGGAGAGCGGTGAGGAAGGCCTAAAAAGTAGGGGAATAGGAGATAGATGTGGTGAGAGCAGATGGTTTATACCTGTCAGGACTGTGATCGTAGCGAGCAGGCGGGTGTCGAGGGCAAGCAGGGTTATGCCGAGGAGGAACAGGACCCACGTGCGGAGAGGTGGACGGAGGAGCGTCATACAAGACCGTATCAGAAGGAGCTTGAGCAGAAGGGGGAGATGTAGTGGAAGGGGGTTCCGTGGGAGGAGGAGGAGCTGAAGTGGATGGTGGATCCTCGGCCGGAGGACTAGCTGGTGCCGAGATAGGAGGGGCAATTTGGGTCCTGGAGCGAGTGGGTATAGGGGAAGAAGCGGAAGGGAGAGCGGTGGAGTAGAGGAGGTTTGGGCGGGAAATGTTGTTGGATTTGGCATGGAGGAGAAGAACATCTCATGTTCAAGGAAGGAGACATGACGAGAGATGCGGATACGGTGAGTCACCGGGTCGTAACAACGATATCCTTTGTGGTAAGCATTGAGTCCTAAGTGAACACAACGAGCTGAGAGAGCAGAGAGTTTGGTGCATTCAGTAACATGGAGGAGAACAAAGCAGGTGCACCCAAATATGCGGAGAGAGGCATAGGTTGGTGAGCATGAGTACAATCGTTCATAAGGAGTGACTCTAGAGAGGGCCGAGGATGGAGTGATGTTGATAAGGTGAACAGTGGTGAGAACAGCTTCGACCCAGAAGGAGTGAGGAGCAGAGGCAGAGATGAGAAGAGCACGAGCAGTTTCGAGGTTGTGATGATGTTTCCGTTCAGCGACCACATTTTGTTCGTGGGTGTGCGGGCAAGACTGCTGATGGATGGTTCCATGAGAGTGAGTGAGGTTGCGCATGGTGGAGGAGAGAAACTCCTGAGCACAATCATAGCGAAAGATCTTAATCCGACGCCCGAACTGGGTGTGAAGCATTGTTGTGAACGTGCGATAAACAGTTGGTATTTCAAACCGCTCTCGAAGAAGATAAACTAAGAGCAGCGGGGAGAAATCATCAAAAAAACACACATAATACAAATAGCCAGAATGAGAAGCAATCGGGGCCAGACCCCAAACATCAGAGTGAACTAAGTCAAAGGGGGCTGTTGTATGAGAAACACTGCTGGAAAAGGGTAGAGCAAGGTGTTTTGCCAAACGACATCCCGTACAAACAAAGAGGGGGGAAGAAGAGACCCGACCCAAAGCTCCTGAATGGATAACACTTCGGAGTCAGTCATTAGACAAATGACCTAAGCGTTTGTGCCACAAGTCGACATCAGAGGTAACAGAGAGAGCAGAAGCTGGCGAAGATGAGGAGGGTGGAACGTGAAGATACTCCATCTGATATATGTCACCAGTCCTACGGCCCTGTCCTCTGAGCCATCCGTGAATCCTGAACAACACAAGCAGAGGAAGAGAATAAAACAGTCAGACAAAGATCACAAAGAGAGATGACAGAAATAAGATTCATGTGTAGGCGAAGGGCATGGTGAATGTTTGATAGGGTAAGGTGACCGGGAGGGCCAGATGCCGGGGTGAACGATTCAGACAGCAAAATTGGGACAGAAATCCCATCAACAGTGGTGACTTGAAGGTGAGTGTGGGTGGAGGTACAGTTGGTGAGGGTGCTGGAGTCGGAGGTAAGATGTAGGAGGCTCCGGAGTCAAAGTACCAAGGCGCAGTTGGTGAAACCCGAACAACAGTAGTACCACAGGAGGCTGACAGGCTAGTGACGCCAGAAGAGCTGGCGGGAGTGGCGGGGTGAACCAGAGGAGACTGAAGGAGTAAATCCTCTAGTAGTTGAAGTCGATCTGCAGCAGCAGCTGTAGGATGAGAAGGCGTGGTAGGTGATCCGGGGCCACGACCACGTCCCCGACCACGGCCGTCACGGATATTGTCATGCTGTCTGTGCTCATCAGGACGTGGGGAACGAGTAGGACTTTCAAACTTCATGTGCCCCGCCATCTTACTGTAGTTGCAGGTAACAGGTCATCCTGTGGTCGGATAGAAAGAGCAGTGTCGATCCCAGGAGCAGGTGGTAGGACCACAGGAGGACGGAGACGAGTCTCTTCATCAAGCAGGGCAATCAAGGCTTCATCTAGGCTTGGAAGAGGAACCCGATGAAGGAGCTGGGATGCAAGAAGAGCAAACTCGGGACGCAGAGCAGCGAGGAACTGATGGAGATGACCCTCAGAGAGGTGGCGCTGGAACTCTAAGGAATGAGGACAATCACATGGGAGGGGGATCATGGAGTCCAATTCGTGTCAGAGAGTGCTCATCATGGTGAAAAAGATCCTGAATGGATCGCACTTCCTGTCGAGCATACTGAGAGTCACATATGAGATGATGATGCTGAGCCCCACCACGGGGAACAAAGCGATCCCGAAGATACTCCTACATGGCACGTGCTGAGGTTAGACGTCCGATGGAGGTAAGGAGTTGATGGGCAACGAACTCCAGGATGTAAGCCCGAATGGCTTGATCGCGACGCCTCCAGAGGGTGTCGTCGTCTGGAGTGGTGACGGCAGCGGTGGTGCTGTTAGAGCTGACATGAGTAATAGATTTTGCAGTGGTAGGAGGGGCACCAGTGATGTGATGCCAAAGATCACGAGTGTAGAGGGCGGATTCGACAGTAAGAGCCCAATCCGACCAGTCACTGGGGGTGGCGAGTTGGAAGGATGTGGCCTTCAGAGGTGGCGTGATCAACGGGGCAGCCATGGAGCAGGGCGGACTGGTGGCAGCAGGTCGCGGGAGCACAACGCGATCTCGGGAGGCGATCAGGGGCAGATCGCGAGCGGGCTTAGGAGACGGGCAGCGCGAGCTCGACAGAGAGAGGGGGCAGCACGAGCTCGGCAGAGAGAGGGGGCAGCGCGAGCTCGTCCAAGCGCGAGAGGGGAACAAATTGCGAGTTGGCTCAGCGAGTGGGGGCAGATCGCAAGCGGGCTCGGCGAGTGGGGGCAGATCGCAAGCGGGCTCGGCGAGTGGGGGCAGATCGCAAGCGGGCTCGGCGAGTGGGGGCAGATCGCAAGCGGGCTCGGCGAGTGGGGGCAGATCGCAAGCGGGCTCGACGAGTGGGGGTAGATAGCGAGGGGAGTGGGCTCGCGAGTGGGGGCACGGCAAGCGGGAGTAGGTCACACGAGCAAGTCGCGGGAGCAGGTTGCGGGCGAGTGGGTTGCGCGCGAGTGGGTTGCGCGCGAGCAGGTCGTGGGAGCAGGTTGGGCGCTAGCAGGAAGCGAGCGCAGAAAAATTAACGGAACCTAGCTCTAATACCATGTTAGAACTGAGAAATAATGATTTGTTGTATATATATGTATCGGTTGAAAAACCATAAGAAGAAAAAGGACAATTAGGGTGGGGTCTTACATATAGTGCAAGAGGAGAGCACGAAAAATATCACAGGCGGTGTGAGACTAAAACAGAATATAAAACAATAATAATAATAAAAATAATAAAAACATTAATATTAACATACATTAATATTAACACAGACATTAGTTGCACAAAAAATATCAACTTATATTCGGCTAGGTATTTGATACCACTTGCAATACCATTTGCAGGTTGCTAATACTTGATGAAATAAAGACATTATTTTCTTGTACGAAGCAATAGCATTTGCAGGTTGCTGATTAATCATTCAAACTTAAAAGCAAATTGAAATTTATTCTCCATATTGGATGCATGAGAACAACTTAATATCTATAGTATAGACTATAAGATAAAAGCTCTATGCATTGGTAAACCTTGACAAAAACCAGAGCAATCGTAGTTCTTGATAGGTACCCCTTAAACCGGGCTGCGAATAGCCAAAGCACCCGCCTCATTTGGTGGAGGAAATGAGGTTAATCAAAGTAAACCCGACTATCCCTGTAACCACCCAATATGGAGTGCAAATAGTAAAATCCTTCAACATGGGGTGCAAATAGTAAAATCCCCCATCATGGGGGTGTAAATAATAAAACCCCCCATCATGGGGGGTGTAAATAGTAAAACCACCCAATATCGGGTGCAAATAGTAAAATCCTCCATCATGGAGTGTAAATAGTAAAACCACCCAATATGGTGTGCAAATAGTAAAATCCTCCATCATGGGGTGCAAATAGTAAACCCCCCATCATGGGTGCAAATAGGAAAATTCCCCATCATGGGGGTGTAAATAGTAAAACCACCCAATATGGGGTGCAAATAGTAAAATCCCTCATCATGGGGTGCAAATAGTAAAATACCCCATCATGGGGGTGTAAATAGTAAAATCCCCTATTATGGGGTGCAAATAGTAAAATCCCCTATCATGGGGTGCAAATAGTAAAATCCCCTATCATGGGGTGCAAATAGTAAAATCCCCCATCATGGGGTTCAAATAGTAAAATCCTCCAACATTGGGGTGCAGATAGTAAAATCTCACATTGTATGATGTATATAGTAAAATCCTTATATACGGTCTGCGTATAGCAAATAATATAGTTATGGTGTGCGCATAATCACATCTGTCATATGAATACATATCACCACAAAACTATACAAAGGGGTGTGCGTATAACACATAAATTGGTTATGGTGTGCGGGTAGCCGCATAACCGCCGTAACCACCCATTATGGCTGGGTGTAAATATCTGAAATCATATCGGCGTGAGCGTAGTAAATTATCATGAAATATGCGTATTAATTTATATGAAATCGGCCTGCAAATAACGATTATGGTGGTTACGGTCTGCAAATAACAATTATGGTGGTTACGGCCTGCGAATAACAATTATGGTGGTTACGGCATGCGAATAACCGCATAACTACCGTAACTACATCTGGGGCCTATAAATAGGACCCCAAGGCTCTCCTTCATGATCATTCTTTTCTCCTCCTTTTTCCCTTGAAGATCTCTTTCCTCTTCCTCCTTCGAAGATCTCCTACGCCTTCGAAGAATCCTTCGAAGATCTTCGAGCACCTTGAAGATCCCACGAAGGCGTTCGTCCTCCTTCGAGCGAGCATTCTGCTCCAAGCGCGCCTCTGTGCGCTCCGCTCTCAAGAACACTCCAAGTGCGCCTCTGTGTGCTCCGCTCCAAACGCGCCTCTGTGCGCCCCGCTCCAAGCGCGCCTCTGCACGCTCTTCTCCAAGCGAGCCTCCGTGCGCTCCGCTCCAAGCGAGCCTCCGCTCCAAGAGTGACTCCGTGCGCACCGCTCCAAGCGCGCCTCCGCGCGCTCCGCTCCAAGCGCGCCTCCGCGCGCTCCGCTCTCAAGACCGCTCCAAGCGCGCCACCGCACATCCAACATCAAACACTCTGTCCACTCAAGAACAAGCGTTCCAGCCATCAGCAAAACCAGCGCTCCAGACTCCTATCACGCAGCAGGAGACAAGCCGCAGAGACAAAGGCGTGCAGAGCACACCGATCCGACCTTCAAGCAGCAGTCGAAGACTCCAGAGCGCTCAGAACGCATCATTCCCTTTGGCAGCGAGAGAATGACTTAGCTCCGTGAGCGGTGGCCTGCCACCCTTCGAGCATCTCTCTCTCTCTCTCCCAACAATTGTAACGAGGAGCGGCCTGTCGCCCTCGCCTTCTCATAAAAGGCTTTGTACAACGCCAGCAAAATAGTGAAGTTTGGTCGGCACAGCTCCGCCCACATGGTTTTTCACCCAGTTGACGGGTTTTTCACGTTAAAAAAATTGTCTTGTCAGCTTTCCCCTTTTCTGTGACTGTTTGTGCGCTCGAACGCTCCCGGGCTAAGGCGGCCCAATTTAGTCTGGTCTACCGAAGCCTTGAGTGATCCGCGACAGTTTGGTGCCGTCTGTGGGAATGAAATTCCCTCAAAGCTTGAAGAAGACTCTGAAGAGAGTATTCACTGCACAACGGTACTCATGGCTAGAGATCATGATAGTAAAATCCATCCGCACAAGTGAAGAATCAATCCCCGGGGGGCATGCTGATCTATCTCCCCTCTACTCGGTTATCAGCAAACCCGAAGGAGAGCTCTCCAGTACAAATGTACAAGAATGCGGGGCCCATCCTGACAGAGGGCCTGAAGCACAGTATCACTGCAACCGCCCTGAAGAGGCAAGCCATGAGCCTGCAGATGGAAGGCTCACGCGTGAAGAAGTTCATAATTTTTGAAGGGCACTGATTCAGACAGTAGGAGATCAGCTCGCAGCCTGCCATGAAGGACTGGGGGCAACCCTCAATACGGATATCCTTGGAGAAAGGCATGTATAAGACAATCATCGTCCGCGCTACCAAAGCTACGTATTCACAGTGCCCAAATGAAAGAATGTCTATTTGCATTAACAGCAACTGCCTCCGGGCAGCGCGCTATATTCACAGCAACTGCCTCCGGGCAGCGCGCTATATTAACAGCAACTCCCTCCGGGCAGCGCGCTATATTAACAACAACTGCCTCCGGGCAGCGCGCTATATTAACAGCACCTCCCTCCGGGCAGCGCGCTAAATTAACAGCACCTGCCTCCGGGCAGCGCGCTATATTAACAACACCTGCCTCCAGTGTGAGGCCCCTATTCAGACCCCACATAAAATCTGTATCAAAACTTATTTTCATTTCATTTATGCCAGGATGTTCTAGAAGTAAGTATAGTGAATACAAAATAAAACACATAATAAAAACTTCATACCTTAGCCTGATCTTTATTTTTCTTTTCCTCTCTGAACCACTTGATTTCTTAAGAATCTTCAGGAAACGTGCATCTTCCTAAAAAATGAAGTCAACGGGCTTAGTCATAACGAATATGACTAAGTGAATAACATACTTCTTTAACTGCTGTACATGCAAACAAGAAATATCAGTATCAATATGCATACAGTTCTTTATATTTTTATGTTCTTTCAAGTTCATTTCGTCGTATGTTCTAGTCTTATTCATTCACGTTCATATTCGCTCATTCTTATATTTCTTCTTACTCATTTCAATTCATATCTCTTATGAGTCACTTTCAATTATCAGAAGTTTTATTCACCTGTCATCATCGAATTCAAATTGCAGTAGATAAATGCATTCAAGTAAAGCATGATATATCAATAAAGTAACAATATGTTTACGTTTCAAATTCTTCTATTCAGTTCGTTTCTTTTCACATTCTGTCTTTATTCGTTCACGTCGTTTCATTTCTGTTATTCAAAATCTTTTCATCAATTTTCAGATTCTTTCAACTGTAGTTCAGTCAATTCATTTTCTTTCGTCAATCATCAGATGTTCTCATAATCAGTTTCTAAACCAGATTCCTCGTTTATCTTTCGCTTTTATTCAATTAGGAAATCATAAGGGTTGCTGTAGATTCCTTCTTGGTCTTCAACGACCTCTTGGCCTTCAACAGCCTCCGGCCTTCAACGACCTCAATCAATATCAAAAGCACATTCCGCCGTAGCGTATTCACACCCCCACTACGGCTACTGGGTTAACCCTTATCATTTCCATTATTCTTATGCATCGATGCTTATTTTCTTTTATTCAACTTTTATCTTTTTTTTTTCTGTTCTTATTCGCGTAGATTCCGATTCAATATTCAGTTTTCATATTCGATATTCATATTCATGATTCATATTCGATCTTTATCTTCATTATTCATACACAATATTCATTATCAATCTTTATGTACGGTATCCGTGTTTTTATTCCACCGTGGGTATTCATACCCCCCCACAGCACTGGGTTACTATTTTTATTCTAGTAAATCTCATAATTATTTAAATGCAAACAATTTCAATTTCTTGTCCATGCACATTCTATAAAATATGTTCAGTATGAAATATAAGCATGTGTATATTCAAAATATTCAAAACTAGGCATAATTAAAGAAATAAGTACTCACCAAGTTTCCTTTGCCTTTAATTGTACCAGGATTTTCATCGGGTCTATCTCTGGACGCCATCCTCTGCAGTATCAATGAAATCATTTACTTTAGGGTTGCGTCGCGAATTAGTTACGATTTATTTCCTACGACGATTACAACTACGACTCGAAAGGAGTTGCCTAAGGAAAGACAACTTTGATAACGAACAATGAAAGCAAAACTCTTCAAAATCCTAAGAAATATAGCAGAAATCAGCCATACAAAGGGGCAAAAATAGCCTCAAACTTGCTGCGACAAACAGCTCCAAGGGCTGCGGAAACCGCAGCTCCAAGTGCTGTTACTAGCAGCTCAAAACGAAGTAAAACCCTTTCCAAAAACTGGACAGCTCAAGTAAAATCAGGCAGTAAATAGGGCAATCATCTAATAAGTTTTCCCCCCATCAAAATAGCACTAAACAGGAACCCAAACAGCACCCAAACAGCACCCATAGCAGCCTCAAACAGCAGCCCCAAATACCTGGTATTGCAAGAATAAAACTCAAAGTAACAAGGCAACAGCCGGCCAACAACATAACCAAAACCAAGTGAAGGAAGGTTACAACACAACCACCAACCACAAGTGAAAATAGGAGCAGCAAAACTCACTAAAATCAACCCCAAGGTATTTCCAGAACTACTAGAGGAAGAGGGGGAAGGAAGCTCACAGAGGAGAAGAGTCACCCAAAACTGCTGGCCAACAGGAGCAGCAAACCAGCTAAGATGCAAGGAGAAGGCAGCAACAGACTTCTCCCAGCACCAACGACCAAGGAAGAGAGGCAATCGTCGATGGAGAAGAAGAGGGGCAACCAGCCCTAGCTCGTCGAACTTTCCAGGAGCCGGGAGACGGAAATAAGCAGCCAGTGTAAAAGAAAGGAAAATTCCACCGCTTAAATGACAGAACACAGCCACCACATAAAACTCCTCCATTTTAGATATTATAGTAAGTAAAATATAATAACCATCCATCTGAAAATCAGCAGCCTAGGAACCGGCCACTCCACCGCTTAAACTCCACGCCGAATTTCTTAAATCTCACTATACGCACACCAAAGCCTCCTATTAGCACCTAAATTTATACTCAACTTTTAATTTTATTGGCACACCAAATCGTTTTACTATGCGCACACCAACTTCATCAAATTGTCTTAATATAACAACATAAAAATATTATTGGCACACCAATTTCAATAAAATTTCAATAACTATTCGTTCCATCGACACAATTACGTGACATGCACGATAAATATTTATTTCTTTTTGGGTCGCTTCACGTTTTAGGTCGTTACATCCAGGCAGCGCACTATATTAACAACAACTGCCTCCGGGCAGCACGGTATATTAACAGCAACTGCCTCCGGGCAGCGCGCTATATTAACATCAACTGCCTCCGGGCAGCGCGCTATATTAATAGTAACTGCCTCCGGGCAGCGCTATATTAACAGCAACTTCCTCTGGGCAGCGCGCTATATTAACAATAACTGCCTCCGGGCAGCGCGCTCTATTAACAACCTCTGCCTCTGGGCAGAGCTCACAATGACCTCCCACTGCCGCTGATCGAAGGTCCGCCCTTCTCCCCGCAGTAGGTCGCTGCGCCGCCAGGGCCTGCCCCCCTCACGCTCGCAAATGGTTCGAAGCGCCTGCCCATCACCGCTACTATCAACAACATCCTCGCAGGTCGGTTAAGTGAACCTTCCACTACCCGGCTCGAATCGCTCGCCATTCGCCCACGTAGTAGGTTCCGACACCACCTGGATCTCGTCCTCTAAACCACGTCGCCAGGGTCTACCCCCCTCGCGCTCGCAAACGGTTCGAAGCGTTTGCCCTTCACTGCTACTATCAACGACATCCCCCAGGTCGGTTAAGTGAACCTCCCACTACCCGGCTCGAATCGCTCGACATTCGCCACGTAGTAAGTTCTGACGCAACTTGGGTCTCGTCCTCTAAACCGCGTCGCCAGGGCCTGCCCCCTCGCGCTCGCAAACGGTTCGAAGCGTTTTCCCTTCACCGCTACTATCAACGACATCCCCCAGGTCGGTTAAGCGAACCTCCCACTACCCAACTCGAATCGCTCGCCATTCGCCCACGTAGTAGGATCCGACACCACCTGGGTCTCGTCCTTTAAACCGCGTAGCCAGGGCCTGCTCCCCTCGAACTCGCAAACGGTTCGAAGTGTTTTCCCTTCACCGCTACTATCAACGACATCCCCCATGTCGGTTAAGCGAACTTCCCACTACCCGGCTCGAATCGCTCGTCATTCGCTCATGTAGTAGGTTCCGACACCACCTGGGGGTCTCGTCCTCTAAACTGCGTCGCCAGGGCCTGCCCCCTCACGCTCGCAAATGGTTTAAAGAGTTTGCCCTTCAGCGCTACTATTAACGACATCCCCCAGGGCGGTTAAGTGAACCTCCCATTACCCGGCTCGAATCGTTCACCATTCGCCCACATAGTAGGTTCTGACACTACCTGGGTCTCATCCTCTAAACTGCGTCGCCAGGGCCTGCCCCCCTCGTGCTTGCAAACGGTTCAAAGCGTTTACCCTTCACCGTTACTATCAACTACATCCCCCAGGTCGGTTAAGTGAACCTCTCACTACCCGGCTCAAATTGCTCGTCATTCGCCCACGTAGTAGGTTCCGAAACCACCTGGGTCTCATCCTCTAAACCGCGCCGTCAGGGTCTCCCCCCTTGCGCTTGCAAATGGTTCAAAGTGTTTTCCCTTCACCGCTACTATCAACGACAACCCCCAGGTTGGTTAAGCGAACCTCCCACTACCCGAATCGAATCGCTCGTCATTCGCCCACGTAGTAGGTTCCGACACCACCTGGGTCTCGTCCTCTAAACCGCATCGTCAGGGCCTGCCCCCTCGCGCTCGCAAACGGTTCGAAGCATTTGCCCTTCAACGCTACTATCAACGACAACCACCAGGTCGGTTAAGCGAACCTCCCACTACCCATCTCGAATCGCTCGACATTCGCCCATGTAGTAGATTCCGACACCACCTGGGTCTCGTCCTCTAAACCGCGTCGCCAGGGCCTGCCCCCTCGTGCTCGCAAACATTTCAAAGTGTTTTCCCTTCACCGCTACTATCAACGACATCCCCCGGGTCGGTAATCCAAACCCCTCACTTCTCGGCTTGAAGCGTCCACCCTTCGCCCACGTAGTAGGTTCCAACACCACCCAGGTCTCATCCTCAAACATCACTCTCAGCGGCATCCCCAAGTACGGTAATCCGGACCTCCCGCTACTCGGCTCGAAGCGTCCTCCCTTCACTCATATAGTAAGTTCCAACACAACCTGGGTCTCGTCCTCCAAATGCCAACATCAAAGAAGCAAAACACAGTTGACCGCGCAAAATGTCGGTTCCAACACCACAAAAGCTCTGCTACCACAAGCAAGTACTCAAACCTAGAACAGTAGGCAAATAATTAAGCAATGCTCAAGGAGAGACCAAAGCTCCATAAACATTGTACAAAGTCAATGCATAATGCAAACGTGCAAAGAAACAATAAAGGCAGAGCCATGCCTCATCCACATCAACACTAGAGTCCCTCTCTCACTCTTAAAGAGACCTCTGATATCAAACTCGGATGCATCTCAGCATACCCGCGCGCGGCGCAGCGCGCGAGCAAACCCCCCGAGCACGCAGCCTCACGCATGCGTGCAGCGTGCGAGCTAACACCCCGCGCGCGCAGCCTCCCGCGTGGGCGTCGCGCGTGAGCGACCCCCCCCCCCCCCCCCCCCCCGCGTGCGCAGAGCACGTGGGCATACGCCCCGCGTGCTCACAACGCTCGGGAGTACTCCTCGCGCTCGCACAGCGCGCAGAAGCACTCCTCGCGGGCGCACAACGCGCAGGCAGACTTCCCGCGTGCGCATAGTGCGCGGATGCACGTCCCGCAGGCTTCCCGCAGGCACCACGTGTGCGGGCACGCACCCCGTGCGCGGACGCTCCCCCCGCTCGCACCCTGCACGCGGGTGCTCGCCCCGCTCGAACCCCGCATGCTCACAATGCGCAGGCATATGTCCCGGGCACGCGCAACACGCGGGCACACTCCCCGTGCGCACACAACGCATAAGCGGCCCTCTTCACACGCGCAACGCGCGGGCGCCCCTTCTGCATCGCAGCCCGCTGACGAACCTTCCTCACACCATTCCCAGCACACGATACGCCCCATGTAAGTTCCTCCCTCTGTACCTCTCGTGCATCTTGCTATGCGCACAGCCGCAAGCAAGCTCTCTGCTCGGTGGCTAGCCTATCTTGTGCACCTTGTTGGAACCTTAGTTTTTGATTTGAGTTAGGATCCACCCCTTTGGTCAATAAATCATCTAATAACTTAGACCAAATCTCACTAAGATAAGAAAGCTGATAATAAAGATTTGAGTTAGGATTCTTGTTTAAGATTTAAGTTTCCATCTTATAAATCATCTCATAACTTAGATCAATTTCCTTAAGTAAGAAAACTAAGAAAACATCAATTAAATATAATGCGATCGAATCAGAGAAAATATAAGAAAATAATTTATCTCTGCGTTCGACAAATGTCGAACGGCGCTCGACAAATTCAAGACAGCCAGCGCTCGACAAATTCAAGATAGCCAGCGCTCGACAAATTTCTATCAGAACAGCGCTCGACGAATTAAGTCAGAATAACCTCAGCGGCTAGACATTCTCTGAACGGCGCTCGACAAACTCAAGCCAGCGGTCGACAAATCTCTTTCAGAACAGCGCTCGACGAAAAATGTTGTCAGCAAATATTATTATTATACAACTGTACTAACATTATTATATACATGCTTTTCTGATATAGCCGTTGCAGGCAATAAAGTTTATAGCCGTTTGCAGAAGAGTCAAAGACGGAAACTCCTCTTCCCAAGGAATAAAATTAAAGAGACTTTATCTCTTTCCTAATTCCGAGCAAGAATTCAAAAGCCTTCTCCGGATTATATATGAAGAGAAGAGCAGAAAATAAACGGAGAGACAGAGAAAAATAGGAATAGATATAGAGAACACACAGATACAAAAAAAGCAGATCTATTTTGTATATCTTCTTTTTGCTAAACATCTTCTTGCAGATCACATATATCCTGAGACACCAATCACAACCATTTACTCAGGATCATCGCTGCATAAGAAGAAAGGAGTGTTTGTACAATCAAGAGAAGAGAACTTCAGAACTGTCATCAACTTACATCAGACAGGGGGAGCTCTTCAACATCTCCATCAAGTTCCATTCAACTCCAGATCAGGATCTTCAAGAGTCTTCTCATACAGAGAAGAATAATATAATTTCTGCTTTTCATTTTTTATTTCTTTCCACCTCTTGTACAGGGTTATAACTCCCTTCAAAAGTTAATTCCCGGTGACAGGGCACCTTAGCAAAAACCTGCATCTTGGTTAGAGCACCTTATCAACAGCTCACTTGGTGTGTGGACACCTTATCAAAAACTCCTTGGTGTGAGGGCACCTTATCAACAACCTCCTAGTGGATTCCTACCAGTGGGTAGAAGAGTAGATGTACCCAGTTGAGGGGAACTACTATACATCTTGTGTCTTCTGGATGTTTGTTGTTTGTTCATGGTTGTTGTGCTGATTTCTTTTATGCATCTCTACTGCTTGTTTTAATTACTCACTCAGCACATCCACATATATATATAATAAATACCATTACTTTGAAGTAAAACTTAAACAAGATCTTTTAATAAAAAGAATAAGAACTAAACCTCCACTTTCAATTGGTATCAGAGGAAGTTGAATCTTTATAGTCTAACACCTGAAATCACAAAGATCACCTAGTTCTTAAATTTGTTTTTAAAATGCTTTTTCAAAATGGCACAAGCAGATTTTCTATTCTCAGATCCACCTATATGTAATTTGGATAGTTTTTCTTTATGGAAAATTAGAATTAAGTTATATATGAATGTCATAGATGAAAATATTTACAAATCTGTTTTGATAGGATTTTCTTCCTCAATCCCTTCATCTGATCAAGAAAAACTGAAAAGTGCCAATGCAAAGGCTATGCAGATATTGGCCCAATCAATGTCAAAAGACATTTTTCAAATAATTGATGATTGCACCTCAACAAGGAGCATTTGGAACTCCCTCTGTAGGATGGTAAGTGAACCCTCTTCTACTTCTTTCACTAACTGTATTTATGATGCAGAACCATCAACCAAACTAAGTGAAGAAGAAAAAGAAGAAGAACACAGAGCTAGAGCTTTCTGCATGATGGCCATATATGGTTCATACCAAAATCCAGATGCAAAAGCTGAAACTGAAAAGGTAAATGAGGTAATTTCAATTCACAACCCTACCTCTAAAAATTACAAATTTGTCTTTAAGATAACATTTACAGATTCAATAAAATCAAACAAAGAAATTAAAAAGAAGTTAACAAACATAAACTATTTAACTTCTGTAAATAATAAATCTGAAGAAAATTCAAAAGCTCAAAATAAATCAATTAAGGCTAAATTGTTTAATGATTATAAAAAAAAATTTAAAATAATATCAAACATATATTTTAATGACTACAAAAGAAAACTTTCAATAAGTATCAAAAATCAGATTTTAAAGTTCTTAAAACATATATTTCCAAAAGAACTTTAAAATGGTATCAAAAAGTTTTTCACCATTAATCTCCATTCCTAACTAAATAGCAAACATAAAATTCATTTGAATGTTTAAAAACAATGTCAGATAACTTCAATGTTCTTACAAACATTCTCCAAATTATGTTGAACATTCTACTGTAGTTGCATTGATTAGAAATAATCAGAGCATTGAGTGTGAGTCTCTTCTGATAAGGGGATTCTTAAGAAGGAAGGTATTAGACAAAGTTTTTTTTTATTCCTTAGAATCCATTAAAGGTTGCTGCAATTGAAAATTTTAATTCAGATCTTAAGAAATCAAAATCTAGGAAAGTAGAGTTGCTCAAATAATTTTAAAAGGATAAAAAATTTATTAAAGCCAAGTGAGAGAGAAAATGAGAAAATCAGAGAAACCAAGTGAGAGCGAAAAGGAGAATATAAAAATTAAAACTGTCGGCATCCTAAACCAAATGGGGGGAGATTACCAGGCCACTAGTTTTAATTTGATTTAGGATCCCAACTCAAATAGGGGGAGATTGTTGGAACCTTAGTTTTTTATTTGAGTTAGGATCCACCCCTTTGGTCAATAAATCATCTAATAACTTAGACCAAATCTCACTAAGATAAGAAAGCTGATAATAATGATTTGAGTTAGGATTCATGTTTAAGATTTAAGTTTCCATCTTATAAATCATCTCATAACTTAGATCAATTTCCTTAAGTAAGAAAACTAAGAAAACATCAATTAAATATAATGCGATCGAATCAGAGAAAATATAAGAAAATAATATAAGCTCTCTGCGTTCGACAAATGTCGAACGACGCTCGACAAATTCAAGACAGCCAGCGCTCGACAAATTCAAGACAGCCAGCGCTCGACAAATTTCTATCAGAACAGCGCTCGATGAATTAAGTCAGAATAACCTCAGCGGCCAGGCATTCTCTGAACGACGCTCGACAAACTCAAGCCAGTGGTCGACAAATCTCTTTCAGAACAGTGCTCGACGAAAAATGTTGTCAGCAAATATTATTATTATACAGCTGTACTAACATTATTATATACATGCTTTTCTGATATAGCCGTTGCAGGCAATAAAGTTTATAGCCGTTTGCAGAAGAGTCAAAGACGGAAACTCCTCTTCCCAAGGAATAAAATTAAAGAGACTTTAGCTCTTTCGTAATTCCGAGAAAGAATTCAAAAGCCTTCTCCGGATTATATATGAAGAGAAGAGCAGAAAATAAACGGAGAGACAGAGAAAAATAGGAATAGATATAGAGAACACACAGATACAAAAAGAAGCAGATCTATTTTGTATATCTTCTTTTTGCTAAACATCTTCTTGCAGATCACATATATCCTGAGACACCAATCACAACCATTTGCTCAGGATCATCGCTGCATAAGAAGAAAGGAGTGTTTGTACAATCAAGAGAAGAGGACTCCAGAACTGTCATCAACTTACATCAGACAGGGGGAGCTCTTCAACATCTCCATCAAGTTCCATTCAACTCCAGATCAGGATCTTCAAGAGTCTTCTCATACAGAGAAGAACAATATAATTTCTGCTTTTCATTTTTTATTTCTTTCCACCTCTTGTACAGGGTTATAACTCCCTTCAAAAGTTAACTACTGGTGACAGGGCACCTTAGCAAAAACCTGCATCTTGGTTAAAGCATCTTATCAACAGCTCACTTGGTGTGTGGACACCTTATCAAAAACCCCTTGGTGTCAGGGCACCTTATCAACAACCTCCTAGTGGATTCCTACCAGTGGGTAGAAGAGTAGATGTACCCAGTTGAGGGGAACTACTATTCATCTTGTGTCTTCTGGATGTTTGTTGTTTGTTCATGGTTGTTGTGCTGATTTCTTTTATGCATCTCTACTGCTTGTTTTAATTACTCACTCAGCACATCCACATATATATATAATAAATACCATTACTTTGAAGTAAAACTTAAACAAGATCTTTTAATAAAAAGAATAAGAACTAAACCCCCACTTTCACACCTCTTATACATTTTGTCGTACGGACACCACCGTTAAACATTATGTGCATCATCCAGATTTCGATTAAAAGTCTCCGCCCTCCATTCGCTTCGACTCAAAGTTGCGAGGACTTGGGGGGCAAATGATAGGTACTCCTTAATCCGAGCTGCGAATAGCCAAAGCACCCGCCTCATTTGGTGGAGGAAATGAGGTTAACCAAAGTAAACCCGGCTATCCCCGTAACCACCCAATATGGGGTGCAAATAGTAAAATCCTTCAACATGGGGTGCAAATAGTAAAATCCCCCATCATGGGGGTGTAAATAATAAAACCCCCCCATCATGGGCGGTGTAAATAGTAAAACCACCCAATATGGGGTGCAGATAGTAAAATCCCTCATCATGGGGTGTTAATAGTAAAACCACCCAATATGAGGTGCAAATAGTAAAATCCCCCAGCATGGGGTGCATATATTAAAACCCCCCATCATGGGGTGCAAATAGTAAAATCCCTCATCATGGGGGTGTAAATAGTAAAACCACCCAATATATGGTGCAAATAGTAAAATCCCTCATCATGTGGCGCAAATAGTAAAATCTCCCATCATGGGGGTGTAAATAGTAAAATCCCCTATCATTGGGTGTAAATACTAAAATCCCCTATCATGGGGTGCAAATAGTAAAATCCCCTATCATGGGGTGCAAATAGTATAATCCCCTATCATGGGGTGCAAATAGTAAAATACTGCAACATTGGGGTGCAGATAGTAAAATCTCACATTGTATGATGTATATAGTAAAATCCTTATATACGGTATGCTTATAGCAAATAATATAGTTATGGTGTGCGCATAACCATATCTGTCATATGAATATATATCACCACAAAATTATACAAAGGGGTGTGTGTATAACACATAAATTGGTTATGGTGTGCGGGTAGCCGCATAACCACCGTAACCACCCATTATGGGTGGGTGTAAATATCCGAAATCATATCGGCGTGCGCGTAGTAAATTATCATGAAATATGCGTATTAATTTATAAGAAACCGGTTTGCAAATAACGATTATGGTGGTTACGGCCTACAAATAACAATTATGGTGGTTACGGACTGCGAATAACAATTATGGTGGTTACGACCTGCAAATAACCGCATAACTACCGTAACCACCTCTGGGACCTATAAATAGGACCCCAAGGCTCTCCTTCATGATCATTCTTTTCTCCTCCTCCTTCCTCTTTCTCTTGAAGATCTCCTTCCTCTTCCTCCTTCGAAGATCTCCTTCGCCTTCGAAGATCTTCGAGCGCCTTGAAGATCCCACGAAGGCGTTCGTCCTCCTTCGAGTGAGCATTCTGCTCCAAGCGCGCCTCTGTGCGCTCCGATCTCAAGACCGCTCCAAGTGCGCCTCCATGTGCTCTGCTCCAAACGCGCCTCTGTGTGCCCCGCTCCAAGCGCGCCTCCGCGCGCTCCGCTCCAAGCGCGCCTCTGTGGGCTCCACTCCAAGCGCACCTCCGCGCGCCCCGCTCCAAGCATGACTCCGCGCGCTCCGCTCCAAGCGCGCCTCCGCGTGCTCCGCTCCAAGCGTGCCTCCGCGCGCTCTACTCCAAGCGCGCCTCCGCGCGCTCCGCTCCAAGCGCGCCTTCTTGACTCCACTCTCAAGACTGCTCCAAGCGCGCCACCGCACATCCAACATCAAACACTTTGTCCACTCAACAACAAGCGTTCCAGCCATCATCAATACCAATGCTCCAGACTTCTACCACGCAGTAGGAGACAAGCCGCATAGACAAAGGCGTGCAGAGCACACCGATCCGGCCTTCAAGCAGCAGTCGAAGACTCCAGAGCGCTCAGAGCGCATCATTCCCTTTGGCGGAGAGAGAAAGACTTGGCTCCGTGAGCGGTGGTCTGTCACCCTTCGAGCATCTCTCTCTTTCTCTCTCTCTCTCCCAACAATTGTAACGAGGAGCGGCCTGTCGCCCTCGCCTTCTCTTAAAAGGCTCTGTACAACGCCAGCAAATAGTGAAGTTTGGTCGGCACAGCTCCGACCACATGGTTTATTGGTTTTTCACCCAGTTGACGGGTTTCCACGTTAAAAAAATTGTCTTGACCTTTCCCCTTTTCTGTGACTGTTTGCGCGCTCGAACACTCCCGGGCTAAGGCATCCAAATTTAGTCCGGTCTACCAGTGCCTTGAGTGATCCGCAACAGTTCTAAATAAAAATCAATCTTAATAAAGTCTAGATATATGCATTTTAGAAAACTAAAATAAAAATCATTCTTGGATCTATACATTTCAGCAACAAGAACTAAAAATATACATTTCCAGCTTGCGGGTTTCAAAAAATGATGCATTTTCAGCTTGCCAGCTCATGTGAGATTTATGTGGAACTGAGATTAGATAAGGCTAACATAATGATGATTCTTAATAAAAATCTAGAGCTACGTATTTGATATAAAAATTAAAGGCATTACAGATGGGGGAGGAAAATAAAAAGGAGCAAAATTTCTTAGATGAACTAGCAAAATAAAAGGAAAAGGAAGAAGATGAAGAAAAAAAATCAGAAAGAGAGGAAGAGGAGGAAGAAGACGACGAAGAAAAGGGGGCGGGAGTGAAAGAGGAAGTCAATGAAAGAGCAGGAGAAGAAGCCGCAAAGAGGAAGAGGCGGAAAAGGACGAAGAAGAAAGAGGAGGCGGGCGTTGCGGTGATTACCGATGGAGGCAGATGAGGAGTTGGCGAAGCTGGGCTCGGTGAGGGGTTGGGAAGAAGCACACTCTGCCACTCCAGGAAGTCGTGGAAAGCTGGATCTCAAAATCGATGGTGCGAGCTAAACATTAGGTCGAGGGGTTTTAATTAACCTGTGCAGAGATGAGCAAGACCAACAACCTTAGTTGAAGAATCAACAGAAGATAAAGGCCATGGAATCAAAAAATGAGTCGGAGGAAAAAAAATGACCTAGCGGCAAGCAAAGCTGTTAGGAAAAACATCAAAGCCAGGAGAGAAACTTAGGTGCACAACTCTCACCTAGAACTAGGTGGGAGAGAAATACAACCGTATGATCTCAGATCGGACGGTATATAAAATACTGACATTATTATTACTTATAAATACAAGATTATTTAGGAAAAATACAACCGTGTGATCTGTTATCAACGGCTTAGATGGGCTCCTCTCACCATGATCTTGGGTGAGAGTTTCTCACCTACAAATTTTTCCAAGGCCAGCCCCTCGTAACTCTCCCGCGGGATGCAGACATCGAAGCAGACCCAGTTTCTCTTATTATATTACCTTAGCTTATTAAATGTTGTATTACTTTAAGTATTATGTATTTTTGTTTTGTACCGTTACAGTATAACGGTCTATTGTGGAAAACTCTATTTAAATAGTTGTGGCTATTGTATCTTTTTTAATGAAATAAATTAAGTTAAGTCTTCGTCTTCTTTTCCCCTCTGTCTCTTCCTCCTTCCCCTCCAGGCTTCCCTTAGCCTTTCTTCTTCTACTGAACACCTCCTGGCCACCTCCCATAGCCACCCTCTGGAGACACCTGCAGAGACGGAACACGGGATCGTAACATTTGGTGCTCTCGTTGAGATTCCCCTGATCCCGTGCACCCCAATGGGCGACGGCCTTCACTCAGTCGCCGAACTCAAGGCGGCGCTTCATGTGGAACAGAACCAGCGCTCGGCACAGATGAACGAGATACAACAACGGCTCATCACAGAACTGACATAGCAAACCCAACAACTTCAACAATAATTCACAACCGAACTCCAAACAAAAGAAAATATGCTAGCACAACAAATCATGGCGTCCAAGGAGGATTCAGCCGACCAGCTCGCAGAACAGATCACTGTTCTCCCCCGTGATATCCTATCGCAGTTTGAAACTCTACATCGGAGTTCAGGCAAGGGGAACTCGCCCGGTCAAGAAGTTTCACCGACGTTTGCAGTGACACCGAACGATCAACGTAATCCCGTCTTCATCCCGGCGCAGTCATCAAATGGCATACTTGGATCGGTCCCCTCCTTCCACAAAACTCAGGTAGTTTTCTGATCGACCTGGAAATTTGGATGTTATTTGCCCACGTTTTTCCGAAGGAGACCCAACAGATTGGCTCTATGAGTTACGTCAATATTTCAACTTTCATGGAATACGGACACAAGGGTATCTATTAATCGCCTCCTTTCACTTGGATAAGCCCGCCTCCAAGTGGTACCAGGCTACTTTGAAGGATCACCCCGCATTAACTTTCCCTCTTTTTGTCGACGCTATTCAAAAACATTTTGGACCATCCCTATACATCAAACCAGCCGGACTCTTAACCAAATTACAACAAGCCGGCACTGTCTTACAATATAAAACCTAATTCTAAGAACTCATAACGCGTGTACCAGGCCTCCACCCAGAATTTGTCGTCGATGTTGAAACCAGGACTTGGTCTCTTGTGGAGCTCGGGCCCCCGAAGATGGGGGGTGACCTCACACTTACTTCTCTCAAGGGAGAGCGCTAGGATGAAGGCTTAAGTAACTAGAAACAAGACCAAAGGCTTAGCGAGGAGGTCCCACCACACACCCGGAAGATCTTAGAGTGCTTCCCCTCCCAAGCCAATGCTAAGCTTGGGCACCCTTTGAGGCTCTCTTCACCCACCAAAGAAACCTGGGAGAGAATAGCCAAAAGAGAAGTCCCCTTCAAATGGTGCCCCCTTGGTCATATTTATAGATTTCTGAACTTGGTCTGCCAATAGGCAGATTCTGTCCCACGAGATTACAAAAATACCCCCCAGGTTTGGCCTTCCATGTAAGACCCCCCTCCTAAATCGGCGGTCTGACTGGGGGATCTTATCGCACACCACTCTTTTAGCACGACGCCGAAGCGATCCCGAAGGGTGAAGGTACTAGCTTCTCCAACCCCCTTCCTCGAACACTCCGTTGTCACGCCTAGGGGTGGTGTTAAGCGAACGTCACTACACATCAACAGAGTAGGGAAGCAGTATTCTAGCGGAAGACATCATCAAAGAGTGCACATTATAGCACTTAGCGGAAGCCGTAGTATTATAGCGGAAGATTAATTATCACAGAAACCTCAAACTCAAGACCTGTATGGATAATTGCAATATCTCCGCCGCATATAGTCCTATCAATCAAGGATTCATTGCCAATATATAGATATCATGAGATAGGGCACAACAAAAGAGGATGCAGCTTAACGACTCGTACCTGACGTAGCCTGCTCCATGACTTCATCCATACATGGGTGTTGTCTCTCATCCGCACCTTTCACCTGTGCTAAAGACAAGTCATTAGAACCATGAACAGAATCCAACCCCTACTAACAACAGACATAATATAACATTTATAAGGGAGGGGATATCCGGACTCTTATTGGGCCGAGGTAGTCTTCTCATGATCGCTGCCTACGCATTCCGTATCATCCTGCATACTATCTCAGACCCACATAGTTCTCTGAGTTTCGCACGGGTTGCCCTCCCAGACCGTCCGTCGTGCGGGTTGCCTTAGAGTAAAACTCATCGGCCATCCGACATTCTCCCAAGGCACATTTTCCGAAGACACATTCAATTCCCATAGGAATATTCCTCGAAGGCACAATATATTCCCGCAAGAATATTTCTCGAAGGCACAATATATTCCCATAGGGATATTTCTCGAGGGCACAATATATTCTCGTATGAATATTTCTTAAAGACACAATATATTCCCGTAGGAATATTTCTCGAAGGCACAATATATTCCCGTAGGAATATTTCCCGAAGGCACGGTATATTCCGGTAGGAGTATTTCTCGAAGGCACAATATATTCCCGTAGGAATATTTCTCGAAGGCACGATATATTCCCGTAGGAATATTTCTCGAAGGCACCATATATTCCTGTAGGAATATTTCTCGAAGCCACAATATATTCTCGTAGGAACATTTCTCGAAGGCACAATATATTCCCGTAGGAATATTTCTCGAAGGCACAATATATTCCCGTCCAATATTTCTCGAAGGCACAAAATATTCCCGTAGGAATATTTCTCGAAGGCACAAAATATTCCCGTAGGAACATTTCTCGAAGACACAATATATTCCCGTAGGAATATTTCTCGAAGGCACAATATATTCCCGTAGGAATATTTCTCGAAGGCACAATATATTCCCGTATGAACATTTCTCGAAGGCACAATATATTCCCGGGGAATATTTCTCGAAGGCACAATATATTCCCATAAGAATATTTCTCGAAGACACAATATATATTCTCGTGGGAATATTTCTCGAAAACATAATATATTCCCGTAGGAATATTTCTCGAAGGCACAATATATTCCCGTAGGAATATTTCTCGAAGGCACAATATATTCCTGTATGAATATTTATCGAATGCACAATATATTCCCGTAGGAACATTTCTCGAAAACACAATATGTATTCCCGTAGGAATATTTCTCGAAGGCACAATATATTCCTGTAGGAATATAAATTTACAGTCAATACAAGAATTAGACCTCAAAACATTGATTCGTCCGCACTGCTCTACAAGCGGCGGTCAGTTCGACACTATTTAGGGTAGACTCTAAAGAAATGTCCCATCTTCATGTCAACTCTAAATTATAGCAATAAAGAAGGGAAAGCCAAAACATCGATCTGTCCGCTCCGCTCTACAAGCGACGGCCAGTTCGACACTATTTAGGGTTGATTCTGAAGGAATGTCTCATCTTCACGTCAACTGTAAATTATAGGCAATAAGGAAATAAAAGCCAAAACATCGATCTGTCCGCTCTGCTCTATAAGCAGCGGTTAGTTCGGCACTATTTAGGGTTGGCTCTGAAGGAATGTCTCATCTTCACGTCAACTCTAAATTATAGGCAATAAGGAAATAAAAGCCAAAACATCGATCTGTCCGCTCTGCTCTACAAGCGGCGGGTAGTTCAGCACTATTTAAGGTTGACTCTGAAGGAATGCTCATCTTCACATCAACTCTAAATTATAGGCAATAATGAAATAGAGTACATAAATGAACTGGACCAGTACGAGACTGGAGTGGTACTAAAAATGAACTAATCGAAAGGTACAGAAACTGAAAGGAGTGGGACCAGTACGAGACTGGAGTAAAAGAAAGCATAGTAGAATAAAAGGGTTAGTAGTCCTTCACTCCATATATAGGAGGCTTCAGTTTCATCTCCGTTCGTAGGAGAAAAGTTTTGTCCTATCTCCGTTTATAGGAGTCTCTCTGTTCCAAGGAGGCAAGCTCACAATTCTGCGGTGAGTTCTTAATATTTTATCGTGTTAGGGTCTACCGGTTTGATAATTACTTTGGTTGCACATGTTAAGGCAATTTATCGGATTTGCATTGATCTGTAGAAGCTTCATTGTAATTTCAAGTCTTCTGGTTATAATCACCCGATTTAATTATCGAGACTTTAATTCTCCGCAAGAAGTCCAACACGAGATCTTTTGACCTCAATTGCTTGCACCGGGGCGAATCAAGTTTCTATATTATGTCCAATATCATTTTCTTCCGATTTAAATCTCTTTTATGCAATAATTACCAAAGCGAATCAGAAATCGATGAAATAAAAAATCAAGGTTAAATTTCCCTAACATAAACCCCATAAATTTCCCAAGTCATTTTGAGTTTGGATTTGACCTTAAACAAATCATTTGCCTCAAATACACTCTTGCAATAATTTCAAAAATACTTTTACCAAATCACAAGGAGTCTTCCATGACTATACGAAACTCATGTTACAAATTTGGTGGTCTCTGAAGTATTTCAAATAATGAAAAGACCATACATTAATTCCCCAAAATAGATAAACTTTTCGATAAATCACCAAAATTTATCAATCTGTTCACCAGCACCTTAGAGTCACCAATAAATTATTTCAGAGTTTTCCGCTCAATACAAAACCTCTGACTAAAAAAAATAGTAGATTTTCCTGTAAATAAATCCATAAACATATCAAGATTATTTAATAAATTCTAGATAAAATCTAGAGGGTGTGCCACTCTATAATACACAACCTATAAATTTTTCAGATATTTTAATCATGGAAATCTTTATCTGGAATTTTTAAAGTGAAAATGGCTGAATCATTTAAATCTTAAAAAATAGCATATGCTTATCAAAATTCCTCAAAAAATTTCAGAGGGTGTATATCGGCCCTATACATTTAATTAAATTTTGTCAAAATTTTACCACCACTTTTAGTGTCTCTGTTAAATCATAAACACAAAATTTCACCATATATTAATTACTAAAAATACTTAGTGTCTTCCAAAAATTATGAAATGTTTACTGGGAGTAGCCCTTGCCAAGATAAAGACCTTTTGTGTTCAAATTTTTTTCGTTTGGGCTTTCTTTTACCCTCCAGAAAATCAAATACTTATAATAATATATTAAAAATAAATTCATAAATTTTAAACAGAACTCCCCGCCGCCTGTACCAAATACTGCCTCCTACGGGCCTTCCCTGCCGCCAGCCGGCCATGGCTCCGCCCCCGGCCGACTCCGGGGGGGGGGGGGGGGGGGGCTCCGGCCATCGGGGCTCACATGCGACGCGTCCAAAAGGCAGGGAGGAAGGAGAGGAGGAGGATCCATCATGTTTGGGGTCCTCTAGGAGTCCTCCGGCGAAGACGCCATGGGAGGGTGGCGGAGGTGGAGGTGAAGCTTGGAGCGTCTTCTCCGGCGAAGGCAGGGGCTCGGGGTGGCTAGGCTCGACTCGTCTGAGAGGGTGGGGGTGGAGCTCTCCTTGTCCATAGCTGGGGGGGCTTATTTATAGGCTAACCGAGACCATTCCCCTCCCCCTCTCTCTCTTGGTTAAGAAAACCAAAGTTGGGTTTAATAAACCTTAGTTGATCTTAGGGGAGGGCAACTGGCAACATTTTGGTGGGTATAGTATATGTACTGGATGGGTTAGTGGCATGGTTACCTTAGAACTTGGGGTTGGGGTTAGGGTTAGTTTCCAAAAATATCTAAATCCACCCACTTGTCTTGAGCCTAGATTAGGTTAGTTAGGGTTTAGGCTAAGCTTGAGTTAGCCTTGGCCTTAAGCCATGGATGTCTTGGGTTGGGGCCAAATTAGAAATGATAATGGATGGCTTGGGTGGAAGAGTATTAAGAGTTATAAAATCACCTCTTAGGAGATGGTTGACCATAGTCAACCCTAAGTGGGCCCCCCCCCCCCCCCCAATACATGCCAAGGTAAATATGGGTTCGTCGTCGAGTGTTGAGTCAACGTTGGTGTGACGGGGTTGAAATCAAGCGTTTACATATCTTGAGGTTTCGTATAATTTTACGAGCATTTATTTTTATTTACTTGACTAAACGGCGTTGGAACTGAGCGAAACGAATTCTGTTGTACTCGTATTATCTATACGAGCCCAACGCAACTGACAGAATTCAATTCGGAGATCGTTTGCTCAATATTTTTAAAATGTCATTTTTGTGACGCTCGACGTTACTCGAAATAGTCGTTTTACCCAAACGACCTCGGATTGGAACAAAATGGGCTCCGTTACACTCGTATCAACCATACGAGTCTAACGGAACTGACGAAAGTCGATTCAGAGCACGTATGCTCACTATACTAAAATAGTTTCGTCGAGACGTGCTGTAGTACTCAAAATAGTCACTTTCACCAAATGACCTTGGATTGGAACAAAACGAGTTCCGTTGCACTCGTATCGACCATACGATTCTAACGCAACTGACGGAAGTCGATTCGGAGCGCGTATGCTCACTATACTAAAATAGCTTCTTCGTGACGCGCTACAATACTCAAAATAGTCACTTTCATCAAATGACCTCGGATCGGAACGAAATGAGTTCCGTTGCACTCATATTGACCATACGAGTCTAACGCAACTGATGGAAGTCGATTCGGAGCAAGTATGCTCAATATACTACTTAAGCGTTTTGACAAAACACAATGCTACCCAAAATAGTTATTTCTCCAAATGACCATCATTAGGTGGCGAAGGTCGGGTAGTGGTTGTCCTATGACCCGACCTAAGTTCCTCTAAGGGCTCAACTGAACCAGCTAGACCTTATTTTAGATTTGGGATGTTACATGCCAACAACCAAATCCCGCCACTCTGAGGCGCTAAACGCAGACCGCCTCCTCTTCTCGGGGCTGAACGAGAGGGGGAAGGCCACCTCGCCTGCCTAAGGGCTAGGCGAGCGGGAGGCCGCCCGCCTCCCCAGCTCGCCTGTCTAAGGACTGGGCGAGCGGGAGGCCGCCCGCCTCCCCAGCTCGCCCGCCTAAGGGCTGGGCGAGCAGGAGGCCGCCCGCCTCCACCGCTCGCCCGCCTAAGGGTTGGGCGAGCGGGAGGCCGCCCGCCTCCCCAACTCGCCCGCTTAAGGGCTGGGCGAGCGGGAGGCCGCCGGCCTCCCCAGCTCACCCGCCTAAGGGCTGGGTGAGCCGGAGGCCGCCTAAGGGCTGGGCGAGCGGGAGGCCGCCTAAGGGCTGGGCGAGCGGGAGGCCGCCCACCTCCCCAGCTCGCCCGCCTAAGGGCTGGGCGAGCGGGAGGCCGCCCGCCTCCCCAGCTCGACCGCCTCCCCAGCTCGCCCGCCTCCCCAGCTCGCCCGCCTAAGGGCTGGGCGAACAGGAGGCCGCCTGATAGGTAAAATTTAGGATATAAAATTTCTCCAAATTCTACGAACTATAGGCAAGAGCACCTATCGGTCATAGCATAGGATATTTAAAACAAATAAATATCAAGTGTCGTATTCCACGGGTCTGCTGATTACTTCTACTCACGCAAATTAATATTATTTTATCGAATGTAAAATAGAGTTTTGTAAATAATTAAAAGAAGAGAAACATTTGATCGAGAATCCTTCTTAAGCAAAATATTTCGTAAATCTAGAATTCGAAAGAAATCGATTTAGACAAACTTGACCATGGAGGTTCCCAAAATATGATAAAGCCTCTCTCGAGAGAACTACCACCTAACCTTAGGTTGATCGATTAAGACCCCTCGGCCAGTCGAAACCCCTAAGCTTGCTTTATGCGGTGAGCCCCACTATTGGATTTGACTCCAATCCGGAAGATTTGTGTCACCCTCTCTCGAGGAGTGCGGACAATTCTTTCTACCGATGAGCGATCTACCGTATTTACGGATCTCTCGATACACTAAAATATGGATCAAACTTGATTATCATACCCTAGAAATATGAAACCAAAAATTGCAAATCAACGGTAAATCTTAGTTTTCCAAAATTAAATAATGAATAAGAGATTACGAAATATAAAAGCTTAAGAATTCATCCGATCAAATGCTATGAAAATTAGCTAAACATGATTTAAAAAGAAGAACAATTTTATTTCTAAGAAAAGAAATAACACTTACAAGAAATAAAATTCTAAACTAAGAATTAAAAAGTGCAAGACAAAAAGTAAACTGCATAAATAAAATTACACTAATAAAATGCAAAAAAACTAAGCTAAGAATGATCCAATCGAAGCATGGACTGGATACCCATCACTTTGCCAGTAGCTGGCTTTTATAGGCAGAAAATTGGTGAGTCACGCCCTTGGTCACGCCCGTGACCAAGGGCGTGTAAGCTGCGTAACTGCGTATTGAAAGCCCGGGAACGTTGAGGAAGAGAAACCGCCAAAAATCAATTGCATGGCGGGTCACGGCCTCGGTCACGCCCGTGACCAAGGGCGTGTCTTGAACGGGTTTGGAAACGGCGGGAAACGTTGCGATCTGGAGTTAATCTGGCGGTTGCAGAAGAGTCACGGCCTCGGTCACGCCCGTGACCGAGGGCGTGTAAGCTAGAAACGGCGGGAATTGATTGCTGGCTGAAATGAATGCATTTCGGGAAAGTCACGCCCGTGACATTGAGGTCACGCCCTCTGTCACGCCCGTGTTAGAGGGCGTGTAATTTTAATCTGACGTGGCGGCTAACATCTTCAACTGGAATACACGGGGCTGGTTCACGGCCGTGACATAAAGTCACGCCCTTGGTCACGCCCATGACCAAGGGCGTGTACTTTGCGATTTCGGCTGAAATTCTCCAAATAGTCTCCTGATTACTCTTATGAGCTTGAAATTGCTATTAACAGCCCCAGATTACCTGAAAACACAAAACAAAGTGAATTAGACATATATTAAACTAAAATTATATAAAAACTAATTAATTACTACTAAAATATTATATAAAAATAATAATAAATAATGTACTATCACCGCCTGCCTCCCCAGCTCGCCCGTCTAAGGGCTGGGCGAGCGGGAGGTCGCCCGCCTCCCCAGCTCGCTTGCCTAAGGGCTGGGCGAACGGGAGGCCGCCCGCCTCCACCGCTCGCCCGCCTAAGGGCTGGGTGAGCGGGAGGCCACCCACCTCCCCTGCTCGCCCGCGTAAGGGCTAGGAGAGAGAGAGGTCGCCCGCCTCCCCATCTCGCCCGCCTAAGGGCTGGGCGAGCGGGAGGCCGCCCACCTCCCTAGCTCGCCTGCCTAAGGGCTGGGCGAGCGGGAGGTCGCCCGTCTCCACCGCTCGCCCGCCTAAGGGGCTGGGCGAGCGGGAGGCCGCCCTCCTCCCCGGCTCGCCCTCCTATGGGGGCCGGGCGAGAGGAGGCTGGTCGCCCACCCCACTCTCCCCCCTGTTAGTTATTGGGTGCCGACTTATCACCTAGAGGGGGGGGGGGGGTGAATAGGTTTTTCAAATTATTTTATTCCCCTTTTGGTGTTCTTATTTTCTGGTTAATAGATTTAGAGATTGAAAAGCACAGCACAGAAAATACACGAAGACTTATAGAGGTTCCTCATGACAGGGTGTCTTAAGTAGTCCTTTTTCCCTCTGCGCCTACCTAGCGGTGTGCTAGGCTTGACAAACTCTGCCAATGTCTCCGGCCCGCACGCCTTACAACTCGGACCCGCAAGTTCCTGCAGCCTAGGCCCGCAAAGCCCCTTAACTGCACCCGAACCCGCAAGCTCGACACTCATGACCTCAAGCCCTACACAGCACAGACCCGCAAGCCCCTTCACTGCACCCGAGCTCGCAAGCTCGACACTCAGGCCCTCAAGCCCTACACATCACAGACCCGCAAGTCTTGCCTGCAGCCTAGGCCCGCAAGCCCCTTCACTGCACCTGAGCCTGCAAGCTCGACACGTTTGGACCTACAAGTCCCTCTGCCCTAGCCCTCAAGCCTCGCAGATCTCAAGCCCTCAAACTTGACACTCAGATCTGAAAACAGATCTCACAACTTTGGCCCGCAAGCCTTACAAAGATTGATTTATAATATTGATTCTGCCTGATGGAGATCGGCTTCTTTTCTTGAAGAAGAAGCTTTTGCTTTGAAGCTTGATAGTGCAAATCTTCTCCAAGCTATATTCAATCTGGAACTCTTCTTTATCAGTCGATGAATCTAGACCGATTCTCTTGAGAACAAAGGATGAAGATCAACTTCTTCTCCGTTCTTGTTTTTGCTTATCTCCGCCGTTACTGTACTATTCAAGATTGCTTAGGGAGATTATCTTAAGTTCCAGGATTCAAGAGAGAGTTTAGGGCATCCAATGTTCCTTTTTATAGGACTGAGATGCCGCTTAACGCTCTTCTATGATGTCCTATTATGACAAGCCCCCATGCCTTAAGAGCACGCGCTGATTGGACAATCAGGCGGCAACATTAATTGCTGACAGCACGTCCAACTATTTTTGAATCTGTCTCGACGATATTTCCATTTTTACGACAATATGGACAATATCTCGATGACAGGGCTTGTCGATGTCTTGAGCTGGTTTCTTCTTCAATTTTTCATCAGATAGTGATATCTCGACGATACGGGACATCACTTCTGCACTCGAGCTTAAGACGACATGAAGTCATCAAACTGATATCGGCGAGAACTCCTTGTCTGCTAGATATCGCTGAAACCACCTGTTGGATCGTGTGACGCCCTTAGAGGGGGGGGGGGGGTGAATAAGGGTGCGTTAAAAAATATTATTTTTACTTAATAATTTTTAGACAAATTTACTTTAATAAAAAGTTACTTATAAATAATTTTAAACCAATGCAATATTTGTATTAAACCAAACACAAATTTCTAAGATAAAGATTTAAGCAAACAAATTTGCAATTAGTGAAGAGAGCATAATTTTATTTATCATGAAATTTGCATACAATAAAAATGATCTTAACAATGCTTAAGATCAAGGCACAATTATGATAATAAAAAAATACAATAATTTTTGGTTTACCAATCCTTCTCCCAAGGATCAGAAGGCTATCACTTGTCTCTCCCAAGACCAAGCCCAAGCCTATCCTCTAGATCTTCCCAAGATCTAGACGTAGCACACAAGGCCACGATTTCCCACCAAGCCACACAAGGACTTGGACGCTCCGCACAAGGAAGCGATTTTCCCCTAAGCCGCGCAAGGACTTAGACGCCGCACGCAAGACGACGATTTCTCTACCAATATAAAATGAAATGTGTGTAAATGAAAATACAATATGAAAAGGACAACTCCCTAGAAATTCAGATCTCTGAATGGATTGTTGAAGCCTCGAGATGATCGTTGATGTAGAAGCGCGCCCGATCTCGTCTTCAATCTTCAATCCTTCTTTGCACAAATGGGAGTTGAAGAGGTTCTGGAGCTCTCTGGTTCGTATGCACTCAGGAAGGGACTTTGAATTCTCAAAACTTAGAATGCACGAACACAAGGAGTCATTTTATAGAAAATCGCTGTCGCCTGAGCGACATCGACTGTCGGAATTTTCCGACAGCGCTAAACTGCCGCTGGAGTGCCGTCGTGCGGGCAGTTGCTGTAACCGCCGAGCTGTCGCCTGGGCGACATCGATGTCGGATTTCCGATAGTGCAAAACTGCCGGTCGTGGGTGGTGTCGTGGGCAGTTGTTGTAACCTCCGAGCTGTCGCCTGGGCGACATCGCTGTCGGATTTCCGACAGCTCAAAACTGCCTTTCATCGTGCTTCCGTGGAGGGAAGTAGTTGTAACTTCTTTGCTGTCGCCTGGGCGACATCAGCTGTCGGAATTTTCCGACAGTGAAATTTCCCACATTCAAATTTAGCTCCAGCAGAAATGTGAACATCTCATACCTATTATCTGCACACCATTAATAAAAAATAGAATCAAATACAAACGGGACTTTGTTATTATCAAACCAGAGGAGTGCGAAACGCATGCTCCAACAATCTCCCCCTTTTGATAATAACAAATCCGTATACAAAGAAATTATGTCTATTTAGATTGTTGATTTTAACATTTGGTGTGTGCACAAAAATAACATGATATATTTCTCTTAAAATAAATAATCTCCCTTTAGATGAAAGCTCCCCCTAAATGAATGCTCCCCCTAAATATATGCTCCCCCTAAATATATGATGTATTGTGTAGGTGGAATACTTAGGTGTAATAGATTTGTGATTTTTCTTTTTATACTTTTAATTCTCCCCCTTTTGGTATTAGCAAAAGTTAATATTAGATAAAAGAGTAGTTCATAAGGGAAAAGATATAGGATATAGAAATGAAGAGTAAGCGGAAGCACTTTGTTGGAAATGATTGAAGTCCATGAAATAATAGGAATATGCCATAGTATGAATAAACTCATGAAGTGACGGTATAGCCATATGAAGTAATGAAAGAAAATAACTTAAACATGAGTAAGGTCATTTGAAAGTATCATAGAAAGACACAATAGTGTATAGAATTGTGGAATATTTTCGGTCCAATTCTCATGAGATGAATGTTTATATAACATAATGATGTGTACATGTGATACTTAGATCTAACATATGAAGTTATTTAATTGACATGATCATTAAAATGTAGAACATAATATAAGCATATAAAGTTAACTTTGACTTTGAAGATATAGCACAAGATGAATAGAAAACCATTTTTCTTTTGCACAAGACACTTTACAATTCTTTCCAAGGTGCTTAACCTCACAATGCTCATTAAGACTTATCAGGAGGGTAAGTAGTGCTTGGTGGAGTATCCTTGTCTTTATTTTAAACTTTTTTGATCACAGATGTTGTGATATCTTAATTTTGAGATATTGATATTTTTTTTGTAATTGACCAAGGATCTTTGAATTCACTTGAATCGCAAAAGATGGTGTATATTTTGTTGTGCTAACAAATCAAGGTTGAAAGTTGTATTTATGAAGTGCTATTTTATAATGTTAAAGCAAATATGATCCATGTATATATAAAATAAAAAGACATACGTATTGATCAAAAGAAGTGAACGTGATAGTTCATTATGATAGATAAACAATTTTTCATACTTAGAGGCATGCGAAAACAATTTCCAATGGTCTAAACAACTAAGTAGGAGTGTCAATACGATGATAGCTTGGAAATGAAATCATATAATCATGTAAGAGTCATTTTTTAAAAATAAAAAGCACATGGTTTGTCATCAAGTCATGAGGTGAAGCATTAATAAGGACATAGAATTATTGTAAATCATCAAAGGGACCCAAAATTGAAGTTTTATCAAAACAGGAGCTGTCGGAAATTTCCGACAGTCACTGTCGCCTGGGCGACAGCCAAAATTATAAATAGGGCTTTGGACCGAGTCAAACCCTATTGTGCATCATTTCCTGGAGTTAAAAACGAGAGGAAGCTGTCGGAGTTCGGCGACATCCTAGATCTAAGGTATGGTTTTTGATTTTTAAGTGTTTTGACTTAAAATTTTTTAGGGATTTTTTATTTTAGAAAGGGGAGATGATAAATGATGTATGTTTTTTAGTTTTCCTTTGATGAATGGTGTAGATCTTGGAAGTTTTGTGTTTTAAAAATGTAGATCTAGTGTAAATCAAGGGGATCTTGTTGGATCTTGGTGAAAAATTTTTGTTTTTTTTTTGTGATTTTTGTGGTTGAAGTGTTGCATTTGTACATAGTATAATTTTTTTTTTAAAATGCAAGATTTGTTTGAGGAAGAAAGCTGAAGATGATGAATAGTAAGGATATGGAGAAGATGTAGATTTGAAAAAAAATATTTTTTAAAGACTTGATGTTGAAATAAAACATCATTTTGAGTAGATCTGGAAGTTTATGTAAAAAAAATTTCAAGAGAAGTTTACTGAAGTACTGTCGGAAATTTCCGACAGTCACTGTCGCCTGGGCGACAGTGTTCCAGTGCACAACACATTTCTAATCCATGTTTTTTATATGTTATTTGCAGAATGGCTTCCAGTTCTAAAGCGCGAAGAAGTACTTCTGAAGATGCGCATAGTTCGTATCAAGTGTATCCTGGGGTAGAGAAAGCCATAGTAGAAGTGGCGAAATATGTGGAATTTGATTCGCCGAAGCACGATTATATCTATGATCGGCTTGCAAATGCAGGTATACTCTCAATAATCACCCCAGATTCATTCTCTTCCTTTTTGATTCGAGAGTTCTATATTCATTTGGAAGATCCAAATTACACTGAATTGGATGGGGGAGTTAGATCAAGAATCCAAGGTCAACATGTGGAAATAACACATGTTGATCTAAGAGAGGTATTCGGACTAGTGATGAGTGAAAATATGTCGGATATAGTGGAGAGTTATAGAAAAGATAGGGATTGGACCCTTGTAAACATGAGTTTACATGGGAATCAAAAGAAGACTCTAACCACTGAAGTTACGTCACTCACTCCGGATGCTTTCTTAGTTCAAGATATATTAAGGAATTCAGTCATGTTGAAGAGTGGAGATACAAGAAGTATTACAGCTCAGTTGACCCTCATTACTTACTACATTATGGAGGATGAGCTTTTTGATGTGGCGGACTTCATAATCTCCCAGATTCGGTATGCGTATAGATTAAAGCATCCAAAATGGGTGAAGGTTCATACGCTGCCAATGGGGGCGATAATTCAACGTATACTCTATAAGAAGTACGGATGGATAGCGCAAGGTTCTTATTTGGATGATTGTTATCCGGAGATATATTATACGGGTTCGATGAAAGTGAAGAAGACGCAGAAAAAGGCCCATCCGGGAATTGAGATTCGAGAGCCGCCAATGCCTAGGGCAGGATCACTACGAGAGTCCATTGATGATTTACGTGATTCACTAGAGGATCACAAGAAGGAAGTGAAGAAGGACCGTAGTCGAATGCAGAAGTTTATGAAGTTTCTCGTCAAAGGTCTGAAGTTAAAGCCAACTCCGGAGGAAGAGGCCAAATGGCAAGTTCCGGACGAAGAACCGCCACGCCAATCGGTGAGGCGGACTCGATGTGGTAAAGCCGTGAGACGAGGACCTCCAGAAGACTGTCCAGAGAGCAGCGGGGCTGGTTTTGAAGATTCTGAGTAGTTTCATCAGGCTGCTGCTGCTGGTTGATGTCGGAAATTTCTGACATCCACTGTCGCCTGGGCGACAGTGAACTTCTTCAGATTTCTATTTCTGTTTAATGAACTTGATCCTTATGTTGTTTTCTACTGTTTTTATTGGAACAATATTGATGTAATATTAATGATGTTTGAATTTTTGTTAAGTCTTTTGAAATTCTATGGTTTGATTTTAAAATTTAGGCTTTTTCTTTTTAAATTGTTTAGGTTTTGTGATAAAATTTTTTTTAAATTTTATAGGCTTTAAATAGTGATATATTCATTGTGAAATGTCTAGAATTCCTAATTCTAGCCTAAGCATAGAAAAATAGGAATCTGATAACGGTTTAGTGAATATATCCGCTAGTTGATTATCCGTGCCTATAAATGAAATTTTTATGTGGTTATTTTTAATATGATCTCTAATAAAATGATGTCTCACATCAATATGCTTAGACCTTGAATGATGGACCGGGTTGTATATTAAATCAATTACACTTTTATTATCACACCATAATTCAATAGTTTGTTGTTTAATATTAAAGTCTTCTAAAGTTTGTTTCATCCAAAGAGCTTGTGCACAACAACTACCAAGTGCGATGTATTCGGCCTCGGTGGTTGAGAGGGCAACAGAATTCTGTTTCCAACTCGACCATGAAATGAGTGAAGGGCCTAAAAAGTGACAAGTGCCACTAGTGCTTTTCCTATCTAGTGAACAACCGGCATAATCAGAATCAGAGTAGCCAAAAAGAATAAAATCATCGCTATGAGGATACCATAAACCAAGTTTAGATGTGCCAATTAAATATCTAAAAATTCTTTTTACCGCTTTTAAATGTGATTCTTTGGGATCGGCTTGAAATCTAGCACATAAACAAACTGAAAACATAATATCCGGTCTAGAAGCAGTTAAATATAAAAGTGAACCTATCATGCCTCTATATAAAGTTTGATCTATTGATATTCCATTTTCATCTTTTCCTAATTTTAAAGATACACTCATAGGAATATTTGCTTGTTTGAGATTTTCAAATCCAAATCGTTTTAAAACATCATGAATATATTTTGATTGGTTAATAAAAACTCCATGTTTTTGAACAATTTGAAATCCTAAGAAATATTTTAATTCTCCTACCATACTCATCTCAAATTCACTTTCCATCATTTTTACAACATAATTACACAACTCTTCATTAGTGGCTCCAAAAATAATATCATCAACATAAATTTGTAAAACAATTAAATCATCATTTACTTGCTTAATGAAGAGTGTACAATCAACGCCACCCATTTTAAAACCATTTTGTAATAAATATATAGTCAATCTATCATACCATGCTCGTGGTGCTTGTTTTAAACCATACAAAGCTTTTAGCAATCTATATACGCGATTAGGAAATTTTTCATTTATAAATCCTGGGGGTTGTTCAACATAAACTTCTTCTTTAATCAACCCATTTAAAAATGCAGTTTTAATATCCATTTGCAATAATTTAAACCTTTTATGACTAGCAAATGCAACAAAAATTCTAACTGCTTCCAATCGTGCTACGGGTGCAAATGTTTCATCAAAATCTATCCCTTCAATTTGATTATATCCTTTCGCTACAAGCCTAGCTTTATTTCTAGTGACCCTAGAGTCACTATCTAATTTGTTTTTGAAAATCCATTTGACTCCTACTACAGGATGATCACTAGGTCTATCTACAAGAATCCAAACTTTATTTCTTTCAAATTGGTTAAGTTCTTCATTCATAGCTAGAAACAAAGATTCATCATTTAAAGCGGTGGCAACATCTTTTGGTTCTATATTTGAGACAAAACAAAAATTTGAAAAACTTTCATGTAAACTAGAACGTGTACGTACCCCATGTAATGGTTCTCCAATAACAAGTTCTTGTGGATGATCTTTTGAGAACCTTAGCTCGGTTGGAGGTACATATTCTTGTTCTTCTTCTTCTTCACCATCTTTTTCATCTTCTTTCTCTACTTTTTCTTCATCATTATCATCATCATTTTTCTTCAGATTTTGTTCCACATCTTCTTCATTTTTCTCATTACCTGCAACTTTAGTATTTTCTACACAATAAATGTTTTCATCAAATTTTACATGAATAGATTCTTCAACCACTTTAGTACGTTTATTATAAACTCTATAGGCCTTGCTAGTTGAAGAATAACCAATGAAAATTCCTTCATCACATTTTTCATCAAATTTGCCTAAGTTATCTTTTGTATTCAAAATAAAGCATTTACAACCAAAAACTTTAAAGTAAGATACATTTGGTTTCCTTTGAAAATAAATTTCATAAGGAGTTAATTGTAATGTAGGATGAATCATGACACGATTAATAATATAGCATGCAGTACTGATCGCTTCGGCCCAAAAATATTTTGGCAAATTAAATTCACAAAGCATAGTACGTCCTAATTCTTGAAGTGTTCTATTTTTCCTCTCCACTACACCATTTTGTTGTGGTGTGGGAGGAGCAGAAAATTCGTGTTTTATCCCAAATTCATTACAATATGAAATAAATTTTTCATTATCAAATTCTCCTCCATGATCTGATCTAATGCATTTTACTTTTAAATCAAGTTCATTTTGAATACGTGAAATTAGTTTTACAAATTCATCAAAAGCATCAGATTTTGAATTTAAAAACAATGTCCAACAAAATCTAGAATAATCATCAATAATAACAAACGTATATTTTCTACCTCCTAGACTTTGTGTAGAAATTGGACCAAACAAGTCCATATGTAATAAATGTAAAGGTCTAGTAGTAGAAATAACATTTTTGCTTTTAAAAGATGATTTTGTAAACTTTCCTTTTTGGCATGGTGAACATAATGAAGAAAGCTTTCCATTCAAATTTGGCAAACCTTTTATAATTTTATTTTTAGAAAGCTTTACTATGCGCTTGACACTAGAATGTCCTAGTCTCCTATGCCATAATTCAAGTTCATCATTCTTTGAAATAAAACATTTAAGTGTAGAATGAGATAAATCATGAAAAGTGATTGTATAGACATTGTTTATTCTTGGTGCAGTAAGTACGATTTCGTTTGTTTTAGAATCAATAATTTTGCAAAGGTTTGAGCTAGAGTCAAATAGAACATTTAGATTTTTATCACATAGTTGACTAATAGAAATTAAATTATGTTTCAAACCTTTAACATATAAAACATTTGAAATTTTAAATTCTTTGTTACCTACTACTCCAATGCCTTTGACTTTACCCTTGCCATTATCTCCAAATGTCACTGTTCCACCTTTCTTCATCTCCAGGCTAAGGAACTTTGATTTATCGCCCGTCATGTGTTTTGAACATCCAGAGTCCAAATACCACATGTCTTCCTTGTTCCTAGCCTGCACGCACACCTAAAAAGATGATGAGAGTAAAGATCTGGTTACCCAAGTGGTCGATCCCATTGTATAGGTGGACGCCTTAGGTACCCAGATTTGTTTAACATTAACTTTTCCTTTCTTCCAACATGAGCCCGAGATGTGACCAAATCGATGACATTTGGCACACACAATGAATGGTGAGGAACCATTTTTCAATGGTTTCTCTGGACTCTTGCTGGTGGAAACATCTTTATGTGCGGACTTAGAAAAATTTTCATTTTGAAAAACAGGTTTTCTGAACCTGGAGCTGTCGCTGGTTCCGATAGTAGCTGTCGGAAATTTCTGACAGCCTCCAGAGCTTCCAGAAACGTATCCTAGCCCAAATTTTGCTGTCCCATGGCATTGGTTGGCTAAAAGCATATCTAGAGATTTTTTTCCAACACCAAATTTTCCAATTGCCATGTTCAACTCATTTACTTTGGACTTTAAAATTGAATTTTCTTTTACTATCATGCCACATCTATTTGCAACACTTTTCTTATAATTCTCTAATTGAGAATGAGAGAATTTAACAACTTTTTCTAAATCCTTTTTCTCTTTTAGAAGTTGATCAATTTTTTGATCGGACTTAGAAATAGTGTTTTCAAGTTCTTTTATCCTTGTCGAAGAGTGATCACACTCTTGACAAATTTCCTTCTCGTTCCCAATAGATTTCAAATCATTTGATAACTTTTTATTTACTTTCAAAAGAACTTTGTTTTCAGATTTTAAAAAATCAATTTGTTTTAGGCTTTTATCTAAAAATTTGCAAGTTTTCATAAATTCAGAATATAAATCTTCATAAGATGGAGGAGTTACCTCAGTGTCGCTTTGGACACTGCAGTCATCGTCAGATGACGCATTTTCTTTCCACATCAAGCAGACATTTGCCTCCTCTTCCTCCTGTGTTGAGGAATCACTTTCTTCACCAGACGAAGAATCATCCCAAGTCTCTGCCTTTAACACTTTCTTCTTGTAACTTTTATCGTGCCTCTTTGCTTTTTGCTCGTTCAGATACTTTGGGCACTTGCTTCTGATATGACCAATCTTCTTGCAATGGTAGCACTCCGGTAGCGGACGCTTCTCTTCATTCTCCATTTTCCTTTGCCTTTTTGGTAGGCAAAATCGTTCTTTTTGAAAAATTTCTTAAATGAATTTCTCCTCTCCGGATTTCTCATAAACTTCTTAAAGTTCCTCACAAACAGTCCTTCCTCATCTTCCTCACTTTCTTCAGATTCAGTTTCAACTTCCTTTTTAGATTTCAACGCCAAGCTTTTCTTTTTGGGCTCCAAATTGTACTCTTGGCTTTGAATCTTCAACTCCACTTCATGGGTTTTTAGATTCCCAATGAGACTCTCCAATTGTAAGGTCTTAAGGTCATGTGACTCAGAAATTGCAGTCACTTTAGGATTGAACTTCGGGGGAAGTGATCTTAAGATTTTCCTCACTAAATCTCCATTGGAGAAAACCTTACCCAACACCTTTGAATCGTTCACGATTTTAGTAAATTGTGTGTACATTGTATCAATTTCTTCATCCACCTCTATTTTGAATCTTTCGAATTCTGACTCCAGTTGAAATAGCTTTGAGTCCTTTACCTGCGAAGTACCTTCATGAGTGATTTCTAAAAGATTCCAAATTTCATATGCAGTATCACAAGCACAAACTCTATTAAATTCAGTGCGATCTAGTGCGCAAAATAAAGCATTCATGGCTTTTGCATTGTTTTTACATCTTAATTTATCATTGTCATCCCACTTGTCTTTGGGTTTGACCATAGTTACATCTCCTACAACAATTGTTGGGGAATAATAACTCGACTCGACCATATTCCAAACTTCCATGTCGAGAGCTATTAGAAAACACCGCATTCGGGTTTTCCAATAGTTATAGTCCGTGCCTGTAAAAAGTGGTGGCCTACAGATTCCTTGCCCCTCAACGAACGCGTGATCGTTGTGCGCCATTACTCCCGGTGGTAAAACCGTTTTGGAGTAACCTCGCTCTGATACCACTTGTTGGATCGTGTGACGCCCTTAGAGGGGGGGGGGGGTGAATAAGGGTGCGTTTAAAAATATAATTTTTACTTAATAATTTTTAGACAAATTTACTTTAATAAAAAGTTACTTATAAATAATTTTAAACCAATGCAATATTTGTATTAAACCAAACACAAATTTCTAAGATAAAGCTTTAAGCAAATAAATTTGCAATTAGTGAAAAGAGCATAATTTTATTTATCATGAAATTTGCATACAATAAAAATGATCTTAACAATGCTTAAGATCAAGGCACAATTATGATAATAAAAAAAATACAATAATTTTTGGTTTACCAATCCTTCTCCCAAGGATCGGAAGGCTATCACTTGTCTCTCCCAAGACCAAGCCCAAGCCTATCCTCTAGATCTTCCCAAGATTTAGACGTAGCACACAAGGCCACGATTTCCCACCAAGCCACACAAGGACTTGGACGCTCCGCACAAGGAAGCGATTTTCCCCTAAGCCACGCAAGGACTTAGACGCAGCACGCAAGACGACGATTTCTCTACCAATATAAAATGAAATGTGTGTAAATGAAAATACAATATGAAAAGGACAACTCCCTAGAAATTCAGATCTCTGAATGGATTGTTGAAGCCTCGAGATGATCGTTGATGTAGAAGAGCGCCCGAACTCGTCTTCAATCTTCAATCCTTCTTTGCACAAATGGGAGTTGAAGAGGTTCTGGAGCTCTCTGGTTCGTATGCACTCAGGAAGGGACTTTGAATTCTCAAAACTTAGAATGCACGAACACAAGGAGTCATTTTATAGAAAATCGCTGTCGCCTGGGCGACATCGACTGTCGAAATTTTCCGACAGCGCTAAACTGCCGCTGGAGTGCCGTCGTGCGGGCAGTTGCTGTAACCGCCGAGCTGTCGCCTGGGCGACATCGATGTCGGATTTCCGACAGCGCAAAACTGCCGGTCGTGGGTGGTGTCGTGGGCAGTTGTTGTAACCTCCGAGCTGTCGCCTGGGCGACATCGCTGTCGGATTTCCGACAGCTCAAAACTGCATTTCGTCGTGCTGCTGTGGAGGGAAGTAGTTGTAACTTCTCTGCTGTCGCCTGGGCGACATCAGCTGTCGGAATTTTCCTACAGTGAAATTTCCCACATTCAAATTTAGCTCCAGCAGAAATGTGAACATCTCATACCTGTTATCTGCACACCATTAATAAAAATAGAATCAAATACAAACGGGACTTTGTTATTATCAAACCGGAGGAGTGCGAAACGCATGCTCCAACACCACCATATCTTGTCGACGACATAATTGATATTATGTCGACAGACTATACTTCAGCAACTGTCTGTCTTTATATGACCTTCTTTAGTCTTCTCGACGTCACACCTTCTTTACGACGATGTCATCGACATCAGCCTTACTTAGCCTTTCCGACGACAAGGCTTCTTGTCGATGATATCTGTCTTTCCTTATCCTTATCGACGTCAAGGCTTCTTGTCGACGATATCGTTGACATCTTTGAGTCTTCTTCTTCATCTCGACTTTCTGATATCGCCGTATAGATGTCACAATGATATCACCATTTTGCCTTGCTCTGCATGTTGTTGACGATATGCCTGCTGTTGTCGATGATACGGTTGATCCTTTTTGACGACATCAGACACAATCATTCTTACTTGCTTTGCCCATCATTTCAATGATGTACCTATACTTGTCGACGATATGTCCAGCCTTTTTCGACGATATTATACTTAGGCAGGTTATTGAAGTACTGGACATATTGTCTTATCTCTGCAAGCATGAACTAGATATGACATTAAATACAACCTGCACTTATCATTGAGCTGGGCACTTCTTCAAATCAGGAACACTGCTGGGTACTGTTCCCAACAATCTCCCCCTATTTGAAGAAGTCCTAACTTACATCAATGATAAATGTCACACATATAAAGATTTAACATTTCAGATAATAGCATCACATTAAGCAACAATCTCAAAATTAGATTAAATGTTCTTGACACTAGACACCAAGCGCATAGATAGATTAAAGGTTCAAGAATGAAAGTTGGCATTCATTTGCCCCATTCTAATTAAGATTTTAATTAAGTGCTCCTCAGTGTCTGCTGCTACTTGCCCATTTGTCTTTCTTCCTTTGCCTCTGATAATAGTTGATGGGCATTGGAATCTTCTTAGGAGAGGGAGAAGGACCCTGTGGGAATGCTCGTTTGTGATTCTTCCTCCTTTCCAGCTGTTTCAGATGTTTTTCCCATTCAACTGACTGATATACCCTTTGATAGTTCTCCTGAGGGTATCCAAACTGTATCCATGATTCTGTTATGATTTCTCTTGAGACTGGACTCCACCTTCCTGATTGTGGATCTAGCTCAACTTCCCTCTGTCTCTTCTGCCTATACTTGTTACTTTGAATTCTCTTTCTCTTCTTGGAGGATGCTGATTCTCTGAGTTCTATGTCGTACTATGCTGAGTCAGTGCTTTCAGAAGGGTTGGCAACCTCATATACTGATGGGGTTTTTGCATTATCTGCTTTACTTGATTTTCTATCCACATCGCTTGATGGGATCCGACATTTATTATCTCATTCTCCCCCTTTAGGACTTGATCAATTACCCGTTCCTCAAGACCTTCTCTGGCCAGAGTCAGCTGTTCTTGTATGTGATCTTCAGTCACATCCAGATTGTTCCTTATTTCGAGTAGATGGGTATCTAATGTATGAGCATTCTTATTGACCCTATTCAAGATTTGATTCATGTTATTGGTAGTACCTGTTTCTATCTGCTCAAAAGCATAGTCCACATTTTCTGAAAATGTTATTTGATTTGTCAGGATCTTGTGGGTTTGATGTCCCACCTTATTGACTTCCTCACCCATCTTTTCTATTGTTGGAGCTGCCAGGGTGTAGAAGTGGGCACACTGGGTGTTGAGATTGAGTATGTCTTTCTTTACATCCTTTATCTCAGCCTTCAGCAACTTCCTTAGACAATACATAGTATTTACGACAAGAGTTTCCAGTTGTTTCCGCTGAGCATTCAGTAGGGCTGATATCATGTGAAAGAGAGAACCTGACTGAGCGGAAGATGGCTCAGCAGCTTGTTCTTCTTTATCTTCTCTTTCTTGTGGAGCTTTTTCAGAGATATTTTTAGATGATTCTTCACTGATGTGGACTGTAACTTTGGCCTTCCCCTTGGAAATCTCTGGCATTATCTCAGTTGGAGAAGCACAATCTTACTTGCTATGATTAATTCTTGGCAGTCTGAAGGAGTGGTGTCTTCCATGGTGGGCTCAGGCACATTGCCTTGATCTTCTAGAGTAGGGGGTACATTTCCTTGATCTTCTAGGGAAGAGTACCCCAGTTGGGTCTCCCCCTCAACTTGAGCATCTCCTTGGGCCGAGCCTCCTGCCGGGAGCTCCTCATCAATCATCTCGTCATCTTGGGCTGAGCTCCCATGTTGGGACTCCCCCTCAACAAGGTCACTTCCCAACTTGGGGTCTCTTTCTTCTTCAACAACCTCTTTGAGAGCAGGTTCAGGAGTTGATACAGGAGCGTCTCCTCGAGTAGATGTCTCACCTTCAGATGGAGCAGGATTGTGTGGGGGTGAGGGTCTATCATCAGAACTGCTTGATGAATCTTCTTTTTCAGAGGGATCTATTGGGACTGCTTGTTTCTTTTGTTTCTTTGGAGCAAGCGGGAAATCAGATGATGGTTTAGGGATAGACCTATCCCATCGATCGAGCATCTTTGCATCCAGTCTCTTGGAGTAGTGCAGGGGGACTCCCATTCTTTTATGCAGTACTTCATCCAGGGTGTTTAGAAGGAAGATGGACAATATTCTTCCATATGAGGGGGTTGTCAGGGTGCTCTTCATTCTTTGGAAGAGAAAACCGCTCCAGTCGGTCTTCTTGGTCAGAATTATTCGGGCCATAATGACAAACATCTCCTTGGAGATTCGGTCATGCGACCCAGGTTTGCATAACAGTACCTTTCCCACGATATCTGCCAGCAATTTTCCTTTTTGATTAAACTCATTCCTCTTAATTGACCCGTAGGTCTTCCCGGTATGGTCGCACTAGGAGTAGCTGGCTGAGATATCCTCTGTTATCAGCTCTTCCTCCTCTCCCCCTTTATTTCTTGGCAGATGGAGTGCCTTTTTGAGGTTCTTGACTGATACTTTGACCTTCTTCCTGGCTACGACGGATTTTATCTGAGTTTCAGAATGGTTTTGAGTCGAGCTTCAGCGAAGAACTCCGTCAGTTATCGGTGAAGAAGAACTGAGGGTTCACACAACAGATATTCTAGGCCGGTGGATTCTATAAGCCCTATCATTGACCTCACTTCGTCCGAGCACGAGTTGAAACCTCCAAGCTGGAGTTCGCAGCAGGAAATTACTTCTTCTTTCTTGGGAGCCATTGATCTAGAGCAAGAGAGAAGGCAGTACGTCGTAGATGAAGCAGTGGTTTGTCGACGGAGTAGTTTGGGGCAAATGATAGCGTGATTTTTATTCTCGAGCATTCACTCTATTTATAGTGTAGGCGGGTGAAGGGGTGCGTACCTTTGACTGTGTCGGTGAAAATGATCAGACGGTTCTGATGGATCGATCTAGTGTCGTGTTAAACAGCTGTACTCTGTTTCGACGATACTTCTGATTGTCGTCGAAATGGTTCTTGGATACACATCCTTCCAGCTTGATCCATTTATCGTCGCAACATCTGCTATGTCGTCGTAATAAATTATTGTATCGACGATACAGATTTCTTAAGCTTGTCAGCCTGGGGCAACTTTCGGCCCTTCTTAGGAGATAACTTTTGGCATCACCCCTGCACTAAAATGTTAGTAAATTAATTTTGCTGTTCCAGCCAATGAGCCAGAACAGCCAACTTGTCCAAGGCCCATATTTGCTTCTGGTGGGCTCTTGGACTACCTGCACAAATGTGTTTACAAGTGTTGGGAACAGTGCCCAGCAATGTTCCTGATTTGAAGAAGTGCTTTGCTCAATGATAAGTGCAAGCAGTATTTAATGTCATATCTAGTTCATGCTTGCAGAAATAAGACAATATGTCCAGTACTTCAATAACCTGCCTAAGTATAACATCGTCGAAAAAGTCTGGACATATCATCGACAAGAATAGGCACATCGTTGAAATGATGAGTAAAACAAGAAGAATGTTTTTGTCTGATGTCGTCGAAAAGGCTCAAGCGTATTGTTGACAACAGCAGATGAATCGTCGACAACAACAGACATATCGTCAATAATATGAAGAGCAAGGCAAAATGGCGATATCGTTGTGACATCTACACGAGGATATCAGAGCGTCGAGAAGACTGAAGGACATTTGAAGACAAGCAGTGGCTGAAGTATAGTCTGTCGACATGATATCAATTATGTCGTCGACATGATAAGGTGATCTTTGCGATATCGTGCAGACAAGGAGTTGTCGCCGACATCAGGTAGATGACTTCATGTCGTCTTAAGCTCAAATGGAGAAGTGATGTCCAGCATTGTCGAGATATCACTATCTGATGAAGAATTGAAGAAGAGACCAGTTCAAGGCATCGACAAGGCCCTGTCGTCGAGATATTATCCATGTCATCGTAATAATGGAAATATCATGGAGGCAGATTCAAAAGTAGCCAGATGCGCTGTCAGCATTTAATGTCGCCGCCTGATTGTCCAATCAGCGCATGCTCTTGAGGGATGGGCGTCTGTCAGTAAAGGACATCATATGTGACCGTTATGCGAGACATCCGTCCTATAAATGGGAACAATGATGCCCTAGAAAAAGAGAGAGAAATGAATGAAAAAGAATCCGGCCTAGCAATACAAAATTTCAAGCGGCGGTGAAGAAGAAGGAAGAAAAAGAACGAAACGATCATTCTCTGTTCTTCAGTTGCAGTCAAGCCACATCGACTGATAAGTTTCTCTCAAGAAAGGTAGCCTGTCAACATCCGACAAAGCTAGAAAGCTTGAAGAAGATTTGCACCATTCAAATTGAAAATCAGAAGCATCTTCTTCAGGTCAAGAAGCCAATCTCCATCAAGCAGAAGAAACAGTTTTCTTTACTGAAATTTCTTGTAAGGCTTGCGGGCCTAGAACTTATAAGACCTGTTTTCAGATCTGAGTGTCAAGCCCGACGGCTTGAGATCTGCGAGGCTTGAGAGCTAGGGCAGAGGACTTGCGGGTCCAAATGTCTCGAGCTTGAGGGCTCGGGTGCAGTGAAGGGGCTTGCGGGCCTAGGCTGCACGCAAGACTTGCGGGTCTGTGCTGTGTACGGCTTAAGTGATTGAGTGTCGAGCTTGCGGGCTCGGGTGCAGTGAAGGGGCTTGTGGGCCTAGGCTGCAAGCAAGACTTGCGGGTATGTGTTGTGTAGGGCTTGAGGGCCTGAGTGTCGAGCTTGCGGGCTCGGTTGCAGTGAAGGGGCTTGCGGGCCTAGGCTGCAGGCAAGACTTGCGGGTCTGTGCTGTGTAGGGCTTTAGGGCATGAGTGTCAAGCTTGCGGGCTCGGGTGCAGTGAAGGGGCTTGCAGGCCTAGGCTGCAGGGACTTGCGGGTCCAAGTTGTAAGGCTTGCGGGCCGGAGACGTTGGCGAAGTTTGCCGAGCCTAACACACTGCTAGGTAGGCGCAAAGGGAAATAGGACTACTCAAGACACCCTGTCTTGAGGAACCTCTATAAGTTCTTGCCTGCTTTCTGTGTTGTGCTATTCTAATATATAGATCTATTAACCAGAAATCAAGAACACCAAAAGGGGGAACAAAATTAATTTGTAATATCAAATCAACTGATCGTCATATCCTAACTCTATGGAGAAAGTCAAAGGATCTGACATTAGGAAGTTCAAATCCTTAAGTGAAAGCAGCTGGAGCTCTTCTCACATTAAAGAAGAAAGAAGTATAGGGGTCAGTATCATGAGAATCAGAGCACCCCTGACTACTTCAGACAATGAATCTGAAGATGAAGAATGCTCTGTAGTCAGAAGAAGAATAAGAGCACCCTTGACTCTCACAGACTGTGACTCTGAGGTCTACGGGTTGATGGCCCTATCAGATGAAGAAAAACATGATGAATCACATCATGATAAGGTATGCATCACTCACACACCTTTACCCTCCTCTTTAATTAAGAAGACCAAGAGTGCATCAGATGATTGCTCATCTTCTGAAAATGATACAGAAGACTGCTCATCATGCAACAAAAAGAACCATGCTGATCTAATAGAGCAGTTTGGTGATCTCTTGGCTTCTCTGAGAAAGAGCAAGAAGCTTGTTAAGAAGCAAGCTAGGGAGCTAGAATCACTCAGACCCATTAAGTCTAAGATGAATAAGGAAATGGGTATGTCCCATAGTGAGGGCACCAATTCCTGTGAGCTCAAGAAAATCATTGGCAAGCTCCATGATGAAAGAAACCAAAGGGAAGAACTCAATAGGAAGCTTGAGAATGATCTTCTTAAAGAAAGAAGCTTAGTGGCTCAATTCTCTAAGCCCAAAACTATTCTGCCCATCATTGACACCTTCTCCTCCTATGGAAATAAGAGGGGGATTGGGTTTCAATGAAAGAACAACAATTGCTAGGAATAGAGAAAAGGGGAAAACTGAAGCTGAGCCTCCTACCACCTTTCAGAAGGTAGTACTTCCCTCTAACAAACATGACCAGGACAGTGTCTATGGTCACTGGATGAATGGAGGGTCCAATAGCTTGGGAGATGCTGCTAACTATAGGAGAAGAAAGGGCATGGGGATTAGTGCATTGAAGGCTCCCCATGAGAAAATCCAAATGGCCCATCATGGACCATTTGTGTTTGGTGCCTCAGCCCCCACCTTCAAGGATAAAGGAGAAACACCTTCCCAATCTCCTTCAAATAAGAAGCAAGCTGGTAACACCAGTATAATCAACTCCCACTTGATCATATCTGATGCCATCAACACCATGTCAGCTACCAAGCTGACATCTGTTGACAAACAGATAAAGTAAAGAAGAAATTATTATACTAGAGCAGCTAGCCAGCCCTTAGCTGAGAGAGATAGGAAGAATGTTGCTACCTTCTCTACTGAACATAGGCATTGTGATTCTCCACCCACCTCAAAACTTGGTCAGAAAAGAAGGTACAACATTCATGAATGTTGGTGTTGTGGTAAAGTGGGACACTTTGCTATTGACTGTTGGCACAACCCTCGTGTGCCTAGTGCAAAGGAGAGACCTCCTGGAAAGGCTAAGGTGAGTAGAAGATTACCCTATGATGCTAACAAGAACCTAGGACCCAAGTCACCTTGGGTTCCTAAGGGTTATTAAATCTGTCTTGCAGGGAAGTCCATTTAGCCAATAAAAAACAAACAAGGCTAATAGACAATAAGCGATCCAGGCTTAACTCTGGACTAAGAAAAAAAAACCTCACCACATGCCAAGATGCACTGGTAAAGGGGGAGCTAAAATAAAGATAAGAGAAACATCACATCAAGAGGGAGCTACTAGCTCAAGAAGATATGAAAGCTAAGGTGAAGGTAACTATATTGATGTTCAATACATAACCTCATCCTTATCTTCTTGTTGAAGGTAATTTATACTTGAGTAAGCAAAAACTATCACTCAAGGAGCACATATGTATGACACTGCTAAAAGCATTGCACTGATCATACAAAAGAGTGAAAAAGAATAATATCATTTTGAACACAAAACTATATCATCGAAATGATGATTATTATCGTCGTAATGAGTCTTCAACATCGAATTTGCGTCTGGACGATATCTAATCATCAGCGGTCTCTTAATTAGACCTGAGCTTAATCAATCAGAACAGCTTAAATTGGGTTAATAAGATATTTAGCAAATGACACTTCGCCTTCCAACTCGGAAACTATAAATAAGGTCAAATGTCTTAAGATTAAAGAACTCTCTACATTAGCCCTAAAAGGACGTCGTGCTCTCTACGTCTTCGAAGAGTGAACGAGTCGACTGAACTAGAATCCTCTCCGCTCAAGTAGATAATGGCACCAAAGAAGGAAGGTTTCCTCTGTGAACACTACAACAAACTGCACCTGTTGTAAGGACTGGAATGTAACTGAAACACAGTTTGTTACTAATAGTTATCTTTAGTAACAAAGTTTTTTTGTTGTTACAAAAAAGAACTTTTTTGTAACGAATATTTTAAATTTTGTTACAATAATAATTAATTCGTTACTATAACTATAATTATTTGTAACAACACTAATGTTACGTTACAAATAGAAAACTTTTCTCACAATAAGTATCAATTGTAACCACATCATGAAAGTTTTTTGTGACAAAGACATTGTCCTTACTAATAGTAATATTTTATTATTAAAGTTTTGTTACAAAAAATATATCATATTTTATTTTCAATTTTTGTACAATTTTATTATCAAAGTTGTGAATTATTATTATTTTTTTGAAAAAAAAATTTGTATGCGCGCGACAGTACCCCGCCTCGATAGTGCTCTAACGCGACACCAGTACTCCTACAGGTCGCAAACATTCGTGCGCGTCTGTCGCAGATATGTGGTACTATTGCGATATGTATTTTTGCGCGTACGGGGTTTTTTATAAATCTTTAACTTTTTATAAAAGTTTTTCTGCCTCTCTCCCATGCAGCTCTATCTCTCTCTCACATGAATGAATGAAATATACGGATGAAAATTTCCCTCCATAAAATTTTGAACAAAACAAAACTAAAAATTAAAAATATATTAAATGTAAAAATGAATGCAATTAATTAATATAACATTAATTTTTTAATATAATTTTGGAATTAAAATAAAATCACGCACGAACCCGCGTGCACGCAAATGCACTCTCGCGCGCACGCAAATGCACTCTCGCGCGCACGCAAATGCATTCTCGCGCGCACGCAAATGCACTCTTGCACGCACGCAAATGCACTCTCGCGCGCATGCAAATATATGTGCAGCTGCGTTGAGTGCATGTGTCCGTGTTGTGTGTGCAGTTGTGTGTGTGCATGTGTCGCATGTGTGTGCATGTGTCTGTGCTTGAGCCCCGCGCGTGTTGCATGTGTCGCACGAGGCTCACATTAATGAATTATATGGAGGGAAATTTCTCTCCATAAAATTGCATGTGCATAAAACAAATCAAAAAATTTAAAACATATATATTAATATAATTTTTGAATAAAAATAAGGATCGCACATTTTTTCAGTCACGCGCATTGCATTAGCTAGCTCTATCTTTTTTGCTCGGGAGCATAAATAAATTTGTCAGCGCACACGTTTTTTGCTCGGGAGCTATCGTTTTAATGAAAATATATGTCATATATATATAGGCAATTGTTAACCGCACCCCAGTTTTGGCTATCCGCAACCCTTTTATATGAATTATTACGTGTTTTCTTATAAATAAGCCTTGTACAAGCATTTTTAGGAAAAGTGTTCAACACAAAAGTTGTAGATATCGTCGAGATCTACAACTTTTTTGTTGAACACTTTTGCTAAAAATGCACGCACAAGACGTATTGCCGCCCGAATTGAAACATGGGTGTAACTATATATATATATATATAACGATTTTTTGGAAATACGCATTGTGCATGCATTTTTAGGAAAAATGTGCAACACTAAAGTTGTAGATCTCGACGATATCTACAACTTTCCTGTTGAACACTTTTCCTAAAAATGCTTGTACAAGGCGTATATCCAAAAAAACGCTTAATAATTCATATAAATCATGAGTTGCGGATAGCCAAAACTTGGGTGCGATTAACAATTGCCTTTTTGATTGATGGATGACACTCGCTTTAATTTAATGAAAATAAATGTGTAATGAAATTCATAAATACATGTCAAATCAATTCATAAATACAACGCGTTGTTCAATAAAAATTTACTTTTTACATAAGATTTATGTTTTTCTTAAAATAAGAATTAACCCCGCTCAATTTTGTCCGCTCTCAGGAGCTCGATCAACTGACAGTGCACATGAGGCTCATGTTCCCCGCTCGACAATACCCCAGTCTCGACATTGCCCGACAGTGCACATGAGCTTTAAATAAGATTTATGTATTTTTAAATAAGGTTTATCCGTTTATGTATTTTTTAAAAGTAAGAATTACGTACCCCGCTCAATTTCATCCGCTCTCAGAAGCTCGATCAACTAAATAAAAAATAATTAAATATTAATTTAATTTTCTCACCGGACACAAACACGCACACACACACACACACACACACACACACACACACACACACACACACACACACACATACAAACACAGACACGCAAACACAAACACAGTCACAGACATAGATACAGACTGACATAGACACAGACATAGTCAAACACAAACACAAACACGCATAGACACGCAAGCAAAGACACAAACACGCACAAACACACAGACACAGACACAGACTGGGGTGTAACACACATAGATACGCAAACACAGACACACACAAGCACACACAAACATGCATAGACAGACAAACACTCACACACAACCCAAATACACAGACACAGACAAGCACGTGTACATACAGACATAGATACATAGACACAAACACATGGACACAGACACAGACTTGTATAGATACATGGACACATACACAGACACATGGACCGACACACATACATACGTACACAGACACAGACACATACAGACACAAACACATGGACACAAACACAGACACATGGACTGACACATATACGTACACAGACATTCAAATACACATACTCAGACACAGACACAGACAGTCACAGTCACAGACACACAGACACACACACACACACACAATTACGCCACGACACACACACACACACAAACACCAAAGACAGACACACAGACATTTGTGTACACACACACACACACACACACACACAAACACACAAACACACAAACACACAAACAAAGACACACACAGACACAGACACATGCAGATACACGTAAACACACAGACACACATACATACAGATACAGACACACACAAGCACAAGCAAATATAGATTACGCACAGACAAAGACACAGACCCCATGCAACATGCACACACACACACACACATATGCACAATCTCGATTTTGAGTCGAGCTCGAGTTCAATGAGCTCAATCTCGATTTTGAGTCGAGCTCGAGTTCGTTGAGCTGGAGCTCGATTACTACTCGAGCTTCAGCTCAGATATTTTTGATCATGATGGCGGGCGAGCCATCTCTCGAGATCGAGCAAAAAATAGTCACATATAGAATGTTGAGTCAACATATCTAATTATGTAATAAACTTACATAAATGACCCCATTTAAAATTACGCAAATATTTGGGTACATATGCGCACCTCCCGGAGGTGCGCGAGCAGATTCGACCGTAGGATTGCGAGATCCCACGGTGGATAAAGCAGTATAAAAGAAGTATTTCAGATGTTTTTGCGGGAGATGCATCTCGACCATTGATCGTGAAATCCTATGATACCGCACCTCCCAAATTTGATGCGCATACGTACTTAAATATTTATCTTAAAACTATGAGCATGAATTATTTGGAGGGAAATTTCCCTCCATAAACATATATTCTCTAATTAACCCAACCCCATCCCGTCCTTGATCCTGAAGCATATTCTCGAAACCCTCGACTCGTCCCGTCCTTGATCGCAGCTCGCTTCTTCCTCCTGTGAATCGGCACGACTCCTCATCTCCTTGCGCTATTCCTCCATCCATCGTTCCTGCTGCTAATCGAGGACTCGCCTATGGTAAGACCTACAGTCTTCTTCCTACATCCTGCCTTAAATCTTGAATGTTCTCTGGTTAAGGGTTCGGCACAGGGGAAATTCCAGCTTCCTCAACCCTAGCCACAGAAAAGGCCTCCACTCTTCTTCCTAAACCTCAACTCGACGGAGGAGAAAAATCTACCAGATATACGTCTCCGCCTGATCTTCAGGTACCCAGATCCAGAGCCATTTTTTTCTTCCTCCCAAAGTTGTAATGGCTTATTCTCAACATGTAGTTGTAATGGTTCTTCTTCCCAGCTGTTAGGCCTTCCTCCCAATGTTTTTTTTTTTCATTTTCTTCCCAGAATTTAGGACGTATTCTCATCTAGATTTGGTGATTATTTTTCAGGTTAATTTAGGTCATTTTCTTTCCAGCATTTAGCACTGCATTTTCAGGTTGATTCAGGATTTACGTTTAATAATTTGTGACTTACCATACTTTTAATAATTTAGGAAGATTTGTTATACAACATCTTTTCTATAGATTTGTTCACCCATCAAAAAATTGAATAAAGCTATATTGACAAATCTAATTTGACAACAAAGCTATGTGATTTAATATGTTATGTGAACAAATCTAATTAACAACAAAGCTATGTGATTTGGTGCTAATTTGTGAACAAATCTAATTAGACACCAAATTAGGTTAGAACGTCCCAGTAAAAATGATGTCTAATTGGATTTGTTCACATAGCAGTATGTTCAGTGGGAGTTAGATAGTAGGCAACACATCCAAATACTCTTAAATTTTGTAAACATGGTTTTTTCTGCTTCAACAGGGTATAAGGAGTACTTGTAGGAAGAGCCTTTGTGGTTACCCTATTCAGAATATACACAGCAGTATCCCCAAAGGAGGCAGTAGAGGAAGGTCCCCATAGATCACCATGAATAAGTTGAAGAGGCATAGTAGCTCTGAATGTAGAAACTTTGGGAAATGGACTTATGTGATTGTTGTCCAGAAAAGGATGGTAGACCAGATACTAGAGCCTTGTTTTGTAATTTTTATATTGCTTGCCAATGAAGATGACCAAGCCTATGATGCCAAAGGCTAAGAAGAGAGGTGCAACACTGCTGGTGGCATGAGAGGGCACTTTGATTCAGTTGAGCCATATGAAGAGTAAACATATGATTATTAGTAAACTTTGCTGAGGCAATATGGACATCAGAGGCAACCATACTTATGTGAGCACCAGTTGTATCAAAAAGCACTTTATATCCTTTTGTAATTAATTGTCCCACACTTAATAAGTTATGTATCAAAGTGGGCACAAATAATACATCTGGTATTAGCTTAATAGTTCCAACTTGGGTTTGAACTGATATTGTGCCTTTACCGTCAATCATTACTTTGCTGCCATTTCCTAAAGCAACCTTAGATTTATAGTTTTCATCTAGCTGATTGAAATTGGCTCTCTCATTAGTCATGTGGGATGAGCATCCACTATCAACATACCATATTTCAGGTTTACTGTTTTCAGGTGAGGCTGAAGTGAAGAACATCTGCTCTGCTTGTTGTTCTTGTGGTTCAGCAACTAATTTCACTTCTTCAGTCCCTTTATGCCAGCACTTTTGAGCTGAGTGATTAGGTATATGGCAGTTTTTGCATCTCCAAAAACAATCCTTGGAATTATGGTTAGTTTTCTTGCAAATGATGCAAAATAACTCTCCTGTATTTCCAGGTTTCTGAACACTGCTTGAGCCTTTCCAGTTTTCAGTATTCCAATTTTGTTTTTGTTTATTAACTGCAAAGTTCTTTGGTTGTTGCCTAGCTTTCTTGTTTGTACGAATATTGGGCTTCGATACATGAAGTTGAGTTGTAAAGCCTGCTCTAATGGCTGAGAGCTCAGTAATAATCTTTGTTTATGTGTCGTCAATGACCCCATGAGAGCAGTGAGAGATAAGGTTTTCAAATCTTTCGATTCCTCAATTGCAGTGACAATTGGGTAAAAACTTGGAGGGAGACAACGAAGCAGTTTGGGGACTATCTTCCTGTCTTCGATTGTATCTCCATTACTCCTTATTTGATTCATTATGTGTAGAGTTCTCACTAACAAGGACTCAACTGTTTCACCTGGTTTCATCATTAATGTTTCAAAATCTCTCCATGCGTTTTCCAGTTTTAACTCTGTGACCTTCTCATCTCCCTTATATGTCGCATGCAAGGTATCCCATGCAGCCTTAGCTGTTTGAGCACTCATAATACGTGGGAATATATTTTCTGAAACTCCTTGGAATATCATACACATAGCTCTTGCATCCTTTTGTTTCTCCTCTGCTGAATATATACCTGTTGATGGGGTTTCAGGTGATTTACCTGTAAAAAGAGGAGCAGGGCCTATAGTAACTATTTCCCATAGGCCAAGAGAATTGAACACAGCACGCATATGAATGCTCCAGAAATCATATTTGTCACCATTAAACACCGGAATCGATGTTTGAGAAAGAGAGAAGGTGCTAGAAGAAGCCATCCTCCAATGATGTTAAGGTTATCACCGTGCTCTGATACCAAATGAATCTAATCAAAGAGATAATACAACTGAGGAGGAAGTAATGTTATTACAACAAACGTAGATCTGGTATTATTAGCTTGCAAAAGTGTTACAGGTGGTTTTACAAAAGACTTCTTAATATTACAACTATGGGCCTTTTTATAAGAGGGCCAAGTGGGCTGCCATATGTGGCAGATAAGTATAATACAAGATTGAGATGCTAACTTTGTTTTACTTCTATCCATCTGCAGATCTTGGAACTCTCACCGCCAGCAGCTGCTCCGTCATTCTCCTCCTTCACCTTTGGCGTAGGTCAACATCAAATGCCTCTTTTTTTGTTAACTCATTTTCACTCGGTGTGGTCTATGTTGGGTGCATGATGAAATCATCAATTCCTTCAATGGTAGAGTTGAAAGTTTCATCACATGACCCCCCATCCAATAGTCTCACAAGGTATTATGAAATCCTTCCACATTCTTCTTTATGTTCATCTTGATTTCTCAATTTCACTAAATGCAGTCTACCTTGGGTGCAGGATTACTTAAGAACGCCGGTATCAACACTCTATAATTAGGTATTGCACAGATGATCTAAGGGAGGTGGTATCAACACTCTACAAGGAGGTATTGCACATGACATCACCAATTCCTTCAATGTTTCTAACATATTAGTTTTAATCTTATCTAAATACTGAATATCAAATAGTTTGTTCTGAATGTGCATGATATATGAAAGAATTCAAATGTCAATTTTTGTATAAATCATGTCTTAGAGCTTTTATTTTCTATTTTCTTTCAAGTTATTTGTATTGGGTTGTATAGAAATATTTGTCCATTTAGGGGCAAACCCACTATCATGTCTTTCCTTATAGTTTCTATCCAAGTCTTTTTTTAGAAATAAATATGCAGCGAGTTTGCTCCAGATTTAGCAAACTGCAGCAGTGGGTTTACTGCAGCTGCAGAAAACTGCAGCTGCAGCTGCGGGTTTGCTGCAGCTGCTGCAAACTGCAGCAGCGGGTTCGCTGCAGTTGCAGCAAACTGCAGCAGCAGGTTCGCTGCAGCTGCAGCAAACTGCAGTAACCCGCTACAGCTACAGCAAACTGCAGTAACCCGCTGCAGCTGCAGCAAACTGTAGTAGCGGGTTCGCTGCAGCTGCGGGTTCGCTGTAGCTGCAGCAAACTGCAGCGGGTTCGCTGCAGCGGGTTCGCTGCAGCTGCAGCAAACTGCAGCAGCGGGTTCGCTGCAGCTGCAACAAACTGTAGTTTGCTGCAGGTGCAGCAAACTCTTCGGTGTGAGTGTTGTGTGTGCAGTTGTGCTGAGTGTTGTGTGTGCATTTGTATTGTGTGTGCAACTGTGAGTAATGTGTGTGCAGCTGCGTTGAGTGCTGTGTTGTGAAGTGCGTGTTATTTTTTGTCCAGTGAGTGTGTTGTGTTGTGAACTGGCAGAAGATTGAGTGAGTAACGGAAAAGGAGTAACTACTATTTCATCAGACCTTCATGGGGTAATATAGCTCAGGAGAGAACAATGATAATTACTAGCATTCACTATTGGCACTTTTGTTGGTTAATTACTCCGGTTTTGTGCTGTATTCAGTATTATTTACTGAATAATGTTTTGCTTCATGTAGTATAGGAATTAATCACTTGATTTGCTTCATGTAGTTTGTTGCAACTGCTGCTATCATTGTATTACTCAAGTGAACTTGCATGTTTAGGGCTCTTCAACTACTTATTCAGCTACTTTATTCAATGTTTATGTATTGTAATGATCAAATGAACTATTTTTGTATTAAATTTCATCTAAGTTTTAGTTTTAAACCTTTATGTCTTGTAAAGCTTACACATTTTCACATCACACCCATGAATCCTCTTTATATTATCTTTTTGCCCCTTTAAAGTGTTGCTGCCCCCTTTAATAATTGCTCTCTTTTATTTCTAGGGAGTTGGAGCTTGGAGCGAAAAGTGATGGAAGAAGATGCATTAGTCAGAAAGTGTAGAAGTTGATGTGTTTTGTAAAACATCTTGATCTTATTGTTGTTATGTAATATTGTTTTGTTATAGATGAGATGACACTTGTACTCTATCTAGCTACTGCAAGTATACCAAATTTAATATTTGTAATGCATTTTTTTTATTAATTTGGCATATTTTTTCCTTCCCTTACTTGATTCAAATTTTATATATGAAAAGTATATTAGTTCTTTAAACCTATAATGATTTCTATTTTTAAATATTTTAATTACAAATTATATATCAAAGAGTATAAAATATTATTACATAATATAAAATTATATTATACTTTAAATAATATTTCATATTTATAATAAAATCATGCGTACCCATCTAAATTATGAATTGGCTGTAGTAAGAAGAATGGAAAACAAATGTAACGATTTTTTCGTTACTATTGTTTAATCTATTGTAACGAAATAATGTTTATTATACTTTATTGTAACGAAGTTATTTTATTTTTAGTGAGAAAAAAAAACATTTGTAACGAAATAGTTTTAATCATAACTATTTTTTGTGAGGAAAAAATAACATTCGTAATGAAATAATATTTATTGTGACCAATTTATTGTGAGGAAGAATCTCTTTTTGGTGAGAAAGTATCATTTGTTACAATTACTTTATTTGTAACGAAATGCATACATTCGTTACAATAACCTTTAGCGTCGAGCTTTAGAGGAGGACCATTACTTAAAGTTTTTTCGTTACTAAAGAGTTTTTGTAACGAATTTTGGCACTTATTGTAACGAATTAGGTCCTTACTATAAGTGCAGTTTGTTGTAGTGGAAGGAAGTGAAGTGGTGAGGAATGGGTTCTTGGAAGGACCAGAAGAGATTCAAAACACCATCAGGTTACTAGACGCCGTCAGTCTAGAATTTGCCCTCTCCGAACCAACAGTGATACTCAAAAGAGAAGTGTTGGAGTTCTACTCGAATGCCAAGGGTTGCTCAAAAGGAACATCTGTGAAAAGCGCAATCAATGGGATAAAAGTCAAAGTGAATCCTAAGAGGCTGGCCAGGGCACTTCAGCTACCGGCCCTTACCAAGGGGGAGGAAGATGACAAGGTCACCCAGAAAGACCTCAACAGATCTCTGGAATGGTGCATACACTCCAGCAAGACCCATGGGTCCCTGGAAAGGAAGAGTTTTAATCAACAAGGAAAACTTGTGGAAGATATAGTAGGTAAAGCCCTCTTGTGCAAGGTAGGGTCGCATGATAGGATATCCAAGCCCATGTTCGAGATAATGGCAAGAATAATCCTAAGTAAAAAGACCAACTGGGGTCAGCTAATTTTCAAGAGGATACAAGAAAGCTTTCAAGATCCAAATCTGGGAATAATTCTATCACTATATCTTCTGATATCCTACCCTGAAAGCTTTAACAAAAAGTATGGTGTAAAAATTCATCACATGAAAAGGATGGACATCAAGATCCTTGATAGGTGGGAGAAAGTTCTGACTAAATCTCCCAAGAGGTTGAAGACTGCAGAGGACGTGAAGAGCAAAGGAGAAAGCTCATCTAAGGAAAGTGAATCAGGCAACAGCTCAGATTCATCTGACTCTGGAATGCATGTAGAGCAAAGGAATCTCTCTCTCCAGACCTCTGCCCTATGTCTGGGATCTGGGACAATGGTAATGGTAGGAACAGATCAAGAGGATGATGAGACTGAGGGGGAGAAGAATGGCGAGCTCCCTGCTCTAGTGGAAGAAGTGATCAATAAGATCATTAAGGATAAGGATGTTGCCCAGTATGGACCAGAAGACCAAGAAGCCCCAAGTAAAGATACCCAAGAAGACAAGCAAGAGAATTCTGCTGATGAGACTAGCAGAGATCAGCCAAGTCCTAAAAAGGAAATTGAGTCCAACCAGTCACCCATCAGAAAATCTCCATCTCCAATGTTTGAAGAGGAACCAGGACAAGCCAGTTCACCTCCGGAGAATAGGTCAGTGGAGCCTTCGCTACCATCTCAGATAAAAATGCTCCTGGAAGAGCAAAGACTAAAAATTGAAAATTATGTCACCTCGGCTGTCAATGAACTGAAAAAGGAACTATCTGCTGAAACTGCGAGCCTAAAAAATAATGTGTAGAATCTACAAGAGTATACTGCCAAAGAGACAACACTTACTCACAGGGGTATGTCCAATTTAGGGATCAATCAGACACTGATTGTCAGCAACATTGAAAAGGCCTACATTGCATCCACCAAGAAAATGACTGAACACAAAGCTAATCTCCAAAAAAGTCTAGATCACCCTAACAAGGATCTAGACAGTCATCTGCTTGAAACCAAGAACCACGTGGAATCAGGAATTCATATGCTTAAAAGCAAAATACTAGTCTCTCAGGAGAACCTCCAAAAGGTGATGTCTGAAGAAGTCCTAAAGGGGGAGAGATCAATGATAAAGGCCAGTGGTGAGCATGTCATCTGGACCACAAATACCATCACTGGATCAATGAATCTTCCTCCTTTACATTTTGATGAGCCTGCAGAAGAGTACCCTGCTGAAGAGCAACATGCAACTGATAAGGGTAAAAAGAAGGAAGTACTAGAGGATGAAGAAGTAAAAATGAGGAAAAGAACGTACAGGGAGGAAATGGAGAAAAAGGATGACTATGAAAGATGGAGTCCCAAATAGAGATCCATCATTCTAAAAGCATGGGAGCAAGTGAAAGCTAATAAAGGTGAATGATACAATGTATACAGTCCTCAAAAATGGGTAAAGTAGGAAGATCAAGAAGAATCGAGAAGGAGTCATAGAAGAGACAAGCAAGCAGGTAGAATCCCAATTGATGCTCCTGAACCTCTCAAGTATCATCCCAAACCGTTTGAATACTTCATCAGACAAGCTGAAAAGGAGCAGGAAGCCAGTGCCAAGAAAGCATATGATGAAGCTGCTATGAGGGCATCAGAGATATAAATAGCTAAATCTTTAAGGGGCTAAATGTAGACATGACAAATTTAAAAAAAAAATTGGCACTATTTATAAATGAAGTTATATCTGCCAAATTATGTGTTCACTCAAACATAGCTGCCATGTCATCATTATATGCTTATTTGCTTAAGATGTACTTTATCATTGAGGTAAGTTAGGACTTCTTCAAATAGGGGGAGATTGTTGGGAACATTGCCCAGCAATGTTCCTGATTTGAAGAAGTGCTTAGCTCAATGATAAGTGCAAGTTATATTTAATGTCATATCTAGTTCATGCTTGCAGAAATAAGACAATACTATTGGGAATATTGCCCTCAATGTTCCCTTGATTTGAAGTGGCATCACTCACAATGTTAAGTACATATTGTATTTGATAAACTCTACCTTGTCTCAAGGGTTGTACAGGGTGATGATATTCCATACAATGGAATATGTTCAGGGGTCTGCTGACCAAACAACTGAGAAAGTGTCTATGTCTCAGCTGAACCGCTGAGACGAGGATAGGTGCCGCTGAGAAGTAGCATATCTCTACTGAGCTGCAGATAGACATAATCCGCTGAGAAGAAAAACTGTCTCAGCGGATCCACTGGGACGACAATTGCTCAACCGCTGAGACTGATTCAAATCTTGAAGAAGACAAGTGGCGCGACACGCCTTTGGCAAAAATAGCTGTAAAGGGAGATTAGGGCAACCCATCTGTTCCCAATATGTCAGAGCCGTCCCTTGAGTGTCGTTGAAGATGTGCAGAGTATAAAAGAAGAACTTAAGGCACTTTTGAAAGAGCTGGTCTGGTGCTAAAAGAAATTACTACTGTTCCATTGACGGCCCTGAACATCTCACTCTCTCCTCCTGCTCACTGAACAGGGAAGAAGAGTCTGAGAGATAAAGATTGCTCTCCTACAAAGAAGAGCAAGGTGATCCTTCATCCTTCAACTGAAGAGGAAGATCAGAAAGTAGCTGGCTCAGAAATCATCATCCATCTAAGCTACTCAAAAGCACAAGCTGTGCAGGAACTACAGAAGACATCTTCTCAGTGTTGTCTGTTGTAGTAAGCATCATACTCTCTTTCTGTAGGGCTATTTAGCTGAGGTTGTAGGGCTGTTAGGCCTGAGGTTGTAGGGATGTAAGTCCTGAGGTTGTAGGGCTGCTAAGCCTGAGGTTGTAGGGTTGTTAGGCCTGAGGTTGTATGGGTGCTAAGCCTGAGGTTGTAGGGCTGTTAAGCCTGAGGTTGTATGGCTGTAAAGCCTGAGTTGTAAGGCTAACTGGCCTGAGGTAGGGCTTGGAGCAAGCCTGAGAGATCTTGAAGGATCTGAACTGTAAGCTCTTGTAGCTGAGATTGGAGAAGTTGGCCTTGTCTAACACACTGTTAGAAAGGTGAAGGGGGAAAGTGGACTACCCATAGACACACTGTCTTGGGGAACCACTATAAACACTTGTGTGTTTTCTGGGTCTGCTTGATTACTAGCTTACAATAGATTTAACTATCTATATCAATTAAGTAAAATACAAAATACCTATTCACCCCCCCCCCCCCCCCCCCCCTCTAGGTGAATTAGATAACATACCTATTTTCTATCAAGTGGTATCAGAGGGAGGTTGGTCATAAAGGGCTTAATTGTCTGACCAGATCCTACATAGGTATTGTTAATTCTGAATTCAATGGCTTCTAATGGAGTTCAGAAGGAAATGTGTTCTATGAAGCTTCCTATATGAAAAAAGAAAACCTTTGGCATTTGGAAACAAAGGGTTAGGCTGTACATGGAAGCTTCAGACCCTGGGATCTATATCACTGTTCAGGAAGGACCCTTCCTTATCACAAATCCCGCCACCATTGATCCTAGCTACTAGGCATGTAGGCAAGTCTTACACTGAAATGACAAGGAATGAGATAGCATTGGCTACAATGGATAAAAGGGCTCAAAATATTATAGTCAATGCTATTGATGATTCAACATTCCAAAACTTGGTGCACTGTGAGACTGCAAAGGATATGTGGGATACATTGATTATTTACATGGAAGGGACTGAAGAAGTGAGGAATGATAAGAAATCCCTCCTCAATCAGGAGTATGAAGCCTTTAGGCAACAAATCCAGGAATGCATAGCTAACTGCTATGAAAGATTCTTCAGGATAGTAAATGAGTTGAGGACCTATGAAATGACCTTCACTCATTATGAGTTAAATAATAAATTCCTAAGATCTCTAACTAGAGACTGGGATACCAAAATTCGTGCCATCAGAGAAGTGGCAAAGCTGAGTGAAACTCCTCCTCACACTCTGTTTGGAAAGTTGCTCTCATATGAGATACAACTATCTGCTAGAAAGGAGGAGGAAACCTACTCCAGGTCTCGTGCTAGGGAGAAGTCTGTGGCCCTCAAGGCTGAAGGATCCAAGAAGAGCAAGACAAGAATTCCTACCCCTCCAAAAAGGGCTACTGACTCAGAAAACTCTGAACACTGCTCATCTGATAGCAGCTCTTCAGATGAGGAATTTCCTGCCTTCTCAAGGCAATTCAAGAAGATGAGGAGGAGGAAGCAGTGGAAGAATAAGCCTTCCTCATCTTCACATCCTAGGAAGGATTCAAACAGAGCAGACATGCAGCACCCCAAAGGGGACAGGTATGATTCTAAATATGTTAAACATGGTTTAGCTAATGTGATTTGTTATTGCTGTAGTAAGCCTGGACATGTCATTACTGACTGTCCAGTCAAAAGAAAGGATAAGGGTGACAAGAAGTCTTATCACTAGAAGGGAAGAAATGGTGAGAAATCCTTCCTAGCCAAGAAGGACAGAAGTTGGAGTGAATCTGAGTCATCAACTTCAGATTCAGAGAATGAAGAAGAAGCCTGCATAGGGCTATTTGCAGCAGAAGAAGATGAAGATTATCCTGTTGCCAGGGTTGGAGTCAGGGCCCCTCTATCACATTCAGATAGTAACATAGAGGAGGATGAAGACTACAAAGATCAGTTGGGTCTTATGGCCCTCACTGATGAGGAAGATAGTCAGAATATTTCTGACAATGAACAGGTATTAACTCTCTCCACTTCCTTTTCTGATCATGATGCATGCCCAGAATCTGAAGCACATTCATCATATGGTGAAAGTGATTCAGAATCTGAGGAAGATGTCAATTAATTGATTGACAGATATGATGCTCTCTTGAAAGCTCTGAAAAAGAGCAAGAAGCTTGCCAAGAGGCAAGTCCAGGAAATTGCTTCCCTTAAAATGGTTGAAAAAGAATGCGCTGAATCATCTACCAAGATGAGTCAGATGTATAGAGAAATTAGCCATCTGAAGGGGATTACAATCACCCATCTGAGCACCATATCCCTGAAGAACAAGGTCTTCAAGGATCTTGAGGAGAAGCTTGTGAAAGAAAGAAGCCTAGTGACTCAATTCTCCAAGCCAAAATCTGTGCTCCCTATTATTGACTCTTTTTCTTCTCAATCCACTAGGAGAGGACTAGGATTAAATAAACTGGAAGTAGGAGAATGGAGTGGAGAAAAGAGCAGGGGTAAGGCTAAGCCTCAAACCACCTTTCAAAAGGTGTTACTTCCCTCCAACAGGTATGACCATGAAAGCATGTATGGTCACTGGAAGAATGGAAGTACATATAGGAAGGAAAACACTCCTTCCCATAGTGGAAGAAAGGGCATGGGATTGAGTGCTATGAAGGCTCCTCATGAGGAAATTCAAATGGCCCAACATAGACCATTTGTATTTGGTACTGCAGCCCCTTCATTCAAGAATAAGAATGCAAGCTCTATAAAATTTAATTCAGCTAAGAACATGACTGCTGTCATATCAGTAGACAAGTCTAGTTTCTCAGTCTCCAATGCCATCAATTCTTGCCTTGCCCAAAAACAAAAGCAAGCTGATGCCATTAAAACAAAGACTACTAAGACTGTCCACAAGATGACCTTCAGCCAAATCATTGCTGAAAGGAACAAAATGAAGACGGTTGTCTCCTCTCCTGAACACAAGCATGTTGATGCTCATTTCACCACAAGAAATGTTTAGAAGAGGAGATATAACATTCATGAGTGTTGGTACTGTGGTAAAGTGGGACACTTTGCCATAGATTGTTGGCACAATCCCATGGTGCCAACTGCAAGGATGAGCTTTCCTGCAAAAGTTGCAGCAGGTATGAAGTATTTTCATACTAACAAGAACCTTGGACCCAATATCACTTGGGCTCCTAAGGGTAATTAAATTCACTCATGCAGGTTAGTTCAAATACCAGTCTTGGGCAAATATGGAATTTGGACTGTGGGTGCTCAAGACATATGACAGGCACCAAAGGTCTTCTTCAGGAATACAAAGCTGTGAAGAATGGACCCAAAGTCATCTTTGGGGGATCAGAAAAGGGAGTCACCAGAGGTTATGGTATGATCTCAAATGGCATAGTCTCCATCACTAAAGTGGCTTATGTTGAAGGGTTGCAACACAACCTTGTTAGCATAAGCCAACTGTGTAACTTAGGCTATGTCATTGAATTCCACAATGATAAGTGCCCGATCAAAAAGTCCAATGACTTGGAGACCATACTCTCAGGCACTAGGAGTGGGAATGTTTAGTGCTTAGATTTTATATGCAATTCATTTTCCTCTCATGTGTGTCTTGTGGAAAATGAAAGTGAGTTTCTATGTGTTCAATGACACAAGAGATTTGCCTACATCAACTACAAGACAATGCATACACTATTCTCTAAGAACTTGGTTAGAAATAGTCCTAAATTAAAATGTGTTAAAATGATCCATGTCATGCTTGCCAAATGGGCAAGCAAACAAGGGCCACTTTTAAAAGTATTGGCTCCAAGGACACTAAAAGATGTCTACATTTATTGCACATGGACTTGTTTGGTCCTATGCCAATTCAGAGCTTAGGAGGGAAGCTGTATACTTTAGTAATTGTTGATGATCACTCAAGATATACTTGGGTATTTTTCCTTAAAAAGAAATCAGATACACTAAATGTCTTTATAAACCATGTCAAGGCAATTCAGAATGATTTACAATGTTCTGTGGTCAGAACTAGGACTGACCATGGCACAGAGTTTCAATCTGAAGCCATGACAAGGTTTTGTCAAGAACTTGGTATCATCCAGGAGTTCTCCTCCCCAAGGACCCCACAACAAAATGGTGTGGCTGAGAGGAGGAATAAAAGCTTGATAGAAGCTGGGAGGACATTGCTTAGTGACTCTTCATTCCCAGAATATTTCTGGGCTGAAGCAGTCAATATTGCATGTTATGTTCTCAATAGAGCTTCCATCAATAAGATTCATGGAATGACCCCCTATGAGATTCTGAAAGGCAAACAACCAACCATTTCATACTTTAGGATCTTTGGTTCTAAATGCTACATCTTAAACAATGGAAAATCTCAATTAACCAAGTTTGCTGAAAAATGCTACATGGGGGTTCTTGTTGGCTATAGCTCACATAGTAGAGCCTATAGAGTTTATAACAAGAAAACCCATGTTGTTGAAGAGTCTATGCATGTGGTGTTTGATGAGACCAGCCTAATCTATAAGGGTTGGTCCAATTCTTTTGTTTTGACAGGATGTGAAAGGGCTATGGAAGAATCATCTATACAAGAGCCATCCAGCAGTAGCAGAGCCTTTACAGAAGATGCAATTCCTGAAGAAGTAGAGGTGCAGGCTTCTGAAGAAGCTGCTGATCCAGTGGAAGGAATTCAGCAAGTAGAGGACAGATTGCCCCGCAGCTACAAGACATCTAAGGGATCAGAACCAAGGTGTATTAATCAGAAGAGGGCACACAATGAAGCCTTATTCCTGAGTTTTCTATCACAAATAGAACCCAAAAGGTTTGAAGAAGCCAACCAAGATACATTCTGGATTCAGGCAATGCAGGAAGAACTTCTTCAATTCAAGAGCTGCAAGGTATGGAAGCTGGTGCCAAAACCTCAAGGACACAACATTATTGGCACCAAATGGATTTACAGGAACAAGTTAGATGAAAATGGAGTAATCATCAAGAATAAGGCTAAACTTGTAGCCAAGGGATATAGACAAGAAGAGGGTATAGACTTTGATCAAACCTTTGCCCCAGTTGCAAGGTTAGAAGCAATTAGGCTATTCCTTGCCTATACTGTTCACAAAGGGTTCAAAGTGTACCAGATGGATGTCAAGTCAGCTTTCTTGAATGGCAACTTGAAGGAAGAGGTATATGTTGAACAACCATCAGGTTTTGTCCATCCTACTCTTACATTTCATGTTTATTTACTTAAGAAAGCTCTATATGGTCTTAAACAAGCCCCTAGGGCTTAGTATGAGACTTTGTCTAGTTTTCTCATCAAGAACAAATTCTTGAGGGGAAAGATAGATAGAATATTGTTTCTTAGGGAAACAAATGGCAAGTGTCTTCTAGTCCAGATTTATGTTGATGACATAATCTTTGGGTCTACAGATAACAACCTCTGCAAAAGATTTGTCAATCTAATGCATGGGGAGTTTGAGATGAGCAGTATGGGAGAATTAAAGTACTTCTTAGGCCTCCAAGTGAAACAGTCTGATGATGGGATTTTTATCTCTCAGATCTGGGAGACCGCCTCTTCGGGCAGAAAACTGGCCAGAAAACCAGCGCGGACCGCGCGGTCTCTGCGGCTCCAATCTACAGACTACCCAGCACTAAACCACTTCCACTTCAAAAATTTAATAGGTGTTGGATTGACCCGGGGGATTCCGCTGCCAGGCTCTCGCTAGCCGGTGGGTCAGGTTGATCTCACGGAGAGGCTGGCAAGGTAACAAAGGTTGGTGCTGGATTGCCCCGAATGATTCCGCTGTCAGGCTCTCGCTAGCCGATGGGTCAGGTTGATTTCACGGAGAGGCGGTCAAGGTAACAAAGGTTGGTGCTGGATTGCCCCAGATGTTTTCGCTGTCGGGCTCTCGCTAGCCGGTGGGTCAGGTTGATCTCACGGGAGGCTGGCAAGGTAACAAAGGTTGGTGCTGGATTGCCCCGGATGATTCCGATGTCGGGCTCTCGCTAGCCGGTGGGTCAGGTTGATCTCACTGAGAGGCTAGCAAGGTAATAAAGGTTGGTGTTGGATTGACCCGGATGATTCCGCTGTCGGGCTCTCGCTAGCTGGTGGGTCAGGTTGATCTCACGGAGAGGCTGGCTAGGTAATAAAGGTTGGTGCTGGATTGCACCAGATGATTGCTCTGTCGGGCTCTCGCTAGCCGGTGGGTCAGGTTGATCTCACGGAGAGGCTGGCAAGGTAACAAAGGTTGGTGCTGGATTGCTCCAGATGATTCCGCTGTCGGGCTCTCGCTAGTCGGTGGGTTAGGTTGATCTCACAGAGAGGCTGGCAAGGTAAAAAAGGTTGGTGCTGGATTGCCCAGGATGATTATGTTATCGGGCTCTCGCTAGCCGGTGGGTCAGGTTGATCTCACGGAGAGGCTGGCAAGGTTACAAAGGTTGGTGCTGTATTGCCCGGATGATTCCGCTGCCGGGATCTCGCTAGCCGGTGGGTCAGGTTGATCTCACGGAGAGGCTAGCAAGCTAACAAAGGTTTGGTGCTGGAATGCCCGGATGATTCCACTGCCGGGCTCTCGCTAGCCGGTGGTTCAGGTTGATCTCACGGAGAGGCTGGCAAGGTAATAAAGGTTGGTGCTAGATTGTCCCGGATGATCCCGTTGTCGGGCTCACGCTAGTCGGTGGGTCAGGTTGATCTCACGGAGAGGCTGGCAAGGTAACAAAGGTTGGTGTTGGATTGCCCCGGATGATTCCGCTGCCGGGCTCTCACTAGTCTGTGGGTCAGGTTGTTCTCATGGAGAGGCTGGCAAGGTGACAAGTTCTTTATGCTGGATTGCCCCGGATGATTCGGCTGCCGGGCTCTCACTAGTCAGTGGGTCAGGTTGATCTCACGGAGAGGCTGGCATGGTGACAAGTTCTTCATGCTGGAATGCCCCGATGCTGGCCCGCTGAACAGGCTCCCACCTAGCTGGCAGGGACGGGAACCGCTCGGTGGTGAGGAGTTTTCAAATTGTTTTTCCCCCGAGGTGGCTCCGCTAGCCGGGCTCTCGCTAGCCGACGAGGTAGGAAGGCCTCTCGGGGAGGTTAAGTGTTTTTCCCCCGAGGTGGCCTCGCTAGCCGGGCTCTCGCTAGCCGGTAGGGTTGGAAGGTCTCTCAGGGAGGCTAAGTGTTTATTCCCCCAAGGTGGCCTCGCTAGCCGGGCTCTCACTATCTGGCAGGTTAGGAAGGCCTCTCGGGGAGGCTAAGTGTTTTTCCCCCGAGGTGGCCTCGCTAGCCGGCAGGGTAGGAAGGCCTCTCAGGGAGGCTAAGTGTTTTTCCCCCGAGGTGGCCTCGCTAGCCGGGCTCTCGCTAGCCGGCAGGGTAGGAAGGCCTCTCGGGGAGGCTAAGTGTTTTTCCCCCGAGGTGGCTCCGCTAGCCGGGCTATCGCTAGCCGACGAGGTCGGAAGGCCTCTCGTGGAGGATAAGTGTTTTTCTCTCGAGGTGGATCTGCTAGCCGGGCTCTCGCTAGCTGACGAGGTCAGAAGGCCTCTCGGGGAGGATAAGTGTTTTTCCCTTGAGGTGGCCTCGCTAGCTGGGCTCTCGCTAGCCGACAAGGTAGGAAGGCCTCTCGGGGAGGCTAAGTGTTTTTGCCCCGAGGTGGCCTCGCTAGCCGGGCTCTCGCTAACCGGCAGGGTAGGAAGGCCTCTTGGGGAGGCTAAGTGTTTTTCCCCCGAGGTGGCCTTGCTAGTCGGGCTCTCGCTAGCCGGCGAGGTCGGAAGGCCTCTCGGGGAGGCTAGGTATTTTTACCTCGAGGTGGCTCCGCTAGCCGGGCTCTCGCTAGCCGGCGAGGTCGAAAGGCCTCTCAGGAAGGCTAAGTGTTTTTTCCCGAGGTGGCTCTCGCTAGCCGGGCTCTCGCTAGCCGGCAGGGTAGGAAGGCCTCTCGGGGAGGCTGTGTTTTTACCCCGAGGTAGCTCCGCTAGTCGGGCTCTCGCTAGCCGGCGAGGTCGGAAGGACTATCGGGGAGGCTAAGTGTTTTTCCCCTGAGGTGGCTCCGCTAGCCGGGCTCTCCCTAGCCGGCGAGGTCGGAAGGCCTCTCGGGGAGGCTATGTGTTTTTCCCTCGAGGTGGCTCCGCTAGCTGGGCTCTCGCTAGCTGGCGAGATCGGAAGGCCTCTAGGGGAGGCTAAGTGTTTTTCCCCCGAGGTGGCTCCGCTAGCCGGGCTCTCGCTAGCCGGCAGGGTAGGAAGGCCTTTCGGGGAGGCTAAGTGTTTTTCCCCCGAGGTGGCTCCGCTAGCCGGGCTCTCGCTAGCCGGCGAGGTCGGAAGGCCTCTCGGGTAGGCTAAGTGTTTTCCCCCGAGGTGGCCTCGCTAGTCGGGCTCTCGCTAGCCGGCAGGGTAGGAAGGCCTCTCGGGGAGGCTAAGTGTTTTTTCCCCTAAGGTGGCCTCGCTAGCCGGCAGGGTTGGAAGGCCTCTCAGGGAGGCTAAGTGTTTTTCCCCCAAGGTGGCTCCGCTAGCCGGGCTCTCGCTAGCCGGCGAGGTCGGAAGGCCTCTCGGGGAGGCTAATTGTTTTTCCCTCGAGGTGGCTCCGCTAGCCGGGCTCTCCCTAGCCGGCGAGGTCGGAAGGCCTCTCGGGGAGGCTAAGTGTTTTTTCCCTCGAGGTGGCTCCGCTTGCCGGGCTCTCGCTAGCGGGCGAGGTCGAAAGGCCTCTCGGGGAGGCTAAGTATTTTTCCCCCGAGGTGGCTCCGCTAGCCGGGCTCTCGCTAGCCGGCAGGGTAAGAAGGACTCTCAGGGAGGCTAAGTGTTTTTCCCCCGAGGTGGCTCCGCTAGCCAGGCTCTCTCTAGCCGGCGAGGTCGGAAGGCCTCTCAGGGAGGCAAAGTGTTTTTCCCCCGGGGTGGCTCCGCTAGCCGGGCTCTCAGGAAGGCACTCGCCGAATTGGCAGGGTTAGACTTTTCTTTTCGAGCGTGTACCTCGCTCAAAAAGAGCGGGGATTGTGTACAACCCTGTATTCGCCGAGTGGGCCCCCGAGACCCAAGGGGTCTTTTAAGACATTATTTTCCAGCAAGGTCCAGACCAGGAAGAGAGGGGAACGAGCGATGGAGGCGGAGGCCTCCCGCTTTCCCAGCTCGTGTAGGAGGCGAGGGGTGGAGGCGGGAGCCTTCCGCTCGCCCAACCAGCAGGGGGCGAGCCCAAAAGGTGCGCGACCTCCCAGCTTGCCCCGCCCCAGTAGGGGGCGAGCCCAGGAGGGGGGCGACCTCCCGGCTCTCCCCGCCCCAGCAGGGGGCGAGCCTAGGAGGTGGGCGACCTCCCGGCTCGCCCTATCCCAGCAGGGGGTGAGCCCAGGAGGGGGGAGACATCCCGGCTCGCCCCGCCCCAGCAGGGGGTGAGCCCAGGAGGTGGGTGACCTCCCGGCTCGCCCCTCCCTAGCAGGGGGCGAGCCCAAGAGGTCGGCCACCTCCCGGCTCGCCCCCTGCTGGAAGCATTTCGAAATGTTTTCCATTGCATTCTGGAAGCATTTCGAACATCTTATTTATGGTATTCACAATGTCCACTCACGCCTTGCAAAATTGGCTTTTTGGAGATACAAGAGTAGGCATTTTTCATAGCATTCCTATAATCTATTTCATTCGTAGCATTCCTATAATCTGTTTTTGGAAGATATGGTCGGCTCGTTGCATCCGGACTTAGGCTCCGTTTGGCGCAGTTTTTTGCTCCGGTGAGTTTGGACAAAAACACCACCATCATAGAATGCATTTTGTCAATGTTGGAACCGAGAATCGACCCACCGAGGAGTTCCGACCCCTGAAAGGGGGGCAGCTGACACTTAATGATCCCACGGAAGGACCTGACCGAAGACTTGGAGCTAGAATACCGATTGGCTACAGTGTGGAGGTCCCACCACACACACGGAAGATCTTTAGAGCGCTTCCCCTCCTAAACCAAAACTGAAGCCGGGCACCCTGGAGAGCATGAGGAGCTAACCAAGAATGTCCTAAGGAGGAAGAAGTCAAAGAAGTGGATCCTCTCCAAAGGTGCCCTTCCGGGTATATTTATAGTTTTCCTCTTCTGGTATGCTAATAACGAGATTCCACCTTTTGGTTTTGCTAATCGCACCCCAAACTGGTCTGCTAACAGCCAAACTCCGCTGTTCTGAAGGACAATTGGCAGCCCACCAAGGGTATTTGGGGAATTTCACAAGCAGACCCCATTGGGCGAGTGGCCCGTGAAGGCGCCCTTCGCCAGTCTTCCTGCGAGCAGGGCTCGCGGGATCTCCCCTTGTGAGTAGAGGACCTACTCGCCTCGCTTCTTGGCGGGGTGAGTCCTCGTGCTCCTCACTATGGCTAAATGCACCCCACATCGGTGTTGGAACTAACTCGCCCTCGCCATGCGCTACTCGCGAGATCGATCCTCTGGTTCGCCTCATCTCACCTTGGCTAGATGCTCGCAGCGAGTCGGCGAATCGCTCCTTGACTCGCCTATGCGCGATCCTCATCTTTACCCCCTAGCGAACACTGGGTTGTACACAGTTCCCACTCTTTGCGAGATTATCCTAAGCTCATGAAGAAACATCCAACCCTTGGTGTTTGTCGGACGATTGCTGACCTGGCAGGAATCTTTGGTGGGCCCCATCCCCAGCGCTATAAATATCATCGCTTCTGGGCGATGGGTAACCCCTTCTCTCTTCAACTTCTTTCGCCTTCCGCCATCGTAGTCGCCAGAATGTCTCTCTTGGAAGAAGCCCAAGCCCGCCTATACGCATCCCGGGCGAACGATCACTCCACCCTCACAGGCCGGCTCTCCCCATGGCTCGCCCAACGGACCTCTCCAGCCCTTCCTAAGCTAAAGAAGGCGAAAACGTTACGACGACATCCCGGGGAGGGTGGGTCCTCGCTTCTGGACCCGTCGCTGGATATCGGGCACGCTGAGCAGGTACTTGGATTTGCAGGTTAGTTCCTCGCATCGTTGCGCTAACACTTCTTTTCGCAGAGTGCGTCCCTGGAGGGGGCCATCGCGAATGAGGCCCTGGCGGGCGCTCATCCCCCTTCTCCCGGAAGAATCGACTCGGAGGCCGCGAATGCGGACGTCGCCAACCTGCATCCCCCTACGTCACGGCCTGGTGAGTCTCTCGCATTCCCCTGTTCGCGAATTCCTTGACTGATCCCTTAGTGATGTCGTCCCTTGCAGAGACCCTCCTCGCGATGCCCGGGAGGCGTGCCTCTCCACCGGGATCGCCGACCCCTCTTGCCTTGCTGCCCCCATCGGGCACGATCCTCCCTACTCCTGGGTTTGACCTTCGGGGCCATCAGAGTTCTGTAGGCTAGCTTCCCGCCGTTGCCCAGATCACGAGCAACGTCCCCCCTCCCCCAGGCTTGGGGAAGTCCGTCACGCTGACCTACACCGAGGCCTTCCAGTGACAACTGAGTTCCTCCCGTCAGCGCCCCGGTAAAGCGGCCCCGGGCCCGTCGGGTCGGTTAATTATTATCGATGGGTTGCGTCTCACTTTCATTGCTGACTCTCTTCTTGCAGGTGTCCAGGAGTCCTCCACCGAGCTGGACCTTGGGGAGGAGGAGTTCTCGCCCCCGCCCTCCATGGACAAGATTGCTGATTTCCTAGGCGATCCCCGGGACCCCGAAGTGATGAAGCGGCGGACCACGGAGGTGCTTCAGAAGTACGGGCGTATGTTGCGGGACTTGTATAACTAGGCGCGAGAGGATAGAGCGGCTACCGAGGAGCGGATCACCGCCTTTGATGATGATTATGCGCGGCTCCGCGCCGAGCTGTAGCTGGATTCCACCGGCGAGGTCACCTCCCCGGGGGTGCACCTCTCGCGGGTGGAAGATCAAGTACGCTTGATACAACACGAGCTTCGCGCGGTCCACTCCTATCATTATCTGCGAGTTCTGTCGAGCTCGGGGGTGCGAGGCCGAGGCTGATGGAGATGGATCCAATACTGATCCTGCTCGCACCCGCTCCCCCCTTTCTTAGCGAACCAAGCGTTGTGAACGTTTCTTTTTATTCTTATTTCTTAAAACAATCTGCGAACTCTTCTGTTAATTTGATGCTTCTCGCCCATCGTTGAGTTTTCTTTCTTTATGTTCACTCGCACTACGATATTATTGTCTGTACTGCACTCGCTGATTCCTGCTTTTATTTTAAATGCTTCTCGTATGCGGCTTGCACAGGACTCGCCTCGCCTGATGGCGAACTGGCCTTGCTGTATCGCTGCGAGCGGGTGGGGAAGTTGGTTGGTTTAAGTACCGAGGTGCATCGCGTCGAGACTCTATTAACCGCACCCCTGACTCCTCGATTCCTCCCCACCGACTTTAGTTTTTTATAAATAGGCCTAGTCATCAAAGCTAACCACCACATTTATCACTCTCGACCTCTGCTACATTCGTTCTCGTGAGCTCGCATCTTCTCGCTCTCGCATTCGTTTCTTTCTAAAAAGCTATGGGCGGCGATGGAGGCGATGCCGAGGGTCGGGCCAAGTGCGCCTGGATCTTTTGAGACCATTCCTTTTTCAACTGCTCGCTTACCGAAGGCGAGTACCACTCCGTTGTGGCGAACTACATCTCACCGGGGTTCTCGGCTCGCCATCCGGCGAAGACCGAGGCCATCAACAACCTCTTCCCAGACGAGCTTGCCATCTCCGTGGCCCACTTCGATGTGGGCCTGCGGCTTCCTCTCTGGTCGGAGATCAGCCAGGTACTCGCTCGGTCTTCTGTTTCCTTTTTTGCGCTTGCCTAACATTTCTTTCTAACCGCTTGTCGCGAACCCATCAGATGTTCATGTATTATGGCGTGATTCCGGGTCAGATGACCCCCAACTCAATCGCTGTCATGGTAGCTTCCGCATGCTACCTGAGGGAGGAGCAGATTGAGTTCAGCTTGCCGGTTTTCCGCAAGCTCTTCTCTTTCCGTGCGAACAAGGATGGACCACCTTCTTCGCGAGCCAGCACGCCAAGGTTCATGAGATGTTCAACAAAAGCCACTACTAGTCGTAGAAGTTTGTGTTCGTGAAGGGATCCTTCGACAACGTCGCCTTCTCGCCAGTCGGATCCACTGGATAGAACTCATTGACATGATTTTTTTTTGTTAAGATGTGTTGGCAATCCGACCGTCGGATTTTGAACAAATAATTAACTATCAATTTTATTTCGTTGTTTTGGTCGCACAACGTTCATCCACCATCTTATATTGGAGATTAACATGTCTTTGAATAGATCTCCCCAAGACGATCAAAATCTATATTAAGGTTGAAATGATTCGATGGCCTGATTAAAAGTTATTTTATTTGTTTGAATTTAATCTGGAAAAAAATTATACAATATTTAATCAAACTTCTTGTTCTGATCGCACATCATTCATCCACTGTCGAATCTTGGAGATCAACATGTTCTTGGATTGATCTCATCGAGACTCTTGAAGTGTATTAGAATAGTGGTGTGCGTATAGGAGTGGTGTGCGTTTAGAGAAGTTGTAGAGGTATATATATAGATGTATGTATGTGTTAAAATATAATTTGAAAAGCCCTAATTCTACATGGTATCAGAGATGGGGAGCGCGCCGTCCTTGCGATCTCTCGGGGCTGAAGGCTCGTCATTGATGGGCTGAAGGAGAGCGCTGGAGCATCGTTGGCATCGTCGCTGGAGTGAGCGCTGGAGCATCGTCGACGGGCACAGGGAAGGAGAGCATTGGAGTACCGTCGGCATCGTCGCTGAGCATCGTCGACGCTAGGGCATTGTCGACGGACGAGGAGCGGGTGCTAGAGCATCGTCGACGGGCACGAGCATTATCGACGGGCGGGGATCGGGTCATCGTCGATCATGACGGGACGACCCTCGACGAAGGCTGCTGCTCAACGAAGTGCTGCTCGACGAAGGCTACTGCTCGACGAAGGCTGGCTGCTCGACGAAGTGCTGCATTCCTCGACGAAGGCTGGCTGCTCGACGAAGTGCTGCTCGACGAAGTGCTGCATTCCTCGACGAAGGCTGGCTGCTCGATGAAGTGCTGCATTCCTCGACAAAGGTTGGCTGCTCGACGATAATTGACATCCTCACTCGACGAAGGTAGGTTTCCTCGTCGAATTGCCACTCCCTCCGAATTGCTGCTTTCGACGAAGATTCCACGAACTGTTGAAGACCGCCTACGAAGAAAGAATGGAGGAAGTTCTCAAGAAGTTAGATCCGGAGGAGGTGGTTACCTTGTTGAAGTTGTTGGGTTCATCACAATGCTCGGTGAAGTTGGACCTTCCACCGGTTCACCTAAAGCTTGAAGGACCGACTACCTATCTGGGTTGGTCGCGCCGTGTAAGGAAGACTCTTACAGCAAAGAAGGTTGGAGGTTTCATGATAGGGGAATTGAAGAAGCCAGAGAACCCAACTGCAGGAGATGAGTGGGAATCAACCCACATGACGGTGTTCATGTGGATTCTCAGCTCGATTGTCCCATCAATTGCTACCACAGTTGATGGCCTGGAGACAGTCATGGAGGTTTGGGGCAGGCTGCAAAGTTCATATGATGGAGTGGGGAACACTCTTAGAGTCTTCCAGGTAAGGGGAGAAATCAATGACACTGTTCAAGGGGAAAAGACTGTGCAGGAGTACGCATCAGAGTTAGAACGTCTATGGGTGGACTATGACCATGCTTCTAGTGGTATGTGTTGTAGTGACCCACAGTGTAAGGCTTCCAAGATTATAATAGAAGAGAGGACCATGAGGTTCTTGAAGGGGTTAAATGAACGGTTCGACCAGAGGAGAGCCTTACTTCTATCAGGTACGAAGATCCCCACTCTGGCAGAGGCCATCTCGGCCATGATTCAGGAGGAGACTCGGTTTAAACTCCAGGCAAGGACGGGAGGTTCTGCTACCGTAAAGTCCGTACTAGCGGCTACTGGCACGGATATTCCAAGACCCCGAGAGGAAACACGACAATGCTACAACTACGGGGAGACAGGTCATCTGTTGTATGCTTGCCCCAGACCACCAAAGTAGGGAGATTTTGGTGGTCGTGGACGTGGTCGTGGACGTGGCCAGGGTCGTGGTGGCAGAGGTGGCTATCGTGCCAATCTAGGCATTAGTGGATGCGATGAGAAGGTTGTTGTTATCTACACTGAGGAGGAGCAGACTCTTCTGAGTCTAATGAACAAGATGGAGGGCCTCAAGAGGAGGCAAGCTGGAGATGCCACTGAGGGGCCATCTCATGCTATGTATGCTCATCCTTCTGGAATGACAGAGTGGATTGTTGACTCGGGTTCATCCCAACATGTGACCGGGGACTCGGGGAAGTTCACTTCCTACTCACGCCTTGCATCTCCAGATGGCATCCAGACAGCGGATGGGACCTTTCAGTCAGTGGTTGGTAAGGGTATGCTCGATTGCACAGGTTCGGTAAAACTATCCAATGTCTTGCATGCTCCATCATTTCCTGTTAGCATTTTGTCTATCAGCTCTATTATACTCCAACTAAAATGTATTGTCTCCTTTGATATTGCCAAGGTGATCTTCCAGGAGAAAGGGACTAGGCGTATACTTGGGACTGGGACCTGGCGTGATGGGTTGTGGTACATGGATCAGCAAGGATTGGATACTGCACTTGTGTCTGCGATGGAGAAGATAAAGGAGGGTAACCTGGAGACAAGCATAGAGGAGGCAATTCTGCTCCACCATCAACATTTAGGTCATTCGTCTTTTGGTATTTTAGAACGATTGTTTCCTTCTATTTTTAAAAAGGCATGTAAAAGTAAACTTGTGTGTGATGCTTGCGACTTAGGCAAGCTCACAAGAAACTCTTATGCTAGTTCTGGTTCTAGAAGCTCTTCTGTGTTTAATGTTGTGCATTCAGATGTTTGGGGACAATGCGCAGTTAATTTCTCTAATGGCTATAGATACTTTGTGACCTTTATTGACTGTGCTTCCCGTGTCACGTGGGTATATTTAATGAAAGCTAAGAGTGAGGTCCCCACTTGTTTCCAGAACTTTCACAAGCATGTCCAAACTCAATATGGTGCAGTACTCAAGGTACTTAGGTCGGACAATGGGACGGAATATACCAATAAGATCCTTGCAGAGTATTTATCATATCACGGGATACTACATCAAACTACGTGCGCATACACCCCTGAACAGAATGGCGTCGCTGAGAGGAAGAACAGACATCTGATGGAAGTGATACGTAAAATTTAGGATATAAATAATTTCTCCACATTCTACGAACTATAGGCAAGAGCACATATCGTTCATAACATAGAATATTTATAAATAAATATCAAGAGTCGTATTCCACGGGTCTGTTGAGTACATCTACTCACACAAATTATAATTATTTTATCGAAAAAAATAGTTAAAAGGTTTTATAAAAGAAATAATAAAAGAAATGAAACATTTGATCGAGAATTCTTCTTAAGTAAAATATTTCGTAAACATCATAAATTGATTTGGACAAACTTGACCGTGGACGTTCCCAAAATATGGTAGAGCCTCTCTCGAGAGAACTACCACCTAACCTTAGGTTGATCGATTAAGACCCCTTGGCCAGTCGAAACCCCTAAGCTTGCTTTATGCAGTGAGCCCCACTATTGGATTTGACTCCAATCTGGAAGATTTGTGTCACCCTCTCTCGAGGAGTGCAAGCAATTCTTTCTACCGATGAGCGATCTAAACGTATTCACGGATCTCTCGATCAACTAAAATACGGATCCAACTTGATTATCATAACCTAGAAATATGAAATCAATATTTGCAAATCAACAGTAAATCATAGTTTTCCAAAACTAAACTATGAATAAGAAATTACGAAATATAAAAGCTTAAGAATTCATTCGATCAAATGCTATGCAAATTAGCTAAACATAATTGAGAAGAAAGACATTTTTTATTTCTATGTAAAGAAAAGTACAATTGCAAGTAAAGTAAATCTAAGCTAGGAATTAAAAAGACAAGACATAAAATAAAGTTACACTAAGAAAAATACAGAAAAACTATACTAGAAACGATCCAAACTAGGCATGGACGGGATCTCCCTTTTCCTTTGAATCCTTTCCCTTTTTATAGGTGAAAATCCCATCTAGAATCATCCAAGGAATTAAATGATGGTGGCTTTTGAAACTCCAAGAGGCATAAAGAATTTCGGCAACTTGCATGGAGCTTGTATCCATTGAATATGATAACCGGTCATATGGGCACTTCATGGAGGAATTGAAGGGATGCATTAAAAGAATTTAATGGCTGCATGTGTTGGATTAAAAAGAGAACCGGCTGCTTGAAATTAATTGGTGGCTGCATTGATTGGAGAGATTATGAAATGGCAAATTCATGAAGAGGAGCTCACGTAAATGGCTGCTCTTGGTGAAATTAAGTGTGTTGTATTTAATTAAATAAATGTGGACGGTTATGATATTGAGAATTGAAAGTGGATGCATTATTATGGAGGAATGTGAATGGGTTGAGCGGCTAATTGATTGGAAGAATTTAAGTGGTGGAGGGAGTTGAAGTTGGAGATAAACGGTTGTGTGCATGGAGAAATGAAAGTGGCGGCTTGGATTAATGAGGTGGCAGCTATTTTGATTTGAATTAATAAAATGTTGGTTGCCTCTTGGAAATTAATAATGGTGAATGATGATTTAATATCCACGTGAAAGAGATAGTAAAAATATGGCCGGTATGCAAGGAATGAAATAATGGCCGGCTGGTTGATGGATGTTGATGAGAAATATTGATAGGCTAAAATGATTTTGGTAATGCATGCATGAAATAATTATAAAACTAGTTACACGGAGGAAATGAAATCAGCTACATATAATAATAATAATAATAATAATAATAATAATAATAATAATAATAATAATAATAATAATAATAATAATAATATGAGAAGTTGGTTGCATTAAAATGGGGCCGGCTTCATACATGGGATTTAATAGAAGGTGGCGGCTATGGCGCGCACGTGGCGGCGGCATGAAATTATATTGACGAGTGCAACTAGAATTCTAGAGCTCGGCCAACGCGACAACATTCGCAAGACATCATCATCCAACGCGCGTCCGCGATATTATATATATAATTTTTGACAAAATTCCAGAAACAAGGTTGACAGTGGGCTTTTATGTCGAGACGTGCCAAAATTCCCCCAGGCCTGTCATAAAATAATAATAAAAAATAATATTAGCATAATTTATAATAAAAATTATTTAGAAAGTAAATTGACATATTAATAGGTGAAAATATATATTTTTATGTATGAAAACTAATATTTTTACGTTAATAATTTAAGCTAAATTATGCGTTATCAAGTGGCAAGAAGCATGATGTTGCACATGAAGGTTCCCCAACACTTGTGGGGGTATGCGGTGTTAACGGCAGCACAGTTAATCAATAGAATGCCATCGAAGATTTTAGGGTGGAGATCCCCGTGTCAGGAGCTGCAAGGACATAACGGAGGTATGCTTCCACTTAAGGTTTTTGGGTGCGTCTGCTTTGTGAAGGATAATAGGACAAGCGTTGGCAAGCTTGATGCCAGGGCAATTAAATGTATCTTTGTGGGGTATTCTGGTACTCAGAAGGGATATGTATGTTGGAGTCCAGCCGAGAAAAGGTGTTTCGTGAGCATGGATGTCCATTTCCGAGAGCAAGAGCAGTACTACCCACAGGAGGAGATTCCACTCATTCCAAAAACCCCAATTTTAGGGATAGAGGCCGAGAATGGGAGAGCCTGGTGACAGATTTAAGTAAAGACAGTGGAAAACTAGTTGAGGAGCAAGGGACGAATGAGGAGCAGGAGGAGGTGAGAAGTGTGATACCCACAACTTCAGGGGAGTTTGTCACATATCAGAGAAGGGAAAGGAGATCTCCTGACCTCATGTCCGCACCCACAGCGACAGTGCCTAGTCCCTCTTCTATGCCGGTCTCAATCCCGGAAGCACCTCCAGTTGAACCACTGTCACCTCCCTGTGAGTCTATCTCTCCCACATCCCCAACTACTTCTATCAGAAGGAGCACTCGCAGCAATGCGGGTAATCCTCCTGATCGATATGGTTGGGATCTTGCTTCATTTGTCTCCTACGACGCTATCTCTTCTTCTCACGGAGCATTCATTGCATCCTTGGATAGTATTACTGTACCTAACAATTGGCTGGTAGCTAAAGCCGACCACAATTGGCAAGCAGCAATGAAGGAGGAGATGCACGCTCTGGAGAAGAATAAGACGTGGGAACTAGCACAACTCCCGGCGGGGAAGAGAGTTGTTGGGTGCAAGTCTTTACCGTAAAGCAGAACCCGGATGGCAAAATCGAGCGCTACAAGGCTCGATTGGTTGTGAAAGGGTACAGCCAGACATACGACATCGATTATGACGAGACGTTCGCACCTGTTGCAAAGATGAGTACGGTTCGTACCCTGATCAGCCTTGCTGCCAATGGTGGATGGAAGATGCACCAATTGGATGTGAAAAATGCTTTTCTGCATGGTGATCTCATTGAGGAAGTATATATGGAGGTCCCACCTGGATTTGGAACAACCATGATGGAAGGCAGAGTGTGTAGGTTGAAGAAGGCACTGTATGGACTGAAGCAGTCCCCTCGTGCATGGTTTGATCGCTTCAGAAGGACCATGGTCGGGATGGGATATCAGCAAACTAATGCCGACCACACTGTATTTTTTAGACATAATGAGAAACATCACATCACCATACTTTCTGTGTATGTGGATGACATGATCATTGCGGGAGATGACGAAGAGGAAATTGCGCATCTTAAATGTGACTTGGAGAAGACGTTCGAGGTGAAGGACTTGGGTTTTCTTAAGTACTTTCTTGGGATAGAAATTGCATATGGTGCGAAGGGAATTGTTTTGTCTCAACGAAAGTTTGCCTTAGATCTCCTCACCGAGATAGGAATGCTCGGATGCAAGCCAGCTGCAACGCCTATCGACACTAAAGAGAAAGTGAGTGCTGAGGCAGGGGAACCAGTTGACCGGGAGAGATATCAAAGACTTGTCGGGCGATTGATCTATCTGAGCCACACACGTCCAGACATCTCCTTCGTTGTGAGCATGGTGAGTCGTTACATGCACGATCCCAGGAAGGGTCATATGGATATTGTATACCGAATTCTTCGATACGTGAAATCTGCTCCAGGAAAATGGCTGCTCTTTAGACGGAACAGACATATAAAGATCGAAGGATACTGTGACTCAGATTGGGCAAGCAGTGTCGATGATAGGAGATCAACCTCAGGTTATTGTGTCTTTGTGGGAGGCAACCTGATCTCATGGAGAAGCAAGAAGCAGTCGGTTGTAGCCCGATCAACAGCTGAAGCTGAGTACAGGGCTATGGCTCTGTGGGTCGTTGAACTTCTCTGGTTGAAAGGAATGCTAATGGAACTGAAGTTGGATCGAGGAGACAGGATGAAGCTATGGTATGACAGTCAAACAGCAATGAGCATTGCTAACAATCCTGTTCACCATGACAGGACCAAGCATATCGAGATTGATAGGTTCTTTATAAAAGAGAAATTGGATAGTGGACTCTTGGAGCTTAGCTACGTCACCACCAAGGATCAAGCTGCTGATTGTTTGACAAATGGGCTCAGCTCAAATGACATGATGAGGAATTGTAACAAGATGGGCTTAGTTAACATATTTCGCCCACCTTGAGGAGGAGTGTTGGCGTGTATTAGAATAGTGGTGTGCGTATAGGAGTGGTGTGCGTTTAGAGGAGTTGTAGAGGTATATATATAGTTGTATGTATGTGTTAAAATGTAATTTGAAAAGCCCTAAATCTACAGAGACAATAAATATCCATAATAAGACGGCTAAGGTTTGATGGTCCGATTGATAGGTATTGTACTATTTTGAATTTAGTTTAAAGCCATATCAAAGTTTTTAACTAAATTTACTATTTAACTGTCTTCTTTGTTTTCTCTGTCTAAACAAAGTGCATGCATGCAGGTTCTGTAAAGATCTTACAATCAGTAACTTATCAGTGGCTCACTGTATCGGAAAGAAAACAAAAAACATGGCAGCGTGGAGAATAGAGGCGGAAGAAAAATAAGATCAGTTTCTTCATTCACAAAATAGAGTGTGATACATTTTGATTTGTATTGATATGTTTGCTTCTAAATTTTAATGCAGGGGAAAATGAAGAGGTGCATTGGAAAAATTAAACAATTAATTTGGATTGCTTAGGATCCCATTCAATGTATCGACGGTGTAGATTCATCCATTAATGTGTAATCCAGATTACAATTTTAACACCCCCCTTAGTTTGGATGGATGTAAATCTTCATCTTCTTCCTTAAGTTAAGGAAATGGTCTTGAGCGAGTGGTTTAGTTAGGTAATCTTTTATCTGCTCATTGGATCGACAAAAAACACAGTTGAATCTTGACTTTCTCGACTTGTTCTCAGATGTTGGGTTTACACGGCCCGATATGTTTACTCCGAGGTGTGAAGACAAGATTCTTTGCCAGCAATATAACTGAGATATTGTCACAAAGAAGTGGCTTTCCTACTTTCTCTCCTTTCTCCTTTTCTTCTTCTATAAAAGCATCTACTTCCTTGAGCCATATGACATCACAAGAAGCATTTGTGAGTGTCAAATACTCTGCTTCAGTGGATGATAACACAAATATTTGTTGCTTTTGGGAAGACCGCGAAATGATATTAGATCCTGAAAAAAATATATATCTCTCGTGCTTTTTCGATCTTCCATTTCCCCACCCCAGTTGGAATCATAGTATCCAAATAGTGTTGAATCTGAACTTTGTTCATAGATTATGCCAAAATTTAGCATCCCTTGAAGATAGGGTAGTATTTTCCTTGCAACTTATAGGTGTCGAGTCCTGGGATCATGTACAAACCTTGATACAATATTGATGACATTCTCAATATCAAGCCTAGTGTTGGTAAGGTAGATGAGTGATCCAACAAAGGATCGATATGATTCAATGCGTATATTTGCTTCATCTACTTTCCTTTTCCCCAATCTTTCACCAGGGCATATTGGTCTAGTGGTCGAGTTGCGATTCTCAAACTATTTTTTTCAGTAGATCTCTGGTGTACTTTTCTAATTATAGGAATATGAAGTTGTTGTGTTGAGTAACCTGCATCCCCACGAAATAACACATCAGTCCTAAGTCTGTCATGTTGTATTACTGCATTATGCTAGACTTTAGTTGGACAGTTAGATTGGATGAGGTACATGTTCTAATTAGATTATCAACATAGATACAAATGATTGTGGATCCATCTATTCCACTTTGTACATCAGGGAGGTTTCAATGAGGGCATTTGGTGAATCCTTCACTGTAGAGGTATTTGTTTATATTAGAATTTCAGGCTCACAAAACCCGTTTCAGTCCATGCAATGCCTTCCCCGGGTTATAAACTTTATCCTCAGTTCATTTTACTAATAAGCCTTTGGGTTGTTCACCGTACATATCTTTAGAGATTGTGCCATTCAAGAAGGGTTCCTTCACGTCAAATTGGTAGATTGTCACCTTCTTATGAGCGACATGGGAAATGAGTAGTTAAATGCTTTCTATTCGAGCTAACATGAAGTATGTTTCATCATAGTTGCGGCCAGGCATTTGAATGTACCCCTTTGCAACAATTCTAGCCTTGTATTCCACTATGTCACCTTCCTCATTGCACCTAAGCTTGTATATCTACTTAATACCAATTATGACTTATTGTGGTGGTCGATCAGTCAGGTACCATGTCAAGTTTGTTAAAACATGTATTTCACATCTCTTTAGTTTGAGAATAACAAATTCCATCATGTATTTGATCAAGTTTGGTTTGTGTTTTTTAGTGTACAAGAGTTAATAGGTATGGGAAACTGAAGCGACGAACTGAACGGACCAACGAATTGGACCAACACTCTAATCTATATGGCCTACCACGACGTGGTAGCACCTACCACTGGTATTATCATTCAATTATGGAACGAGCGCCAAAATGCATTCCTATAAAAATACAGGTTCGAGCAAAGGAGTAAATAGGGGAAGAAGCTAGTGCGGCGCGATAACTATAATGCAACCGGTATGTGTTTTCTAAAATGAAGAAATACGGTTACCACGTCTACTTTATCCAGCGCGGCAAAAGGTTTCCTAAATGGATAACGCACAGAGGTGGGACTTACCGCCAACGGTAGCTCGCAGAGCTATAAATAGAGCAAGTTGGCTTTCTTTTCAAGAACGACGAAGGACAACTCTGAACCAATTTCATAGAGGCTCTTGTGCACTCTCTTTCCAGACGCCATATGGCTTCCTTAAAGTTATATTGAAGATTCAAATAAGATTTTGAAGATGGTTCTCTACAACGCTTATTATACGTGAAGCACGAAAGCATCTACAACAACAATCTCTTGCCTGTCCTCATCACCGCCTTCAGATCTGATATAAAAAGTTTTTATTTTCTGAATATCTTTATCATCTTGTATTTTCTTTTTGTTACTATTTTGTTGAGTGTAGAAATTCACTTGGTGGTTGGCGACTAGTTCCATGAGTGACTTAGGGAGAATTCGCCCGTGGTTGGCGACTAAGTCCGTGTGTGACTTAGGACAGAAAATTTGCCTGGTGTGAATAGGCGACTAGATCTAGGGAGTAGATCTATGGGCGGCCTGTGGCCTATCTAGGGGAGATAGGCTACGACCAACTATTCCTTAGGTAGAAGGGTCGGTATAGAAAACAACAAGAGTATACATCATCGCCACGATTCCAAGCCTTGTAGAAATCACAATTTTGTTTTCTAATTTAATTAATAAATCATGTCTTGTTATTTTCTCTTCATCAAATGAATTATTTCTAAAATGAATAAGATTTGAAATAATATTCTGATAAAGATATATTTATTTTAAAGGGGATTAAAAGCTCTTATTCACCCCCCCCCCTCTCTCTAAGGGCGCTTGTAGATCCAACAAGTGGTATCAGAGTTAGATTATTCTTAAAAGGTTTCACCACCTGGAATAATGGTGCATCATCATCTCGCATCAAATAGAGAAGAAGGAACTTTATATAATGAAAAATCTTTCGCACCACCTTTATGAAGGGTGGAAAATCTTAATGAAACAAATTTTTATATCCTTAGATATTGAACTATGGAATATCACCAAAACAAAACCACCAAGTGAGTTGAATATGAATGAGTGCATTTTAAATGCTAAAGTCATGAATAGTTTATTTTGTGTAATTACAAAATATATTTTTAAATTAATTTATTTGGATCCTACTGCTTATGTGTTGGAACATGGTCTTCCGCAACTCCTAGGTTTGAGAATAACAAATCCTATGTGTATTTGATCTTGTGTGTTCAAGTGTGCAGGTTAATATAGTCCATATGACTCAAGGAGTACTCATGATGACTGCCCCCAAAATTGAAGCCAGAATTCGAAGAGGCTCACTAGCGCCGGCGGTAGCACCTAGCGCCGGGCGCTAGCGATGAATAGCGCAATTCCAGGAGCTGTTATAGAAGGCGCTAACGCCTGGCGGTAGCGGATAACGCCGGCGGTAGCGATGAACACAGAAGGAATAAAAGCAAGGTTGTCGCGGATTGAAGATCCTGCCGCGCAAGAAGTTTCTTAATCAGGGATAGCGCCAACGGTAGCTACTAGCGTCGGCGGTAGCGTGACGCACAGAAGGAATAGAGCAAGATGTTGCCGCGAATGGGAGATTCTGCCGCGCAATTTGTTACTTAATCCGGGCTAGCGCCGGCGGTAGCGCTAGCGCCGGCGGTAGCGTGAAGGCTATAAATTGGATGCCTTGGCTCCGAACTCTTCATCCTCTTTAGATCCAAAAACTCCAGAGCTTCGTGCCACAGCAGAGAGAGGAGAGATCAGAGAGATACTCCCACCAAAAGCTTAGAGAAGGAATTTCTGAAGGAGGATTTCTTCACGCTTCATCCGACAGGCGACCGCCTCAACAAACGCTTATACTACAGCGGTCCAACGTCTCCTACTTCAGAAGTTTTTAGAGGGAGTTTTTATTATTGTTGTAATTTCAGTTTAGTTCTCTTTTTCTTGTAAACGGTTCGTTAATTCGCCTCGTGTTGGCGACTAGGTCCGGGGTAGACTTAGGGGGTAATTCGCCTTGCGTTGGCGACTAGGTCTAGGGTGTAGATCTAGGGGGTGCTCGAGGCCTCTCTAGGGATAGATTGGCTAGAGCGGCTTGAGGCCGTATCTGGGGAGAGATCGGCTAAAGCCAACCGGTTCGTGGGGATACGAGTCGGTATAGAAAACGAAAAAGAACTATAATTATTCGCCTCGATTTCCAGCGTCATAGAAATCCATTTTTGTAATCAATTTTATTAATAGTAATCATGTCTCTATTTTTGTAATAAAATTGATTTTGTTCTTCATTCATCTAAATTGTTTATTATCCTCTTTTTAATCATAAATCAATTTAGATCGCTATTCAAAAAATTTACTTTAATCTTGCAATAATTCAAAGTTTTCTAAATATTTACTTAAGTTTTTGAAAACCCTTATTCACCCCCCCCCCTCTAAGGGCGCCGACCGATCCAACAAGTGGTATCAGAGGGGTTTTATTCCAATTGGCTTAACAACCAGGAATAATGGCATCTCATGATCTCGCTTATTTCAGTGGGGGTAATTTTGAAGAAGAAGAAAAATTTCTTGCACCACCTTTATTCGAAGGATCAAATTATAAAGGATGGAAAATCTTAATTGAGAAATTTATTAAAACTTTAGACATCGAAGCTTGGAATTTAGCAATAGCAAGACCTACAAATGAATCAAATAAAAAGGAACTTCAATTAAATGCAAAAGCTAAACATTATTAATTTTGCGGTCTATCTAATGAAATTTTCAAATTCATATATTGCTTTTCTAGTGCATACAAAATATGGCACTTTCTTGAAGAAATGTATGATCTTCCTCTCGCAGGTGTGGAACAAACACAGGAGGAAAAGAACGTACAAACATTCATTATCATTCAAGAAGATCTCTCTCGGAGCAAAGCCATGGAGAATATTGAAATAGAGGAAAAGAACAATACATCAAAAGAAGATGAAAACTCATCTGTGATCGAGGAAGGACCAAAAGATAACGAAGGAACTTTATGCACACATTTTGCCTCTACCAAAAGCGCTGTAAGAAAGTCAAAATCCTCTTCTTGTGTGATAACTTCCATTTCTAGTTTCAATATACTAAGAACTGCTAAATGTAAGATCAAGAAATTGAAAATTACTATTAAAATTTTACATTTAGAAAATAAGAGATTAAAAGCTAATGTTAATTTAGAATCAAAGTGTGATGTGGTTTCACCATCTTGTCCTATACTTGAAAACACAAAACCTTGTTTTGATTATTATAATATTAAGGAAAAACTCATGAAACTTGAAAAGGATTTTATTTTAGTAAAAAAACAAAATGAAAAATTATGTTTAAAAAATTCTTCTTTAAAAATTAAATGTGCTAAGTGTAAAGACTATAAAAATGAGATCAAAGAGATGGACCAAACATTTGATGAGTTTAGAAATGTGTATCAAAATCATATTGACTCTATCGTCTCTACTCTTAAAAATAGCACAATAGCTTATAATAAAGCTAGGCATAATTTAAAGATAAAGAATGATGAATTAAAATCAAAAATCAACTTGCTTATGAAAATTGTAAATACAAATTCACAACATACAAATTTTGAATATCAAGCAATATCTAAAAGCAAGTTGAATACAAATATAAATAATGGGAATAAGAAACAAAAAGTTTTTGAAAAACCAAATCATCATTATTTACAAAATCATGTTTCTCCAAACTTAAAATTGAAATTACACAAATTTCCTATAAATGATAATTTCAATTATAATCTTCAAAGGAAAGAAAATCATCGTGAATATTTGATAAATAAGACTAATATTAAACCAATGTTTGAATGGCGGCCAAAAGTTAAAAATGAAACACAAACTCAAATCAAAAGTGCCCATTCGATCATATCTCCCCAAAAGAAAACACGATGTATTTGGGTACCCAAAGGAATCCCTTATTCATTAGTATCCCATCATTTGCATGAAGTAGAAACCTAATAAAAATGAAATATCATTATTCTACTTCACGATTTGCTTAAATTTCTTTTTGTTTATTCTCTTTTGTTTCTTCTTAAACTATCATGCTATGATCACTCTATTTATCTTGAAAAGTCATATCATTTTGTTTAGTGATCTACTTATCCGTTTTATTTTTACCTTTTAAATCCATTACCCTTAAATGTCTTGAACTATCATTATTAATTAAATATTGAAACTATTATCAAGACTAATGAAATTATTTTAAATGGATTTAAATAATAAAGGGCTTAGGCAAAAAAAAATTAAAATTCACAATGTGTTGATTATTATCTATCTTGTGTGATGAATATGATAGCCCTTATATTTGAGAAAATTTACAATAACTCTTCAAACTAACCAAAAATAGCTTCTCACTTCTTTCATATTCACTATTCACCTCACAATCTTTTTTTAAAATATTTTGAAAAATGTTGAATATGACTTGTGCTACATGCTTCACCATCATAATTATGTAATATCAAAAGATCTTTAAATTCAAACATTACAAAAGATCCACTTAGTTCTAACATTTGATTGGTGATCATAATAAGTACATGAATGAATTAATGAAGTATGACTTGCATGTATCTCATTTGATTATAAACCATAGAATCAACTTTATATTAATAAATCAAATGAAATCATAAATTCATTCATGTAAAAAATATTAAATCACGTTCTTGAATTCATGCTAGTTATCTCATATTACCATAATGAATTAATTATGAAGTAAAATACAATAAAATTGAACGATAAAATAACTATGTGACTTTAAATTATTTCCATTGGACTAAAATGCTTATGAATGTGCATGATATTCTTTTGCATGAACATTATTTTCTAAATCACTAAAATTATGCATATTTGTTCCTTCATGTCTTCTCGTGCTTACATTTCCTATCATTCTTCAAACTACATTAGATTGATAAAAGTCTAGAAAAGTTTGAATTCACATACATTATGATAATCTATCTTATAGCTCATGCAAGATCTCGTTTGTTATGACTTGAGATAGGTGTCCTAGATCTTTCATGTTAAAACATGCTTACAAATGCAATTTTCTTCATTTTTAACCATAAAAAACATTTCCAAAAATTCTGCAAATACAACATGAAACTACTAATGGGACACCTAATCAAGTTCAAGCATCAAAATTTTCAAAACCCTAAAAAATCACTTACTGTTTCCCGCGCTAGCGCCGGCGCTAGCGTCGAGGTCCATTTTTCTGTAATTTTAAAATTTTGAAAAATCCCTAAAAATATATTAATCTATGGGTACTATTCATTTCTGCAATTTTGCTTTTATTATATTTTTGAAAAATCAAATACAAAAATAGAATATTCAAATTACAAAAAATATGTTTTGCTTTCTTTTTTTTGTCATTTGCTTAAAGCCTATTTTTTTCTTAAAAATCAAATACAAAAATATAACACAAAAAATTTATCAAAAATTGTTATTTTTGAACTTAACTTTTTACTTGTATCTTGCGAAAGGGTGATTTGGGCTATCATCCCATCATATCACCTAGTACCGGGCGAACCTCTCACAAGGTAGTCCTCGGGAAGTCCAAGATCAATTTTATAAGTTCAAACTTTAAATAAAGGTTATTTTTCAAAAATATCAAAAAATGATGTATGGACTTTATTGTAAAAATCAAGCATGATTTAATATATTATTTAGTACTTCTATAATGTTGCGATTTATCATCTCAAACTACTTTGAACATTGTTTTCTTCATGCTTAGATATATCTATTAATATGTGCATCAATTATATGTTAAAGGTTGTGTAGGATCAAGCTTAGCATGCCTCTAAGTATGAGAAATGTTTTATGTTTGATAATGATAGATATTCACTCACTTTTTGGCATTGTCTACATATGGTTTAATTTAAGAATGCTTGTGTATGTTTATGTATTAATACAATTACCTACACTCCTTTATTTGCACTTGTAAAAGATAAGAAAAGTGGTTATATTTTTTCATAAATTATATTGGTTTGCAAAACAAGTGTATTCGGAGAACTTTGTACAAAACAAAAATCATAAAATAAATAACAAAGATAACTCCACCAAGCACTACTTGAACCTCCTGATAAGTCTTAATAAGCATTGTGAGGTTGAGCACCTTGGAAAGAATAGTAAAGTGTCTTGTGCAATCCATATCTTTCTTTCAAAATAAGAAAAACCACTTACTCTTAAGTACACCGGATCACTAGTCTCAAACAGTAAAATTAAAATCTGTGATCCCCCAAGCACTACTTTGCACCCTGATAAGTCTTAATGAGCATTGTGTGTGCAAAGCACCTTGGTAGTTGTACATTTTTTTGTGCATTAAAGTGTGTGGAAGTAAAATTATTTGTGTTTTATTGTGCTTCTACTTTACATATCTCTTGTATTTTGATTAAAACACTCATATACTCTACTCAAAAATACACTTATGTGCACATCATTATCTTCCATAACACTTCTTCTCATGAGTATTGGATCCTAACGCTAATTCTATGCTACTCTTTATTTATGAAATGCACTAGATAACCTAGAATGCTTTCTACAATGTTTGGTATGATTTGAAATTATGAATTGAAATTACATTGTAGTAATCTCTTTATGATAATATTATTTCATGCTTGGTTATTTATTATTTTTTTTCAACCATAAAAGATTTTCATTGAAACATGATTTACATAAACATCTTCTTTTTGAAGTTAAACTTATATATCTTTGTATGGATTATCCTTGATTACAATAAGATGTTTCATGTATTTCTACAAGTCTTCCGCATCATCACCATATAATTTTTACCTTGCGCTTTCATGTTAATCTCAATTATTCAAAAAAAAAACAAATGGTAGACTTGCTTGGTGGAATTTATATTGGTTGTTCCAACACGCATATCATTTCTTATGCTAAAAACTCTGATTTATTTCTATAAAAACTTTCATGCTAAACACTCCTCCAACAAGTAAAATATCGCCTATAAAAACATCCTTTTTTTATTGAATTTCAAATCAATATTTTTCTTCTCTAATTGCTATAAGGATGTTGTTTCTTTATTCCAAAAAGCTTTAACTCTCATCTTTATAAAGTTAGTGTTTTTTTTTTTGAAATTCCAAAATATCTTCTTTTTGAGCTTGAACTCTTATTTAGTATTATGATGTTTTTGAAATCTTCCGCAATACTCAAACTCTGATTCATTCATTTCACTATAGCTATGTGAGTTTTATTTCAAAACAATTCAAATAAAAATATAAACCCATAGGCTATAAATTATCATTAAGGTTTAAATGCTTAATGTTTCCAATAATTATTATCTATGACTGCATATCTCACCATAGCGGGGGCGTAGGGTTGTAGACATTAGATAACCTTATCTCTAGTCATGTCTTGTCCTTAACCGGGGAGGGTTCCAGTGGGGCCTTGCGAGGCACTGGGGGGAAAGAGTGTTAGGATAAGTGTGTGTCTAGTGTTTGCATATGGGACTAACACCCCAACCTACGGCATGTTTGCAGCTCCTCATGCCCATCCGTCACTTAGTACGGGGCTAGGGTGTAGACATATTGTCTGGGTAGATTAGTTACTTGGAAATCATAATTTTATGCTAAAACTCTGATATTTTTACAACTCTTATATAAAGGGGACATCATTATTTTTCTTAGGCTAAAACTCTGATCTATTTTCTCTACAAATTGTTCTAAAACTTCTTATCATTTCCTTCTCACTTCGAAGCTCGATCATGCCTTTATTATCCAACTTTTCTGTGATGCATCCCTACCCACTTTTGCTAATAACAAAGGGGGAGAACTAACATGATAAAATGCAAAAGGGGGAGAACTAACATAATAAATATAATTCGCTATCAAAATAATAACCTAACATGATTGATTAAGTTGATAGCATACATATTAGGGGAGCATATATTTAGGGGGAGCAATTCTAAATGCTAAAATCAATATTTATCCTAAGTCATCACTCTCACACACACACAAGTATAGTCTCATCATGCTTATTTATTAATGCTTTGATTTATCATTAATGGATTTGTTATTATCAAAAGGGGGAGTTTGTTGGAACATGGTCTTCCGCATCTCCTATGTTTGAGAATAACAAATCCTATGTGTATTTGATCTTGTGTGTTCAAGTGTGCAGGTTAATATAGTTCATATGACTCAAGGAGTACTCATGATGACTGCCCCCAAAATTGAAGCCAGAATTCGAAGAGGCTCACTAGCGTCGGTGGTAGCACCTAGCGCCGGGCGCTAGCGATGAATAGCGCAATTCCAGGAGCTATTATAGAAGGCGCTAATGCCTGGCGGTAGCGGATAACGCCGGCGGTAGCGATGAACACAGAAGGAATAAAAGCAAGGTTGTCGCGGATTGAAGATCATGCCGCGCAAGAAGTTTCTTAATCAGGGATAGCGCTGACGGTAGCTACTAGCGCCGGCGGTAGCATGACGCACAGAAGGAATAGAGCAAGATGTTGCCGCGAATGGGAGATTCTGTCGTGCAATTTGTTACTTAATCCGGGCTAGCGCCGGCGGTAGCGCTAGCGCCGGCGGTAGCGTGAAGGCTATAAATTGGATGCCTTGGCTCCAAACTCTTCATCCTCTTTAGAACCAAAATGTAACATCCCCAATCCTTCTAGACCCCTAAATGTTGTTAGGGCATGGGTGGTGTGCAGAGTGGCCACTAGGGCCCTTGGGCCAAGTGGAGTGTGCTAAATGCACACCAAGGACACAAAATCAACATAGCCCAACACCACTCCCTTAGGCCAATTGACGCTCAATTCACCAAATTGACCTCCCCCATACCACCCTAACCACTAAGGAAGACCATTGCCTTGAGAATTGCACTTGGGTGGGACCCAATTGCATGAAATTGACCAAAGTCAACATTAGGTCAACATTAACCAAACCAAGTCAATTATGGTTCAATTGACCCTCAAATGTTCAAATTGACCTTACCACCACACTCTAAACACCTTAAGGAACCCAATGGACCAAAAAGCCCCATCATGGTGGGACCAATTGACCCCAATTGACCAAAGTCAAACTTTACCCAATTTTGGTCAAATCTACACCCTTTGATTAAATTGAACCAATTGGAGCCCCACCATGGACCAACCTATGTTGGGTGATGTTAAGGGACCCATGACCCCCAAGTGGGGTCAACCCACTCACCTTGGTTGACCAAAGTCAACCATGGTCAACATAGCCCATTAAAAGTGAATTTCAAGCCTAAATTGAAATAAACCCCAACACCAATCAATTAACCCTACCCATGGACCTAAGTCCAGCCATATCATCCTTGGACTGAACCCTAAACTATGGCTTGATTAATCAATGGAGGGGGGGGGGGGACCAAAAGGTGATCAAAAAGACAAAAGCAAAAGCATAAAGCTAAAAGCAATCACCCCCTCCTCCATACTCCTTCTCCAATCAGCCTAGGGGCCTCCCCTGATTGCTGGGGGTCTGAGCTTGACCCAGGTGGAAGCAATGGACCAGCTGGTGCAGGAGGGTGGCAGCCATGGGGGATTCCGAGGAGGCCAAGGTTCAAAGCAGCATGTAGAGGCCTCCCCACTTGATTTCGACCACCCCATCAGCTTCAGAGGGGAGAAAGCAGACGGGAACGAGCCTTGGAACAGAGCTGTAGCTGGAGAATCGGGATCGGGAGCAGGATCGCCGGAGCTAAGCACTTCCATGGCCAGTCGCCGCCGGAGCCGCCACCACACGCCAACAAGGGTTCGTTTCTCCTCCTCTCCCTCTGTGCTAGCTTCCTAGGTCATTAGGATGAAGTTCCATGCTCAATTGAGCTGGAATCACATTTTCAAAACCATGAAAATCCATGGTTCTCGTCCATGCTCCAATCTCCGGAAAACGCCGCCTCCGGCCGCCAGTCGTCGGGAGATTGTAGCCCCGACCACCATGAAGGTGTAGGAGGGGATAGTCGGCGGTGGTGGCGCGGGGATCGCCGGGAAACGGCCGCGCAAGGTGGCCCAGGTCGGTTGAATCTCAGCCGTTGGCTGGAGGTTGAAGACGACTCGGTTGCCGCTGATCTGCGTCAAGATCTGTGCGGATCTCTCATTTCCTCTATTTATTTAATTCATTAGTATGATTTTCTGCCCTGATTATTCAGTCAACTTCCAACAGAAATTAAGGCCTCTTAATGGCCGATTTAGAAAAAGTGCTCAACATGAAAGTTGTAGGCCTTGGTCTTAACTTTCAATTGGCCTTAAGTTTAGGTGATTTGGTTACCTACAGCTCCCTAGGGAGCTGTTTTACTAGGACTGGTCCTACACTAGGTCAGTCCATTAGAAAAATTGCCTAGGTCAAACCCCTCCATCTTTGGACCTGTGCTTTTAACCATGGGTTGGTATACCCCAGGGGCACCCCCTGCAAAAGGGGCAGCCCTTGGTGGACACTTTTACCTAGGGTTTTTATGGTAACTAGAATATTTAAATTAAGTTGATTTTTAGAGCATATGATGTCCAAATGACACCAAACTTTGGTGGATGGCTCTTTGGTATATGGGTAGTTCCTACATAAACTTTCACTCCATTTGGAGTTGATTTGATATGGTAAATTTGAAACCCTAATGAGGACCTTTAAGGGTCAAAGTAGGGTTTGCATCAATTTGAGGAGTGGAGTGTGTTAGCCTCCTCCCATCTGTTGGATATGTTAGTATGGACATGAAAATGCTTGAGGCTCACCCTAATGGTCCATTTGGAGCCATTAGGGTGGTGTGACCTAAAACCCTAAGGGTGAACCCTTAAGGGTGCAAGGTGGGGTTTTGAGAGGAACCTAGGATCAAATGTTCTTTCCATGGCTTAAGACTATGTGGATATGTTTGTGGTGGCATAGAATGTCTTAGGAAATTTAAATAGGAATTTTAGAGGCATTTAAGTATTTCCTCCTAATAAATGAAATAGCCACCCCTTTCCTTAACAAATTGAAATGCATGGTGATAGGACCTTGTATGGTGTTGAAACTCTATCAGTGGCTGGATAGGGATGAAATTGTACTTTGGTAATTTTGTTATAATTTATTGAGGTGTTATTCCTTGTGTAGGAAATTTTAGGTACTTGCTAGCTTAGGTAAATTTAATTTTGAAAAATATCAAATCATGGGGCAAAAATGTCATATTAGGTTAACTGTCACTAAATGATATTATATACCCATGATAATTGTTTGGAAGTTATTGGAATTGTATTTCAGATACTTCATGTAGAAATTGAGATTTACAACACTAAAGTATTTAATCTTTTTAAAATATCAAATCATAGGGCTTTGGCATGATACTTGGTGGTCTGTGATTTTGGGTTAATCTATACCCATGATAATTGTTTGGAAGCTATTGGAATTGTATTTCATATACTTCATGTAGAACTTGAGATTTACATCACTAGAGTATTTAATCTTTTTAAAATATAAAATCATAGGGCTTTGGCATGATACTTGGTTATATGTGATTTTAGGTTAATCTATACCCATGATAATTGTTTGGAAGCTATTGGAATTGTTTTTCATATACTTCATGTAGAAATTGAGATTTGCATCACTTGAGTAATTAATCTTCTTAAAATGTCAAATCATATGATAATGACACATCCTTTTGGAAGAGGACTCTAGGTCCCCATATTATCATTGGGTAATTTTTGTAGAATTTTCAGAAGTGAAATTACTATTTTTCCTAATTATAGTGGCATTTTGGTAATTATACAATTATAATGATATAGTAGGCCAGATGATATCCTAGGGACATGATACTCAATGAACAACCTTTATTTGGGATAATATCTTGATGATGATTTTTATATATCATGAGGAATCATTTTGAGGGTAGTTCCTGTGTATTTTGACTTAAGTCCTTAACTATTTTGAATTAAAATAAATACCAAATTAATATGGAAAATTATGGAAATTGGGCAATACCTTATTAAGGTCAGTAGTAGCCTAGGATAATTATACCAGACCCTGGAGATGAGTTTTTTTATAGGGATTCCCTTATGGGGTTGAGGGATAGTTCAATTTAGTGGACTGCGTTTAGTAAAAACAGAATTTGGAGTTTTTGACAATTTAGATCCCTAAGTAGTGGGTATGAGTTATATCACACCATGATTCAAGGAGGGTCAATCCTAGGGTTGGTTGTGAGGTTGTATTAGGATTAATGTAGAAGGAAAAGAGGTACGTCCAACCCAATTGGGTCAGACGGGTCTTGAGCTAAATCACACTAAGCATATGAAATGATGAGGGTGAACCGAATGTTATCCACCAACTAAAGTAATTGTCTTGATGAGGATGATGGGGTTGAGCCCATTGATCTGTAGTACCATTAGGGGCCCCTTTATGGAGTACACCGCGGGAAGTCCAAGATTCACCCTAAATATAACACGAACCAAATTGTAGGCAAGAGTAGCCTAAGTGGGTATGCAGACTGGTATGGATCTCCTCCGAGAAGGAGATGGGTTGGATCAGCTTGGGTGTTAGTCCCTGAGCCGGGAGCTCGGGTGGACATGTTAACACTTGTTACCTATCCAAATAGTGGCGAGTCTTCGGTACTAGGCTAGCCGTGTCACCGACAGTAGTACGTTGACTCGGGTGAGGGTGTGGTTTAGAGGGCCGGTAAGTTTGAGTACCGCGGTCTGGAGGACAATCCCTAATAACCCACCCCGACCTTAAAGTCTGGTGGATTCCAGCAAGAGTACGCAGGAGCTCCGCTGTTGTGTTCTTAGCGTTGAGGCGTACATGAGGTCTAGGCTTGGTAGTGACTATACCCGCCTAGGATGTGGAGTGCCCGATCCACTACCACCGTGAGCCACGACGGTCGGTACCCGAAAGGTTCGCTACCTTTCAAACAAATTGGGAAATATAAAGGTCTGTGCGCATAGAGTCGTGTGGGTGAGTCACATTGCCTAAACTCATTAAAACATCATAACCATAGCATAGCATAACATATACATTAGCATACCCCCATCATATAAATTAGTATGGGCTCTTTTATATGATGGGTTACCTGGACATCTTAACTTATATGTCGTATGGGCGTTCATATAAGTTAAGGTACGAATCTGTGATGGTAGTTTAGATTTACTTACTGCACTACATTTCCTTTCTACTTATGGCTTACTTCCTTGCTCTACTTTACTGCCTTATACCTGCACTATACTGCTAGCTAGATTTTACTGCTTTACTTATACCTGCTAGAGTAGTGCCATGTCACCACCTTCTTGTTTACCCCTTGTTTGTCCTCCGCTTCCTCCTCCCGCTCGGTGCCTAGGAGTCGTGGGGGGAGGCGAGGACAAAATGGCTTAGTCTTTATGACTAACGGTCGGTGTGACCGCAGGAGTCCGAGGAGACGGAGTTGTCCCGCGCGCAGCAGGACGAGATGGCAGGACCTGAGCAGCAGATGCAGCGCACTACCACGACGCCACAGGTTGATGATTAGATAGCTAGTCTTCCGCACATTGAGAGTTTTGATGTAGTCTTCCGCATGTTGTAGTGAGAGAGATAGTACATTATTTTGGTTATGTATCGGGCATGAGCCCCTTTTGCTTGTACTTCTCTTTTGGACTGTTGTTTTCATTTTATTTATATATATGATGCTGTTACACTGTAGACATGCCTTTTCTTCTGTTCTTACTTCTTTGGCATGTTTTACTTATGTTCGTATAGCCGGAAGGGTTGATGCTAAGCGGTGTTGGTCAACCCGAGTGTTGGCGACACCGCGAGGCAGCGATTCTGGGGGAAGATCCACCTCAATCGTGCGATGCGGGAGAGGTTCGAGTTTTCAAGTACCCGATCGTGTTTTGGAAAAAGAGATCTTACAAATGGTATCACTGAACGAACGATCATAAGAGAACAGTCCACAACATACTGGGTCACCCCGCTCGAGTGTAGTTTGAGGACAAACTATGCAGCGGAAGCTGTGGTGTGCCCATGTATGAAATCACGTAAAACAGTCCATTAAGCAGCAAGTTAGTTCAAATTTTGACTTACTTAGACAATTTAGTGACGCACCCTAGTCTAAAGAGCGACCTCGGGTCTAGATTTTGTTGAAGGTTAAGGATACCCAACGTAGCTAAGGGAAGAAGTTAGTATAAGTCTTGACGTGGAGAATTTCATGCTGGGGGTTACGCTTTACTATCAAGTGGTAGGACCATCTCGAGGAGATCGGGTGTCTGTAGTCTTCTTTAGAGTAATAGAAGATCCATAAGCATAACCCCATTACCATAACTTGATACTTCCCACTATAGTACGTTGAGACAACCACCTTAAATTACCAGAGGTCGAATTGGAATTTGAATATTTTGTTTGGAAAAGGCCCCTTTCCTAGTTAATCATATAGGGAACTCGGAAAAGTTAGCATAATTTATAGCATTGGGAGCCTAAGTTGTGTCATAACTTTATGTCTCAGGGTGGAACACCAAGTCAGAAATTTGTTTTATGCCCTAAAGTTTTTGTGCGTATGTAAGATGAATACACCGTAGAGGTATTGAAGAGACTTAGCCCAAAACGGTAGGGGCTTATCCTTTTGTTTATTGGGCCAATAAAATACCGACTTGGATTGCCCCCTAGACTTTGTTTAGAAAAGGTTATGACTTTTTCGTAGTAATCTCGAGGTTTGGAGTATTTAATGATACTCAGGTGATGACGAGATCTTATTCATACACTTTTGAGTTATGGACCAACCCTCCTTAGAGGTTTGAGACCCTTGGAGAATTGCTTCACCTTAAATAGCAGGGAGTGTTTATACCAAGTTGTTATCGCTTTACTTATGCGAGCAAGTTAAGTGAATGGTACACTTCAAGAGTGAGCGTGCACTCATCTTATTGCTCAAAGGATGATTTTAAGACGACAAAAGTAATCAACTCGTTAATCATTTGGTTATACGTAAAGGGTTGTCCAGTGTATAAGCATAAGACTCTCGGAATCAAGAAAGTCAGGTTAAGAATTTAGGGAATTTCACTAATTTCTGGATCCAAGCAATGTGGTCTTGTCTTTTATAAGAACATTTGGTCATCAATCTCTTACTGGTCACAAGGGAAGAACGTCATAAACGGCGAATTCAGTGCAAGACCAAGTAAAATTTAGAATGGATAGAGGTAAGTCTGGACTATAAGTTCTCATAACCATAAGAAATAATCAGTTTATCATAACAAACTCGCTAGTGTATTATTGTAAATACACCTTCTTAACCTCGAGTCATCGAGTTGAAGAGTTATCCAAACAATTAATAATCACTGGCGTCCGAACAAATGTCTCGCTTTAGTCAAGTATTGAAAACAAGAAAGAATGCCAGGTTTAGTAGCTTGGGATAAATGTGTCACATCATGGAATTTGGAAGATTGGAATCAAGTTTTCGCAAGTAAAGATTACAACTAGAGTTTCTCGCACTCCAGGGCTTTCAAGGGTAATTTTCGGATAGTATTGTTAATTAAAATTCAAGCCCTCTTCTTGGTGAAATTTAGTTAAGATCATTTTACTCTTAGAGTTGGTTTTTGCACCACCAGAGAGCTTGGGTAGGTGACTCTTTGGATCTTGTAATATGATGGTTTAATCTATTTAGGGCTAAGATGGAGAATCTTACTGTGTTCGGATCTTGGGAAAAATGACAACGACCATCATGTGCTGAAATATTGAGGAATGGGGAGTTAAAATGATTGATTAGTGGCCGTTGCTATCAACTCCCGCTTAAGACTGTTAACTTTACTTGATGATACGTAGCGACGTAATTTTTGGATGACATAACTATGAGAAGGGTCATTACGATGAAACCTTTAATTCACAATTTATAGCTTAAGTGAGATGAGACCTCCTGTCTTTGAATTTTTAACCCACTCTTTAGTGGAAATCTAAGGTGAAATTTGATGAATGATACATTGAAGATATATAATCTACAAGAATCCTCCAATCTTAAGAACCAGAGCTTGCAATTTCTCCAAGAATTATAATCCCAGTTAGGGAGATTCAAGAATAAGGGAGACATGTGTGTTTTCCAGATATAGTCGATGAAACTTCTCGTGGAGTAATGGGTTTTATGAGACACCCTTCATGTTGAAATCAAATTGTGCCAAAACATGTCATGATAAAAAGGGTTTTACCCTCGTGAGTTACGAAACAAAGGGTTATAGAAAGTAGTTGGGAGTCATTTCAGGAACACCTTTTTAAACTACAGACGTATGTTCCTCAAGAAAAGCTTGGAAGATATCTACATTTATTTAACGTGTAGAAGTGTTAACCTCGTGTAACGTTCGTAGGACATAAGAGACTCTGGTCCAAGTGTAATCAGGGTTTTTGTTATTGCTTTGTAACTGATAAACCTGACCTTGTTTCAGCAGAATCGGAAATGGTTTATCAGCCGAGACCTCATATGTTAAGGGATAAGGTCTCTTGGTGTAGGTGGTGTTGAACTCCTACGTGTAAGAGAGTCGTATAGTGAAGAATCAAATTAGGCAATGACGGTTGGCTAAGTGATCACGTCCTGGCTAATCGATTTATGAGCAGCGTGTTAAGTAAGCACGGTTCGTGATTATAACCTTTTGAAGTTAAGTTGAACTCGAAGGTTTTGATGCCATCTAGCGCGGCTTGATATTATGAATTAACTCGGTAAGTTCTTATGTATTTCAGGAAGATCCTCCTTCGGGAGTGTAATGATTTGGTAACGCCCGCGCCTGGTTAGCTTGTGTTGATTTCTCTGAAGTGTCTATTTTCTTTTCATTACCGGGATGGAGCAGGTAGAACCCGCGTTGTGACTAATGACACGATGGTCTGAGCGGCGGGTTAAACCTTCAATTAACCCCTAGTGGGAATATTGCCAACATTCTTAGCGAGTAATAGTAGAAGTGCAATGAGAAATTTTGGTAAACAATATTGCTCCGGTTTGAGTTCTCATTTAGCAGAGGTCCGAGTTCTTCCGTGGAAGGAGATTCTGATGCCCGACTATTATAGTTCAATCATGGGCAAGAGGAAGCACAGTTGGGTGCCCTTGGACTTCATGCAACAATGTTTCCCGGAACTCCTCACCTCAGGTGCAAAGTAATCGTCTTTGAAATCCTTTACTCTTATAAGTTCTTGCAACCCGTAGACCCAAACCTAAATTTCGAGGACGAAATATTTCTTTTGTTTATTGGGATTTGTAACATCCCCAATCCTTCTAGACCCCTAAATGTTGTTAGGGCATGGGTGGTGTGCAGAGTGGCCACTAGGGCCCTTGGGCCAAGTGGAGTGTGCTAAATGCACACCAAGGACACAAAATCAACATAGCCCAACACCACTCCCTTAGGCCAATTGACCCTCAATTCACCAAATTGACCTCCCCCATACCACCCTAACCACTAAGGAAGACCATTGCCTTGAGAATTGCACTTGGGTGGGACCCAATTGCATGAAATTGACCAAAGTCAACATTAGGTCAACATTACCAAACCAAGTCAATTAGGGTTCAATTGACCCTCAAATGTTCAAATTGACCTTACCACCACACTCTAAACACCTTAAGGAACCCAATGGACCAAAAAGCCCCATCATGGTGGGACCAATTGACCCCAATTGACCAAAGTCAAACTTTACCCAATTTTGGTCAAATCTACACCCTTTGATTAAATTGAACCAATTGGAGCCCCACCATGGACCAACCTATGTTGGGTGATGTTAAGGGACCCATGACCCCCAAGTGGGGTCAACCCACTCACCTTGGTTGACCAAAGTCAACCATGGTCAACATAGCCCATTAAAAGAGAATTTCAAGCCTAAATTGAAATAAACCCCAACACCAATCAATTAACCCTACCCATGGACCTAAGTCAAGCCATATCAGCCTTGGACTGAACCCTAAACTATGGCTTGATTAATCAATGGAGGGGGGGACCAAAAGGTGATCAAAAAGACAAAAGCAAAAGCATAAAGCTAAAAGCAATCACCCCCTCCTCCACACTCCTCCTCCAATCAGCCTAGGGGCCTCCCCTGATTGCTGGGGGTCTGAGCTTGACCCAGGTGGAAGCAATGGACCAGCTGGTGCAGGAGGGTGGCAGCCATGGGGCATTCCGAGGAGGCCAAGGTTCAAAGCAGCATGTAGAGGCCTCCCCACTTGATTTCGACCACCCCATCAGCTTCAGAGGGGAGAAAGCAGACGGGAACGAGCCTTGGAACAGAGCTGTAGCTGGAGAATCGGGATCAGGAGCAGGATCGCCGGAGCTAAGCACTTCCATGGCCAGCCGCCGCCGGAGCCGCCACCACACGCCAACAAGGGTTCGTTTCTCCTCCCCTCCCTCTGTGCTAGCTTCCTAGGTCATTAGGATGAAGTTCCATGCTCAATTGAGCTGGAATCACATTTTCAAAACCATGAAAATCCATGGTTCTCGTCCAAGCTCCAATCGCCGGAAAACACCGGCTCCGGCCGCCAGTCGCCGGGAGATTGTAGCCCCGACCACCATGAAGGTGTAGGAGGGGATAGTCGGCGGTGGTGGCGCGGGGATCGCCGGGAAACGGCCGCACAAGGTGGCCCAGGTCGGTTGAATCTCAGCCGTTGGCTGGAGGTTGAAGACGACTCGGTTGCCGCTGATCTGCGTCAAGATCTGTGCGGATCTCTCATTTCCTCTATTTATTTAATTCATTAGTATGATTTTCTGCCCTGATTATTCAGTCAACTTCCAACAGAAATTAAGGCCTCTTAATGGCCGATTTAGAAAAAGTGCTCAACATGAAAGTTGTAGGCCTTGGTCTTAACTTTCATTTGGCTTTAAGTTTAGGTCATTTGGTTACATACAGCTCCCTAGGGAGCTGTTTTACTAGGACTGGTCCTACACTAGGTCAGTCCATTAGAAAAATTGCCTAGGTCAAACCCCTCCATCTTTGGACCTGTGCTTTTAACCATGGGTTGGTATACCCCAGGGGCACCCCCTGCCAAAGGGGCAGCCCTTGGTGGACACTTTTACCTAGGGTTTTTATGGTAACTAGAATATTTAAATTAAGTTGATTTTTGGAGCATATGATGTCCAAATGACACCAAACTTTGGTGGATGGCTCTTTGGTATATGGGTAGTTCCTACATAAAATTTCACTCCATTAGGAGTTGATTTGCTATGGTAAATTTGAAACCCTAATGAGGACCTTTAAGGGTCAAAGTAGGGTTTGCATCAATTTGAGGAGTGGAGTGTGTTAGCCTCCTCCCATCTGTTGGATATGTTAGTATGGACATGAAAATTCTTGAGGCTCACCCTAATGGTCCATTTGGAGCCATTAGGGTGGTGTGACCTAAAACCCTAAGGGTGAACCCTTAAGGGTGCAAGGTGGGGTTTTGAGAGGAACCTAGGATCAAATGTTCTTGCCATGGCTTAAGACTCTGTGGATATGTTTGTGGGGGCATAGAATGTCTTAGGAAATTTAAATAGGAATTTTAGAGGCATTTAATTATTTCCTCCTAATAAATGAAATAGCCACCCTTTTCCTTAACAAATTGAAATGCATGGTGATAGGACCTTGTATGGTGTTGAAACTCCATCAGTGGCTGGATAGGGATGAAATTGTACTTTGGTAATTTTGTTATAATTTATTGAGGTGTTATTCCTTGTGTAGGAAATTTTAGGCACTTGCTAGCTTAGGTAAATTTAATTTTGAAAAATATCAAATCATGGGGCAAAAATGTGATATTTGGTTAACTGTCACTAAATGATATTATATACCCATGATAACTGTTTGGAAGTTATTGGAATTGTATTTCATATACTTTATGTAGAAATTGAGATTTACATCACTAAAGTATTTAATCTTTTTAAAATATCAAATCATAGGGCTTTGGCATGATACTTGGTGATCTGTGATTTTGGGTTAATCTATACCCATGATAATTGTTTGGAAGCTATTGGAATTGTATTTCATATACTTCATGTAGAACTTGAGATTTACATCACTAGAGTATTTAATGTTTTTAAAATATCAAATCATAGGGCTTTGGCATGATACTTGGTTATCTGTGATTTTAGGTTAATCTATACCCATGATAATTGTTTGGAAGCTATTGGAATTGTTTTTCATATACTTCATGTAGAAATTGAGATTTGCATCACTTGAGTAATTAATCTTCTTAAAATGTCAAATCATATGGTAATGACACATCCTTTTGGAAGAGGACTCTAGGTCCCCATATTATCATTGGGTAATTTTTGTAGAATTTTCAGAAGTGAAATTACTATTTTTCCTAATTATAGTGGCATTTTGGTAATTATACAATTATGATGATATAGTAGGCCAGATGATATCCTAGGGCCATGATACTCAATGAACCACCTTTATTTGGGATAATATCTAGCTTATAATTTTCATATATCATGAGGAATCATTTTGAGGGTAGTTCCTGTGTATTTTGACTTAAGTCCTTAACTATTTTGAATTAAAATAAATACCAAATTAATATGGAAAATTATGGAAATTGGGCAATACCTTATTAAGGTCAGTAGTAGCCTAGGATAATTATACCAGACCCTGGAGATGAGTTTTTTTATAGGGATTCCCTTATGGGGTTGAGGGATAGTTCAATTTAGTGGACTGCGTTTAGTAAAAACAGAATTTGGTGGACTGCGTTTAGTAAAAACAGAATTTGGAGTTTTTGACAATTTAGATCCCTAAGTAGTGGGTATGAGTTATATCACACCATGATTCAAGGAGGGTCAATCCTAGGGTTGGTTGTGAGGTTGTATTAGGATTAATGTAGAAGGAAAAGAGGTACGTCCAACCCAATTGGGTCAGACGGGTCTTGAGCTAAATCACACTAAGCATATGAAATGATGAGGGTGAACCGAATGTTATCCACCAACTAAAGTAATTGTCTTGATGAGGACGATGGGGTTGAGCCCATTGATCTGTAGTACCGTTAGGGGCCCCTTTATGAAGTACACCGCGGGAAGTCCAAGATTCACCCTAAATATAACACGAACCAAATTGTAGGCAAGAGTAGCCTAAGTGGGTATGCAGACTGGTATGGATCTCCTCCGAGAAGGAGATGGGTTGGATCTGCTTGGGTGTTAGTCCCTGAGCCGGGAGCTCGGGTGGACATGTTAACACTTGTTACCTATCCAAATAGTGGCGAGTCTTCGGTACTAGGCTAGCCGTGTCACCGACAGTAGTACGTTGACTCGGGTGAGGGTGTGGTTTAGAGGGCCGGTAAGTTTGAGTACCGCGGTCTGGAGGACAATCCCTAATAACCCACCCCGACCTTAAAGTCTGTTGGATTCTAGCAAGAGTACGCAGGAGCTCCGCTGTTGTGTTCTTAGCGTTGAGGCGTACATGAGGTCTAGGCTTGGTAGTGACTATACCCGCCTAGGATGTGTAGTGCCCGATCCACTACCACTGTGAGCCACGATGGTCGGTACCCGAAAGGTTCGCTACCTTTCAAACAAATTGGGAACTATAAAGGTCTGTGCGTATAGAGTCGTGTGGGTGAGTCACATTGCCTAAACTTATTAAAACATCATAACCATAGCATAGCATAACATATACATTAGCATACCCCCATTATATAAATTAGTATGGGCTCTTTTATATGATGGGTTACCTGGACATCTTAACTTATATGTCGTATGGGCGTTCATATAAGTTAAGGTACGAATCTGTGAAGGTAGTTTAGATTTACTTACTGCACTACATATCCTTTCTACTTACGGCTTACTTCCTTGCTCTACTTTACTGTCTTATACCTGCACTATACTGCTAGCTAGATTTTACTGCTTTACTTATACCTGCTAGAGTAGTGCCATGTCCCCACCTTCTTGTTTACCCCTTGTTTGTCCTCCGCTTCCTCCTCCCTCTCGGTGCCTAGGAGTCGTGGGGGGAGGCGAGGACAAAACGGCTTAGTCTTTATGACTAACGGTCGGTGTGACCGCAGGAGTCCGAGGAGACGGAGTTGTGCCGCGCGCAGCAGGATGATATGGCAGGACCTGAGCAGCAGATGCAGCGCACTACCACGACGCCACAGGTTGATGATTAGATAGCTAGTCTTCCGCACATTGAGAGTTTTGATGTAGTCTTCCGCATGTTGTAGTGAGAGAGATAGTACATTATTTTGGTTATGTATCGGGCATGAGCCCCTTTTGCTTGTACTTCTCTTTTGGACTGTTGTTTTCATTATATTTATATATATGATGCTGTGACACTATGGACATGACTTTTCTTCTGTTCTTACTTCTTTGGCATATTTTACTTATGTTCGTATAGCCGGCAGGGTTGGTGCTAAGCGGTGTTGGTCGACCCGGGTGTTGGAGACACCGCGAGGCAGCGATTCTGGGCAAAGATCCACCTCAACCGTGCGATGCGGGAGAGGTTCGAGTTTTCAAGTACCCGATCGGGTTTTGGAAAAAGAGATCTTACACAAAAACTCCAGAGCTTCGTGCCACAGCAGAGAGAGGAGAGATCAGAGAGATACTCCCACCAAAAGCTTAGAGAAGGAATTTCTGAAGGAGGATTTCTTCACGCTTCATCCGACAGGCGACCGCCGCAACAAACGCTTATACTACAGCGGTCCAACGTCTCCTACTTCAGAAGTTTTTAGAGGGAGTTTTTATTATTGTTGTAATTTCAGTTTAGTTCTCTTTTTCTTGTAAACGGTTCGTTAATTCGCCTCGTGTTGGCGACTAGGTCCGGGGTAGACTTAGGGGGTAATTCGCCTTGTGTTGGCGACTAGGTCTAGGATGTAGATCTAGGGGGTGCTCGAGGCCTCTCTAGGGATAGATTGGCTAGAGCGGCTTGAGACCGTATCTGGGGAGAGATCGGCTAAAGCCAACCGGTTCGTGGGGATACGAGTCGGTATAGAAAACGAAAAAGAACTATAATTATTCGCCTCGATTTCCAGTGTCATAGAAATCCATTTTTGTAATCAATTTTATTAATAGTAATCATGTCTCTATTTTTGTAATAAAATTGATTTTGTTCTTCATTCATCTAAATTGTTTATTATCCTCTTTTTAATCATAAATCAATTTAGATCGCTATTCAAAAATATTACTTTAATCTTGCAATAATTCAAAGTTTTCTAAATATTTACTTAAGTTTTTGAAAACCCTTATTCACCCCTCTAAGGGTGCCGACCGATCCAACATTATGAAGTTTGGATATTTCTTGAGAAAACTTATAGTCCTCCTTCTATAGATGATGAACAATATCAAATCGAAATGCTAGAGTAATTTCTTATGGGTCCAAGAAAAGAAACCAATGATGACTCATGCTTGGAGGACGACTTTTCAAACTCATCAAAGAAATAGGAATGCAACTTCACAATATCATGCTCGGATGGCGACATGGCAAGCACATCAAGCAAAGAAGATGTTAAAGGAACTTATTATTGTTCAAATCAAAATTCTGAGCCAGAAAGCACTATAAGCTGCTCTGTAAACTCAAAATAAAACTCAATTCTTTTTCCATCGCATTAGATGAGGCACGAGCGAAAATAAAAATTTTAGATGAGAAAAATGAGGATTTAATTTTAGAAAATTTATCTTTAAAAACAAAGTGTTTAAATTGTCAAGATCTTAAAATTGAAATTAAAGAGATTCATGAGATGATCAAAAACTTAAGAACTAATTATAAAACTCATATAAATTCTATAGTCACCATTCTTATGAATATCATGATCGCTTATAATAAAGCAAGACATGATCGTATTACAAAAAATAACATGTTGGAACCTAAACTTAAATCACTCTTATTACTAGTTAAGAAATAATCTATCAATTCAAGTTCAAAATATGAAGACATGATAAATAGAAATAGAGACTTGGAGAAACATCAAGTAAACAAAAATCAATATTCTAAGAATCATTATTACTATCATAATCAATGTCGATTTACCTTAGAAACTAATTCAACACATATAAGCATGAAAATCAAATTCCAAATCATTATCATCGCCATCAATTACCAAATCAATATTCACCTAACATAAAATTGAATGTGCACAAATTTCCTACCAATAATGTTTTCAAAAATCACTACTATTCTAAGTCTCAATATAAAAATAATGACTATAGAAATTTGAAAAAAATCCAACCATGGTACGAATTGAGGCTCGTAAACAACATATTAACTCCATTTGAAAGGGCTCATTCATCTTCGTCTCTAAATTAAATACCACATTATTTTTGGATACCCAAAGGAACCATCACACTTGGTAACCTATGACTCACATTCATTAGTAACCATCAAAATTCATGAAGTAGAAACAAATCAAAATGAAACACACAAAATTCTATTTCACAATGTGCCTAATTTCATATAAAAATTAAAACAACTTTTTCTTTTCTTTCTTTGTTGTACTTTGTGCATTTTTGTTGTATGTTTTGTCTTTCTTTTTAATTAAGCCAAACGTGTTACATGTTTACGTGTGATATATGTAATGTTTCTCTTGCATAAGCTTATAATATAATAAATCAAATAAGAAAAATATGATTAACCATACATTTAAATCACATATGTCATTATGGGTTATCAATCAGATGCTATGAATAGTTGATGTCGTAGGATTGCATGTCTCTCGTCATGATTATAGAATTATTATGAATCTAATATAAAAATCCAAACAAAAACTATCAATTTCAATTTCTAAATTCATTAAAATCATCTTCAAAACATGCAATATCAACTCTTTATAATATCTTGTTTTGAAACTAATATTGAACAAAAATATCTCATCATTATGTTGACATATCAAATTTTAGCTCTAATCACTACCATCTATGCATGCATTGCATATACTAATTTTCATTCATGATATCATGTTATGTCATAATATTATTTGAGTGGTTCGCACTTTTAAAATTATTCATGTCTAAGTTCTAAGAATTATGTATGAATTGCCTCTTTAAAATGTCTTTTAAACCAACTATCACTAGTATCATGATATTTAAAACTTTATCTTGCATCAAAGCCAACGTTTATGTCTTAAGTAGGGATTAATGATTAGTATGTTTCTTATCATCTCCTCATGTTATGTGTCTTACAAGACGGGGTGTAGGGTTCTGTGCATTATAATTGTTAACCTGTAAGTTATGTCTTGTCCTTTACTGGGGAGGGTTCTAGTGGGCCTTACGAGGCACTGAGAGGGAAAGAGTGTTAGGTTGAGCAACCATTATGTATGCATATGGTACTCATATCCCAACCTATGGCATGTTTGCAACTCATCATGCCCATACATCACTTAGTACGGGGCTGTTTGGTTTATGTGTATTTGGGGCTGTTTGATCTTGAACTTTCATATATTATATCTATTGCATGCACTCTGTATGATTATTCATCTCATGCATATTTGATTTGTTTGAACATGCTTCTTCAGTATTATTTTAAATTTCTTATCACAATTTATATTATCTTTTGCACTAATTCATATTTATGAGCATTCATGATCATGAAAAATGCGTGAATTTTTGAACCCCCTAAGGAATATTTTAAAATCCGCAACTTTTTGATGATTTTTTTGATTTATTTGCTGGAATAGGTGCTCCTTATAGTGGAGAATCATAATCACAAAAAATTTGAACCGAAAAAACCTCAAAAAGCATGGTTTTAAAGAAAAAAAAATCAATTCTCTGTTAGATACCGCCAACGATAGCTAATTCATTCCAAATTTCTTATTATTTTTAAATTATTTTTATGTTGTTGTAATAGAATATCTTGTTACTGATTTGGCCAAAAATGACCTTTATGTTTCAGCAATTTTTTTCTTATTTCTTATCTATTTCAAAAATCAACTAGAATATTACAAAACAATTTCAAAACACAAAATATGGTTTTCTTGATATTTTTTGAATTTTTGTTTTCTGTATGTTGCTTATTTCATATATAAACAAAAGTGATAAAAAAACAATATTAAGAATGTCTAGCATGAGTAGTTTAACATGTAAGGATTAACTATAATGTGTGATTTGTTACTTTAATCCTTATTGAACATTGCAATGTTTTCTCATTCAATGCAAATTATCATTGACGAGTCTCATTTATATACACATATTTGGACTCATCTGGGCTTGTTTTCATGCATATGCACTTCACTTTCTGCACATTATTGCTTATATTTCACTTGAACATATTTCCTCATGAAGTGCTCATTTTGGCCCATTGTGGTGTGCAATTGCGCACTATTCTGCTGGGGGTAAGCACATGATGATCCCCATGTCTTTATTTTGTTGTTATTATATATTTCTGTGTGCTGGTGGTATGTTCCCCAGCTTGTTAGTTTATATTGCAGGTGGGCAGATCTTCATTCTATGGGAATTGTAACCTGGAGAAATCGCGCGGTCGTGCGATTCCTTGACGCACGATTTCAGCGACAGTGCGATTCTTGCCATACTTATAAATGGTGATCTGCCACGGCTTGTGCGTTTTGTTCGCGCACGGTCAGTTTTGATCGTGCGTGAGAAAAATCACACGAGTTTCCCTCTTTTATCTAAGAATTTATGTCATTTTGCAATTTTCCAGATCGCACGGTCGTGCGTTTATCCTTTACGCACGATCTGGTCGATCGTGCGCGTTCATTTACGGCCCAAAATAGGATTCTGAATTTGGTCGTGCGTTTTTACGCACGGTCATGCGTTTGGTCGCACATGAACAAAATTCTGCAACTCCTCTATTTAAACTGCGATTTTTAGGTTTTCAGGACGCGATTCAGTTCCGCCATTTTCACCGCAAGGAGAGCTCCAGCTCCGTTTTCCTCCACCCTTCCATGAGGGCTTTGCCCTAGGCCGCCTCCATCATCTAAGAGCTTCCAAGGAGAGGGATCTAGCCCTACATCCATCATCATCCAAGGAGAAGGAAGCTTTGGTCCTGTGGCCGGATCGTGACACGAAGAAGACGGGCCATTGGAAGGTAGTGACAGCCTTCTCTACCCCGGACGCAGTTGAGGACCGAGCTTGGACGCGGATTAACAACCCAGCGATTCCAACCGTGAATCTTCGACAAGGCTTTGGATTGGGTCGATTCCTTACTTTCTCCTTCTTTATGTTGATGGTTGTATAAGCTTTATTCCTCTATCTTTTGATGATGTACACTATGAACCATGTTGTCTAATGCTTATTTCATTTTATTGGAATTATCTTGTTCATATGTGTGTATGAGGTGCGCCCCATTCCATCCTCCATCCCGATGTCATGTTCGTGTACCACACTAGCAATTGCTAGTGGCGTGCTTGTCGACGAGGTATTTGCGACCGTTATTCCGTAAGACTACTCTTCCATCTGCCTAGTGAAGCGTGGCATAGCGGCCCGTGTAATCCACCTCGACCCCGCCGGTGCGAACCATTCCATCCGCAAGCCTTCTCGTCCATCCGCCTAGCGAAGCATGGCATAGCGACCTGTGTAATCCATTCGCCTAACGAAGCAGCGCGCTCAAGGCCTGCACAATTCGATTCTGCTTGCCTACTCGTCCATCCTCCCTTGCGAAGCAGCGCGCTCAAGGCTTGCCTAGTCTCCATCCCGCCAAGCGAAGCATTGCATAGCGGCATTGCATAGGAGTAGTTTAATTTCTTTTCTTTATTTTCCAAAAAACAAAACCCCCCTTTTTCTGAAATCCATCCGCTCGAAAGGACTTCAATCTCAAGTCCTTCCTCAATAGTTAACTCCACCTTACTGTGTTCCTTCGAGATTCGATAGTTGGGGATTCACTCCTCGTTTTATATTACTTGAACGATCGGTACACTGCCGTTTCGTGCCGCAGTCTCGCTACCGCCTATAGCGGTGTGCTAGATTCGCGCATCAATCATACATGTAAAAGGAAAAAACCTATGTAGGAAACTTGTGTTTAAAAGCTTATGTATGCCTCTAAGTATGAATGATGTTTTTGTTAGACAATGATACATGCGATCACATTCTGTGATTCCTATATTTGTATTTAATTTTATTTATGCATGTATGTGTAGTGTAATAATGTAACTAATTGATATGCACGGATAAATTACCTGTAGGTCATTATCATGCACCTATTGTTAGAGAAGTGTGGTCGCAAACTATAGATATATGTTTGCATACAAGTGAATTCGGAGACTCCTTCGTAATCAAAATTAAAAAAATCAATGCATAAATGACAAGGATAACTCCACCAAGCACTACTTCTCCTCCTGATAATTCTTCATTAGCATTATGAGGTTGAGCACCTTGGAAAGAATTGTAAAGTGGCATATGCAAACAAATAAAAAAACACCACAAATCTATACTTCTCTTTAGTACACTAAATCACTAAAACAAAATTAATATAATGTTATGTGATTTACCAAGCACTACTTCGCCCCCTGATAAGTCTAAGCATTAAGTGTGTGAAGCACCGTGGTAGTTGTATTATTTTTCTATTGTGCATTGATCTATGTGGAAGTAATTTTACCTTGCATTTTGATGATGTCGTGATTATTTCATTACATGTTACATGTGTCTTGATTATTGCCTATGCATACTCTATCAATTAACAAATTATACACATCATTGTCTTTCATAAACCTTCCACTCATGAGAATTAGGCTTTAAGCTTGAAATCACATATTTCTACATATTTGAGTAAATGCACTAGATGTTTAAGCATGAACTTTACAATGTCTTTAAAGCTTGAATCTCAAATCGTATAACATTGTATTGTTAAATATTTCCATGGTTATACTTTACATGTTTGTCATACTCAATATGAAATATTATTTTAAAAAGGAACAAAATCTCTTGGTTTGTAATAAAAATCTTTATATTATCAACTTGGCTTATCAAACAAAATATATTTAATCTATGAACTATAATGCTAATCTCGTATGATCATCTTTGTCTTCATGCTTACTCTTTACACCTTTTATGTTTTTCAATTCCTTTATGATATCTAATTATATATTTGATTTTTATGTCTATCTTTTCTTATGTTGCGCTCCAATATTTATATGATCATTTGTATATGTTCTTTCGCTTTATATGCATTGTATTTACATTCATGAATCACATTTTTTTCATTATCATTCATGCTTAGTTTTTCTATGTTTCAACATGAATTTTCTTTCAAATGGGGAGATTAAATTGTGATGTTGATGATTCCATGCTTATTTTCTGCCCGTATATTTCCCTATATATCATTATCGTCATGACTATTTTTCATTACATACACTCTTTTGCTCGATCATAATTATTGTAGAAAAATCTAAATCTCTAATAAAAGGGGAGAACAAATAGGGAGAACAATGTTGAAATCTATACTCCACCTACACCCTTTTTTGATAATACCAAAAGGGGGAGTATAAATTGAGAAATCTAGATATCAAGGGGGAGAATAAATTGAGAAATCTAGAAATCTTGGGGGGATAAATAAATCTATACGTGGAGAATAAATAATAAGAACACTCATATAGGGGAGTAGATAATTTAAGAATAACAATTGTTATGTACTTGACCTTTTTTTTCAAAACCTGTTTATATCATTATAATTTACCTCAATATTCTATATACGCAACCTTAATCTAAAATGGCTGATTTCTCATTAGAGGATTTGTTATTATCAAAAATGAGAGTTTATTGGACATGCATTCCGCATCTCTTTGGTTTGAGAATACCAAATCCCATCATATATGTTCGAACCAAAAATGTACCAGGTCCACACTTTCTCAAGCTGGAGAAGGAGGGGGAAAACTGTTGGGTGGTCGGTTACTTTGAGCTACGAGTGAAGCAGGGAGAGAGGAGAAAAAGAGATGGTCGGGAGTAGAAAAGAGAATGTCGAGGGAGACGGGAGTTGAAGGAGTTACTGAGGTCACCGAGGGAGATCGCCCTGCAGGTGGGAGATCACCCAAGCAAGGAGTAAGAGGTCTCCACGGTCTCAAAAATGGAGACTGCTCAAGTCATCGATTGGGGGATGGAAACTCTCTGAAGTCCCAAAACTCGTACCCCTGCCCCTCTATTTGTAGGCGCGGGACCTGCCCGAACGGGCAAGGCCAGGAAAAATGAGCTGCCCGAGTCACGAGTGACCGGCATAAGCAAGACCGCCCGGGAGATGGGAGACTGCTCAGGCTCGGCGACCTGGCGAGATCGCCCGGAAGGGGCGAGACCGCCCGGGCTCGGCGACCTGGCAAGATCGCCCGGAAGGGGTGAGATCGCCCGGAAGGGGCGAGATCGCCCGGAAGGGGCGAGATCGCCCGGAAGGGACGAGATCGCCCGAAGGGGGAGCTCGCCAGGAAGGGGGAGCTCGCCCGGCAAGGGAGAGACTTCCTGGAGGGGGAGTTCATCAGGAAGGGGGAGCTCGCCCGACATGGGCGAGACCGCCCGAAGGGGGAGCTCGCCAGGAAGGGGGAGCTCGCCCTGCAGGGGTGAGACCGCCCGGAGGGGGAGCTCTCCAAGAAGGGGGGCTCGCCCGGCAGGGGGAGCTCGCCCGGCAGGGGTGAGACCGCCTAGAGGGGGAGCTCTCCAGGAAGGGGGAGCTCGCCCGGCAGGGGAGAGACTACCCAGAGGGGGAGCTTGCCAGGCAGGGGCGAGACTGCCCAGAGGGGGAGCTCCCTGCAGGGGAAAGACCGCCCGAAGGGGGAGATCTCCAGGAAGGGGGAGCTCGCCCGGTAGGGGCGAGAGCGCCTGAAGGGGGAGCTCGCCAGGAAGGGGGAGACCGCCCGGGATCTCTGAAATTATCTGGTACCTAAAAAAGGTCAGCTTGAAAAGGGGGATCGCTGATTTCTGGGTAAACAATGTATTTGATCAAGTTTGGTTTATGTTTATAGTATGCAGGAATTAACAGGTATGACAAACTAAAGGAGCAAATTGAACAAACTGATAAATTGGGCTAACACTCTAATCTCTGGGGCCTACCGCGATGTGGTAGCACCACCCACTACCGGTAGCGTTCAATTATGCAACGAGTACCAAAATGCATTCAAATGAAAATATAGGGGGAACAAAGGAGCAAATAGGGGAAGAAGCTAGCGCGGTGCGGTAGGTGTTGCCTAAAATGAAGAATGCCTAAAATGAAGAAATACGCTTACCATTTCTGCTTGATTCAGCACGACAAAAGGTTTACTAAAGGGATACTGATGGCAGTAGGACTTACCCTCGGTGGTAGCTCGCAGAGCTATAAATAGAGTCGGTTCGCTATCTTTTCAAGAACAACGAAGGATGACTCCGAACAAATTTCGTAGCGGCTTGATAGTTTATTTAGGATATGGTCTTAGACACCTAGAGGGGGGTGAATAGGTTTCTTTTGTTTTAGGCTAACTGTTTTCTGATTTTAGGTTGGTAAAATATCAAGCACAAGAAACACTCAAAGATTTATAGAGGTTCCTCAAGACAGGGTGTCTTGAGTAGTCCTCTTTCCCCCTTCACCTTTCTAACAATGAGTTAGATAAGGCCAACTTCTCCAAACTCAGCTCCAAGAGCCTACAGCACAGATCCCTCAGGATCTCTCAGGTTTTCCTAAACCCTACCTCAGGCACAATAGCCCTAGCTCATATCACACAATGATCATACACTCAAGCTGACCTCTCAGCTCTATAGCGCAGGCCAAACAGCCTTATACCCTCAGGCAAAGATGCCTTACAAACTCAGAACAATTAAGTTCCTACATAAGTGATAAGATGGGATTACTATCAGAAGATAAAAGAGCTGGTCTTCTGCTTCTGAACAACTGTTGTTGAAGTTTTGAACCAGGGAGGAGTAGAAATTCCCCAACCTGATTCTTCTTGATCCTTTCCTTCAGATGATGGACTGGATCAGCTTGCTCTTTATTGAGTTGAACAACAGGAGCAATCTATTCTCTCCAATGATCTTCAACGGCTCTTAGTTGTCCTTCTGACAAGTATGGGAGTGATTGGTGGACCCTAAGAAGCCTTTCTACAGCTTGCGCCAAAAGCAGAACCCGCCAGATCATTTTGAATCTGTCTTAGCGGTTGGGCTGAGATGGCATGCTGTCTCAGCGGCTACTTCTGTCCCATCCCGGTGGATCCGCTGAGACAGACAGTCGTCTCAGCGGTTTCTTCTATCTGTAGCTCAGTAGGCCCAAACACCTTCTCAGCGGCTCCTGGCCTTGTCTCAGCAGTTCAGCTGAGACTGAGAGCTTGTCTCAGTGGTTTTGACAGTAAATCTACTGAACATACATCACACCATGGTATGACCTAATCATGTATGGTCATCAAATAGAATGTGGTTTATCAAATACAACTTGCACTTAGCATTGAGGGTGAAGCTTCTTCAAATTAAGGGAGCATTGAGGGTCATTTTCCCAACAATCTCCCCCTATTTGAAGAAGACAGAACGCCATCAAATGCTAAAGTACATACCATATCAATATTTGTCATGTAACTTCATAACATGATAATCATTATATCATACTCATATAAACATTGTTATAATATTTAGGATAAAATTATAACACAAGATATTCATGCCAAGTATGTTACAACCAGAGTTTAACAGCCTACACATGATAGTGCATCACAGATTAACTTAATCAATAACAGTAAAGTAAACTTTTAGCTAAAGCTCAGATTAGTTAATGACATTAGGTGATGACTTCAACATTCCATTCATAAGCAGTTCAGGTAGAGTGATGAGTCACAGTTTAATTTGCATTCACATAATATTTATACATTCATCTAGAGTTTTCTTTTCTTAGAAGAAGAGCATTCAGGAAAATCAGCAGCTGCTTCTTTTCCTTTAGCTGAGGCCAGTTGGTAGACTGCAGCATCCATGTCTTCAACAACCATTTCTTCTTGAACTAGAAGCTCCTTATCTTCAGCAGGTACAGCCATGTCTTCAGGGAGATTTGTGGATGTGTCCTTTTCAGCATTTGCAACTTCAATCTCAGCTATCTTCCTCTTGTTCTCTTGCCTTTGAAAATACAGAAATGGCTTTAGGATGTATCTAGAAGACATCCTTCTTGGGTTATCTTTTCTTATTAGATTGGCTTTGAATACTCTATATCTTTTTGTGTTTCTCTCTAAATGCTTTATCCATTCCTCCGATGGATATAGCTTATCAATCTCTTTTCCAATTTGACCATGGCTTAGCCAGGCATTTAGTATAATTTCTTTGGATTCATCACTCCAATACTCATAATCAGGATCTCTATTCTACACATCCCTTTGCCTGGCCATGTATTCTTCAGTCAGCAATACATGTTCTCTTTCTCTTCTCTTTTTCAATCTCTCATTCTGGGCAATTGCTTCTTGATGTGGGAAATCCTAATTTCTACCCAATTGACATCTAAGATAGGAAGATTCAGAGCTATCCTTGTACCTTGTAGAACTTTCAGTGTAAGGTCAGAATTTATGATAGCATTTGTGTCCTCCCCCTTTCTGGCTTCTTCAAATACCTGTTGATGCAAATCTTGTTTAGCTGTGTAGATTGTGCCAGACAGGGTTTGGAAAGCATTCTCAATATCAGCATGAAACACCTCTTGTAGTTTGACTATTTCAGAATTGAAGTGGGAAGCTGTGACTGAGGCTGCAATATCATCTTTTAGCCCTTCCTTGTTCTTGTCAGCTTCTTGATCCAACTGCATGGCAGTGGAGTAGACATAATCTTGAAGATGATTGGTTGATTTCTCTATCACTTCATCTATTTTGCTGACATAATTTTTGACATATGACATATCTTATTCAGATAGTCTGAGTTGTTTGTCCATGGATCTTAGAATTGTATTCTGAGAAATTACTGTCTTCTCAGCAAGGTCAAAGCATTTGGTCATCTGTTTGTTGAGCATTTCAGTGTTCTCTTTTATCTCCTTGACCTCAGTCATGACTTCATCCTTCATATTCCTGATGGACTGATCAATATATTCCCTGACTGATGTAACTGATTGATCCACATGTGTCTTCATGGAAGTGAGATGAGACTGTAGCAATAGGTTGATAACATTGAGAAGATTCTTATTAGGTGAGTTGGAAGTGGAGGCTTGCTGAATATTGATCATTGGGGCTAGGGGCCTTGGTGAACTTTGAGGGTTGATAATGTTGAGAACTAGGTTGACTGGAGGTTCAGGCAAGACTTCAGCTGGGGCATCCACCGGCTTAACAAATGATGTTATATCATCAATGTGATCTGGGTGGACTTGATCATCATCCAGATCATCTTCATCACCATTATCTTGATTATCATCCAGATTATCATCATCATCATTATCTTGCTCCTCCCCCTCAGAGAGAGCATCCTTGACAGATGAGTCCAGGAAGGCTGGGACAATTAGTTAAAGTTAGAGTTAAATAAGTCTTAATAAGCATTCTGTGTGCAGATCACGTTGGTAGTTGTACTCTTTATTTATGTGCATTGAAATATTGTGGAAGTAATAGTATTTGTGTATTTTAATGTTATGTTATTTCATTATATATGTCATGTGTTTTTGATTGATTCACTTGTATACTTTATCAAAACACTACTTTGTACACATCATTATCTTTCATAAAACTTCTACTCATGAGAATTGGATCCTAATGCTCATCTACTAAATTCTCTACAAACTTAAGTAAATGCACTATATAACAAAGCATGATCGCTACAATGTTTATGTTTACTTGAAATGCAAATTTGATTACATTTTAGTATTTATATCTTTTCTTGATATCATCAAATCATGCTTGCAATTTTATCTTAATGAAATAGCATCTCTTGAATCTATAACTCGAACATCAACTTTTCAAATTTAAAACTCATTATCCTTTATATGATTTTATCTTCTAAAATGATGTTTATGTTTAAGAGTGCTCATTATATTCTTCTGCTAAGTTTACCACTTATGCTCATTCATGTCTATTATTTTTAACATCGTGGTTTTTCTTTTCAACAAATGGTATCTTAAAATAGAATGCTTACTTTATCATGTCAGCTATGTTGCTTACTACTATTTGTTCCATCATGCTTATATTTTTCTCAACAAGTAGTATTTAACAAGCTTTTGATTGCATCCTATTTTTCTTCTCGACATAGAACATATTACTCCTTTTTGCACACTCTCACCTAAACCCTCTTTTGATACTACCAAAAGGGGAGAATAAATTGCATAAATCTAATATTTAGGGGGAGTATATTATAATGATTTCAAACTCAAAGAAAGTATCTTTGTAGGGGAGTAATCATATATGAGGTGCATACACTATCATATGCTCGATCATGGCAATCCTTCAATAAGTGGTTCCTAATCAAAATTAGTGGATACACACTCATCCCTACCCACTTTTGCTAATAACAATGGGGGAGAAGAAATTGAGAAATCTAGTCAAATAGATATTTAGGGGGAGTAAATTATAAGAGAACACTTATGTAGGGAGAGGACTTCATATAGAAAGAGTATGCATTATTGCTTTCAAATCTATCATGCTTTTAACCTGTTATTCATGCATATCTTATTACCGCACTTATCTATAAACACAAAAGGTCTTAATCTCATTAATTTCTCATACAGGTATTTGTTATTATCAAAAGGGGGAGATTGTTGGAGCCTATGTTCCGCATCTCTTTGTTTGAGAATAACAAATATCGTGTTGTATTTGATCTTGTATTTTGTGTGTTTATAGTGTGCAGGTTGTACATGAACTATAACTAAACATCCCTATGAGTAGTATACTGAATGGAGATGACACTCTGGAAAGAGAGCTAACGCCCCGCATTAGTTGTTAATGCGCGGGTTAACTTCCGTCGAGAAGGAATCCGTCGAGAAGAAATGTCGTCGAGAATGAATCCGTCGAGAAGCCAGAGACAACGCCAGGTGTTAGGTCTTAACTGTTGGATCTTACGGCGCCCTTAGAGGGGGGGGGGGGTGAATAAGGGAATAAAATTCTTTTTATAAATTTTAAGATAATTCTTAAGTTGTTTTGATTAATAGGAAATAATAATGACAATTTAGTAATAACAATTTGCAATAATGAAATTTTACGCCAATTGAGAGAAATCAAAGTAAACACAAAAGAGACATGATTATATTATATGAAAAAGTGTTTACATAAAATTTGATTTCTATATCGCTAGAAATCGGAGGCGTACAAATGTAGATTTCTTTTCCTTTTCTATACCGACTTGTATCCCCACAAACCGGTTGGCTTTAGCCTATCCTTCCCCGGATATGGCCTCAAGCCGCTCTAGCCAATCCTTCCCCGGATATGGCCTCGAGCACCCCGTAGATCTAATCCCCTAGACCTAGTCGCCAACTCATGCGGCGAATTCCCCATAAGCCGCGCAAGGACCTAGTCGCCAAAAACAAGGCGATTTTACTACAAGATAAAAATAAAGAAATGAAGTAAATAACAAGCAAACTCCCTCTTGAGATTTCTGGAGATGAGGATGAAGGATCGCTGACGCACAAGCGAGGTCGAAGCGATCGTTCTTCGGATGCAGCGTGATGGCTTCCTTCTCCAGAATTTCTTCTTTGGCTTTGAGTGGGAGATGATGTTTTGGCAGAGTAGCAGCACGAGAGTATGGGGACAAGTAATCTCTCTGGAAGGTCTCACCAAAATGAGAGAGAGCCCAGCCTTTAATAGAACTTGGAGCTAGCGCCTGCAGGAGTGGCTAGCGCCTGCGGTAGCGTTCGTGTGGAGCGGTTGCACAACCGTCGGTGGCGTGGCGCTGTGCATGAACTGGAGATAGCGTCTGGCGGTAGCGATAGCGGGAGATAGCGCTGGCGGTAGCGGTAGCGGTAGCGATTACGAAACCGTCGCGTGCACGAACTCGAGATAACGCCTGGCGGTAGTGATAGCGCTGGCGGTAGCGGTAGCGCTAGCAGTAGCGCTGGCGTTAGCGATAGCGTCGGCGGTAGCGCTGCTCCTTTCAAAAGTTTGTTCCAAGCTGCTTTCTACCTGTGGAGTATTGCACCTATAGTTCCTGCACACTATAAACACACTACAAGCAATATCAAATACAATATGTGATTTGTTATTCTCAAACAAAGGGATGTGACACACATGTCCAACATTAACATTAGGCGCTAGCCATTCGAAGAAATGAGATGCCGGTCGACGAATTTGTGATCGACGAAATAAGGTTCCGATCGACGAAAATTGCGGTTGACGAAATGGGATTTCGTTCGACGACATTGCGTTCGACGAACGTTGATGACGTTCGACGAAATGAAATTTCGTTCGATGAAATTTGATGGCGGTCGACGAAATTGCGTTCGACAAAATGAGATTCTGTTCAACGAAATTTGTTGACGTTCGACGAAATAAGATGTCGTTCGACGAAAATTCACAAACTGCCACGATCTTGACGGTTGCGCGATTTCAGCCATGACAGTGCACGCTCACTAACGCCAGTGTTAACTCTTAATGCCACGCGTTAGCTCCCGAGGCTATTTAAAGTACAACCCCTCTCATTCCTTTTGAGATGATTCCAGAATTCCAATAATGTGAAGAGAGGCTCGTGTACAACAATTAATAGATCTCCCTTGGGCTATCATGAAGATCTAAAGAGGATTTTGAAGGAGAAGGTCTACAATGCATATTCCATACGAAGGACGATCGTTTCAAGAACGCCAACATCTACATCGCCTTCATCTTCACCTTCAGAATTTCTTGGGGAGTTTCTCTTTACTTATCTTGTAATATTTTACTTTTTCCTTTTGTAATTTGTGTGGAGAAATCGTTCGGGGAGAACATCAGATTCCGGGAAGGATTCAATGGGTAATTCGTCGCGGTTGTTGGCGACTAGGTCCTTATGCGGCTTAGGGGGTAATTCGCCGCCTTGTGCGTGACGACTAGGTCATGGGTAGATCTAGGGGGTGGCCAGAGGCCTTATCTGGGGATAGATAGGCTATAGCCAACCGGTCCTTGGGAGAAGGACCGGTGAAACAACAAAAAGTGTTTTTACATATTCTCGCCTTGATTTCTAGCGTTATAGAAATTAAACATTTGTGTATTCAATTTATTATGAAATAAAATCATGTCTTTTAATGTTCTATTCAATTGATTTTATTTCCTCTTCAAGAATGTTTTAATTTATATTTCATTAAAGTATTAAAATTAACATTTGTGTAATTATCTTTGAAATACAATAATCGTTTTCATCATCTCTGATTTTCTGGAATTGTATTTAATTTAAGATTTCATAAGAAAAATCACTGCGGCAATCTTTTTGTGATAAGGATTATTTTCTGGAGAGCTAACGCCCAGCGTTAACACTTAATGCCAGGCGTTAGCAACAGTTAACAAAAAGTTTTGTTCTCTTGTTTAAAAAGGAATCTTCAATACAGTCTTTTCTGAGATATCAAAATATATTTTCTTATAAAATATTCCTAAACTCTGATCACAAACTTTGATAAATTTAATTAAGATTCAAAAATTCCATAAAACCCTTATTCACCCCCCCCCCCCCCCCCCCCCCTCTAAGGGCATCGTAAGATCCAACATCTACAACATGAGTTTTCTTGTTATAAACTCTATAAGCTCTACTTTGTGAGCTATAGCCAACAAGAACCCCCACATTGCATTTCTCTGTGAACTTTGTTAATTGAGATATTCCATTGTTTAAAATATAGCATTTCGAGCCAAAGATTCTAAAATATGAAATTGTAGGTTGTTTGCCTTTCAGAATTTCATAGGGGGTTGTTCCATGAACCTTATTGATGTAAGCTCTATTGATTACATAGCATGCAGTATTGACTGCCTCAGCCCAAAAGTATTCTAGGAGTGAGGAGTCACTAAGCAATGTTCTCCCAGCTTCTATCAAGGTCCTATTCCTCCTCTCAGGCACAACATTTTGTTGTGGAGTCCTTGGGGAGGAGAACTCTTGGGTGATACCATATTCTTGACAGAACCTTATCATGGCTTCAGATTGAAATTATGTGTCATGGTCAGTCCTAGTCCTGACCACAACACATTGTAAGTCACTCTGAATTGCCTTGAGATGATTTATAAAGACATTCAAACTATCAGACTTCTTCTTAAGGAAGAATACCCATGTATATTTTGAGTGATCATCAACAATCACCAAAGTATACAACTTCTCTCCTAGGCTCTGAATTGGCAAAGGACCAAACAAATCCATATTCAAGAGATAAAGACATCTTCCAGTGTCTTTGGAGCCAATACTTTTAAAGGTGGCCCATGTTTGCTTACCCATTTGGAAAGCATGACAGAGACCACTTTTAATACATTTTAAATTAGGACTATTCCTAACAAGGTTTTTAGAGAATAATCTATACATTGTCTTGTAGTTAATGTGAGCAAGTCTCTTGTGCCATTGAACACAAAGAGACTCATTCTCATTAGCTACTAGACATACAGATGTAAGAGAATTACTGCATATAAAGTCTAAGCAATAAAAATTCCCACTCCCAGTGCCTGAGAGAATGGTCTCTAAGTCATTAGACTTTTTGATCAAGCACTTGTCATTGTGGAATTCAATGATATAGCCTAGATCACATAGCTTATTCTTACTAGGTTGTGTTGCGACCCTTCAACATAAGCTACCCTTGTGATTGAGACTATTCCATTGGAGATCATACCATATCCCTTGGTGATTCCTCTTTCAGATCCCCCAAAGATAACTTTGGGTCCATTCTTCACAGCCTTGTAGTCCTGTAGAAGATTTCTTGTTCCTGTCATGTGCCTTGAGCACCCACTGTCTAAGTACCATATTTGGTTGAGGCTGGTACTTGAACTATCCTGCAAGAAGGAGTTTAGTTACCCTTAGGAGCCCAAACAGCTTTGGGTCCTAGGTCCTTGTTAGCATGATGAAATGACCTAACACTAGCTGCACCCTTTGCAGGAAGTCTTATCTTTGCACATGGTACATTGGGATTGTGCCAACAGTCTATGGCAAAGTGTCCCACTTTATCACAGCACCAACATTCATGAATGTTGTATCTCCTCTTCTGAACATTTCTTGAGGGGAGTGCAGCACTGTGCATATGTTCAGGAGGGGAGACAACATCATTTCTCTTATTTCTTCCAGCAAGGATTTGGCTGAAAGTCAATCTGTGGACAGTCTTATTAGTCTTTGTTTTAATTGAATCAGCTTGTTGTGGCTTTTGGGCAAGGCAAGATTTGATGGCATTAGACACTGAGCAACTAGACTTGTCTACTGATTTGACAGCAGTCATGTTCTTAGCTGAATTAAATTTAGAAGAGCTTGCTTCCTTATTCTTGAATGAAGGGGTTGAAGTACCAAATACAAAAGGTCCAGGTTGGGCCATTTGAATTTCCTCATAGGAAGCCTTCATAGCACTCAATCCCATGCCCTTTCTTCCACTATGGGAAGGAGTGTTTTCCTTCCTATAGGTACTTCCATTCTTCTAGTGGCCATACATGCTTTCATGATCATACCTGTTGGAGGGAAGTAACACCTTTTGAAAGGTGGTTTGAGGCTTAGCCTTACCCCTGCTCTTTTCTCCACTCCCTTCTCCTACTTCCAATGTGTTGTATCCTAGTCCTCTCATATTGGTTTGAGAGGAGAAGGTGTTAATAATAGGGAGCATAGATTTGGGCTTGGAGAATTGAGCCACCAGGCTCTTCTCTCTCAGAAGCTTCACCTCAAGGTCCTTGATGACCTTGTTCTTCCAGGATATGGTGCTCAAATGGACAATTATTATCCCCTTCAGATGGTTAATTTCTCTATACATCTGACCCATCTTGGTAGATGATTCAGTGCACTCTTGTTTTTTCCATCTTAAGGGAAGCAATCTCTTGGGCTTGCCTCTTGGCCAGCTTTTTGCTCTTTTTCAGAGCTTCCAAGAGAGCACCATATTTGTCAATCAATTGATTGACATCTTCCTCAGTTTCTGAATCACTTCCACCAATTGATGAAGGTGCTCCAGATTCTGGGTCAGTCTCATAATCAGAAGAGGAGATGGAGTGAATTAATACCTGTTCATTTTCAGAGATGTTCTAACTGTCCTCCTCAATAGTGATGGTCATGAGGTCTAACTGAACATTGTCCTCTTCATCCTCCTCTAAATCACTGTCTGAATGTGATAGAGGGGCCCTGATTCCAATTCTGGTAGCAGGATAATCATCTTCCTTTTCTGCTGCAAACAGCCCAATATAGGCTTCTTCTTCAGCATCTGAATCTGAGGATGAGGATTCAAACTCACTCCATCTTTTTCCTTTCTTTGCAAGGAAGGATTTTTCACCCTTCCTATCCTTTTGGTTGTGATGCTTCTTATCACCCTTTTTCCTTCCTTTTGACTGGACAGTCAGCTATGACATGTCCAGGCTTACTGCAGCAATAGCAAATGATGTTATTTGAAACATGTTTACCAGATTTAGAATCATACCTGTCACCCTTTGGGTGATGCCTTTCAGATTTGTTGTAGTCTTTCTTGGAGTGTGAGGAGGAGGTGGGCTTGTTCTTCCACAGCTTTCTCCTCATCGTCTTCTTGAACTGCCTTGAGAAGGCAACAAACTCTTCATCAGAGGAAGAGCTATCGGAGGTGCTGATTTCAGATTTCTAAGATTCAGCAAACCTCCTTGGAGGAGACACCATCCCTCGCTTGCTTTTCTTGGAGCTGTCAGCCTTAAGAGCCACAGATTTCTCCCTTGCATGAGCCCTTAGTGAGGTGTCCTCTTCCTTGCAGATAACTGCATCTCATAGGAGAGCAGCTTTCCAACAGTGTATGAGTAGGAGTCTCACCAAGCCTTGTCACTTCCCTGATTGCACAAATTTTTGTGTCCCAATCCCTAATTAGAGATCTAAGGAACTTATCATTCAGCTTATAATCAGTGAACACTCTCTCATAGGTTCTTAGTTCATTTACTATCCTAAAGAACCTTCCATAGCACATGGAAATGCTCTCCGGGCTCAGCTGCCTGAAGGCTTCATATTCTTGATTGAGGGGTGACTTTCTATCATCCCTCACCTCAATTGTTCCTTCCATATATACTACTAATGTATCCCACATTTCCTTGGCAGTTGTGCAGTGTACCAAGTTCTGAAATATAGAGTCATCAATTGCATTAACAATTATGTTTTATGCTCTTATAGTAAACAGTGCAAGTTCATCCTTGGTCAAGTCATTGAAGACATTGGCCACTCTCCTTGTTGGATCTATGGTGGAGGCAGTTTGAAAGGTGAAGGGCCCTTATTTTACTGTGATGTAAATCCTTGGGTCAGATGCTTCCAAGAACAATCTAACCCCTTGCTTCCATATGCCAAAGTTTTCTTTGTTGCATATGGGCAACTTCATGGATCCCATCTCCTTCTGCAATCTAGTGGAGGCCATTGGATTGAGATAAGACTATTCCTTTATAGGATCTGGTCAGACAGTTATGTCCTTCTTGACCAACCTCCCTCTGATACCACTTGATAGTTTATTTAGGATATAGTCTTAGACACCTAAGGGGGGGGGGGGGTGAATAGGTTTCTTTTGTTTTAGGCTAACTGTTTTCTGATTTTAGGTTAGTAAAATATCAAGCACAGAAAACACTCAAAGATTTATAGAGGTTCCTCAAGACAGGGTTTCTTGAGTAGTCCTCTTTCCCCCTTCACCTTTCTAACAATGAGTTAGATAAGGCCAACTTCTCCAAACTCAGCTCCAAGAGCCTACAACACAGATCCATCGGGATCTCTCAGGTTTTCCCAAACCCTACCTCAGGCACAACAGCCCTACCTTAGATCACACAATGATCCTACACTCAAGCTGACCACTCAGCTATACATCTTAGGCCAAACAGCCCTACACCCTCAGGCAAAGATGCCCTACAAACTCAGAACAATTAAGTTCCTACAGAAGTGATATGATGGGATTACAATCAGAAGATAAAAGAGGTGGTCTTCTGCTTCTGAACAACTGTTGTTGCAGTTTTGAACCAGGGAGGAGTAGGAATGCCCCAACCTAATTCTTCTTGATCCTTTCCTTCAGATGATGGACTGGTTCAGCTTGCTCTTTCTTGAGTTGAACAACAGGAGCAATCTCTTCTCTCCTTGCAGCCTCAGGTAATTAGAAAGTGAAAGCTTCTTGGCTGTCGACAATGAAACAGTAATCTTGTTCTTCTTTTGTGTTCTCGAGTGTAAAAATGTAGGAGAGTGTGTTACAAAGCCCTAACTTATTCTTTTTATACTCCAATGATCTTCAAGGCTGAGATGGCCTACTGTCTCAGTGGCTACTTCTGTCCCGTCCCAGCGGATCTGCTGAGATAGACAGTCGTTGTTGAAACCGATTTCTCGGTCTGTGGAGTTCGGGGCCCCCAACAAGTTGAGGGGTGGCCAACTCTTACTTCCCCCAAGGGAGAGCTCTAGGTTGAAGGTGTTGGAACTATGAACTGGACCAAGGGCTCGGCGGGGAGGTCCCACCACATACCCGGAAGATCTTTAGAGCGCTTCCCCTCCCAAGCCAAGGTCGAGCTTGGGCACCATTGGAGGCTCTCCTCACCCCACTAGAGAGACTTGGGGAGAGGGAGGGAGAAAGAGAGAGCTAGACTAGAACCAGCTTGCCCCCTTGGTCCTATTTATAGGATTTCTGGATTTGGGCTTCAAATAACCAAACTTTGGCCTATCAGATTACCAAAATACCCTCGGATTTGGCTGCGGATAGCCAAATCCCACTGTTCTGCAGCGCTAAACACAGACCAAACCCTCCCCCCGGAACTGGGCGAGAGGGGGTACCACGCGGGGCTCGGCGAGCCCACTAACTAGGGTAGGGCGAGACCCGGGGGTCGGCCCCCTGCTGGTCTCGCCCCCCTGCTGGGGCTGGGCGAGACCCAGCCGGGTCGGACCCCGGCTGGTCTCGCCCCTCTGCTGTGGCTGGGCGAGACACAGCCAGGGTCGGCCCCCTGCTGGTCTCTCCCCTCTACTGGGGCGGGGGCGAGGGGTGGTCGGAGGCCTCCTCCCCTCGCCTCCCTGCTGAGGATGGGCGAGACCCAGCCAGGGTCGGCCCCCTGCTGGTCTCGCCCCTCTGCTGGGGCGGGGGCGAGGGGGGCCAGAGGCCTCCTCCCCTCACCCCCCTGCTGGGGCTAGGCGAGACCCAGCCAGGGTCGGCCCCCTGCTGGTCTCGCCCCTCTGCTGGGGATGGGCGAGACCCAGCTAGGGTCGGCCCCCTGCTGGTCTCGCCCCTCTGCTGGGGCGGGGGCGAGGGGGGACCGGAGCCTCCTCCCCTCGCCCCCCTGCTAGGGCTAGGTGAGACCCAGCCAGGGTCGGACCACTGCTGGTCTCGCCCCTCTGCTGGGGCGGGGGCGAGGGGGGGCCGGAGGGCTCCTCCCCTCGCCCCCCTGCTGGGGCTGAGCGAGACCCAGCCAGGGTCGGCCCCCTGCTGGTCTCCCCCTCTGCTGGAGCAGGGGCGAGGGGGGGAGGCCTCCTCCCCTCGCCCCCTGCTAGGGCTTGTGCGGGGGCGAGAGGAGCTCGCCCCCCTTACCTTGGGGCGGGGCGAGTGGAGCTCGCCCCCTACCTCGGGGCGGGGCGAGTGGAGCTCGCCCCCTACCTCGGGGCGGGGCGAGTGGAGCTCGCCCCTCCTAGCTTGGGGCGGGGCGAATGGAGCTCGCCCCCCTACCTTGGGGCGGGGCGAGTGGAGCTCCCCCCCCCTACCTTGGGGCGGGGCGAGTGGAGCTCGCCCCCCTACCTTGGGGCGGGGCGAGTGGAGCTCGTCCCCTACCTTGGGGCGGGGCGAGTGGAGCTCGCCCCTACCTTGGTGTGGGGTGAGTGGAGCTTGTCCCCCTACCTACTGGGTCTCGCCCCCTCCTGGTGAGGGCGGGGCGAGAGGGAGGGCTGGCCCCTCCTCCTCTCGCCCCTCTACAAGGGCTGGGCGAGCGGGAGGCCTCCGCCTCCACCGCTCGCCCCCTCGCCTCTACTACTCTTCCTGTCTGGGACCATGCTACCAGATAAGACTCTAAGGGGCCCTTAGGAGTACACTCGGCGAATATGGGGTTGTACACAATCCCCGCTCTTTTCGAGCGAGGTACAAGCTCGGAATGAAATGTCCAACCCCACATATTCGGCGAGTGGAGCTGAAAATCGCGCCATAGGCGAAACCCCCCCTGGGAAAAAACACTTAGCCTCCTCAAGAGGTCCTCCAACCCTGCCAGTTAGCGAGAGCCCAGCTAGCGATACCACCTTGGGAAAAAACATACATCCACCCCGAGTGGTCTCCAACCCCGCCGGCTAGCGAGACCACCTCGGGAGAAAAACATACAACCTCCCCGAGATGTCTTTCCACCTTGCCGGCTAGTGAGAGCCCGGCTAGCGGAGTACCCTTGGGAGAAAAAATCAACCTCCCCGAGAGGTCTTCCCACCTCGCCGGCTAGCGAGAGCCCGGCTAGCGGAGTACCCTCGCGAGAAAAAACACAACCTCCCCGAGAGGTCATCCCACCTCACCGGCTAGCGAGAGCCTGGCTAGCAGAGTACAGTCGGGAGAAAAATATTTAGAGAACTTCCTGCCTCCGAGCGGTTCCCGGCCCTGCCAGCTAGGTGGGAGTCTGGTCAGCGGGCCAGCATCGGGGCTAGGGTCGACACCTTCTAGGAGCCAAGCTCAACTAGAGGTGGATACAAGGTCGACACACTCTAGGAGCCAGGCTTAACTAGACGTGGATACAAGGTCGACACACTCTAGGAGCCAGGCTCAACTAGAGGTGGAGCATTTTTCTTTCCTGCCCCGAGCGGTTCCCGGCCCTGCCAGCTAGGTGGGAGTCTGGTCAGCGGGCCAGCATCGGGGCTAACTGCCTTTGAAACCTGCCACTGAGTGAGCCTACGGCCCTGCCAGCTAGGTGAGAGCCTGGTCAGCGGGTCTGCTCGCGGCTAACTGCCTTTGAAACATGCCACCGAGTGAGCCTACGGCCCTGCCAGCTAGATGAGAGCACGGTCAGCGGGTCTGCTCGGGGCTAACTTCCTTTGAAACCTGCCCCCGAGTGAGCCAACGGCCCTGCCAGCTAGGTGAGAGCCTGGTCAGCAGGTCTGCTCGGGGCTAACTGCCTTTGAAACCTGCCACCGAGTGAGCCTACGGCCCTGCCAGCTAGGTGAGAGCCTGGTCAGCGGGTCTGCTCGGGGCTAACTGCCTTTGAAACCTGCCACCGAGTGAGCCTACGACCCTGCCAGCTAGGTGAGAGCCTGGTCAGCGGGTCTGCTCGGGGCTAACTGCCTTTGAAACCTGCCACCGAGTGAGCCTACGGCCCTGCCAGCTAGGTGAGAGCCTGTTCAGCGGGTCTCCTCGGGGCTAAGTGCCTTTGAAACCTGCCACCAAGTGAGCCTACGGCCCTGCCAGCTAGGTGAGAGCCTGTTCAGCGGGTCTGCTCGGGGCTAACTGCCTTTGAAAACTGCCACCGAGTGAGCTTACGGCCCTGCCAGCTAGGTGAGAGCCTGGTCAGCGGGTCTGCTCGGGGCTAACTGCCTTTGAAACCTGCCACCGAGTGAGCCTACGACCCTGCCAGCTAGGTGAGAGCCTGGTCAGCGGGTCTGCTCAGGGCTAAAGTCGACACCTTCTAAGATCCAAGCTCAACTAGGGGTGGATACAAGGTTGACACACTCTAGGAGCCAGGCTCAATTAGAGGTGGATACAATGTCGACACACTCTAGGAGCCAGGCTCAGCTAGAGATGGAGTATTTTTCCTTCCTGCCCCGAGCGGTTCCCGACCCTGCCAACTTGGTGGGAGCCTGGTCAGCGGGCCAGCATCGGGGCTAGGGTCGACACCTTCTAGGAGCCAAGCTCAACTAGGGGTGGATAGAAGGTCGACACACTCTAGGATCCAGGCTCAATTAGGGGTGAATACAAGGTCGACGCACTCTAGGAGCCAGGCTCAACTAGAGGTGGATACAAGGTCGACACACTCTAGGTTGAAGGTGTTGGATCAATGAACTAGACCAAGGGCTCGGCGGGGAGGTTCCACCACATACCCGGAAGATCTTTAGAGTGCTTCCCCTCCCAAGCCAATGTCGGGCTTGGGCACCACTGGAGGCTCTCCTCACCCCACTAGAGAGACTTGGGGAGAGGGAGGGAGAAAGAGAGAGCTAGACTAGAACCAGCTTGCCCCCAAATGGTGCCTCCCTTAGTCCAATTTATAGGATTTCTGGATTTGGGCTGCAAATAACCAAACTCTGGCCTATCGGATTACCAAAATACCCTCGGATTTGGCTGCGGATAGCCAAATCCCGCTGTTCTGCAGCGCTAAACACAGACCAAACCCTCCCCCGGAACTGGGCGAGAGGGGGTACCACGCGGGGCTCGGCGAGCCCACTAACTGGGGTGGGGCGAGACCCGGGGATCGGCCCCCTGCGGTCGCTGGGCGAGACCCAGCCAGGGTCGGACCCCTGCTGGTCTCGCCCCTCTGCTGGGGTTGGGCGAGACCCAGCCAGGGTCGCCCCCCTGCTGGTCTCGCCCCTCTGCTGGGGCGGGGGTGAGGGGGGTCGGAGGCCTCCTCCCCTCGCCCCCCTGCTGGGGCTGGGCGAGACCCAGCCAGGGTCGGACCCCTGCTGGTCTCGCCCCTCTGATGGGGCGGGGGCGAGGGGGGCCGGAGGCCTCCTCCCCTCTCCCCCTGCTGGGGCTGGGCGAGACCCAGCCAGGGTCGGCCCACTGCTGGTCTCGCCCCTCTGCTGGGGTTGGGCGAGACCCAGCCAGGGTCGGCCCCCTGCTGGTCTCGCCCCTCTGCTGGGGCGGGGGCGAGGGGTGGTCGGAGGCCTCCTCCCCTCGCCCCCCCTGCTAGGGCTGGGCGAGACCCAGCCAGGGTCGGCCCCCTGTTGGGGCTGGGCGAGACCCAGCCAGGGTCGGCCCCCTGTTGGGGCTGGGCGAGACCCAGCCAGGGTCGGCCCCCTGCTGGTCTCGCCCCTCTACTGGGGCGGGGGCGGGGGGGGGGGGGGGGGGGGGGGGGGGGGGGGGGGGGGGGGGGGGGGGGGGAGGCGGAGGCCTCCTCCCCTCGCCCCCCTGCTGGGGCTGGGCGAGACCCAGCTAGGGTCGGCCCCCTGTTGGTCTCGCCCCTCTGCTGGGGCGGGGGCGAGGGGGGGTCGGAGGCCTCCTCCCCTCGCCCCCCTGCTGGGGCTGGTGCGGGGGCGAGTGGAGCTCGCCCCCCTTACCTTGGGGCGGGGCGAGTGGAGCTCGCCCCTACCTCGGGGCGGGGCGAGTGGAGCTCGCCCCTCCTACCTTGGGGCAGGGCAAATGGAGCTCGCCCCCCTACCTTGGGGCGGGTGATAATGCTAAATCTAGTTAGTTTAATTAGGTTATTTTTAGGTTATTTACTCTTACTTTTTGCTTATTGTTGTTTACCTAAATGCAATTTTGGTTCATTTTCCTATTTTTAGTGCTAACTTAAGTTTTCTGAATTTTCAGGTCAAAAATGCAAAATTCCCTAAGTCACGCCCTAGGTCACGCCCGTGACCTAGGGCGTGTAAGTTGTTGTTTCCAGTTAAGCTGCTGCCACCATAATTCAGAAGATCTGGTCAGACACGCCCAAAGTACACGGCCGTGACACACAAGTCCCACCCGTGACACGCAAGTCACGCCCGTGACCAGCCCGTGAACAGCTCAGATTCGACCAGCTGACCACCGAATTGGTCACGCCACTGTTACACGGGCATGCTTCCAGTCACGCACGTGACTGCCACGTCAGCCAGCCGCCAGCGCCCATGACCGGACTAACCACCAAAATGGTCACGCCCTCAGTCACGGGCATGACCTAGGGCGTGACCCATCAAATCGCGTCAGAATCGTGCGCCGAACCTGATCCAAGCCGCAGAATTGATTAAACAATGTCACGCCCCTAGTCACGGGCGTGACTGAGGGCGTGACCGAGGCAGAAAAATTTCTATAAATTGAAATGACCTCCAAGCTTTCCCCATTCAGTTTTTGGAAGAGAGAAATGGTGCTACTACTCTATTTTCAGTGATTTTCGTGTTATTCAATTCTCTTTCTCTCTCTCTCTCTTATTTCAATGCATTTCCTTTTCTAGTTTTCATATGAATGTTGTAATGCCTTTGTAATTTCCTTTCATAGTGTATTACTAATGCTTAGTAGGCTTTCCATGCAAATGCAATCTCAGTTGAACTTTTGTTTAATAAAAATTGCATGTTTTTGTTCTCTTAAAATCTTCATCATTTCTCTCTCCTACCCCTCCACCATGAGCAACTAAATCCTCATAGTACTCGATCTTGATGATCTGAGGATGAGTTGATCAAGTTATGATCCTTTAGTCTTCTTTCACTTTCTAAAGTTTTGGGCCTTATATTTACTCTTAATTAAAATTAAGTGGAGCTATATTATCGATGTATAGTCCACACCTTTGCTTTCATTCTTGGCTAGCCGAGAGGCCGATAGTCTGAAGTGAGCACTTAAGAGTAAAGGGAGTTACACACATTTCTCGAGAGAGAATGACGTAAATCTCCTGGATTGGAGTCAAACCCAATAGCGGGGTTCACCACTTAAAGCGAGTTTTAGGTATTCGAATACGGGACGAGAGTTCGGTCTGATTTTCCTAAACTCAGTTGGGCATATCTTCGAGAGAAGCATGTTCAAACTATAGGAACCCCCACGGTCAAGCTACCCTTACTTTATTAAGTTTTAAGTTTGCTTTTGAATTTTAATCAACTTAAGCCGAAGTAAGTTAAGATCGAGTGCTATTTCTTAATCATCGTTTAGCCGTACTTTTATCCAGCTTTTATTTCAACTTAGCAGACAAAACCTTCCAAAAAATTATTAAGATAAAATAATAGTAATTCGTTTGAGTATAAGTAATCAACGGTTCTCGGATTTTAATACGACACTTGTGTTCCTATACTACAGTTCGATAGGTATACTTGCCTTCTCGGATTGCTAGTTCGGATTTTATTTCGTGCAAGCGGAATTTTAATCATCAAGTTTTTGGCGCCGTTGCCGGGGACTCGCATTTTGTTGATATTTTGAAAGAACGAATCTATTACTTTTATCACCTCTTTTTCTCTCCTCTTTCTTGAAAAACAAAATTAATTCAAAAAAAAAAAGACCTTTTCTTTTTCGAATTTCTCAATCTTATTTTCCCTTCTCTCTTTCTAGTTTATGACCCGAGCGAATCCGTCAGAACTTGTAGACTTGGACCAAGAACTTGAGCGTACTCTTCGGAGAAAATCGCAAGTTCAAGATCCTACATTCCAAGAACTGGCTGAGGATTCGGAGTCGGTTGTTAATATGGGCGAACCTAACCAAAATGAAGTCCCCAACATGGTTGCGGCCCCTGAATGGACTATGTCCCATTATGCAAGGCCTAACCTGGAAGGGACGGAAACTAGTATAGTCCGCCCTGCCATAAATAATAATAATTTTGAACTAAAGCCAAGCATAATTCACATGGTGCAGCAATACGTGCAGTTCGACGGATTACAAGATGAAGATCCGAATGCACATATTGCTAGCTTCCTTGAAATCTGTGACACCTTCAAAATAAATGGTGTTACGGATGATGCAATTAGGCTAAGACTCTTCCCATTTTCTTTAAGAACAAAGGATAAGCAGTGGTTGTCAACTCTACCTAGAGGTTCTATCACCACTTGGGCCCAGTTAACTGAAAAATTTCTAACTAAGTATTTTCCACCTGCGAAAACTGCTAAGCTTAGAAATGATATTTCTTCTTTTTGCCAAATAGATTTTGAAACGCTATATGATACCTGGGAAAGGTATAAAGAATTCTTAAGACGTTGCCCTCATCACGCTCTGCCTGTATGGTTACAAGTGCAGACGTTTTATAACGGGCTAAATCAACATACTAAGCAAATGATAGACGCCGCTTCCGGTGGTACCTTAAATAACCAAACCCCGGAAGCCGCTCTTGAACTATTTGAGGATATGGCCATGAACACCTATCAGTGGAATGTGCCAAGATCCCGCCCAAACAAACCTGCAGGTATGTACGAAGTGGATAACGTCTCCCAGCTGGCACTACAAGTGGAAATGCTTAGCAAAAAGATATCTGAAATGAATGCTCCTTCCGCACCTCAGGTTTGGGAATTCACAAAAGCCACCTCTGAACAAGCTGATTACGTAGGCAATAGAAATACTTATAATAATTATTCTGCTTCTAATTTTCATGCACCTGGTTTTCAATTACCGAATAATTATAATCCTGCGCTGCGTAATCACCCGAACTTTTCTTGGAGTAATCCTGCAAACACAACTCGCCCGCCTCTACAAAATGAATTTACACCACCTCCACCCCCTGTTAACTTTCAAAAACCTCCATCTTTGGAGGAGATGTTTTCAAAATATATAAGTACGAACGAAGCAACCGTCCGGAACTTAGCCGGATCCGTTAAAAATCTAGAAAACCAAATCGGGCAGCTCGCCAAAATAATATCCGAGCGACCGCCCAGGACTCTTCCCGCTAACACCGAGCCCAACCCGAGAGAGCAAGCGAAAGCTGTAACTCTTCGGAGTGGGAAGCAAGTATCCGGTCCGGTTAGCGAAGAGCCCGAGGCAAGATCCACCCCTATTTTAAAAACACCACTCACTCAAACAGATTTTATCACTCCACCTCATATTTTCAAAAACAACCCCGCCCCGCCTTATCCTTCTCAACTCAACAAGGAAAAATTAGATGATCAATATCATCGCTTCCTGGAAATGTTTAAGCAAATACACATAAATTTGCCCTTCCATGAAGCGATATCACAAATGCCCAAGTACGCTAAGTACCTGAAGGATCTTCTAACTAATAAGAAAAAGCTAGAAAATCTATCGCACGTAACTTTAAATGTTGAGTGTTCCGCCGTCCTAACAAATTAATTACCGAAAAAGGCTAACGATCCGGGTAGTTTTTCTATCCCGTGCCTCTTTGGTGATCTATTTGTAAAGAACGCGTTGGCCGACTTAGGAGCAAGCATCAACTTAATGCCATTCTCCTTGTTTAAGAAGTTAGGAGTGGGCACCCTTAGCCCCACACGTATGAGTATACAACTAGCAGATAGGACGATAAAATATCCGCTGGGAATTGTGGAGGACGTGCTCGTAAAGGTGGACAAATTCATCTTCCCGGTGGATTTTGTCATTTTGGACATTGAAGAGGATGTCGAGGTTCCCCTAATCCTTGGCCGCCCCTTCCTTGCCACCTCCCGTGCTATCATTGATGTGAGTAATGGTAAGCTATTCCTCCGAGTTGGAGATGATGAAGTAACCTTCTCCATAAGACCCTCTATGAAAAATACCCTAGAAAATGACGATTCGTGTTTTTTCTTAGATGTGTTAAGTGAAGACCCTTCTTTTTGTATTTCTGAAAATGGTTCTTCTTCTTTTTGTTCATCTTCAAACACCTCCACTGAAATATTACAAGAAATGAAAATCGCCATTGCTCCCGCCCCCTCAAATTTTCAAATTAAATCAAAAAAATTTGAAGAAATTACTTTTGAAAAATAAAAGTCTTTCAAATCTTCATACGAGGAACCTCCCACATTAGAACTTAAAGAACTGCCCAATCACTTAAAATATGAATTTTTAGAAAAAGACTCTAAGTTACCAGTAATAGTGTCGGCCCATTTAAGTGGATCTGAAAATGCCAAATTGCTAAAAGTTTTACAAAAGCACCGCCAAGCAATTGCTTGGCAGATTTCTGATATTAAGGGCATAAGTCCATCTTTCTGCATGCACAAAATTCTAATGGAAGATCATTCACATAATTCTATTCAACCTCAACGCCGATTAAACCCAAACATGAAAGAAGTAGTAAAGGGTGAGGTCGTGAAATTATTAGACGCAGGAATTATCTATCCAATTTCAGATAGCAAATGGGTAAGCCCTGTTCAAGTAGTTCCTAAAAAGGGAGGTATCACGGTAGTGTTAAATGACAATAATGACTTAATCCCAACACGGACGGTGACTGGGTGGCGTATGTGTATTGATTATCGCAAATTGAACGACGCCACCCGCAAGGACCATTTCCCCTTGCCATTCATCGATCAAATCTTAGAACGATTATCCGGCCATAGCTTTTATTGTTTTCTCGATGGTCTCTCGGGCTACTTCCAAATTCCCATCTCGCCCGAGGACCAGGAGAAAACGACGTTTACTTGTCCTTTCGGCACCTTCGCCTATCGAAGAATGTCGTTTGGCTTATGTAATGCGCCGGCAACATTTCAACGGTGTATGTTGGCCATTTTCGACAAGTACGTAGAAAGTATTATGGAGGTATTTATGGACGACTTTTCCGTGTTTGGTGATTCCTTCGATTTTTGTTTAGAAAATTTAGAAAAAGTGTTAGAACGGTGTGAGGAGACCAATCTCACCCTGAACTGGGAAAAATGTCATTTCATGGTACGGGAGGGATTGGTTTTAGGTCATAAGATATCAGCAAGAGGAATTGAGGTCGATGAAGCAAAAATAGAAGTGATTGAAAAACTGCCACCGCCAACCAACGTTAAGGCCATAAGAAGCTTTCTAGGACATGTTGGTTTTTACCGGCGATTTATAAAAGATTTTTCGAAAATTACCAAACCCCTCACTCATCTTTTAGAAAAAGACACTCCATTTATTTTTGATGATACCTGCTTATCTGCTTTTCAATTAATCAAAAATAAGCTATTAAATGCGCCAATTATGATAGCTCCAATCTGGGACCTTCCATTTGAAATCATGTGCGATGCAAGTAGCTTTGCGGTGGGAGCCGTTTTAGGACAACGTATATCTAAAAACTTCCACCCTATTTTCTACGCAAATAAAACACTTACATCCGCGCAAGAGAACTATACCACAACGGAGAAAGAATTATTAGCAGTTATTTTTGCATTCGACAAATTTTGACCTTATATTACGCTTTCAAAAATTATTGTTTTTACGGACCACTCGGCCCTCAAATATTTACTTTCTAAACCGGATGCCAAACCACGCTTACTTCGCTGGGTCTTACTCCTCCAGGAGTTCGATTTGGAAATCCGAGATAAAAAGGGGGCTGAGAATTTGGCCGCGGACCATCTTTTACGATTAGATAACCCGTTTATTGAAGATTTAAATGAACAAACTTTTAATGATTATTTTCCCGATGAGAAGTTATTATCAATCAACACTACTCCTTCTCCTTGGTTTGCAAACTTCGCCAACTACTTAGTAGCTCGAGTCCTCCCAAAAGAATTTTCCTATTAGCAAAAGAAGAAATTCTTCTCTGACTTGAAAAATTATTTTTGGGAGGACCCGTATCTGTTTCGAGTTTGTGCAGACCAAGTAGTAAGGAGATGTGTTTCTTTCGAAGAAGGACAAAATATTTTCAAACACTTACACGAAGGACCGACTGGTGGGCACTATCAAGCCAATCAGACCGCTCACAAAGTGCTAAGTGCAGGCTTTTATTGGCCTAGCCTTTTTAAAGATGCCCAATCTTTTGTGAGATGGTGCGATAGCTGCCAACGGGCCGGAAATATCTCAAATAAAAATGAAATGTTGCAAAATTATTTCCTCGAGTGCGAAGTTTTCGACCTTTGGGGAATTGATTTTGTAGGTCCTCTTCCTTCTAGCCATGGTAATAAATACATTTTAGTTGCGGTAGACTACGTGTCTCGATGGGCAGAGGCCCAAGCTCTTCCTACCAATGACTCCCGAGTCATTATTATTTTCTTAAAAAAATTATTTTCTCGATTCGGTACTCCTAGGGCCATCGTTAGCGATAGGGGTTCGCACTTTTGTAACGCACAATTTGCAAAAACACTTTTAAAATATGGCGTTACACATAAGCTTTCAACTGCTTACCACCCCCAAACTAACGGCCAGGTCGAGGTAGTGAATAGAGAAATCAAACGTATTTTAGAAAAAACTGTTTCCACCTCACGTAAGGACTGGTCACATAAATTAGACGATGCTCTATGGGCTTACCGAACAGCGTACAAGACCGCCATCGGTTGTACACTGTATCGGTTAGTATATGGGAAATCGTGTCATTTACCGGTCGAATTAGAACATCGTGCTTTCTGGGCCCTTAAATTTTTAAATTTTGATCCCCACTCCACCGCCGATCTTTGAAAATTCCAACTCAACGAACTCGATGAGTGGCGCTCCAATGCGTATGAAAATAATAAATTATATAAGGAACGAACGAAATGCTTTCACGATAAAAATTTAAGGCACCCGAAAACATTTAAACCAGGCGACCAAGTATTACTTTATAATTCTCGTCTACGTTTATTTCCTGGAAAGTTAAAATCTAGATGGTCAGGTCCTTTTAATGTAAAGGAAGCTTATCCGTATGGAACTGTTTTGATATCACACCCAGATAAGGGTGATTTCAAGGTTAATGGGCAGCGTCTAAAACTTTATTTTTCTGGTGACAATGTTGACATGGACAGTGAAAAACTTCTTTTGTCTGGACTGTAATAATTTGGATTAACTTTTGAACTATATTCTTTTAGTCGAGCTCAAACGACATTAAACAGAGGGCGCTCTTGGGAGGCAACCCAAGGTTTTTAAAATTTGTTGTTTTAATTTTTCTTTGGCCCTGGGCGGCTCCGATACTCTCAACTTCGGCGATCTCCTGCTTCAACATTGCTGGTTTCAAGAAAAATTCAAGATGATATTTCATGAAGATTCAAAGCGCCAACAAGGGTAAGCGGCATCACACATCCTTTCAAGCCCATAAATCCAAGGAAGTGCCTGTTTCAGTTTTTCAGTTTTAATTTATTTTCTTAGTTACCCCTTCCTTCACTCTCCTTTTCCATTGAGGACAATGTCTATCGTAAGCTTGGGGGAGAATGTCTTCTTTTCTTTTCTTTTGTTTCAGTAGTCTAAATTAGATTTTGGTAAAATCAATAGTACCCCTTGCTTTATGTTTTGTTTTTCCCAAAATATTTCATATAGCCTTAGTTAATTTCAAAATTTCTAATCCTACTTTTAATTATGTTTCACAAGTAAATTGTTGACTCATGTAGTGTTCTAATTCTAGGTAGCATGTTAATCTGAAAAGTTTTTTCTAAAATCTTGTACTTTCCTTATCGTTTTCTCTTTTATCTTCTTTACTTTCATAAAAATTCTTCATCCACTATTTTCCTCTTCATTTTTAGATATATTTTGCAAGGTTAACTTTTGATTTGTGTAGTAAATGTGAATAATCCTAGACGCTTATTATTCTTATTTTCAGGATAAGTTCATTAGTCTTTATTTAATATCTAGGGCTTACTTTTTGAAATCCTTCAAAACTCATGCTTTAAATAAATTTAGAGAGCAATGAAAATGATTTAGGCCATTATTTTTTTTAAGTTTGAGCCTTCATGCCAACCCTTAAAAAGAAACCCTTTGTTAGCCTCTTTTGAGCCTTTTCCCATGTTTTATTGTCACCTCCACTTATCAAATTTTTCACCAAAGCCAAAATTTCCAAACCTATTTGAATCACACTAACACTTTGAGTTTTATTTAAATTTCTAAAAGAGTGTGATTGGTTTATTGCATGGAGAGCTTCAAAGAAAAGAATTTTCTCAAAAAGAAGATATTTTAAGCATATTTGTATTAGTTATCTTTGCCAAAATTTCAAAAAATAAAATAAAAAAAATGGCTATGAAAGAGAAAGAAAGAAAATATGCTATATGCTTATAATGAAGGATTGCCTCTTATCATTCATATCGAAAATTTTATAAAACTCATGTTTATGTTTTAGTGTGATTATAGCAATCACTTTTATCTTCGATTTCCATTCCAAATCATATGCCTAAACCAAATATTTCGGTCCTAATAAAGTCCTCTTGATTCATGCTCCTAAATTTGCTTTAGCTAAGTAAAGAAGAAAAGTAGAATAGTTAAGTCTTGGGTATGAATTTAGATCCTTGTTCTTAGAATGATATAATTATAATTTGTCTCTTAGGGTTTAGTAACAATTCAATGCACTATCTCACTTGTTACTTTGCTCAATTTTATTTTAAAACTTTTTAGTTAAAATTTTGGATGATTAATTTTTGTTAGTAAAGAGTATAAAAATTAAGCTTAAATAAAGTACTTATTTTAGGTTTCCTTTTCACTATTCTCCTTACTTGGAATTTCGCAAGGTACTCGTGTTTAGCATAATTAAATCTTTTTGATTAGTCATTTTGTTTTATTAGCTAAGCATATTTCTTTGCTTGGGGACAAGCAAAGTGTAAGCTTGGGGGAATTTGATAATGCTAAATCTAGTTAGTTTAATTAGGTTATTTTTAGGTTATTTACTCTTACTTTTTGCTTATTGTTGTTTACCTAAATGCAATTTTGGTTCATTTTCCTATTTTTAGTGCTAACTTAAGTTTTCTGAATTTTCAGGTCAAAAATGCAAAATTTCCTAAGTCACGCCCTAGGTCACGCTCGTGACCTAGGGCGTGTAAGTTGCTGTTTCCAGTTAAGATGCTGCCACCATAATTCAGAAGATCTGGTCAGACACGCCCAAAGTACACGGCCGTGACACACAAGTCACGCCCGTGACACGCAAGTCACGCCCGTGACCAGCCCGTGAACAGCTCAGATTCGACCAGCTGACCACCGAATTGGTCACGCCACTGTTACACGGGCGTTCTTCCAGTCACGCCCGTGACTGCCATGTCAGCCAGCCGCCAGCGCCCATGATCTCCGCCAGCGCCCATGACCGGACTAACCACCAAAATGGTCACGCCCTCAGTCACGGGCGTGACCTAGGGCGTGACCCATCAAATCGCGTCAGAATCGTGCGTCGAACCTGATCCAAGCCGCAGAATTGATTAAACAATGTCACGCCCCTAGTCACGGGCGTGACTGAGGGCGTGACCGAGGCAGAAAAATTTCTATAAGTTGAAATGACCTCCAAGCTTTCCCCATTCAGTTTTTGGCAGAGAGAACAGGTGCTACTACTCTATTTTCAGTGATTTTCGTGTTATTTTATTCTCTTTCTCTCTCTCTCTCTCTCTTATTTCAATGCATTTCCTTTTCTAGTTTTCATATGAATGTTGTAATGCCTTTGTAATTTCCTTTCATAGTGTATTACTAATGCTTAGTAGGCTTTCCATGCAAATGCAATCTCAGTTGAACTTTTGTTTAATAAAAATTGCATGTTTTGTTCTCTTAAAATCTTCATCATTTCTCTCTCCTACCCCTCCACCATGAGTAACTAAATCCTCATAGTACTCGATCTTGATGATCTGAGGATGAGTTGATCAAGTTATGATCCTTTAGTCTTCTTTCACTTTATAAAGTTTTGGGCCTTATATTTACTTTTAATTAAAATTAAGTGGAGCTATATTATCGATGTATAGTCCACACCTTTGCTTTCATTCTTGGCTAGCCGAGAGGCCGATAGTCTGAAGTGAGCACTTAAGAGTAAAGAGAGTTACACACATTTCTCGAGAGAGAATGACGTAAATCTCCTGGATTGGAGTCAAACCCAATAGCGGGGTTCACCACTTAAAGCGAGTTTTAGGTATTCGAATACGGGATGAGAGTTCGGTCTGATTTTCCTAAACTCAGTTGGGCATATCTTCGAGAGAAGCATGTTCAAACTATAGGAACCCCCACGGTCAAGCTACCCTTACTTTATTAAGTTTTAAGTTTGCTTTTGAATTTTAATCAACTTAAGCCGAAGTAAGTCAAGATCGAGTGCTATTTCTTAATCATCGTTTAGCCGTACTTTTATCCAGCTTTTATTTAAACTTAGCAGACAAAACCTTCCAAAAAATTATTAAGATAAAATAATAGTAATTCGTTTGAGTATAAGTAATCAACGGTTCTCGGATTTTAATACGACACTTGTGTTCCTATACTACAGTTCGATAGGTATACTTGCCTTCTCGGATTGCTAGTTCGGATTTTACTTCGTGCAAGCGGAATTTTAATCACCAGCGGGGCGAGTGGAGCTCGCCCCCCTACCTTGGGGCGGGGCGAGTGGAGCTCGCCCCCCTACCTTGGGGCGGGGCGAGTGGAGCTCGCCCCCTACCTTGGGGCGGGGCGAGTGGAGCTCGCCCCCTACCTTGGTGTGGGGCGAGTGGAGCTCGCCCCCTACCTATTGGGTCTTGCCCCCTCCTGCTGGGGGCGGGGCGAGAGGGAGGACTGGCCCCTCCTCCTCTCGCCCCTCTACAAGGGCTGGGCGAGTGGGAGGCCTCCGCCTCCACCGCTCGCCCCCTCGCCTCTACTACTCTTCCTGTCTGGGACCATGCTACCAGATAAGACTCTAAGGGGCCCTTAGGAGTACACTCGGCGAATATGGGGTTGTACACAATCCCCGCTCTTTTTGAGCGAGGTACAAGCTCGGAAAGAAATGTCCAACCCCACATATTCGGCGAGTGGTGCTGAAAATCGCGCCATAGGTGAAACCCCCCTGGGAAAAAACACTTATCCTCCTCGAGAGGTCCTCCAACCCTGCCGATTAGCGAGAGCCCAGCTAGCGATACCACCTTGGGAAAAAACATACAGCCACCCCGAGTGGTCTTCCAACCCCGCCGGCTAGTGAGAGCACGGCTAGCGAGACCACCTCGGGAGAAAAACATACAACCTCCCTGAGATGTCTTTCCACCTTGCCGGCTAGTGAGAGCCCGGCTAGCGGAGTACCCTTGGGAGAAAAAATCAACCTCCCTGAGAGGTCTTCCCACCTCGCCGGCTAGCGAGAGCCCGGCTAGCGGAGTACCCTCGGGAGAAAAAACACAACCTCCCCGAGAGGTCATCCCACCTCCCCGGCTAGCGGAGTACCCTCGGGAGAAAAATATTTAGAGAACATCCTGCCTCCGAGAGGTTCCTGGCCCAGCCAGATAGGTGGGAGTCTGGTCAGCGGACCAGCATCAGGGCTAGGGTCGACACCTTCTAGGAGCCAAGCTCAACTAGAGGTGGATACAAGGTCGACACACTCTAGGAGCCATGCTCAACTAGAGGTGGATACAAGGTCGACACACTCTAGGAGCCAGGCTCAACTATAGGTGGAGCATTTTTCTTTCCTGCCCCGAGCAGTTCCCGGCCCTGCCAGCTAGGTGGGAGTCTGGTCAGCGGGCCAGCATCTGGGCTAACTGCCTTTGAAACCTACCACTGAGTGAGCCTACAGCCCTGCCAGCTAGGTGAGAGCCTGGTTAGCGGGTCTGCTCGGGGCTAACTGCCTTTGAAACCTGCCACCGAGTGAGCCTACGGCCCTGCCAGCTAGGTGAGAGCCTGGTCAGCAGGTCTGTTTGGGGCTAACTGACTTTGAAACCTACCACCAAGTGAGCATACGGCCCTGCCAGCTAGGTGAGAGCCTGGTCAGCGGGTCTGCTCGGGGCTAACTGCCTTTGAATCCTACCACCGAGTGAGCCTACGGCCCTGCCAGCTAGGTGAGAGCCTGGTCAGTGGGTCTGCTCGGGGCTAACTGCCTTTGAAACCTGCCACCGAGTGAGCCTACGACCCTGCCAGCTAGGTGAGAGCCTGGTCAGCGGGTCTGCTCGGGGATAACTGCCTTTGAAACCTGCCACCGAGTGAGCCTACGGCCCTGTCAGCTAGGTGAGAGCCTGGTCAGCGGGTCTGCTCGGGGCTAACTGCCTTTGAAACCTACCACCGAGTGAGCCTACGGCCCTGACAGCTAGGTGAGAGCCTGGTCTGCGGGTCTGCTCAGAGCTAACTGCCTTTGAAACCTGCCACCGAGTGAGCCTACGGCCCTGCCAGCTAGGTGAGAGCCTGGTCAGCGGGTCTGCTCGGGGATAATTGCCTTTGAAACTGCCACCGAGTGAGCCTACGGCCCTACCAGCTAGGTGAGAGCCTGGTCAGCGGGTCTGCTCGGGGCTAACTGCCTTTGAAACCTGCCACCGAGTGAGCCTACGGCCCTGCCAGCTAGGTGAGAGCCTGGTCAGCGGGTCTGCTCGGGGCTAACTGCCTTTGAAACCTGCCACCGAGTGAGCCTACGGCCCTGCCAGCTAGGTGAGAGCCTGGTCAGCGGGTCTGCTCAGGGCTAAAGTCGACACCTTCTAAGATCCAAGCTCAACTAGGGGTGGATACAAGGTCGACACACTCTAGGAGCCAGGCTCAATTATAGGTGGATACAATGTCGACACACTCTAGGAGCCAGGCTCAACTAGAGGTGGAGTATTTTTCCTTCCTGCCCCGAGCGGTTCCCGGCCCTGCCAGCTTGGTGGGAGCCTGGTCAGCGGGCCAGCATCGGGGCTAGGGTCGACACCTTCTAGGAGCCAAGCTCAACTAGGGATGGATACAAGGTCGACACACTCTAGGAGCCAGGCTCAATTAGGGATGAATACAAGGTCGTCACACCCTAGGAGCCAGGCTCAACTAGAGGTGGATACAAGGTCGACACACTATAGGAGCCACGCTCAACTAGAGGTGGATACAAGGTCGACACACTATAGGAGTCAGGCTCAACTAGAGGTGGATACAAGGTCGACACACTCTAGGAGCCAGGCTCAACTATAGGTGGATACAAGGTCGACACACTATAGGAGCCAGGCTCAACTAGAGGTGGATACAAGGTCGACACACTCTAGGAGCCAGGCTCAACTAGAGGTGGATACAAGCTCGACACACTCTAGGAGCCATGCTCAACTAGAGGTGTATACAAGGTCGACACACTCTAGGTGCCAGGCTCCACTAGAGGTGGAGTATTTTTCCTTCCTGCCCCGAACGGTTCCCGGCCCTGCCAGCTTGGTGGGAGCCTGGTCAGCAGGCTAGCATCAGGGCTAACTGTTTTTTTGAAAAACTTTCATTATATTAATCATTTTAATACATGTGATAAAACAAGGCATGGAAACGAAACATCGCATTACATGAACTTAGGGAATGAAAAGAAAACTAAGCGTGGAAACCGAACTTAGTCTCCCACCCACAGGCCCGGTCTTCCTCGACTTCTTCTTGTAGTTATTATTGCCGCCTCGGACCCCTCGCATCCTTCATTTCAAGAACTCAGGGCAGGCGGTTGTCGCGTGCCCCTCCTCATCGTGGAGGTCACGATTAGGTAACTCAAACATATCCTTTTTTCTTCCTCTTCTTTCTACTTTTCTGGATCCCCTCCTTATACCTCCGCCCATCGCCATGGCTTGCTGAGGTGGTGGAGAGGGTGTGTTCGATCCCTGCCTCCACCTCGATCGGTTGGCTCTTTTCCTTTGAAAACCCTTTCTTCATTGCTCTCGCGGAGTCGAATTGCTGACCTCTGCGCTCGCCGAGCTATTGGGTAGCCGCCGCCCGGGGTGGCTTCGCCCACCAACATTCACTCGACTCCTTTTGGAGAGGGGCGAGTGGGGGCCGGATGCCTCCCCGCTCGCCCCCTTCTGGGGTTAGGCTAGGAGGGGCGGTGCGAGCTGGGAGGGCGCCTCCCTCCTGAGCTCGCCCCCTTGAAGGGGCGGGGCGAGCTGGGAGGGCGCCTCCCTCCTGAGCTCGCCCCCTTGAAGGGGCGGGGCGAGCTGGGAGGGCGCCTCCCTCCTGAGCTCGCCCCCTTGAAGGGGTGGGGCGAGCTGGGAGGGCGCCTCCCTCCTGAGCTCGCACCCTTGAAGGGGCAGGGCGAGCTGGGTGGGCGTCCCCCTCCTGAGCTCGCCCCCTTGGGGATGGGCGAGTGGGAGTATGGAACCTCCCCACTCCCCCCCACAGCGATACCTCTTTCCTGGACTGTTGGCCGAGAGCTCCTCGTCCGCCTGCCGGGGCGGGACCTCTGGACCATCTCCTCTTCTGCCTCCGACTATCATGGCGAAAGCAACCTGGAAGGTCTGTGAGACCTCTTGCTTGAAATTTTCGAACATCTCCAACATCACCCCAGCCACCGGGGGCTGTGAGTGACCTGTGTCGGGTCTTCCTCCACCTCCATCCATGGAACTCATCTTGAGAGTTTCTTGAGTTACTCACACTCCACGCTCACCGCACCATAATGTTGACACTGATTTCTCGGTCACTGTGGAGTTCGGGGCCCCAACAAGTTGAGGGGTGGCCAACTCTTACTTCCCCCAAGGGAGAGCTCTATGTTGAAGGTGTTGGAACTATGAACTGGACCAAGGGCTCGGCGGGGAGGTCCCACCACATACCCGGAAGATCCTTAGAGCGCTTCCCCTCCCAAGCCAATGCCGGGCTTGGGCACCACTGGAGGCTCTCCTCACCCTACTAGAGAGACTTGGGGAGAGGGAGGGAGAAAGAGAGAGCTAGACTAGAACCAGCTTGCCCCCAAATGGTGCCTCTTGGTCCTATTTATAGGATTTCTGGATTTGGGCTGCAAATAACCAAACTCTGGCCTATCAGATTACCAAAATACCCTCGGATTTGGCTGCGGATAGCCAAATCCTGCTGTTCTGCAGCGCTAAACACAGACCAAACCCTCCCCCCCGGAACTGGGCGAGAGGGGGTACCACGCGGGGCTCGGCGAGCCCACTAACTGGGGTGGGGCGAGACCCGGGGGTCGACCCCCTGCTGGTCTCGCCCCCCTGCTGGGGCTGGGCGAGACCCAGCCGGGGTCGGACCCCGGCTGGTCTCACCCCTCTGCTGGGGCTGGGCGAGACCCAGCCAGGGTCGTCCCCCTGCTGGTCTCGCCCCTCTGCTGGGGCGGGGGCGAGGGGGGGCCGGAGGCCTCCTCCCCTCGCCCCCCTGCTGGGGCTGGGCGAGACCCAGCCAGGGTCCGCCCCCTAATGGTCTCGCCCCTCTGCTGGAGCGGGGGCGAGGGGGGCCGGAGGCCTCCTCCCCTCACCCCCCCCCCCCCTGCTGAGGCTGGGCGAGACCCAGGCAGGGTCGGCCCCCTGCTGGTCTCGCCCCTCTGCTGGGGCTGGGCGAGACCCAGCCAGGGTCGGCCCCCTGCTGGTCTTGCCCCTCTGCTGGGGCGGGGGCGAGGGGGGTCGGAGGCCTCCTCCCCTCGCCCACTGCTGGGGATGGGCGATACCCAGCCAGGGTCGGCCCCCTGCTGGTTTCACCCCTCTGCTGGGGCGGGGGCTAGGGGGGCCAGAGGCCTCCTCCCCTCGCCCCCTACTGGGGCTGGGCGAGACCCAGCCAGGGTCGGCCCCCTGCTGGTCTCGCCCCTCTGCTGGGGCGGGGCCGAGGGGGGGCCGGAGGCCTCCTCCCCTCGCCCCCCTGCTGGGGCTGGTACGGGGGCGAGTGGAGCTCGCCCCCTACCTCAGGGCGGGGCGAGTGGAGCTCGCCCCCTACCTTGGGGCGGGGCGAGTGGAGCTCCCCCCTACCTTGGGGCGGGGCGAGTGGAGCTCGTCCCCCCCCCCTACCTTGGGGCGGGGCGAGTGGACCTCGCCCCCTACCTTGGGGCGGGGCGAGTGGAGCTCGCCCCCCTACCTTGGGGCGGGGCGAGTGGAGCTAGCCCCCTACCTTGGTGCGGGGCGAGTGGAGCTCGCCCCTCTACCTACTAGGTCTCGCCCCCTCCTGCTGGGGGCAGGGAGAGAAGGAGGGCTAGCCCCTCCTCCTCTCGCCCCTCTACAAGGGCTGGGCGAGCGGGAGGCCTCTGCCTCCACCGCTCGCCCCCTCGCCTCTACTACTCTTCCTGTCTGGGACCATGCTACCAGATAAGACTCTAAGGGGCCCTTAGGAGTACACTCGGCGAATATGGGGTTGTACAGTCGTCTCAGCGGTTTTCTTCTATCTGCAGCTCAGCAGGCCCAGACACCTTCTCAGCGGCTCCTGGCCTTGTCTCAGCGGTTCAGCTGAGAATGAGAGCTTGTCTCAGCGGTTTTGACTGTAAACCTACTGAACATACATAACACCATGGTATGACCTAATCCTGCATGGTCATCAAACAGAATGGGGTTTATCAAATACAACTTGCACTTAGCATTGAGTGTGAAGCTTCTTCAAATCAAGGGAACATTGAGGGTCATTTTCCCAACACTCTTGTGCACTCTCTTTCCAAACATCCTAAGGTTTCCCTAAAATTATTTTGAAGGACCAAATAATATTTTGAAGGCGGTTCACTATAATGCTTATTCTACGTGAAGCACGAACGCATCTACAACGACAATCTCTTGTGTGTCCTTATCACCGCTTTCAGATTTGATATAGGTAATCTTTATTTTCTGAATATCTTTATCATCTTGTATTTTCTTTTTGTTACTCTTTTGTAGAGTGGAGAAATTTGCGCAGTGGTTGGCGACTAGGTCCGTGAGCGACTTAGGGAGAATACATCCGTTGTTGGCGACTAGGTCCGTATGCGACTTAGGGTACAAAATTCGTCTTGTGTGATTAGGCTACTAAATATAGGGAGTAGGTCTAGGGGCGGCCCAAGGCCTATCTAGGAGAGATAGCTATGACCAACCAGTCCTTAGGGAGAAGGGTCGGTATAGAAAACAACAAGAGTAAACATCGTTGCCATGATTTCTACCATCATGCAGATTACAATTTTGTATTCATGTTGAATTAATATAAATTATGTCTTGTTGTTTTCACCTCATCAAATGAATTATTTCTGTAACATCCCAGAACAACTAGACCCCTAAGGTGCATTTTGTCATGACAAGGTCATGACATTGCTCTAAGAGATCAAAATGGGACTCAGAACCAAAGTGAATAGGTGAAAATCACCTTGGTGTGCAAATAGCCAAATTTGACTCCAAGGCTTAGGGTTTGATATTCAGCTTCAAAATGACAAGTTGAGCCCACCAACCCTTCCTAAACCCCTCAGGGAGTTCCTTGGGTCATTTAGGACCCATTGGGGTCAACCCAATTGATCAAATTGACCAAAGTCAACTCTATCCCCAAATAGGTCAAACCACCCAATTTAGGGCCAATTAGGGCTCAATTGACCTAATTGACTTCCCCAAGTACACTTAACCATCAAGGGAGGCCAAAGGAGTCAACTTTGACCCATTGGGCCACTTAATTTCATCAAATTGACCAAAGTTAACCCTTGGTCAATATCACCCCAAATTGGCCTAATTAGGCTAAATTGACCCAATGTGGGCCCCGCCATGGCCCAATCCTTGTGCTCATGGACCCATGACCACCATTTGGGGTCAGCCCACTCATCAATTTTACCAAGTCAACTCAAAAGTCAACACTTTGTCAAATATGCCAAAATTGGGCTTATATGGAATTAATTCAAATTCCCATAGGCTAAGGCCCTCAATAGAGGCCCATTCTGAAGCCCAAAAACCAATTACCATGCTTTCCCATCTAAATTTGAAAGAGGAGGGCATACAAGGGGTGAATTTGGAATTTCCATTAATTTCAAATGGGATAAACCATGGATTCATGGATTGAACTCCACATGGCCTCCATTCCATGAATCCTGCCTCCTCTTTGTTTCCCCATAGAAATCCAGTGGACTTCATGAATGCAGATGGCCAGGTGGGGGCTGAATTTTTGAGCTCATTGGCCGGCCAAGAGGTGGCCATAATGGCAGACCCTTAAACACCCCACCACAGCCCCAATTGAGACCTCCACGAGCTTTAGTGAACTGAAAGAAGGAGAAACCCCCTGTCAATTGAAGGATTCAACCACTGTGCAGATAACTTGCCATGGATTCAAGGAGGAGTTCGGCCATGGCCCCCAAGAGAGTTACACGCTCCAATAGCTCTAATCAGGCGGGCCTTCCTCCTCTCCTCCCTTAGTGCTAGATCCTACTTCTTTTATTTTGAATTTGGTTAAGAATCGGCGAAATGGACATATTCCCGATCGAGATTTTTAGCTCATCCAATTCCCCCCCCCCCCCCCCCCCCCCCCTCATTTTGTCTATAAACCACCATCGGCCGCCATTTCTCCGGCTATCGACGGCCAACCCTCGACCGGAGCTGGTGGTGTCGGACGTTTGGCCGGAGACAGCCTCATCGGACGGGATCGGGCTCCAAAATCCCTCCAGGGAGGAGGGATCTAAGCCCTTGGCTCAAGGAGGAAGACAACTTCAGGACCGTTCAATCTGGCGGATCAGTTAAATGCAGACCACATATTATTTAAATGTTGTTATAATAGGATTTATGCATGATCTTAAATTAATTATAGAAAATACTTAGAGGCTAAATCAGAAAATATGCCCTACATGAAAAATGAATCCCTAAGTTCTTATTGTTTTTAGAAATTAAGTTCACTCAATTTGGGGGTAGTGTAGCTCCGTCGGAACCAATTTTGGTGGGTTGTGTACATAGAGTGTCCAAGGCACTAATTAATTAATTTAAGGAGTTCTATAACTCCAAATAGGATTAAATTTTTGACTTGCATGAGTCTTACCCAAATACACTCCCTGCCCAAAAATAGAAATTTTTGGATGAACTTTTTCTATAATTTTTGTATTAATTTAATTATTCATGCATGATTAAATTAGATGGGTATATGCACCCTAAAGACCCCAAATTTTTTGTGGGGATCTTATTATGTCATGGTTTGTCTCTGGTAAAAATTCTAGACAATTTGGACATAAGCATCTGTGGGAAATACCCCATGCATGTAGGAATAGTGTATGGAAAATGGTGTGCATATAACACCCAAGTTGAAATTAGTGTATTTGGACTTCTACAACTCCAATTATGATGAAATTTTGGCATGCATGAGTCTTGCCCAAACACATTTCCTGCCCAAAAATAGGAATTTTTTGAAAGACTTTTTATATAGTTTTTGTAATAATTTCATAATTCATTCATGATTAAATTAGATAGGTATATGAACCCTATAGGCCCCAAATTTTTGGTGGGGATCTTATTACATCATGGTTTATTTCTGGTAAAAATTCCAGACCAATTGGACATGTGCATGTTTGGGAAATACCCCAATGCATGTATGAGTAATGTATGGGAAAATGGTGTGCACCTAGCACCAAAGTTGTATTTGGTGAGTTTCTCCCAAATGGCTTCCTACATGGCAGTGAAAATTTGTCTATGCATGCAACATGGGGAAGTATATCACCCTTGGATAGCTTAGAATTTTTGGACTTTAAATCCTAGTTATTTTAATATTCCTTCATATGTCACACTTTTGGATTATGTAAAATATTAGTGACAAATTATCAAGGAAAAATACATAACTCAGCCCTAAGCATTATTAGGACATGAAACACCTCTGTAATTTATTTAGGGATTTTTGAGTACCATTTACCCTACTAAATTAATCTGTTGAGATTTTTAAATCATGTGAATTAATGGAATAATCATGGCTGAAATATTCTGGAAAATTCCAAAATTTTGACTATCTATGATTTGATGTTAGCTGTTAGTAGGAATTTTATTTGGAATTTTAGAGTAGTATTTTTCATAGTTCATGTAGAATTGTTGACTAGTCACTGTTATGAGATTTTGGCTATTTAGGGTCATAACATTTCTGGAAAATGTAAAAATTGGTAGGAATTTATGTTGGAGCATGTTAAATCCCTGAGAATTTACTTGTAATTCTTAGTTGATTTTATTCTTGATGATTTCCTTAAAATGAGCTTTTGGGCTTTATTTAGTAAAATTTGTTTAAGTAATCATATATGTCTGGAAAATGATAAAAATTTGTATAATTTCATTTTGGAGTATTATTAACCTTTGTAAATATTCTTGCAATTTTTAGTTAAAATAAAAAGGGTGATTCTTTGTAAACGTTGTTTAGGCCCAATTTTTGTATTTAATTATTATTGGCAGAAAATATTATAGAAAAATTACCAACTTCTGGAAAGGTGCATTTTTAACCTAGGTGGATATCTGGAAAAATTTGTAGCAAAGACAACCAACAGAAAATCATACTTCATGTGGAAATTGGAAGCCAACAATTAATTATGGAAGGTTAAATAATTAGGCCCCTAATAGAAAATGCACAAGATTGACCATGAAGAAAAACATGACATGTAGAGTTTAACAATAAATTGGGAGTCCTTTGAACATGATTATCACTTACATCTCATAAGGGCCTTAGTTTATACTCATAGTCATGATGGTCTGCGGATAGCAAATCTGCATTTAGTGATTTGGACACCCTTGGGTCATCATTCAAAACTACAATAACCTTAGAACTATCATGTACCACATAGGAGGGTGGGTAGGTCAGTTCATTTTGGAACTAGTCCCAGGCAAGGTGGTGTGCAGTTAGAGAAATGCTTAAGGTTGGATTATTATGTCTAGAAAGAGGAGTGAGACGATATGAGCCACCAACAATAATAAGATATGTTAAGCTTCTGGGTTTAGCCCTAGGTCTTGATCGAGTGAAGATGAGCTGAGAAGAACTTAGTCAGCAAATAACAGACAAAGTTGAGATTCAATTGAAGGTCAACGCTTCCCTAAGTAACTATAATCCACCTTAGGGCTCTAAAGTAATTAGAAAGATTTTGGGAGGTAGGGGTAGCCACCAATAATAATAAATATCTTGAGAAAGGGAGGTTTGGGATGTCACCCATCATACCTCTTAGTGTTGTTGCGCGCCCTTCATCGGGTAGACCTCAGATAGTCCAAGATGCACCCTAAACATCTAAGATTAACAAAAGGAGTAGAAAAAGACTAGATGGTTTAGGAATATGAATGATTCATATACACACAACTAAAGTGACTAGTGTTTCATAGAGTGGAATGGACAAGTCTGTCCATGGAGTTGTAGGCTTGGTATTTATAAAGGACGGGTCGGTCCTGCGAGTTAATATCGGGTAGAACATCAGTGTTTGTGCATAATATGTGGTGGGTCTTCGGTACTAGCCTAGTTGACACACCGATGGAAGTACGATAACTCAGCGAGTGGTATGAGCTCAATGGGCCAGAATGTTTTACTGCGCGACCAAAAGGTCTCGTGCCCTATTGACCCTACACTTAGCCTATTTAAGGTCTGGTCCCTATGGGTCCAACAAGAGTATGCAGGAGTTCATGAGTACCAAGACTGGTGCCATAGCATACGTTAGGGCCTAGGTTTGGTAGTGAGTTATACCCACCTAGGTGAGGAGACGCTCACTCCTCTGCCACCGTTTGACCATGACGGGTGATGCCCGAGAGGTTAGCTACCTCCGAAAAGTGGGAACTAAAGGTCTGTACGTACAGAGTCATGTGGGTGAGTTGCATGTGTGTGAACCTTTATTATTGACATTGTTTTGCATTGTATATCATACACATCATACACATACTTCATAAACCCCATCGTATAATTTAGTATGGGCTCCCTTATATGATGGGCCTCTGCAAAATGACCACTTAACTTATAAGATTGTATGGGCTTTCCGTATAAGTTAAGGTTACCTTTTTAGTTGATAGCTATTTGCACTTCCTTATATATATTGTTGCTTCTTTATACATTAGCTCCTCATATTTGAATTGTTAGTATATTTGTACTTGTTGATAGACCTTATTTAGCTTCTGGTTTACTGTTATATGAGTGAGAGCATTGTCACCTACTTGATACACCACTTGTTGTCCTCCGCTTCATCCTCCCGCCCGGTGCCTAGGATTCACCGGGGGAGGGGACGGGGAAACCACTTACTCTTTTTGACTAACGGTCGGATGTGGCATAACAAACAGGAGCACCAGGAGGAGCAGACTAGCATCCAGAGAGAGGGACTTGATGCAATTGCCAGACTCGGTGTTGGACTATCAGCCGCTTCAGGGAGAGCACCAGTGAGATACCGCCTTCCGTTCGCATTCTTCCATCCTTTTCCAAATCTGTGTATAGATTGCTTGACTATGAAAATGGAGAAACACATTTGTGAGGAATGATTGTATTAAGGGCTCAAGCCCCCTTTTTGTTCAAACACTATGTATCAGCACTTTACTTTCTATGTATCTCATCTGGACATCTCTTTTATATTATGTGATATGTCGTGGACTGTGATTTATGCCTTTTATACTTCTCTTGTCCTGTGGTGAAATGGTTGTCCTGAATGATGATTAGCCGACAGGATCGACGTCTTGTGGTGGGGACCCTCCCGAGTGAATGGGTCACCGCAAGGCGGCGATTCTGGGCGGTAAGACCCAGAAACGAATGCAAAAAAAAGGGGGTCTTACAATATCTGAAATGAATATGATTTGAAATAATATTCTTATTAGGATATATTTATTTTAAAAGTGTTTAATATCCCTTATTCACCCCCCCCCCCCCCCCCCCCCCCCACCCCCTCTAAGGGCTCCTATAGATCCAACAATGTTGTGTTCCATTGTATCCATTTTTTCCTACATGGATGTTATTCAATTTTCATGAGTGGTTGTTTCTTTGTATATGGTTGGTGTAGAGGGGAATAAGGAAAAGTCATGAGTTGCATATATTTCAGCTGGAGGGGAAAGAACATGTTTGGTGGTGACCCTTTCCAGTGGAGTAATTCTCACAAAAAACATTCTGAATTTGAAAATTTTGCAGACCTTTCACTATTTCATTTTTTGCATGATGTAAATGACTTACCAATGGAGATACCCGAGCCAATGATGCCAAAGAAGATATTTGTCAATGCAACTCTGATTACATGAAAATGCGTTACCAATATGTGATCACAAATTAAGGGATAAGACCTGATTACCCGTCATTGCAGCTGAGGCAATTAGTTTACCTGAGTCTCCATCAAATATCTGACACTCTCCATTGGCAAAGCATACTTTGTATCCCTTTTGTATTAATTGACCAATGCTAAGCAAGTTTTGTGCAAGGTAAGGTGCCCAATTAACTTCTGTAATGAGCTTTGTCTGACCGGTTATAGTTACAGTGCATTTTCCTTCAATTTGATGTGGTCTGCCATCGCCTAGAAAAACTTGTGATTTGAGAGATTCATCAAGGGAGGAGAAATTTTCTATATTGTTACTCATGTGAATTGAACGTTCATTATGGATGTACCAGGAATTAAGATTATTTTCTTCGCTTTTCAGAAATGAATAAAATGGTAGATCTTCTTTCTCCTTACTTTCTTGCTCACCATTGTTTGCCCCTTATTTATGCCAGCAGTCCTTCTCGAAGTGATTAGAGTATTTTCAGTAATTACAGTTCTAGAAGTAAAATTTAAGTCATGATTAGTTCTCTTACAGATAGTGCATTAGAGTGTTGATTTTTCATGTGATTGTGTTTGACCTTTAGTTCTTCATTTTCCTCTTCTGGGTAGAAGTTTTGAATGAGGAGTTATTTTCGTTTTTGTGCTTCTCAGTTAGTTTATTATCAAAAGATTTCTTAATGAACATTTGGGTTTGGAGCATTGATTTCCAGTCGCACCTTCCTTCTCATTCAATCTACATGGTTCTCAAGCAAACCCTAAAGCTCTGTGATGGACAGAGTGAGAAGACCCTTCATTCTTCTATGACATGATGATAGGATTGAATGTAAGAGTCATGGATCTTAATATTTTGGGGGCAATCATTGCAACTTTGATTGGGTCTCTCAGGTTGCGAATTTGGCCTACAAGAGTGTTGGATCAGGCCATGAATTCTTGCACATGACTTTATTCTTGATTCATTGTTAGCATTTCAAAAAAAAATCCATAATGTATGTAATTTTATAGAGATTACCTTCTTGGATCCATGAATTATCCACTCAATGCATCTCACGCTTGTTTTGTTGTGGTGGCTCTCATTATTCCCAGTAAAATGGTGCTGACAACTCCTTATTGGATTAGGAGTAAGGCTATCACGTCCTTCATGTTGTCTTCTCTGCTTACCGTGGGCGTTGTTCATTGTACAGCTTTGCCGGAGGCACTGGGAGTTAGGTCATGCTCAACAATGTTCCAAATATCTTGTGAGATGAATAAAGTTTTCATTTTGATGTTCCAGAACTCGTATGCTTCTCCATTGAAGAGAGGGACGCCAATCTAGGAAAAATGTGGGACGAATTGGTAGATGATGATGCCATGTTAATTATGAGGAGAACCAATGATCAATAACCAGATCTCTGGTACCAATATTAAAAAGAAAACAAAAACACGGCAGCGTGAAGAATAGATGCGGAAGCAAAACATGATTAGTTTCATCAACTGCAAAATAGAGTCTGATACATCGTGATTTATATCGAAATATTTGCTTCTATGTTTTAATGCAGGGGAAAATAAAAATGTACATTGGAAAAGATTAAAGCAATTAATATGGATTGCTTAGGCTCACATTCACTAGATTGACAGTTTGGATCCATCCATTAATATGTGGTCCAAATTATAATTTTAAGAGAGAGGTAAGAGAGAGAGAGAGGGAGTGGGAAGTGAATGAGGAGAGGTTGAATGGAATGAAGAAATTTCTTCACCTTCTTCTTCTGATCGTGCAGAGAGCGTGTTTTCGAGTCAGAATTTCTTCAATCCAGTTGGATTAATTAATTTTCAGTTCCATTCATAATTTCTTAGTTCAAGTTGGAAAAGCACGCTCTCCGCACGATGAGTATGGTGCGTTGAGAGTACCAAAAAATTTCTCAAATGGAATGGGAGTGAACTAGGACTAGATATGTGTTCATATATACAGACAAAATGGAGCTCCATGGTCGGCTAACGTCCAATCTAATTTGTTTCAATTATTTCGCTTTGTTTTCGATCAAATCAATATTCTGAGGTGGGAATCATGCACGGAAGGACTTGTTAGGCTCGTCTGGATTCCATGAGAAATAAAATAAAGTAGTATTGTATGCTTGTAAATTAATTAAATTGCGGCCATTTGAGTCGTCATGCTAACCAATTGGATTTAGTTTTATTAACTTACTTGTTTCTCATCCAAATTATTTTCATTGGATTCGTATTGACAAGACAAGTCTACTAAAAATATTCAAAATCAATTTAGATACTTTTGCTTTGATTCAAATATTTGGGTTGTCGTGTCGATCGATTTGACGTGGTTTCTTAAACAACTTAATTTGCAACAGCAGTTCAAATTAGTCTAATTGTGCTTGTAATAATTCTAGGAGTAAAATAAAACTAAATGAGATCTATTTCAAATTTGTTTACTATGAATTCTCATTTTCAAGTCATTTTGCAACACGAGTCAACCTGTTCTGGTCAAGTCATCTATTTTTGGCCGGAATTGAGTTCACTTGGTTTCATTGAGTCGCATTTGCTAAAAAGAGAGTTATGCGACACATATTAACTTAGTTCAGAATTTATAGCTAAATTTGTGTAGTGTTCAACGAGTCTTATATGGGTCAATTGAGCCACCCAGGGATATCCGAGGCTAAACTTTGAGGGTGGTGAAAAATGTGATGTTATAGGGTCCTTATTGAACATTTTAGCTCAACCTTAATTTGTGTAGTGTTCTAAGATAATAGAAGGAATGCCCAGTACCTTCATCTTTGCAATATTTAGTCATCCTTTGAGATTCAAATTCGGGCTCATGGTCACTCTTGATCTTCTAGCACTAATGCCCCCACAATATAGGATTACTTTGGGCTCATTGAGTCATGGGATTATCTCTTGCATATGATTGCTTTTCCAATTATATCTATTAGGAACCTAAAATCCTCAGCAAAGTCCTTCTGATTACAAATAGAAGTATGTTTTGATCCCAAATTTTCTCCTCCTTTTATTTAGATAAAAGAAATTGGTAACCGTTTAAATGCTTTTGTTAAGATAGAATATGACATGTTAAGGAATGTGTGTACAATCTAAGAACCTTTTCCAATTGAACACACATCTGGAAGTTGTGACATCAACTACCTCTTTCCCTTCATGACATTGTCCGTACTGCACCCTCTTATGGTAGAGCCCCTCTTGTGACAACAACCAACACTCAACTTTCGTCAGTAACAACATCACTAGCACCCTCTAATGTCAGTGACCCCACCCACCGTACCTATGTCCCCCCCCCCCCCCCCCCCCCCCCGCCCCACCACCACCATGACTGGGAATCTTACCATAAAATTCAAAGGTCGTTGCTTATGAGTTGATCCTAACATAAAGAACCTATGTTTTTTTTTTACAAATGTTGAAAGTCACTTCTTATTAGCTTTTCCTAGTTTATCATTTCGAATGGAATAGAATTCTATTGTGAGGATTAGTTTGTATTTAAACAACATCAATTAATTTTATTTGAAAAAAAACTTACTTTTTGTTTGACTTGCACTTGATCCACAAACAATGATCTATCTTGCTTTGCACTTGACCCACGACCACATCTCATGTAAGGTGGATTAAATTTGATGGAGAGATCGATTAGTGAATTTACTTAACACAAGGAGATTTGTGCATTTTGAACTTGTATGGCCTAGCCTTATCCTAGTGTATCAAATTGATTTAATTCGGTAATTTGGCCTTGTCTATTTCCAGGATCTTAATGGTACTGCTTTTTTTAGGAATATCTCATTTTGTTGTATGTCAAATGGATGAATTTTGCCATATGGTTATTATATTACCCCTATGTTATGTTTTAGTCAACCATATATTTTCATACACTTATGTACATTTTTTTATTGTCTATATTTAAGTTATTACATATAAAAATCTCATAGTTGGACATTGGGTTGGGTCTGTCAGTCTGTCTCACGGTGTTCACTGTCTTGCCTATCTCTTATATCACTGATACACTCTTGACCTTAATTGACAAGGTCGAGCAAATTTTAGCAGGAAAGTTTTGATGGAAGAGTCACATTCATAGGGTAGTGATTGAACAAGAGCCAAGGCATCGATTACTTATCAATTACAAAGAATAGTAGTCACTCATTGAGCGAACAACTTCACTTGGTTATCGACTGATGCACTTTCTGATGTATTGCTTTAACTTTTGTAATTATTGATTTTATTTATTAAACAAGATTTTTTTAACCTTTTTAATTTTATTTTTTTGCTTTAGATGGTTCTCTCTATCAGATGATTTAAAATTAAAAATTAGAGTAATGGTCATTATCCAAAATAACAACGTAGTCAGCTCAACATTTTTGTGAAAAGGTGTTAAAAGACTATGCAATGGCATCCATGGACAACATACAATCTAGCAACATTGAGTCATCATTGCAGGTGCTATTTTGAGTTAAAGCCTAGATTTATACAAAATAGGTAAAATTTGGTGCAATTTAGCTGTGGACCTAAGAGAATCCAAATTTGCATTTGGCAAATTTCATTGAGATTTGTGGCATATTTAAGCATCAATGTGCTTTTGAAGTAGTCAAACTACTTACATTTATTCCTTTTTAGTTAAGAGATAAAGACTCTGTTTGGCACGGCGGTGGCGGTCGTGAACTCGGTGGTTATGAACCATCGTTAATGAACGCCCGACCTCACCTAAGGAACTTCATTCACTTTTATGTTCAAAACTAGTTTTCTTTTCTTGATTGCGGTCATAACTGTTCTCATGCCAAACATACATTCTATGATGATGGCTTTTTGGCCAAACTCACCGGAGCAAAAACGTCACCCCAATTGGAGCCAAAGTAAACATTGGCAGAACTCTCTTCTACCCATATTAATTGCTACTAAAGATTATATGACACCTAAATTCCTAGAAAATATTTTCCACCTAGTAATACTGCTAAATTATATAACTATATTATTATATTTATGTGTGCAAATGATAAAGCTCTATGAAGGTTGGGAAAGATTAAGGGATATATTAAGGGTATGCACTCATCATGGACTGCCTATTTGGACTATGTATAAACTTATTACAAAGATTAATTGATAACAATCTAGATATGGTTGATGCAACAATGGGAATCATAAAAAATAAAACATGTGAAGAGGCACATGAGCTCTTAGAAGAGACTCGAAACTCTCATTAATGTCCAATAAATAACCAACAGAGTTGCTTGAATTTATCATACTGTTGAAATGATGACATTCGTTGCATACTTAGACACAAAATAAGAATGTAGAATGCACGCAAGAACGTCCACAAGCATATCAAATTATTAGTGATTTTTGTGGAGGATTCAGGTGTGTCAAACATGTAATAATTTTTGTTATTATTCAACGATTTAATTTTGTTTATTTTAATAGATAGAATACCTTGTTGGAATATGCATTCTGCATCTCTTGGTTTGAGAATAATAAATATTTTAATGTATTTGATCTACCCTTTTGTGTGTTTATAGTGTGCAGGTCATACAGGTACAAGCACGCATTGAAAGAGGATGAAAGATGAATGTTGTGCTCTGAACTGAGCACTACCGTGGGGAAATATCACCTACCATCGGTGGTAGGGTATAATACTAAAGGACAGTTGGCAAATTGAATTTGAACGCAAGGATTGGCGGGAGCAAAGTCTATCATTAGCAAGTGTTGTCGCGGCACGATAACTCTATCACCGGGCGGTAACTATATGGAAACCCCATCAATCATAACATGATTGAGGATCCAAAAGGAGCATGCAATATCATTTTGGAGGCAAGAATTTATCATATTTTCATGGGGCAACATTTGTTTACAGAGATGCCAACCATTGTCATTAATTAAAGGAGCAAATAAAGCAAGAAATTCAAGACTGCGCTACTACCGGGGTCAGCAGCTATTGTCGTACTATAGCTTCCTGCACATCAACCTCAATTTAAAACAGACTAAAATTGAGTTTTTGTTGACGATTTTTACAAAATTTGAACGGGTTGTTTGCCCAAGCCGTCTAGAGGGATTGCAGGGGTCCTTCCTATCATTTCAAATAGAGATTTTATCAAGGGAGATCAAAGGGATTCATGCAAGAGGATTGAAGGCTAACAAAATGGTGATCAAGAAGCCTTCTCCCAAATATTCACTTGGAGGATTCTCGCTACGGCAAACTATCATCAAGCAAAAACTTTCAAGGATCTAAAGGACATCGAAGAGGAAGACTCTCTAGCCACAAAAATCAAAACTTTGCAAGCAAAATAACATCGACATCAAGGGTTCTATTTAGAGAGAATTTTTTCTATTTATTGCATTTAAATCTATCTTGTAATTTCTCTTTTATTTTGGTGTCTGCTTTTATATCGGTAATGGATTTCGCCGCATGTGTTGGCGACTAGGTTGTATGTGGCTTAGGTAGGAAGTCGCCTCGGATGTTGGCGACTAGATCTAGGTTTTAGATCTAGGGGAGGCTTGAGGCCAATCTAGGGAGAGATAGGCTAGGGCCAACCGTTCCTTAGGGAGAAAGGTCAGTATAGAAAATAAAAAGAGTAAACATCGTCGCCACGATTTCTAGCGTCATAGAAATCACAATTTTGCAATCATGTTTAAATTAATATAAATCATGTCTTTGTGTTTTCTCTTTATGAAATCAATTTATTTATGAAATATAATCATGCTTTTTGTTTTATTAACTTGATTTCAATTTTTATTCTTGAAAATATTTTAATTGAAATATTTTTATTCAAAGTTTATTAAGTAAAATCTAAATTTCTTAAAACTCGTATTCACTCTCCCCCTCTAAGAGCGCAAGTAGATCCAACAAGTGGTATCAGAGCGAGGTTATTCTAAAATTGTTTCACTGATCTCGCATCTACTAGAGGGGATGATTTTTCAAGTAATACAAAATCATTAGCACCACCTTTATTTACTGGTATAAATTATAAGGGTGAAAAATCTTAATGAAATAATTTCTTAAATCTTTAAAATTGAAGTTTGGAATATAACTATAAGAAATCTCCCAAGTGTGTTATTAAATGATAAATCCATGAATAGTTTATTTTGTGCACTTGATCAAACTATTTTCAAACTTATTTATACTTCTTCCACCCCTTATGAGATTTAGAATTATCTTGAAGAAACTTATGATTCTCCATCTACAGGTATGGAACAATTGCCAAAATTGGAGAATATACAAGCTTGCGAAAATATTCAAGAAAGTTCTTCATTTGATGGATCCATGGAGTGCACACAAAGTGGAAGAGAAGATAGATGTACATCAAGCAAAGAAGAAGATGATAAAGGAACTTATTGTTCAAATCATAATTTCGAGCCAGATAGCACTGTAAGCAAAACGAATTATTCTCTTCTTGTTACAAATTCACTTTCTACGTTTCGTATGTTTGAATTGGCTAAACGTAAAATTAACAAGTTGAAAAATATTAATTCTAGATTATGTTTAGAAAATAAAACCTTAAAAGAATAATGTAATGTGAAATCTAATATTGATGGGCCTAGCGTTGAATCCCTCTCATGTTCAACATTTGAAACCAGTATGCCGTGTATTAATTGCAATGAACTTAAAGAAAAATTCAAGGTATTTAAAAAGGAGCTTTTTATTGCAGAAGAACATAGTGAAATTTTTTTAAATATAAATAGTCCTCTCATTAACAAACTAGATTCATTAAAATTGTTTGTTCAAAAAAATTTCAAATGATAAAAAATCTTTTATATCTAGTTTATCAACAAATTTATGTGAGACATCTACTACTGTTACAAATCTTGTAAAACATACACCAAGTAGAATATTTAATCATATAAGCACACCTTACATCAAATGCACCATATGTTCCAAATTTAGACATATATCATCTTGTTGTAAGGATAAATCTAAACCTTGCACATCTCCCCAAATTTGGGTTCCCAAAATTTCATTATCCAAAATATTTGGATATATATGGGTTCCCAAAGCATGCCTTCATGCACCATGAGTTTAGTGATTGTCTAGGGAGATGAATTTCATGTTATGGTTTGTTTTCATTAAAATAATTACTATTTTATCAAACTTATTTTCTCCCTAGTCAATATTAAAAATAAAAACATTTTTTTCTTTTTCTTTTGCTTTATGCATTTTTGTTTGTTTGTCTTTATTTTTTAAGCCAACATGTTTTATGGCCACATTAGATATATGTTGCGCTATGACACAATCACCATGCATAATTCTACACTTTAATAAATCAAAGTGGATGAATTTGAATAAAATTCATATCATTGTAAGTGGCAAACTTATCTCATTGTTCTAACATCTATACTTATGAAATTCATTTCCTAGGCTAGTTGAGTCTCTCATAATGTTATTAAAAATTGGGTGATGATATCCTTAAAGTATTATCATCATGATTAAATCATTTGCACTGATTTATTACTTAAATTAATTAGTTTATTATAGGCCATTGGCTAAAAATCTAAAATCGACAATTTTTGGATTACTTTTTCTGGCTTCTTTGTTGTATCTGATGGCCCGTATCATGAAAAATCATAATCAAAAGAAATCAGATTCAAAAGTTGATGAAAAACAAGTTTTTAAAATGAAAAATCAAATCTCTGTTTGATACCGCCCGACGCTTACCCCTATCGCAGGAGGTATCTCTATTTTAGTCAAATTCGTACTTCCTTTGCTTTATGCTTCTGAAAATTAAATTACTACTTCACTTATCGTTCTTTTCTACTTTTAGAAAATTTTACTTATATTTTGGAACATTTTTCTACAAATCAAAATAAGAGAAAACTTACAAAACTATCCAAAATCTCTAAAAACATATTCATATATGTATGTCATATTCACCTCACTAGTTTTCACTATAAAAAATTTAAATTGGATGAATATAAATATTGATGTAGTTCTTCACATACATCACCATGAATTACTAATCTCGTGATTATGAATACTTAATATCATAGGCTTGATTGTCTCTAATCATGAATCATTATTCTTGGTCTATCATATATTTATCACTATAATCTAAAAATAATTATGTTTATCACACTTAGGATTATTAATGATATAATGAAATCAATATCTCTTATATGATTATTTTTTGGTTTATTGTGTCTTATCTTCATCTTGTGCTTTGAACTTCACTATTTATACATGAATATGTCATTTCACACATATTTATTGATTGCATGTATCTCATTGCTATATAGACTCTAGAATCAATAATGAACTTATCATAACAAATCATTACTAAATTTATTCTAATTCTATGAAAAATTAGATTGAAACTCTATCGTGAATACATGCAACATAATCACCCAATCAACTATATGTTGAATCTTATCATAAATGGCCTAACATTGCATTTTGTCATCCAAACTCATCATTCTAGTATCACCACATAGAACTTGTTCAATTTAGTGTCTATGTTAGTTACTTCATTTATAAAGTCATGTTAAGCTACATGAAAAGTAGAGTATTGAATTTTGAAAATAATGATAACTATATCTTCGTATGTATGAATGAAAAATTATTAAATAACTTTAAAACTAATCTTTCTCCATTATAACAACCTTTCCAAAAATTCATCATATATAAAAACCCACAATTTATGAATTAGTATTGTCTAAATGTTTAGTACGTCCATGATCATTCACCCATATTATGTGTCTCGCAATAACAGGGGCGTATGATTGTCTATATTAGATGTGCTAACCTGTAATTCATGTTTTGTCTTTTACCGGGGTGGGTTCTAGTGGGCATTGCGAGGCACTGGGGGGAATAGTAATAGGTTGAGTGACGTCTTGTGTATGCATATGGGACTCATCCCAACCTACGGCATGTGTGCAGCTCATCATGCCCATCTGTCACTTAGTACGGGATTATTGTGTAGATATGTATTTGGGGTAGTTTGGATGTGACCATTTCTATATTCTATATATTGTGCATGCACTCTTTATGATTATACATTGCATGCATATTTGGTTTGTTGGAACATGCTCTTTTGTAAATCTCCTATATTGTGTTTTGCATATCTCATCTTTTTGAATTTTCATGATTTGAAATACAAAAGAAATTGAAAAATAACCTTTTCGAACACCTTAGGCCAAAATCTTAAATCCGCAACATTTTCATTATTTTTCAAAATTCCTTGCGGTAGTTGGTGGCCATTATCATGAAAAATATTACAACAACAACAACACGCAAGCCTTTATCCCGCCATAGTGGGGTCGGCTATATGGATCCTTTGTCGTCATTGCGCTCTATCTTTAATCATAGTCTCGTTCATGCCTAAGTACATCATGTCTTTCCTTAGAGTTTCATTCCAAGTCTTTTTTGGTTTACCCATCCCCCGTTTAACATGTCTAGTGACTAAACTCTCACAACGTCTAACATGTGCCTCTAATGGTCTCATATGTACATGTTTGAACCATCTTAAATGAGCTTCTCGCATCTTCTCTACAATTGGCGCCACTCCTGTCTTATCCCTGATACATTCATTCCTAATTTTATCCTATCTCGTGTGGCCACACATCCACCTAAGCATTCTCATCTCTGCAACTCCCATTTTTGGCTCATGTACACCATTCACTGCCCAACACTCAGAACCATAGAGAATTGTTGGCCTAATTGCAGTACGATAAAACTTGCCTTTAATTTTTAATACGATCACATAAGATCCCAAACGTGCCTCTCCACTCCAACCAATTTGCTTGGATTCAATGTCTCACAACTTTATCTACATTTCCATCTTTTTGATTTATCGATCCCAGATATTTAAAGCACTCACTATGAGAAATATCTTGGTCAATTTAATGGCGGAGTCATCCGACCTTCTTGCATTACTAAATTTAAGCTCTATATACTTTATTTGTGTCCTGCTCAACCTAAAACCCTTCTTTTCTAAAGTATCTCGCCTAGATTCAAGTTTCGCGTTTACACTCTCGCGCGTCTCATCGACCAAAACAATATCATCTGCAAATAATAAACACTGAGGATTTGCTTGTTGGATATGTTCGGTGAGCTCATCTAAGACAAGGGCTTAAAGCTGACCCTTGATGTAAGCCAACAATGATAGGAAATTCCTGTGTTAATCCTCTAGATGTCCTTACCCTGGTCACTGAATGTGTATACATATCATTGATTACGTCAATGTATTAATGAATTTGTATACATGTCATGAAAAACATTAATCAAGAAAATTGGAATGAAAAAGTATCGAAAATAATGTTTTCTAAATGAAACAACACATCTTTGTTTGCTAGCGCTGAGCGTTAGGACCTAACGCTGGCGGTAGCTATGAAAATCAATTTTCCCTTATGTTTATTTTCTTCTGGCTTAAAAGATCATTTTACTGGTATGCTCGTTAAAGACTTCTCTATTTTTCAGAAAAAAATTATTGGCTCTTTACTTTTTTAATATTCAAAAAATAACTATTAAATTACAAAATAATTTCAAAACACAAAAATAAATTTTTTTTCTTGATATTTCTCTAAATTTCTGTTGTGTATTTTCATAAAAATTAAAATAATAAAAACTGTTTATTCTTCATTGCTATGATTACGGATGGATATATATATCTCTTAAAGATTCATTACAATGTATGATTTAATTTTCAAGTTTCATAAAATATTATTTTGATTAGTCATACCTTGAATCTTATCTTTTATTGCGCAAAGAAATTTATTGTAGAAAATATGTGTATGAGTGATTAGCATGCCTCTAAGTATGAGTAGTTATTTTTGTTAGATAATAATTTATTCACTCGCTTCTCTGATTTCTACATGTGTCTTTAATCTTAGTCTCGCATGATTGTGTAGTGTAATAACATAATAAAGATAAAATACATGAATAGATTAACTACACAATATTGAATTGTTAATTCCATGCAATTCCTTGTCTTTCATTCACTTATTTATTTGAGAAGTGTGGTTAAAAATTCAAATTATATGTTTGTAAAATAAGTGAATTCGGTCCTTGGTCACAAAAATAAAAAAATCAAATAATAAATGACAAGGAAACTCCACCAAACACTACTCATCTCCTGATAAGTCTTAATAAGCATTGTGAGATTGAGCATTTTTGAGTGAATTGTAGTGTCTTGTGCAAACAATTTATTACACCACTTCTCTTGTACATCGGATCACAAATATGAAATTAAAAGAAAAATATTATGTGATCCCTCAAGCAATACTTCGCTCCTTGATAAATCTTAATAAGTATTGTGTGTATGAAGCACCTTGATATATGTACAAGTTATTCCATGTGCATTGAAATTTGTGGAAGTAATTCTATTTATGAATTTTTGATAATGTTGTGTTTTTATTCCATTACATATGTCATATGTTTTGATTAATGCATTTGTATACACTATCAAAATACTATTTGTACACATCATTATCTTTCAACTTTCATAAATCTCTCACTCGTGAGAATTGTATCTTAACGCACAAATACACTACTTTCTACAATCTTTAGTAAATATACTAGATGGCAAAGCATGACCGCTACAATGTTTCTTTTTACTTGAAATGTAAATTATTTTGCATTGTAGTTGTTTATCTTTTCTTGATATTTCAAATCATGGTTGCAATTTTTTTTAAAAAAATTCAATGAAATATCTCATCTCTTGTGCAAAAATTCAAACATCTACCTATTAAGCTTATAATTCATTATTTTTGTGTTATTATTTTCTAAAATATGTTTACTTTTAAGTACGCTTAATCTGTAACATCCCCAGAATAACTAGACCCCTAAGGTGAATTTTGTCATGACAAGGTCATGACATTTCTCTAAGAGGCCAAAATGGCCTTAAGAACCAAGGTGAATAGGTAAAAATCACCTTGGTGTGCAAATAGTCAAATTGAGCCCAAAGCTTAGGGCTTGATAATTGAGCTTCAAAATGACAAGTGGGCCCAACTAACACTCCTACACCCCTTAGGGAGTAACTTGGGTCATTTAGGACCCATTGAGGTCAACCAAATTGATCAATTTGGCCAAGGTCAACTCTATGCCCAAATAAGTCAATCATCCCTATTAAGGGTCAATTATGGTTCAAATGATCAAATTAACCCCACCAATGTATTACAAACCCTAGTTGGGGTACAATGGACTCAAAAGACCAATCATGGGGTCACCAATTGGCCCAAATTGACCAAAGTGCCCTTATGGTCAACATAGGTCAAACCTTCATCAATATGTCCTATTGATCCCCAAAACATGAAATTGATTTCACCCCTTGTCTTATAACATTATAGGGGACACAATGGACCCAAAATCCCCATATATTGGTCATCAATTGGTCCAATTTGACCAAAGTCAACGTTCCCCCAATCTTGGTCAAAATCACACGTATTGGCAAAATTGACCCAATTGAGGCACCACCATGACCCAATCAACATTGGGTGGAGTCAAGGGACTCAAGACCAACACATTGGACCAGCCAACTGACCTATTTGATCAAGTCAACCCAAAAATCAACATTTGGTCAAATATGCCTAAAATTGGCTTATATGAAATCAAACCAAATCCCCATGGACTAAGGCCCTCAATAGAGGCCCATTCTGAGGACCAAGAGCCAATTACCATGCTTTCCCCTCAAAAATTTGAAGAAGGTGACATGCAATGGTGAATTTGAGATTTTCCCCAATATGGAAAGAGACAAACCCATGAATTCATGGGGAGAGCTCCACTTGGCACTCTAATGCTCTTCCCAAGCCTCCCTCTGAACCCAGGGAGTAATTCCCAGCAGTTTCTAGGTCGGCAAGCTGCCAGGTGGAGCTCAATTTAGAGCTTATTGGCCGGCCAAGAGGTGGCATTAATGGCAACCTTGGATATAGCCTCCCCCGACCCTGTTCAGACCCCCCATTAGCTTCAGAATGTGCCAAGGAGGCGAAGCCCCATGATTTCAAAGGGAGACAAGCTATGAGGAGGAAGATCGAGCAAGGAAATGGATCTTGGATTTGACCATGGCAAGTGCAGAAATTCCCCTCCCCAGGCTCGATTAAAGGCAAGTTCCTTCCCCCCTCCATCTGTGCTAGATACTAGACCCATCTAGGAGAGATATCGGGCTCAAATGAGCCCGATCCCATGTGAGATAGTGGGAGTTTTCTCGAGTTTTTCTTCTTGTTCGGGATCGCCGGAGAAGCTATCTCCGGCGGCCGTGTCGCCGCCTGGCGTTAGCCACCACCTCAACGGAGGTGGTGGAGGCGGTGGCCGGCGGTGGTGAGATGTAGGTAGCCGGGAAATGGCAGAGGAAGGTGGCCCAACGGGATTGAATCTGGGTCGTTGACAAGCTGGGGAAGACGATGGGATGTTGTCGGTATTGCTTTAAGATTCGTGCAGGATTATATATATATATATTATTATTCATTATATGAAATCTGTCACGCTTTCATGTGAATATTCATGCCTGATTTTAAGGCCCTTAGAAGCCTTTTTAGGAAAAGTTGCCTGAGATAACTATTGTAGGCCTTGATGTCTCCTTTCATTTGAAATTTAAATCAGATTATTTGGATCACTGTAGGACCTACAGCACTCATTTTAGTCAGGCTGGTCAAAATAGAAATCAAGATTTAAAATGTGTATATATCCTAATTGGTAGGTCTGATGGACTTGAAATTTTGGCCATGCATGCATGAGCCCTAAACCTAGCTTAGGTTCAAAAATCAGATTTTTAGGAAATTATTTTTCTAAGGTTTTATTCAGAACATGGAAAATCAAATAAATGGAATATTTGGAGTTATATAGCTCCAAATGACCCCAAATTTGGGTGTCATGTCTAATTAGACAACATTAGTTTAGGGTTAAATTTTGAGGACATTTGGACCTCTGCATGTAGGGTAATTTCTACTTGCATTTCTCTACCCTAGTGTGCTATGGTGTGCCAATAGACAAAAAGTCTATTTTGTGTTTTCAGACCAAATGGCTTGGAGCTAGCCTTTGAAATTTTGGTCATACTTTTTTTATGACATGACACGCCATCTAAGAGGATCTTAGGATTTTTGGGATCAAAATCCTATGTTCTTGGATTAATGTGAATTAGGTCAAATTTTGGTATATATGAAATTTTCATGTCAAATAACTTGTAGAAATTATGGAACTCTGAGGAACCTATTATTAGGCCATGCAGGACCTCTGTAAATTTTTGTAGAAAATTTCAGAGGCCTTTCCTTTAGGAAATTACAAAATTACCCCTAGGTCACAAATCTGAATAATAGGATTTCACTGAGCTAAATGCATGAGAAGGTTGTGAAACTATGGAAGATAGTTAGGAATGCAATTATAAATCTCTGGGATTTTGATAGAATTTTTAGGGACATTTTTCGTGTTGAAATACCCTTTATTCATTTTGTCACCCCTTCATGATAAATAGAAATTATGGGTTTATCTTTGCTGGAAAATTTTGATATACTGAAATTAGTGTTTTATGTCAATATCATACTACTGTAATTTTATCCGAATTTATTGTGACCTATAGATGGTAGTTGTAGTGTAAACCCTTATTGGCACACCACTTGTATTAAATGAATATTATGGACAAATACTCCTTGGAAAATTACGAAACTTAGGCACTGATGTTTTTATGTCAATATCATACTTCTGTGATTTTATCAGAATTTATTGTGACCTGTAGATGGTGGTTGTAGTGTAAACCCTTATTGGCACACCACTTGTATTAAATGAATATTATGGATAAATACTCCTTGGAAAATTACGAAACTTAGGCACTAATGTTTTTAGGTCAATATCATACTTTTGTGATTTTATCAGAATTTATTGTGACCTGTAGATGGTGGTTGTAGTGTAAACCCTTATTGGCACACCACTTGTATTAAATGAATATTATGGACAAATACTCCTTGGAAAATTATGAAACTTAGGCACTGATGTTTTTAGGTCAATATCATACTTCTGTGATTTTATCAGAATTTATTATGACATGTAGATGGTGGTTGTAGTGTAAACCCTTATTGGCACACCACTTGTTTTAAATGAATATTATGGACAAATACTCCTTGGAAAATTATGAAACTTAGGCACTGATGTTTTTAGGTCAATATCATACTTCTGTGATTTTATCAAAATTTATTGTCACCTGTAGATGGTGGTTGTAGTGTAAACCCTTATTGGCACACCACTTGTATTAAATGAATATTATGGACAAATACTCCTTGGAAAATTATGAAACTTAGGCACTGATGTTTGTAGGTCAATATCATACTTCTATGATTTTATCAGAATTTATTGTGACCTGTAGATGGTGGTTGTAGTGTAAACCCTTATTGGCACACTACTTATATTAAATGAATATTACGGACAAATACTCCTTGGAATATTATGAAACTTAGGCATTGAAGTTTTTAGATCAATATTATGCTATTATGACCTTATCAGAATTTATAGAGATCAATTGTTGACAAGTGAAGTGTAAGTCACTAGTTGCACCCCTTCCATTTTAAATAGGGATAACGATTAAATGACCTCGGGGAAATTATGGAAATTAGGATCTGAGGTTGTTAGATCATTACTCGTTGTGATCACAGGGTAAGGATCTGGAAGTTATTAGTACAAGATAGGACCAGGGTTGCACCTTAAGGATTAAATCTAATTCGATTCCACCTTGGTCTGCGGATAATAGAAACAGAAGAAGTTGATTTAGACACCAATAGATCCCCACACAGTCAAGCATTGATCCCTGGGTCATCGGGTGCATTGTGAAGAATGATTAAAGGTCATCCAATGGAGACAACATTGAGCGTAGAGTTGGGGTGCGTTTAGTAATACATCGTTTCGGGGTCTACAACCATAAGATAAAGGGATGGATCCATGATACGGAAGGAGTGGTAGGATAAAGTTAGGGACCATAGGTAGTGGTCGAGAGATAATACGATGAGGTAGCCGTTCCCTAGGGGAGATTGAGCTCGAGGTCCAGTTGAACATCGAGCCAAATGTTAAACCATCATAGGACATGGAGCAACTGGAGGAATAGGTAAATAAGGACGGATAGACACCAATAAGAATAAATATCCTGGAAAGGGGAATTTGGGCTTCAGTCACCATCACATTCCCTAGTACCGTTGTGAGCCCTTCACCGGGTAACCCACGGGAAGTCTGGGATTCACTCCAAGCTTCTAAGATCAACTAACAATAGACAAGAGTAGTAAAGTAGGAGAACTTGAAATATAATCTCCCTCCCAAATTTGGGAAGGAAAAGGAAGGACTGGGATAGTCCTGCGAGCGGTAGGCTCGGGTTATAAGGAAGGACTGGGATAGTCCTGCGAGCGGTAGGCTCGGGTTATAAGGAAGGACTGGGATAGTCCTGCGAGCGGTAGGCTCGGGTTATAAGGAAGGACTGTGATAGTCCTGCGAGCGGTAGGCTCAGGTTATAAGGAAGGACTGGGATAGTCCTGCGAGCGGTAGGCTCGGGTTATAAGGAAGGACTGGGATAGTCCTGCGAGCGGTAGGCTCAGGTTATAAGGAAGGACTAGGATAGTCCTGCGAGCGGTAGGCTCGGTTATAAGGAAGGACTAGGATAGTCCTACGAGCGGTAAGCTCAGGTTGTAAGGAAGGACTGGGATAGTCCCGCGAGCGGTAGGCTCGGGTTATAAGTAAGGACTAGGTTATAGTCCTGCGAATGTTTGGCTCGATTTTTATAAATGTTGGTTTAGAATTACGAGCTAAAGGCTCGGTGATATGAGATAATACATATTTGCATATGCATAAGATGTGGTGGGTCTTCGGTTCTGGCTTAGTCGTCACACCGACAGCAGTTCGTTGACTCGGCAATGCTAGTGGTTTGATTAGGGGCCAGGTTGTTTTACTGCGCGTCCGACCGGATGGATTCCCTAAACCCTGCCTGACCAATTCAGTTTAGTATGCAGGAGCTCGTGAGTACCGGGTACCGGTATCACAGCATACATTAGGGCCTAAGTCTGGTAGTGTGACTTACCCACCTAGGTGAGGAGACGCCCGCTCCTCTGCCACCGTTTGACCACGACGGGAGGTGCCCGAGAGGTTAGCTACCTCCGAAAAGTGGGAACTAAAGGTCTGTACGTACAGAGTCATGTGCGTGAGTTGCAATATTGCATACCATTGCATATCATAGAATAGCATTCTTGCATAAATCAGAGACCTCATCGTATAAATTAGTATGGGCTCTTTTATACGATGAGTTTATGTTATTTATGGGGGTGTCTACCCAGATCACCTAGAGGGGGGGTGAATAGTTTTTTCTAATTTATACTATCCCCTTTTGGTATTTCTCGATTGTGATTAACGGATTGGCAGAATGTAAAGAACTAATCACAGAAAGCACACAATCGATCTATAGAGGTTCCTCAAGACCGGGCGTCTTGAGTAGTCCTCTGTCCCTCTGCGCCTACCTAGCGATCCGCTAGGCTCGGCAAACTCCGCCAAAATCTTTCGGCCCTCAAGCCTTACACCACGGACCCGCAAGTCCCAACAGCCTAGACCCTCAAGCCCCTACTGCCCCCGAGCCCGCAAGCTCGACACTCAGGCCCTCAAGCCCTACCTTTCGGACCCGCGAGTCCCAACAGCCTAGGCCCGCAAGCCCCTACTGCCCCCGAGCCCGCAAGCTCGACACTCAGGCCCTCAAGACCTACCTTTCGGACCAGCAAGTCCCAACAGCTTAGACCCGCAAGCCCCTACTGCCCCCGAGCCCGCAAGCTCGACACTCAGGCCCTCAAGCTAGACAATATGGCCCGCAAGCCTTACAAGAGATTACAGATATAAACTGTTTCTTCTGCCTGATGTTGATCGGCAACCTTAGCCTGATGATGATCGGCTTCTTGAGAATGAAGAGAATGCCTCTGAATCAGATCTTGAATGCACGATTCTTCTTTAATTCTTTCTTAGCAGGATGTGGATTGGCTTCTTAGCAGTCGGTGAGGATGACAGCTTCTTGAGAACTTCTTCTTCTTCTCCGCAAGAATGTACTATTCTATTGAACGGCGGGATACTTTTTCTTCTTCTTCTTGCACTCCAAGCCTCACCTTTTTTTCTAGGGCAATACTGTTCCCTTTTAAAGGATAGATAAGCCGCATAACGGTAACATCTGTTGTCCTTTCATGTCAGAAGCCCATTCCATAAGAGCACGCGCTGATTGGACAATCAGGCGGCGACATTAATTGTTGACATCACGACCGCAAGATTTGAATTCTGTCTTCAGGATATTTGCATCATTACGACGGCAAACTGTCTCTGACTTTGTCGTCGCGATCTTCCTTCTACCTCATGTCGTCGTGAGCTTTCTTCTTGCATCATGTCGTCGTAATCATATGTTCTCTCGACGACATGTGTTCCACATGATGATGTCATGTGTCTTCTCTGCGTTCGACGAACAGCATTCTGCGTTTGCCGATCTCGCCATGTCTCAGCGGTCGACAAACACTTTGCTTCTCAGCGACTGCTGCTCTATCCGTCATTACGACGATAAGCATTCTTTGTCGATGACATCACTTTTAATTTCTCGACGATATAGTACTTAGTGAAATAACTAGATTACATGACATGTTGTCGATTCCTGCAAGCATGAACTAGATGGAATGTCAAATACAACTTGCATTTATCATTGAGCTGAGCACTTCTTCAAATCAGGAACATTGCAGGGCACTGTTCCCAAATCTCCCCCTATTTGAAGAAGTCATAACCCACTCAATGATAAATGTCATTCTCATAACAGATATTAACATTTAAGCAGACAAGCACGTTATGATGTGATTTCAGCAAAGATTAAGTAAACACAGAATTTTTGACAAATATTCAGAATGTTCAGAAGAGTTTTGACATTTCTATATTTAACCATCTATATATCTGGTGCATTGGTATCAGCAGCTCTCTTTGCTTTCTTGGTTCCGACTTCCTGCTCATTTTTCTCCAACTCTTCCTTGTACTTTCTCTTTCTAATTTCTTCAGTCTCAATTGTTTCTTTCTCCATATCTGTACAGGGACCTACGGTAGGCTCGTCATAACACAGGGAAGGAAGACTCATTGCTTCCTTGATCGTGTTCGAGGTCCAGATGGCATGATCATAGCTGGCCTTTATCATTGATCTCTCCCCCTTTATGATTTCTTCAGATATCCCTTTTTGGAGGTTCTCTTCGGAGGCTAGTATTTTGTTTTTGAGCATGTGAATTCCAGCTTCCAAGTGATTCTTGTTCTCAAGCAAATGGCTGTCGAGCTCTTTATTGTGGCGATCTAAACTTCCTTGAAGATCAGTTTTGTGTTCAGCCATCTTTTTGGTTGATGCAACATAGGCTTTTTCTATGGTGCCGATAATCGATGACTGATTGATCCCTAGGTTAGTTAGAGCTTTGTGAGAGCGGGTATTGTAATCTTGTAGGCTTTTCACATCATTTCTTAGGTTTGTTGTTTCAGCATACAGTTCCTTTCTTAGATCATTGATGGCGGAGGTGACATGTGTTTCTAGTTTTATCCTTTGCTCTTCCAGGAGCGTCGTTATTTGAGATAGAAAGGAGGGATCTTCTTGTCTATTCTCTGTAGATGATTCCTCTTGATCCTCTTCTTCATCCCCTTCCAGTATTGGAGATAGAGATTTTCCTGTTGGTGAGTGGCTTGGCTTACTCACCTTTTCAGGGCCATGCTGATCACTACTAGTTCCATCAGCAGGGATTTCTTGATTGTCCTCTTGCATTGCAGACTCAAAATGTTCAGCATCCTCAGCCCCTATGATCTTTTGGATCACTGTTTCTACTTGAGCAGGGATCTCATTGTTTTTCTCCCCCTCAGTTTCAGCACCTCTTGGATTTGTGCCTGCTGATATCCTGAATCCTTGACTTAGATCAGAGGTCAGGAGGGCGACATGTCGTGTTTCTGTAGCTGCCTCTGAGCCACATGGAGGAGAGTTGTTCCCTGACTTACTCTCTTCAAATGAGCTTTCTCCCTTTCTCTTTGCATCTTCCGCAGTTTCTATCTTCGTGGGAGGCTTAGTCAGAGTTTTCTCCCATCTTGCAAGGACTTTGATGTACATTCTTTTCATGTAATGTATTTTGACTCCATACTTATTGTTGAAGCTTTCAGGGTAGGAAAGCAGAAGATAAAGTGATAGAAATCTTCCAAGATTCGGGGCCTGAAAGCTTTCTTGGATCCTCTTAAGAATTTGTTGACCCCAATTGGTCTTCTTACTCAGAATTATCCTTGCCATTATTTCGAACATGGGCTTGTATATTCTATCATGCGACCCCACCTTGCAGAGGAGGGCCTTTCCCACTATGTCCACCATCAGCTTTCCTTGCTGATTGAAGCTCTTCCTTTCCAGAGACCCATAGGTCTTGCTGGAGTGTTTGCACCATGCCAGAGCCTTGTCAAGGTCTTCATGGGTGATCTTTTCATCTTCCTCCCCCTTGGCAAAGACCGGCATCCGAAGAACCGAGTTCAATCTTTTAGGGTTTACCTTGACACTTGTCCCGTTGATTACGCTCTTCACAGATGTTCCCTTTGAGCCACCCTTGGCATTCGAGTAGAACTCCAGCACTTCTCTTCTTAATATTACTGTGGGCTCAGAGAGGGCGTATTCCAGACCGATGGTCTCGAGCAGCTTAATGGTGCCCTGGATTTCTTCTGAGCCTTCTGAGAATCCATTCCTCACCACTTCACATCCTTCGAATAGAAGATCTTCCTTCTTTGGCACCATATTTTTGATTCCAGAGGATTTCAGATCAGTCAACTCGTTCACTCTTAGATGGCATGGAGAACACGACGGCTTTTTAGGGCTAATGTAGAGAGCGTTTTAACCTTAAGACATTTGACCTTATTTATAGTGTCTGAGTTGGAAGTTGAAGTGTCATTTGTTAAATGTCTGACTAACTCTTGTTTAGCTGTAATGATTAATCTTAGACCTAATTAAGAGTCCGTTGACAATTGGGTATCGTCGTAACGCAGGTCTTTCGACGATACTAATGGTCATTCCGAAGATATGGTTTTTGAAAGATTACCTTTACAATATTAGACGAAGATGTGTTTATGTGATAAACATTAACATGGTTACCTTTACCTTGGCCTCTAAGTCTCCTTGAGCCAGTTGCTCCCCTTCGATGGAATGTCCACTTATCTTTACTTCCAGCTCCCCCTAGATTAGTGCACCTTAGTATGTGGTGAGTTTTTCTTAGTCCAGAGTTGAGCCTGGAGCACTTATTGTCCATTAGCCTTGTTTAATTTTGATTGGCTAATTGGATTATCCTGCAAAACAGATTTAATATCCCTTAGGAACCCAAGGTGACTTGGGCCCTAGGCTCTTGTTAGCATAATAGGGAATCCCACTACTCACTACAGCCAGTCCAGGAGGTCTCTCATTTGCATTAAGCACACTAGGGTTGTGCCAACAGTCGATGGCAAAGTGTCCCACTTTGCCACAGCACCAACATTCATGGATGTTGTACCTTCTTTTCTGAACAATTTGGAAGTCTGCTCAGTAGAGAAGGCAGCAGCATTCTTCCTATCTCTCTCAGCCAAGAGCTGACTAGCTGCTCTAGTATTATTGTTTCTTCTTGATTTTATCTGTTTGTCAGCAACAGATGTCAGCTTGGTAGCTGACAAGGTATTGATGGCGTCAGATATGTTCAAGTGAGAATTGATCATACTGGGGCTACTAGTCTGCTTCTTATCTGGAAGGGATTGAGAAAATGTTGCACCTTTATCCTTGAGAGTGGGGGCTGGGACACCAAATACAAATGGTCCATGATGGGCCATTTGAATTTCCTCATGGGGAGCCTATAATGCACTCATCCCCATGCCCTTTCTCTTTCCATAGTCAGGAGCATTTTCATGACTAGTGGAGCTTCCATTCATCCAGTGACCATGGACACTGTCCTGATCATACCTGTTTGAGGGAAGCACTACCTTCTGAAAGGTGGTGTGAGGCTTTGCTTTAGTTTTGCCCCTTTCTCCATTCCCAGCATCTGTTGCCCCTTCCTTGTAACCTAACCCCCTCCTATTTTTATAGGATGAGAAGGTGTCAATGATGGGCAGAACAGTTTTGGGCTTAGAGAATTTAGCTACCAAGCTCATTTCTTTAAGAAGATCACTCTCAAGTTTCTTGGTAAGTTCTTCCCTTTGGCTTCTCTCAGCATAAAGTTTGTCTATGATTTTCTTGAGCTCATGAGGATTGGTGTCCTTACAGTAGGACATACCCAGTTCCATATCTAACTCAACCCTATGAGGCTTGAGTGATTCTAGTTCCCTAGCTTGTTTCTTAACAAGTCTCTTGCTCTTCCTCAGAGCTTCCAAGAGATCACCAAACTGTTCTAATAGATCAGCATGGTTTTTATTGTTGCATGATGAGCAGATGAGCAGTCTTCTGCATCATCTTTAGAAGATAAATAATTTTTTGATGCACTCTTGTTTTTCTTAAATGAGGCAGGTAGTAAAGATGTGTGGGTGGTGCATACCTGATCATGATGCAATTCATCATGATCTTCTTCATCTGATAGAGCCATTAGTCCATGAACCTCTTCATCCTCAGGGTCACAGTCTGTAGGAGACAGGGGTGCTCTTATCCCCTCTTTTGCTCCAGAGCAATCATCATCTTCTGATTCACTGTCTGAAGTAGTCAGTGGTGCTCTGATGCATACCTCTTCATGAGAGGTCTCTTCTTCAAAATCTTCATCTGACCCTTCCATGAGAACTTCTAAGAAGTCCCACATGTCCTTTGCTGATGAGTAACAACTCAGCTTCTGATTTGTTGCCAGATCTACTGCACCAGCTAGAATGCTTCTAGCTTTTTTGTCCCAGCTGGCAAGAAGAATTTCATCTTTTAACTTTGTCATGGAGGGACCATTCTGAACAATCGAAAACATTCTTGGATCCATCGCCTCCATGAATATTCTTGCTCTGACTTTCCAGATGGCAAAGTTCTCCCTGGAGCAGATAGCTATTCTTGACTCCATGGCTATGATACTTAGACACCCAAAGGTAGATCTGCTCATGTTGTTAAGCTTTTCTTTGAATAACCTGGCTCTGATACCACTTGTTGTTTATGGGGGTGTCTACCCAGATCACCTAGAGGGGGGATGAATAGGTTTTTCTAATTTATATTATCCCCTTTTGGTATTTCACGATTGTGATTAACGGATTGGCAGAATGTAAAGAACTAATCACAGAAAGCACACAATCGATCTATAGAGGTTCCTCAAGACCGGGCGTCTTGAGTAGTCCTCTGTCCCTCTGCGCCTACCCAGCGATCCGCTAGGCTCGGCAAACTCTGCCAAAATCTTATGGCCCTCAAGCCTTACACCACAGACCTGCAAGTCCCAACAGCCTAGGCCCTCAATCCCCTACTGCCCCCGAGCCCGCAAGCTCGACACTCAGGCCCTCAAGCCCTACCTTTCGGACCCGCAAGTCCCAACAGCCTAGGCCCACAAGCCCCTACTGCCCCCGAGCCCGCAAGCTCGACACTCAGGCCCTTAAGCCCTACCTTTCGGACCCACGAGTCCCAACAGCCTAGACCCGCAAGCCCCTACTGCCCCCGAGCCCGCAAGCTCGACACTCAGGCCCTCAAGCTAGACAATATGGCCCGCAAGACTTACAAGAGATTACAGATATAAACTGTTTCTTCTGCCTGATTTTGATCGGCAAGTTTAGCCTGATGATGATCGGCTTCTTGAGAATGAAGAGAATGTCTCTGAATCAGATCTTGAATGCACGGTTCTTCTTCAATTCTTTCTTAGCATGATGTGGATTGGCTTCTTAGCAGTCTGTGAGGATGACTGCTTCTTGAGAACTTCTTCTTCTTCTCCGCAAGAATGTACTGTTCTATTGAACGGCGAGATACTTTTTCTTCTTCTTCTTGCACTGCAAGCCTCACCTTTTTTTCTAGGGCAATACTGTTCCCTTTTAAAGGACAGATAAGCCGCATAACGGTAACATCTGTTGTCCTTTCATGTTAGAAGCCCATTCCATAAGAGCACGCGCTGATTGGACAATCAGGCGGCGGCATTAATTGTTGACATCACGTCCGCAAGATTTGAATTCTGTCTTCAGGATATTTGCATCATTACGACGGCAAACTGTCTCTGACTTTGTCGTCGCGATCTTCCTTCTGCCTCATGTCGTCGTGAGCTTTCTTCTTGCATCATGTCGTCGTAATCATATGTTCTCTCGACGACATGTGTTCCACATGATGATGTCCTGTGTCTTCTCTGTGTTCGACGAACAGCATTCTGCGTTTGCCGATCTCGCATTGTCTCAGCGGTCGACGAACACTTTGCTTCTCAGCGGCTGCTGCTCTATCCGTCATTACGACGATAAGCATTCTTTGTCGACGACATCACTTTTAATTTCTCGACGATATAGTACTTAGTGAAATAACTAGAGTACATGACATGTTGTCGATTCCTGCAAGCATGAACTAGATGGAATGTCAAATACAACTTGCATTTATCATTGAGCTGAGCACTTCTTCAAATCAGGAACATTGCAGGGCACTGTTCCCAACAGTTTACCTTAGTGCCAGATCCCTTAGCTTATGTGATTTTGTGTGTGCATATAAAGGTTACATTTGTAGTTGCTTTTATTGGTTATACCTGTTTCTTTATATTGCATTGTCTTTTACTTATTGCTGCTACACTATACTCTGCTAGCATATAATTGTTATTAATTAATGTTCTGTAATTATAAACCCTGCTAGTCTAGCCACATGTCACCTGCTTTTGATTTACCCTTTGATGTCCTCCGCTTCCTCCTCCCGCACGGTGCCTAGGAGTCGCGGTTGGAGGGGCGGTGAGGAATATGCTGAGTCTTATAGACTGACGGTTGGTGGACCTCATCATTTTAGGGATGATGTGTCGGAACAGCATGACCCCGTTCAGGAGACTGGACAAGAGGACGGGATGAAGCAGAGCAGCCACTACATGTCGTCGCAGCAGCAGCTACAGATGCATGAAGACAAAGTTTGATAGCTTCCGCATAGATGTAGAGTGAGAGTGTTGTTGCACTATATTTGAACATGTACTGGGCGTAAGCCCCTTTTCTTTTAATTCTTTCTCATCGTGGACATTATAATCTTGTATTATGATAAATATATAATGTTATTTTGTGGACTTGTTTCATTTAATACTTCAATTACTGTGATTATGGTTGGCCTGGATGATGATGAATAGTCGGCAGGATCGGCGTCCTGTGGCGGCGACCATTGGGTGTAATAGTGTTGCCGCAAGACGGTGGTTCTGGGCGGTAAGACCCGGTTTAAAAGCTAAAAAAAAAGAAGTCTTACATAATCAATTTTCCGTTGTGTTATTACTCTTCTGCTCGATCATGATTATTTTATTTAACAAGTAATTTTCAACAAGCTAAGTGGTATCCAACAAAAGGGAGAGTATACACTTCTATAATACAAACACTATTATGTACTCAAACTACACCACTCATAAAACCTATTTTATCATAATCATCTTTTCAACAAGTTCATGTGGCTTCCTATTTCATCTCTACAGAGAGTAAACTTTACTTATTGATAAGCACTCACCTCTACCCTCTTTTAATTATACCAAAAGGGGGATAATTAATTGACGAACTCTAATTATTTATGGGGAGTAAAATATAACATCATAATATCAAAGAAAGCATCAATGTAGGGGGAACATGCATATTGGAATTGTATACACTTATTTTCAATCATGACTATATTTCAAACAAGTGCTCCTTTATGTCCTTAATAAATCTCAAGACTGTACTCACCTCTATCCACTTTTGCTAATAATCAAAGGGGGAGAATAAATTAAGAAATCTAGGGGGAGTAAATTATATAGGGGAACACTTATGTAGGAGAGAGCACATATGAAAGAGCATTCATATAGGAGGAGTGTTCATTATATTATGCACTTGAATCTATCACGTTATATACATGTTATTCATGCATATCATTTACCACAATTATCTAAAAACACAACTTTACTCTTAACTGACTGATTTCTCATTCAAGCATTTGTTATTATCAAAAATGAGAGTTTGTTGGAATATGCACTCCGCATCTCTTGGTTTTAGAATAATAAATACCGCTATGTATTTGATGTAGCCTTTTGTGTGTTTATAGTGTGCAGGTCATATAGGTACAAGCATGCATTGAAAGAGAATGAAAGACGGATGTTGTGCTCCGAACTGAGCACTATCACGGGGCAGTAGCACCTACCTCCGGCGGTAGGGTTGAATACTGAAGGACAACTAGCAAATTGGATTTGAATGCAAGGATTGGCGGGAGCAAAGTCCATCTTTATCAAGTGTTACCACGACACAATAACTCTATCGTCGGACGCTAACTGTATGGAAACCACATTAATCATAACATGATTGAGGATCCAAAAGGACCATGCAATATCATTTTGGAGGCAAGGATTTATCATATTTTCGTGGGGCAACATTTGTTTACAACGATAGCAACCATTGCCATTAATTAAAGGAGCAAATAAAGCAAGAGATTCAAGAGTGTGCGCTACCGTCGGGGTCAGCAGCCACTGTTGCGATGTAGCTTCCTATACAACAACCTCTATTTAAAACAACCCGAAATTGAGTTTCTGTCGACGATTTTTCGGGAAATTTGAAGGGGTTGATCGCCCTAGCCGTGTAAAGGGATTGAATGGGGTCCTTCCTATCATTTCAAATAGAGATTTTATCAAGGGAGATCAAAGGGATTCATGCAAGAGGATTAAAGGCTAACAAAACGGTGATCAAGAAGCCTTCTCCTAAATATTCACTTGGAGGATTCTTGTTACGACAAACTATCATCAAGTGGAGACTTTCAAGGATCTGAAGGACATCGAAGAGGAAGGCTCTCAAGCCACAAAGATCGAATATTTGCAAGGAAAACGACATCAACATTAATGGTTCTATTTCGAGGGGAGTTTTTCGCATTATTGCATTTAAATCTATCTTTATTTTCTCTTTTGCTTTGGTTTCTACTTTTGTATCGGCAGTGGAATTTGCCGCATATGTTGGCGACTAGGTCGTGCGCGGCTTAGGGAGGAATTCGCCCAGAGTGTTGGCGACTAGATCTAGGGTTTAGATCTAGGGGATGGCTTGAGGAATATCTAGAGAGATAGTTTAGGGCCAACCTGTCCTTAGGGAGAAGGTTCGGTATAGAAAACAACAATAGTAAACAGCGTCACCACGATTACTAGCGTCATAGAAATTATAATTTTGTAATCATGTTTAAATTAATATAAATCATGTCTTGATGTTTTCTCTATGAAATCAATTTATTTCTAAAATATAATCATGTTTTTGTTTTATTAAAAATTGATTTCAATTTCTATTCGTGAAAATATTTTTATTCAAAGTTTATCAAATAAAATCTAAATTTCTTAAACACTTATTCACCCCTTCCACCCTCTAAGGACGTCAGTAGATCCAACATACCCAATATAGCTACACATAATCTAGAGTGGAGGAATCATCTAATTTTTTTCGGAAATAACAACTTTAACTCGGCTCAACCATCCAAGTTCCTATGCAAGAAAAGAAGTCATAATTGAAAGAATAAGGAAATTTATAAATTTAACCGAGGCTCCGTTTGACGTTTTTTGCACTAACAAGCTTGGTCAAAAATACCACCTTCATAGAATGTATGTTTGGCGTGACAATGATTATGATCGTCATAAAAAAAACTAAACATAAAAGTGGACGAAGTTGCTTCCTTGAGAACGGGCGTTCACGAACGACAGTTCATAAGCGTTCACGACCGCCACCGCCATGCAAAACGGAGTCTATGTCCAGACTTCAAAATCACAGGCATCCACCACAAATTTAGAAACACAAATTGACGAACACGACACTTCTAATGTTGGACATCAACAGTGAATCTAGTAAAGCAGCACTAAAACTTAAATAAAATAGCATATAAACTCATCACATTAAGGCTACGTTTTGGCACGACAGTGGAGGTCGCGAATGCAGTGGTAAAATCGTCATTCGTGAACAGACACATAAAAAACTTCATCCACTTTTATGTTCAAACTGATGAAGTTCCTTAGGTGGGCGTTCATGAATGACAGTTTTACCACCGTGTTCTACACCAAATAGAGCCTAAGGCTCTCTTAGTTTGGGCATTTTTCCCCAATACATTTTTCGAAGCGTAAACGCTATTTTTGGCACGTTAGATGCCCAAAACAACATTGTATGCATGATTTAAACCGTAATGAGAAATAAGTTGCTTAAAAATGATTAGACAGACTAGTCATTCTTCCTTATTACAAATAAACCTTGCTGTGGAGCGTCGTAAACATTACTTCGGAGCATATACATTCAACACATATGCTTTTAGCGCATACAGCGCTGCATGCACTCATCCCACTAGATGATCAACTGCGCACACGCTTGCATCAAAAATCCTATTTTCAGGAGTTTCGAATTGCATTCACCCCAACGTTGGCAGTTCATATCAACTATTCAAAGGATGCCTGACACTGCAAATTGATTCTATCATCATCTAAGCAACAGACAAGAGTTGACATTCTTCCTTATTATGAACAAAATGGGTTTTTTTTTAAACTAGAGCTTGTTTGTGGAAGCTGATACCATTGCGAGCAGTCAAAATAAAACCTTGGATCAGCATAATTCAGCACCGACTTAAAAGAAAGTTCAAGCATTTAACAAAACATCCAAAAGCTTAATTACAAAGTTCTTCTTTTTTCCTTTTCCATTTCTGGTGGCACTGTGGCTTACCACCCCGCATTTCCTCCCCGGTGGCCAGAATCTCCCCAGGCACCGGCTGCTTTTCCCCATGGATTGTTCTCATCTCTGCCACGAGAGTCATCTGGTCCTCCGGCAGCATCATTCGTACCGGCAGCAGAATCTGTGGTGATCTTCGTCCCAGCGCTTTTCTCCGATGGTATATCGGTCCTTTCCCAACCTCCAACTTGGCCAGTTTTGCTCTGCCCGCCTCCCCAGCCGGCGTTCTGACCGGTCGAATCTGTGGCAGCACCCGAAACTGATGTTTTCCCATCCCAAGATCCCAGTTTGTCAGACTTGACGGCCGCCCAACCACCATCAAGTTTATCATTTCCCATGTTTTCCTCGGCCAGCAATTTGATCTTATCCTGAGGATCATTCTGTGGTTCGATGCTGCTTCCATGTCCACTAGCCCACCCAGAAGCTCCGGCATTAGAGGGCACGGGCTCTTTAGCTGAAGCAGATTCCCAACCAGACGTCATCGTGTTGCTGCCGGGCTCCGCTTCCGACTCCCAACTACTTTTTCCACTATCAACCTTGCTCACAGGCGCAGAAGCGGAGGCCCAGCCAGAACCCTGCTTGGCCCAGCCAGCTGGTTGATTTCCACCCTCGGATTTCCAGCTCCTCTTTTCACCGTTGCCTTCCTGAACAGAACCATCACCGCCGCCGTTCCAACCAAAACGTCCCTCAGAATTCCTTCCGCGACCTCTACCGGAGAAAGAGTTATCCCTACCTCTTCCGCCGCCCCTGCCGGAAAACGAGTTGTCTCTCCCACCCCTTCCACCACCCCTACCAAAATCCGACCGACCGCCAGAAAATGAGTTGTCTCTCCCACCTCTTCCACCACCCCTACCAAAATCCGACCGACCGCCAGAAAATGAGTTGAATCGCCCTCTTCCACCACCCCTACCGATATCTGAACCATGGCCCCAACTTTCTGAGTTACCCTGCCCTTCACTTTGCTTGTTCCACTTGTTCCCTCCATTGTTCCAATCCGATGACTTGTTGCCAGAAGAATCCTTTCCCACTCCACCCCAAGCACTTTGGCTGGAACTTGGTTCCTTCCTGGCTTCCCATGCAGTAGAACCAGAATCCATGTTCTCAGAATTATTTCCCCCCCAACCTTTTGAACTCACTGGATTTCCGGGGCCATCACCCTTTGAATTTCCCCAGTTATTTTCATTCTCAGAAGATGGATTAGACACCTGAGTACTCACTTTCGGACCTTTCCAGACACCTTGAGTGTCAGCATCTTCTTTTCCTTTGTTCGTTGAAGAAGTTTGGGACCAATCATTCGCGTTCAATTTCACGGATGATGTATTATCCCTGTCAGCAAGTGAAACTTCGGAAGCATTCGTTGTGTTTATACCTTTTATTTCATTCTTTTTCCATCCAGATGATTGGCTTGAAGTGGCAATTGATGTATTCCACTTTGAGTCACCTTCTGTGGCAGCGCTCATCTGGTTCCAGCTAGAAGTTTTATTATCAGAAGTTTTATTAATCCAATTGTCAATTTTATCATCCTTATTCCAGTCATCTATCTGTTTCCCAGTGCTTGCAACCTTGCTCCAACTAGAAGAATGGTCTGCAGTCATGTCCTTTTTACTTTCACCAGCATCCTGAGAATCAGTTCCCCAGCCTGGCACGGTACCGCCACCGAATGATTTTTTACAATTCCAACCAGCATTTTCGTTGGTTGCGACGGTCGAATGTTCGTCTCTGTTTTTAGCCCAACTGCTACCTCCAGCACCTCCCCAACTAGAGGATGGTTTACTAGAAAAGCCCCCATCACCAGAGCTTTCTTCTTTGGTCCTCCAATCAGATGATCCAAAGTGTCCCTGTCCTTGCTCCCGGCCTCGACCGCGGCCTCTGCCTCGACCAAACTCCTGTGCATCAGAGCCATCTCTATTGTAACCGCCGCCTCCATTTCGTCCGCGTCCTCCACCCCTTCCAAATTTCCAACCCCCTCCAGAGTCACCATCCTCATTTCTACCTCCCCTCCCCTCAAATCTTCCCCTTCCTCTACCCCTATTAGATCCTCTTCCGCCGTCAAAATCCCTCTGCTGGTTCCAATTCTTACCATTTTCATTGTTGGAATTTCCTTGTGACCAACCTGACCCTTGACCCCAATCAGAATCTTTAGAACTGGCATCCCCTCTCTTCCATTCTCTTCGACTTTCTTGACCAAAACCTTGACCTTCAGAACTCTTCGCTTTGTTCCATCCATCTATCGATCCATCTTTCCCGCCTTCTGTATTGCCTGCCTTGTTCCAGCCAGATGATTGGTCCCTGTCAGATGTTTTCTCCTTATTCCATCCATCTATTTGACCTCCACTAGAGAACCCATCTTTTTTCCAACCTTCTTTCACAGTTGTATCTACTTGGTTAGATTTCTGCCATCCACTAGAACTCGAAGGAATGCTTACTTTGTCCCAACTACTTGTTTGACTGTGAAGTTCAACTGTTGGTTTTGCTGAATTCACAGCAGAAGCACCCCAACAAGTTGCTTGGTCACCAGCTGTAGTTGACTTCCAGCCTGCAACTGTATCAATAGCTGTTTCATTAGATTTTACCCAACCGCTAGAACTTGAAGGAGTTTTGGCTTTGTCCCAGCTGTTTGACTGACTTCCAGCTTCAAATGATAATGATGATGACACATTTGTAGCAGAAGAACCCCAACCGGCAGTTTGGTTCCCATCTATAGCTTTTCCCCAGCCTGCTTTGTCAGCTGCACCTACTTTTTCGACTGATGGCGCAGAAGAAACCCAACCAGCTGCTTGGTTCCCATCTGTAGATTTCTCTTGAGATGCAGCAGATTTGCCCCAGATATCATCGTTAGTTCCAAGAATACCCTTTCCTTTAATGTCCCAAGAACCTCGATTATCACCACCACTGTTTGGAGAAGCCAAATTCCCTGATTGCCCGCCAAAATCTTCTGATTTACCCTTTTCACTAGAGTCTTTGTTCCAGCCAGCAGTGACACCATAGTAAAAACAAAATTTAGAGATCATTTGATATCTTGAAAAAAAATTCAGCATAAGGGAAAATGCTATCATATAAAAACAAACACATATACCACCTAAAGAATTCTAATATTCATTGGACTCAAGGTACCTTTCGTATTCCAGGATCCACCGGTATCTGAACTAGGAACTTTAGTCTTTCCCCATCCACCAGTTTCAGTGTTGCTTACTGTGGGGCCCTTGGATGCTGTTTTACTCCAAACATCTTCACCTGCAGTTGTTAATAGTCAAGCTAAGTAGAGAGTTTAATCACACAGTCTGTCATGAGAGCATGTTTAAATGCTTTACCCAATGTCTGGCTTTCTACCGGAGCACTAACTACTCTGGCCCAGCCATCCGAGGCACCTACTCGAGGAAGAATACTTGAATTATTATTTGTTTATCCAAACAACCATACCCTGTTTAAAAAATTATCTTCACTCAAAATTTTGTTACCTTCCATTCTTGAATTTTGGTCCGTTTTTTTACTAGTATTATCATTTTTCCATCCATCAGTTGAAGTCTCTGCTTTAGAAGAAGGCTTGTTCCAGGCATCTACAGCATCTTTCTCGGCTCCAGTTTTATTCCATGAGTTCTCTGCAACGGTGCCGGGTGCTTTACCCCAGCTATTTGCAGCTTCAGCTCCGGTTTTATTCCATGAGTTCTCTGCAACGGTACTGGGTGCTTTACCCCAGCTATTTGCAGCTTTCTGCTCTTGATCTGAATAAAACCAAATATATAATTATAAATGTAATTCTATACTCAATAAATCTAGGTCTAAAATCCAAAGCATCCCACATGGAAGGCTGGGATGATTGTCTTATCCGATAAAAATGGAAAAGGATATCATATAATGACATACTTAGAATTTTAATTTTAATTTGAATTTTCATGTTGATTTATTTGGAGAGTATGTACTTGCATAATGCATTTGACTAGCAAGCATTTGTACCAAACTAGAGTTACCTCCATTCATAGAAGACAGTTTGGTTCCCCACGGATCAGCTACTTGAATTTCATCGGGGGAATTTTTGGAGGGTAACAAATAAATAATAGACAGTAGAAGATAAATAGAAAATCGACGAAACTTGCATGGAAGTAAATTATAATAATTTCTTTTTGAAGAAGAAGAAGAATAAACATAGGCAAATAATGGGTGGCAACTAAAAGTTCAGGGGAACTGTATGGAAGCTAAATTAAAATTTCATGGAAGAAACTTTAGCTTTCAACAACAACAACAACAGAACCCATATAGTCCCCAATCATTGGGGGTATGGGCGGGGGAAGATTGGAAACAGACCTACCCTTTGGCACTATGCACAAAGTGGCTTCTCTCAGAGGAGAAAGACCTAACCTTTGACAATAAATGCACAAAGTGGCTGCTCACAGAGTACCACTGAAATAGTGGCCCCCTATACAGTTGCGTTTGCTGCGGAACCATGCCCTCAAATCAAAGCCAAAGACATCAGAGAGGGCAGACCCAAGAATCCATTTTGATTTATGTGCACATACCCATGCTTCCTTCATTCAGCATCCAGAGCATTGGTGAAGCACAATATTTAAATTTTTATTCTAATGTTTGCTTTAACAAGGAAATAAATTTTTATTCTAATGTTTGCAGAAACATATTTAAATTCTCTACAGCTAATTTTTCTCTCGATTATATCTTCTTAGGAAAGACCAAAATAAGTATAATACTGCCTAACAAAAATAAAAAGGTTTGGAAGATATGACTTAAATATTGCAGGAAGTGATTAAAAATGTGAACTCAAATATCGAGTTGATTTCAAGCAGAGTTCGACTCAAAAAATTTGATTTCGAGCCTGATGTAAAGGACATGGCGCTGGCCACGCGCTTAAACCTTGATCTGTGCGACCTTAGCTTCTTTTAGCACCTTCGCAATAAATAAGTCAACCTTCACCTTCTCTCTAGCAGCGGAATTATGTACACACACAAGTATATGGCAGAGAGGGAGAATACTCAAGAAAGAACAGTCAAGCTTATATTCACAACTTCAAAGCTTTACAACTATTGACTCTTTGATGACTTGCTTACATTGCTTCTTGGCTTGCTTGTTGGATTGCTTCCAAGATTGCTTGATTCAAATGAGCACCCACTCAAATGACCACCCATCACATTTTTATAGCCTCCACGAGGTTTTCCCTCCAACCAAGGAAGACTCTTCCAAACTCTTATACACTCATCTCATGGCTATGTACACTCCACACTATTCTAGAATGATCCCTACTTCTACAAAATTATACACCATTCTAGAAATCTCTATTTACACCTAGCGTTCTCTAGAAGGTTCCACACTCTTTTAGAATGTTCTAGATTATTCTACATCCTACTAGAATATTCTATATAATTTCACAATATTCTAGAGTATTCTGCATGACTCTAGAATTTTCTAGAAGACTAACATTATTCCAGAATCTTTTGTTATCTTTAAAATTTCTCTCCATTGTTCTAGAGACTTCGCATCTTTTTGTGCCATAGAATATCATGATTGTGCTTAACTCATATTTTTGTCATGCTCACCTTGTGCATGAGCATCTCGAGTATGGAGCCATACTTGTGCCAAGCTACGAAGCACACACATCAAAATAATCGGCGTACACGTGCCAGGTATGTTTCCAATAAGGGTATGCGTACCGGACGCTGCGAAACACACCTATTTATATCCGCGATAGTCATTTAGGTTTCGTTTTGCGCTCGGCATCTCGTAAGCTCCTCCTCTTCGCTCGACATCCCACTCGGTGCTCTAGATTCAGATCCCGTCTGCTTCTCTCCTTTAGATCCCATAAGGGTTGCAAATACCATCAGCTGCAGATATCATCTCTCCCATAAGAGACTGCAATATTGTCGTCTCTCCCGTAAGAGGCCTCACGAGATCTTGCCTGCTCTTAATCTCATCAGCCTCTTCTTTTGTTGTTGCTCCTGCTCCTCCTTTCTAATTCCTTCCTTATTTCTGTTTCTTCCTGATTTCTTCTTGTTGTTTTTCTTCCTGATTTCTTCTTCCTTCTTTCTGATTCTGATTCTTTTAATTCTGATTTCGCTAATATTTCACTGATAAATGAAAATATTAAGATTGTAAATTTGTGATATAGTTTAACCTTCATGGATTTGTTTATGTTTACTGTTAGAAAAGTCCATGTAAGGGCCCATATTGAGGCTCATTTTTCTTCTTTACTTTAGTCTCACACCGTGTATAAGGGACTCCTCTTTTTCTCTCCCTCCTATATATATGTATTCATACAATGTAATTCATAATAGAGAAACTATATACAAAGTTCTGTATTTATCAACATGGTATCAGAGCTAGGTTTCCGGACCTGCGGTTTGCCCTCTCTTTCATGTGCATCCCCTGCGATCTCCTCATCTCCCTCTAACCGCAGCTCCCCAGCGATCTCCATTTTTCTGACCGCTTCCTGCTTCTCTCTCTCCAGCAACCTCCCCTCCAGCGGTCTGTCGAGCCCCCTCCTGTCTGCCGACCTCCCTGAGATCGTGCGGCCTCCTCCCAGCGGTCTGCCGATCTCCCTCCTGTCTGTTGATCCCCCTCCAGTCTGCATATTTCCTCTTGCAATCCAATAATCCACATTATTTGTAAGAACTTGGTTGTATTTGTACAGTGCTCTTAGTTGGTGTATTTGTATAGTGCTCTTACTTGGTTGTATTTACGTAAAGAAGTTGGTGAAGGAAATAGAAAATGGAAATGCAATTTCCGTGAGGTAGATTACAGTGGCTCATATTCTCGGGGGAAGAGTCACTAAAATTATTTGGGAATGGTACAAGGGTATGTTCTAAGGTGACCCAAAAGTAAAAGAGCTTCAAAGAGTGGTTTCAAAAGCAGAAGAAAAATGCAAGCAGAATCCAAAGTTCGAACCATTTGCAAGTTAGACTAGTCAATCAGTTGGGGAAACAAAAAAAAAAGGAAGAGGTATTCATATTGATACGACTTTCCAAAATAAAGCTAGAGATGAGTCAAGGAGCTGCATCGCTAGGATGTTCTATTCGTGTGGTTTGCCATTCCATCTACCTAGGAATCTATATAACATGAGCTCATATAAATTGCAACTAATCACAACCTTGATGGATTTATTCCTTCTGAATATAATGCTCTTATGACCACACTTTTACAAAAAGAAAAAGCCATTATCACAAGACTGATTCAACCAATCAAAGAGACTTGGACCCTAAAACGAATCAACTTAATAAGTGATGGTTGGCAAGTTGTTCAAAGCAAACCATTGATTAATTTTATAGTTGCATTTGAGGATGATATTATTTTTTTAAGGCAGTTGATGCATTAGGGGAGTACAGAGATCGAAATTACATTGCTAACTTAATGATTGAAGCCACTAATAAAGTTAGTTCAGAAAATATTGTACAAATTATTATTGATAATGCATCAATTTGTAAGGCAGTAGTAGCACTCATAGAAGTAAGATTTCCACATATTTTGAACACAATGTTTGTGGGCTTTTACTTCAAGTTATGATTTATGCTTAATGTTTTAATTTTTTGAGGATTTTTTATTGCAACTGAAGTATATGTATATATATAATATTTATTATAATGTTCATGTCGTATCTGTATCCTTGTTTTTTTAATTTTGTCGTACCGTTGTACCGGATACGTATCTTACCCGGTACCTATATTGGTGCTTCCTAAGTGTCAAGGGCTTCCACACCACAAATTTGGCCCCTCTGAAGCCTTATCGCACCAACATGCAACTTATTGCGCAATTTGTGCATGTATTTCTGGTCACGACTGTGCCATGAACTAGCAAACCGTGACATTCTCCCATGCCCATCAGTTGGAAACATTGCCCGTACATTGCCCTTCTTCACATGTGCAGGGTGTGCGAGTCTTTCACAATTCAGTACCCAACTGCGCCTTCTTCTTGGTGGTTTGCAACATCTGTGCTAGCCAAACCTTGCCTCATGCCACAAAGTAGATCTTTACTCCAAGAATCCATCGCTGCTTGAGCTTCATCCGCCAGGTAGTCTTCATCTTCATCTAGAAATGACGCCTTCACAACTAAATTAGCATCAACCAGGAACTCCTCGGCAAATCCCCTTCGTTGTTCTCTTTCGAAGAACATAACTTACAATGTGTGGACTCTGCATCCAATTTCTGTTCACCCTCAAGTCAATCCTCAATGTGACTTTCGCCCCCTTGGCATTCCGACTCCGCGTCCTCTGCATGCTCCACATCAGTCTCTTCACATGGTGCCTTCGTGCAAGTATTTCCTCTGCGACACTTGGACCTCTCATCCTCAACTTACTCAACTTTGAACTCTTATGTTGGTTCCTCCCTGTGAGGCTCACCTCTTGGCTTTTGGACTCCGCGTCCTAAAATGGATACACCTTGAACCTTATGATTTGGTCCTCCTTATGAGATTTCGCCCACTTGGTGCTCAGAGTCTTCATCCACTTCTTGCACTATGTTGTTTAACACAACTTCTTCCTCCGCGGAAGTGTTTCCCCCTTCACAACTCAATTGCAGATCTAACTTAGGCTCGATGTCAAATTCTTCTAGAGGAGCCACTCCTTAGCTCCCCAATTCATCATCATCGCCCCAACATGGGCCACCTCAACGGGGCTAATGAATTTCACATCCTCAACAACTTCAGTAGTGCCATTGTGGTTGTTGCTACCTTCTTTAGCTGCCTGCACTCATTGTCTAGTTGGACAATTGGCTAAATGGTGGTCTCCTTTTGCAAAATAAACATTTTGCTTACGAGGAGACCACATTCGGCAATCCATCGATTTATGACCCTCCTTGCATCTGAAACAACATCCTTTTGACATCACCACCACCTTCTCATTAGCGAACATGAGATCAAATTGATGTCTAAGTTCTCTTTTGAAATCCTCCCAAGTCTTGATGGTTTTACTCTTTCGCTCGTCAAGCCATCATCGTGAAATTTCTCTTACCAAGAGAAATCGAACGGTTTTTATCAATGTCGCCTCATCAAAAATCATATTTGCATAAAAGCGCCGCTCCAAGTTCTCCCCAAAGTCATCCAACTCTTCTGTAGTTTCCAAAACCTTGAACCACTTGGGGTAGATAATTTTACCTTTACGATGGATTGACGTGCTCCACTAGTTACTCATCTGCATATGCCTTGAGTTTCCCTTCTCCGCACTTTCGACTACCAACATGGCTGGTAGAGATTTCTTCCTCTTCAAGAGTTTACTATCCTCAGCATCAAGAACATCCCGCATCCCTCATTAGACCTCCTCCTCATTGGATTTTGGCTCATTCATGCACATGGATGTGTCCACGCACCTTGCTTGGATTGTCGTCGCGACAAGCTCCATATCACTCATGCGAATCTGCGATGTTGTCTTGCCGCCCCTCGAACTCTGACGAAACGTTTCCCACATATGCCTTGTTGATTGAGGTGCCCCTTGTGTATTCTTATAAAAATATGCGCCGAGCTTACCTCTAACTGATTGAACCTCGCTCAGATACCAACTGTCACGGATACGGCGTTGTCCCCGAGCTCAAACCTTGATATGTGCGGTCTTAGCTACTTTTTGTGCCCTTCACAATAGATAAATCAGTCTTCACCTCGTCTCTAGAACCAAAATTATGTAAACACACAAGTATATGGTGGAGAGCGAGAATACTCAAGAAAGAATACTCAAACTTTTATTCCAACTTCACAGATTTACAACTCTTGAATCTTTGATGGCTTGCTTACATTGCTTCTTGGATTGATTGTTAGATTGCTTGGATCAAATGACATCTGATCCCGTTTTATAGACTCCAAGGGGTTTTCCTTCCAACCAAGGGAAGACTCTAGAAATTCTCTACTCTAGACTCTTCTACACTCATCTTATTACGTGAGCCTTCACACAACTTTAAAATGATCCCTACTTCTACAAAAGTCCACACTATTATAGTAATCTTTATACACACCTAGAGTTCTTTATAAGGCACCACACACTTTTGGAATATTCCAGACTATTCTATATCCTACTAGAATATTCTAGAAATCTCTACACAATTCCACAATATTTTAAAGTATTCTACATGACTCTAGAATCTTCTAGAAGACTCCACATTATTCCAGAGTCTCCTGCTATCTTCAAGATTTCTCTTCAGTGTTCTGGAGACTTCTGCATAATTTTGCTCCATAGAATATCATGACTGCACTTAAGTCTTATTCTTGGCATGCTCACCTGAGCGTCTTGACTATGGAGTCATACTTGGGTCAAGGACTTCCATACCCAAATCTTTGGTCCCTTTGAAGCCTTATCACACCAACATGCATCTTATTGCACCATATGCATGTCTTCATGGTGTGCATCATGAAGTCATACTTGTGTCAAGGGCATCCACACCCAAGTCTTTGGCCCTTCTGTAGCCTTATCGCACCAACATGCATCTTATTGTGCAATATGCATGTCTTCATGGTGTGCATCATGTACTAGCAGCTCGTGAAATCGAACTCAAATCGCACGAACTTAACTCGAAATTACCCTTAATTATCCTCATTAGCGCGTATATTAAAGTTTAATGCAACCCATCACGAGTATTCCTTATAGTATTGTTAATTAAAAGAACTAGAAATAAATTTATAGAACAAAAACAACATGCAAGATGTTGTGCAACGAGATAGCAGAGTTAGCACAACACGCAAAAGAAAAGATAAATAATTGGAGGAATAAAAAAACCAACCCTGCATAATTGTGTTTGTTGTTCAAATAGATTTAAGTTAGAATATTTCATTTCAGTGGTTGGTCTTTATAATAGACTACATGAAACATATCTGCAACATTCTCCGTAGCCTCAGTGGAGGGAGGGAGGCAAGTTTTGAGTGGATTTTGGTTCCAACTAATTATAAATTATGTGCAACTTCCATTGAGCTCAAAATTCTCAAGATAACCAAAAAATTTTAGCCATGTTTTTTTTAAATTACTACATTCCAATAAAAGGAAGAACATTATACAATGCAAAGTTGTCAAATGGGTTAGTAATACCTCCAAATTCAACTTAATACTTGGTTTCAATTAGATTTATGATGGATTTTAATGGCCCATACATTAAAAAAAGTTTAGTATACAATGTAAATTGCTAATATAATTTTTTTTTAAAATTAACTGATACAATGGTAGGCGAGGTATCAGTCATATATAATAACAACGTAATATTAAAAAAGACCTAGAGATGAGTTTTTTATATATAGATAACTACAAAAAATAGAGATTTTAAATAATTAAAATGTAATGCACATTAACAAAATAAATTTAAATAAAACATAAATACAACGATACAGACTATTTAAAAATTAGAAAATCAAATTAGAAAAAGAATATATATACACACTCATACACACATGCATTGTTAAGGCGCGCTTGCTCTGCTCGTCGCGGGAGACTACGACTGCCGTCTGCATCTCAATCTTTCTGGAATGTCTTCACGAAGCCCCATCCCTTCTACCTCACCGGCTGGTCCTATGTTGCTTCTTTTCCTTCCAAGAGGTTACAAAGCCATTTTGATGCTCTCCCAGGATGCTTCTGGCGTTAGCACGGGCTGGGTGGCGTTGTCCGTTATTTTCCGGCAGTCAGCATCGAGAGGCTAGAGCTGGGCAGCAGACGGCGCGACGGTTATCGTGTATGGGCGAGAGGTGGAAACGAAAGGAGGGCTGGGATTAGAGGACAAGAATAGAGAGTTTTAGGTTTTATCTTTGGTTTTAATGGGCTGTGAACATCAAGGGCTGCTAATATAAATCCCCCCTAATTTTATTATTTCCTATTAAGTAGTCAAATACATGTTCATGTACACATATATATAGGTGAGAGGAGTAAAACATTAACTCCAAACCGCGGAGTGGGATTAATTTATACAAGAGGGATCTCCTAATGGGCCAAGGAAGTGGGCCTTTACATTGGACTTGTACATACATATTTCTTCTACACTCCCCTTGACGGGATTGTTCCACACGACCTGTGAAGGTCTGTTCGCGACGACCGCGGACCTAGTGACAATCAGGACCGCTCATCTCGAGCAGATCGCCGATCAAAACATTTTTCGTTCTTTATGATTTTTGTTTTTATTGTATTTTTGTATATGAAGGGGAGCATTGGAGCACCGGTTGAGGTGTTGTCGTGTGACCTTGAGGTCATGGGATCGAGTCCGGGAAGCAACCTATTGCAAAAATGCAAGGTAAGGTTTGCCTGCATTTCACCCTTGTGGTAAGACCCTTCTCTGGACCCTCGCTGCGAAGGGATGCTTTGTGCACCGGGCTGCCCCTTTTTATTGCATTTTTGTATATTTTGGGGGATATAACGAACAGTGAATCATGACCGTTCGATACCCCACTCTAGTTTATAAATAAGGGGTAGAGGGTTCCATGGAGGGATATTGAAAGATTGTGCAAAGAAGCCTCCTTTTAATCATCCGTCATCAAACTCCGAACTCCAAGTGCGAAGCTTGGACATCCCGCCCCTCTCCAAGTGCTTTGTGCACCGGGCTGCCCCTTTTTATTGTATTTTTGCATATTTTGGGGGATACAACGAACAGTGAATCATGACCGTACGTTGCCCCACTCTAATTTATAAATAAGGGGTAGAGGGTTCAATGGAGGGCTATTGAAAGATTGTGCAAAGAAGCCTCCTTTTAATCATTCGGTGTCGAAGTCGGAACTCCAAGTGTGAAGCTTGGACATCCCATCCCTCTCCACATTCACCCCAAGCCGGCCACCCATCCCCCTCCACTAGCCGACCACATTCCCGGCCACCCATCCCCCTCCACTAGCCGACCACATTCCCGGCCACCCATCTAGCACCCTCTTGGCTGGTCCTTCTCCCCCACCTCCACTACCTGACCACCCGTCCACCAATTACCAAATCTCCTCTCCACAATTTCCCACCACCTCTCCCACCAAATTCCATTCATCTGCAGTTTTCCGACGATCGTCGGAAAACATTTCCGTCCTCCTACAACAACCACCACCACCCACAATTTCATTACATTTTCCGTTTTCTGGTGATCACCAAAAACCACCTCCGGCCACCTCCATCACCTCCGACGACCACCTCTGGCCAGCCACCACCCCACCACCACATAACCACCTCCCGCACTACCCCACTATCTCCAATCCTAAAATTTAGGAATTTCCTCCACTTCCTTCAGTTCCTGCCTCCTCCATCGCAGTCGGCCCTCACCCTCTCAGCAGCACACGTGGAGTCACTTTCCCATCCCACTCCTAACCGAGCCCCCACTTACCCATTCAGCAACCCACCATCACATCACATGGAACCACCTCTCCACTCCTTCCCCATCTCCTAACTGAGCCCCGCCCCTCTCCAATTCAGTCGTCCCTCGCACCCTATAGTAGCAGCCTCACGTGGATCCTCCCCTCAACTCCCACAGCAGCCCTCCCCCACATGAAACCACCTCTCCCTTCTCTCAACGGAACCCTTCCCTCCTCTATCCGCCGGCCACAGTCCCCACACAGCAACCCCCATAGTGGAATCACTCCTCCAGCAGCTGGAGTTCAATCCCAGGCAAAAATTGCTGCTCCACATTCCTTCTTTGCCCCGGTTTTATCTCCTCCAGTTGCGGACAAGACTCTACATCAGCTAGACAGTGAAATTCCTGCACAGTCCCTGCACCCCTTTGCCTCCACAGCCCGCCAGTCACCAGCTGACCTCCATACATCAGCAACAACAACATTCCGTCTTCTAAAGTCCTCTGAATATTCATCGAGTCCTCCCCTATTTCTGAATTGTGTGAGTTTAGTAGTTTGAAGACATTTTCTTTTATGTTGAATTGCGTGTTAATTTCCAACTTAAGGAATAGTTGTTTGTAACTATTGTTCTCAAACTTTTGAAGGGTTGTACGTTCCTCCTTATTTAGCTATTTGATTTCAAGTCATCTTGCATTTATATTACATATCGTGTTTCTTTACTTGTATGCTTTACCTACCGTGGCATATAATATATATTGATTTATAAAAAAAAATTGTAAGTTAAAATTTGCCGGAGAGTGTGTCTGCATTTAGAAAGTATCCTTAGCCTAGCTAGAACCTTACCATGAGTCAGTTTTGGTATCAGAGCTCCAGGTTAGGGGCATTTGCATGCTTTGAAGTAGTAAAGTATTTAGACATATCATGACAGGGTCTCTTCACTTAGATAACCATGCCACTGCCAGCTCTAACACTGACATGTCAATGTTCGATTACCAAAAATAAAATTTGGCTAATCGTTCTGATCAGATAGATGCACAATTTAATGACCTTAGGGAACCGTTTAGAGTCCTCAACACCAGGGTAGATGGTCTAGATCCCATTAGGAACCCGTATCCACTAGAAACCATTAGGCGACAAGTTGTCCACCGTGAGGGTCATCATGATATTGAGGGACTTCCTGACCGTATGCTCATTAATCCTCTTGCGCAGAATCCTCCACCCTTCCATGAGGGTCCAAAGCTTGCTTAAAAGCGTTGTAGAGATCCCATTGTTGGTCGACACCACCTTCCTCAAGAAGAACGACTTCAGCCATGATATCCTTTGCACAAAGACCGTCTTGTTCACCACGCACGGTTCGACCAAGGTAGAGATGATTATATGGACTATCATGAGCCCCAAAGAAGTTATATAGGTGAGGATGACATTGCGCGTCGTATTCATATCGATGCTCCAACATGTGATAGGCAGTTGGATCTTAAGGCTTTTAGTGATTGGTTATTTGATATGGACAATTACTTTGATTGGTACGAGATGTCTGATGATCAACGAGTACGATTTGTCAAGATAAAATTACTTGGGCAAGCTAAGATATATTGGATGAGTCTTGAGCGCTCTTTGGATAGAAATGGTTATTACCCTCATCACCCGATGGGACGATATGAAGTAAAAAACTTAAATAAAAATATCTCCCCGCTTCGTACCGGAGTCCGCTCCTAGATCAACTCCAAGCCCTACAACAAGGAACCCTTTCTATAGTCGAGTATATGACTCGCTTTGATGAGCTTGTTGTTAGGAGCGATATTACCGAGGAGAACATCGTGAGAGCCTCCCGCTTTTGGGCCGAATTGAGGGAAAACATTCGTATGGAACTCATTCCCCACCACCTAGAGTCAGTCGAGCATATCTTTCAGCTCGCATTAGAATACGAACAATACTTACATATTTCAGGTCCAAGGTGACCTAATCCACGGCTCGATAGTTCTGCATCTAGGAGGCCTCCCAAGCAGGGACCAAGATTGCAGATGTCGAATGTCAGGAACATTTCGGTTTAGGTTTTTCATGCCGATTTTAATATGTCGAGAGATATATCGGGGATATTTCATATATCGGGTTTTACCATTTAATTATTTATTTACATATTTATAAATAAATATATTTTTTTTATTTTTATATATTAATATATTAACAATTTAACATTTATGGAGCTTCTAAATCTACCAAACTAATATAAACATTGTATGTTATACATATAATAATAATATAACTCAAAAAAGAGAGTCAGAGGAAGCGGGAAGTTAAGAAGTCGTTGACGATGATGGAAGATAATGAACCTTCAGTACAAAATCCAAAGGTCAAGCAGAATCAAAGTCAATGACGGGCGGGCACAAAAAAGAAAGTCGAAGGAAGAAGAAAGATAGTTGAGAGCTTAGAGCATAGAGCAATCCAAACAACAAAACGATTTCGTTTTGTTGTCTATTAAATCATAGACACTAAATAAATAAAATAAAAAAATTAAGCCGATATACTTTCGAGATATATCGGTGGATATATCCGTGGATAGCTGGTATATCGACAGATATATTCCAAAAGGATATTTTGCAAAATAATATCAGAAACGAGTCGTTTTGACCATTAAATCTTTCATGTCGGTCTTTATCCACAATACTGGAAGGGACCCAATCCATACATGCCTACTCGTGCTCCCGTAGACATGAAAGGCGCATCCTCTGCCACGAGGACCCCAAAGCCCGGAGGAATCCAGTGTTTTCGTTGTCAAGGTAGAGACCATGTGGTGGCACAGTACCTCACATCGAATCTATTTATTGAGGAGAACCCCGACCCTAGCGCGGATCTCGTAGAGCCACCCGAAGAAGGTATCGTCAAGACTGTAGAAGAGGGTGGGAGGACGAAGCAAATCAAGCACTTAAGATGGGTGTTATCCGTCGCTTATTACACACTCCCCGAACTGATGAGAATTCGAGGCAAACCATTATCTTCTCCACTTACTTTCCGAGCGTAGGCAGAACCAGCAAACTCGTCATTGATAATGGAAACTCTGTGAATATCATTGCCCAAATGAGGCTTGAACGAATGAAGATTAAGGTAGAACCCTACCTGTAACAACCCGTATTTCTCTCCTATTCTTCTAGCCGCGCCCCTAATTTTAAATTAAGAAAGGAAAGGGTTTATTTTATCTATCCGCGCCCCAGCTCCCTGTGTTAAATCCCGCAAGCCCCCTCTCCCGATTTATTCCTGTAAACCGCAAGCCATTCGGCTAGGGTTCGCAGCCCCGTCTCCCGCTCTCGATTCCGCTCCTGCTACCGTCTCCCGCGCGCAGCGCTGTCGCCGCCAGCAGCTCCTGCTCCTCCTGCCATGGCCGACGTCGCTTCCTCCTGCTCCTCCAGTCGTGGCCGGCGCTTCTTATCTCCTCCGATCTTCTCAAGGCCGTCAGCCCCCTTCTCCTCTTTTCTTCGATCAACCAGGACAGCAACACCTCTCCAAGCCAGCAGACCCTTCCCTTCCTCTGGCCGACCCCCAGCAGCAGGGCTTCATCAGTCGGCAGCCTTGTCTCCTCCCTCCAGCAACAGGGATAGGTCTCCAGCAACCGACAGCCTCTCCTCCTTGTGGACAACAACGTTCTTCCTCCGGCAGCCCTCTTCCTCTCTGTTTGGGCCGGTGTTTGCGAGATGTTCCTCCTTGGGCTCGGTTTTGGCCTCCTTGGGTAAGGAATTCCTCCTTCCCCTCCTATTTCAAATTTCCTTGCGTTTGCTTGGAAAGTTTGCGCTCCAAATTCGGATATTTTGCGATTCAAGATTTTTGCTTGATTTATAATCGTCCAATTTCTGGGTTTTTCCTGCTCCCTGGCGCCGTTCGTCGCTCCAATTGGCGGGTCTCTTGAGAACCCTTCCGATTTAGGATTTTCTCCTAGCCTAAAGCGTCGTCAAATCTCCAGTTCCGGCGTTGTAATTCCTTCTCCCCTCACTTTCGAGGGAGGTAATTTTCCTAAACCCTCGTTTATTTAAATTCCGCGTCGTAGAAAGCATGTGTTAGCGTAATAATTTATGTTGTATCGCTTTCGTTGTGTCTGATCAGGTTCGGATTATGATTTCTGTTTTTGCTTGCGCCGCTTCGCCGTCGCCGTCAGATTTAGCCTCATTTAAGGCAAGTAGAGATCTCTCTCTCTCTTGCAAACATTGAATTTATTTTAGCCTGGTTTGTTCTTATGATTTTATGTTTCACCTTTGAATACACGTTTCATCAAATAAGTTTAGTTTTTGATTGCTTGAATTGACTTGATAGTAGTTTGAGGTTTCACACGTTTGAGATAACACGAATTTGGAATGTGAAATGATGATTTTAATTGGAGGATTAGTAGTTCTTTTGAGCATGAACATTAATTGGTATATTGACAAAGGTTAAGATTTTTTGCTAGCAAATAGATGAATTGTGTTTGATATGAAATATTTGGGTCGTACACATGTTTACTTAGAAGATATTCGTGTTTTGAAATGACTGAATCTAAAGGAATACCTGATATCCTAGATAATAATCTATAGTAATCTTATTACTCGTGAATACTTGAACCCGTAAGTTTCAAAACTCTCTATCGAGTTCTCTGAGTCATCGAATCCTGTTTCTTATGCCTATTTGGTCGAAAGACTTGGATAAAGTCTTTTTTTTTTAATCTGATGTTTTTCTTCAGCGTGAGTCTATTTCAATTAGAATCATCAATCTATGAATCTTTTAAATTATCTAATGTCATGCACCTCTGTTCACGTTTGTAAAATGTACTCTTGTATATCTGAATCAGTATTTTGGTTACATGTCTTGATATGCTAGAATCCACGAAATCCTGCACTAAGTCATTAATAACGTAAGTTAACATTGAAGGTAGGGTTTAATTGATGAAACTCCTTGACTTGGGTTCCCTCTTGAATCCCTAATGGAAACAAAGGACTGGTCATAGCGAGCTTAAATTTCTGAATCACTTAGGTCCTGCATGGCATAAGCAAATCTTGGAAGCTAGGGTTTAGATGGTGTATCGTCTTGATTGCATGGTCACGGTAAGCAAGAAATACTCTTATTCTAGTAAGATTTACACTTGAACTTGAGTGTGAACCATGTGCACCCACTATAAACACCTACGCATTTCAACGATTACAGCTTATGTCGTTACAAGAATATTTATGCTATACTCCGGAGTAGGCTAATATTTCCAGATAGTTCTGTTTGTTTCAGTTACTTGCCTGTTTCGGAATTAATTGGTACCTTAGAATTTCTAATTTCTTCTGCACGTACTAGGCGTGCAAATTTGGCCCGGGCTCGGTTGCCCGGCCCGGGTCTGCCCGGGTCTGAGCCCGATTAGGCCTGGGCCCGGTTAGGCCCGGCCCAGGCCCAGGCCAGGCCTAAGGGGGCTCAACAGGCCCCCTTATTTGGGCAAGGCCTGGCCTGGTGCCCGGCCCGGGCCAGACCCAGGCCCGCCCGAGCAATAGGCCTGTTTAAGCATTTATTAAATGCTTCAGCATTTATTAAATGCTGGGCTGGGCATTTATTAATGCCCAGCATCCACGGCAGCAGCTAGCTGCCCTTTTGGCAGCTAGCTGCTGCTTTTGGGGGCCTGCTTGGGCCCGATTTTGTGGGCTCAGCAGGCCCCCTAATATTGCAAGGGCCCAGGCCCGGCCTGGGCCCGGTTTAAGCAAGGCCCGTCCTGGGCCCGGCATCAAAAAAGCCCGGGCCCAGGGGGTCTGGGCCCAGCCTGGGCCCGGCAGGCCTTTTTTGCACGCCTAGCACGTACCTAAATTTATAGCTTGTTTACTGTTGATTTTCATATTCTGAGGCATTTTTCTTCTGTTTGGATTTGCCTTAGTGTTCGTGCCTGCGCCGCCTGCTCTCTGAGGCCGATCTGCGTCAAGCTTCAGGTTTTGTGTTTATGTTTCATTTCTTTTACTGTCGGATATTTCTGTTACGTAGTAATTACGTTTAGCATTTTCTCTTGTTTCATGGACAACTACTAGGCTAAATCATATATGTACTAGAATTTGACATGATTTGCATGTTCATTTCTCTGAATTGTCATTGCATTTCGATCTGTATCAGAACTTATATCATAAGTTGTTTTTGCAAAAATGCATGTGCAACTGTTTCAAACTATCATATTTTAAAGCTTCCGCAATAAATCAATCTGTTTTACTTAGAAGTAACTATTTTAAAACTATTTGTAGTACTTCTGCTTCCGCCTTAGCAGGCATGGATTTCTTTTCGCTCATGTCTGTGGCATCACGGCCCACCCCGAAGCGCACTCTGACTTTTGTCGAGACGGGTCGTGACACTACCCGCACCTATATCGAGTCGTCTGGGTAGATAAGACAACAATCCAGCTCACTCAGAGGTGCATGGTACCCATTTGACTAGCTCCCTTCGAAAACAGAGTATGGGGTGATGTCATTCACATGGGCGTCGCACATCTATTACTAGGCAGGCGCTGACTTTATGATAGGGACATGACTTGTTACGGATGGTCCAACACATGTGTATTTTTCGATAAGGGCCACAAGATCACTTGTTCCTGACCCAACCCAAGGATTCCCTATATGGAAGGGTCGAGCCTTCAGTTACTGCAGGTTTCCCAAGGGTTATGCATATCTTATGATGTGCTGAGTTCACTCGGGAAAGTCATGATATCAACATCATTTATGTGGTTGCTGCCCCGCAGACTACGGAGGACATTATGGACATAGAGTCCATTCATCCTGATGTTCGACGCCTCCTGGACGAGTACAACGATATCATGCCAGATGAGCTCCTGGGTGAGCTACCCCCACTACGGGACATCCAACACGCGATCAATCTTATATCATTATCATCTTTGCCGAATCTTCCACACTTTCAGAAGAATCTCGATGAGCAGGAAGAACTCAGAACTCGTATCGCCGACCTCCTACAGAAGCAATTTCTTAGAGAAAGCTTGAGCCCTTGTGTTGTCTCTTCCCTCCTTACCCCAAAAAACGATGGTAGTTGGCAAATGTGAGTAGATAGTAGGGTTATCAACAAGATTACGATCAAATACCATTTTTGCATTCCCCGGCTCAATGACCTCCTAGACACCACGTCAGGTGCCCAAATCTTTTCCAAGCCAAGTCTACGAAGAGGGTACCACCAGATTAGGATCAGAGAAGGCGATGAAAGGAAAACCGCATTTAAGACAAAAGATAGTTTATATGAGTGGTTGGTTATGCACTTTGGGTTATCTCATCGCCTCTAAAGATATCCTTGTCTACAGTCAGACTCACGAGGAGCACATCGCACACTTGCGGTTGCTTTTCGACACCCTCTGTAAGGAGCACTTTTATATCCACCCGCACCTTCATATCATAGTTTATACACTTTATAGGGTTCATCATATCTGCCTCAGGCGTGTTCGCAGATCCTGACAAAGTCAAGTCTATTCGAGAATGGCCAATCTCTACATATATCCACGAAGCTCGTAGTTTTCATGGGTTGGCCACTTTCTACTGACGTCTTGTCAGAGGTTTCAGCACTATTAGTCCCTACACGAGTTGTCTTCGAAAGAGAGATTTTCAGTGGACACACGCCACCACTCAGGCATTTGAGGGGTTAAGGATCTCGGCCCCGGTTCTCCATTTACCCAACTTCAGTAGAGAATTCGAGGTAGCTTGTGACACTTCCGTCGTAGGTATAGGAAGAGTACTCTGTCAGGAAGATCATCCAGTTTCTTAGTTCAGTAAGAAACTAGACGGCACCCGCAGAGATATTCAAACTACGACCATCAGTTTTACGTGATTGTTCAGTCTCTATGATATTGGATACACTACCTCCTCTCCCGTGAATTCGTGTTATATTCAGACCATGATGCCTCATGTTAGTTGAGTCATCGCCACACCAAATGGGTCGAGTAAATTGCAAAACTTCCATTATGTTCTCAAACATTGAGTTGGTGTTGAGAACAAACTCGTTGATGCACTTAGCCACCGAGTGAGCCTACTCCACACCCTTACCACGACCAAGGGGTTCGAGCATTTGATCATGGAGTATTCGACATGTCCAGAATTTGCGATTATCTACTCCGCATTGTCTCAGGACCCACCTGAGGTCGTCCCTGACTTCTCGATCACCTATGGTTATTTATTTTGTGGCACCCTCTTATGCATTCCCCAGACATCCATCCGAGATCACTTAGTCTGGGAGTTGCATGTCGGCGGTGCAGCTGGTCATTTTAAAAGAGACGAGACCATCGCACTGGTAGAAGAAAATTTCTATTGTCTTACACTCAAGAGAGACGTTGGTTGTGTCGTCTGAAACTGTACATCTGCCAAACGGCCAAAAGGTCACGACAGAACACAGGTTTATACACACCACTTCCATTTCCACGCTAGCCATGGGTGGACATCAACATGTACTTTGTGCTCGGACTGCCTCGCACCCTACGCAAGCACGACTCTATCATTGTCGTTGTTGATCGAATTTCCAAAATGGCTCATTTCATTGCTTGCAACAAAACTGATGATGTGTCGCACGTCACATCTTTATTCGTTCGGGACATCTTTCGACTTCATGGTCTACCTAAGACTATAATATCTGGTCTAGCTCTCTGATTCATGATCCATTCTGGAAAACACTTTGGAAGAAAACAGACACAACGCTACAATTCTCATCCGCTTACCACCCACAGACAGATGGTCAAACAGAAGTAGTAAACATGAGCTTAAGAAATCTATTATGATGCCTCATAGGCGACCACACCTCCTCTTGGCATCCAGTATTTCCCGTAGCGGAACTCGCATTCGATAGTTCGATAAATAGGATCACATGGTTGAATCCATTCCAAGTAGTCTTAGATTATGAGCCTAGGAAGTCCGTAGATCGTATTCCTCTAGTCATAGAGTCACGTCCTAGCAAGTCTACCGAGTCCTTTGGTTGACACCTTCATAGTATGCATGAGTCTATCCGGCGAAATATTAATTGCAATAATAATATTTATAAATCGTAAGTTGATAGCCACAGGAAACTGCAAGGTTTCAAAAAAAGGAGAAATGGTGATGGTCAGTATATGTGTTGAGAGGTTTCCGAAGGGAACTAAAAAAATAAATGATAATTGCTAAGTGAATGGTTCCATGGAGGTCTATTGAAAGATTGCGTGAACAAGCCTCCTTTTGATCATCTGGTGCTGAAGACGGAACTCTAAGTGCAAAGCTTAGACATCCCACATATCTCCCCAGTGACCCCGAATCGGTAACCCATCCCCCTCCTCTAGCAGCGGTAACATGATGAAGATTAAGGCTATGTTTGTTTAGCCATTTGGACTCCGGTTCGTTTTGCCGAAAACGGGGTTTCTAATATTACGTACGTTTGCGTGGCGTTTATTTAATATGTAGTTTTTAAAATAAGTCGTTAGCGTATTTTACAACCGGAGGTCTGAGTTCCTTTTTCGCGCGTTTCAAACGGAGCTTCTCTCCTCCGCTCCCGATCTAGATTTCGGCGCTTCTCTCCCCTCCCAATCTCGGCGCTTCTCTCCCCTCCCAATCTCGGCGCTTCTCTCCCCTCCTATTCGCACGTTTCAAACAGCTCGTGTTCGGCATTCTTCTTTCTCGATCCAGAATTCATCTCTACACCTCTTGCTTTCCTCCAGAGAAAATGACAAACAATTGATCTTCAGGAGGAAAGTCACACTTGAATAGTGTTCCCTTCAGATCTGGAACACGGCGGCAGCTAGCTGTGCGGAGTTTTCATGGTTTTCTTGTTATTTATTATCTCCACTTGCATGATCGCCCCCTTCTTCATGGTTTTCATGGTTTTCGAAGCTATGTCTATTTACATCTCATCTCTGTTTATATCAAGCTGTAGAAATTTTCTGCTTTGGTTGTACCGAAATTTTCTGCTTTTGATTGGAGGCATATATGTAATTGGGATGAAATTCTTTGATGATGTCTTAATGCAAAATAGAAGATAAGGATTGATAAATCGTATGTTGTTAGCGTTCTTATGTTGCAATGATTCAAACTAATAATTCATTTTTTAAGTGATACAAATGTGCTAGATTCCCAAGCGGAAGCGGTGGACCTGACGCCGAGGAATAACAAGAGAGTCTATCGTATTTTATAATTACTTACAAAACCTTGTAATTTTGTTTTGTCCTAAAACAGTTCATGTTTTTGCAATTAAATTTTTTTTCACAAAACTCTATTTTTAACAAACGTTTTTTATGCGATGCTTTTCAAATAGCACTTCAAACTCCTTTTTACGCAAACAGATTTTCACTGCAAACTCCATTTTCCAAAATGGCTCCTTTTTCAAACTCCATTTTTATTAGCTGCTTTTCGATCAGCAACAACCGAAACAAACACATCCTAATTTTGTGGAGTTGAAGTTTTCCCGGATGAAGTGACAATCTATTCCAATATGTTTGGTGCGTTCATGAAAAACTGAATTCTCGGCGATATGGATGACAACTTGATTATCATAGTGAAGGATGCCCGAAGAGGGGAGGTTGCAATAAGATTAGTAAGAAGATTCCAGCCAAGTGAGTTTAGAAACGAAAGACGCCATCGAATGATACTCAGCCTCCGCAGAGGGGAGTGCCACCACCGTTTGCTTCTTGCTCTGCCAAGTGACCAGGTGCCCTCCAAAATGTGCAGTAGCCACTTATAGACCACGATCATCGAGGGAATCATCATAATCTGCATCAAAAATGATAATTAATGATAGAGAAGAGGAAGGTTTATCATAAGCCTTTATCTCGGGGACTTCTTCAGATACCAGAGGATTCACTCGAAAACTTGAAGGTGTCATGCCCGAGGAGCATGCATGTATCGGCACACCATGCCAATGGCGAATGAAATATCTGGTCATGGGACAGTCAAATAGATAAGTTTGTCAACAAGGCGACGAAAGTACTCCGGGTTAAGGAGAAGAAGATCAGAGTCGAACTCGTGAGCACAGAGCTTGTGCTTAGCATTCATGGGTATGTTAGCGGGCTTACAATCCAAGTAGTCGGCATCCTATAGAAGATCGATGTAGTAGTTCCATTGAGACAAAACAAATCCATCAGGTCGAAGAGCTACCTCAATACCCAAGAAGTATCAGAGGCGCCACAAATCTTTGATCTAAATGTATGAGGCCAAATGTTTCTTGATCATAGAGACATCATTCAGATCATCGTCCGTGATGATAATATCAACGGCATACACAAGAACAATCATCGTACCATCTTAAAAATGACATGTAAATAAAAGTCTGTCAAGCTACGAATGAATCCAAAATCCCGAACTGCTTTAGGCCATATATAGATTTTTTGAGGCAGCAGACAAGAGACTACCCCTTGGTTTCGTAACCAGGAGGTTGCTACATATAGACAATCTCCGTCAAGTTGACATTAAGGAATGCATTTTTGATATCAAGTTAATTGATAACAACTGTCAATGACGATGGTTGACCAAGGAGATCAATACCTATATTGTATTCAACTTAGCCGCTAGAGAGAACTTTCTTAATAATCGATGTCATATTGTTGAGTGAAACCACGAGTCATAAGACGGGCTTTGAGATGCTCAATCGTCCCATCAGAAAGGTGTGTAGCTGTGAAGACTCATTTACATCCCACATGGGATTAGACAAAAGGAAGGGAAACAAGGTCTCACATCTGATTAGCCCATAGAGTGGCCATTTCATCATCCATCGTGGCTCGACACCCTGGATGTTGGAGAGCCTCCGACACAGAAGAGTGGGTGCAAATAGAAAACAGGGAGACCACAAATCGGTAAAATCTGGAGAAAAGCGGTGAAAGGAAACAATGAGAGAGAGGATGAGGTGTGGAGAGTGCAGGCAGATCAGTTTGGCGAGGAGCGTCATAAGTAGGGGCACCTATATCAGGGCAACTAAACGATGACAACGACGAGTGTACACGTTTTGAGGCGGAGGAGAAGGTGATGATGGTGGCACGGGCGGTGGTAAGTAGTTGATAGGGACGTTGGGACGCGGGATAACATGTGGTATGTGATCAAGATGAGATGAGGAGTAGACGGGTAAATCCTTGAGGAAGGTGACATCAACAGATGTTACCCTTTTCCAATCGGTGGAAGAGTAACACATCCCAAATGTGTGTGAGAGTACCCAACAAAGATATATTCAGTAGCATGTGGGTCAGCTTGTCCACGAAAGGGCCAAGATGATGGACAAAACAGACAAACTCAAAAATACGACGAGCCATAGGAAAGGGAGGTGTTGATAGAAACAGGATGGAGAAAGGAGTCGCAAAGTTTAGGATAGTCTAAGGAATGCGATTAATTAAATAGCGCATGGCGGTGATAGTGAATTGCCAATAAATCTTAGAAGTTGCATTTAAAACATAACGGAGCGAACAACCTCAAGGAGGCGATGATTCCTCCTCTCAATCACGTCATTTTGTTGTGGTGTATAGGCACAAGATGCTTATAGGATAATACCCAACATATTGCAAGTTTCCTGAAATATGTGACTAGTATATTCGCGAGCATTATCAATCCGAAGAATTTTAATGGAGCTCAATAATTAAGTATGAGATTCAATGAGACATGCAGTAATTCAGAACAATTATGCAATAAATACAGTCATGTCATGCGAGAAAGATAGTCAATAAATGTAAGAAAATAACGATATCAAGAAAAATAAACAATTTTATAAGGACCCCAAATGTCTGAACGAACTAAAGCAAATAGAGCAGAGTTCACGGTACAATGGTGGGAGAAGGTAGAACGATGATATTTTTCACAGATACAAGATTCACATGTAAATTCTGAAAAAAAAACAAGAAGAGCCTTGAGCATGGCCAAGACGTTGGTACCAATCAACAGAAGTGACAAAAGATCAAATTGAGGTGGGGAGGTCCAGAGTGTAGAGCCCATTAGACAGTCGTCCTCCACCAATGATATTCCTCGTACGTCGATCTTGCACCACAAAGGAAGAAGAGGAAAAAGTGATGGAGCAGTCATGATCATGAGTAAGCCGACTAACGAAGAGAAGATTAAATTATGAGCAAGGAACATGAAGTACAGAACGTAGAGAAATAGACGAAGTGAGGGGCACATCTCCAGATCCGCAAACCGTGGTGGTTTCTCCGTTGACAACAATTATAAAATTGGGATTAGCAATTCCTGTGTACCGAGAAGGTTTTTACGGAGTAATTTGATTGTTGTCCCCGGAGTTCACTATCCAAGAGGAGCTATGAGAAACACAATATACCTTCATTGGAGTTAGATGCGACGGATCTGGAGGTACAAATAACTAGCCCCGCACATGCTGGAGTTCCTCCCGCAGGGTGTCTATGCCTGAGCGGGACGTACTGGTAGCATGCATCGTGGGAGAGGCATGATAAAGAGGGCTGATGGATGTTGTGGGAACCCATGTTTTCTGTAGCATGTGACCTCATTATGGTTTACCCGGCCATAGTCGATACATAAGTGAGTGTTTTGTCCTTTGGGACGATTTTGTACATCATGCCCGCCCCTTGAGATCCATGACGCCATCCATGATTTCCAGTAGAGTGTTGAAGTAGCGTAGGAGAGGGAATCATGAAGACATCGGTGGGCAAAGTCAACTTCAAAATCATGGAGCAAACATCTGATAGAGACAGAATAGTAGGAATGGATAAGATGATTGTACGGATACTGTATAGATAAGGTGGTATTTGCGTCATCATCAGCGCTATGTAAACAACTTCCTTCTGAGCCCGTTGGGTAGCGAAATACAAAGTCGAAGGCTAGTATTGAATGTCTTGTATTGTGTCATGGGGGATGTCAACTCACCGTACAAACCCGGTTAGGCAGTCTGGAGATCCCTAAAGAGATCAAACAGATGTTGAAGGTAATTCTTCCCGGAGTAGAGATACTTTAGTTCATCCCATATGGCCTTTGCAGTCTCGTGGTGCATAGCCGTGCGATATACAAAGTGCAATCCAATGTATGAACATATATAGGTGGGAGGAGTGACACCTTAACTCCAAAGTGCAATAATTTTATTACTTTAAGTAGTCAAATATAAGTTCATATAAACATATATAGGTGGGAGGAGTGACACCTTAACTCCAATCCATGATGTGAGATCAAGGTTGTAGAAGTCGGATATCAGAGACACGTCGGCTTAGGTTTTCCATGTCGGTTTTAATATGTCGGGGGATATATCAGGGATATTTCATATATCGGGTTTTAATGTTTAATTATTTATATGTGTAATTATATATATATTTAATCATATTTTTAATTTATATATATATTAATAATTTGATATTTATTGAACTCCTAAATTTATCAAACTAATATAAACATTTTGTGGTACATAAGTAATAATGGTATAACGCGTGAAATAAAGTAGAGGAGACAGAAAGTCAGAAAATTGTCAATGTCAATGGAAGATAAAGACCCTTTAGTCCATAATTCAAAGACCATGCATAATTGAAGTCGATGACGGACTTGAGCAAGGAAGAAAGCCAGAGGAATAGAAAAACTACCTAAACAATGAAACAATTTCGGTTTATTGTCTATTAGACCATAGACAATAATTAAAATAACTTGAAAAAAACCAGTCGATAAAATGTCGGGATATATCGGCCGATATATCGGCCGATATATCGGCGAATATATCGGTCAATAGCAGATATATCGGGGGATATATTCCAAAAGGATATTTTGCAAAAAAAATATCGGAAACATGTCGTTTTGTACATAAAACCTTTATGTCGGCCGACATGTCGGCCATGTCGGAAGATATCCACAACACTGTGTGAGATTAGTCTATACAAGAGAGAGTGGGCCAAGGAAGTGGCGCTTTACATTGGACTTGTACATACATATTACTTCAATAATTATTATTATTATTATTTTACTCAATCAAATGTATGAATGTGACATTTGTGCATAAATGCATTGTCTGTGTCACAGAAAAAGTTAATATAAGGAAAATAAACCTGAGCAATATTTTTGAAGTAAATTATCAGTAAAAGTTAAGGCTTTTCCAGAAAATAAAAGGAATGCTCGGGGAAGTATTTACGATAAAACTAGACAAAACAAAATTCTTTGCAACAGTAAATAATATGCCGCACCTTTACTATCATGGTCCGTGGGAAATGAGAAGCTGGAACTTGAAGGAGCACTCCAGGAGTCCCTGCAGTACATATGGAATAACAAAGAAAATGCATGACTTTTGAAGGCAAAATAAACTTCAATTTTCACGCCCCTACACACGGAAATGAATTTTTCAAAATATAATAGTACTAGCATCTTTCCAGTCTCACACAATTTGAACGTATATAATATACTCTTTGCAGAAAGAAATATATCACCCTAAATCCCTAATCAGCTATAAGTGTAATCAGGGAAAGGCAGAAAGGAAAATAGTTCAACAAACACATGAATATTAGAATTTAGGGTAAAATACAAGCGACACTCCCTAAAATTTATAGAAAACAAGTGGAAACACTGCAATTTTCAAATGGACATTTGAAATCCCTAATTATTCAATTTCCACTCAAATGAGGATAATTTTAATACAAAAATAAATAAAATTAAATTTCTAAGTTATTTTAAGCGAAAATTTACTTTTTTAAACACTCGTTAAACATGTAAATTTATAAAAGCGAATTAAGTTCCCTATTTAAAATTGATTCAACCCTAAATAAGAGTAAAAGACATTTTAAAGTTTCTTTAATATTAAAAATAAAATTTTAAATTAAAATAACTTAAAACATAATAATTTATTAATATATTATTTTATTTTCATAAGTTTAAGCTATTTAATGAGTGATAAAAATGTATTAGATTAAAATAACTTAAAATTGAACTATTTTTTGGCTTTTAAATAAACATTGTCCTCATTAAGTAAAACTTTACAAAAAAAAGAGTTCCAAATGTTCAAAATTGAATACTACAGAGATTTCATGTCTTTGCTATAAATTTCAAAGGTGCTACACATACATCACCCAAAAATTTAAATCATGGCAGTAAACAATTATTTGGATAGGATAAAACATATTCAAAGATACTTGCAAGAAACTTGAACTGTACAAGACAAAGCAAATACCTTCCAAATGATGAGATCCCAGCATTCAAATCACCGTTATCCACCCCTAATCCTCTTCCCTCGCTCATTAGGCCACCTAATGAATATACACCATTGCAACAAGACAAATAACATAATAAATTTGGAGTGGTATTAGTGATCACCGCAGACTAAGCAATATAAATATAATACAACATCAAATTTTATCTGAATCAATATATTTGTTTTCAGGATTTCATTAGCATAATATCAAGGTATTTTTTCTAAAAAGTGTGATGCTACAAAAAGTGTTTAACATAATCAGATAAAGATCTAGATCAACTGAAATTTTGGAGTTTCGAATTGATATCAATTTCTAAAGAAAAGAAGGATTTATCAATTGGAAATTAGGGATTTCGAATTGATATCAATTTCTGAAAAAGAAGAAGGATCTATGCATTAGAAAAAGAACACTCCAGTCAAAGAAGATACCTAATACACGTTCAAATTTTTTCCCCAAAAGCATCAATCAAACTGTTGCTCCTCTAGCTCATGCATCGCTTCAACAGGTGAACAATCTCCCACTTCTCTAACCGGACAAATGGACGTGATCTCGGCCACTCATTCCTGTCACTTACCATATTGTGGAAGGCCATGTAGGCGCATGAACACTAGGTTTGTCATGGGGGTCTGTAATCCAGAGGAGTTGGACAATATTCGAAATCATTGACGATCAACATACTTGTGCCTCTTGAGTACAATGGATAATCTTAGAAAAGAGCTCACGGTGCAAGACCCTCCCAACTCTCTACATCGTCGGTACATCTATGTCATCTAACGTCAAATCTGCTTCGTGCTATTGGTTCTACATCTCAACACATGTGATATGCCCCACATTGATTTGTCAACACTTGTGATGTGCCCCGCATTGATTTGTCAACACTTGTGATATGCCCCGCACTGATTTGTGCTCATCATTCTACCTGCAGGCTCTCATTCTCCATTTTTCTTCCACTGCAATCCTAATCTCGTGATCACATCTACAACTCATCGGACCTCTACCTTGCCGAACATCAACCTCACATCTACAACTTGAGGCAACTCCACTCGAGCATCATTCCCCGCCTCAAATCTACGACTCTCACAGAGCCTCCACTCCACTATCACCCTCATATGCTTTCCCTTCACTACTCGAGATCAAGAACACCAGCATAGTCCATAACACAAACGATTGAGGAGGTCATGAGGGTATTGGAAAGTCTAACTCGACATAAGCATTTTCTATTCAATATTTTAATCACCAATTGTATCTCTGAGTTGAGTTCAATGATTTCACGGTAATGTACACTTTTTTAGAATTTCATCTATCAAATGCATGGACTTTGTTAGATAGGCGTTTGTCACGTGGTTTGATTTTGTCTCCTTTTAAGTTAGTTTCTTTGATTTAACATTTATACTACGTTGTTTGGCACACTGGATCATGTCATCTTGAGTGGAAGGGCAATAATTGTTTTTACTGTCATCAGCCTGGTCACAAATATTTGAATGTACAAAGAGGATGCACGTAAATAATGATTGACCTCAAGGAAGGGAGCCCCAAAGACCTATAGCAGCTCAACCTCGAGTGTATTCATTCATTCAGTAGGAGGCTCGTGAGGCTATTGACGTGGTTACAGGTACACTAACATTTTTGAAAACACTTATCACTAAGTTATTCGATTCAGGAGCTTCCCATTCGTTCATCTCAGAAAAAGCCTTTAAGAAAGGTGATTGTTATGTGCAAACCTAGTTTGAATATGTGCAGACCTATTTTAAATGCAGACCGAAAAATTATAAGTGCAGACCAATTAGTTACATGCAAATCAAATTCATTCAAAATTTGCAATAGAAATATTATTAAAAATCTGAGGACTTTGGTCCAATCTAGGAACTTTGGTCCAACCTGGGGGCTTTGGTCCAATCTGGGGACTTTGGTCCAATCTGGGGACTTCGCCAAGTCTGGGATCAAATCTGATTTCATGGAGTCATCCGGTTAGCTCAACCGGCGTACTGTAAGTGCTAACATAATAAATGATTTGAAAGAAAGATAAAAAATGTTTTAATCATATTATTATTCATATTATGCTTATAGATGCTTAATCATGCTACTATTCATCTTGAATTCATATATGAATACTCATAATTTGTTCATTTTCCAACAAATTTAATTTTGTACATATGTTAAAACTACTAAAATGATTCAAAGTACATATGTTAATTTTTTACTTTTGTTTTAAGGTATGGACTCATCTATAGAGATAAAGTGTCTGAGAGAACATCTAAAATGGATTAGATGTTTTAGCACTTTCATTTATGTATTTGAAAGGAAAAAAAATGGAACGCACTTCGAATATTATGCATTAGGTTTTAATGATTCAAAGTATAAAAGTGTTTTCATTTCATTCAAGTGTATTTGGTCTTCAGTACACCCTATCTTTTAAATGTCTTTCAACATGTCGGCCATTATATAGATTTTGAGGGCAAAATGATATTTTTCTGAAAAAATAGGTGGTGAAATATTGGCCGACATATCCGATTTTCACCGACATATCGGCCGACACGACTTTTGAAAATATTGCATGCTATTTTATTTTAGGTTATGCTATCAATAAACATGCTTAAATTACCTCAATTATTCCATTATATAATGCTTAAATTGATTAAAATTATTATTTTATTCTCTTTCGTAGGTATTATTATTACTATCAAGTTTGTATAATCATCTCGCACTATACATTTGTTAGTTTATATTAAATAAAATAATAAAATATTCTACATATTATTAGTGGATGACTTTTATGCATTTAATGTAAGTTTATTATGCAAAAGAAGACTTATTATCAATCAAGGGCATAAAACTTTTAAATCTTATTTGCTATAAAACTTAGTGTTATATAAACAAAATTATTGTATAACATTAAATATATTTCACAATTTTTCAATTTTTACTTGTTTTGGATACTTATTAGTACTAGTCGTAATGTGTTACTAATATTTTATATTGGTTACTCTTCTAATTTATTATTGGGATACACATGACTCAATGTCAGTCTACTTAGTTCTTTTAATTTTTACTCTTAGTACATCTAAGTATAGTTAATATATATTTTTATTTATGAGATGTAGAAATTCGATATTTTAAAATATCCTCAACATGTCTCCGACAACCAATATCCGACATTTAAAAACTCAATCTGGCATGTCGTCGACATCCAACATTTATAATCTTGATCACATCTTCGGTACCCTCCTCATTAATACGAGCTTCCGGGACGAGGGCGTGATAGCTAGAGTCTTCGACCTGAGAGTCGCTCGATCCTCTGAAACAGGTGTGCGTACTAACAGGAGAGTGGTTCTTCCATTCGAGGGAGAGACACCTCCATTGCAAAGCATAGGCGCGCATCATAGCGTGAGGCATGGAAGATATATCAAGTCCTCTAAACTCTCAAATTATGATTAAATATATTTTATTTTCGAATCACGTTATTACTATGAGGAGCTAGGTTTTATTTCACTAAAGCTATGGTGTAGTCGAAATTTTTGATACAACACTCAAGCCTTTATCCCACCATAGTGGGGTCGGCTATATGGATCCTATGTCGCCATTGCGCTCTATCTTTAATCATAGTCTCACTAATGCCTAAGTACATCAAGTCTTTCCATATAGTTTTACTCCAAGTCTTTTTTGGTCTACCCCTCCCCCGTTTAACATGTCTAGTGACTAAACTCTCACAACGCCCAACAGGTGCCTCTAATGGTCTCCTATGTACATGTCTGAACCATCTTAAACGAGCTTCTCGCATCTTATCTACAATCGGCGCCACTCCCGCTTATCCCTGATACATTCATTCCTAATTTTATCCAGTCTCGTGTGACCACACATCCACCTAAGCATTCTCATCTCAGCAACTCCCATTTTTTGCTCGTGTACACCATTCACTGCCCAACACTCAGAACCGTAAAGCATTGTTGGTCTAATTGCAGTACGATAAAACTTGCCTTTAAGTTTTAATGGTACTTTACGATCACATAAGATCTCAGGCGCGCCTCTCCACTTCAACCAACCTGCTTGGATTCTATGTATCACATCTTTATCTACACCTCCATCTTTTTTAATTATTGATCCCAAATATTTAAAACACTCACTGCGGGAAATATCTTGGTCACCCAATTTAATGACTGAGTCATCCGACCTTCTTGCACTACTAAATTTAAGCTCTATATACTTCGTCTTTATCCTGCTCAACCTAAAGCCCTTCTTTTCTAAAGTGTCTCGCCAAGATTCAAGTTTCGCGTTTACAGCCTCACGCGTCTCATTGACCAAAACAATATCATCTGCAAATAATAAACACCAAGGTATTGCTTGTTGGATATGTCCGGTGAGTTCATCTAAGATAAGGGTAAAGAGATAAGGGCTTAAAGCTAACCCTTGATGTAAGCCAACAGCGATAGGGAATTCCTATGTTAATCCTTCAGATGTCCTCACCCTGGTCACTGAATTTGTATACATATCTTTGATTACGTCAATGTATGATACATTTACACCTTTCTTTTCTAAGACTCTCCACAAGACCTCTCTTGGAAACCTATCATAAGCCTTCTCGAGATCGATAAACAGCATATGCAAATCTTTTTCTCTTTCCCGATAGTTGTCAATGAGTCTCCTCAAGATATGTATAGCTTTCATGGTTGACCTCCCTGGCATGAATCCAAATTGATTCTCTGAGATGCTAGTCTCTCGTCTAACTCTTCTCTCTATTACTCGTTCGCATAGTTTCATAGTATGACTCATTAAATTAATTCCCCTGTAATTGACACAATTTTGTAGATCTCCTTTGTTCTTATACAAAGGTACCAAAATACTTTCTCTCCATTGGTTGCGCTTGCTGTTTGCGGAAGTTTAACCAACTTCTGAAAAATCTCTTACACTTAGAAAATCGGAAAATGAATTTCTAAGTGGATGCTTAATAAAATTATTTCGCGAATTTAACAAAATAGGATCATTATTCGTTAATACGCACAACGGTCTTAGACTTATAATTGCCAAAGATTTTTCAGGTTTTACAGAATTTCACTCACCTCTCTTTATTTTGATATACCTGGAACAAAGGTATTAAATAGGTATGGAAGATTCAATATACCCAGAACAAGGGAAATTGAGTGTTCTTTTGAAGCTCCGTCTTCACATGGATTAAAAATTAACTTAAAATAATTTCAATTTATTTTCCTTATTAAATAAACTATTGGTGAAACCAAATGCCATACCAGCCCTCTCTCCTGAATTTTATTGTGCTTCTGCCCTTCATTATTATCCTTTATCATTTTTCGTTGTATTACTTGGTTTAATTTATACAACTTTCAAATCATCTCAAAAATCAATTTTCTAAATAAAATTAGAATTGATGCATATTTCAGTATCTTCCTGGGACGATACTTTTACTCGTCATCAAGTTTTTTGTGGCATTGTCTGGGATGCTAAGGCTTAAAGTACTTATTTGCAAAAAAGAATGCTAAGCTCAGATTGATCTAGTGGGTTCTCTTACTTCAAGAATTTGTCATCAAGATTCGAGATAAAAATGACAAAAATTATTGTAGCTTACTATTTATCGAGGATTCTAAGCCCATATTTACACGCATCATCTCTCTTTCCCTCTCTCTTTCTCTCTATATATATAGATATAGATATCACACACACTATGCTGGTAAAATAATTAGTAACCAAATTTATTCATGCAAAGTTGATTTTTGATGTCAATACGCAAATATATTTACATTCAAAATCAGTAATTCAATGGTTTTACACCCTAAAGAGCAGTTCAAGATATTCTAGTTTAGCATGTAGAGGTTAATTAAGCAACTTTCTAAAAGAAATAGAAAAAGGTTGTTTCATAATTGTAAGTATAACAAATTAGTAACCATATTTGTTCATGCAAAATTAATTTTAGATCTCAATACACAAACAAATTTACATTCACAATCAGTAATTCAAGGGTACATCCTATAAAGAGCAGCTCAAGATATTCTAGTTTAGCATGTGGAGGACAATTACACAACTTTCTAAAACAAATAGAAAAAGGTTGAATCATAATTGTAAGTATAATAAATTAGCTAAGTGAAACTTCTACTTTTTGGCATGCAAGAAAGTAAATTTGGGTAATAAGCGCACACCTGTAGATTGGTCTTCTTGATTTCCAAACATGTCGGATTGCAGGGCTGTAGCATCATCCCTATGAAAATTCAAGCTTATCAACCAAACAGAAAAATGAAACTTATCGCTTCTTTATAGAACACGTCAAAATATAAGGACAAATAGCAAATTTAATCTAAGCATGTTTATTCAAAAAGTAAATGTCAAGAAAAACCTCTTGGAATTTGGAAAAGATAATAGCTTCTCATCCACTGCAAAGAAGTACCGCTAATTACACACTGAATGAAACAGAACAAAGGTTGAAATATAATTTTAGAACAAGCAAACCTGTAAGAAGCTTCCCGAGAGAATCAAGCTTAACTGTTATATCAGCACGGTATATGCGAATAACACGGCAAAGATATCCCTTTAGTTGACCTTTACAAATTCTTAATGTCTGTCCAACAGAGAATGTTCCCTGGTTATTCCTGCGGCTTTTCCTGGAAGCTGATTTGCAAAATCAAAATTAGAAAATCATTAACAAATTATTTTAGTATTTAAGGAAACAATGAAAGGCATACAGTTCTGAGAATCATCTTCCTGCTCAGATGATCTTATTGGTGATTGAGCAAACGAGGGACCCCCTTTGCTACCCTGTAAAAAAGACAATGGCATTCGGTGACAGTGCATCAAAATCAAAAGTAGTGATCTAGAATATAGTACCGATTTTCCAGCAGAAAAATCCCGTGATTTCTTCACAAGATCGCATATTCCTGACTTGGCACAAAAAAACCCATTATTCTCGCTTTGGCATTCATCATATATAAAAAGAATGCCTTTGTACATGTGTCTAACAATTCCCGCTCTACCCTGGAAAAAGAGTAAATTAAAATAGTGTATATCACCAGCTCAACGGCATTAAGCATTTAACAAACTAGAATAGAAAGTATGTGATGATAACATTTCAGGGCACTAAGCAGGTCAACTGTTACATATACGCTCTAGACGAATTGCTCCAATGACAAAAGAAGAACCCAAAGCCACTACCATGGCATACTGGACTCCACAATATTAATTGAATTTCTAGAAATGTATTAATTACTTAGATAGTTTATTGTGTTGGTATGTGTATCTATCCTTCTAGAAAACAGGGCTTATGGGTAAATGAAAGGCATCTCATATGTTAATATTTTGGGCTTTGGCATAGAGCTGGGTAAAGAAACCGGGCCTTAGTTGTAAATCTTTTGGCAAAAGCATGCCACTCAGAAGGTTAATGACATCGTGTTCTAAGAATGCATCTTCTTCAGACACATCTATTACAGAAGCATTTTGTGGTCGCACATTCGGCATCAAAAAAAGGCATATGAGAGTTCTTTAAGTATTTCATGTAACTTTATTTTCGTAGTTTAATTTCTGCAATTTATGTTTCATAAGGGGTTTCTGCAAAAGGGTCTGAGTGTATTTAAACTGAAGTGGTGGTGCTGGGGGGAATAAGTCATGGGGATCAGGCGCAGGATCGACACTAGACTTCGGGCCACCACGCGGCGGAGCCTACACTTGTGAACTCGCGCAAGAGGTGTTGACCGAATCACCGATCCGAGACCATGAGCACGTCCGGAGCACCGTTTCTATGTTTTACGTATTTTTTGGGACATTACTTAGTATTAATTGAGCATCGGGCGTAGCGGTCAATCATAGTCATTCACGTCGGGTACCCTAGTCCCCCCTTTCGCCATAAATAAGGGGGAGCGGTCCCTAGTCCTTCACGTCGGGTACCCTAGTCCCCCCTTTCGCCTTAAATAAGGGGGAGGGTTGCCAGTTTGAGGAATTGTTAGCCTTGTGAGAAAATTCAGAGCCTGCAATCACATCGTGGTGCGACGCCGCGAGTTCCCGGAGTGCGATGCCGCAAGACCCCGGGGTGCGATGTCCCAGTTATTTTCAGTTTCCCTTACTATCCCTCCATGATTCCCACTCAACCCAACCCTAGACGCAGGTCTTCTTCCAAAAACAATCGATTGACCCCTCTACATGATCGCCTCTCCCGCTCGAGTCGCAAGAACCGCCGCCCTCGTCTCCATCCCAGTTACGATCGACGGCAGCCTTCCCTCTCAACAGTCGCTTCTATCGCAAGCCACGAGTATTCCACGGTCCATGTAGCAAGTTGTTACTCCATCCGGTCAGCCCTTACCCGCAAGCCCTAATTCCCAACTTGATTGTCGGCTCCTTATCCTCCATTACCCATGTCGCAAGCCCTTCCTCAACCTCCAGCCGCATCCCCCACAGCCTCTCTTCCCTCCCACCCACCAGTCCACTAACATCTTGCCCTGGACAGCAAATGTAGTCGTCCCCTCCGCTTGGATTCACTCCTACAGCCGTTATCGGATCCCAGTTGCTAGTGAGTATCTTGTACTGATTCATATCTTTTATTGAATATTGGATTCATATCATTTATGTGTTTGGAAGTGTTGATTTACAAGTGCATTTGTTTCATTTTGTGTTTTCTTATAATAACATGTGTGTGAAGGTGGTAGTTGAAAGCACTTCGTGTGAAGGAAAAATTTTCTTAATTGCTAAACTGAAAATTGCTGAGAAATTTTACAAACGACTAGATACCAAAGATGGAGAGCGTGATATATATAAATTAAAAAATTGCTCGAGCTAGAGAGCAAGCAAGAGATTTAAGCCAAGTTAAATGCATAAAAGATGAAACAAATACGGTTTTGACGGATGATGTGGCTATTAAGGAGCGAGGGAAAAGAGATTTTTATCAACTATACAATGAACGAAAAGACAATGAACTGAATTTGAAAGAGTTAAGTAAATCAAGGAGTACGAAAACATAACTTTTTTTCGTAAAATTCAAGAATCAGAGATAAATGACGCTCTGAAGAAAATGAAAAATGAAAATGTGGTTATGTCAGATGATATGCTCATTGAAGTATGGAAATGCTTAGGGAGAGAGAATTTTATGGCTTACAAATTTCTTCAATAAGATACTGAAGACAAAGAGAATGTCAGACCAATTGAGAGGAAGTATTTTGGTACCTTTGTATAAAACAAAGGAGATATACAAAATTGTGTCAATTACAGGGCAATTAAATTAATGAGTTATACTATGAAACTACGGGAACGAGTAATACAGAGAAGAGTAAGACGATAGACTAGCATCTCAGGGAATCAATTTGAATTCATGTCATGGAGGTCAACCATGGAAGATATACATCTCTTGAGGAGACACATTGACAACTATCGGGGAAGACAGATTTGCATATGTTGTTTATCGATCTGGAGAAGGCCTATGATAGGGTTCTAAGAGATGTCTTGTGGAGTCTTAGAAAAGAAAGGTGTAAATGTATCATACATTGACGTCAAGATACGTATACAAATTCAGTGACCAAGGTGAGGACATCTGGAGGATTAACACCGAAATTCCCTATCGTTGTTGGCTTACATCAAGGGTCAACTTTAAGCCCTTATCTCTTTACCCTTATCTTAGATGAGCTCACCGGACATATCCAACAAGCAATACAATGGTGTTTATTATTTGCATATGATATTGTTTTGGTTGATGAGACGCGCGAGGGTGTAAATGCGAAACTTGAATCTTGGCGAGACACTTTAGAAAATAAAGGTTTTAGGTTGAGCAGGACAACGACGGAGTATATAGAGCTTAAATTTAGTAGTGCAAGAAGGTCGGATGACTGCGTCATTAAATTGGGTGACCAAGGTATTTCCCGCAGTGAGTGCTTTAAATATCTGGGATCGTTTAGATAATTCAAAAGGATGGAGGTGTAGATAAAGATGTGATACATAGAATCCAAGCAGGTTGGTTGAAGTGGAGAGGCGCGTTTGGGATCTTATGTGATCGTAAAGTACCATTAAAACTTAAAGGCAAGTTTTATCGTACTGCAAATAGACCAGCAATGCTTTACGGTTCTGAGTGTTGGGCAGTGAATGGTGTACACGAGCAAAAAATGGGAGTTGCTGAGATGAGAATGCTTAGGTGGATGTGTGGTCACACGAGACTGGATAAAATTAGGAATGAATGTATCAGGGATAAGACGGGAGTGGCGCCAATTGTAGAGAAGATGCGAGAAGCTCGTTTAAGATGGTTCGGACATGTACATAGGAGACCATTAGAGGCACCTGCTAGGCGTTGTGAGCGTTTAGTCACTAGACATGTTAAACGCGGGAGCGGTAGACCAAAAAAGTCTTAGAATGAAACTATAAGGAAAGACATGATGTACTTAGGCATTAGTGAGACTATGATTCAAGATAGGGCACAATGGCGACAAAGGATCCAAATAACCGACCCCATTATGGTGGGATAAAGGCTTGAGTGTTGTTATTGTTGTTGCTAACTAAAAATTGCTGCAGATGTTGTGTTTGGTTGCTTAGCCTATTTAACTTTTACTCACTACGTGATTCAATTCAATCGTAGATGCATCATATAGTTTGGGTTTGTTTGGGTCGATACAGCACCTCTCACATAGGCTTGCATTAGTGTCGGCACGTAATCTCACAGCCTACCCTGCGTCAGATTTGGTATCAGATCCCTAGGTTTGGTTCATTTGCATGTTACATAGTGGTAGGGCTTATCGCCAGTCAATGTCCGACCCAAACCTTACCAACGAGAGAACCACCAACTCCAACACTGAAATGACTCAAGCGAAATTTCAATGGTTGATAATAGATCGATTCGATCAAATGAATGCTCAATTTGACGACCTACGCACCCGCGTTGACATCCTTGAGGATCATCGAAAGTATGCCACTCCCCAGAGGAGGGAGAACCCACTCACTCCACCAGACGTTCACTTTGAGGAAGAATGAGAAACCCTCCCACCTCAAGATTGGCGTGCTAGGAATCAGCCACAACGAGAGCTCTCCTCACATCTGCGGCGACCCCACGATCACATTCATGACCGTTGACATGGACCTGCCTCTTATAGGCATCTCCACCCTCAAGAGGCCTATCCACCTTGGCACCCAGCCCCTCATGATCGAGTCCAAGGTCATTTTGACCATTGGCGGGATGATTACTTCGATGAGTATCCTGAGCCACGTAGAGCACCACACGTGGAGGGCGACGTAACTCGTCGCATACGCATTGACGCTCACACTTTCGACGGTCACCTTGACCTGAAGGTCTTTAATGATTGGCTTCAGGAGATGGACCACTATTTCGAGTGGTATGATATGACTGACGAGCGACGAGTTAGATTTGCAAGGATGAAGCTGGTTGGCCCAGACAAGATTTTCTGGACCAACATAGAGAGGTCACTTCATTGAGATGGATATCGTCTTATTATCTGCGGAGAGGACATGATGCGACGATTGATACACATTCTGTTAGGGAGGCCTTGACTCTACGGCCACGATGTCACATGTTTTGGTCGCTCGAACACGTGTGTATTTCACGGAAAGGGTCGTAAGATCACATTGATACCGACCCAATCCAAGGAGAAATCCAAGGGGAAGGTCGCACCCTCCACTAGCACGAGTTCATCCAGGTCGCTGCACATTTTGCGTTGCAGTGAGTTTATGAGAGAAAGTGTAGACGTCGTTGTATTCAATGTAGTGGCCTCCACCATGGCTTCTGATGGCCCTACAGAGATCCCTGATCCGACACATTAGGTCCAGCATATTCTCGATGAGTATGCTGACATTGTGTTGGATGATTACCGGACGAGTTACCCTCATTGTGTGACATCCAGCACGCCATAAATCTGACATCGGGGGACTCGCTCCCGAACCTACCACATTACTGGATGAACCCGGAAGACCATGCTTAGCTCAAGAGATAGGTGGATGAGCTTCTCCGGAAGCAGCTCATACGCGAGAGTCTGAACCCCTGCGCGGTCCCTTCCCTTCTCACCTCGAGGAGGGACTGGGGCTGGCGTACGTGTATCGATAGTAGGGCTATCAATAAAATTACTATCAAGTATTGTTTCCTCATTCCCCGATTGGACGGCTTTCTCGACAGGATGGTTGGTGTCCAAATATTCTCGAAAATCGATCTTCACAGCGGATACCACTAGATCAGGATTCATGAAGGAGAAGAATGGAATACGATACACGAGCACGTCGATGAGACGCCATAGCGAGTTCACGCGCAGAGGAAGGTGACAGATGTCAGCCCACCGACCAAGGAAGAGACCGTTGATGCTCGACCTAGGGATTATTTTCATTTTGATGTTGTTTTGTTTTTCGATATCCGCAAAACGGATATTGTTATTCGCACCCCGCTGCTATATAAGGGGAGTATGCATGTATTAGGGTTTTATCTTGGATGTTTTAGGGTTAACCCTAATTTTCTCTCAATTTCTTCTTCCCCTTTCTTCTCTCTTCCTCCAATCGGCCCTCCCCTTGCCGAATTCCATTGAGGTGGTATAAGAACCCATGTGCGGTCCCTTCTCTTCTCACCCCGAAGAGGGACGGGGGTTGGGATATCGATAGTAGGGCTATCAATAAATTACTATCAAATATCATTTCCACATTCCCCGATTAGACGACATGTTCGACAGGATGGTTGGTGCACAGATATTCTCGAAAATCGATCTTCACAGCGGGTACCACTAGATTAGAATTCATGAAGGAGACGAATGGAATACAGCCATTAAGACTAAAGATAGTCTTTGTGATTGTTTGGTCGTGCCTTTTGGGTTATCCAACACCCCCAGCACTTTCATGTGGATCATTGCCCAGATACTGCGGTCCTACATGGGAAAATTTCTGGTTGTCTACTTTGACGACATTTTCATTTTCAACCACTCTCCTGATGACCATTTGAGCCATCTGAGGGTCTTATTTGAGGTCCTCTGTAAGGAGAAGTTATAAGTGAACTTGAAGAAGTGCTCCTTCTTGATTGATTTCGTGCACTTTCTTGGTTTATCATATCAGTGTCTTGCGTGTCTGTTGATCCGGACAAGGTCCATTCCATTCGTGAGTGGCATACTCCTTCCACTATCACTGAGGCCCATAGTATTCACAGACTAGCCACCTTCAACCAAAGGTTTGTCAGGGCTTTAGCACTATCATGGCCACCCTTCACGAGTTGTCTGCGGAAGGGAGAATTCCAGTGGACGGCAGCCGCCACTCAAGCTTTCGTAGAGATCAAGGAAAATTTGACGACAGACCCCGTTCTGAGATTGCCCGATTTCTTTAAGTTATTTAAGGTAGCCTACGACGCATCTGGCGTTCGCATCGGCGGAGTACTAAGCTAAGAGAGTCATCCAGTTTCTTACTTTAATGACAAGCTGATAGTAGTGCAATCGCTTCGATATTGGAAACACTATCTCCTGCTGTGGGAGTTCGTCATATACTTTGATCATCAGACTATGCGCTATCAAGATTAACATCGGAAATTGAATCATAAACATGCCAAGTGGGTCGAATACTTGCAGGATTTTCACTGCGTTCTCAAACAACGCGCAGGTGTTGAGAACAAGCTTGTTGACGCCCTTAGACGTCGTATCACCCTACTTCATGTTATGCCCCCGGATGGTCTTCGGTTCCAAGGATACAAATATGTCAGGAGGTCCAAAGAAGCGCCGGAAGAAGACCGGGCTGAACCATCCGGTTCAGCCCGCAACTGATAAATAAGAAAGGGGGGGTTGAACCGCACCGGTTCAGCCCCAATGGGGGCCGGCCGGCCCTACGGGGATTGGGGTTCACTTAAATACCCAATCCCCCTCTTTTGGAGGCATGCAATCTAATATTCAGGTATTCTTCTTTCTTCCCCTAACCCTAGCCTTCTTCTTCTTCCTCTAGTAGCCTTCTTCCCTAGATCTTCAAGTAGGTTCATAACATTTAGTATCAGAGCCTCCTTCCTGCGACCATGGTGACACGTACGGAGGCGGAAACGGCGCGCTTGGCCGCCATCGAGGAGAACTATGTCACCTTGACGGATTCCGTAGCGGCAATCGAGGCAAGCGTGAAGAACTCGCAACAAAATTTGGAGGAACGCATCGAGGCGAGGATGGAGGAGTTGAAATCCCTCCTCTTGCAAAATCTGAAAGGAAAAGCGGTGAACGGAGACGGCTCCGACACCGAGACAGCAAACACTCCTCGAGGAGGGAGCACTGGAGCGGGGATGGCGCGGGGCTTCCGGCTAGAGTCTCCGGATCCGGATCGGGAGCGGGAGACACCCAGGAGGCAGCACGCGGGACCGGAACCCCGTATCGGGCGGGCGGTCTGCCAGGCGGAACCCTGGAGGGCTGGGGGCTGATCGGCAGCCAACCGGGAGGCCGGGCCGCGCCGGAGCCACCCCGGACAGGCTCCAGCAGAGCGGCGGAGGCCGCATACGGCCCCTGGGGGGTCGGCGGAGGAGCGGCTGCTCCCTGGGGGTTCGAACAACCCCCGCAGGGTCTCGGCGGCCTACTGCGGCAAGGAGGAGGTTCTGGACAGGGCGGGGGTGCCTCGTTTGGACCCGGACAGCAACCAGGACAACCGTGGAGGCCGCAACACCAAGGATTTGGGCTGTTTCGCCCAACAGGGGCAAATGTGGTCCCTCTCGGGGGCGCAACGGGCTTTTTTCCTCCCCAGCCAGCGAACGTGCCTAACGGGGGATATGGGATGGCCAATATGGGGCCAGGGAGGCCTCCGGGGTGGAATCATGAAGGGCTTCAAGGAGATCAGGAGCAACCCGGGCCGCTGGGCCAAGAGGGAGGCGGCTTGGGAGGGGCATTTCAGCGACCTTACATGCAACCCAAGCTGAACCGGATGAACTTCCCGAAGTTTCGGGGAGGCGACGCACTCGAGTGGATCCAAAAGGCCGAGCTGTTTTTCAGATATCAGGAGGTTCCTGAGGCTCAGTGGGTACAGTTGGCGGCTTTCCATCTGGAGGAGGACGCGTACCAGTGGACGAAATGGTTTTGTGGGGACGCGCCTATGCTCCTTGGGCCGAGTTCATAGAGGCTTTCTCGGCTAGATTCGGACCACTGGAGTACGAGGACGTGGAGGCCAGTCTGCAAAAAATCCGTCAGAGGGGCACCGTCACGGAGTATCGGGCTGAGTTTGAACGGTTGGCGAACCGGGTGTCGTGGGGCGAGCAGATCATGATGAGTTGTTTCATCTCCGGGCTGAAGGTCCACTTACGTGACGAGGTCCATGCATACTTACCACGAAGTCTGAGCCACGCCATTAGCATCGCTCGGATACAGGAGGAGCGGTTCAACAGGCAGCGGAGTAGGACGACGACCAAGCCACCCGCGGCTCCGACGGCGGGACGGAGGGACCCACCCCCCCCCCCCCCCCACCATACGGCCGACAGTGACGAAGCTGACCTGGCCAGAGATGCAGGCACGGAGGGAAAAAGGGTTATGTTTTAATTGTGATGAGAAATACACCCGGGGTCACACTTGCCAGAAGATCCAGGTGTTTATGTTAAGGGAGGAGGACGAGGAGGAGATTCCCTTGGAGGACCTCGATACGGAGGGGCTGGATCTGACTGAGTTTGGGGTCTCCTTGCAGGCTATGGAGGGGTGTACGGCCCCAGTGACACTCCGTTTCACGGGACGGGTGGTCCAGGAGCGGGTGACTATACTTGTCGATAGTGGGAGCACCCACAACTTTATCAACCCGGCCGTGGCTCTGAAGGTGGGCCAGACGATCGACGGGGAGGTAGCATTCCAGGTCATGGTAGCGGATGGGAGCAGGTTGAAGTGCAAAGGAGCCATGAAAGGGGTGGAGATCAGGGTGCAGGGCTATGTGGGCCACACAGATATGTACTTGCTTCCGATCAGAGGATCTGACATGGTGTTGGGGGTCCAGTGGTTGCGGCAGTTACAGCGAGTGACCACCGACTGGGGGCAACTGACTATGGAGTTCACCCAGCAGGGGAGAGACTACTGTTTACAGAGTATCCGATCTTCTCCCTTGAAGGAGATTTCGTTGCGGAGCTTGCAGCGGCTGGAGGAGCAGGGCTCACCTATGGCCATGGTGGTGGGCGTAGAGGCATTGGCCCAAGATCCTCCAGGCATTCCACAGGAGATACAGGGCCTTCTGTCCCAGTACGATGACGTTTTCCAGGAGCCCCGGGGTCTCCCCCCTCCTAGGTTCAGGGATCATGCCATTCAGTTGAAAGAGGGGGCTGCGGCCCCCAACGTCAGGCCCTACCGTTACCCGTACACTCAGAAGGCAGAGATTGAGAGGAGCGTGAGGGAGATGCTGGCGACGGGCATCATCCGGCCTAGTACCAGTGCATTTTCCTCACCTATTATTTTGGTGAAGAAGAAAGACGGGTCGTGGCGATTCTGTATGGATTACCGCAATCTGAATGACTCGACAATCAAGGACAAGTTTCCGATCCCGATGATCGAGGAGTTGTTGGACGAGCTCCACGGGGCGAGCTTATTCACGAAGCTGGACCTGCGGTCCGGCTATCACCAGATACGGATGAAGACGGAAGACATCCACAAGACAGCGTTTCGCACACATGATGGGCACTACGAGTTTTTGGTGATGCCCTTTGGGCTCTCCAATGCCCCCTCGACCTTTCAGGCAGTGATGAACGAGACATTTCGGCCGCTCCTGCGGCAATCGGTCCTCATCTTCTTCGACGACATCTTGATATACAGCCGCAGTTGGGCAGAGCATCTCGAGCACGTGGCACAGGTCCTCGCCATCCTTCGCCAGCAGCAGTTCTACTCCAAGCTGTCGAAGTGTTTTTTTGGGCAGCCCGAGGTGGAGTACTTGGGCCATCTGGTGTCGGCTCACGGGGTTCGGGCGGATCCGAAGAAGATCGAGAGCATGATTTCGTGGCCACGACCGACTACGGTGCGGGCGTTGCGTGGCTTCCTGGGTCTTACGGGGTAACTACCGCAGATTCGTGAAGGACTATGGCAAGTTGGCGCGGTCGCTTACCCAGCTCCTCCACAAGGAATCTTTTACTTGGCATGTGGAAGCAGAGCAGGCCTTCTCCGCTCTCAAGGAAGCGATGACGACCACTCCGGTGCTTGCCCTACCGGATTTCAGCAAGGAGTTCGTGCTGGAGACAGATGCCTCGGGAGTCGGCATTGGGGCGGTGTTGATGCAGGAGGGGCGGCCGTTGGCTTACTTCAGCAAGGCTTTGACCCCTCGGACTTTGGGCCTCTCCACTTATGAGAAAGAGATGTTGGCAATATTACATGTTGTGACGCTATGGCGACCGTATCTCCTGCGCCATCACTTCAAGGTTCGCACCGACCACCAGAGTCTGAAACATTTCCTGGATCAGCGGCTGGCATCCCCTCTCCAACAGAAATGGTTGACCAAGTTATTGGGGTACGATTATGAGATTGTATACAAGCAGGGCAAGGAGAATTTAGTGGCAGATGCCCTGTCCTGACTTCCGGAGAGCACCATCCTCCACATTTTCGGACCGCCGATCGAGTCTCTTGATGATATTCAGAAGGACGTCAACTCGGACCCGGAGCTCCAGCACATTGTCGAGGCCTTGACGCACGGCCAACCTACCCCGTCGGGTTACCAGCTGCTTGGGGGACATTTGTACTACCACGGAAGGGTGGTCATTCCAGCATCGTCCCCCTGGAAGGACGTCATGTTACACGAGTTCCACTCGTCTCCGTCCGGAGGACATGTCGGCGTGCTCCGTACTCTTCAGCGGCTCAGGGCCAATGTCTTCTGGAAGGGATTGCGCAAGGACGTTCAGCGCTTCGTGCAACAGTGCGAGATCTGTCAGCGTCAGAAGTATGAGACGACGTCGCCAGCGGGGCTGCTCACTCCCTTAGAGGTCCCTCAGCAGGTTTGGGAGACGGTTTCGATGGATTTCATTGACGGCTTGCCCCGGTCACAAGGCAAGTCGGTGATCTTGGTTGTTGTTGACAAGCTGTCCAAGTATGGCCATTTTCTAGCTCTTTGCCACCCCTATTCTGCGGAGACCGTTGCCGAGCTCTTTGCCCGTGAGGTGGTTCGCTTACACGGCCTCCCTCGTTCGATCATCTCTGACCGAGATCCGGTTTTCATCAGCAACTTTTGGCAGGAACTTTTCCGGCTACAAGGCACCCGTTTACGTATGAGCACCGCACACCATCAGCAGGCCGATGGCCAGACGGAGGTCCTGAATAGAGGGGTGGAAACATACCTTCGATGCTTTGTTATGGATGAGCCTCGCTCTTGGACACGTTGGCTCCACTGGGCGGAGTATAACTACAACACCTCGTACCACACAGCCAGTAAGCTCACCCCTTTTGAGATTATCTACGGGAGGCCACCCCCATCTCTGCGTTCCTACGAGCCGGGTAGCACAACTCTTCCTGCAGTGGAGCGGGCATTACGGGATCGGGATCGGACCTTGGCTCTCCTTCGGGAGAATCTCCATACAGCCCAAGAGCGGATGAAAGTGCAGGCCGACAAGCACAGGACCGAGCGGGAGTTTCAGGTGGGGGATGAGGTTTTCCTCCGTCTCCAACCATACCGACAGATGTCCGTTGCTCGTCGGGCCAATCAGAAGTCAGCCCCCCGATACTATGGGCCGTTTCGGATCACTCACCGGGTGGGACCTGTCGCTTATACCCTTGCTCTTCCTGGGGAGTCCCGCATTCACCCGACCTTTCATGTATCCTTGCTGAAAAAGAAGTTTGGGAGCGGCAGTTCCAGTCACTCCTTTCCTCCCTACCGCCACTACGGCCGGCGAGCTTCGTCCCAGCCCCGAGGTTATATTGCTGTCCAGATGGAAGAAACGCGGCACGGAATACCGTTCAGAGGTTCTGGTTAAGTGGAAGGATCTGTCAGAGGCTCACAACACGTGGGTGGACTTCCTGGAGTTTCGGGAGCTCTTCCCGACTTTCAACTTGAGGACGAGCTGCCTCTTGATGGGGAGGGGAATGTTATGCCCCCGGATGGTCTTCGGTTCCGAGGATACAAATATGCCAGGAGGTCCAAAGAAGCGTCGGAAGAAGACCGGGCTGAACCATCCGGTTCAGCCCGCAACTGATAAGCCGGCCGGCCCCAGGGGGATTGGGGTTCACTTAAATACCCAATCCCCCCTCTTTTGGAGGCATGCAATCTAATATTCAGGTATTCTTCTTTCTTCCCCTAACCCTAGCCTTCTTCTTCTTCCTCTAGTAGCCTTCTTCTTCTTCCTCTAGTAGCCTTCTTCCCTAGATCTTCAAGTAGGTTCATAACACTTCACACGCTGAGCGCTAGTGCAACTAGTTTTGATGGACTACCTAGGGAGTACCCCACATGTACTGATTTCAGTGAGATTTACTATAGATTGATGAGGGATTCCCGTGAGCCCGCTGAGAGCTTCGATATCGCTGAGGGATATTAATATCATGGGTCTCGTCTCTACATTCCCCAGACCTCCTTCTGAAACTTTCTTATTTGGGAAATGCATGCGGGTGGCGTTGTTGTCCACTTCAGCAGAGACAAGACGATTGTGTTAGTTGAGGTTCATTTTTATTGGCACACCTTGAAGAAGGATGCAGCAAGAGCTGTGCGTCACTGCGGTACCTGTCAGACTGCGAAAGGTTCAAAACAGAGCATTGGGTCTTATACCCCCCCCCCCCCCGGGTCCAGTCCCACACAATCCTTAGGTTGATATCAACATGGATTTCGTGTTGGGCCTTCTTCACACTTTGAGGAAGCATGATTCCATTTTCATAGTGGTAGACCGGTTCTCGAAGATGACCCATTTTATTGCATGTCACAAGACCGCAAATGCAGCCCAAGTAGTTGCCCTCTTTATAAGAGACATCTTTCGTTTACATGGTTTACGGAAGTCCATAGTGTCCAACCGTTACATAACGATTCATTAGTTATTTTTGAAAGACATAATGGCATAAAACGGGCACGACCCTGAAATTTTTCACAGCTTATCACCCTTAGACTGACGGCCAGATTGAGGTCGTAAACAGGAGTTTGAGAAATTTATTGTGGTGTCTAGTTGGGAGCACCCGTCGGTTTGGGATTCTGTGTTATCCATAACTGAGTTCGCATATAAAATCTCCGTCAATAGTTTACTGGCGTGAGTCCATTTCATATAGTGTTAGGACCTTAGGTTATTAGTCTAAGAAGCATATTGACCTCGCTATGGTTCCCTTAGCATCACACCCTAATGAGTCTGATGAGTTCTTCATCCATCACATACATGAATTGCATGAATTGATCCAAAAGAAAATTGGTAGCAATAATGACTTATAGGCATAGGCAGAGGCGTGAGCAACATTTTCAGGTAGGCGAGTAGGTTATGGTCCGAATTCACACAGAGAGGCTCCCAAAAGGAGCCACTAAAAAGCTACATCCTAAACGAATGGATCCTTATCGAATTATAAAGAAACTTGGAACAAACGCCTACGAGATCGACCTCCAGGCAGATATAGGTATTCATCCTATATTCAAATGAAATATTTGACACTCTACTCTGAGCCTCTCGAGAATAGGAACCCCTACCTTGAGCCACTTCCAGCATCATCCCACTTACAGCCTGACCCATACACTGACCAGCTTGGATGAGCACCTACGGGTTCGCCCGCACCCCCTATAATTGCAAAGGTTCCTCTGGATCCACCAGCACGAGAGGTGGGAGTTGAGAGCATTTCTGACCTTGTGGTGCACGAGTGAACCACCGCCCAGACAGCCCATCTTGTCGTTACCTGGTGCACTGGAGTGGTCACCCCACCATTCACGACACTTTGATCTCGGTGGCGGAGCTTGATAGACTCGCACAAGAACTTCGATGTCAGTACGATTATCTCCATTCATCGGAGATGAAGGCTTTTCAATCGGGGGGGAGTTGATTGCGATCAACCGCAGGATCGACACTAGACTTCGGGCCACCACTCGGCGGGGTACTCATTTGTGTACTCGCACAGGAGACGTTGATCGGATCGCCGATCCGAGACCACGAGCATGTCTGAAGCGTCGTTTCTACGTATTATTTAGGACATTATTTGGCGCTATTTGGGCATTGGGCGTAGCGGTCAATCATAGTCGTTCACATCAGGTGCCCTAATCCCCCCTTTCGCTATAAATAAGGGGGAGGGTTGCCAATTTGAGGCATTATTAGCCTTGTGAGAGAATCCAGAGCCTGCAATTATATTATCGTGTGTCGTCGCGAAACCCCGGGGTGCGACGTCTCGATTATTTTCGGTTTCTCTTACTATTCTAGTAAGCCAACATTTATCCCTCCGTGATTCCCACTCAACCCAGCCCTAGACGCACATCTTCCAAAAAATCGCTCGGCCCCTCTGCCCGATCGTCTCTCCCGCTCGAGTCGCAGGAACCGCCACCCTCATCTCCGTCCCAGTGAAGATCGACGGCAGTCTTCCCTCTCAACAGTCACCTCTTTCGCAGGCCACGAGTACTCCACTATCCCTATCGCAAGTCGTGAGTCCATCTCGACGGTCCTTACCCGCAAGCCCAACTTCCCAACTTGGTTCGTGGATCCTCATCCTCCATTACCCAAGTTGACAGCCCTTCATCTACCTCCAGCTGCATCCCTCACAGCCCCAATTCCCTCCCACCTACCAGTCCACCAACATCTTGCCCTAGACAGTAACTGTCGTCGTCCCCGCCGCTTGGATTCACGCCTACAGCCGCTACCGGATCCCCGTTGTTAGTGAGTATCTTGTACTGATTCGTATCTTTTGTTGAATATTGGATTCATGTCATATAAGTGTGTTGATTTGCAAGTGCATTTGTTTCATTTCTTGTTTTCATATAATAACATGTGTGTGAAGGTTATAGTTGAAAGCACTTCGTGCGAAGAAAAAGCTGTCTTGATTGCTTAACTGACAATTGTTGTTGATGTTGTATTTGGTTGCTTAGCCTTAACTTTTACTACTCTGTTTGATTCCGGATCAATTCAATCGTACATGTCATATAGTTTAGGTTTGTTTGAGTCGACCCAGCACCGCTCACACGGGCTTGTATTAGTTTCGGCACGTAATCTCACAGCCTACCTTGCCATGCGTCAATAAGAAAGGCATGAAAGATTTTACCCAAATCCTAATCTCTCCCTTACTCAAATTTTCAACATAAACAACAACAAGAATCGACAAGGTAAAAGGAAGGACGATATCCACATGGTATTAGAGCCAAACGACATGAACACACCGGTGGATCAAATAGTAGAACTCAAGGAAGTAGTAAACAAGATATTATCCGACTAGATAGATTGAGAGGTATGCCACAGTGCGGTCCTAGCCATTGTCCACGCCCAATTGGATAACATGACATTATCCTCCTGCATTTTAGATAAAACCTTGAAATTGCATCCGTTTCACATATATTATAATTATTTTAGGGTGTTTTTCACGATATTTTATGTTTGTATACATGCATATTATAAAAATAAAGTTTTAGAAGAGGGCAGCTAAAAGGCAAAAACAGGACATGAAAACCCACTTTCCAATGATCGCACGGACCCCACCCAAAACAGACCTATCAGCCCCAACATAACATGGATTTAATTAAGCACATGCCACACAAGTTTAATTCAACGCTCACATTCCAATGATTGCACGGACCCCAGCCATTACAGCCAAAAATAGACCATTCAGCAACAACATAACACGAATTTAATTAAACACATGCGGCGCAAATTTAATTTGACGCTTTGTGATACCGCTAGGGGTATCGGGTGAGCGGTAGGTAGGCGGCAGCGGAAGGGATAGCGCGGGGGCTATCGGCGGGAGTTGGCGGCGGCAGTACAGCGGGCTGAGGGCGGGAAATAGAGAGGGAAAGAGATAGAGAGAAAGAGAGAGAGAAAGGGGTTCAGCCCCCACTAAACTTGATTGATCCAAAGATGCAAAACAAAACCTAAGGTGATCCCTTATATAGGGGGAACCCACCACATGATCAAGAGTTCAAAACAAATACACATCATGAAATAAAAAAGGCTGCAGGGAAAGATAACTAGGGCCGGTCGGCCCCTTAGACGGCCTCCGCTGAACCGCCCGGTTCGGAGCGGGGCTCGGTGCTGCCGCTTGGTCTTGCGCGCGCCCTTCTCGAATAAATCTGTCATTCCGGCTCAACAGATTGGATGTCGGTAACACTTTGACACTGATTTAATTCAGCAACCACTTTGGGTGGTTGCTGAATCAATTCAACACACATAGTGGGTGTTGTTTTGATACCAGTGCCCAATGGGAGGAATCAACTCCCACTATCCACTGCGTGATAACTTAATTCAGTGCCTGATTTTGAGCTGGAATTGATTTTACTTCTTTCCCTCATAATTTCTGGAGGAGGGTTTAGGGGTCTGTTTGGGAGAGCTACTGCGGATTGAAAAGTTGTTGATTGAACAGAGCTCTTTAGACAGAGCTCTGAGGAGCTGTTTTGAAAAGTTGCAGGCTGTTTAGATGGTCTGTGTATAAGCACTGATTGAACAGAGCTTTTTCAAATAAGACTGTTTGGTAGAACAGCTTTTTGAGAGCTGTTTTTTTCTAAACGAAAATATTAATATATATTGTTCTCAAACATTTAAACATAGCAATAAAAATATATATTGTTCTCAAATATAACAAGAAATAGTAGGTTCTCCGGTGCGTTCGTTCCACTTTATTCAATCATTCTTCTTCACCTGCTCTCATGCAGATCTCTCTCTCGCAGTCGCAGCTAGGGCTACCATAAATCCAGAAAAAACAGCCATTACAAGAAGAAAGGGGGAGGAGAAGAAGATGCTCTCGTGCAGATCTCCCTCTCGCAGTCGCGGCTAGGGCTTCGAAATCGCGCCTCTCCGCCTCTACCGCCGGAGAAATGGAGGAGAAAGGTAGATCTGGAGATCTTGAAGTGTTCCGTCGCTTCTGGGCGGGATCGGGCTCGCCGGAGGGAGGAGAGACGGACGGAGGAGGAAGGAGCACCTCGTCGGAGGAGGAAGAAGCACCGGACGGGCGGGATCGAGGCTACGCGTGGAATCGGGACGGGAACGGGAGGTTCTGGGCGGGATCGGGAAGGAGAATATGTTCTGCGGGGAGCGATCCCTGAACCGTGGAAGTAGCACCGAGCCAGCTTCTCATTCAGCCCAAAAAAATAGGTATTTAAAATAAGTGCTTCCCAAAGAGCACTTTAGGAGAGCTCTTCCAAACACCTAAATAACAGCTCTGGCGGTTGAAAAATCACTTCTCAATCCGCCAGAGCTGTCCCAAACAGGGCCTAGGAGGAGAGTGTTTCTACAAATTTTCCCTCCATAGTCATGAAAAGGGTCTTGATTTTAGTTTTGAGCTGAAATTTTGTTCCACTCCTGTATTATGTGTAAGCGTATGAGAGACAATGCAAAAAAGAGAAGATTGAGAGGAAGCTTATGGATGCGCTTCACGCTAGTTTTGTAAGTCCTTATTTTTAATCAATAAAATTATTTCTCTTCTAATATCTTCTATTTCATCTCTCATAATATTTATAATGGCAAATCATGTGTGAGCAGTTTCATCTTGTCTCTGGTGCAATGTAATTAATTATTTAATTATGTTATTATTATTATAACGATTCAACGTTTCGATCGAGTATGCTTATGTCCGAAGATTTTATTAAATCACTTTAATATTTTATGTATTCTAATGCCTATGTTGCATTCCAAACGAGAGTTCGGTGCAATATGGGACGAGAATACACAATATTCTATGCAATTTTATCAAAAAATTCGGATCAAATTTATTTGTGAAGCTCTCAATTAGTTTTAATCACCTAACTCTTTGTACAACATCGCTCGCATATACCACATGCTTTAGAAATCTTGACGTGGAAAGTAATATAAGAAATATTCAGGTGGATTATTAGAAAAATAACAAGATTTTCTGAGCATCTTAACTATTGATTTTAAGATATACAACTCTTCTAACATTTGATAGAGGTGTCAACTAAATTGATATCTATATAACTTGCTTATGTCGCAATGAGCTATTACCTAATCATCGCAAATTAAATTTATTAATGAAGTTGCACCCGTGAAATACTTCTTAAATTTCATTTTCTCAAATTAGTATCATTGCAGTGAGAACTATTCTGTTACGCCCCCGACCGCACCTCGCTTCTCGGGGCGTTATTATGCTCGCAAGCGCAAGGAGAAAACAAACAAAGAAGTGGTTGAACCAACCGGTACAGCCCTCACTCAGTAAAATTGGCCGGCCAAGGGCTGAACCAACTGGTTCAGCCCTATTTTGGAGGGGCCGGACGGCTCCCTCCTTGCCCCGGGTATTTATACCCGGGGATGTCATTATTTAGAGGCATGCAATTAACCTCAAGGTAATCTCCTCCTTCTCTAACCCTAGCTTCCCTTCTTCTTCTTCTTCCCTCTAGTTTTCTCCCTCTCTCTAGTAGTTTCCTGACATATTCCAACTTTTATTATAATTCGCCGGAGTTAAACTTAAACTTCACTGTAGATCGATTCGTACTTGCAGTGGTACCACAATTGTACAACATGCACTAGCAGTTTTAATAACTTGAAGTTTTGTTGCACGATAACCTCTGCTTTATAAATAAATTATATGTTGTATTGTTCTTTTAGTGTTTCAATTTCCCGTCAACTCCTCCAGGCTCGAACAGCTCGAACAGCTCGGACAGATCTCCAATGGAATCGAACCAACAAGAGAGCCTGCCAATGCTCCCAACGGCTTCACAACACAGCTCCATCACCTCATGCTTCGCCTGAGCTCTCGAGAACTTTTGGCATAGTCTAAATCCTGTCTCATGCCCCGCAAGAAATCCCTATCTTGTCGGCTCACCCCTATTGGCCGGGTACATGTGTCATGGGACCGACACATACGGCACCAGAGAAATGGACCGAAAATTGTTGGAAACAAGAAAACTGCTTTGAAGGATAATCACAATTCTTCTGAACTGACCCCACTGCAGCGCATATGGAAAGAGGAAATGTAGCATGCTATGTGAAACTGAATTTTGCTCATTTAAAAAAAAAACATGGCAATGGCTCAGACACTGCGAATATTTTTTTAATAAATTAATGAACAGGCTAGCTAGAATGGATTGTGTTAGAACATTTCAGCTGGTGGGAGCAGCTCAACATTGGTGCAGGCAATTCACTGATTAGTGAAAGTGTCGCTAGTCAATTAGATTTGCCAATTCGGTCCAGACAAGGTCAGGTAGTGGCTGCCAGGGGAGAGGATGTCACAAATCAAGGCCATTGAGAAGGCATTCAAATACAAATCTCCAACAACTACTACTTGATCAACCTGTCATTATGTTCGATCGATTTGAAATTATCTTGGGGTCAAATGGTTGAGTAAATTCGGACCAATTTTATGGGATTTTGACGAATTTACTATGACATTCAAGCTGGCAGACAGACAAGTTACATGGCACACGAAGGTGCAAGCAAAGCAACTCAGGGGAGACATTTGTTACCCCTAAGAATTTCCAAGCATTCCATGGAAGGAAGAGAGGAAGGAAAGGAAAAGGAAGGAGAGAAATAGCAGGAGAACGCCCTTGAACAGGCTAAAATTATCATATCAGTTTTCATTATCTCTGATACCAAATGCTACTGTTACTTCTACCATGCTTTTTAAAAACCGACTACCTCCTCTGTGAAAGCCGGCGTGGAGAAAATGAGAAGCAGAGGCTTTCCTGCTTCTCTGCATTCCAGGAGCCTCCCACTGCCGCCTGCCGCCAACTCCTCACGAACCGTCAACAACGCCAACAGAGGAAAGGTAGGCTTCCGGCGACCTTTCCCCTTGCCACCTCCGTCGACAGTCTCTGCGCCTGCCATTCACGATATTCCAGCATGTTCTTCTCCGTACCTGACGGCCAGGAAGTTTCCTCACAACCCACAGCAATCCCATTTCCTCCTCTCCCGTAATCTTCCAGCGCCAAACTTACCTCCACGACAGCTCCCCACCTCTGCCTGAGCCGTCTAACCCAAAATCCTTCCCAAGACACCAGCCCATCGAATTTTCTCCTACCTCCCGAGCCCTACCAGCCCAGTCCATCCATGTCCACCCGAGCCCAACCAGCCTGATCCACAGAAATTTCACCTTACAGCCAACCTTGCTCTGTTCTGGAAATCGTAGAGGTATAATTTCTGCTTCCTCTCTATTAGAGTAATTTTATGCAATTTATTTTAAGTGACCACTTTCATTTAATTGCACGTATCCTCTTTCGTTGACGTAATTTCTCAAGTTCTTTGTTCGACTTGCAGATATTCTCGGGCAAAAACGCTTGCAACATGCTAGCCTGCTTAACCTCGTATTAATTGTTTGGGTAAATCGAATAGGCTCTAGATTTACTATTGAGGATCTCACTCTCACGGGAACGTAACGCGGACTGAATTTTCTAGTCTTGTTAGCTAATTCAACTCGAAGCATTTTTTTTAAACAAAAAAGAAGAATTAAGTCTACATCAGTCATAACATGAGTGATTCAGCAAATTTGGATTCTTATATATCCACTCTTCATCATACGATTCATATAAGATCCATTTGTCTAGATATCATCATATACATCTAAAAAGTCGTATGCTTTGGAAGAAGCTTGTACAGTTTGGGAAGGGGTTTTATTGATAAAAAGAAGAATCTACTTTAACCAATATGCCCTTAGGCACAGCCATACATATCATAGAAATCACATTTTTGCAAAGGGTGGACAATTAGCTATAGCAGCAGGTCATGTAGCGAAACTGATTGCAAAATAGGGTAAATCGGCCACATTAAGATTACCATCTGAGGAGGTTTGTTTGATATCCAAAAACTGCTTAGCAGCAATCGGACAAGTAGGGAATGTCGGGGTGAACCAAAAAGTTTGGGTAGAGTCGAATCTAATTGTTGTTTGGGTAGGCGTCATGTAGCAAGAGTAGCTATGAACTCTATAGTATGTAGACTATCCTACGGGGGCGATATGGGAGAGCTCCAATTGGTAGAAAGAAAAAACAATCCCTTGGTGATATCCTGTATCTAGAAGTAGTAGGAAAAGAAACAAATATAGTGATAGTTCAGTTCTTCGCCGCGGTACATAGGAACATTGAAATTTTTGAAATTGGAAATTATGTGATGGGTGAGCGACGTGAAATCAACCCGTGCATGGTGGATTCACAATCCACTGCCTTAATCCACTTGGCCACATCCGCCCTTCCCGTATCTAGCTAAAGGATTTTCTCTTTTTTCCATTCATCATTATTGTATTGATTCTTATCCTCATACTTCAAATTAAGATCAAGATATAGAACATAGAATGCCAATTTCAAAAATATAAAAAGGAGTAACTAGTCATGCACGTTCACTAAAAAATCCTTTTGTAGTCAATCATTTATCGGAAAAATTGAAAAACTCAATATGAGGGAGGAGAAAGAAATAATAGTGACATGGTCTCAGGCATCTACCAATATACCCACAATGATTGGACATACAATTACTAAACATAATGGAAAGGAACATTAACCTATTTATATAACAGAGCATATGGTAGGTCATAAATTGGGAGAATTCGCACCTACTCTCACTTTCATAGACATGCGAGAAACGATAATAAATCTCGTCGTTAGTCGTTTGGATCACAGCGGAAACATCAGGGCTATGATGTCTCACGTGACAGGAGCATGCAGATAGACGGTTGGGGGAACGTGCGCACGAAGGAGCTGAAGGAGTTAGCTTGCGCAACTAGACAAGGTGGCGCTTCACCGTGGATGCAGCTAGGCACGCCAAACAAGATTGAAGGTGGGACGATTCCCAACAGCACAATGAGCGGTTGGAAGTGGTAGACTGAACCAATGTTACCCCTAGGAATGCCCTAGAGTTCCATAAAAGGAGACGTGGAAGGAGAGGGAAAAAGGAAGGAGAAAAATCCAAGGAAAACACCCTTGGCCAGCCCTAAGGTCAAAATACCATAGATCCAAAAATGCCACCATGAATACAAGAATTCACTTAAATAGGCCTCGAGGGAAAAATATTAATTAACGCCAAATATAAAATGCGAGAATTAAAATATGATATAAAATGATGATGTTGCCCTAGGGTTTAGCTCTCGATGGCTCTGTCCTGATCAATAGCGTTCCCAGCCTCGAATAGATGAACCAGGAGCCCATGTCAGTCTCACTCTGGTGATGGTCGGCATATATGTCATCCTTTGTAAAAAAAAACCTCACAATAGACTTAATGGGGAACTTACTCCAATTTTTGGATATCTTCAAGGAGCCTGGGAGCCTCCCACCACAAGGACAGAAGGATCATTGTATCTTCATGATACCAGGGAAACAACTAGTGATCGTTTCGGTCATACCGCGGTTCTTTTTGCCAAAAGGATGAAAAAAACAAATATGTAAAAAATATGCAGATAGACGGTTGGGGGAACGTGCGCACGAAGGAGCTGAAGGAGTTAGCTTGCGCAACTAGACAAGGTGGCGCTTCACCGTGGATGCAGCTAGGCACGCCAAACAAGATTGAAGGTGGGACGATTCCCAACAGCACAATGAGCGGTTGGAAGTGGTAGACTGAACCAATGTTACCCCTAGGAATGCCCTAGAGTTCCATAAAAGGAGACGTGGAAGGAGAGGGAAAAAGGAAGGAGAAAAATCCAAGGAAAACACCCTTGGCCAGCCCTAAGGTCAAAATACCATAGATCCAAAAATGCCACCATGAATACAAGAATTCACTTAAATAGGCCTCGAGGGAAAAATATTAATTAACGCCAAATATAAAATGCGAGAATTAAAATATGATATAAAATGATGATGTTGCCCTAGGGTTTAGCTCTCGATGGCTCTGTCCTGATCAATAGCGTTCCCAGCCTCGAATAGATGAACCAGGAGCCCATGTCAGTCTCACTCTGGTGATGGTCGGCATATATGTCATCCTTTGTAAAAAAAAACCTCACAATAGACTTAATGGGGAACTTACTCCAATTTTTGGATATCTTCAAGGAGCCTGGGAGCCTCCCACCACAAGGACAGAAGGATCATTGTATCTTCATGATACCAGGGAAACAACTAGTGATCGTTTCGGTCATACCGCGGTTCTTTTTGCCAAAAGGATGAAAAAAACAAATATGTAAAAAATATGCAGATAGACGGTTGGGGGAACGTGCGCACGAAGGAGCTGAAGGAGTTAGCTTGCGCAACTAGACAAGGTGGCGCTTCACCGTGGATGCAGCTAGGCACGCCAAACAAGATTGAAGGTGGGACGATTCCCAACAGCACAATGAGCGGTTGGAAGTGGTAGACTGAACCAATGTTACCCCTAGGAATGCCCTAGAGTTCCATAAAAGGAGACGTGGAAGGAGAGGGAAAAAGGAAGGAGAAAAATCCAAGGAAAACACCCTTGGCCAGCCCTAAGGTCAAAATACCATAGATCCAAAAATGCCACCATGAATACAAGAATTCACTTAAATAGGCCTCGAGGGAAAAATATTAATTAACGCCAAATATAAAATGCGAGAATTAAAATATGATATAAAATGATGATGTTGCCCTAGGGTTTAGCTCTCGATGGCTCTGTCCTGATCAATAGCGTTCCCAGCCTCGAATAGATGAACCAGGATCCCATGTCAGTCTCACTCTGGTGATGGTCGGCATATATGTCATCCTTTGTAAAAAAAAACCTCACAATAGACTTAATGGGGAACTTACTCCAATTTTTGGATATCTTCAAGGAGCCTGGGAGCCTCCCACCACAAGGACAGAAGGATCATTGTATCTTCATGATACCAGGGAAACAACTAGTGATCGTTTCGGTCATACCGCGGTTCTTTTTGCCAAAAGGATGAAAAAAACAAATATGTAAAAAATTCTAAAACATGGGATAATAGGCCAACTCAGTCCCATTTCTCCTAGCCAAAGTTGTTGGTCCAAAAGAAGGAACTTGACATTTTTGTGTTCACTACCACCAATTAAATGACAAAATCGTGAAGAACATATTCCATATTCTTGCAGTTGACGAACTACAAGATGAATTGCACAATGCCAATATATTTAGTAAACTAGGCGTTGATAAGACTACCACCAAGTGTGAATGCATCTGGATGACCGAGAATACAACTTTTCACATTCATCATGGACACTTTCAATTCTTGGTTATACCTTCAGGATTGACCAAGGTACCATAATTTTTAGCGCTGATAAATGAGGTATTCTGCCCGCACTCACGAAAGATTATTCTTTTTTTTACGACACTCGTACAATGAGAAAAAAATGAAGATCTACAACACCTTCAGATAATTCTACAGTTGATTAGGGCCCATAGTCTTTTTCCTCAAGGGGGAAATCGATCAAGAATTGATTAGCCCGGTTAATACCACTCCAAAGTTGGAGGACGTATGTATGGGGCAGACAGGTCATAATTGCCACGGATCACAATAGCTTGGAGAAAAAATTGACCATCTTGCCACAACAACATTTGGTGAGCAAACATATGCGGTTTGATTTCACTATTGAATTACCATGCAAGATGCCTCAACTAGGCAGCAAAAGCCTTCTTGAGAAGAGAACAAGATAATGGGGGGTTATATGCTCGTTGGAGATCTTAAGTCAGCCTCTTTGACACACTTCGAGGGAAAATTGCAGTCAGGCACACTTTCTAAGCTACAAAATAGGATAGAAAAGGGTGAAACACCCTAATGGACAATTATTGACGGCCTGGTACGCTACAAGGGGAAGGCTTATCTCTTACCCACCTGACCTCTAATACCTACAATCATGGCTGCCATTCATAACCACACACATGACGGGTCCGAAAGATTCTCTACCATATACTGTCATATTTCTTCTAAGGCTTGAAAAAGGAGGTTCAAGTATTTGTTGTGCATTGCCCTATATGTCAATGCAATAAACAGAACTCCAACAAGCAAGGTTACTTCCATCGCTACCAATATCAACATAACTGTGGGCTAAAATTTCGATGGATTAACCAAAATCGAAGGGAAAATTCTATTTGTGGTTCGATCACTTCTGGAACGGAATACATTTATGTTAGAAAAGACCATGTAAAAGCCCATGATTATGGCTCATTTAGTCTCTTATTTTATCTTTATACATTAGTCTCACACCTTGTATAGGGATTTTTCTCTCTTTCTCCCTCCTATATATATATATATATATATGTATATATATATATATGTATATATATATATATATGTATATATATATGTATATATATATGTGTATATATATATATGTGTGTATTCATACATTGTATTTGATAATTGAAGAAGTATATACAAGGTTCAGTTTTCTCTACATGGTATCAGAGCGAGAAAACCGATCCTAACATATTTTTTTTCGCACGTTGCCTGCATCCCTGGATCTCCAGAGTTGTCCTGCGGTCTCAAATTCAAGTGACCGCAGCTCGTGCTCCCTACCTCTAAAATTCGTGTGACCGCATCCCGAGCGGTCTCAATTTCGTGAGACCGCCTCCCGTGCTGCCTTCTTCTAGAGTTGGTTCTCTTCCTCCTCCTTTTATACTCCCCTCTCTGACAGACGGGTCCCACAGTTGGTCAATTGTTCGCTCTTCCCTGTGACCGCGAGCTCTTCAGACCGCGAACTCTTTAGGCCGCGAGCTCTCTCCAGTGAGCCCTCCTGCTCTACTGCGAGCTCTGCAGTCCGATGCGAGCTCTCCAGTCCGCTGCGAGCTCTCCAGTACGTTGTCATCTAACCGCGGCAAGCTCTCCAGACCGCAGCCCCTCCTGCGGGCTCTCCTGTACATTCCCCTCTAGTCGCTGCTCCTTGATAGCCGCGGTCTCCCCTTGGTCCTGCTCGCGCGGTCTCGCCGCGGTCTCCCCTTGCTCGCGTGGTCTCGCCTTGCTCCTTGCTAGCCGCTGCTCCTTGCTAACCACGGTCTCCTCTTGGTCCTGATCGAGTGGTCTCGCCGCGGTCTCCCCTTGCTCGCGCGGTCTTGCCAACCTCTCTAGTCGCGCAGTCTTGGCATCTCCTGATTTGCCGTCGCGACCTTGCCCTTTGTCTAGTCGTCGCTTAGTCGTGAGCCTGCTCTAGCCGATGTGACTCCATGGGGTCCTCGATTGATTCTTCATAGCAACCCGCGTCCTCTCCTACAGTCCGCTTGGTTCCTGCTCCTGAGGTGCGTGATGAGTTGAGAATCACCATCATCTCCCTTACTGGGAAGAACTTTGTTGAATGGGTGCATTATGTCAGAAGGGTACTTCAGTCTAAGGGACTTCTGCATCATCTCACTAAGGATCCTCCTTCTGCACCTACGGCTGACTGGCTACGTGACGATGGTCGTGTTCAAACTTGGCTTCTCAACTCCCTTTATGGCGAACCTTACCGCATGGCCATGTATCACGAGACGGCCAAGGCGATGTGGGATGAGCTCCATTCCCTATACTCCGGCAAGGACAGTCTTGACAACAGCGGTACTGCTGACTTGACCTCATTTGTTGCTTGGGCTAAGACACTGGCTGAAGCCTGGATCCGACATCAGCCCTCTACTACGGATCTCGCTGCCCAGCGTGCTCAGAAGGAAGCAGTTTGTATTGCCATGATGATGGCAAGTGTCCCTCCTCATCTTCAGAGCATTCAGGCTCAGATCCTCTCGTCTGTTGTTATTCCCTCACTCTCTGATGTGTGCTCCATGCAGCTAAAGGTATCACCGCCTCCTGATATTACTGAACCTTCCTCATCGGCCCTCCTTCAGCAATCTTCTGCGCCATTACTACATCTCCCTCCTCCTGCTCGTGGAGGACGTTCGGGCTCTCGGGGACGGGGTCACGGTGGCCGACCACGTCCTAAGTGCTCCTTCTGCAGTAGGGATGGACACCTTGAGGCGACCTGTTGCCGCAAACATGGTCTTCCTCCTCGTCCAGCTACTTCTGTTGTTGCCGACAGTCCTTCTGCCACTCGTGCTGATCTTGAAGAAGTCTGCCTCCAGCTCCAGCAACTCCACGACATGCTCAGCCGCCAGCCTGCCTCCGCTGCCTCCATCTCCAATGAAGGTATCGCTTGTCTCTCCACTAGTCCACGTTGGATAGTGGATTCAGGTGCTACTCACCATATCACCTCGTTGAAGTCACATCAATACTTGGATTCTCCGCATCCTAAGTGTATCACATTGGCCAATGGCGACGTTGTTCCTGTCTCCAGCTCTGCTGATATCCTTCTTAATTCCTCTCTCTCACTCTCCGCTCGGCTCTTAATGTCCTGGGCTCCCTGTTTAATTTATTTGTTGTCAGTCGTCTCACTATCGATTTTAATTGCTCTGTCACATTCACCTCTTCTTCTTTTCTGATGCAGGATCGACGGACGCACAGTATCATTGGTAAAGGACGACTGCAAAATGGGCTCTACCTTCTTGATGTTCCTCTTATCATTCTCTCCTCAGTCTTTTCCGTTGATTGGCATCGGCGTCTTGGACATACTCCTCTTCCATTCCTCCAGAAGGCTCTTCCAAAGATCTCTCTTCCTGCTTTTAATTGTGATTTATGTATTTTGGGCAAACAACATCGTTCTTCTTTTCCTCCTCATTGTACTCGGAGCTCTGCTCCTTTTGTTTTAGTACATTCTGATGTTTGGGGCCAGTACAAAATTACTATTGTGTCTGGTTATCGCTATTTTATCACTTTTATTGATGATTATTCTTGAACGAAATGGCTATACTTACTTCGTGATCGCTCCGAGCTTCCCCGTATGTTTCGGGCGTTCGTTCTTGAGACTCGCACACAGTTTTCCGAACCAATAAAAACTCTCAGAACGGATAATGCTCGCGAATACACTAGCCAAGAATTTGTTAACCTCTGCTCTGAATTTGGAATTATTCATCAGACGTCGTGTGTCTATACCCCTCAACAAAACGACGTTGCTGAACATAAAAATAGACATCTTCTTGATGTTGCTCGCTCCCTCATGATTCAAATGCAGGTACCCAAGGCTTATTGGAACTTTGCGCTTTCGACGGCATGTTATCTCATTAACCGTCTCCCTTCCTCCGTCCTTCAAAATGCTACTCCGTTTAGTCTCCTCTTCCCCTCTACTCCGTCATTCACTCTCACCTCTCGCATATTTGGTTGTACCTGTACGTTCACTTACTTGGTCCGTCCACGGACAAGTTGGAACCTCAGGCAACCAAACACATGTTCGTCGGTTACTCCCGTACACAGAAAGGGTATGTCTGTTACTCTCCTACTACCCGCAAGGTGACGGTTTCTGTTGATGTTACCTTCTGGGAAGATCAACCGTTCTCCGCTCCAAACCCCCCTTTTCCACCACAATCCTTACCAAGACATGTCATCCCAGTTACCTCTCCACCACCTCTCCTACCTGACCCGATTTCCGTTCTTAACAAGACTCCTCTTCTCCATCTCTACACTCTTCGCCCTCCTCGCTCTGCCGCCCCAATGCAGTCGGCTTCGACCTCTGACACTCTGCGACCTGCTGACCCGGCACCTGCCTCCACCGCTCATCTCATGGCGAACTATGTATCTTTACATCGTCTGTCCCCGTCGCTTCACACCTTTGCTACTTCTTTATCCTCTATTTTTGTCCCTAACTCTGTGCAGGAGGCTCTCCAACATCCGGGATGGCGGGCAGCCATGGACGAAGAAATGACAGCCCCCTGGGCTAACCAGACATGGGATCTGGTTCCTCTCCCTCCAAGCCAGACTACTGTTGGTTGCAAATAGGTCTTTGTCATCAAGCATGCTCCTTATGGGACAATTGACCGTCTTAAGGCTCGACTGGTGGCTCGTGGCTTTACTTAACAACAAGGTCTCGATTATGAGGAAACGTTCTCTCCAGTGGCCAAGCTCAACACAGTTCGTGTCCTTCTCTCTGTGGCTGTGCATCGCCAATGGCCCTTACATCAACTGGATATCAAGAATGCCTTTTTAAATGGTGACCTACCAAAAACAGTCTACATGCAACAGCCGCCCGGGTTTGAGACCACCGGGGAGTCCCGAGTTTGTCACCTTAAGAAGTCCATTTATGGTCTCAAAAAATCGCTTCGGGAATGGTTTGATAAGTTCAGTAAGGTTGTTCGGGAGGTTGGCTTTACTCGGAGCTCGGCAGACCTCTCTATTCACTCGACATCGAACTACAGGAACGGTTCTTCTTTTGGTGTATGTCGATGACATCCTAATCACAGGAGATGATTCAAAGGGAATACAAGCGGTCATACAGCATCTTAGTTCCGTTTTTCAAACAAAAGATCTGGAGAACCTTCGATACTTCCTTGGTCTGGAGATCGCAAGACGTCCTGATGGACTTGTCTTCTCTCAATGGAAGTACTGTCTCGACCTTCTTCAAGATGTTGGCTATTCTGGATGCAAGCCGATTAACACCCTGATGGATGTCAATCACAAGCTGTGTGCACATGCTTCTGATGCAGATCTTTCTCTTCCAAATCCAGAATACCATCGACGACTCGTTGGAAAACTTATTTACCTAACGGTCACGAGACCAAACATATCCTTTATAGTTGGGGTGGTCAGTCGGTTTATGCATTCTCCTCGGATATCTCATCTAGAGGTTGTCGAGCGCATCCTGAGATATCTAAAAACAACCCCTAGTCAAGGGCTGGTATACAAAACCTCTTCTACTCCAGCATTGGTTGCGTATTCATATGCAGATTATGTTGGTTCCCTAGACGATCGGCGGTCTACCAGTGGTTTTCTTACCTACTTTGGAGGTCAACTTGTGACCTGGCGCAGTAAGAAACAAGTTGTGGTTGCTCGATCATCAGCTGAAGCTGAATACCGGTCGATGGCGTCAGTTGTCTCTGAGCGTACATGGCTTGAAAGTCTTCTTGCTGATCTAGGAGTAAAATTTCCCTCACCAGCTACCTTACTATGTGACAGTCGAGTTGCTATACACATAGCTAAGAATCCAATCTTCCACGAAAGAACGAAACACATTGAAGTGGACTGCCACTTCATTAGGGAGAAAGTTCAAATTAAGAAGCTAGAATTAAAGCATGTTCCGGGCACTGACCAAGTTGTTGATCTTCTCACTAAAGCCCTACCGAGTACCCTATTTTATCAGTTCCTGTCCAAGTTGGGTGTCTACGACGTGTACGCTCCAGCTTGCGAGGGAGTGTTAAAAAAGACCATGTAAAGGCCCATGATTATGGCCCATTTAATCTCTTATTTTATCTTTATGCATTAGTCTCACACCTTGTATAGGGATTCTTCTCTCTTTCTCTCTCCTATAAATATGTATTCATACATTGTATTTGATAATTGAAGAAGTATAGACAAGGTTCAGTTTTTCTCTACAATTTCATTCTATTCTCCCACCCTTACACAACTCTCATTGTGGATCAAGTCTTTATTAGCCAACGTTGCAGATGTCAAATGTTGGAGACACATCAGTTTGAGTTTTTCATGCCGGTTTTAATATGTCAGGAGATATATCGGGGATATTTTATATATCGGATTTCAATATTTAATCATGTATATAGATAACTATATATAAATATAATTATTTTATTAGTTTATATGCATTGATATATTAAAATTTGACATTCATTGAACTTTTAATCTACCAAACTAGTGTAAATACTTTATGTTATATTAGTAATAACAATATAACGCGAGGAAGAAAGCGAGAGGAAATAGAAAGCCTGGAAGTCGTCGACTACGATGGAAGATATGGAACATCAGTCCAAAGGGCAAGTAAAACCGACGTCGACAATGGACGGGCAATGGGAAGGAAGTCAAAGGAAGCAAGAAAAGGATCGAGGGCTAGGGCACAAAATAACACAAAAAAAATTTCTTTTGTTGTCTACTAAATCAAATGCTGTAAATTAAAAAAAAAAAAAAAACAGTCGAGACACAGCCGAGATATATCGGTTGATAAATGATATATCAGCTGACATATTCCAAAAGGATATTTTACAAAAAAACAAATATTGAAAACATGTTGTCCATAAAACTTTATGTTGATCGACATCTCATTTTTTTGGAACGTATGGACTGCCCGAAACAAACATATCTACTAGTGACAAGGTTTTCACAAGTTGTTTCTGGTAATAGCTATTCTAAATGAGTGGAACTTAACTAGAATTCTCCTCAACTTATCACCCACAGTCAGATGATCAAACTAAGGTGGCCAATATGACCATTGAAATGTACTTGCAAGAGACAAGCCCAATTTGTGAGTCAGAAGGCTTCCATGGATATAATATTGCTAAAATACCTCCTACCACTCTTCATTGTGGATGAAACCCTTCCTTCTGATGCTCGGTTACAACCTTCGGCACCTTCTTATTGGAATATAGATCGACACTCTTTTGATTTGAGAATAACAAATCTCAATAAGTCTCTAATCAATATTTATAAGATTTTCATAGTATGCAAGTTTAGGAATAATTGTTAATACAAGTAATGAATAATAAGAAAAGAATGAGGCTCAAAGAAAATGGCAAAGTCTAGAAATAAGCACCATCGCCAATGGTAGCCGGTACCGCCCAGCGATAGCACTCGCGTACGTCGACCTACGGTTGACGATTAGCTATGAGCTTGTAGAATTCTGGGGCCGTCTGGAAGAATTTCAAGGAAGGCGCTACCGCCAGTGGTAAAGACTATCCCAGCGGCGGTAGCTCAATTGATGGACTCAAGCCCACCTGGACGAACATCTAAAATTCCACTACCGCCATGCGGTAGGTACTAGACAACGCTAAAAAATACGGAGTTTTTGACAATGCATATCAAAGGACACTATCGCCCGGCGGTGGTTACCATCGACGGGCGTTAGCGCTAAGCTTCAAAAGGAAACCCTGTGGCGCAGAGGAGAAAGAGAGTGTTGGCTATTCAAATTTACTACCACCTCGCGTTAGCAGCTATCGCCCAGTGCTAGCTCCAGCTTCATATGGAAACTTATGTGATGCAAAAGGTCAAATCGAGCGCGGGATATTTGAATTTCAACACTACCGCCCGGCGGTAGCTCCCAAATAACTTAGGCTCTGTTTGTTTTTGTTGTTGCTGATCGAAAGGGAGCTGTCAGAAATGGAGTTTAAAAAGAAGTTGTCTGTGAAAAATGGAGTTTGTAGTAAAAAACTGTTTGGGTATAACTAACTCCGTTTGCAGAACTGTTCGAAAAACAGTGTTTGGTAAAAACGGAGTTTTGTCAAATATATTTTTCAAAGAGACACCAAATGATTACAAACAAAGGCCCAAAACACCAACAAAACAATTTTCACCAAATTCACAATTAAAAACAATATTAGATTAACAAGAATACAAAATATTGATAGACAAAAACAAAAAGCTAATATGCTCTATACATTATGCTTGAGGAGAGGTCATCTGAAGCAGGTCATTGTGTTGTTATATAGGAACTGTGTAGTATCGAACCAGTCCTATAGAATTTCTTTAGGAGAAGTGAATTCTTTGCATATGAGGATCCCTCTCAATGAGTGTACCGTTTTTCCTTTGAAACTAACAGTAATTATATTTCATTAAACAATCATTATTGACGGATGTTAGTCCTGAAATCAGAAGAGCTTCCCAAAAACAGCAATTAAAAAATCTGTTAAAAGCATTTATAAACCCCCAACTATACTAGATCCATACATTGATCCTACCTCAAATAAAAAAATCTGTAAAAATAATCATTGTTACCCCAAAAACAGCAGCAGGTCAAAAAACACATCAATAAAATTCACCGATCCTTCCATCAATAAAATTCCACTCACGAGGAAGAACGATGGGGATTTGCTCTCACTTGAGCAAATCTTCATTGCCCGTCCTCGCATGTGGGATTTCCTCTCACTTGAGCAAATCTTCTATGCCCATCCTCGCATCAATAAACCGTGATACCATTGCTCCTGCTGCAGGAGATCAAGAAGAGGAAAGGGGTGATGGGGCTCTGATCGACAAGGAACTCTTGAGATCCTCTGCGGAATCATGTCAGAGCTCGTCAAAGGAAACGCGGGAGGGAGGTAGATGACCGGTTGAGATCGCACTCCGGGAGGGCACGATGAAGCGCGTTGTGGAGGAAAACGAGGGGGGTCGTTGATGCGCACTATCGAGGACGAACGAGAGGGCTTGTTGCTGCGCACTGTCGAGGAAGAATGAGAGGACTCCATGTTGCGCGTTGTCGAGGAAGAACGAGAGAAAGCCAGACGCGTCGTCACAAAAGGAGATCCCCCCTCCGTCTGGACTTTGAACTAGAAAGGATTTATTAAAAACGGAGGTCGCGTTGTTTTTTCCACCCAAACAGTTGTATCCCTGCAAACACCGTTTTTAATCTGCCGAAACGGCGCTTGTCAGCTGAAACAAACGAAGCCTTAAATATCAATTTATTCATGTGGGATTGACAATTCAATACGAAGAATTTGGATGGAGAGGTCGCCCTAGCCGTCTCGGAGCCGTGAAGCGCTCACAATCTTCAACTCCAAATGATTCAAAGGAAGATTCAACATCCAAAGATCACTCTAAAGAAGGGCTTGTGAAGAACGACGATATTCTCGAGCGAGCCTTCAATGTTTTCCTTTGACATTTGATTTAGGGGAGTTCTTCTATTGCATCTATTTTCATTTCACCATTGTATTCTCTTTTTGTTTTAGGTTTGATTGATAATCTTTGTAATCATTGGAAATCTCCTCTCATGTGTAGCTATCAAATCGTTGTTGGTCTAGGGAGCGGAATTCGCACCGTATGTGGCGACTAGATCTTAGGTTACATCTAGGGAGGTCTCCGTGGAGAGAGGCTTGAGGTTATTCTGGGGGTGGATTAGCTAGGGCCAACTGATTCGAGAAGTGAGTCAGTATAGAAAACAAAAATTATTATTGAAGTTATTAGTTTTACATTAATATTTAGGTCTTCAAGTCTGTATGGTTTTAGTCCCACATCATGAGTCCGAGTTTGTGTCCATGTAACTCCTATAAATTACCCCGTTGTGGAAGAATAATATTACACTGAGTATTTTTTTACTTCTATTTCAACATGGTATCAGAGTGGGAATTGACCCCTCCGTGAAATTTCGTTGCCCTAACTGTTGGCGACCTAGTTTTTTCTCGATGGTTTCCTCTCTCGATTCTGCCTCTTTCTCTCGTTAGAGATCCCACTCTCGTCCAGCTTCTGATCCCGTCGTCACGTCTTGCTTATGCTCTCGTCGACAAGATTGGCTTCTGATTCCGACAATGGAAGCGGCTTCTGCCCCCGACAATCCCGTCGACGGAGATCTCCGCTGCTTCCCTTTCGTCGTCGTGCTCATGTCTCCGATCTTCGTCTCGTCGAGCCCGTCGCTGCTGCTCGCCTGCGTTCTCATCGACTTCTGTGCTGCATCATGTCAGGGATACTCGGTGGCTCGATGATGCTTCTCCTCTGCCGATCTCGACGATGCTTCTCCTCTGCCATTTCTGTTGATGGTTCCTACGGCCCTGTGGCGATCTCTTGTCGTTACTCCCCCCCCCCCCCCCCCCCCCCCCTTCTTGGGTGGTAATCTTTTGCAAAAGCTGAAGTTTTGTGATGATTTTGTTGTTGTTTGTGTCTTATGTTATGTGTGTTTTTTCTTGTGTTATAAGCCTACATGCACGTGTGTTCCACATGAGGGGGAGTGTTTGTGACGAAGGCAGCTTCGATGACATTTTCCGACTCACGCCTTAATCACACACGGCCTCCAGGCTTATTTCGTGTGTTGTTTGTCTCTCCATTTTTTCTTTGTTGTTTGGTAAGTGGAGTGGGTTGTATCGTGTGGGAGTATCTCCAGTCACCGTCTGTTGATTCTTATCCAGCGGGTTGTATCATGTGGGTGCATCCTCGGTCACCCTTCTGTTGATTCTTATCCAGCGAGTTTATGGTCGGTAGACCGTGTCGTGTGAGACCGCCCTTTGTGCGGATTATCCCTAACGGATTATCCACGACGGATTATCCCATGTAGCCCGTCTGTTGATTTGCCCCACTTAGCCTACCAGCACTACCCTTCTTTTTTATGATGTTTTCAAGCCGGAGGTTTCCCCTCCAGCTTGAGGGGGAGTGTTCAAGTTATCGTATTATTAGAGTCATTTAGGTCTTTTAGTTTGTATGTTTTAGTCCCACATCATGAGTCCAAATTTGTGTTCCAATGTAACTTCTATAAACTATCCCGTTGTAGAAGAATAATAATTGCACCGAGTATTTCTTTCTATTTCAACAATTATAATTTCTATCGCCTCTTGATCTTTGCATTAAAAGATCAAAACTTTTGTATGTCTTAATTTTTAATGTTGAAATGATAAGATTTTTTTTTAATTCACGATGATATAAAACTATAGGAATTTTAATTAACAAAAAGAAAAACTAGGTTGTATAATAATCCGTATTCACCTCATCTAAGAAAGTCGCACGATACAACAAGTGGTATCATAGCGAAATTACTCTTGATAGGTCTAACAACCTAGAGTATTAGATGGCTACCCTGAGGGATCAATTAAATAGCATTATAGCAATGATAGAACCTCTTTAATTCCACCATTATTCACGGGTATTCCTGATACTAAATGGAAGGAATTAATGAGAAAGTTTCATATTTCTATCAATATTGATGTATGGAAAATCACCATCAATAAATATATTGCACCATGTACTTTTAAGGATAATCATTATATTCTGAAGGCTACAACTTAATTAAATGAGTTTGAGAAAAATAGTTGTGTTTTAAATGTTAAAGCATTGAATTGTATATTTCTTGCTACAGAGAAAAAAAAAATTCAAGCTCCTTTGTTCTCTTGAGACTTTTTATGACATTTGAAAATTTCTTATAAGTACTTATGATTTTTAATCCTCATGTAATGTACTTGTAAAAGAATTAAGGCCACAATCAGACGATGTAAACCTATATGCTCATATCACGCCTGAAAAAGATTCTTGCTCAGATTGCAGTATCGCAAACAAGTCAGAGAGAAGGGAAACTGACACTGAATGAAATGGCAGTTCATCTGAATGCACTGTAAGCTATGAACAATATTCCCTTCTTAAGTCTAAGTTTAATGTAATGTTTGCGGCACTTGAAGAAGCTAAGTATAAAAATGAAACACTAGAAAAAGAAAATATTAGCCTATGTTCAGAAAATTCTAATTTGAAAAAGGTATGCAATAAGTGCAACGCTCTTTCTAATGATATAAAAGATATGGATGACATGTTTGATAAGATTAGAATGGACTGTGAAGAGCGAATAGAATCGTTAATAAATATCTTGAAAAATAGCACATTAGCATACAAGCCCTCTAAGTTGGCTCCTTTTGTTTTATTGGGATAGAAATTGGTAAATTCCTCTTAATGAACATATACCACCCATCTCATCTCAAACCCTCTAAGTTGGCTCCTTTTGTTTATTGGGAAATGTCAAGTAAGTCTCGATCGATGATTTGAAACCATCTACCTTGTCCATCCCATGAGACTATTCATTTTGTTTTATTGGGGAAGAAATATTAAGACTCCATCAATGAACATAAATCCAGCCATGTCATCGAGAAATCAAAATTGATTGCTCGTTACATCACGACAATACCTTATGTCAAATGCGTACTCACCCTTATCATTCTTAAGCCTCTCACCATGTGATTCTTCATACCTTATGTAACACGACAATACAATCATCCATAACTTCTAATTGCATCAAATTATGGAACAAGCCTATAACGTTGTTTGGAATCATCTACTGTTTGGAAGAATTTAAGATCAATAACACCCACGATTGTTGAGGTAATAGAAGTTTGTCGATTTTAGAGCGTTAACGCACGAACCTTCACATTGTGATAAGAGATATCATAACTTAACAGACAAATATTGATTGAATCGACATTATTTAAGGGTCTCAATTAAAATGGATCAACTTAAGGATGTAATTCTAGACACAAATTTATATAGAAATGAAGAGAATTTATAGAACCCTACTCCAAAACATAATCCTCTGGACCAAACGACAATGGAATCTCAGTTTTATAATGTATTAATGTTTCTTGAATAAGAGAGGATTTGAAGATTTGTGGCTTCGAGGTTTTAAGACTTAGTGTCCTGCTTAAGTCATTCAATGATTTACATTCCTAAGAAATTATCGGTTCATAATAATATTTTGAAACTCAACCTGTAAGTGCTGTCAATTAATCAGCTACCTACGTGTCAATACAAGATATCATCTTACGATGTTCAACTCGTGAACCAAGTCAGTTGTGTTTGAGTCGTTGAGTCAATACGAATGCAATGCCATTGATTTTGCATCATTCCGACCTATGTAGGAGAAGTTGATAAAACTGGGTCGAATAAAATGATGCGACGACGCAAAAAGGAGACCTTGACCAAACAACAAATGTGTGTGTGTGTTTAAATAATTATATATACATGAATATTAATATACACACTCCAACACTACTACCCATCTCCTTTCCCTCTCAGCCGAACACATCTCTCGGCCCTCTCTCTCATTATTTTTCTCTCTCCCTCTCTTTCCATCAAGTGGAAGTCGAGACCTCTATCAGCCAAGCTATGCTCACCCTCTCTCTCTCCCTTCCCATCAACTAAATGAAAAAGGAAAAGCAAACCCAGCCCCTCACTTTATCAATCGAGCAACCCATTTCCCCTGCCTCTCTCTCCTTCTCCCTCTCTCTCTCTCTCTCTTTCTCTTTCAATAATCCAGCAAGGATGACAGCTCCGCCAACAAGAAGGAGACCTTCCCCAGCCTTCTCCCCTTCACCATTGCCGATCTGGAGGAGGACTAACCACCAGCAAAGAGCTCCCGCGAACTCCATGGAGCAATAAGCATGGATCCAAACTTCTCCGTCCATCTCCACCGAACCAAGGTGATTCCGCTTTCTCTCCCGGGCGTAGATCTAAGATTCTTATTTTTGAACTCCTTCACGGCCCTTCTCAAGGCGGCGGCGCCGCATGGAAATGGATCGAGGCGGTGGCGAGCTTGCTTTAACCACATGACAACTTTCGCTCCGGAAAACAGGCGGCGGCCGGCCGCCGGACCGCCGTGCATGTGTTCGCCGACCTCCGGCGACCCAACGCCGGCTAACACCCCCACTATTGAAGCCCCACATGCGGCGGAGACTCAACCCGCGCCTCCAGGCGGGTTATTCACCTCCGTCGTTTTCAACTACCCACAGCTGGTCCGGTGGCGTCCGGCCACAGGACAACCCACGTCGACGTCGCCGGCCTCCGGGAACTCCGACAGTGAGTCCACATCATCCCGCCAGCGGTGGCCCTCACTGTGAGGTGCAAGTAGCTACAGGATATATTTATATATACACAATATATTTATTATGAACTCCATTCTGATTTAGCGCGCGCACACACACACACACACGATATATTTATACATTTATATATATATTTATATATATAAACATAAAGTGTATTATATATATAAGATAAGATATATGAAAATATACAAGATATATATATACATACATACATACATAGACGGCGACTTAGTCAGTGAAATAGATCCGCATACAATCTTCTGTCCATCTCGTGAGGATAATATTACCAATCCTCAAAAATTAAATATACTATTAAATAAAATAAAATAAATATATATTTAAATAAATATAATCATTCATCCACTTAGATAACTAATTGGTAATGACCTAGAATTCAAATGAGGATGACTTCCGATCTAACCGTTAAATACAAATCTCTCGAGTACCTTTTGATCGTCTGGTTGTAAGCTATCTATTGAGGACGTCTTCTTAAGATTGCAAGACATTGACCTCTCAATTTGGTAATACGTGGATAACCATGTGAATTAATGTGATAATTTTCGGGTGAACCTTTTATCGGGAATTAATCTATTGATCAATTCTCAAGATAAACTAATATTGATATTAATTCCAAACACTGGGAGTGTAAATAATATATATAAGAATAAAACGTACTACTTAGTATATTTAAACACTTAAAACATGTATGTTAGATATCCGCACCTTATAACTATAATTACTACTAAGTTATAAGATCATAATAATATAACCCTTAATATGATAATATTCAATAATGAATAAGAGAAACAGAGAGATAGAGAGACAGAGAGATAGAGTGTTAATAAATGTAATGATTGTGATTGGTGACGGGTTGTCCGGCTCTACCAGATTCACATTGATAGAGAGCTCAGAGGCCAACCCTGAGTGATGAGAGGTTATGTTTACAGTCCTGAGGGTATAGTACAGGCTTTAAGTTGTACGTTGGGGCCTAAGATTGCCTCAAAAGTGCATGTCTAGAAGTGGAGACGCACCTCTCCACTGCCATCGCCTGGCCACGACGTGTGAGGCCGTGAGGTTAGCTGCCCACGAAAAGCAGTGAACTACCGCTATATGTTGACATATAGTGTTTAATAAATAAATGATTTGATTGTTAGCAGGTTGTGCTACTCTACCGGATTCCACTGATGGAGAGTATAGTACAGACTACGGGTTGTACAATGGGCCTGGGATCGCCTGTGTGAGAGCATGCCTAGAAGTGGAGACGCACCGCTCCACTGCCATTGACTGGCCATGACATGTGGGGCCTGTGAGGTTAGGTACCGACGAAAAGCGGTGAACTACCGTCCTATGTTGACCTAGAGCATTTTTAATGTGCGGAATTAGTGATTAATATAATACTGATGTAAGTTATACAAACATAATCGTCACATGGAGAGAATTATGATTAAGAAATTGAAACGTCTGAATAGTGGAAATTGAGCGATGATGAAGTTGTTTGGGTAAGAATTTAGGAGACTAGAACTCTGAATGATGATTAATTGGGAAGATATATATTAAGAAATTTATGTGATGGTAATCCTAAGGCTTGTAAACCATAGGAGTTGAAGATAATATGGTATTATAAATCCTAATTGTGTTCAAGTTATAATTACATAATGATGTGATCCTATAATATTAAACCTAAAGTACGGGTAAGATGAATAAGATATGATGAATAAAGATATATGCAACCTTTTGAGTTGTATGGGCTGAGGTTAAACTACAAATGAAATGTGTGCAACCTTTCGGGACGTACGAGTTGGGTTTGAGTTGTAGATAATCGTGCGCAACCTTGAGATGTGGAGGCTAAGGTTGGCGTATGGAAATGAGAGGCGTAGTGATATGTGAATAAATGATGTGTAATGATTTGGTGGTGGGTGAGCCGGCTCTACCGGATTCACACTGATGGAAAGCATAGAGGCGACCCTAAGTGATTGAGAGGATTGTGACTGGCTATACTGACGGGGAGTGTTGTAAAACCCCAAAAATCGTAGTTCAGCGAGGTAGGCGGAGTGGTAGTGTTGCGCTCGGGATAGGCTAAAAATTCCACAACAGTTCTCTGCGCACGACCATTGTCCTCTTCGCGCACGACCAGTGATCATGCGCCAGTGATCGTGCGTAACTCGCAGGGAATCGGAGTTCTGTCTCGGGTTATCGCACGACCATTCTCCTCTTCGCGCACGACCAGTGATCGTGCGCCTGTGATCGTGCGCCCTGTTAATTCTGCTCCGCGATTTTGAGCGGAGAAGGAGATCGGTCCGTCCAAATCTCTTGGAATCCGATCTAACGGCTAGGATTAGATGCTGGAGGTTATTAGGGCTTATGAGAGGGGTTTAATCATCATTATTTCATAGCCTTTCTCTCTCCAAACCTAGAGGAAGAAGAAGGAGGCAAGGAAGAAGAAGGAGAGATCCCGCCATTGACGGAGCTTCGGAGCTCCGTTTCGCGAACCGTTTCCAGATCTGGAGAGTGCAGCCCGGTGCGGTCGTTTCCCTCCGTCTAGAATCTCGGATCCATGGCGAAGAAGAACGCTCCTCGGGTAACGATTCTTCCTCCCGATTTTTGGACTTGTCATTTGTCCTCTTTTTCATTTCTCTATGCTTGCATGAGGAATCCCTTTCACCAAATGGGTGAAGTGTAGGATTTTCCTCAAGTTCTTCGGAACTCCGGGTCGATTGAGTCCGTCCCCGGCATATTGCATTTAGAAATCCGGTAGTCGTGCGGATTTAGGCATGTTGTGTGAAGCCTATTCGTGGCCGTGAGCCCGAATCGGTGATGCTTGATTTGCAACGTTGCATTTAGGTTAAGCCTAGAATGCGTGCCGGAGAATGACTCCGTGAAATCATCTTTAGTATTGCGGGATTAAAGTGTAGGCGTCTTGTGAAGATCCTAACGAAAGCCCCATGCTTTGAGATTGGATGAAGGCAAACCTTCACCACGAAATTGATGCGGAGCGTTTTACACCTCCCTTGTTGAGTATTTGTGAAGCCTAGATCCTTGCGAAGGGGTTAGGTGCGTAGCTTATAAATTGTGTAGCACTTGAAAGTGCTAAACCCTTACGGGCCGAGGTGAAGCCGTACCCGCGTCGTGCGACAGATCGCGACGATTAGAGCACGGGCAAAGCTAAACCGAACCCGTTTCCATGCAGATCGGTAAGAGGTCCCTACCTCATGTAAGCCGTGTGATCATGGGAGAGGTCGTGGAAGGTGATTTACCTAGACCGACCAAAAGCTCTTTTCCCACCTAAGGCGATGGCCCTTACAGTGGAGTGTTTGTGGAATTGATGTTGTTAGCCTCATGCGGTTGTTTAGGCGGTTGTGGGGAACCTTCGGGTGAACCCAACTAACATCATGTGCATACCTAGGTTCCCTCCTTTTTGATGCTCAACCTAGAAGATTGAATGTGCTTGAAACCTCACCTTGTGTAGTTGCACTTTCTTTATTTTAGTACTTGTGCTAGTATGGCTTGCTTGCAGGGTAGAAACTCCGTCACCCCGGGAAAGGGGTGGGGTCGTTATAATTTGGTCAGCTGTGCTGACCGTTACTTTGTTTGCCACCGCTTGGTGGAATGTTCTTATGCAGGTGCAGGTGAGCCTAGTGGGAAATAGCGGGCGGTGGCCCCTTTGCTGAGTTGGCCCTTGAAGGCCAGCCTCCCTTTTCTGCTTTCTCATGTATTGCCGGCCTGCGTGCCGAAGTATGTTCTGAGTTTTGTACATTGGTGAATGTAAGGCCTTAAGGCCGTAACTCTATTTTATGGTTTCGTTCCCATGATAGTGGACAGTTCTAAATGAAATGTTAAATCTTTATGCTTCCGCTAGTGTTTAGTATACTTTGTTGTAGTTCTCTCTGTTTATCACCTTTTAACTCCTAGCTATTGTGGTTTGTATGGCGTGGGGTCCCGGCCGGACCTACTGTTATATTATTCGTACTGGCAGGGTGTTACAATTTGGTATCAGACTTAAGGCGTCGATCCGTAGTTTAGCGAATTCGGGACGAATTCCTTTTAAGGGGTGGTGTGCACGGGATGTGCATTCACCTAAAACGGCAAAAACTAATAAGAATGTCCACTTAGGAATGGAAAAACATACTTGTTTGCGGAACCTGAGCGTTCCATGATTGTTGTTTGCTATGTTTTCAGTCACTAAATTATGTCTTACACGATTATAGGCGACTAGAAGTGGTGCGGGTCCGTCTCAACCCCGTAACACTGCTGAAAGTAGTGGGTCGGCTGAAGTGCCAGCGACCACTCCTCCTGCTGAGATGATCAGGTTAATCGCAGAAGCTGTCTTCACGATGATCAATGCTCAACCGCAAAGGCTTGCACAACCTGCTACGCCTATTACTGATGCGGCCCCGGGGATCGAACCTGCAGCGGAACCTGCGGTGGAACCGAGGGTTGAGACCCCTGTGCCAGTGGCTGCAGTGGAACCTGCGGTGGTGCAAAGGGTGGAGCGTCCTGTAGCGCGTGTAGCCGTTGCGCGAGCACGTGATCAGCAACTGCAACACTTTCTAAGCTTCCATCCTCCAACTTTCTCGGGGACCGGATCCCCAACGGAGGCGGAGGACTGGCTGTCAACGATTAGGAAAACTTTAAAGGCGACAGCAACAGAAGAAGCTATGATGGTCACTTTAGCCACCTTCCTCCTTAACGGAGAGGCAGAGCGTTGGTGGGCCGATCAGGAAGTGCACAAGTTTGGAGGCAAGGAGATTACCGAGATCACGATAGCGGAGTTCTCAAAGTCATTTCTTCAAAGGTATATTCCTTCTGCCCAACGCATTGCGTTGCAGAACCAGTTTCTGAAGTTAACTCAAGGCGACAGCTCAGTGGATGAGTACTTGCGCGAGTTCACTAAACTGGGTCGTTATGCGGGGCCTATGATGGAAGATGAAGAGACAAAGACGAACAAGTTCTATGAAGACCTTCGGGACGAGTTGAGGCTGCTCCTTGCAGGCCCAATGACGTTAGGTTTCCATGTGATGGTCCAAACTGCCAGATCCCTAGAGTTGGACATGAAAAGGGTACAAGCAAAAGCCGTGGCAAAGAAACCTGAGTTTCATGTGCCGGCCTCTCAGTCCAAGTCTGAGTTCAGAAAGAACAAAAGGAAGTTCAAACCGGCGGAGCAATCCCGCTCAAGTGTTTCGGGAGCAACGACTGTGCGGAGTCCTATCACGTGTTTCACCTGCGGGAAGGTGGGACACAAGGCCGCAGTGTGTCGAAGTGGTCCCCCGAAGGCAGAGAATCGAGCATTGGACTCGTGCTGCGGAAAAGGGTAAAGCTGCGGAGTCTTCTGCTTCCCAACACATTATTCCGACTCAGCCGAGAGTCTATTCGCTTGGCCAGCAAGAAGCCATACGACAAGCTGATGTTGTCACAGGTATGAATTAAAGGTTAGCTTTTGCATAGCTATTTGTGATTATACTGTTGTGCAACTGTATGTCTTATTCGTGTGCAATTAGGCTTTGTCCTAATTTTCAACTATCCGGCGAGAGCTCTATTTGATACGGGTGCATCGCACTCTTTTCTGTCTGAGGACTTCGTGGTGCGAATCGGAGTGTCATCTACCTTCGTAGAGGATAGATTGGAAGTAGTGCTACCCAATGGATCTCGCATGTCTGCGGATAGGAAGAGTCGTGTGAAGGTGCGGATCGGAAATCAGGATTTCAATTTGGAAGCATCGTTATTACCGTTAGCTGAATTCGATGTGATCTTCGGCATGGACTGGCTCTCGGAGCAGTGTGCGTGCATAGATTGCAATTCTAAGGAGATCACTCTGGGAAGGAACACCGATGGAGAAACCACGTTTGCCGGTATGCGAGGAGCGAGCAAGACGCTGATGTCTGCTCTCCAAGTGGTTAAGGCGGTGAGAAAAGGCGCCGAGTTGTTCTTCACCTTGTTGGAGACTTCGGAGCCAAAGCCCAGGTTATGTGAGGTCCCAGTCGTAGCGGAGTACGCCGATGTGTTTCCTAGCGAACTCCCTGGGGCTCCGCCTCATCGGGAGATTGATTTCTGTATCGAGTTGGTGCCAGGTGCCAAACCTGTGGCCCGCTCACCGTACCGGATAGCGCCAAAGGAATTGGCAGAGCTGAAGGTTCAATTGCAAGAACTGCTAGAGCAAGGCTACGTACGTCCAAGTTCATCGCCTTGGAGTGCACCGGTCCTCTTTGTGAAAAAGAAGGACGGGAACTTGCGTCTATGTATTGATTATCGAGAACTAAACAAGTTGACCGAGAAGAACCGATATCCGATTCCAAGAATCGATGATTTATTCGACCAACTGGTTGGGTCGACGGTTTACTCCAAACTGGACCTAAGGTCCGGCTATTACCAACTGCGGATAAGGGAATGTGACATTCCAAAGACAGCGTTTAGTACCCGCTTTGGGCACTATGAGTTCACGGTGATGCCGTTCGGTCTGTCTAATGCACCGTCGGTATTCATGGACTTAATGAACAGGACGTTCCGTGAGTATTTGGATCAATTTGTGATCGTCTTCATCGACGACATTTTGGTATACTCTCAATCGGAAGAGGAGCATGTAGGGCATCTGCACGCAGTTCTGAGCACCTTGAGGAGGAGTCAGCTATATGCCAAGTTCTCCAAGTGCGAATTTTGGCTACCGTCAGTGGCATTCCTTGGTCACGTCGTTAGTGGTGATGGAATTGCGGTTGATCCGTCGAAGATAGAAGCGATCCGAGCCTGGCCTTTGTTGAAAAACGTAGCGGAAGTCCGAAGTTTCTTAGGACTTGCCGGCTATTATAGGCGCTTTGTGGAAAACTTCTCGAGGATTGCACTTCCTCTCACTAAACTGACTAGGAAAGATCATAAGTTCGTTTGGTCGCCCGAGTGCGCACGAGCTTTTGAAGAGCTGAAGAGCCGTCTGACCACGGCGCCCATTCTATGTTCGCCATGTGGTACGGAAGGCTACGAAATTTATAGCGACGCCTCGGGGAGTGGTTTGGGTTGTGTCCTAGTGCAGTTCGGTAAGGTAATTGCCTACGGCTCCCGGCAGTTGAAGGTTCATGAGAGGAATTACCCGGTCCATGATTTAGAGCTAGCGGCCGTGGTATTTGCTCTTAAGCTTTGGAGGCATTATTTGTATGGCGTGAAGATCGACATCTTTACCGACCACAAGAGCCTCAAGTACTTGCTGGATCAAAGGGAGTTGAATATGCGTCAAAGGAGGTGGTTGGAGTTCCTTGGGGACTACACCTTCGACATCAAATATACTCCTGGAAAGGGAAATGTAGTTGCGGACGCGTTGAGTCGTCGGGCTCCCGCTCAAGCAAATTGGATTTTGATGCACGATGAGCGTCTAATCCGTGAGCTGGAAGAAATGGAGATCATTTGCGTTGATAGGAGAGCGTCTACTTCGGCATGCTTGAACTGGACGGAGGTTCAATACGACCTTGCCGACCGAGTTCGACAGGCATTGGAGCTGGATGAGAGCATGAAACGCTATAAAGCGGAAACCGTTGATGGGTTAAACGCTAATTTCTCCTTCGAAGATGGCCTTATGTGGAAAGAGGGCAGATTGTGCGTCCCAAACATTGGCACTCTACGGGCGGAGTTGATGTACGAGGCTCATCATACCAAGTACTCTATCCACCCGGGGAGCACGAAAATGTACATGGACATGAAGAAACTTTTCTGGTGGCCGGGTATGAAGAGAGACATTGCCCTCTACGTGGCCAAGTGTAATACTTGCGCGTTGGTGAAGGCGGAATGTCAGCGTCCCGGTGGATTTTTGAAGTCCTTGCCGATTCCGGAGTGGAAGTTTGATGATATCTCGATGGATTTCGTGCACGGATTGCCGAGATCACAACAGGGAAACGACGCCATCTGGGTGATCGTGGACCGATTGACGAAAGTATCGCACTTTATTCCGAACCGGAAGGATGATTCTGTAGAAAAGCTAGCGAAACTCTATGTTGATAGTATTGTGCGGCTGCACGGTGTCCCTCGTAGCATCGTCAGCGATCGTGAAGGGCGTTTCACATCGAAAGATTGGAGGCTTATCCATGAACTGTTGGGCACTAAATTGAAGTTTAGCACGGCCTTCCACCCGCAAACGGATGGGCAGACCGAGAGGACCAACAGGACTATGGAGGATATGCTCTGAATGTGCGCTCTAGACTTTGGAAAGAAGTGGGAAGATCATCTCTATATGATCGAGTTCGCCTACAATAATAGCTACCAAGCCAGTATACAGATGGCTCCCTTCGAGGCCCTCTATGGTAAGAAGTGTCGTACGCCGTTGTATTGGGCGGAAACGGGCGATACTAAGCTATTAAAGCGAAAGGACGTTGAAGAAGCAACTTCGACGATCCGATCTCTACGTGAAAGGCTATTGATTGCCCAGGATAGGCAAGCAAAATATTACAACGCCAAGCATAGGAACCTAGAGTTCGCCGTCGGTGACCGGGTTTACTTGAAGATCAAACCGTTCAAAGGGGTATCAAGGATCCGACGCTTGAAAAAGCTCAGTCCAAGGTACTTAGGACCGTTTGAGATTGTGGAACGTGTGGGTGATGCGGCTTACCGGCTTGCACTATCTGCAGAGCTGAGCGGTCTGCACGACGTGTTTCACATTTCAGTTCTGAGGAAGGCAGTGCAAGAGCCTACTCATATCGTTGCGGTCGGCAAGGTGCCGGTTGATAGTGGGTTGTCGACGAAAGTCAAGCCCTTACGCATCGAGGATACCGAGGTAAAGCAGTTGCGGAACAAGTCCATTCGGATGGTAAAAGTCCGGTGGGATAAATGCGGCCGAGAGGAGCTATCTTGGGAGAGAGAGCAAGCGATGCTTGCGGAGTACCCCGAGCTATTTCTCTCAGGTATTTTTTTTTATTTTACTGTAATTCCTGCTATTACTGTTTTCGAAATTTCGGGACGAAATTCTTTTAAGGGAGGTGGAGTTGTAACACCCCAAAAATCGTAGTTCAGCGAGGTAGGCGGAGTGGTAGTGTTGCGCTCGGGATAGGCTAAAAATTCCACAACAGTTCTCTGCGCACGACCATTGTCCTCTTCGCGCACGACCAGTGATCGTGCGCCAGTGATCGTGCGTAACTCGCAGGGAATCGGAGTTCTGTCTCGGGTTATCGCACAACCATTCTCCTTTTCGCGCACGACCAGTGATCGTGCGTCTGTGATCGTGCGCCCTGTTAATTCTGCTCCGCGATTTTGAGCGGAGAAGGAGATCGGTCCGTCCAAATCTCTTGGAATCCGATCTAACGGCTAGGATTAGATGCTGGAGGTTATTAGGGCTTATGAGAGGGGTTTAATCCTCATTATTTCATAGCCTTTCTCTCTCCAAACCTAGAGGAAGAAGAAGGAGGCAAGGAAGAAGAAGGAGAGATCCCGCCATTGACGGAGCTCCGGAGCTCCGTTTCGCGAACCGTTTCCAGATCTGGAGAGTGCAGCCCGGTGCGGTCGTTTCCCTCCGTCTAGAATCTCGGATCCATAGCGAAGAAGAACGCTCCTAGGGTAACGATTCTTCCTCCCGATTTTTGGACTTGTCATTTGTCCTCTCTTTCATTTCTCTATGCTTGCATGAGGAATCCCTTTCACCAAATGGGTGAAGTGTAGGATTTTCCTCAAGTTCTTCGGAACTCCGGGTCGATTGAGTCCGTCCCCGGCATATTGCATTTAGAAATCCGGTAGTCGTGCGGATTTAGGCATGTTGTGTGAAGCCTATTCGTGGCCGTGAGCCCGAATCGGTGATGCTTGATTTGCAACGTTGCATTTAGGTTAAGCCTAGAATGCGTGCCGGAGAATGACTCCGTGAAATCATCTTTAGTATTGCGGGATTAAAGTGTACGCGTCTTGTGAAGATCCTAACGAAAGCCCCATGCTTTGAGATTGGATGAAGGCAAACCTTCACCACGAAATTGATGCGGAGCGTTTTACACCTCCCTTGTTGAGTATTTGTGAAGCCTAGATCCTTGCGAAGGGGTTAGGTGCGTAGCTTATAAATTGTGTAGCACTTGAAAGTGCTAAACCCTTACGGGCCGAGGTGAAGCCGTACCCGCGTCGTGCGACAGATCGCGACGATTAGAGCACGGGCAAAGCTAAACCGACCCCGTTTCCATGCAGATCGGTAAGAGGTCCCTACCTCATGTAAGCCGTGTGATCATGGGAGAGGTCGTGGAAGGTGATTTACCTAAACCGACCAAAAGCTCTTTTCCCACCTAAGGCGATGGCCCTTACAGTGGAGTGTTTGTGGAATTGATGTTGTTAGCCTCATGCGGTTGTTTAGGCGGTTGTGGGGAACCTTCGGGTGAACCCAACTAACATCATGTGCATACCTAGGTTCCCTCCTTTTTGATGCTCAACCTAGAAGATTGAATGTGCTTGAAACCTCACCTTGTGTAGTTGCACTTTCTTTATTTTAGTACTTGTGCTAGTATGGCTTGCTTGCAGGGTAGAAACTCCGCCACCCCGGGAAAGGGGTGGGGTCGTTATAATTTGGTCAGCTGTGCTGACCGTTACTTTGTTTGCCACCGCTTGGTGGAATGTTCTTATGCAGGTGCAGGTGAGCCTAGTGGGAAATAGCGGGCGGTGGCCCCTTTGCTGAGTTGGCCCTTGAAGGTCAGCCTCCCTTTTCTGCTTTCTCATGTATTGCCGGCCTGCGTGCCGAAGTATGTTCTGAGTTTTGTACATTGGTGAATGTAAGGCCTTAAGGCCGTAACTCTATTTTATGGTTTCGTTCCCATGATAGTGGACAGTTCTAAATGAAATGTTAAATCTTTATGCTTCCGCTAGTGTTTAGTATACTCTGTTGTAGTTCTCTCTGTTTATCACCTTTTAACTCCTAGCTAGTGTGGTTTGTATGGCGTGGGGTCCCGGCCGGACCTACTGTTATACTATTCGTACTGGCAGGGTGTTACAAGTGTATAGTACAGCCTACGGACCGTATGTTGGGGCCTAGGATTGCTCGTGTGTGAGCAGCCTAGAAGTGGAGACACCGCTCCACTGCCACCATCTGGCCACGACGTGTGGGGTCATGAGGTTAGCGACCCACGAAAAGCGGTGAATTGTCGTTCTATGTCAACATAGAGTGTTTAATAAATAAATGATTTGATTGGTGGCGGGTGAGCCGGCTCTACCGGATTCACACTGATGGAGAGTTAGAGGCCGGACCTGAGTGATTGAGAGGATTTTGACTGTCTATACCGACGGGGAGTGTGTAGTACGGTCTACGGACTGTATGTTGGGGCCTAGGATTGCTCGTGTGTGAGCAGCTTAGAAGTGAAGACGCACTGCTACACTGTCACCGTCTGGCCACGACGTGTGGGCTCGTGAGGTTAGCGACCCACGAAAAACAGTGAGCTGCCGTCCTATGTCGACATAGAAAATTTGTGATGTGTGTATAATAGCCCATGACGGGCACGAATGAAGGTGTATGTAATAGCCAATGACAAACATATTAATGACCCCTCTTATAAACAATACAACATAGTATGTTAGTATTAACTATAAATCGGCGAGGCGAGTGTTACATACGAGTTGATATGACATCGCTAGGATAGTGCCCATATATAAGTTTATAGCTTTTATTAACCTGTATTTAAACATACTTTATTTCCTGCACTTCGTACTTACCATTTGCTCATATTGTACATATACATATACTTGTGCCATCCTGAAACTTATTGCAGGAATACAGGTTCATCCTTCCTCGAGCACGTAGGGCTCGGAGGAAGGGTGGAGTCACTTAGTAATTTTATGACTAATTCCGCCTGTGGACGCCCCACTTTTAGGTGTAGCGGGAAGAGCATGACAGAGACTCGCGGACGAGGACACGCTGAGGAACCGAAGAGTAAAGTAGTGTTAGCCTAGCCTTACTTTTCCATTGCCCGGTCGACGTGTGTTGTTAGTCATCGGGTCGCACCTTCATACTTATACATGTACTTGGATTATTGGGCCCCGGGCCCAGACTCATGGTTTAAACTTACTGTTTACTGTTTTAAGTACTATCATATTCTGTGAAACTATCGTCCTGTTTTATTACCTCCGCAACTATGTTTATACATGAGCTGATTGTGATGGTTATTCGATGAACACCACCGCTGATTCGTAGCCTTGGGAGTGGATGCCGGGAGAGATGTGAGACGTTCATACCTCTGCTCCTCTGTTGTGCACTCCGCCGTTACGGGTTGGTGGTGGTGTGCGATAAGATCCCCTCGCTGGTGTCTTTTCTCGAGGGGGGTCTTACACACAGGGCCACCCGTAAGATATCCCAAAAATTCTACGACGCTTTCCTGAGTGGGTGGAGTGGCATACGAGTTGGAGTGTCCACTAGACTGGAAATTTCAACCCGTGTTTCGCATCTTTCTTAAAATTTTAAAGGTGAACCATTGCTACAATTCACCAGTTTCCTCCTATCGTTGAAGATCAAATAGTTCTTACACCAAAAAAGCAATTAGCATATGCCTAAATCGATGGACACGAGAGATTCTGATGCAATGGGATAATGCATCTGAACTGGAGACAACGTGGGAACCCCTAAAGGCATTTTTCTAAGTTTGGGGGAAAACACATTTTTGAAAGTGGAGATGTTTGAAACGCAATTTGGAGTTGCACATTCACAAATAAAGGAAAGGCATGAGAGCCCAGATCCAAGGGAAGTTCTTATATAGTATTTCATAAATCTTTACTTTCATATAGTTTGTTTTTGCAATGTTGTGTCGAAAGGGGCCTTTCTGCGTAAGGACCGGCGCATTTAAAGTTAAGTGGGGGAATGAGAAAAGCATGAAAGAATCTTAAAGTATTTCATGTATCTTTACTTTCATAAAGTTTGCTTTTGCTATTCTATATTTTGTAGGGAGGATTTTTGCATAAGGGTGGCGCATTTAAAGTTAAGTGGGCCAATGTGAAACGCGTGAAAGATCTTTACCATACTCCTAATCCCCCCCCCCCCCCCCCCCTCCTTTCTCATATTTTCAATATAGACAACCGCAAGAATCAACACGGAAAAGGGAAGAATTGTCTTCTTCGATACGATCTTCCACATCCCGTCACGAGATCCATTTCAAAGGCACACATAAGTATTATCAGTTAGTATGATTATGAAGGAAAAAATGAAGTAGCAAAAAATCATGGACAGAACTTGAGCTCCCACAAGCATTCAACTATAAGATTTTGTTCTCGATTTTCCAAACAACAAATCTACACATGCACCATAACTCAATAGATGTGCAATATGAAGCATAGAGGCTATTGTTCGGAGACTGAGATTCTGAAATAACAAAACTAAAACAATTGGGAAATGTATGCAGTTTTCTTGTCAGAATAAGATTGCCTTGATGTTCTGCATAAAATTAGTATGTATCAACACCTTATGGAGGTTATGCAGAAAATGCAAACAGAAAATAAGACAAGTAAACAAGAGAGTCCAGTCCCAAAAATGGCTGAGTTATAATTACTCTTCATAATAGGTGATAAGCTGAAAACTACAGATTGAAAAGAATATTTCATCTAGTAAAGTATAAGAAAACTAAAATATGGAGGGAGCAAACAAAATGCACAACATCAATACCTCTAGAGGCCCTTCAGAAACATTTACAACATCATCAATAGATATTGTCTTCATGCAGCGGTCAGTAGCTGTAAAAACTTTATCGATACATTTTTTCTTTATTTCTCGGATATTAATTGTCACGACCTCTGAGCCAATCAAATCACCTTTTAAAATCTGAACAGAATATTAATGTCATATCATTCTTATGCAAATAAAAAAGAAAATATGTTGATCAATCTGGATACCTTGAAGGTGTCATTTTCCATATCTACTATTATACCACAGGACTTCTTCCTGCAGGAGAAAACATGAAAGAAAAGAGTACAAATTATCAACCAATTACTTCTGAAATCAGCAACCAATGCAAATGTCAGTAAAGACTAACCCAAATAACACAAGATCATCTAGATCAAAACCATTTCTCTGTTTAACCCCATCCTTCTGATTAGGTTTGCCTCCATGTGTCACATTTGATGTTTCAGGTAACTTTTTCTTCAGGTTTACTTTGTAAATACTTGAAAGCCAGCTAACATCTTTAACTTCATCCTTACCCATGTCCTCGAACTTCACAAGTTCAGTACTTGAAGGCTGTACACCCCAGTGAATTAATGAGACCATGGATACTTTTTTATATAGGTAACCATCTTTTAGCATCAAGCCATCAAGGACCTCAAAAACCTCTCCAGTTTCATGATCTCGCCTAATCTCTATATGAGGTCTGAAGTCTCTGTTGAATAGAAACATTCCGAAATGGCAATATAAATACTTGCATCAGAAGTTCAGGGGAAAGGGACAAAAACAAAAAAGAACATAGAAAAATACTCTAGTTCATGGGAACTTATCAGTCGCGGGGCTGGTGTAGCAGAAGCCTTAAGAGATGTACCTCCACCCTGAAAATATATAGATATTATTGATAGCAAAAACATATTCATCTGATACCAATATACATTTGATGTAATAGAAAAATCAGATGCATGAGTGAGTTCTTCAGAGAAGTTAGCATAAGGATAAATAACCTACCTACAGTGTTAAGGGCAGACAAAGCAAAAAACAGGTAGTTTACATTAAATATGAGATTACCTATTAATATTATGTAACAAACAACGATGAAATTATTAAGTGAAGCTTAGAAAAATATTATGCTAGCTTAATCCATATTCAAAAGAAACAAAAAAAACATTAAACAAAACAAGTAAACATTAGTATTTATGCAGCTAAACGAACAAGTGACAGAATTTAATTTGCATTTTGCATGTATTACAATGAACAGAATCCCTGTTAGCATTTAAATATTACTGTCAGCTAAACAAACTACAGCCCCGCCTCTCCATCCATGGAGTATCAGTAAAAGAGAAGGGTCAAAGCGAGAAGTAAATTACTATTATACCACTCAAAATGATGTCCAAAAAAAACTTATAATGATGTCAAATCTATCAAATAATCAATCCCAAATCTTCCACTGCAAACTAAAAGGTAGGTGGTTGAAGAAACCTACTAAGGGTCATCACATTTAAACGATCCAGTGACACAACCAAAGTCAAAACTGCAGATTTCGCTGAAGCAAAGACCACGGAAAAGGGAAGCATAATTTACTAGTTATGGGAAAAATACCGTGTTTTAAGTTTATATGAGTTGAAGCAAAGACAATCATGACTAAGTTTTGAGGAATTAATATGAGTTGATTAGTCCTCCAGGAAGAATGCAATGACAACAAGAAACAGCAAGATTAACAACAAAATGAAAGAACATGACACAAATCTGGAGAGGTCTCCCACCCAGCCCCGGGCTGATTTTTCTCTCCATGAGAGAAAAGAAAAGTCAGAAGACTCAGATGATTCAAAATGCCTAGACTCATACAACACTATCGCTTATGTAGACTTCTAGGAGACAAAACATTCCTAATTGATTGTCATAAAGACTCCTAACTACCTAATAAAAGTTCTGAATAATGCATTCACGATAATAAACATGTAAGTAAGACTTTCGTTAAAGTATGACAAATTTTATTCTTTTAATTGGCTTCTTACATTCTGATGGACCTCTGATTGAGATCTCGTATGCGGACGAGCAAAAGTGAAGTCGCGGAGGAAGTTGGAGTTTCTCTTCTCTAAATCGCATAAACCTATGGCAGAGGCGGATGGAGGAGATCATTGGCGTGGAGCGGGCTGTGGCTTGGAGAAGACATGTGATGCTAGACTGGGAAGGAGGGCACAGAAACGTGTCGTAAGAGGGGTATAGAAAGAGAGAGAGAACTTTTGGATAACAATTGCTTACCCCATCTATTCATGCTTTTTCCCTTAAATAGGGTGAGAACCCAATCAAGCCAAATATCCAAAGTGTACCTCACAAGGGTTAACAAATGTGAGTTAAATAAAAAGTTCATTGGGCATAAGACATAATAAAAATAGCATAGATGATCCAGTGGGCTCGCTCTGTCCTTGCACGGTTTCGACCGTAGTTGGTACATAGCTCCCCATCTTGGATCCGCAACGCTTTCCTTCTTACACTTGTAAGTGTGATCTCAACCTATAAAGCACGGATACTTGCAATAGTCATAAGAATCATGTCTGGAATATTTGGAGTTGAGCGTCGATCAGAAACACATTCTTGCAACTCTTGGTAACTTTTTCTTTAATTTTAAATAAACAAAAGACTCGAATACACCCAAGTACACTCAAAATACTTATGAATGTACTTCTTCATGCCTTGTATATTGAAGTTTGGCCTTAATTTTTATTCCTTTTACAAGACACTAAAATGAATAATTTGTTTGAAGCGCATTGTTGATGACCACATAAGGCAGCTTTGAGTTTTTGCTTGTGAAAATGTGTGATGAAGTCAAACTATTGAAATAGTGCCTACCTTTAGGATTCTACTTTATATGTGAAAGTGCACAGTGAGTCCTTTGAGTATTCTCTAGAGGTGAATAGAGTTTAAAACTTTTTTCTATTTATTATGCACGCACAATAAAAATACTTCTAATAACTATGCATTCAGCTTTTCAACACAGAATAAAACAATCACAGATTGCAGAAATAAAGTAAATGGACAGCACAGAAAATCACAGCACAAGTGAGACAAGAGCTATAGTGGTTCCCCAAAATATTGGTACATCCACTCTTCTACCACATTGGTAGGAATACACTATCCAGTGTCTGAGTCTTTTGATAAGCAGACTCTTAGAACCACTGATTCTTTTAATAAGGAGACTCTTAGAATCAACCACTAAGTCTTTTGACAAGGAGACTCTTAGAACCACTGAGTCGTTTGGTAAGGAGACTCTTAGAACCACACTAGATCTTTTGGTAAGGAGATCTTGAACCAACTTGAATCCTTTGGAGATGGATTCTTAGGACTCTTTACTCAGATTACAATAAGAAAAGAAAGAGTAAAAGAGAGAAGAAATAAATGAAGAATGTTCTTCTGGTTGAATCCTCCTTCAGCAATCACTGAGGATTCAGGCACTTAGTGCTTGTTGACAGATTTCTATTCCAGTAAATGAGTCCTTGCTGAGAGAGAGATGCGAGGATTGTTCTAGCTTTGATCCACATAATCTTTGTATTCCTGTAGGCCTCTTGCTGTAAGAGAGGAAATAGAAGAAGAAGAAGAAGCCTTTGAATATTTTCTGTACAGAGATGTTGTTAGTCTGTCTGAGAGAGAGCTTCAGGGAGGAGAAGCTTGGAGAATAGTAGAATTGTTTGTGTTGCCAATCTTCATGAATCCTCTTATTCTTCTGTCGAATAGAGTTTGAATTCTTTTCCTCTTCTGTTGTATCCCTAATAGAAATGTCCAATGGATAATAATATTCTCCTATTTTTGTTGACTTGCCCGTCAATCTCTTTTTTAATTTCTTCCAGAAATATCTTTATTGCAGGGATTGGAACAATACTATCTGATATTGTATTGTAATTTTGAGAATAAACAATACAGTATATTGATATTGTAATGCTAACAATTCAATATATTTGTATTGCAATGCTAGTAATACAATATATTGTATTGTAAATGCTAAAAATGCAAATACAATATATTAACATTTCAAAAGTCCAACTATATTGACAGACAAAATAATATAGCATTTCAAATTTCAAAAGTCCAACTCCTCATCCTCGTCACTTTGGTTTTCATCATCAATTGTTTCTTCATTCACGACAACAGACATCAAAGCCAAATTCCATAAATCTCGATTTTGTTTGAGGAAAACCAATGCTTCCAATATACGTGGTAGTAGCCTTCGGCGTGTCTTCGAAAATATTCGATTGCTCATGGAGAACAACCGCTCTACATGATTCGATGTGGGCATCAGAAACCTAGTATCAATGTAAGTTGTTATTTGATGTTGTTTTCGCTGTCTTTTGAGTGCACGTTCAGCAAATGACAAGCCAGAGTCATCATTATCATCAATATTATTGATGTTGTTATGCTGCACCTTCAATGATTGAACAGATGTCTTTTCATCTGAATCCAGTTGGACTTCGATTCCTGATTGGATTTTGATAATGGCTTTCTCAAATGATTTACTGTGAACAATATATATTTTTAAAATTTTAAATGTACAATAATATTGCCAATAAATTGTTATTGTCAAAATAACAATACAGTATATTGTTATTGTCAAATAGACAATACAATATATTGCTTACAATATATTATAATATATTATCCCATAAATATATTATTTCCAATCCTTGCTTTATTGTGTCTCTAGAGACTTTCTTTCCATTCTTGGTTATAATCGACCCGTTATAGATCAAAACAATTCCATGTATAACCTTTGAATCATCTTTAGAAAAGAAGATATTCTATTTTTGTCTATATTCGACGTAGCGTCGAATACATTTGTCTTCTTATCGACGCACCTCTAAGTTCTAATAGAAGTTGCATCGAAATCCTCCTTAGTTTAAAAATGGACTCTGCGGTCGACGTTGCGTCGAATACTTATCGACGTATCCGTCGAGATGAAATCCTGAACTCAGAGCTCTTCCTTCTGCGTCGAATGCAGGTCAAAGTTGTGTCGACTTCAAGTGTTGTTTCGACTGACTCTGTCTTCTGCATCGAGTACATTTCGACGTTGCGTCGACTTCAACTTATACATCGACTTCAGTCTGAGTTATTCTTACACCTATTTGAAGTTACTTCGACTTGCAGTCAAAGCTGCGTCGACTTCTATTCGACGCAGATTTAACTCGGCTGATATTTGGACTCTTTTAGACTAGTCTTTGACACCCTAATTAGAGTGTGACATCCTAAGATATTTAATGACCAAATTACCCTCTCTATACAATATGGGTAATAAATCTTAGATAATGAAATCACTTGTACATAATTTGTAAGATAAATCAAATGGTGTTTTTCCCAACAATCTCCTCATATTTATCTTAACCAATTTTACAAATATTTTAAGTGATTTCAATCATACTGAATAATAAAGTTGAGTACAAGCAAATATGCAATAAACAGGAATGACACCAAACTAAAACTTATGATTAATATAAATGAGGTTCATCAGAATTTAGTTACCCAAGAGGTGTTCTACTTTCTCTTTTTGAGAAACATTGATAGGGGCTTCATAGACTTTCCTGAACTTCCTTTCAACATATTTGAAATTTGTTGGTTTGGCCTTCTCAGGATTCTGCTGGATTTTGTCATGTCCTTTGAATAGTTTTTCCAGGTCAGATTATGCATCAGGATAGACATTTTGAATCTTAAATCCAAGGTTGATGATTTTTGCAGTGATCTCATTTAGTTCAACCAGATCAAGCTCTTCTGAATCAGAGTCTGGCACTATGAATGTTGATTGTAGATTACCAGAAGTTAGAGCTGTCTTGAACACAATCTTCTTCTTTTATATGGTTGATCTTCCATATCTTGATTACATCCAAGACCCTTTTTGTTGAGTTATCCTTTGTCTGTCAGGACTTTAGCTTGAGGATTCTTGGCAGCATATTTGGAAGAATCAAACAGAGTGCTAGGAATTTGAATCGCCTCTTTTAATTGTTCTTCTTCCACAGCATCTTTGCCCTTTTTCAGCCTTTCAATGAATATCTTTCTCTTTTCTTCAATTTCTCTTTGAGCAGCCTCATACTCATATTGCTCTCTTTCTCTAACCTCTTCAAAAAAAATCAAGAATTGGGTCAGTATATAACTTCATCTGATTTTCAGGTATTTTAATTTTCTCATAGGTCGTGTTGTATGACATATCCTTCTTGAATTGTTTTCTCTGTTCATTTGTATATCTTTCCCAGATGGGTCTGTTTCTCCGATATCCCCTTCCTCTGTTATCTCCCATATCCCCTTCCTCTGAATGTATTTCTTCCTCTGAATATGTCCCTTTGTCTGGGAGTTGGTGTTGGGATTGTTGGAGTAGATGCAGGAGGAAGTTGGGCTGGTGTGGAATCAAGAGAAGAAGTGATAGTATCAGAAGCAGAAGCAGGATGCACTGCAGGTGGTAGTGTTGTTGAATATTCAGAATCAGGCTTGATATATGTTGTCTCAGGAATGGGTGAATCAGCCCATTCTGAGAACTCTTTCAGGCTTCTCCAATAATCCTCATCATTTGAAAAGAGATCATGCTCCCCCTGTTTTGATGACTCCCCCTGGATTGCAGGCAGAGTTCTGGAGGGAGAGGATGGTGTCGATGTCAGAAAGAACTTGGAAGTGATAGCGGGTTCTCCTTCAGAAACATAAGGAGAAGGAAAATTTGCGGTGTAGACTGAATCTGGAGGGGGTTTGTTGTCACACTTCTCCCCCTGCTTTATATCTTTGACGAAAGATATAAAGACCTCAGCAGGCAGCACTGATAATCTTTGCTCATCTTCAATGGCTCTCGTCTGAGCAGTGAGTTTTTGTAGCCTTTGATGTTGAATACATAATTTGTGATAGCAATCTTCTGAGAGGTTGAGATATAAAGAAGAGAACTGGGACAGCAATGTCTCTAAAGCCAAATCAACTGCATCCAGAATGTCTTGTTGATCTTTAGTTGGATCCATTTAGTATCGGCGTATACCTGCAAGGAAAGGAAAAGAAAGAGGCAGAGAGGCAGAAAATGAAGAGAGCGAAAGGGAGAGAATTCTAATGCACAATAATGTCTAACGATCGTGTTGCTTTGAGAAAGTGAATCGTCGCAACTTAGGGTTGTATTCGAAGCAACGTCGAAAAGGAGTAAATTCAGTGCGTCAAAACGTGTTGAAGTAGCTTCTAGAAGCAAAACTTCGCGCGCGCTTGGCATGTCGACGTTGTGTCGATTTGTAATCGACGTGACTTCGAATTTATACAGCAATTATTAAATCGACGTATGCGTCGATATGTATTCGACATTGCGTCGAATGTTATTCGAATTATCTATCCCAAGCGGCTCTCGGAGCTAACGTCGAGTAGAACTCAGCGGTGAGTCGAATTCTATTCGACGCAACTCTGAATCTACAGTTGCATTTCTTTAGGAAATTTATGTTGTTTTTCCAAGCAATGGTTTTTATTGAAAATAACATTTATAATATTATGTGTTAATTAGAATGTATCATCAAGAGTTTTAGAGAAGAAGTCACTCCCTTGATTATTTGAAGTTCCATGTTGAATAACTAGTTTTTCCCTTTTCCCTCTATTATCTCTGAGGAAGGGATCATAAGTTCTCATGCACATATAATTCAAACATTATAGGGTACCCAGGTCACTTTGGACCCTTTGCTTTTACCATTATAAGGTGATATGAAAGAATAGAGTGGTCTTTCATGATACATTTTTGGATAACAGAAAATATGTCTATTAGATCAATATTTATTATTTTGATAATTGAAATTTGCATAGAATGCATCTTGATATAGTAGATCTGTAGAATGTCTAATGATTTTTCTCTTGGTTTTAGCTTTTTGATTGTAGTTTATTGGTTTTTCTGGATTGTTCTTGCCTAGGGTGTTCTTTTCATTATTAGGATTCTCTTTATTAAATATAGCTTGATTGTTGTTTTGTTCTCTAAACACTGGATTGTTCTCATCTTTTTGATAGTCATTATGTCTAACAAATATAACTGGATTTTTCCAAGCTGGTTTGTTAGAGCTTGTTGTACTAGTTAATGTATCTGCTCCTAGACCAAGATATTTAGATCTCATAGAGAGATTCTGTGTGATATCCTTCAGCTTTTGACTCCTCCCATTGAGTGAGTCTTCAAAGGCTTTTGCTTTTGTAAGCTTTTCTTTAAGTTTGAATTTTCATTGGTTAATTTATCTATTTCTGTTTCCTTTTTATATAGTTGATTTCTTAAGTCATAATTAATAGAATATAGATTTTCTTTCTTAAGTTCTTCTAGTTTTTCCCTAACTTTTTCAGTTTCTTTTTGAAGATTAATGTAATCTTGACAAAATTCTTTAAAATAAGTTTTAAAATCTTCTGAAGAGAAATCAAATTCTTCAAATAAAGATACCTGATATTCTTCAGTTGAGTCTTCTAAAGCCATCAGACAGGCTTCTTCAGCAGCACCTTCATCACTATCAGATGAAGAGGAGTTTGACTCAGATTTTGTGTCACTCCAGGTTTCAGCTATGAAACCTCTTCCCTTTTTCTTATCCTTATTTCTGAAGAACTTCTTCTTGTGCTCCTTCTTATTGTTGTTTCTGTCTTTTTGTTCTTCAGGACATTTAGGGGCAATGTACCCTAGTTTTCTGCATGCAAAGCAGATTATCTCCCGCTTTGAAGTCTTGTCAAATTTGGGTTTGCTTGAGCTCCTTTCCTTCCTTCTAGAGTCTTCACATTTGACCCATCTTCTGAATCTTCTGGTTAAGAGATTGAACATCTCTTCTTCAAAAGTGGAAGGCTCTCCTTCAGCAGCCTTCAGAGCAATGGTCCTTTCTTTAGGAGTTGAGACTTTCTCCTTGGCTTCTGTCTCAGCTCTGCTCTTCAGTAGTAGCTCATAGGACTTGAGCCTCCCTAGTAGAGCATCTGTGGAGATTTTCCTATGACATCTGGACTCTCTGATGGCTCAGATCCTTGAGTCTCATGTGCTTGGGAAGCACATGAGGAGCTTTTCATTTATTTCAGTTAGAGAGATCTCCTTGTCCAGTCCTCTGAGCTCATTTATAATGATGTTGAATCTCTCATACATTTCAGAAACATTTTCTTCAGCCTTCTTTTGAAAGTTCTCATATTTGGATATGAGAAGGGACTTTCTGTCCTTCCTTTCATCTGAGCTACCCTCAACCAATATGGTCAAGGATTCTTAGATTTCTTTTGTTGAGTTGCAGTCAGCCACCTTCTGGAATATATCATCTGACATAGTTGACACCAGAATATTCATTGCCTTGGCATCAAATGCCTTCAGCTTCTTCTCAACATCAGTCCACTCTGCTCTAGGGACTAGTTCTTGAGTCACAGTCCCACTTGCATCTTTTTTGAATGGGATTGGTGGACCTGAAACAATAACATCAAAAATCTCTTCATCAATAGAGTTCATGTAAAATTTTATTCTGGCTTTCCATAGTGTAAACTTATTCAGATTACGCATTGGTGGTCTTGTGGATGCATAGTCCTTCGAACTCATTTTCTGAAAATAAATTTTAAAATATAATCAACCTGCCTCTGATACCAATTGAAAATCCACAGTGAGTCCTCTGAGTGTTCTCTAGAGATTGGTGAATAGAGTTTAAAAATTTTCTCTATTTATTATGCACACACAATAAAAATACTTCTAATAACTATGCATTCAGCTTTCCAGCACAGAATAAAACAATCACAGATTGCAGAAATAAAGTGAATAAACAGCACAGAAAATCACAGCACAAGTGAGACAAGAGCTATAGTGGTTACCCAAAATATGGGTACATCCATTATTTTACCACCTTGGTAGGAATACACTATCCAGTGCCTGAGTCTTTTGATAAGGAGACTCTTAGAACCACTGAGTCGTTTGGTAAGGAGACTCTTAAAACCAACCACTAAGTCTTTTGACAAGGAGACTCATAGAATCACTGAGTCTTTTGGTAAGGAGACTCTTAGAACCACACTAGATCTTTTGGTAAGGAGATCTTGAACCAACTGAATCCTTTGGAGAGGGATTTTATAACTCTTTTCTCATATTACAATAAGAAAAGAAAGAGTAAAAGAGAGAAGAAATAGATGAAGAATGTTCTTCTAATTGAACCCTCCTTCAGCAATCACTGAGGATTCAGGCACTTCGTGTTTGTTGACAGATTTTTATTCCAGTAGAGAGAGATGCAAGGACTGTTCTAGCTTTGATCCACAGAATCTTTGTATTCATGTAGGCTTGTTGCTGTAAGAGAGGAAGTAGAAGAAGAAGCCTTTGAATCTTTTATGTACAGAGATTTTGTTAGTCTGTCTGAGAGAAAGCTTCAGGAAGGAGAATATTAGAATTACTTGTGTTGTGAATCTTCATGAATCCTCTTACTCCTCTGTCGAATAGAGAGTTTGAATTCTTTTCCTCTTCTGTTGTATCCCTAATAGGAATGTCCAAGGGATAATAATATTCTCCTTCTATTTTTGTGAATTTCTTCCAGAAATATCTTTATTGTGTCTCTGGAGACTTTCTTTCCATTCTTGGTTATAATCGACCCGTTAGAGATCAAAACAATTCCATGTATAACCTCTGAATCATCTTTAGAAAAGAATAAAGAAGATATTCTAATTCTGTTTGTATTCGACATAGCGTCGAATACATTTGCCTTCTAATCGACGCACCTATGAGTTCTAATAGAAGCTGCATCGAAATCCTCAGTTTAGAAATGAACTTTGCAGTCGACGTTGCGTCGAATACGTATCGACGTATCCGCCGAGATGAAATCATGAACTCAGAGCTCTTCCTTCTGATCGAATATAAGTCAAAGTTGCGTCGACTACAAGTGCTGCTTCGACTGACTCTGTCTTCTGCGTCGAGTACATTTCGACGTTGCGTCGACTTCAACTTATACATCGACTTCAGTCTAAGTTATTCTTACTTTTATTCGAAGTTATTTCGACTTGCAGTCGAAGCTGCGTCGACTTCTATTCGACGCAGATTTAACTCAACTGATTTTTTGACTCTTTTGGACTGGTTTTTGACACCCTAATTAGAGTGTGACATCGTAAGACATCTAATGACCTAGTTACCCTCTCTATACAACATAGGTAATAAATTCTAGATAATGAAATCACTTGTACATAATTTGTAAGATAAATCAAAGGGTGTTTTTCCCAACAATATGGTTAGTACATGTTATAAACTTCTATTTTATATAATTCAATGATATATATTTAATATATTTAGATTGGGCATTCTGATAATTGAACTCAAACTTCTAGCATGTGAGCATCGCACCATCAAATCTAAATGTCACTATTATACTTATTATGTGTTCACATGTCTTAAATTCAATTATATTTAAGTATCTTGCAAAAATGTAGGGTAAGGTTTGCCTACATTTCACCCTTGTGGTGGGACCCCCCGAACCCTCGTTGTGTGGGGATGCTTTGTGCACCGGGCTGCCCTTTTTTTAAGTATCATAGTTTTTTTGTAAATCTCGTATTTGTACGACATGGTATCTCGTATTTCATACAACATAGATCTTGGCTTTGTGCAAGCCCTCTGGGTTTGAAGCCCCTAACATTCGTACTAGTGGAAAGCACGCCTTATCCCAGAGACATCCTATAAAGATAAGAGTTGTTGCGTCATTAGGAATTGTCAAAATCATATCCACAATTAGAACAAGGTTGTCGGGTTATTTTTTGATGAAAATAGATAAAATAAGTTGAACAACCCATAATGGTTGTGGTGCGAGGAAAAAAGTGTGGTGGTGCCATGAAGTTGCGGGAAAGAGCGGATATTTCACTTCGTATATGGATAAATATTGAGTGGATGTGTTGTAATAGGTTGAAATTTTGAGTATAGAATATGAGTGATTTGGTGGGTTTGGGTATAAGTGGATTAGTGAAGTTGTGTTGTGTCGGGGAAATAAAAGAGTCGGTATATTTGGGTGCAAGTAGTGTCGCGGAGGGAAGTTAAATAAAAAGAAATGTAGATGTAGTACGTGGGATTTATTTTGGAGACAGAAGGTGGGAAAAAGTGAAAAGTAAATTTTTCTTTTTGTGTGAACTTGTGGGGACCAATGGATGTCAAAATAAGACATTTTGGCTGGGAAAATGAGAAAAGTGTGAGTGGTGTTCCTTGGAAACAAGGATAGAGTGACCTTTAACGTCTCAGTTGGAGCCAAGATGTCAATGTCGGGGTCAAGAGATCCAACTGACAATGCTGGCCAGGTTTTAAATCATTCATTAATCCGCTCATCCTTAGTAGAGAGCCTCGCAAAGAAACGTTTCGGGACAGGAGCATTTAGCACGAAGTTTCGTGTGTCCTTCGAATTTGATACGTGCATATATGCATTCTTCATATAGTGTTAGGCCTGTGTCGGAAACAATAGACTCATCCTGCATCACCATCACATATGAAGGAGCATGCAAATTTACATTGTCTATGTTTATGTTGCAGAGCCATGAAAGACAAATTGTCTTTCTCCCATCCATGGTTTATAACATTAATCCTATTTTCGTTGAAGAAAAAAATCTAGAAAATTCTTGTGCAAACTTTGGATAAAATATTAAGGCATGTTGCTCATCCATCCATCAACACATGCCCCCAATGCTTAAAACCTCATACATAGAAGATTTAAAGGAAATTCTGTCCGCTAGAAGGCTCCTGATGTATAAATGTATATTTGTTTTGTTTTTAGTATTGGTGTATTTCAATGCATGTCACGTACATGTGTACACAGGTACATGTATACAAAACATGTATGTGTATACATGTACGTAGACGTGTACACACCTACAAACACGCAGACATGTGTGTACACACGCAGACATGTGTGTACACACGCAGACATGTGTGTACACACGCAGACATGTGTGTACACACGCAGACATGTGTGTACACACGCAGACATGTGTGTACACACGCAGACATGTGTGTACACACGCAGACATGTGTGTACACACGCAGACATGTGTGTACACACGCAGACATGTGTGTACACACGCAGACATGTGTGTACACACGCAGACATGTGTGTACACACGCAGACATGTGTGTACACACGCAGACATGTGTGTACACACGCAGACATGTGTGTACACACGCAGACATGTGTACACACGTAGACATGTGTACACACGTAGACATATGTGTACACACGTAGACACTTGTAGATGTATACATGTAGACATATGAATACACATTTATACATGTGTGTGTATATATACACACACGTCTATGTATATGCATATATGTACATATATCTCTACTACTATATATAGATATATCATATCCAAGAATTATCAAGCCATTGAAACATTTGTGGCCATCGGATATGACTACATATTATATCAGCCGTCCATTTCTTTTTGTTTAAAAAACCAAAAAACTCTAGCCCTCCTAAGCCTACAGCCGAGTGAAGGATCGGAGAGAGAGACGGAGAGAGAGAGAGAGAAAGGAGAGAGAGAGGGAGAGCGGGCGGCAACGGTATATATTATATATATTAGAGGGAGAGAGAGAGGACGGAGGCGGAGAGAGATAGACAGTGAGAGGGCGCCGGAAGAGAGAAAGAGGAGGGAGAGAGAGAGCAAAAACAATCTTTTTAAGAATACACGAATATTTTTTTGCAAAATAAATATTGTAATATTGATTTAAATTTTTTTACGGTCATTTCGAGTACTCATGTATATGTTGCGGGCGCCGCCCGTAGACGCGTCGAGCACGGGCGAAGCCCGCCGTCGCCGGTCGGATACTATCTATAAAGGCGAAGGGGCGGGCGAAGCCCGCCCTCGCCGGCCGGGTACTGTCGCGCGTCGCCGTAGGGGCGGAGCCCCGTGTCGGGCACTCGTATATATATATATGCATCTATGTATAAACATATGTTTGTGTGTGTATATATACGCACATCAATGTATGTATGTATGTATGTATATACAAAGGTTTAATCAGTATGATGTGGCAAAATCCAATTACTTCTTTAAGTCAAATGCAATAAGTATCCTTTACTCTCTAAGAGAGGTAAAAAAGAGAGGAAAGACTTTATGAGCACCTAACAAAAAAAGTAAAGAATCAATGGTAGTCAATTAAATAACAATATAAAATGACAAGCAGGAAAGACTGGTCAAGCTCAAGATAACATATTCAATCGCTACAACCATACAATGTATTTGACACAGAATAGAGATCAGCATCCCACGAGAAAGAACATATAATATTTTTGGATGATCACAATCCCTTGAACAAGCTGAAGAACATAAAATAAATGTTGGATGATAGCAATCACTTGAACAAGCTGCCAAATGAAGGGAACTACAGTAATTAAATATTAAAAAAACTACCAAGTTATACTTACAAACTTTTTTGAAATTGCTTGAAGATCAATTCTAGGAACCAGCTTAATGGTCACTCTTTTCTTTGCATCATTCACTAACACAACCTATTGAAGTGGAAATAAATTATGCGAAATTAGAGGACCAGCAAATCAGGTGTGAAAGGGAAAAGCAGAAGAAACATGAAAGAGATTGCCTGAACTGGGATAGACTATATTGTTACCTCAGCAAGATCACCCTTGTACTTCCCATTCTTCATTCGAACCCACGTACCCTTTGAAATCGCACATGCTTTCTTCTGAATAGAAAGTAAACTGGGGGCTTCATTCCTTGGCACAAAGTCTACTCTACTTGGGTACAGAATGCACAATCCGTTGCATGCCTGAGTAAAGATGGTTAGAAATTGTTGTTTACATCATACAAGTACAACCGCTTCTAGTTGAGCAATATAAATAGGGCATTGTCACTGTTCCTTAGCAATCAAAGAATCCTAATAAAGTGGACAGGTTTAAATAATCAGCCTCAAGCCTTTCCGGTGCTGCTAAAAGATCAAAATTTTAAGTCAAAAGAATCGTCAATTATTTATTTCTGCATTGGAGGAAATTGAAACAGAAAGCCTCTTAACAGATGGATAATTTGCAGTAATATAATAGTATAAATTTAAAAATAAACCTCAATTCATTGTCGATGTCCTAACATTAAAAAAACTTGCCTAGAATGTATGATGCTCACAAATTGAAAACTGGAGATTTCTAGTTGAAACTATGATGTGACCGGCGTCGCGTCAGGATGAAGAACATGCCATCACATTTTTATTTATTGTTAATTTTTTATTGTACATACTATTTATGTGTGCAAAGGATGTAATTATTAATCATCTTATTGGATTTGACTATGAATGTTGAGCTCCATATCACTAGGAATATGGATATTCATAATGTGTTAGGAATATGGATATTCAGAATGTGTTAGGAATATGGATATGCATAATGTGTTAGGAATATGGATATTCATAATGTGTTAGGAATATTGGGTATTCATAATGTGTTAGGAATATTGGGTATTCATCATTGCTTCCCCATATAGTTGTCGGCACCCTTCCTGACGCAGGACGAATCTACAAATGACGGACGTGTGATGCTCTAATCTTAAATGAATGCAAACAATCATGAAATGAATGTGAATAGAAGAACGGACTGACTAGACTAAAGATGTGAATGTTTGCACGCACGTAATCTGATGAACTAATGATGGCTAACCTTAAAACCTAACACGATGCTCATGAGTATCCATGCAAATAATTCCGACATGCAAGTAATTAAACAATATTAATTTCAAATCTCGCGCAGGCATCACAATTGATCATAAATATCACAATTTAAGTAAGCAAATAACAATTGCAAATTATTCACAAAATTAAAGCACAAGACAAATAAGAGATAAACATCTACGGAAAGTGAAATCATCAAACTATACCAGAGCAAGATATTACAAGAAATAAGATAACATTTATACAATGCAAGAAATGAAACAGAATTGTAAAGCTCACCAAGTAATCAATGACGTTGGTGGAGGATGCGGTAGGTGGGCTTGGAACCGTCGTATGGGAATGCTTTGGTTCGAATGTGCGGTTAGTGGGGAAATTTCAAATAAGAATTTTAGGGCTTGCAAATTTGTGCGAATTTAGGGATTTTGGTTTCGTGGAGGAATGTTGGGGGGGGGGGGGGGTGGGGGGGGGGGGGGGGGGGGGGGGGGGTGGGGGGGGGGGGGGGGGAAGCGAAGCAAGTGTTGGTAACTATGATGGGTGTCAGATGAGGTGGAGCAGGTTGTATGGCAATTGTAACAAAGAAGGGTTGTGTTTGTGGCCGAAGATGTGGCAGGGAGGCTAGGGCGGTGTCAACGTAAGACTGGAATGGTGGAGGAAGGTTTCTTGAGGTGGAGAGTGGAGGCTAGATATTGAGGTGGTGGTGAGCAGAGCTTCTGCAGTGGAAGGCGGCGGCTGCGAGTGGTCCAGTGGCAGGATACGACGGCTGGAGGAAGTCCTGCGGAAGGAGACAGCGGTGGTAGACCAAAGAGGAGTTGCAAGGGAACAAGAGGAGGCTCGTTGGAGGTTGGAGGGGCGGTGGGAGGTTGCGATGGCTAGCGTCGGCACCAGTTGTGGCAGCAAAGGAAGAACCTTAGAGTTGGCACGAAGGTCTGTGGGCATCTGCACCCATTGATCGAGCGACTCGGGGCAAGGAGTCGTGTAACTCTCAATAATCTCAATTTTCCCTACTTGTATGATGTATAGGGGGATTTAAGTTAAATCATCTAACGGCCTTAAACATACAATCGGATAACTTAACGTAAATCTCATAATACAAGTCCAAAAAAATTTAAAAATAAAATACATAGAAAAATGAAAATTAGCAATGAATGTGATGACAATCTCCAATTGTTAATCTGATGATCCAAAAATCATCGATCTCATAAATCGTTCAGATGAAGCGCAATCGATCTCCATCAATCTCCTCGTCTTCTGAAGAATGGAGACTGGCATGCTCTGTTGCAGGCCAGGTAAGAATGGAAACAGCTGCATGAACTTTAGTGTTGCTTCTATCCCGTAGCCTCTAGTAAGCGATGTCCACTGAAGTCCTTCGTCCGTCGAAGTTGCAAGGGCCCAATGCACGAAGTAAGCTATCGTATGGGTGAAGGGTAGGGCTGCAATGGAGGTTGGAGGTACACACAAGGCTATGATAAAGGTGGGAGCTAAAGTTGAACAGGAAGGCCGAAGGTCCTAAAAACTAGGTGGTCACACAACTAGAATCAAATTCGCTACATTGAATATAGGATGACTGCCTATATTCCTAGGAATATCAAGCTCAAAACAATTTGACTCTACCCTCTCATGACAGTGTATGGGCATATTCACCTACCACTCAGATTCATAGTTGTCCCCAGTGGGAACCTCTCAAATAATATGTTAATCATCACCCAATCACACCTTGAACATTTGCTCGCATGTGATTACCGCCGCAAATTTTAAAATGTTCATTATTTAATATAACTTTACGTCAGAGTATGACATTCAATCCATGCAACATATGCAAATAATAAATGACTGACCTAACAAACTCACTAAACTCAACTCTACGTAGCGGTGGAAGTCCCTAGAGATGAGTGGTATATCAAGAGGTTCTTTTGGTGGGGTATAGAAATACTCGAGTATGGGACGAATACTCAAGCGACTGCATGAGACATTAACACTAAAATGCAAGCTTTCAGCGTGCTAAATGACTCTCAGAAAACGTGACTCTTCTTAAGGCTCACCTGGAGGTAGATAGAGAAATTCATCGCAAATGCGACAAATGCCCGAAGGGATGTCAAAGACAGCGCCACCATAGTATAACATTGAGAAGTGTCAAATGTATCCAAAAGGAAAAATTTCATCATGTGGCTCTTTAGAAGGATACACAGACTGCTCGTCATAGAACTCGCCATATGGGTGGTGCTCATCCCCATGATCGCTAGTGGGTGTGGCAATCACAACAGGATAGCTAATCGGCTCTAGGCTATCAGTCATAGTGAGATTCGGGAGGATTAAAAGAGACTCAGAAGAATAGCTACTCATGGCGGGGTCAGTGGGTGGAGTACTCAACAAGTCAGTAGCAACTATGTCAACACAGGGGTTTAGGGAAGGACACACCACTATAGGATCATTGAGTCGCTCATGCCCACTCGCTTTCGAGGTCATAAGGTATGAGTCGGCCTCAATCCATAGTCAAGTGGTATGCTACTTCTCGGGCATTGAACCTCATCGGGATGTATCAAAGTTAGATGTCGAGCCTCGTGCCAATGGGAGCACTACTAGACGCATTGGTGATTTGACTTAAACCCCTAGGCTATATCATGTTAGTTCCTTTTAAGGCAGTTTTCAGGCGATCAAAGTGAGTATCCATGTAATCAAATCGATCAAGAAGCAATCGTTGAAATTCGGCATTCGACATCTCTGTTTTTAGAATGCTAAGATTGTTTATACATGTAATGTTATTCTTAGGATAGGATCTCTATAGGGATCCTGATAACCATCTAAATGATTGTTCTCAACAAATCAAATTGTGTATGAGGGTAGACATGATCCTAAACGTGCTACGATGGATGAGGATGATCAGCATAATAGTATAAGGATATCTCCGGAGGAGCTCAATGGGGTCAAGCATAAACGGACTCGGGTTCCTCAAATAAAAGAGAGTGATGGTGAGGATGCTTAGCCATATATGAACTTATAGACTCTACTACTGCATATCAAAATAAAACCCGAACCGCAGGCTCAAATAGAAACTGACTCAGGACAAATTTATAGGTGTTGGACGCACAATGCCCTAACTCTAAATGAATGTAAACAATCATGCGACAAATATGAATAGAACTACGGACCAACGGAACTAAAGATGTGAATGATTGCATGCATGCAATTTGATGACCTAATTATGGCTAACCCTAAATCATAATGTGATGTTTGTAACAACCCTTAAATTATGGCTTAATAATAATAATAATAAAAATAATAAGAAGAAGAATATATAAAAAAAAACCTTTTATTATTATAAGCCCAGACGACCCCCCCCCCCCCCCCCCCCCGTTCCCGATAATTCCAAACCCGCTAGGGCTCCCGCTCCCGTGCCGCTCCCGTCTCCCGCGATCAGTCACGCCGACGCCTGCTCCTACCTTGGACGGCGACTCCTCCGCCTCCAGCCGCCTCCTTCTTCCCCTCTTCTGGACGCCGACAGCAGCAAAGGTCCTTCTCCAGCCACATCCTTCCCCTCTCCTGGACGCCGGCAGCAGCAGAGAGCCGCCTGCCTCTCCTCCTCTGGCCGGCATCAGCCATCTCCTCCTCTGGCCGGCAGCAGGGCCTCCTCCCTCTCCTCCAGGTGTAGGCAGCCCCTCAATCCCTCTCCCGCTGCATTTTGGACGGTGGATTGCAGGAGGGCCGTCTAGGGTTTTGCTTGAAGTCTCCTCTACTCGAATTCTTGAGCCCAGATCTGGTATCTTTTGGTAAGATCCCTCCTCCGCTACCCATTTTCAGGTTTTTGATAAACCCTAATGAATTATTCGTGCCCCGATCTACGAACAATTTGTGATTTCAGATTTTGTGCACGTCCTTTTCACCTAAATCCCTAGGTATTCGTGCTCCCCGGCGCCGTTCGTCGCTCCAGTTGGCGGGATCTCTTGAGGACCCTTCTGATTTAGGGTTTTCGTCACCCAAGCGCCGCCAAGCCCCCGATGCTTGTGGTAACTTCTTCTCCCCTCACCTTGAGGGAGGTAAATTGCTAATCCGCTTCTGATTATGTTTTCACGAATTAAACTACCTGTGTTAGCTTGTGGTTTGCTGCTTGTCAAATATCAAAAATCGTCTGCGATTATCCCTAAACAGGTTCAATAGAGCCTGGTCTTTGCTTGCGCGCATAGCTGTTGTTGGTAGTTGCGGCTTCACCTTAAGGCAAGTGGAGAAATTTCCTCTCGCTTGCAAACAAGAATTTAAGTTCTTCTTACATGTATCTCAATTATTAACAGTATCTGATAACATAAGAAGTATCGCTCGTGAGTATGTCGCGTTGTGATAGAAATCCCCTCGGAAAAACATGAATCACTTATGTCTTGAGTGTCATAAGCAAATCTTGGAAACTAGGGTTTAAGTGGTGCATCGTCTTGTCTGCATGGTCACGGTAAGCAGGAAATACTCTTATTCTAGTAAGCCTTACACCCGGACTTGAGTGTGAACCATGTGCGCCCACTATAAACACCTACGCATTTCATAGATTGCAGCTTATGTCGTTGCAATATACATGTTTAGGCTATACTCCGGAGTAGGCTAATATTTCTAGATAGTTTCTGCTTATTTCAATACTTGCCTGTTTCACTAGCCTGTTTCAAGAGTTAATTGGTACTTTAGAATTATTTCTGCACGTACTTAAAATTACAGCTTGTTTTCTATTATTTTCTTGTTCTGAGGCATTTTCCTTCTGTTTGAATTTGCCTTAGGGTTCGTGACCGCGCCGTCTGCTCCCTGAGTTTTCTTCGTTCAGCTGCAGTTTTGCTTGGAGGTTTTATTTTGATTACTGTGTCAGCAGGTTCTATGTATTTTGTTTAAGTACTGTTGGATCTACTTTTCTTGTATTAGTTATTGTCAGTCATTTTCTCTTATATTGTGGACAACTCTTAGGGTGTTTTGTTGTATCAGATCTTTTTACTTGGCATTTTACTATTATGGCTCACTGCATGATTACCGTTTCAGCATTGCGTGTGACATTAGAGTTTTATTATAAATGCATGAGCATTAAATCTTTCATTTCGGCTTCCGCATATTTATAAACTACACTATATTCTTTTCAAAAGTAATAAATCCATAAACTTTTGTAGCATTTCTGTTTTCGCCATAGCAGGCATGGTTTCCTGTTCGCTCATGCCTGTGGCATCACTGCCCGCCCGAAGTGCGCTCTGACTCTTGTCGAGACGGGTCGTGACAATGTTCATGAATATCCATGCAAGTAAAAAAGGGCAGCCCGGTGCACAAAGGCATCCCCGCGCAGCGAGGGTCCGCGGAAGGGTCCCACCACAAGGGTGAAATGTAGGCAAGCCTTACATTGCATTTTCACAAGAGGCTACTTCCAGGACTCGAACCCATGACCTCAAGGTCACACGGCAACACCACAACCCGTGACATGCAAGTAATTAAACAATATTAAATTTAAAATTTCGTGCAGGTGTCACAATTGCTCACAAATAACACAATTTAAGCAGATAACAATTGCAAATTATTGAAAGCAACAAAATTAAATCACAAGACAAATTAGAAATGTAAAGCTCACCAAGTAATCAATGACGCTGGTGGAGGATGCGGTAGGTGGGCTTGGGATGGTCGTACGGGCAATGTGTTGGTTCCAATGTGTGGTTAGTGCAAAAATTTCGAATAGAAATTTTAGGTCTTGCAAATTTGTGGGAATTTGGGGATTTCGGTTTATTGGAGAAATGTCTGGGATGGTGGTGGAAGCAAAGCAAGTGTCGATGGGTATGATGGGTGTTGGAGGAGGTGGAGCTGGCTATATGGGGGTTGTAACAGAGAAGGAAGGGTTATGTGGCCGGAGATGTGGCAGGGAGGCTAGGGCAGTGTGACTGGAATGGTGGGGAAAGGCTTCCGGTGGTGGAGAGTGGCGGCTGGATACTAAGGTGGCGATGGTCGGAGCTTCGTTAGTGGGAGCCGACGGCTGGGAGGGGCCCTGTGGCATGATACAGCGGCAGGGGGAAGTTCTGCGGAAGGAGACGGTGTTAATACACCACAGAGGTGTTGCAAGGGAACAGAATGAGGCTCGACGAAGGCTGGAGGGGCGGTGGGAGGCGGCGAGGGCTGCCATCGGCACCGGTAGTGGCAGTGAGGATGAACCTTGGCATCAACACCAAGAACTGCGGGTGTGACACCCACTAATTGAGTGAATCGAAGCAGGAAACCATTTAACTCTAAATAATCTCAATTTTCCCCAAGCTGTATGATATATAAGGGGATTTAGGTTAAGATCAACTAACAGCCTTAAATGCATGAACGGATAACTAAACATAAATTTCATAATACAAATCCAAAAAAATGCATAGAATATATAAAATCATGATAGACACAATGGCAGTCTCTGATCGTCAATCCAATGATCCAAAAATTCTTTAAGGTAGATCCTCGATAAGACACTGCCAAACACCTTGGCTGAGAAATTGGAATTGGAGAATAATCACATCAACGCCAAAGAACCAAACAAGTAATAATCAGCATTGGAAGTCTCCCCCAGGAGAGTTAGTGCCCCTCTTGCGACAATCAAAGAAGTGTGGGTGTTCAGATAGATCGGAGGCCTCAGCCTGATGAAAGGTCATGATATCATATTGCACCTCGTCGGGAAGGCAAGGAGGTTATCCATGGCATGAGGACCACCGGCAAGAGTCAACTCTTTATCAAGAGTAGTTTACTAGCTACAAACCGCTCATGTTTTGATAGTAATTATACACTCCATCAAGAATAAAAAAAATGCTATCATTGACCTACGGCTATTTGATCAATGATCAGTGAGAAAATTTTGGACAAGTACTTGCCTTCCAATGCAATCATGATCATGATACCGAGGACAATCGGCATGACACCTCATCAAGTTGTTTGTGCATGGATGGAAGTTAAGGAAGGACATTGGCAATCCTTGAAAAAGAAGAACTATGAGACTGGTGGCGAAGGACCACGAAGAGCCCTAGTAAACAATGACATGGACTCAAAAGTTTAGTGATACACGGTGATGTAGGGATCGCAGAGGAAAGGAAATATAGCTTTAAGCAACTACGACTAGACGAGGTTGCACTCACCTCAACTTCTACCATAAATGTGGTCACTTTCACAGATGTCAACCTCCCAAAAGTTGGAACAACTAGAACGATGTGTGGTCAGCGCATTGATCACAAAAATTATAGTTTATAACTTTCTAACGATATAAAGAGTTTAGTGAATATCAATTTCAAATGTGCATTTAGCAAAGTGGGACTGGGCTATTGCAAGCTAACGCCTACTTAGAGGCCCCTATGGAGATTCTCGAGCAAGCGTAGAAAAACAGAAGGAGCCACCATGTTGTCAATGACTTGGGGGAAGAGGATGTGGTGTATACAGAGTGGGCTTTGTTGTCCTCGACACCACAAATACCAATAATGTAATCATTGGAAGCCACTGTTGAATGTTTTCTTCACAGTGTCATCATCATACCACCACGTCAAGTTCTTGACAAGTATCCAAGTGACAACATGTACAGGAGACGTAGGTGAGGATTTATATTTGAAAGTCTTGAACCTAGTGGGAGAAGGTGGCATCGTGCCCCAAAGCTAAAAAGCTCTCCTGCAGACTTCAACCCCAATAAAGGAAGGACGGTGAGAATAAAAGTCAACACCAACTCAGAGCATGAGGAGTATTGGTTTCCTAAGAAGAAACTTTAATTCATTTGCATAGTCATTTGCCTATATGTCAGATGCCGTCATCAGCGTGACATATCAATGCTTCAATATGAGTAAGGACTAAGGAAGCTTGCCCAATCAAGCAGAAGATGAGGAAAAATCATAGTACAACTCCATGATCATAATCTGCATCAAAGTTAAAAAAAAGTCAGACAAAGATCGGCTTCATCAAGGAGATTGTGTATCCATATTGGATCTATAATATCAACATGGTGAATAAATAAAATGACAAATGGAAGCTGTTTTTTCACCCATCTGAACCAAGCCTTGCCAAAGGATTGTTGTTATCCACTAACATGAATAGACAAACTCGCCGATTCATCCGTTGTCTTCCAAATGAAGAGTTTTTTTATTGCATTATCCTACCACCATACGAACAAGGCGAAAACTGCATTCATTACTGATGAATTGTGATATTGTCATGTTGGTGTCATGTATCAAAGGATGGTGGGTGTCAACTTAAGCAAACAGAAAGGGGAAAATGCTGAAGTTTACATCAACGATCTCTTAATAAAAAGTAAGACCTCAGAACAACACATCGTTGATCTAGCTACACACTTCGAAAATACAAAATGAGGTTGAATTTGGATAAGCAGGCGTAAGATGAAAGCAGGGGATAATTTTTGGGACACCTCACTCCATGAGGGACTAAGGCCAAACCGAACAAAACCAAAGAAACCATTTAAATGGTCTCACAAAGGGCCACCAAGGAGCACCCTTCTTCAAAGAACTATGGACCGGAATGCATTTTAAGAGGAAAAGGGAGAAGGGACAGGACTTTCAATAATTGAAACAAATAGTAAATTCTTCATTCTATCGCAATGTCTGACACCAAGAAACGAGTAGATAGATTTTATACCACGTTGTAGGAGAGAAAGTGTTGAGCTCAATCTTAATGCTAGAAGATGGGAAGAAATAACACATATATGCTATGTAGTATGGAGTAAGGTGTTGAGGAATGCTGGTCTTAGATATCAAAGAAGAAGAAAAGGTGTTAAGCGTTATTGTAGATGAAAGGGCGGTGATGTCAATGTGTTGTTGTGAATATTAAAGCATAAAAAGAAACTCCTGACCCAGCTCGTGAGCTGATGAACAAAGACAAATTAGCTCTTGTCGAATCGGGATTTTTCGAGTCCGCTCGTTGAGATCATGAGCCGACTCAACTCAACTTGCACGCCTAGTTGCACTTGCACATTATTGATCTTCGAGATGGAGTAACGCACGTCCTGAAAGAAAGTAAGTGTATGTATGCTCAAGCAGAAACAAGTCTAACAATCATGATAGATGAAGCTCAAGAAAGTTGGCAAGCATGTAAGTAAAACTTTCGGCGAGCGGAGAGAATAATTGTCGTTGAGATGGCAAAAAATTTTGTTGTCAAGAGCAGAGAGGGGCGTCGTTTGTAATAGAGGTACTGTGAAGTAGGGCCAAAAAATTTGCTTGAAAGGAGCATAAGTTTAAATCCATCTTCCAGGGCAGAGAGAGACGATGCTACTGTTATTATCCTCTTCTATAGATCAGACTCTACGGGTCAACACAAGGGCGGGGATGAGATGAGGAACACATATCATCAAGAGGACTACCATAACTCTCGCGGAATCAATGAGAGAAAAGAATTCATGTGAGGGAGGAAGAAGTAATGAGCGAGGAAGATATGTCGTCAATTGTATCACGTGCAGAAGAAGCATCATAATCGAAGTTGTGACTCACACGCGCTGAGCACAATGCTGTAGTTGTCACTGGAGCATCGCAAACCTAGGTTGTTATGTCAAAATGTGTCTGGTGGAGGGGCAATGATAGGTAGTACGTAATTAGGGATTAGCCATCAATAACTGCTCCTGTAATCAAGCATATGTGATCTGATGGGGATACCTTCCTTGATACCACCTAATGTCAGTCGATAAACCAAAAAAGGTTGAATCTACTTAAAATATTTTTATTGAATCAAAAACTACAATTGTATGGAATTAAAGACGCATGAATAATAAACTAACTAGACTCCAAGACTAATTAGCATGTTCATTGTTATGAACGGAAGCTCCCGTAATTTGAAGGCAAAATTGATTGCATAAGTAGCCAAATTAAGCACTTTAAGAATGATTTGATACCAAATATGAAGGATGTGTAAGAACAACCATTGTCGAGCTGAATTCATGGCGATCAAAAGGGCAGGAGGCAAAATGTTACCGATCTACAGGCGGAAGACCCCCCGTGGCAAGTGTACACGCGAAGGCCGCGCGAGCCGGAAGGGACTCGCGGCGCAGACGAACCGGACGGTGCTCACGGCGCAGGAGAACCAGAACCGAGCGGTTCGGGCTGACTATTATCTTTCAGTTTTTATTAGGAGTCTTTATTTAATGTTGTATTTGACCCTCCCTACAAGAGGGTGGACTTTGGCTTTGGTTTTCATCTTTGAATCAATTAAGTAAATTGGGGGCTGCTCCCTCTCTCCTCCTTCCCTAACCCTACTTTCTCCCTATCTCCTCCCCCTCCCTCTCTCTCTCTCTCTCCGACGGCCGGCTACCCTCCCCCCTTGCCGGGATCTCCTTGTGAGAAGGTAACAATTGGTCTGACCTCCGTCTCCGCCTGCCCTAGCGCCACCGGATCCATTTGTTCCTCCTGATGCCCGAACACCCGCCTCCACGCCACTGAAACCCGCGATGGGGCGGACGATGCCCGCGCCAGGCTCGACCGCCACGATAAGCGGCTGGACAATTTGCAGTCCACCGTCGACGCGATTCTCGCCGGTCAATCACTCATCCTCGACCGTCTCGACGCCCTCACGACCCTGACAGCCCCACACCACCGACGGGATCCGCGTCTTCGACCGAAACGGGCTCCATTTTGGGGATACCGCCGCAGTTGCTTCCCACCGACCCTACACCTCCGCCCGTCCGTTCCGCCCTCACTTTGGACATCCCCTCCTTCTCCGGCGTGGATCTCATGGGCTGGATCGCACGAGCAGAACAGTTTTTCGACCTTCACCTCACCCCGCCAGCGGAGAGAGTAGGCACGGTCGTGGTCGGTCTCGACGGATTGGCTCTCCACTGGGCGCGTTGGCTCAGCCAAGTTCAGCCCGCGATCTCGTGTAACGAGTTCAAGCAAGAGTTGATAAGTCGTTATGATTCACGCTACACCGGCTCCGCCGTCGAGCGCCTCTGCAGTGCCCGCCAAACGACCTTCGTGGATAGCTACATTGATGAGTTTGTAGCACTCGTGACAAGTTTCGGGCCTTCCGTTCGATCACTGCTTGGGGTTTCTTCCTTCAGGGGCTACTGCCCAATATTTGCTCCCACATCCGGACACATCATCCTCGAACGGTCTCTGAGGCTTTGGAGCTTGCTCGTGCGGTAGAAGTGGATCTCGGTACCCGCCACCTTCCACCCAGCGGACACATCGCCCCCAGCAACCAGGCCAACTGTGACATGGCTCCACGGCCACCGCTAGTTGGGGGCGGACGGCCGGGGCGCGTTGAACCCCCTCACCATTTTTCCAGCAACGACTACAATGAACTTCGCCGCAAGGGATTGTGCTTCCGTTGCCGTCAACCCTATTCACCGCACCATGCTTATGTCGTCAAAGAGTTTCACGCCCTCTTCGGCGATTATGATCCCGAAATCACTATGGCCGATTTCGACGACCTCGATATACATGCGGATGCCAATCCTCCGGAGGCCGACGGCGCGGCCCTCAATGTGTTGGACCTTCTGTTCTATTCCGTAGGCGGCCTTACCGAACCCCGGACGATGAAGTTAGCCGGAGTGATTCTCGATCGGCCCGTGATTGTGATGATCGATAGCGGCGCAAGCCACAACTTCATTTCGGCGCAATTGGTGCGAGACCTCGCCCTTCCGATCTCACCTTCCCCAGATTTCTCTGTTTGCTTGGGTGATGGTTGTTGGCGGCCGACTTGGGGACAGTGTTTGAATTTGACTTTCTCCGTGGGGTAATGCACCCTCACGGCAGACTTCTATGTGTCCGAGTTGGGCGGCATCGACGTTATCTTGGGGGTGGTGTGGCTCTAAACCTTAGGCGATGTCCGCGTGAATTGGGCTGCCATGACTATGCTTTTTCAGCACAAGGGCCACCATTGTCGTTTAGTGGGCGACTCGGCTCTCCTACGATCACCGATCTCTTTCCGAGCTCTCACTCGGGTAACGGAAGTGAACTTTTCAGCTTGGCTATGGCCCCTACAGTCGGAGCCACCTGTTTCCTCACCACTAGCCGCAGATTTCCAGCACCTCCTAGAGGATTTCCCCGATATTTTTGTCGCACCACAGGGTCTTCCACCAGTGCGACCGACCGATCATGTAATTGTGTCTCAGCCTGGTGCGGCGGTCGTTTCTGTCCGTCCTTATCGTTACGGGCATGCCCAGAAAGACGAGATCGAACGCCTGGTGCGGGAGATGTTGTTGGGCGGCCTCATTCGACCCAGTGCTAGCCCGTTTTCCAGCCCGTTCCTACTGGTTCGCAAGAAAGACAGGAGTTAGTGATTATGTGTTGACTACATGGAGTTCAATAAAGTCACGGTTCCGGATAAGTATCTCATTCCGGTAATTCAGGAACTCTTGGATGAGCTTCACGGCGCCGCCTACTTCAAGAAGCTTGATCTCTGGGCGGGCTACCATCAAATTCGGGTCCAACCGGACGACGTTCCAAAAACTGTTTTCCGGACGCATGACGGTCACTTCGAGTTTCTGGTTATGCCGTTCGGACTTACCAACGCCCCAGCTACCTTTCAAGCAACAATGAATGATATCTTTCGGTCGGTACTACGTAAGCATGTGCTCATTTTTTTATGACATATTGGTCTTTAGTCGTTCTTGGCAGGAACACCTACAACATGTTTGTCATGTCTTTTTGACACTTCGGCAGCACCATCTCGTCGTCAACCGTAAGAAGTGCACTTTTTACACGACGACGGTGAGCTACTTGGGCCACGCCATTTCAGCCGACGGCGTCGCCATGGATGAGGACAAAATTCAGGCGGTTCTCCGATGGCCGACACACACGTCCCTTCGGGACGTTCGCGGGTTCCTCGGCCTCACCGGGTATTATCGACGGTTCATCAAGGACTACGGCAGGTTAGCCCGCCCCCTCACCTAGTTATTGAAGCTCTCGGAGGACGGGCCGTTCTCGTGGTCGTCGGCCGCCATGGCCGCATTCGTCGCGCTCCAAGCAGCCCTGGTTCAAGGACCGGTGTTGGCAATGCCGAATTTTCAGCAACCCTTCTTGGTGGAATGTGACGCCTCCGGCACGGGCGTCGGTGTCGTTCTGATGCAATCCGGGCGGCCTATTGCTAACTACAGTCGCGTTTTCTCATCGGCAATCCGGAGCCGCCTCGGCTTACGAAAATGAAGTCATGGCTCTTGTCCTCGCGGTCCAGCATTGGCGCCCCTATCTGTTGGGTCGTCCCTTCGTGGTTCGGACCGACCATCACAGTCTTCGTTACCTACTTCAACAAAAGATAGCGACCTCGGCACAACAACTTTGGGTGGCCAAACTGTTGGGTTATGACTTCACCATTGAATTCCACCCCGGTAGGGCGAATCGGGCGGCGGACGCTCTCTCTCACCATCTGCAAGCCCCGTAGCTAGTCGTCATTTCTCGGCCGGTGTGGGACGACGCGGCCTCCATCCAGCGGGGCGTCAAACAGGACCCCCACCTTGCGGCCATCCGGATGGCTCTCTTGGCGAACCCGGAAGCTCACCCGTCATACTCGCTCATCGTAGGTAGTCTATTCCATCGGGGCCGCCTTGCTTTCCGCTGCCTCGTCCAGTATACCGCGGTAATTAGACGAGTTCCACTCCACTCCGTCTGGCGGCCATGCGGGTGCTTTCCGCACCTATCGGCGATTGGTGGCATCCATTTATTGGCCTCATATGCTTCGCCAGGTGAAGGCCTACGTGGCGGCGTGTCTTCCGTGTCAGAAAGCGAAGTACGAGACCATGTTCCCCAGCGGCCTACTTCAGCCCCTTCCGAATCCGGAGCGTATATGGGAGGATATCGCCATGGATTTTATCACTCGGCTTCCTCGTTCGAACAGGTTCGATTGCATCTTGGTGGACGTGGACCGTCTCAAGAAGTATACACACATCATTCCTCTCTGCCACCCTTACACGGCCGCTACCGTGGCCGACAGTTTCATCGTCGGGATCATGCGACTGCATGGATTCCCTCGCTCCATCGTGAGCGACCGCCACCCTCTATTTCTCAGCAGTTTTTGGACCTCACTCTTTCGGCTACAGGGCACGCGCCTCCGTATGAGTACGGCCTATCACCCGCAGTCAGACGGGCGGTCTGAAGTGCTCAACCGATGTTTAGAGACTTATCTTCGCTGCTTCATCGGCGAGCGGCCAGGCACTTGGGCCAAATGGCTGTGTTGGGCGGAGTATTCTTATAACACAGCATATCATCACGCGATCCCCATTCAAGACTGTGAATGGCCGACCGCCACCATCGGTGGTCCGACACCTTCCGGGAGAGTGCCCCGTAGCCAGTTTGGCTGACCATCTCCAGGATCGCGACATCATCCTCGACAGTCTGAAGCACCATCTCCGACGGGCCCAAGCGAAGATGTTATCCTTTGCCAACCGGAAGCGCGGGGATCTCTCCTTCCAAGTGGGGGAGAAGGTTTTTCTCAAGCTCCGCCCATACCGCCAGCTCACCGTCGCACGGCGACCGTGCCCGAAGTTAGCACCGCGTTTCTAAGGGCCTTTCGAAATCATCAGCCGCATCGGGGTCGTGGCGTACCGGCTTCGTTTGCCCAGCAGCAGCCGCATCCACCCAGTTTTTCACGTCTCACAGCTCAGGCGGGTGGTAGGCGACTACCCCGTCGCGGACCATATTTCGGCCGACCTCGACTACTCCGGGTCCGAACCATTGTACCCCGATGCTATCCTCGGTCGACGGCATCACTTACCCGGGGATGCCACCCCGGAAGAGATCCGCGTCGCATGGCGCAACCGTCCGACCAACGATGCTACCTGGCTCCTTCGGGATGATTTTCGCCGTCAATTTCCGGACTACTGCCTTGAGGACAAGGCCAATTTTTCAGATGACGGTATTGTTACCGATCTACAGGCGGAAGACCCCCCGTGACAAGTGTACACGCGAAGGCCGCGCGAGCCGGAAGGGACTCGCAGCGCAGACGAACCGGGCGGTGCTCACGGCGCAGAAGAACCAGAACCGAGCGGTTCGGGCTGACTATTATCTTTCAATTTTTATTATTAAGTCTTTATTTAATGTTGTATTTGACCCTCATTATAAGAGGGTGGACTTTGTCTTTGGTTTTCATCTTTGGATCAATTAAGTAAATTGGGGGCTGCTCTCTCTTTCCTCTTTCCCTAACCCTACTTTCTCTCTATCTCCTCCCCCTCCCTCTCTCTCTCTCTCTCCGACGGACGGCTACCCTCCCCCTTGCCGGGATCTCCTTGTGAGAAGGTAACACAATATCCATCAAAGTGAAGGATAACCAAGTGGACACCTACATTGAATATCTTGCCATTGGATGCATCAAGCAATCAGGCAAGGATGTCAAACAATTTAAGATAAAGATGGCGCACTGCACTTTAATCAATGGCAAGCTTTATAAAGGAGGTCGATACAAAAAGAATCAACTCAATCCTATAGGTGATACACTGTAGATGCAACAGTCACTGCGGAAGGAAGACCTTAGCACAGTGAATACTTTAGCGAGGATATTGTTGGCCAGCGATAAGGAAGGAGATATCGTTCAGTGAATAATTCCAGTAAAGTCGGAAGTTTGACCGCTACAACTACCACTCTGCACATATTAACGTTGATCCTTAGCTCGTGTCCACCGCATCTGTTAGTGGGTAAAATAGATTTAATTCTTTTCGTGATTAATTACTTTTCAAGAGGGATTGAGGATAAAACAGTGAAGACATCCCAAATTAGTAGAAATAATTCTTGAGGAGCAAAGTTCTCTGTCGACAATGTCACCATCTCACTCAAACCATTGACAATGTGTTAGGGGCTTACAACGACAATTAGGAATCAACCCCAAGTTTGCCGCAATCCATCGCCAGAATAGCAACCGCCAAGTTGAAGCAACAAACAAACTAATCCAAAACCTACTTAAGAAAAAAAATGGTTGCAAAGATGATAGGCCCCTTCAAACTCTCTCACATAATTGAGTCCTGGCAATTTCTACAACATGACATCGACATACTACTAGTAGTCACCATGACTAACTAGGTCTACAAAGAATGGAGACAAGAAGATGCCATACAATATCACTCTAGATTTAACTTGCTAAAAGAGTTGCAGGACCAATTGATGTTAAGGGGAAAAGGAAGTCAAAAGATGAATGGCAAAGTACTACGACAAGAATTTGAAGATCAAGCAATTCGTTATTGGATACCTCATCCTAAAGAAGGTAGATGTCTTCGCTTGCTCAACCTTAATCAACAATTTAGGATCCAACTAACTACTTATTGTCGAATGAAACGAAGTGTTGAAGACACAGCACTAATTAAAACAAATATTATTTATGATCTAAAATGTAACTAAACTTCCTCCTTACATCAATAAAATGAATTGTGCTGCTAGTTTTATGATTCTCAAAAACAAGAATACCATAAAGATAAAGAAAAACTAAAGATCATTAACTTGTGTTATGCTGCTAGTTTTATGATTCGCAAAAACAAGCATACCATAAAGATAAAGAAAAACTAAAGATCATTAACTTGTGTTGATAATCATTATCTTGTGCGACAAACTCTTGGCACACAAACCCTTACCACTAGGCGTCGCCCGCCATCTACAACAGTGAAAAGTAAAATCAACGCCCAAACTATAAATATCTCTCCTCTCTAGCTACTAATTGAACTCGCAAACCTAAGGGAGACGACAAGTTAAAGTTCGTGGCTAACTTATTCTCGCTTTTGATGGTAATTCATAGTAATATTAAGGGTCTCCCATTAGAACAAGCCCATAAGATGCCTATTGTTGTGATGAAAAAGGACAGATGCTTTCTTCAAGGATGAAAAAAATCCCATTGGTGTAGAAAAAAGTCTCAAAGGCAAAGAAAGGTGGGAGTCTGACCTAAGGGTGAGACCTAAACTTTTCAGGAAAGAGATAGTCACCCAACAAGTACCGCATTGGGCCTAAATTTAAAAAAAAATGAGCAAGGGGAGAAGACGAGATAATTTAAAGAAATGATGATAACTTTGTAAGTAGACTGGGTTTTTGAGCCTGAAAAGGAGAGTTAATCTCATAGCAAACTTAACCACACATGCGACCGGGTCCACGGAAACTTGTTGGGTCGCCACTAGAGCAAACCTTAAGAGATGTGGCCATGTGTTGTGATGAAAAAAATCTCGTGCTCAAAAGACGTAATTTGAAGGGCAATAAAGTCTCTCCTTGATTACTAAAAAATCCTAAATGCAAAGAAAAGGCAAAGAGCCAAAGAGTACTCGGTCAAAATTAGTATGCATGTTGAGAAAGCATTGTTGATGAGTAATCATACAGATAATGTTTTAGTATAAAGATGGCAAGATTTGCTTCAAGTGTAGGTAGTAGACAAGTCGCCAAAGTGCTCGACCCTAACAAGCAGTCAAAAAAGTTTACTACAAGATCAACTTTGAGGACAGACCACATTGAGATTGATGAATCCTCAACATACAAAACTAGAGTAACTTACCAAGTTGTTGGTAAAAAAAGGTGTGCTAGGGACATCCTAAAAGGCGACGGCCAATACACAAAGAAGAATAGAAAATGTCTACACAAAAAAAGAGAAACAGGTATACTAAATTTTTCTATATTGATAAATTTTCAATACAAGAAACTACAACTCTTGCAAAATGCAAAAAGAAAATTGTTTTTTTTAACTGTTTACAAAAATATCATAAATCTAAAGGTGTTTGAGCAATGGCAAGATCGATGTCCACATTGAAATCTATAACGAGTTGAAGGGTTAGCTTATACAATCTGTCTTGATAGCCCTGAGCAACCTCGATCGACAAGAAGTGGCTGAGGGAAAGGACTTTCAAGGCAGCCCATCAAGACACGTTTGGAAACTACTAGTGAAGGTCTCGACAGCAAGTATTTGGTACTCTAAAACAAATCTTCGGATGGCATCCATCAAAATTGATTCTTACCAAAAAAAACTATCAATATTTCAAGGACGTGGTGTACAATATTATCCAGGCTTCCATGCAATTCTTCAAGAAGGCAGGCTCACAACCTCACTTGTAAGGCTTCAATGGAGGTCATGAGCCTCTCGAACTGCTTGTGTTGAGCAAACATTTGTCCATGCTTCCTTACCAAAAATCTCACTTGATCCCTCGCGAAGCAAAGAAAATACCTAGATTGAAGCAGAGAGCATAGTCTATAGTTCAAAAAAGTTTGGATCAACCCATTCATTGGTCTCCCTCCCAACCACTAAGGTTCTTTCCAACTTAGCATGCTCATCGACAATGACATACGGAGAGGATCTCTCCTTAGTGATCTCCACCTACGCTGCCTAAAAGCATTGCTGAGACTCTTCATTTTCCTTTACTCCCGCAAAGAGTTTAGCATACCGGCGAGAAAGATGGTCAGTGTGATTGAAGTCCGGTATCCTATCAGTATGGTGGCAGGTGGAGCATTGTGAGATCCATCTTCGTTATTTTGGCATAATCGATGCCAGAGAGGAACATGTTAATCCATATCAAACGAGATGACGCCTACATTGCACAAAATGGAGGATGACCACCATAAATAGAGAGGTTTACTCCGGGTGAAGAGCGGGACCTCTAAACAGACAACGGAAATCAGTATATAGTCAATAAAGGAATAAGGGTCGTTGCAGTTTGATTCAATGCTCTATAAAAAAGCCTCCTCGGTGCCCTCATATTGAAAGATGTCGCCGGCCACTTCCACCTCTACAAAGTTTCAAGATGGCTCGCCCCTCCAAGAGCTACGCTAATGTCTCATTGATCATTGAGGTGGGCATCATACTCTTTGGTGGAGGAGCATCCTCTAGGAGCAAAGGTGCGGGTGTAGTGGACTGGGGCCTCTCCTTGGGGGTAGTAGCCTCACCGGCAAAATAAGCATCAACTATATCTTACATCATTTTATTTTTATTTAAGTTTAGATCTATGTAATTGTGGATTGCTGGATGTAATTTTTACATTATTCGAGTCTATTTCTTGCTTAATATCATGAGTTATATTTGCGGTATGTTGTTAGCGTGTTAATTGAGTTTAATACATGCATTGAAATAACCCTAAAGTTAGTTTGACGTAATTTTGATTGACCACCCACCTCATCAAAAATAAACACAAATCCAAGCCCCACTCGACCTAATTTCCTACTTGAGCACCTTGTAATATTTTCAACATAACTTATTAACTAGAACCTTGATTTTAGTGCACTTCAGTTTGTTTTCATCCTGACTTCAATATCTACAACATTGACGTTCACTCATTCTCCTTTTTCCTCAAAACTCTTCAATTACCTTTTACAGGAGAGTTTAATCTTGTCAAGAAAATCATGTTTGCACCCAAGCTGTGTGTAATCCACATCATCATTCACATCAACTCAAAATTGTCGCACCATCATACCATAAACGACCACCCCTCCATCTTTCCCAACTTTTAGGTTGTCAATCAAGAGTCAAAACAGTCCTCGTTTCCACTTCCACGTGAAATAACCACACATTCTTTCATATTCCTGCACATTTGAGCTAGAACTAATGCATTTAAAAGTCAAAACAATCATTTTGCCACTCTCTCCAAGCCATAGTTGGCTAGCCATCCACCTCCCCTCAACTATCGGGAATCCGGGATACCTATCATGCAATCTATAATAGGAGTCTTGTGTTGTAATTGGAATGACATAGAATGATATAAGAAATAGAGTGATGCCTTATATTCACCATTATGTGTGAACTTATCCTGCGATCACCTTTCTCTAGTAAAAGGACCTCTAGAATGAGTGATGATTAAACCCTTTTTTTGGACCTCCAAGGAAGGGACAACACCAACAATGGCAAAACATTGTCCGTGGACCTGTGGTGATCAAATTCAATTAGGAGCAAGTAGCAGACTATTCGTGCAGATCAAGCCTCCATCTCGATAACTTTTGGTATCTTGCTTAGTTTATTAAGGATTTAATCATATGATTTGAATCATTCTTCCAATAACTTACGTTTGTTAACTTATTTTTTACAAAAGATAACTCTTGAAATTAACATTTTTTCAATACTTAAATATTAGCCCTTTCTTTTTATTTTAAGATCTTCTCTAGTCATGGGTGTTGGTGTAATTTCGCTTCCGCCTTCAATTAAATTGGTAGACATTTTTCTTAGTGTTCTAAAAAAGGATCCTTCAATTTTGCTCTGTACGCGCAATGCATGTTTTTGACATTCACATGTAGTAATCATAAGTTCAGATTAACCGAATGCCTGTTTATAATGGTTGTCCAATCACCAAGTGGTAATTTAATGTATTATGCCCGACTTAGTGCATGTGTGATTAGCAAACATTATAAGTTTGAAAGATAATATTTTACTGTCATGTAATGAACTTCTGAGTGTGAAATTCATATAAGTTACTGCGATGAAATGCTATCACTAGCATCTTTACAGAAATCTCTAAGGCCTACTTTTTTTACTTTCCTGCTTTACCCTTGACTTCTCCTAATTACAATATTTCATTAAACCTATTAATTATATAAATATAATATAACAATAATTGTAAGAACAGAATTTATATAAATACTGAACAATATAATTAAAATATAATGTTTCAACAAAATTTTATAATCAGTTTAATATAATTGTTTTAAAAAAAAATTCAAAGCAACTTCCTTAAAGCTAATAATGACGCCTCCCCACGCTTTATTGAATCCTCTTGTTTTTGCGATCCATAAGATCAAATAAAAAATTAAAATGGTAATAATAACTAATCATAACAAAAACATTTAGCTTAGAAAGTGATATAAAAATATTGCACCTTAATACCTCAAAAACATCGCAAACTTTGTCTGCTTCAATATATACAAAACCCTTTACATGATCAAGAGCAAATACTGAAAATATCAGCAGCTTCTTTCCAATTTTCTGCAAGTCCACAAATTTCTGCATTAAGCAAAAGGCTGCTTGCCTTTCTCGTCCCATCTAACAATGTGTAAAAAAACAAGGAAAATCAGTACAGAATTCAAAATAAGTGACAAAATCTAACAGAATATTCAAGGTTAGACAATGCAGACCATGCATTTAACCCTCCAAACAGAGAGATCTTTTGTGGCATGAGCTACCAATTCAGAATCATTGCCAGTTTTAATGTCCTCATCAAATGAAACAAATCCTGAACCACGGTACCTCTCCTTGATTGCTTCCTCAAGCTCATCATCATTCATCTCTTCCTCCTTGATAAAGAATGGGAGCGGACTAGACTTTCCAGGTCCCTTCATCACATTCTTGACCTCTTTTGTGCCAATATCTGGCAACTCTTCCCATAACAAGAAGAGCAAACAACATTAGATAGATCCATCAACTCAATCGTGCAGTACAATGAATGTAACATAAAATAAGTCTTTTCACAATCTATTACCACAATTGACCTAATCATATTCATACCTAAAGAAATGCAACAACTTCCACATTGGAAGGAAACAAAAGCTTTAGAGAATATAAAGAAAGCTGTGGAAAGTAAACAAGACACTACACATCATAGTCTACAAAGCAATTGCAAAGAAGTAGACTAAGAAAACCCTACATTATATATATATATAATAAAGATATTTCAAATTTGGTAGAGGACAAAAGTCCTTTGCAAATCAAGGTGGGGGAAGAGAGAGAGGGGGAAGAGAGAAGGAGGGGAGAGAGAGAAAGAGTGGGAAGAGGGAGGGGAGAGAGAGCGACGTGGCGGATGAAAGAGAGAGGGAGGGGAGAGAGAGAGGGGTGTGGCGGAGAGAGGGAGAGAGAGAGGAGAGAGCTTTAACGTTAATTAATTCCCAAATCTATATATATACTAAAAAATTTATATTTAATGTTAAATATATATATATTTACTAAAAAAAGTATATATATATACACGAGAATCTTCGCACGGGCTACACCCGTGCTCGATGCTCTCGGGCGGGCTTCGTCTGCATCAATGCGGGCTTCAATGCGCTGGGGTGCGAGCGGCGAGGCATTCGTGATGTTCACGGGCGAAGCCCGTGCAATCGAGAGTAGCGAAGATGGCCGCAACACGGGATTTATGCGGGCGAAACCCGCATTGATGTGGCTGAAGCCCGCATTGATGCGGCCGAAGCCCGCATTGATGCGGCCGAAGCCCGCATTGATGCGGCCGAAGCCCGCATTGATGCGGCCGAAGCCCGCATTGATGCGGCCGAAGCCCGCATTGATGCGGCCGAATCCCGCATTGATGCGGCCGAAGCCCGCATTGATGCGGCCGAAGCCGGCATTGAAGCGGCCGAAGCCCGCATTGACGCGGCCGAAGCCCGCATTGATGCGGCCGAAGCCCGCCCGAGAGCATCGAGCACGGGAGTAGCCCGTGCGAAGATGCTCGTATATATACACACACACGAATAATTACCAAAACTTCCCCTGGAAGAAAGCATAATTACATATTGCAGCCCTCTTATTATTGAAATTACAAAAACCTCCCCTGAATGTTTTAAAACATTAACATTTACCTCCCCTGAAGTTCATATTTCATAACATTCATGAACAAAATACCCCTCTGAAAATGTACTCCGAATGGGGTATTTTTGCGCATGAATGTTATGAAATGTGAACTTCAGGGGAGGTAAATGTTATGTTTTGTAACATTGAGGGCGGGTTTTTGTAATTTTAATAATAAGAGGGGTGCAATCTGTAATTTCGCAAACTTAGAGGGGAGGTCCCGGTAATTTCCCATATATATATATATAGTAAATGAATCAGAAAACTGGTACTCAACCCAATTTGAAGTACAACATTTTACCTATTCTAAATTATTAATTAACTCAATAAATAAATTTCATAGGCAATGTAGGTGTGCAGAAGTCGTGGTAAAAGAGCAGAAATGTTACACGAGCAATTACGTGTAATCTAATCCAGTCAAAAAGCAATATGATTTGGACCTAACACAATTCAAAAGAGAACATTTTCAATCATTTCAATTTATAAGAGGGAAAAAGAGGGTTCACGACCTAAATCAACATCCTAATCACCCATCTATCTCAGCGACTAAGAATTAGCAATTGACACGGGAAGAAATTATAGAATACCCGGGATCTTACAGAAGGGAATAATAAGTTGCATGGAACTCTTATGTATTGGATATTGAAGAAGTATCGACCTTGGGATGGGCAGGTACTTGACCCCGAGCTTTTCTCAATTGCTCCCCACCCCACGGTCTAATGTCAACAATTGGTCTGACATACTAATCGAGATGTAACTTGATACATGGTATAAACATGTTTTGATTAATTGTACAAGAGAGTGCCTTCACTCCCAACATGAATGGAGCATTACGAAGACTCGCATGCCATGGTCAACGCCCTTAGATGAGAAATTTATGCACATGAAACAAAGTCTCCAATTCTAGCTCTGAGTTTCTTCAGCTCCAGTATCTCCCTGGAAAAGGAACCATCGGCCACCAATAGTGCAGTTGAGCAACAATTGTCGCAGCTTTTCCTAGCTGGCAACCAACTACCGTACCCAGACGATTGGAACTTCAAATGTTTGAGGGCAATGATATGATTGTATGGATCTCCCGTGCCGAACAATTCTTCGAACTCCGACATATATCAAAAAGGCAAAAGGTCCCTTAGCCATGATTTGTATTGCAAGATCCTCCCTTCATTGATTATATTGATTAAGAACCCCTAATTCCTTTATGACAAGGGCACCACTTGCATATGAACTCCACACTACAAGTGACATGAAGTTGGAAACGCATTCAAGCATTCATGTATCATCCATCAACTGGGAATTGTGGATGCCTACATCGACAAGTTTATAGCATTGTTCATGCACGCCCTGGGACTAAGAATGGCCAGCTACTTGATCTATATTATACATGGGATACAAATTAAAATTTGATCTCGCCTAAGCACACCTCTTTAACCCAAGCAAAGGAAAGAGCTTACGTTTTGGAAGTCAAGCTTAATGTCACTTATAAATGAGAAACCAATCAATATATAATCACCCCTACTACCACATCCACATTCAAATAAAATTATTGAGTTGAACCGGAATCGGTTACAATTGATTCGACTTAATTGGAATCAATTCAATTTGACTCTAATCACATTTCTAGTAGATATTGAGTCTACCCTGAATCGCTCGAAATATGATTTGAATCGGCTCGAATTAATTAAAATATTATATACTTATTAATATATTATTATTTTAAAATTAAAAACACTAAAGTATAAATCTAAACTAAGGGATTAATGTCTTAAAAGGCTTCATTTACTCAATTTCGAGCCAACTCAATTTAATTTCGAGCTGACTCGGAATAAAGAGAAAAATTGCTCAGTTTCGAGCCGATTCAATTTCGAAATTAGCCGACTCGAAATAATTTCGATTTCGAGTCAAAATTTTTAATTTTGAGCAGGCCCAAATCGCTAGAACTCGACTCGGAATCAGCCCCTACCACAATGACACCAACGCACCATGCATCTCCAGTCTCCACACCACCAATATTAATTTCACCCCCATCAAATCGCATCCTACCTCTCAAATATCCATCCAAGAGTCACTGGTCCTCAGTAGCAAAGGGTTGTGTTTTTAACATTCGGCCTTACTCTCTTTGCATGATTTCCCAATCAAAGAACTTTCGGCTCATTGGCGATGATGAAGTGATAACAGCATAGTATACATTGAGGCATTAGAAATTGACGACTCATGCCCCGCCAGGGAGGCGACTGCTGACTACACCCAAATTTAGCTTATTTTATATTCCGTTGGGGGTATTTCCATCCCATGCACCATGAAACTTCACGCAACTTCAAAATACAATGATCGTGTTGATGATCGATAACGGCGTAAGCAATAATTTCATCACACATAATCTAGTTCATGGCATGAACGTACTAGTCAAACCAACATTATGCTTCCATATTTGCCTTGGGGATGGGCATCAGTCACCTACGGGTAGGAAATGTTGAGACATCGTTAAAAATTTTGATTTGTGCTCGATCTGCACAAATTTCTAAATCTTTTATCATTGGAGGTATTCATGTGATCTTGAACATCACTTGACAGCAAACACTGTGTGAAGTGAGGATTAATTTGTATTCACACATTGTGCCCATTTTGCATGGCTAGGAACTAGCCATGCTCTCTGCGGAGATGTCTCAATCGCATGTACACCTACCACCTTACATTCGCTTGTAAAGTCAATAAAGGTCGATTTTAGCTCCACACTGGGGGCCACCTCACTCGGAACGAGACCAATAACAATTCTCTTGACACATTACAACCATAATAGCATTCAATGAAAACACTTCTTAGACAAGTACGCATTTGTCTTCAACAAGTTGTAAGGATTATCTCCTCAGCACTTCGATCACCACATTCAACTCCGCTTAGGGGTCCAAGCACTTTACATATGATTGGGGAGATAAGGTCACAGACACACAAAAGATAAAATTAGTGCTTTGCGGACAAAATTCAGGTCGACACATTGTGCCGAGTCAAAGCCTTTTTTTAGCCCAATTCTTGTCTTTAAATTAGATGGATATGGAAATTTTGAACCACAAACTTAGTCATGCCATCATTGTAGATAAGTAACCAATAACAATGATTCAAGACATCTTCAATAAGTTAAAAGAAGCAACATACTTTTTCAAGCTTGAACACTGATATGATTACACACCCAGATTTGGGTTCATTCATACAATGTGTCCACAACAACCTTTTGCACTCATGACGATCATTTGAGTTGTTACTCGTGTATTTTGGATTGACCAAAACTCTAACCACCTTCCAATTCACTACGAATAAAACGGTCAACCACATTTACATGACTGTCTTAATTTTCTTTGATGATATTCTTGTATATAATCATTCTTTGCAGACCCATTTCTCTCATCTGACTGTGGTCCTCAACACACTGGAGCAACATCACTTTTGTGTAACCCACAAAAAAGTATTCTTTCATGCGACGATGAGTAGCTTATTAGGCCATATATCTTGGAACAAGATCATGTGATATGTCCAAAAAAATTGGCGTTGAACTTCAATAGCCAAGGTCACACTCCATAAATCTATTTACGGCTTCCTCGGTCTTATAGGATATTATCTCTGAATCATCAAAGACAGTGGCAAGTTGGCACGCCCACACACAATACCTCAAAAAATGAGCATTGCCATCCCTTCATTGAGCAGCAGAGGCCGATGAAGAATCTGTGGCCCTACAAGAAGCCTTTTTATCGACCTCAGTCTAATGATACCCAATTTCAACAAAACAGTCATCATGGAAGGTTATGCTTTCGTCTCAAGAATCGAGATAATTCTCATGAAAGAAAGTAAAGACATTGCCTACTTCAATAAAGCATTCTTGGGCCCGGGTCGCACCAAGTTGAACTATGATGCCAAATCTAAGGTTTTGGTTCTCTCCATCCCACATTGGCAACCATACCTTACGGGTTGATACTTCTTGGTATGTGTGGGCAATCACGTCTTATGTTATATTGATAGCTTCTTGAAAAGAAAATATTGCGCCAGCTCAATAATTGTAGACAACCAAGTTATTGTGGTATGATTTGACATCAAAAACAAGTTCAGGGCAACTAATATCTATGAAGCAGGGATACTTACAACAGCCTTACGTATCGAATCTGAAACATTTCAGAGTCGGGAAACTCTCGGAAACTCTAGGAAACTCGTCCTCGAAACCGCACCACAAGGGTACGGTTTTTGACCGGCCAAAACCGCACCGAAACCGTACGGTGCGGTTTGGTTTCGGTGCGGTTTGGTTTCGGTGCGGTTTGGTGTCGGTTTTGGCGGTGCGATTTCGGGTTTTGGCAGTTTTTTGGGTCTTTTGATTTGGGATTTTTTTGTACAACCAAAACACATGAGTGTCAGCTACTAACTATTTAAATATACACAAAGATACATGAGTTCTATGCAATCTAGCACACAAAAATATAATAAGACATGCAATGCAGCAAATCTGCTTCAACCAATATTTCATACCTAAAATAAAATCAGAAAATCTGCTTCACCAATCACCAGTCACCGATCAAACCTAAATGGGACAAAATATGCTTGACTGCTTGTCAAAAAACAAAACCCAGAAAATATGCTTCAGGCTTTCAGCTTCACCACTTATTAAGGCTAAATCTCAACTATAAACAATGTTCAGCTTCACAAGATTTTAATAAATTTGTGAATATTTCACAAACGAAGCTTAAACGGTACTGCCAAACCCATTTTTTGAAATTAAAATCTATTGGTATAGGAAAAGTGGATGATGGGTGTGAAAATACCTGAATCTGGGCAAACGAAGCCTTAGCAGCGTTGGGAGTGATTTCTCCAACAAGGGTTGAATTCTCCATCAAGGTCATCAAGGAGGAGGATAGCCAGAGTGATTTCTTCAGGAGTTTAGTTTCCCTCAAAAAGTCAAAAGTGATTTCTATAGGATCGGCACCTCGCCGGAGTGATCGTCTAGCAGGAGTAGTGCTTTCGCCGGAGTGATTTATAGAGCCCGATAGATATCGCAGGCAGGAATGCTGAAAAACCTCACGGGAGAAGAAAATAAGGAGAGGGATGGTCGCTGATCACGATTCACAAGCCGAACGCCAGAACTTCAGAACTTGCGAACTACGGAAGCCAGCGCCGGGCTGTCGCTTGTCGGTTTTTGCAGTCGCACCTCGCCTCGCTTAGGTTTTAGACTTTTAGTCAAACACACATTTAGACATTTTACATTTAGTGTATAAATGATTAAAAATAAGAAACAATGAGTAAGAACAACAGAACAGGCGAACCACAAAGGGGGCAGAGGTGCGGTGCGGTGCGGTTAGGCCTGTGTAGAATGGCATCTTATAATAAATATTAATGTATTATACTATTATTGTATTAACCGCAAAGAGGGCAAAAATTATATTAGCATTAAATAATAATATTAATGTATTATATTCGATATATTACTCATTACGGCTCGGTGCGGTTTGCCCGGTTTTGAGGAAGCCAAAACCGAACCGCACCGTGCAAGGTGCGGTTTTCACACCCATAAAACCGCACCTCACATTGTCGGTTCGGTCTGAAATGCGATGTTGTTTTACGGTTTTCGGTTTTTCTGCACAGGCCAACACCAAGTTGAATTATTAAGCCAAATCTAAGGTTTTGGTTCTCTCCATCCCACATTGGCAACCATGCCTTACGGGTTGATACTTCTTGGTATGTGTGGACAATCACGGCTTATGTTATATTGATAGCTTCTTGAAAAGAAAATATTGCGACAGCTCAACAATTGTAGATAACCAAGTTATTGTGGTATGATTTGACATCAAAAACAAGTTAGGGGCAACTAATATCTATGAAGTAGGGATACTTACAACAGCCTTACGTATCGAATCTGAAACGTTTCAGAGTCGGGAAACTCTAGGAAACTCTAGGAAACTCGTCCTCGAAACTCTCAGAAACATTTTAGTTTAATTTTTAATTAAAAAAATTGAATACTCACGGATACTTTCAGATATTGCCAGAAACGTCTGAGTATACTCAAAAATGCCCAAAAAATGGTTTTGGATGGTGACATGGAAAAGACATGTGAAAAAAAGTGTAGAATAGTAAGTGGTGGAATTCAATTGATTACATATTTTTATGGATACGATACATTTTGTGACACAAGCCTTGTTTTTATTTAATATATGATGCATGAGATATAATGATGAAAAAATTGAATAAGAAGTGAATGTTACACATGTCTTCATATTAATTTGTACTCGTATTTAAATAATTAAAATTTTCAAAAACGTATGTGTATCCTAAGTTTTATGAAAATCACGTTTCATGTATCTATATCGTATCGTATCCCATATTTAATGCAGGGTAGGTTGTGAATGATGGATTCCCTAAAATGTAACCCTAAGTTGAATGCAGTGCACTTTCTGACAAGTATGTGTATCCTAAGTTTTATGAAAATCACGTTTCATGTATCTATATCGTATCGTATCTCGTATTTAATGCAGGGTAGGTTGTGAATGATGGATTCCCTAAAATGCAACCCTAAGTTGAATGCAGTGCACTTTCTGACAAGTCTTAATGTGGGTGCAAATACAATATACTGTCTGATTAAATTAAAATTAAGCAATTAATTAAAATAAAACTTGATCAAGAGCACATTCGTTCACAGATAATGGAATAAAAAGAACAAACACTAAGCGTGTGATGAATTGAGGCATAAGTAACGTAAGCGTGTAATGAATAAATCATGCAAGTCAGACAATCTCATAGAAGAACAAAAATATGTTATCACATACACTAAATATACGAATTGAAAAGAACAAACGCTAATTCATAGACAATAGAGGCGCAAGTAATGTAAGCGTGTGATGAATAAATCCTGCAAGTTAGAGAATCTCACAAAAGAACAAACATATGTTATCACATGCACTAAATATAGTCCAAGTAAACAAAGTACAAAAATGCAGACACCAACTATGACTTACGCATGTAGATGGCAACGGAATGTCGCATTGTGGAGATCTGAGGGTTTTTGGTCCCTCTTAGGAACGGGTGTTGCTTAGTAGAAACCAAGGAGGGCTCGAGTAGGGTAGATAACTACAGTGGGGTTGAGTATAGAGTGTTTCAATGGCTAGAGAGGGGCGTCAACTGGCTAGGGAGGCATGGCTGGCGTCGAGTAGAGGTGGGGATGGGATGGTTGTCACTGGATTAAAGTTGGGAATGGAGGCTGGCGTCATGTAAATGTGGAAATGGGCGGGAGGTCAATGCATTGAGGCAAGGAGTGGCAGGCTGGAGTCGGACTGGGGACATAGGAGGGTACTGGAGATGGGAGTTGGTGGTGGTCGGGACTGGAAGTGAAGACGAGACTTGCGGAGGTTCGGGAAGGGGGAGGGGAAGCGGCTTACAGTAATGGAGGGAAGTCGGTTGCAGAGGCGAGTGCGGGCGGGGCTTGCGGACGGAGCTTGCGGACGGGGGAGAAGGCAGCGAACAAGAGAACGGCGGGAAGGAGGGGCTGAGGACGACGAAGCCTCGGAGTCGCACCAAGGGAGCCTATCGGAGTCGCACTGAGAGAGGGAGGAGACTGGCGGTTTCAAAACTGGAATCAAAACCACAATCCCTCAATTGATGTTTGTCTGCGTAAAAGGGCACTCTGATCAAATGGCTCAATGTATGAACCGATTGGGCGTCAAATACAACTCGAAGCATGAAATAAATACATGAAAATGACTCGAAACGACCATCCAGACGCATCAGTGGACTCGAATCGTCCGTACGGGTAGCGGATCATTGCCCCATGCGGGAATACACATATGTGGGCAGGCGATCTCCATCCGTATCACATCCCCGTACACGTGCAACATAGACTAACATAATTGTTGACTCTCTACCATGCCAAAACAAGATAAACATCTTAATGGGTATCACCAAAGACATGTCTTGAAGTCAATTTTATCCGGACAAAAGTCAAGGCGGACATTTATCTCTCTCACATCATCGCGATACTCTGCAGCAACCTACGGGCTCAAGCCTCATTCTCTCTCCTCAGCGTGCACCTATATTAAGGTTGGTTGGTCCTAAATGTTGAATCTTTCAATCCTATAATACTCATAAAATTCGACTCTACTACTACATGAACATTTTTTTAGTAACATGATAGCCTTGTCAACAGCTATGATACTACCTTTCTAGCTAGATTATTTCAACAATTATTGATCCCATAATTAATATGAGATGGCATTGTTATGGATTTACCAACATGTCTAGCTGAATCAAAAGGAATTGGTTGCCTTTTGGTAATTATTGAACAATTGTCAAAATGCGGCCACTTTGCGCCTTCGAAACACACATACGTGGCTAACTTGGTAGATCAATGTTTGTACAAGAGATCGAGTGCATAAATGGCTTTTCACGTTCCATCATTTGTGATCAAGATCTGATATTCATGAGCTCTGCTGAGCCAGAGTTATTCAAATTACGTTGGCCTAGACTTCAAATGAGTTCAATGTACAACTCACGGGCTAACGAACAAATGGAGGCCATAAATCAATGTTGAGAAACATATCTATGATGCTTTGCTTCTGAGCATCCACCAAATTGGCCCGAAAGGATTGGCTGGTTTGAATTCTGCTACAACACTCCAGTATGTGGCGGGAAAGAGACCTTCAGTTGTGATATATGGACGACCATCGCCGGTTCTAACTACATCCCTTCCCTACAAATGTCGAGTGGAAGCCCTAGCCTTGCAATTACTTAACTAAGTCGAAATTCCGAGTCAACTCAAAGTTCATCTCCATTAGGCCCAACAATGCATGATTAATTCGAGCAAGTACCATCAACTCTCTGTGACCAGTCGGGTTCACATTCCCTGAAAGAGACATTCTTCAAAAAAAATAAGGCTCTACCATCAACTCTTTGTGGCTAGTCGGGTTCACCCAAAATTATCCACTAGCAATTGCACCCATTTCTCATTCAACGTCACAGAGGCAAAGTCGGATAGCCTACAACATCGAAAACAAAACCAAAAACACTTGGTACTTAATGTGTCATTGCTTAAAAATGTGATCGATGATTATCCAAAGAAAGCGGCTCATGGATTTTTGTTATGATACGTGACGAGTTGGACCCGCACTGGGGCCACGCGTATCAACGCCGACCACATGCGCGACCGCATGAGTGTATCTTGATGTTTTTATTATTTTATATGCATGTTTAAATTCCAGCAATGTTATGTTGTTCCCACGTGTCTAAGCCCAAGTCGGGGGAGAACTCTGTGAATCGGATTATCAACCAGGTAGCCCGATGGTTTTAGCAAGCAAAAATTTATTTCCTCCAATGACCTCTCTCCAAACTCTCTCTCTCTATATATAACCCTCTCACGGTATTCCCGTGTACCCTATTCCTGTTCGCAACCTGGCCGCTGAACCGCTCCGCCAAATCCATGGCATCGAGCACTCCCTCCCATCGTCGCTCCTCTCCCTCTCCGGTGGATCCTCTCCTCCTCCAGCCAAAGCACCTCCGGGCTCCAAGAAGGGTGAGCCAATCCTTTGTGGGATTTCCCCCTCTCACGCCCCATCACGAGATCTCAGTCGGGAGCTCATAACAACTTGGTATCAGAGCCAAATCGGCGTTCCCCTCTCTGGCACCTCCCGCGACGCCCTCCGCTCGCCACGCAGCCCACCCGCGCACACGCCGCCGCCCAGCTCGGTCGCCGGCCTAGTGCCCTCGCCGTCCGTGACCATCCAGCAGCCATCCTCCGTGGCTGATGGCGGACCTTCGCTCACCCAAGTCATGAAGCTCTTCCAGGCCATGCTCGCCACTGAAAATGAGAAGATGGAAGCCCTCAACGCTCGCTTGGACGCCCTACAGAGAGCCCCTCCTCCACGACGGCGGCCCACGCGGCCTCACCCGCAACTAGTCGGGTGGACTCGGCTCTCCCTCGCTCGGATAGTCCCCCCTTCCCTCGATCCATTCGTATGGATTTTCCATCTACGAAGGTCGGGAAGATCCCCTTCCATGGCTCACGCGATGTGATATTTTCTTCTCAAATCAGCGCACTCCAGATGAGGACCGTGTCGAAATCGCTTCGTTCCACCTCCTTGGACCGGCACAATTATGGCTTACTCAACTCTTGTGGGAACACCCCAACTCTTGGGAGGACTTCCAGGAGGCATGCACACTCAAGTTCGGACCGGCGCTGTCGGGCAATCGCCTCGGTGACCTTGTTGCCCTCAAACAATCAGGCTCCATCGAAACATACTTGGAGCAATTTCAGATGTTGTCACGTGCAACCTCCGTTTTGCCGTCGCAGCAAGTCCCACACTTCATTACGGGTCTCCCCGAACGCTTGCCTTGGAAGTGGAATTTCAGCAACGGCGGGATCTCAAGGCCGCAATGAGCCTTGCTCGAGCTTGCGAACGCCGCCTTCTGCATGACTGGCCGCCTCCGGGATGTCGTGATCACGTCGCCCACCGGCCTCCCTTTGGGCTTCTCGACCCAAAGCCACCCAGCGGGGAAGAACAACCGCGTCCCACTTTCCGACGCCGCTTGTCCCGGCCCGAAATGGCAGCTTGCCGCGAAAAGGGTTTATGTTTCAACTGTGACGAACCATTCACCCCCAGTCACCGGTACAAGCGGTTATTCTGGCTGGAAGTGGATGACCCATCTGATGATGATGACAACGGAGTCGATGACACCGGCACGCCACAACTCTCTCTTCATGTCATGGCGGGACCTTAAGAAGGGTGCACCATTCAGATGTATGTGGATGTAGGCGGAACGTCACTCTTAGCCCTCATTGATACGAGCAGCACCCACAGTTTCATTCGTCAGGATATGGCCATCAGTTTGTGTCTTCCTTTCGCCTCCCGTAGCCATGTCAAGGTGGTCGTGGCCAATGGCCAGCAGATGTGCCCAGGAGTTTGTCGGCGTGTGGCTTTTACAGTGGACGGGTACAACTCCCAAACGGATCTCTTTCTGGTGGATCTTCGCGGTTTTGAGATCGTTTGGGGCGTTCGTTGGCTGCGTACCTTGGCCCCCTCACGTGGGATTTCGATCGCCTCACCATGTCCTAGCACGAGGGCTCTCACTTGGTTCAGTGGCAAGGCGAGGAACCGGGACAGTCTCCCTCCTCCTTTTTGGTGCAGACCGAGCCTCTTTCCGCTCTGGTGATGAAGTCGGACAGACACCCACCGGATCTTTCGGACCTTCTTCACGTATTCTCCGACATATTCAACCCACGCTTGGGTCTTCCACCTCGCCGCCGACAGGACCATCGCATTTGCCTCCTTCCGGGAACAGCCCCGGTTGTGTTACGACCGTACCGGTATCCTTTCCATCAGAAGGATGAGATTGAGCGGTAATGTGACCTTCTCCTTCAACAAGGTCTCATCCGGCGCAGCGTGTCCCACTTCTCCTCCCCAGTCTTGTTAGTGCACAAGAAGGAAAATTCATGGCGGCTCTGCGTCGACTACCGGGCATTTAACTCCCACACGGTCAAGGACAAGTTCCCTATCCCGGTGGTGGAAGAACTCCTCGACGAACTACATGGCGCGTGTTTTTTCACCAAACTGGACTTGTTCCTCCGGTTATCATCAAGTCCGCATGGCAGTCAGCGACGAAGAGAAGACTGATTTCCGCACCCACCATGGTCACTTCAAATTCTCGGTGATGTCGTTCGGTCTCACGAACGCGCCCTCCACTTTTCAGGCTCTAATGAACGAGGTATTCCACCCTCTCCTCCGAAAGTTCGTTCTTGTTTTCTTTGACGATATTCTTGTCTATAGCAAGTCCTGGGCAGAGCACCTGCAACACCTCCATACCGTTCTCAGCTTGGTGCCTCCAAATGCTCCTTCGGGTAGAGCTCAGTCACTTATTTGGCACATGTGGTCCACGGGTTGGGGGTTTCGGCTACGGCACACTTGTCGCTCCTTTGGTGAGCCTACTCCGGAAGAATGCTTTCACTTGGACGGACTCCGCGAATCAGGCCTTACGCACCCTACAGGAGGTATTGTTATCCGCCCCCGTTCTCCGACTATCGGACTTCTCCTTACCATTCCTCGTGGAATGTAACGCATCGGGATTAGGCTATGGCGTCGTGCTACAGCAGAAGGGGCATCCTATAGCCTATTTCAGTCGTCAGGCAGCCATCCACCATCGCAAATTGCCGGCCTATGAACAAGAACTCATCGGGCTCGCCAAAGCCATTCAGCATTGGCGTCCTTACTTATGGGGCCGCCCATTCGTCATTCGGACAGACCACTACAGCCTCAAGTACTTGCTCGAACAACGTCTCTCTACGGTGCCACAACAACGGTGGATAAGTAAGCTTCTCGGCTTCGACTTTTAGGTGGAATATAAAGTCGACGTGCTTAACCGCGCCGCTGATGCCCTCTCTCGTCGGGACACTCAACCCGCGGCCTCGCTCCTTGCCATCTCATTCTTGACGGCCGACATTCTCTCCTCGCTCCGCCAAAAGATCCAACTCTCTCCCAGTCTGTACGAACTCCTCCATCGTGTAGAAACCGGCCTCACGGATCTTCAGTGGACAACCCGCCATGGTCTTATTCTTTACCGGGATCGTGTGTATGTGGACGTTGCATCTCCACTCATTCCCAAAATCTTGGAGGATGTCCATTTCCGCAGTCATGAAGGCGTTCACCGTACACTCCTACGTCTGCGCCTGGAATTCTTTTGGAAAGGGATGTGCAAGTACGTCCACGCCTTCATTACGGGTTGCGCAGTATGTTAAAGAAATAAGGCGGATCATCTTCTTTCGGAGGGTCTACTCCAACCCCTACCGGTGTCGACACAGATTTGGGCGGACCTCTCCATGGACTTTATCGAAGGGCTGCCTTCTGTCCGCGGGAAATCTGATTTGATGGTGGTGGTAGATCGTTTCTCGAAAGGAGCTCATTTCCTTGCCTTGGCACGACCGCTCCTCGTCGAGAACGTCGTCCGACTCTTTTTCCAGGAGATCTTTCGCCTGCACGGCATGCCAGAGACTCGTCTCGGATCGCGATCAGGTTTTCACTAGCAATTTCTGGAAGGAGCTCTTCTCCCTCAGCGGCACCAAGCTCGCCTTTTCCTCGGCCTACCACCCTCAGTCTGATGGCCAGACAGAGGTGGTGAACCACACTGTCGAGATGTATTTGCGGTGTGTCACCGGCGATCGTCCCCGAAATTGACCTCGCTGGCCCCCTTGGATAGAGTATTTCTACAACACTGCATACCACACGGCGATGAAGACCACACCTTTTCGACTCATCTATGACTGGGAACCGCCACACCTCTTGGCGTACACTGGCGGCTCAGCCCGGTTGGACGTCGTGGACCGGGAATTAGAAGACAGGGATGAGTTCTTGAATACAAACCAGAACCGTCTTATACAGGCTCAGCATCGCATGGAAGTCGCCTACAACCGTGGTCTCCGCGAACTTGCCCTCGCCATCGGCGATTGGGTTTGGGTGCAACCCGCCTCCAACAAATTGGGACCCCAGTTCTTTGGCCCTTTTCTGATAACGAAACGCATTGGTGACGTGGCTTACCGCCTTTGTCTTCCCCCGGAGGCTCGCATTCATGATGTGTTTCACATCTCTCAGCTCAAGCTGTTTGTGGGCTCCCGCCGTCTGCTCCTCTAGTCGAGATTCCGGTCCAGCTTGAGGACAAGCTGCCTCTTGACGAGGGCAGCGATGTTATGAAACGTGACGAGTTGGACCCGCATTGGGGCCGCACGTATCAGCGACGACCGCATGAGTGTATCTCGATGTTTTTATTATTTTCTGTGCATGTTTAAATTTCAGCAATGTTATGTTTATGTTCCCACGTGTCTAAGCCCAAGTGGGGGGCGAACTCTGTGAACCGGTTTATCAACCGGGTAGCCCGATGGTTTTAGGAAGCAAAAGTTTATTTCCTCCAACTACCTCTCTCTCTCTAAACTCTCTCTCTCTCTCTCTCTAACCCTCTCACGGTATTCTTGTGTCCCATATTCCTGTTCGTGACCTAGCCGCCGAACCGCTCCACCGAATCCCTCCCATCGCCGCTCCTCTCCCTCTCGGGTGGATCCTCTCCTCCAGTCATAGCACCTCCGGGCTCCAAGAAGGGTCAAGTCGATCCTTTGTGGGATTTCCCCCTCTCACGCCCCGTCACAGGATCTCAGTCGGGAACTCATAACAATTTTCCCAGAGACAACTAATATCTATGAACATGACACAATACTCTATACTTGCCGCATCAACTAAGAAAATCTCAAGGTCAACCAAGTAATCTTTCATTGGTTCGGTCGAGCAATCACCAAAGTATCTTGGGTCGTTGCCACAAAATTTGTTAACCATTCTAATCTTCTTTCTAATAGACAAGGCAAGTCTCCCTGGAAAAGGAACTGTTCACTCTCACTAGCTCTCATACAATCAATACTTGGAGAGTATAATGAGGAGGCATCGCAAACACCTCATGGGGAAGTGGGCCAAGCATAGATGCTTCAAAGAAACGGGTGGCCACGTAGGGAAGGGAACCCATCTAAAAAGCACCATCTAGACCAATTTTGGAAAAGAAAATTCATATAAATTGGAGAAATAATTAAGTGGTGTACTAATGAACACTCTAGGTCTTAGCAATATATATTCAAGTATATGGAAGTTTGATGTATCTAATTTGAAATTCAAGAAGTATAGTGCATGGACTAGGCGGGAGTTTGCTTTTAGTTTTTCACCACTATTCGTGTGTGATCTCTCTACAACATGGAATCAGAATGAACCACCAAAGCTTTTTCATGAGTACTAGTGCTAAAAAAGACAGGACTAAGGCCTCATTTATATATATGCTAACATACTCACATTGAGGCATGGAAAAAAATAAACAATGTGAATATTTGAATGAAGAAGTGGATAATGCACACAGATTGAAACTAGAGCTGCATCAATTGGATCAAAAGATATTGCCAAACTTTGTATGCACACCCACACACAAATGAACCCAATGAATGTGAATCAAGTTCACTTTCAATATTAATCAAAATTCAAAATAGACAACAGGGCACACAAGTTATAAAAAGAAAAACTCGTGATCTCGCTTTTGGAAGAGTTCACATTTCAATAATAAAAAGAAAGCGTACTAAAGAGAGTTTAAATTTTACTAAAAACGAAATTAAGTGGAGACCATTCCAAAAAAAGTTAACTTATTAAGCATAAAGTACACTCTCATGGACATCTTTACATTTGCATATTTGATTAAACCTCTTTGACCAAATGCCTAGACGTGCATGTAAATTTTAAGAAATATCAATCAGTGTAACCTACTTATATTAAAGGCACCACAATTTTGTCTAGTCGCACCGCAATTTCTTCTAATATAACCTTTAAATTACTCACCAAAATATACTAGTCACACCGCACTAACTCGCACCGCAGTTTCTCCATTCCCAGGTCTTCGCGCAATCACCCGGCGGCATAGCCTCTCTCGCGAGCTAATCTCACTGGCGAACTCGCACCCGTTGTCGCCGATCCCATCAAGGCAGTCGTGCACTCCATCCATGTAGGCGTTGTTCGGCTATCCGCCGCTCCGGATCGATCTTCGAAAGGCCCTAGGTATCCTCAATTTATTTACCCTGCTTCTCTCTCACTGAGCTCGATCTAGGCAGTCGTGCACTCCATCCATGTAGACTTTGTTCGGTTATCCTTCTCCATCTCTAAAAAATTTTCTTCTACCCGCCCTCCTACCTCGACCCCCACCCCCAAATTTTTCAGCCCTACTCGCGATCTCATACGAGACGACAATGCCGCCAAGCCCCAGTTCGTCCTCGTCTTTGATCCATCGGAGAAGCTATCCTCAAGTACTCCTTCAAAGCATGTCATCGCTCCCATCCCCAACTCTGAGATATATATGTGCCATAGACATCCTCTGTGGGGAAGAAAAGCCCGAAACAAAAAAATCTCTTCTAGCTTCAAATCAGTCAATGAGAAGAATTATGATATTGTTGGTAGGAATAAAAAGAATCCAGATAGTAGAGAGAAGGAGAAGAGGAACACGAAGAGAAGGCATGATGAAAGCAATAGGGAGGATAAGAGGATTTGCAGTCAGGCCCGAGTGATTTGTCGATGCAGTGCAAAGAACTCAACCTTCTATCTCTGTTAAAAGCGGTGCCTTTAACAAAATTGCGGTGCAATTAATAAGTATGGGTGTCTTTAACCATTCAAAAAAAAGTATGATGCATTTAACGAAGCGGTGCGACTAGACAAAAATGTAGTGCCTTTAATAGCTCCCTTTTTAATTGCAAGATCAAGTTTTATTAGAAAATCATGCATCATAAGACACCCGCTCAATTTGGTCACTTGAAATTCCGTTCATAAGTAAGGAATAGTGAAGGGATAACAATTGTAAATGTGGCATTTGCGTGAGTAAGAACTATCGAAAGGATGACAGTAAATGTGGCATTTGCGTGAGTAACTATCAAAGGGATGACAACTGTAAATATGACATTTGCAGAGAACATATTTAAATAGTTTGGGCATCTAGAAGAGAGAAAAGTAAGCACCAATAGATCTAGAAAGATATAAGAAAGAGAATGCATAATCATTTGAAATTAAACAAGATTTTACCATATACAACTTCAGAAAGGATGATTTCAAGAAAATCATATATGTATAATTATGTGTATAATTATACATTAAATTTGATCTTTACCAAAAATATCCCTCGGCTCTAAAAATAATGCTAAATGTTAGACGAACTGAACTTGCTATGTATTTTGTTCGACTTTATGTTAAAGCATTTGTAAGATATATGCTAGTTGGCTATTTTCACAAATTTAATAGAAAAGTTCAATTCACTATCTTCTCACGAATAAAACAAAAAACCACTTATGTATTTAATAAGTTCATGGAAAATTGGGTTAACATTATATACATTGTTGTAACTAATCAGCATCAAAAAAGCTATTCATTTATATATACATTCTTGTACTTCCGCTAGACCAAGTACCTTCCAATAAAAACACATAACACGGTCATAGATTGTCTGTAAAAGGAAAACTGGCATAATCAGCATCAAAAAATCTATTCATTTTATCATGGCATGGCCATAGTGCCAATGTTCCATATATCAACCCAACTTCTAGAGTTCTTTTAAGATATCTCAATATTCTTATCATTACATCCATATGAGAAGTATGTGATGAGGTAATAAACTGACTCACTATGCTCATCGTGAAGGCAATATCAGAATGAGCGATCACAAGATAGTTTACCCATCAGCCTTCGATATCGCATTGTTTTAGAGATCGGCTCTCGCTCATCTTTCATCAGCTTTATATTATGATCCATAAAGCTTATCCACATGCCGCCAAAAATGCATGCTTTTGTCAACAAATCTAAAACATATTTTCTTTGCATTAAACATATGACCATTGGCCTTTGGGTAACCTCAACTCACAAGAAGTAGCTTTATTTACCAAAAAATTTAATATGAAAAATGAAATTGGAGAACTACTACTTATGAATTCCCTTAATATCATCTCATATAAGAATTATATCATCTCATATAAGAATTATATCATCAACATATACAACAAGACGTAAACTCTATGTGTGGAGATCGAACACTGAGTACATGGTTATAGATTGTCTGTCAAAAGGAAAACTGGCATAATCAGCATCAAAAAAGCTTCTCAATTTATCATGGTATGGTCAAAGTGCCAAAGTTCCATATATCAACCCAACTTCTAGAGTTCTTTTAAGATATCTCAATATTCTTATTATTACATCCATATGAGAAGTATGTGATGAGGTAATAAACGGATTCACTATGCTCATCGTGAAGGCAATATCAGAATGAGCGATCATGAGATAGTTTATCTGACCCATCAGCCTTCAATATCGAATTGCCTTAGAGATCGGCTCTCACTCATCCTTCATCAGCTTTATATTATGATCCATAAGGGTTATCCACGTGTCGCCAAAAATGCATGCTTTTGTCAACAAATCCAAAACATATTTTCTTTGCATTAAGCATATGACCTTTGGCCTTTTGGTAGCCTCAATTTGCAAGAAGTAGCTTTATTTACCAAAAGTTTTAATATGGAAAATGAAATTGAAGAACTACTACTCGTGAATTCCCATAATATCATCTCCTCTAAGAACTATATCATCAGCATATACAGCAAGAAGTAAACTCCATGTGTGGCAATCGAACACCGAGTGGTCAACTACGCGAACCATTCAAACCATGCTATAAGAGATTATTTCAGACCATTTAATAATTTTTCAACTAGCATAATATTTGAGAACACTCCGGGTGAGCAACAAATCCAAGAGGTTTCTTCATCTGGGACACCATATAGAAAGCATGTGATAAATTTAGCCAATGCAGTGTCAACTATGAGAACAGCAAGGAAAATAATTAATTATATATTACTGATTTTCGCAGCTGGAGAAACTTTCTCTACAGAATCCACTTCACATGTCTGAGTGTACCCTTTGCAACTAAGTGAGCCTTTAGATGATCTAAAGAACAATCAGGATTTACTTTGATTGTATCAACTCATTGGCAAGTGGCAACAATAACTTTCTTTCCTTCGGGGAAAGAGAGACTCCCAAGTACAATTAGCCTCTAGGGCACCCTTTCATTCAACCATTGCCAAGTACCATCCCTCTTTTGAATATTCTTCGAAATGGAAATTGTTATCAATTTGGTGAGAAATGATTGAAAACTTGGGATAATGATTCATATGAAACATAGATAGCAATAGGATTCATTCAAAGAGTAATGCATGGGCCAATACTTGAATGAGAATGGTGAATCTAAATATGTTGCCAAAATCTAGAGATTCCCCTGCATTTTTCTACCACCGACCCAATCGGTATATATGATGGAGACTTGTATGACGGAGATATGAAAGACTCGATGACTAAAACTGGGTCATTTGGCCTCGATAATAACAAACTCACTTTATATGGAAGGATGATTGAGATATCACATATGTTAAACTCATTACCCCCATTGTATCCAAAAGTGCTATATAAATCACGGGTAAGAGAATCGGAATAATAATAAATGTGGACTCGAAAAATTAGATCTTTGCAGATAACAAAACGACGGAGAATAGAGCTATACTCCTTAGATTCAGAGAATACCCCAAGATATACTTTATGGCTTTATTCTCAAGTTTGTCAACACCAAGTTGCAACTTATGAACAAAACTCGCACATCCAGCAAAAAATGAAGGGGGGGTGGGAACCTTTTTCTATGGGATAAACGATCTGGTGTGGATTATAATGTTAAGTACAACGTAACAAATCATACTAATAAGATGGCAAGCGATGAGAATAGCATTTCCAGAATATCTAGGACCATTAATTTGAAACAGCATGGAGTTAATGAGACTACATGTCAATTGTAAGTACTTCAAATGATCGAAGGGGTTGAACAGGTAGACTTGATAATTGAAGAAGTGGCATTAGTGGTCAACATGGTATTTCTCACTCAACATCGTTATAATTAACATTTAGCCTCAATAGAACTCATTATGTGCATAGAAGAAACCAACAAAACTCAATTACTATGCTGCAATAGGAACACAAAATCGGGAGGTTGAAAAACACGGATTGTATTGAGTTCACAATCGGAAGTCAAAGAAAACTTGTGTCTAGATATAGTTATACAACCGTCCTGAAGGTAAAATTGTGGGTATGTACGTGGCGAAGGTCGGAGAAAAATGATAGAGTGGGCTGGGAGGTTGTTGGATGTGAAACTAATACACTAGGTGAAATAGGATATGAAGGAGATGTTGAAGACACAACAGGTAGAACGATCTGAAGATGAATCTATCGGAGGCCCGGAACAACCAAAAGTTCATGGAGAAGAGGATCAACTAGGTCAACAGTGGACGAAAAATGAAAGAAATTGTGGATACCTAATGCTCATGTGCGCAAAATACAATAAACCTGAAAATCTTGCTTTAATATCTTGAAAAAAAATTATGTGCACCTCTTTATCATTATGCTCCACACCTTAGGCACTTCGGTTGTGGCTTTTTTCAAAAAGGCATAATATACTTTTCTCTCTTTAGTCAATTCCTTACACAAGCACGCATGTGCACACACACACACACACACACAATATATATATAACTTGATAATTACCAAAATACCCCTTGGCTTTGACCATAAACTCTAGGTTAAGATGATTTAAAGCATCGATTCAAAATTGTCATGGTGAGTTAGTTGGAGGTCGTAATGGAAAATGATAAAAATACTAATACATATTTCTTAAGTCCATGTAAACATACCCTATCAATGGCATATATTGCATTAAAACAAATTTTGACAAATTATAAGATGGATATTATCAAGGCAAAAACCAATTGCCTTTCCAAAAAAAATTGAGCAATGACACCAAAAATATAACTTCAAAAAATGATAAATTTGTGCAAGTTAGAACTCTTAAAACAAATCATTGTGCTAGTTGCAAGAACATGGAAAAAATATAGTATGGAAAGATGAAGCCAGTGAATAATTCTCACTCGTCTAAAGTGTTACAATTTCTAAAACCAAAATTCATATAGATGAATCTACAAATGAATTGCCAAATGCTGAGTAAGCATAGTAGACCACAATAGACCTGCTATAGCAATAGTTCTCGGATTTTACTTTTCACAGATAGATAAAAGGAAAAAAGAGCGTTAGAATATTCAAAACATAAGCAAATTACAACAGCAACAACAAAAATTCTCAAGTGAAAAAATGATTTAGAATGTTCTCTGCATCTTAGCTACAAAAAAACAGGAGCTTTACATATGACGAAATATGTTCGATGACAGACGCCAAAAAGAAACCCTAGGTAAGACGGCATCCATTGTGCCAAAAGCAAGCAATCGTCTGATGGTAGTAGCCATCAAGCAAGGCAGGCAATTATAAACACTATCAAGAACCGGATTTCAGTCAATGATGCCACATTGTACAAGCATAACGAAGCCTGGCGTGACCCTAATGCATTAGAAAAATGTACCAAAGAACCATACAATTACATGCATCAATTGCAGCCCTGATTCTTCTAGCGCGTCACTAACCCTAAAAGGGCTAGCCCTTTCCTAACAGCCACATGCATGTTCAAAACCCTAGGAATAGATGCGGAGTGCAGCCACAAACCGAAGTCGAAGTCGAAGTCGTCGCAGTCTTCCCACTCAAGATCATCATCTTCTTCTTCCTCCTCCATTTCAAAATCGGCGTCCTTGGCAGCGTCATCGACGAACTGTAAGATGCCAGAGCGCTTCTTCTTCGGCCGAGCGTCAGAGCTCTCACTGTCCCCGTGTGGGATCTTCCTCTTCCCAGAAGAAGATGGGGTGGCCACAGATTTCCTAGCGATCTGCTTCCCCTTCCCCTTGACGGCCATGGCCCCAGCTCAGGAAGTGCTAGCTAGGAATCGGGAGGAGGGAGGGAGGCAGTGGATGTGTACTTGCTCCCTGCCTGCACCATCTTCTATGCAATTTTTTCTTTTTCTTTTTTATTCTTTTTTCTATTTTTTTTGTCACAAAAACATTTAAGATATGAGTAAAGACGAAGGCTTGTTTGTCCGGGCCTTCGGGAACATTTTCTACGTGAACAAAAATATGAAACTAATATGTATTTGGTAAACGAGTGATAGATATGTGGCTCTGTTCTTACGGTCAATCAGGTCAATAGTGATAATACCCCGACAGCGATAGGTGCGGGGATCCGTCTCTATCAATTAATTAATGCAATTTAAAATAAACATATTATTAATTAATTAATACAAAAAATAATTATACACCATTTTTTATTTTTGTTAAAAATATCTTATCATTATATATATATATATTATTAAATTTTCATCGTTACTTTTATATATTAAATTAATTGATTTTCATCATTACTTTTCAGATTATTACTGATACAGTTGACATGTCTAATAATGACCTACAATAGTAGGTATATGAGCTTTACAAAAAAAAATTAAAATTTATGCATTTTCATAATTATTTTAAATTTGAAAATTGAGTGTAATTACTTAAATGAACATTGTATTTTATTTTTTTAATTGATTATAATATATGATAAGTCATTAGATGAAAACACTAAGGGTGCGTTCGGTTCGAAGGATTTGGGCTTCTGGTTTTGGTTTTGGATTAAATAAATCATTTGAGGCTGTTCGGATGGATGGAATTCGCCGCAGAAATGGAATTGGTGAAAACCGTGGGTTTTCATTTTTGCCTAGCGTGAATTCTTACCTCCTCGGATGATTTTTCCCGCGGCATTCTTCCTGTTCGCGCGGCGTCGATCCCGCAGAAGCAGAAGATGAAGCAAGGTGTCGATCTCGCGGCATTCTTCCCGTTCCCGCGGCATTCTTCCCGTTCGCGTCGGGGCGTCGATCTCTTCTCCTTCATCATCTTCCTCCTCCTCACCTTCTTCCTCTCCGCCGAAACCCTAAACCCCTACTTTTTCCTACTCAAAATCTAGGTTTTAGGTCATCTTCCTATGCATCTTCCTCTTCATCTTCTTCTTCTTCTTGTGCATCTTCCTCTTCATCTTCTTCTTCTTCCTCCTCTTCTTCTACCCCCTCCTATTTTTCTTCCTGTTGCTTCCTCCTTCCTATGCATAGTTTTAGGTCTGCCGACGGTGTAAGGTTTAGGAATACCTGTAGCTTCTTCCTCCTTCCTCCTTCGTGGTTGAAGATCGGTGGTTTAGGATGGCAAGACAACATTCACCTGTTGGATATGAACAGCTGAATTGCCCAAAACCAATTCCTGCAGCTCAAAAACTTCCTGCAGCCGAACAACATAATTGGAATTCAGGAAAACCAAAACCTGCTGGTTTTTGGTTTTACTGAATTCCAATTCTTCAAAACCAAAACCCACGATCCGAACGGACTCAAGCTATATTTGGTAATGGTTAATGTTTCACCAAAGTCAACTTTTAAGATGTAACTTTATTTATCGTTTGTGAATCCATATATCAATTTAACAATTAACATCCAAAATATATATATATTGAGGCTCTTTTGGGGGTTAGTGTTTACAAGTGTGGCATTTTTAAATGAACTTCAACATAGTTCTTCATTCGTTGGTGGTGATAAACGCAAAATCTTGAAAATTGAGTTTTTTCTTATATGCGTGATCCCCGACATGAGTCCCCCTTGATCCCTCTCATAATCCTCTGCTGTAAAGTCCTTCGTCGACCAGTGTTGCCCATGTCAACCACCGTAGACATCGCGGAAAACACCAGATCGCCTCCCTTCCTTGTTGGCCGACGCTTCTTCCGCACGAAGACGCCGACATTTTCTCTGCTCGACGATATAGGGCTTCTTCTTTTAGGTAATATTATTTCTCTTTCCTGATTCAATGCTTCTTCTTTTTGAGGATTTAGGATTACACATGTTTTCTTTTCTCGTGGCCCTCTCTCGCAGACGCTGACAACCTTATATTCCACCTCCCTCATTCTCCCATTGTATGGGTCTCTCCATTTCTGCGAAGGATTTGATTTTTTTAGCTTCATTTTGAAGAAGAAAAATCATTTTTTGTGTAACTAAGGAAGGTTCAGTTTAAGTTGCATGTATGACATGTGGGATTGATCTCTAAAAGCTTCAAATATATAGCTTTATACATTTATGAAGGCTTACAAGAGTCTGGTTTATATTTGGATTTGAGCATTTATTTACTCCAATAGCTACCACAGTTCTATGCTACCAAATATATAAAATTGCTCTCATGTTCATGACAACAGAGAAAACACAGTTTCTTCAAATAGCGCAACTACGTTCATGACCGCAGTTTTCAACAACTGCGTTCATGACTGCAGTTTTCAACTGTTGCGTTCACAACCGCCACAGCCTTTCCAAACATGGCTCCGGATATATGTGGGCGTGTTTACGTGCATGATATCATATGTCTTTATTATATACGAGCATCTTCGCACGGGCTACCGCACGGGCTCGATGCTCTCCGCATCGACAGTACTCTAGCATCGACGATACCTCCGCCTAAACTCGCACGCTCTAAGACGCTTAGTCAATTGACAGTGCATGGGTAGCCCACGTGCCCCGTGCGGCAATACCCCCGCCTCGATAGTGTCCCGGCGCGATGGCGCTCCCTCCGCTCGCGTACCCCCATGCGCACAACAAAATTGGGATGGGGGAGAGCACCGGGCATGGGGTTTCGCGAGCGGAGGGAGCGTCGTCGCGTCGGGACACTGTCGAGGTAGGGGTACTGCCGCCACGGGCGGATCCACGTGAAGACACCGTCGGGCAAGTGCCCGACCGTGTTTTTCGCAAACCTGCTAGGGCAGGAGCGGCAGAAGGCGATTCTCGCGATTTGGGGTCGACGATTCCTTATCTGCTGCTTGCGAAGGTCTGCGATTCCTTCTCTGCCGCTTGCGAAGGTCTGCGATTCCTTCTCTGCCGCTTGCGAAGGTCTGCGATTCCTTCTCTGCCGCTTGCGAAGGTCTGCGATTCCTTCTCTGCCGCTTGCGAAGGTCTGCGATTCCTTCTCTGCCGACAATTCCTTCTCTGCCTCTTGCGAAGGTCTGCGATTCCTTCTCTGCCGCTTGCGAAGGTCTGCGATTCCTTCTCTGCCGCTTGCGAAGGTCTGCGATTCCTTCTCTGCCGCTTGCGAAGGTCTGCGATTAAGGTGCGCTTCTTCTTCTTCTTCTTCTTTAATTTCAGGACTGAATCGACTGATTATCTTCTTCTTTAATTTCAGCACTGATTTTAATTTCAGGACTGATTAATTTCTGATTTTAGGACTGATTTTAATTTCTTATTAATTCTGATTTCAATTTAGGACTGATTAATTTCTGATTTCTTCTTCTTCAGATTTCAACACTAACTGGAGTGTTCTCAAGAAAGTGGAGTGTTCTCAACACTAACTGGAGTGATAATCAACACTAACTGGAGTGTTCTCAAGAAAGTACGCATTGAAGTTCAAGCTTACGGCAAGGACGCAAGGTCCATTCTTCTTCCTCACTTAGATCTAGGTAGGATATAAATTATATAGAGATAGATATAGATTTAGGTTTGTGATTTAATCCAGTTTGGTATAGATTTAGGTAGGATAAAATTTAACACCAATTTTTAAACACGTATTCAGCTATTTTCAAAAGAGTTTTATGATTTCAATGTTTTGTTTTGAATTTTCAAAAAAGTTTTATGATTTCAATGTTAACTGGAATGTTCCTCTTGATTTAGTCCGTCCCTGCGATGTTTGTGATGTGCACATCGATTAGCCCTAGTTGCGCTAACGGGAATATCCCGTCGGTTTTTTGCAGCGTGTTTACTTAGTGGCCAATGGAGAAATTTTTTTCTAAAAAGGGAGCATGTCAAAGTTCGATAGATTCTCAGGATTTAATTCTCACTGGTAAAAGAAGTCGCGTAGAAGAGTTCAAAATAGAAGATTTAACTTCAGATCCTGGCCTAAGAAATCCAATAAACTCCTACGATGCAAATATTCAAGAGTCAATACGAAGATATTACTTGCAGAATGGTCCTTGTCAACCTCATTTACAAAGTTTTCCCCAAACAGAAATTGGAAACAAAGCTCGACGCTTTAACAAGAATTGGTTTAACGAGTTTAAAGGCTAGTTAGAATACAGTATAGAAAAAGATGCAGCATTTTGTCTTTACTGTTATGTTTTCCCTCAAAGAGGTTGTGAGCCTACTTTTACTATTAGAGGATTCAGAAATTGGAAAGAGAAAACTGTATTGGACAGACATGTTGGAAATCACACTACTCCACACAATGCTTCTAGAAAACTGTGTGAGACTTTGATGAATCAAAAACAAGGTATTCAAATTGCTTTTGCTAGACAAGAAGAACAACAAATTGGATTATCGTGCTCGTTTATATTCTTCGATTGATTGCGTTAGATTTCTTTTACGACAAGGACTTTCATTCCGTGGTCATGATGAGACTAAAGAGTCTACCAATCGAGGTAATTTTCTTGAGCTTCTGAACTTCCTTGCGTCGCATAATGATGAGATCAAAGCAATTGCGCTTCAAAACGCTCCTCAAAATTGTCAACTTATATCGCTGAAGATTCAGAAAGAAATAGTATAAGCAATTGCAATAGAGACAACAAAACAAATTGTTTGTGAAATTGGAGAAGATTGTTTTACAGTTCTAGTGGATGAATCCCGTGATGTTTCTACAAAAGAGCAGATGTCTGTTGTATTACGCTATGTGAATTCTAGTGGCAAGATTATAGAGCGTCTACTTGGTTTTGTTCACGTAGCCGATACTACTGCATTATCCTTAAAATCTGTCATTGATTCGTTATTTATGAAAAATGGTCTCAGTATATCTAAGTTGCTTGGGCAAGGATATGATGGCGTTAGTAATATGAAAGGCGAGTTCAGATGGCTAAAAGCTTTGATTTTGAATGAAAATAATTGTGCTTTTTATGTTCATTGTTTTGCACATCAACTGCAATTGGTGCTAGTAGCTGTTGCAGAAGGAAATTCAGATATTGCCGAGCTTTTCACAGTTATTAAACAGGTTTTGAATGTTGTTGGTGGCTCTTGTAAACGACGCGACTCTCTTCGAGCGTTGGAAGTTGATCGAGTTGCTAGAGATCTTTGTTGCGGTGAGTTGGAAAGTGGTCAAGGGTTGAATCAACCTTTAGAGCTCAAACGTGAGGGAGATACGAGATGGGGTTCACATTATGTGACGGTTTTAAATTTTACTCGAATGTTTTCGTCAATTGTTGATGTACTGGAGATTGTCGTAGTTGATGGGGCAGATGGAAATCAAAGAGGCATGGCAAACGCACTATTACAAATTATCTTGACTTTTAAATTTGTATTTGTGCTTCATTTGATGAAAAACATTTTGGCAAAAACTAACGAGTTATCACAAGCATTGCAAAAAAAGGATCAAGATATTGTCAACGCAATGCATTTTGTAAAGTTGTCCAAATCCCTACTATTAAATATGAGAAATGATGAGGTTGAGTGGCAATCGTTTATGGTTGAAGTCTCTAAATTTTGTTGTAAACATGACATAGAAGTTCCAAATATGAATGAGAAGTTTGTTCAACCAGGTAGATCAAGACGCAACACACATGAAATTACCAATTTACATTTTTTCAGGATTGAAATTTTTAATGCAGTGTTGGATTGGATGCTAAATGAGCTAAATGGCCGTTTTGATGAAGTCAACACAGAATTGCTGATGTGTGTTGCTTGTCTGGACCCAAAGAATCAATTTGCTGCCTATGATAAACAAAAACTAATTCATCTTGCTGAATTATACCCATATGATTTTACTCCAATAGAGTTGCAGTTACTAGAAGGACAACTTGACATGTATATTTTTGACATGCAATCTGCATCGCCGGACATATTTTCAGAAATTAAGGGAATCAGTGGACTTCTTCAAAAATTAGTGGAATTAAAAAGAGAAGATAATTACCGGCTAGTTTTCAGATTGTTAAAGTTAGCTTGCCTCCTACCTGTTGCAACAGCTAGCGTTGAAAGAACATTTTCTGCAATGAAGATAATAAAAAATCGTCTGCGAAACAGAATGAGAGATGAATGGATGAATGATTGTTTGGTGATGTATATTGAAAAAGAAGTTGCAGATAAAATTACAAATGAAGAAATTATTTCACGTTTTTAGAGTATGTGTCAACGTAAAGCATCATGTTGATCTGTAAGTTTTTATAATGTTTTGTTTTGAATTTTCATGTAATTACATTTTATTGTAATATTGTGTTGAATATTTTCCTTACATAAATATCCCTGCAAAAAAAACGGGGGCGCTGCCCCCGAACCCCTGCTCAGGGGGCCCTACCCCCAAACCCCCCGATCGACAATACTTACATTGTGCCCGTGCGACTTTAAAATCTTAGTTCCATCACTGACTGCCGCGCGGGGCACGGGGGATACCCATGCATTGTCAATTGACCAAAGCGTCTTAAAGCGGGCGAGTTTAGGCGGAGGTACCATCGCTGCTAGGTACTGCCGATGCGGAGAGCATCGAGCACGAGCGGTAGCCCATACGAAGATGCTCGTACTCTAGGGAAAATGCATATTTTGAAAAAAATACAAAAATAAATGAATTAATGAGGATTGCATCTATTTCCTGTTTCAAATTTTTGGTCATCTCAAATGTAATTTTCTTAGCTTGTAATGAAGAAACAAAATAATTTGTTTAATATAACATACTTTTTAAGATAGAATTTTAATAAAAGGAGAACCTGACCAGCATTTGTAATTTTTTTCCTCGCCTAATGTTTCCTCTGCAACCTTCTTGGCTTACTTGGGATCATTACCGATCAGAATGTTATCAAACAATGACCATGCCCTAACTTGTCGTTTATCCAGATTAGAGAAAATAAAATAAATAATTGGTGCGTATCACTATACATGTGAAGTGAAACCATCATGAGCATGAACAGAAAGAAAACATTATGAGCTTAAATAGAATGAACTTTAAGATTAATCTTCATCCGTGTAAGCACCCTCTGGAAAGCAGGAAGAGCAAAAGTTTCACCCAATGCAACAATTAGATCTTCTCTTGTGGGATCCATTAGATTGCTCATTTTTTGGAAAAAGAATAGAGTGCATTTTCCTATGAAAGAATACATACATCCAACAAAACAATAACACTGGAATAAATACTCCCATTTGATTCAACAATTAGTTATCTCTGCAAGAGAAGTAATACATTTTTATGGCTATCTGTACATTATTGCTACACATCAAATATGGAGATTCTTGAGGAAGATAAACCACCATGGGATGCACTTGTGAATTGAAAAGAGCATGACGTGTCAATAATTGGTTATCTCACACGAATACAATCCATATAATCATGATTTCTATAACATGCTCTTTATCTGCAAGAATATTAATCGCAACAAATTTGATTGAATACCCGATCATAATTAAGCAGCATATATATATTATTGAAATCTAACTAATTGAAGGGTTGAGCTTGAACAAGAATCAATACAAATTAATGTGTTGATCAACACTTAATGATACATGCATCCGACAAGCTCTTTACAATATATTCTTTCATGACCGCGATTGACTTCTATGAACACCGAATTTAGTTTTAGCTTAAACCCGATTATACATAAGCATCATCTATCAGAACACAACAACATCGGTCAACAATCAGATATATTAAATTCTTGAACGGGTCAATATACAATCTGAAGCTTTGTGTGTCATTGGTCAAGACACATCCTTAGTCAATTCCTATCCTCAGTACTTAGTTTCATCAGGAGCCCGTTCCCGTCGCATCTGATTTTTATTTTGTCGTCGCATCCTGTGCCCTTTCCATGCATTTCCATTACATCTTGCATTTGCCGCTAACTCCACATTTGGAGCCCGCTGCTCAAAATCAGGTAATGGGATGCAAAGCTTTTTATGGTATTTGACCTTCTTTCTATCATGAAATTGTGTACAACAATATAAAATTTGAAAAGGCCATTCATATACCCATGAATCTTAATCACTTCAGAAAAGAATATTGAGACCAATTCTATCGATCATGGATCACTAACAGAGTATTGTATCATATGTATGTATAAGTAAATATATATTGATAATGTGAGAAAGAAGATATTCGATCATGATTATGGTACAGAAAAGCTGCACCTTGAAAGAGCATTCAAGGGCCAACATGATATCAAAATAGGCGTGCACAAAATATTTTGATCATAAAGCATGTATAATCATAAAATTTCATTTTTACTGCAGAGAAAGCCAATTGATAAGTTGCAATCCATATACTTTTCAGTTATGCCTAATTTCAAGTTGCAATCCATATCTTGGTAAGGCTAATCTTCAAATTCAGCAATCATTGTTTCGAAGTATTAGTTTTGACGGATGACAATTGAAGTTTTGAATAGAACAGTCATAAATTTTGGAATACAACATTCGAAATTAGAGTTTCAAAGTCCAACTTGGATATATCCATCTTATACAATTCTGGAATTTACTTGAGCTCTTCAAATGGTTGCAACAGCAGGAAACATAGAACTCATGCCAAACATTCAGAAATCACAGTAAATAATCGCCAAGCTATTTGTTTTTTAGAACAATCACTCCTCATTTGTGATATAGGTGCAGTTATAAAACGATTTACTAACCGATCAGATAGAAATCAGGCAATCACTCCTCATTTGACTAATCTAGCATGTAAGCAAGCTGTACAACCACAAAGTGGGTTTCAGGAAGAAGATCTAGTAAGTGTGGGCAGTTCTCCGTGTAATAAAACTGTGTTGTTTTCAAATAAAAAAATATTTGTGAATTCATAAGCGAAACATACTCTACAATTTATAAAAAAATAATAATATAAAAAAATTGAACTGCGTACCAATGATTCCATTTTTTTGAGTTTTTAATATATTTTTGACATGTCGTACGACTTTGATATGAGGAATCTTTTAGATCTGAGAAATTCACGGAAGACAAAATTTCATTGTTCAAAACCCGATAGTTCTCGAGACACGTTGGGTATGAGTATTCGAATACCGTGATAGTTATCTATTGGCTTAACATTGTGTGTCATGATGTGGGTGATAATTGTCCATCAGGTCCTCTGTATATATCTTCAATTTCTGTTAGAATGTGCAAAGTATCGATAATAAATTTGAGAGGAGGATTTCTAAATTGTGGTGGCAAACCTAAAACAATCGAATTTATGTATTATATTTTACAAAAAAAAGTTTGATTATAAATTTACTGCAAACTTTAAAAACGAAAAAAAATACAAATATGTAGCAATTATTTGCAATTAAAACACATGTTCAGAATAATGAAAAAAATTTAGACTACATATCAGTGATTCCATGTTTGTGGAGTTGTTCATATAGATTTGAGAGGTCAACATCTTTGATATGAGGAATCTTTTAAATCCAATATATTCACGGTAGACAAACGTTTGTTGCTTGAGGTCTGATACAACATATTAACTTAATATCAAGAGAACTTATAGTAAATAAATTACATTACACTATGAATGTTGAGTGAGGTACTGGTTATAAACATGTCCATGAGTAAAAACATAAGAAGGCAAATAGATCTCAAGTTGTTTGATGGTTTGTCTTTGAAAGAAACTTTTGATGTCTATGTTTGGTCATGGGACTGTGTAATAAATAAAATATTTTCATAAATGAGTATATCAGTAGTACATAAGTATAAGTTGAAAACAATTGAGTAGGGAAATAGGGAGGGTACCTAGGAGATGACTTTGGAAAGGAGGTTTTTGAAGACAACATTTTTTGTATAACTGTCATGATGTCCAGCGAGGGTGTCATTTTTTACCAGAACTTTTGTATTTGATGCAGTGACTCCTCTTGATAAAGCAACATAAAGTTGATCATGGGTGAAAACATGAGAAGGCAAGTAGATGTCAACTTGCTTGATTGTTTATCCTTGAGATTTATTTATGGTTAGAGCAAAGCTTAAACGGACTGAAAATGACTTGCGAGTGCGAGTTTGTTCAAAATGCATTTTTAGATCTTCAGCATTTTTGAGCAGTATACGAGGAAGGAAAACTGATTTGCCTTTATGTTGTCCCGTAAGTATTTATGCTTCAATAACATTTCTTGAAAATTGACGACAGAGGAGTCTCGAACCATTGCAAAGACCAATTCAAGGATTTAAATTTCGTAGAAGCATGATGGGGCGCCTTTTTTCAAAGATAGTTTATGCGGTGGAAGATTGCCTGGTGATATGCTAGTTAAAAACTCTTGTGGGTATAAGTTATATCTGTCATCATGAACATAATCAATGAAATAGTACGCGACTTCATCTCCAGGGAATACTTTATGACATTTTTCATTTAACTGAGCGACATTTTCATTTAACGGAGTTAACAATGTTCTGTCTTCCAAGTAATCAGAGTTGTTCACGTGGAACGTAATATCAGAAAATATGTTGTTGACTAGTACATTGACTAGTACATTGACTAAATGTTCACCTTCTCATGGAATAATCATTGAATCGGGAACACAGATCATATCATCCTCGAATGTAGGTTCATCACCATTTCCAATTCGAAGTAGAAACTTAGAGAAATATTGATCAAACAAAGCACACATATTTTAAGTTAACGAAAGCAACTTTACAGCTGACCACAAAGATGATTCAACTATATTAGCATTAATAATTTGTGACTTTGTTTCGTTAATTATGACAGGTGGAACTTGTCGAAAATCACCTCCCATGGTTACAACTTTACCACTAAAAGGTTGGTTTACGCCTAGAACATCTTGCAACAATCAATCAACATCCTCAAATACATGTTTTTGTGAAATCAACGCTTCATCCCACAAAATAGCAGGGCATTGTTGTAAGAGTTTTTGTATATCAGATTATTTGTCAAATTTGCAGAATGAGTCAGGTTCCAGAGGAATTGGAATTTTGAATTTTGAATGTGTTGTGCCTCCACCTGGAAGAAGAGTTGCAACAATTCCTGATGATGTTGTTGCAAGCACAATATGATCATCTTGTCGTAAATGTGCAAGTATAGCTTTGTACAAAAATATTTTGCCAGTGTCGCCAGGTCCATCTATGAAGATAATAGCACTTTGTCATTGTGTAATTGTTTCAATAATGGCAAATAAGGCATAACTTTGACTGAGATTCAAAGACGAAATGGTGTTCAGATCCGTATATGAGATAGGTATTAAGAGTTCATCTTCAATTAAGCTAGAGAAGTTGCTCATATTTTCAAAAACTGCAGATATTTGAGGGATATCAATCTGTGTGATGGTTTTGTTATGTTGTTGAAGAGTGTAATCTATCTCGTGAAGAAGCTTGTCATGACATATAAATCACTTATATAAGTGGAGGCAACAAAGTCTTCGGTCATTGCAGTGTAATTGTTGTTCCACAATTCCCTAACTTCTGTAGGGTTGCAGTATAGTAGAATTGTAGTAAATAAAGTTCACAATGCTGAAGACATTTGAAATTCCCTGGCCTCGCGCATACAGTAATGTAGGTTGTTGTCTCGTTCAAGTAGACCATAATGTTCAACAACTTTTTTAAATATTGAATGGATAGTAACCAACTGTCATAAGATGTTTGAAAGATTTTGGGCCTCAAATATGATATAGAAGCATGCGTAAATAAAATCTTTTGCATTAGAAGGATACACTGGGTAAATTCGTCCTATAACTTTTTGGCAGCGCCTTTATTTATGGCAAGTTCTAGAAGTCAAATTTCATGTACAGTGTTTAAGAAATTTGTTGTACAAATAATTGTGCGCTTCTTCCTGACTATTGCAAACATTGAAAAATTCAGTTAACATTGTCCTGAAATTCCGTTCATTCGCAAGAACATTGTTGACTAAGTCAGTAGTGCGAAACTGAACTTTATGTTTATCAGGCAAGTGGATTTGTAAACGGATAACTGAAGGATATGTTTGGTGCATACTAAATTTGAATATCTTCCAAAACGCTTCTTGTGGACATATCCACCGGCCGTTTATGTATTGAGATACTTCATTCTGATCATGAAGAGGCTGAACTTGGAATGCAATGACATCATGGCCTTTGTGAATGTATTTATATAAATATTTTATACTTTTAAAACTGATGCAAATCTCAACGTTAATATGCCAGTCACATTTTAACAAAAGCCATGGGTTATAAGGAACAACCCATCGATTGTCAATAACAAAATCTTGGGCACGTTGCAGCGTAAAAGAACTTCCATTATCATACCGTCGATAGATTGGTTAGGAGTTTGTTCTTTGCAAGTTATGTTCCACAATGTTTTTCGGGTAACCTTTTTTGTAGGTACCATGCTTCATGCAAGGGGAATGAGGGTTTACGTGCGCACACGAGCCATGAATCATATGACGTACAACAATGTTGTATAATTCGGGTTCATGTTCAACATGAGGAAGCCCGGCTCTAACAATCTTATCATGTTCATCTAGAGTGTTCATTTTATCATGTGCGTCAAAAATAATCAACATATGAATATGTGGCAAGCCTTTTTTTAACGCGATTACATGGCATGACTAATTGTTCTGCCTAAAACATGTTTATGGAAAATATCATGCTTTTATTTTCCGTATTTAGCATGAAATATTCGAGTAACTAAATCAGGATGATCTTGAGAGGTTTGTCCTGAATAAAGTGATTCTGTGATTTCTTGCCAAGAAGAGTTGCATGTCATTGTTAAAAATATATCTGGCCTACCATAATGCTGGGCAACTGCCATTGCATCTTGATAACGTTGGTACATGTTGCGAGGGATTCCAATAAAAGATGATGACAATATGACGCGATGACCAATATTTGCTGTAAGAGAATGATATATTGTAAGAGTTTAGATTAGTAAGCAGTCATAGAATCAAAATCTTATGATATGGATTGACAATGAACATACCTCCACTATTTTCTCCAGCATTGAGACAGTCTTGTAAGTCGCTGCACAATTCAACCCAGATTTTTTTTGTGATCCATCACAGTTTTTGAGTTTCAATTTTAATATAATTGCAACAACATATTGTTGTAGTAAACGACACTCGTGTAATAGTAATGATAAATTTGGTTGACGATCCTACAATAGAATGAATATAAAATCAAATATGGGTTGAGTGTAAGTAGTACATTTGTACAACAACAAATTGTTTTTTAGAAACCTGAAGTATGTATGAGTAATAGTCACGACAGCTAACGCAACGATTATTATGTCCTTTATATTCAGCTAACCAACCATATACCTTACATGGGTGGAGTAATGGATATTGAAGTGGATCATAATAACCAGTAAATTCTTGAACAGTAACTAAATCACCTTGAACTTTTTCGACAATTATATTTCGTTCATTGAATTCAAGATACTCTTTGGCGCCAACAATTATAGCAACAACTTGTGATGCGGTTGGTATACTGTTGTTGAGAAGCAGGTCTTTCCTTGATCACTAATCTACATCTGCTAATATCTTGTCGTTGTGCTAAATGTCGAAACATTGATACAAATGGGTTATATACGTCCAAAATTGTTGTTATTTTTTCAACCAACGCACGTACCAGCTCTGTGTTTTCTTGTAAGCGGTGACCTATCTCATGTTTTGTATCATATATATATATATAATTGTAGGTACCTAGGTCTTGTATTTGGAAAAGGCAAAAGATATCTAATTCGAAGGTATATTGCTCCATGAGCTCGAAATGTATAAATGGCATGTTAATCTGCTGATAATGCTCAATCTAATTTAACACCCATAGAAGTAAAAGAGAACACATGATTATACGAACGAATATATCTTTTAAAATGACAGCTTTCAATTGAATCACCAATGAACATATCGTAGAGTTCATAAGGAGCAGGTATAGTTATAATATGCACTCTTCCATTGCTGCAGCACATCGTTGATGTTTCACCATCAAATAATTTAGCACGACAATTATAACAAAAATGAGGTCGCTGCAGTTGTAGGTAAACAATTTGATCAATTGCATCTGATATGCGCGCAATGTTGTGGTTTGTGGGATGATAATTTCTATAAAGAATGTCATTATCAAGTTTTCGTCTTCTGTGTTTTCATGTTGCTGGACAGGGTTTGTTGAGTTTTCTATGCAGATGAAAATAAATATAAGTATAAGATTAAAAATTGTACTTATTTCTACATAGTGTTTTAGCAAGAACAAACCTTGTGCATGTGTGCGAGGAAGTAAGTTTTGATGTTGTAGTTGCATTGCATTTTGTTGTATGTTTGAGGCTGTTGTCGGTGCTGAAATTGGTTGTACTATGATTGCAGCAAGAGGAGTGGTTGCGGCAACACGATTACATGAGTGTGGAGACATTGGTGGGAGGGCAAAGTGAGCCCGTGGCGTAATAATTGGATAAAGTGTGGATGATTCTCCAATATGAGGTGCTCTCAAAGCACGACAGGACATTGGGGATGGTAGGGGTTGTCAATGTATATCAGTGCACAATACCATTTTCTGCAAATCTTACAGTGGAGAAACATTAAGCTTAAGGCATCATGTTATTTAATACTATTTGTAACAGATAGGTAAAAGACGCAAAGAAAATCCCATACTTACCCCATGTCATGTTTGAGTGTCCAAGCTCATTGTTGGATGCTGTTGCAGGTGCAGTAGTTTGGGGTTTAGGTGCAACAATGGATTGTACTTCAGAGTTGTGATTTTTGTAATTGTTGAACTTGCTGTGGTAATCGCTCGCTCCGTCTTCGAGCAACAATGCGCCAAATTTCTCTTTGATGTGCTTGTTGCACTTCTGTCATTTGAGCTCGTCTGGCTCATTGACGGTATTGATTATAAGCTCATTGCGCTTCATGTTGTTCTTCTGTCATTTGCGCTTTTCTTTGTTGTGCACGTTGTCGAGTAGAAGCTCGTTGAGCAGCACACTGTGCTTCTGTCGTATGCGTGTTTCTTTTTGATGAAAAAGTTTGATTATATATGCGTTGTGGCGCGCTGTTCGTCTGTCATAGATGATCCTCTAGTTCTTTTTCTTGCGCGAACAAGAGATTGAACAGGGTGATGCAAATGTTCTATGGCGGGCTCAACTTGCATTTTAAATACGATGATCTAAATGAAATAATAAAAGAAAAAATATTAAACTAACGAATGCGTTTGAATAATTAGTCTTTGCACACCTTATTAATTTAAAATAGAACATAAAAACCTAAACAAAACTTGAAATTTTAGTTTGAATGTTTCTATGTAGGGAAAGATGCACATTTGAACATAGAAAGTTGAACAGTACTTGAAATTTTAGTTTGAAATCAAAGCTAATCAAAATATAAATTAAAAATTAAGTTTAAGACCGTATTTACTTAATATTGATGATGAAAAGCAAAGAATTTTTCTTGAACTGGCTCAAAGAATACCTGGATGAGCACGGATCCACCAAAAGTATTTATGCTACTTGTATGTGAAGGGGCCAGCCCCTGAAGAGAAAAAAAATGAACCAAGAATTATTTGCAAAACAAAAACCATATTACGATCTATAAATGCCCGTGCGTCAACAACAATATAGTGATTCACACTCATGCATCGACAATATAGTTACTCACACTTTAAAATAAACAAAGAATCTATTTAAAAAAAATTATTTACGGATTCACAATCATGCATCAACAACAATATAGTGATTCACAATCATGCATCATCAACAATATTTAAGGATAATCAAGAGTTGGGAGAAAAAAATTAGATGAGAATAAAAATAAGCTAAAACACTCACAACAAACACAGTATAGTTATTCTTTGTCAAATAAATTAGATTTTCAATAAGTTGTAATGACTCAGAACTAACTATGCTTCTTTTTTGAAGTTCGCATGGATTATGCATTTTAGAATCATACAATGGAATAGATTTTGATTTTTTTCAATTTAAATTCAGTCAATGCTGCAAGAAAAGGTACTGAAGTACTAAATATACTAATGGACAATTAAGAAAATATAAATGTTGAAAGAAACTAAAACAAAAAATAATATCATTGACTTGAAATTTTGCTAAATGCTGAAGCTGATGAAGGAGCAGGTCTGGGTAATTTCTAATTGAGGAAAATGATGGGGCAGGCCCGGGTAGCCTAATCCGGAATAGGGAAAAGCCGACTGTGGTCTTTCTCCAGAGAACGAAGGGAGGGAAGGAGGAGTTGCTTTTCAAACAGAAGGCAGATGGAGTTGGTTTTCTAATAGGGGGATTTTGATGCGGATGAGGTCGAAGGGTTTAGGTAAACATATAACAGAGGGAGAAAACCCTCTCACTGACTTCTTTATGTGGTGTTGACTCTTGATTTTGAGAAACAAATTCGGAAAGAGGAGAAAACATGCACAAAGAGGAGAGAACCTGCTGGCGGAATGCGCAAAGATAGAGATTCAACCACACGAAGCATCAACGTAGATTACCTCGGGTAGAAACAATGAAGAAGCTGAAATCCAAATCGCCGATAGTCTAGAGTTTCCTCGGATGGAACGACGGAGACCGCTGGTCGAGAACACCTAGAAAGGAAGAAAGGTAAGATTGGTAAGAAAACAACAGAGGAGAGAAATATCAAGCGAAAGAAATCGAACGGTGGGCGAACCGATGTGCGATGGGCGTAGGAGAAGTCGATGGAGCACTAGGGTTCCGCGGCCGAGGACAATTCAGCCACCTGCGGAGGAGAAAATGGAGAAGAAAGTTGCAACGGGTTTTAACGCCCGACTAATCTTGGTTTGATAACAAAAGATATGTAACACCTCCCCTGTAATGACCATATAATATAGGTCCGGCTGGGACCCCACATCATATAATCGCCACAACTTCAATATTAAAAGATGATATAGATTCTACCCAACTCAAAACTTAGAACAAACACAGCGAAAATATTAACAAAAGTACAGAAGCTATGCATATCTACATAAGAGTACAAGGCCTTAAGGCCTTACAAAACAACTGCCCAAAACATCATTTAAACAACACCAGAATATCTGAAAGCTAATAACATTCTTATGCTACCTCGACATGCAAACCAGAACAAAACAATGAAACATAAACATTCAGAAAATCAGGAGGGGGCACACTTCATGCGGCTTAGGCCTTTTTGGCCGGCGAGCTAGCTCTAGCTTGCGAGCCTTGCCCTGCATCCATTACACAAAAAGAAGTATAATGAGGGTCAACTTTGGCTAACCAACCATGGTGTAACAACACCCCTCCTCCCACCCGTCTTAGTGGACCCCGAGGAACTACATCACCCTGCAAGTTAGCACTTCGTATGCAAATGTAATTAAACAACATAACATAAAAACAACAGGTATGAGTGTCACAAGCATCATCCACACTTTTTATGTTGAGCAAATAAAGTAAGGGGCCTACCAATGCAACATGTATGCAAACCTGGGTTTCACCCAAGGCACCATATGACGTGTATGCTTCTAACATAACATCATACATCATCATTTCATAACAAACAAAGGGTACTCATCATTTCCCCCAAAGGCATACAAGCCCGAGGCCAAGAACTCCTGCTGAGACCCCACACACACATGGCCCTCAATGCCATCGGGCTTGTCCATCAGCTCACCCGTTCTCGCCACAATCACCACACCAAGCACAGCCGATGCTAAGAACTCTTGCCTAGACCCCACCCGCACATGGCCCACAATGCCATCGGGCTTGTCCGTCAGCACATATGTTCTCGTCAGTTATCACAAAAGCGGACTTGTCTTGCCGGGACACTCTCCACACATGAATTTCAACATTCACGAGCAAGTCAGCCGACCACAAAGACAAAGACACGCCTTCACAAAACAAACGACATCACAAGCCATTCACCACACACAATATTTCCCGCCACAAGTCAATGTTCATTCTCACACGAAACATAAAAGGGCATCACAATGACGTTTTCGTTGTAATCGAATTTCTAGCAAAATCCCTAAAATGCACTGTTGGGAAAAATACCTTCTGATTTATCTTACAAATGACCTACAAGTGATTTCATAATCTAGGATGTATTACCCATGTTGTATAGAGAGGGTAATTTGGTCATTAGATGTCCTGGGATATCACACTCACACTAGAGTGTCAAGACCTGTCCAAAATAAGTACAAAATTCAGTTAAGTTAAACTTGCGTCGAATATAAGTCAACGCAACTTCGACTGAAAGTCAAAGCAACTTCGAATACAAGTAGAAGTAACTCAAACTGAAGTCTAAGTCGACGCAACGTCGAGATGTACTCGACGTAGAAGACAAAGTCAGTCGAAGCAATATTAGAAGTCAACGCAACTATTACTTGAAGTCGACGCAATGAAGTTCAAAGTCCAAGTCTTCAACTCGACGGATACATCGATAAGAATTCGACGCAACGCCGATATCTGAGTTTAGTTCAAAGTTGAAGAGGAATTCAAAGCAGCTTCTATTAGAACTCGGAGGTGCGTCGACTAGAAGGCAAATGTATTCGACGCAATGTCGAATACATGCAAAAAAATTGAATACTTTTTGTTTCCTTTTCTGTTGCTTTTTCAGAAGATATCCAAGGATGTAATTCAAATTATAACGGTTCATTTATTGCCAAGAATGGGATGAAGTACTCCAGAGAGACAACAAAGAGATTCTTGGAAGTTATTCAAATTCAGATTGGCGGGTCGTGAACAGAAATGGAAAGAAATAGTTATTATCTAGTGGACATTCCTTCTAAGCACAGAACAAAAGAGGAAATAAATTCAAACACTATTCAACAAAGAATAAGTATACAGAGGAAGAAAGATAACATAATAATTGATTCTATTCCATTCAGTCTTCTTCTTCCTCAAGCCATAACACATATAGAACAAGGAGAACATCTCTGTACAGGACACATATACATGCTCTTCTTCTTCTTCTTTACTTACAACAGGAAGACATCAAGAGTATAAATAGATCTTCAGGATCACAAGCTTGTCGCCCTTGCATTCTTCTCTACCTTAAGCAAGGGTTTATTCAAAATAGATCCTGAAGAACACCAACAGAAGAAACATCTTTACAACTTCTTCTTCTTTCTCTTTTCTCCATATTTTATTCCGTAACTGTAGAAAGAGTTTTAAGAATCCATCTCCAAAGGATTCAGTGGTTCTAAGAGTCTCCTTATCAAAAGAGTCAGTAGTTGGTTCTAAGAGTCTCCTTATCAAAAGACTCAGTAGTTGGTTCTAAGAGTCTTATTGTCAAAAGACTCAGTGGTTCTAAGAGTCTCCTTATCAAAAGACTCAGTGGTTCTAAGAGTCTCCTAATCAAAAGACTCAGACACTATTTAGTGTATTTCTACCAAGGTGGTGGAAGAGTGGATGTACCCATATTTTGGGGAACCACTATAGCTTTTATCTTGTGCTGTGAATTTTCTGTGTTGTCTCTTTTACTATTTCTGTACTATATTTTAATTTATTCTGTGCTGGTTTTCTGATTGCATAGTCATTAGAAGTTTTGTATTGTGTGTGCATATTTTGTATAAAAGTTTTAAATCTCTATTCACCCCCTCTAAAGAATACTCAGAGGTTACACTGTGCACTTTCAATTGGTATCAGAGTGAGGTTGATCATAAAAAGGATAACACCTTGATCAAAAGATCTCCTCACTCATATTTTTATATTGTAAAATTATTTTTAGAAAATAAGTTCTAAGGACTATGCATCAACAAGACCACCAGTGTATAATCTTAATAAGTTTATACTCTGTAAGGCCAGAATAAAGTTGTATATGAACTCTATTGATGAAGATATTTTTGATGTTTTTATTTCAGATCCACCAGCACTAGTCAGACAAGATTTCAGTGGATCTGCGAGATAATAAGCTGTGCCTAGAGCTGAATGGACAGATGCTGAAAAGAAGCAGAAGGCATGTGATGCCAAAGCCATGAACATTCTGGTCTCTACAATGTCTGATGACATTTTCTAGAAGGTGGCTGACTACAACTCAACCAAAGAAATCTGGGAATCCCTTTCCAGATTGGTCGAGGGAAGCTCTAATGAAAGAAAGGACATAAAGTCCCTTCTCATATCCCAATATGAGAACTTTCAGAAGAAGGCTGAGGAAAGTGTTGCTGAAATGCATGAGAGATTCAACATTATTATCAATGAGATAACAAGTCTAGATAAAGAGATTTCTCTGACAGAAGTCAATGATAAGCTCCTCATGTGCTTCCCAAGCTCATGGGACTCAAGGATCTGGACCATCGGAGAGACCAGATGCCATAGAGAGATCTCCACTGATGCTTTGCTTAGAAAGATCAAGTCCTATGAGCTTCTACTAAAGTGCAGGGTAGAGACAGAAGCCAAGGAGAAACTCTCAACTCCTAAGGAAAGGATAGTTGCTCTAAAGGCTGCTGAAGGAGAACCCTCCATTTCTGAAGAAGAGATGTTCTATCCCTTGGACAAAAGATTCAAAAGATGGGTCAAGACAGAAGAGTCTAGAAGAAAGGAGAGGAGTTCAAGCAAACCAAGATTTGACAATGTAACATCCCTCAGACAACTAGACCCATAGAAGAGCTTTTTGTCATGACTAGGTCATGACAAAACCCTAAGATGATCAAGGGTGCCTAAGGAACCTAAGAATGAAGGTGTTGAAACTAGAGAACTGGTCTCGACGTTTGAAAGGGGGATGCATCTAAGTAAGCCCGAGCAAGAACCCTTGTACAGTCACTAAGAACCGAAAGATCTTGCCCTTGAAGAACACCTGAGTCCACTAACAGACCCCTTAAGCTGCAACGTGGAGGTTCCACCACACACCCGAAAGTTCAATGAGAGCTTCCCCTCCCAAGCCAATGCTGAGCCTGGGCACCTTGGAGGGCACTAAGGACCACCTCACCGCCAACCTTCACTGACAGGGGAGGGGGGTAGTGCTTGCTCACAATACACACGCGAGGGAGGGGGTACCAACATCCCTTCCCAAGGTACCCATGGGGGTCTATTTATAGACTTCCCAAAATTGGGTTGTGGATAGCCAAAATTCTGCTATCCGCAGCTCGACCACGAGCCTGAATGATCAAAACAGGAGGAGGGCGAGTGGAGGACGAGACATCCACTCCCCCCCTTGCCAGGGGTCAAACGAGTGGACCGAGGTCCACCGCCATGACTCGGCGAGTGGACCTTATGGTCCACTCAACCCACAGGGTGAGTGGACCCTTCGTCCACTCGTTAAGTTGCATGGGAAGAGTGGACCACAGGTCCATTCGCCCACTCGCCCACTCGCCCCCCACTCGGGCGAGTGGACCAAGGGTCCACTCGCCCAGGTCCTTGGGGAGTGGACCAGGGGTCCACTCGCCCGGGGCCTTGGGCGAGTGGATCCAAGGTCCACTCGTCCAAGGAGGTTTGCCCCCCTGGGCCTTCTCTTTTTGGTCTTGACGACCTCCGACGATTCGGTCTGCTGCGCAACGGATGCTCTCCCTATCACGACCTCTCCTGCATCAGGTCACACTGACTCGGCAAATATGAGGGTTGTACACAATCCTCGCTATTTTTGAGCTTGTCTTAAGCTCGAAAAGAAAGTCCAACCCACCTATTTGACGAGTAGGTGGGGCTTCAGAATAATCCACGGAGGGCCCTGCCAATGGGTTACTCTTGCCGAGTTTTTCAGCGAAACTCAACTTGAGGCGGAAGGCGAACCTTTCTCCCCTTAACAACCCTCCTGTGAACCGAGTTCAACTGGAGTTGGAGAAAGCTCAACACCTATGGTCGAGCTAAACTCGACCTGAGGTGGAGGAAAAATCAACACCTCTAGTCGAGCTGAACTCGACCCGAGGTGGAAGGCAAACCTTTCTCCACTTAACAACCCTTCTGTGAACCGAGTTCCACTGAAGGTGGAGAAAGCTCAACACCTATGGTAGAGCTAAATTCGACCTGAGGTGGAGGCAACTCAACATATCTAGTCGAGCCGAACTTGACCTGAGATGGAGAAAACTCAACATCTCTAGTCGAGCCGAACTCGACTTGAGATGGAGGGACCTCAACATCTCTAGTCGAGTTGAACTCAACCTGAGATGGAGGAAGCTCAACATCTCTAGTCGAGTTGAACTCGACCTGAGATGGAGGGAACTCAACATCTCTAGTCGAGTCAAAATCGACCTGAGATGGAGGGAACTCAACATCTCTAGTCGAGTCGAGCTCGACCTGAGATGGAGGGAACTCAACATCTCTAGTCGAGCTGAACTCGACCTGAGATGGAGGGACCTCAACAACTCTAGTCGAGTCAAGCTCGACCTGAGATGGAGGGAACTTAACATCTCAAGTTGAGTCGAACTCAACCTGAGATGGAGGGAACTCAACATCTCTAGTCGAGTCGAGCTCGACCTGAGGTGGAGGGAACTCAACATCTCTAGTCGAGTCGAGCTCGACCTGAGATGGAGGGAACTCAGCATCTCTAGTCGAGCCGAACTTGACCTGAGATGGAGGGACCTCAACATCTCTAGTCGAGCTGAACTTAACCTGAGATGGAGGAAACTCAACATCTCTAGTCGAGTCGAACTCGACCTGAGATGGAGGGAACTCAACATCTCTAGTCGAGTCGAACTCCTCCTGAGATGGAGGGAACTCAACATCTCTAGTCGAGTCGAACTCAACCTGAGATGGTGGGAACTCAACATCTCCCCAAACTAACTGGGGGCGGAGAACCAGTACATGTTCTGGGTGCTTACCTCACCCGGAGGCAGAGGGACTCAATACCATCCCAAACTGATTACCCATCTTGAGGTCTTACCTACAGCGAGTCGACCCGATGAGCCTCCCATCTGCCAACATTACTGAGCCCGGTGAATGGTCTCTAGTCAGGGATTTCACCAATTGGGGCGGAGTACCCGTCCGCGTCCTAGGTGTCTAGCTTACCTGGAGGCAGAGGAACTCAACACCTTCCCAATCCAATTGGAGGCGGAGTACCCATCTACGTCCTAGGGGCTTAGCTTACTTGGAGGCAGAGGAACTCAACATCCTCCCAAGCCACTTAGCATGTCGCCAGTCGACCCGATGAGTCTCCCATCAGCCGGCATGACTGAGCCCGGTGAATGGCCTCTAGTCGGGGATCTTACCAATTGGGGGCGGAGTACCCGTCTGCGTCCTAGGTGCTTAGCTTACCTGGAGGCAGAGGAACTCAACACCTTCCCAATCCCATTGGTGGCGGAGTACCCATCTACGTCCTAGGGGCTTAGCTTACCTGGAGGCAGAGGAAATCAACACCTTCCCAAGCCACTTAGCATGTAGCCAGTCGACCTGATGAGTCTCCCATGAGCCGACATGACTGAGCTCGGTGAATGGTCTCTAGTCGGGGATCTTACCAACTGGGGGCGGATTACCCGTCCGCGTCCTAGGTGCCTAGCTTACCTGGAGGCAGAGGAACTTAACACCTTCCCAATCCAATTAGAGACGGAGTACCCATCTACGTCCTAGGGGCTTAGCTTACCTGGAGGCAGAGGAACTCAACACCCTCCCAATCCAGTTACCAAGTAGCGAGTCGACCCGATGAGCCTCCCATCTGTCGGCATTACGGAGCCCGGTGAATGGTCTCTAGTCGGGGATTTTACCAACTGGGGGTGGAGTACCCATCCACGTCCTAGGTGCATACCTTCACTTGGAGGCAGAGGAACTCAACACCTTCCCAAGCCACTTAGCAAGTAGCGAGTCGACCCAATGAGTCTCCCATCTGCCGGCATGACTGAGCCCGGAGAAGGGTCTCTAGTCGGGGATCTTACCAACTGGGGGTGGAGTACCCGTCCACGTCCTAGGTGCTTACCTTCAGCTGGAGGCAGAGGAACTCAAGACCTTCCCAAGCCACTTAGCAAGTAGCGAGTCGACCCGATGAGTCTCCCATTTGCTGACATGACTGAGCCCGGAGAATGGTCTCTAGTCCGGGACCTTACCAATTGGGGGCGGAGTACTCATCCACGTCCTAGGTGCTTACCTTCACCTGGAGGCAGAGGAACTCAACACCTTCCCAAGCCACTTAGCAAGTAGCGAGTCGACCCGATGAGTCTCCCATCTACCGGTATGACTGAGCCCGGAGAATGGTCTCTAGTCGGGGACCTTACCAATTGGGGGCGGAGTAACCGTCCACGTCCTAGGTGCTTATATTCACCTGGAGGTAGAGGAACTCAACACCTTCCCAAGCCACTTAGCAAGTAGCGAGTCGACCCGATGAGTCTCCCATCTGCCGGCATGACTGAGCCCAGAGAATGTTCTCTAGTCGGGGATCTTACCAACTGGGGGCGGAGTACCCGTCCACATCCTAGGTGCTTACCTTCACCTGGAGGCAGAGGAACTCAACACCTTCCCAGAAACTAGCCAACTGGAGGTCGAGGACTTCAACACTTCTCGGGAGCTTAGCTCAACCGGAGGCGGACGACCGCTCGACACTTCCTAGTCAGGGTATTACCTAAGATACTACCTCTAAATATTTCTTACTTATAATGAGGAGGTTACATATTACAACGCGCCTTCTTGCGCCCACTTGGCCATATGTAACTCGGCCATCTACTTCATCACCTCCTCTACTTTCTTCATCTTCTTATTCCCTCTCTTTCTCCCGGTCCCTCCTGCTTCTCTGGTCAGCCTGGAGGCAGAAGACTTGCTCCCAGAACCGGTCTGCATAGCTTCCCAGCGTCTCCCCGCGCTTTTGTTGAATCAAGAACAGGGATTATGGCGCTTTCCTCCCCTTCTTTGAGGTGGAGAACCTCAACAAGAAACTCCGACGCAGGTCCTTGAAGCTGTAGATTGTACCTGATGGGAGCTGGTGGAACCAGTCTTTTGCCTCTCCCTTGAAAGTGATGGCGAAGAGCCTGCACTAGGAGGCGTCCGTCATCTGCCTGACCGAGACCATGTCTTCGAACCACTGGAGGTGCTGGAGAGGGTCGTTCTTCCCTGCGTAGTAAGACATGGCGGGATCGCTAAACCCGCATGGAACTGGAGATGAGATGATCAGCTCATAGAAGGGACTTCCCCATCTTCCCTGGCGTGTCGAAGGCGTTCTCTCTGCCTCCCCACTTGGGTAGCCGATCCCAGGAGAGCTGTTGAAGAGCATTCTTGCTTGGAGGCCCGAGCCTTCCCCTGTGGATAGCTCCTCCCCTTGCCGACGTGCTTGCCCCGCCTCCATCGGAGATGGCAAGGCGAGCACAGGTGCGGGCGGTGTCGAGCACTCGTCGTGAGGGGGTAGTGCGACCCGCATGAGCTCCAGAACCGACTTCTTGAACTCTTCAAAATCCCTTTTCTTCATGCGCTTGCTGGAAGGGGGTGAGTCCCCCAGCTCATCGCTTCCAGCCATGAGACTTGCCCAGAGCTTTCCGAACTAGCTACTTCCACGCTCACCACACCAGAATGTTGAAACCAGAGAACAGGTCTCGACGTTCGAAAGGGAGATGCAGATAACCCTTACTTGACCCGAGCTAGGACCCCTAACTGGTTGCTAAGAAATGGAAGATCCTGCCCTTGAAGAACACCTGAGTCCAAAAATGAACCCCTTAAGTTGCAGCGTGGAGGTCCCACCACACACCCGGAAGTTCAACGAGAGCTTCCCCTCCCAAGCCAATGCTGAGCCTGGGCACCTTGGAGGGCACTAAGGACCACCTCACCGTCAACCTTCACTAACAGGGGGAGGGGGGGGGGGGGGGAGGTAGTGCTTGCTCACAATACACACGCGAGGGAGGGGGTACCAACATCCCTTCCCAAGGTGCCCACGGGGGTCTATCTATAGACTTCCCAAAATTGGGCTGCGGATAGCCAAAATACTGCTATCCGCAGCTCAACCACGAACCTGAATGATCAAAATAGGAGGATGGGCGAGTGGAGGACGAGACGTCCACTCCCCCTTGCCAGGGGTCGAACGAGTGGACTGAGGTCCACCGCCATGACTGAGCGAGTGGACCTTGTTGGGGTGCAGCAATGCCCCCGGTGTTGCGACACTAATTGAAGTAGAAGGGTGTGTCCCCTATGGGCCTAACTGGCCGCCCCGTGGGTCCTGCCCGAGGATAGACAACTCTATAAAGGAGCAGCAGGCGCCTCCCCAAAAAGTCCGAGCTTTTGGGCGAGTTGGTTGCGCCGTGTCCCTACAAGTGGTATCAGAGGAGGTCACGAGTTCGAAATCCCTCAGCCATTTCTGGGGGGGGGGGGGGGGGGGGGATTGTTGGGGTGCAGCAATGCCCCCGGTGTTGCGACACTAATCGAAGTAGAAGGGCATGTCCCCTGTGGGCCTAATTGGCCGCCCCGTGGGTCCTGCCCGAGGATAACCAACTCTTTAAAGGAGCGGTAGGCGCCTCCCCAAAACGTCCAAGCTTTTGGGTGAGTTGGTTTCGCCGTGTCCCTAGAAACCTTACGGTCCACTCAACCCACCAGGCGAGTGGACCCTTGGTCCACTCGCCCAGCTGCATGGGGCGAGTAGACCACAAGTCCACTCGCCCACACCCTTGGGCGAGTGGACCCATGGTCCACTCGCCCCCCCCCCCCACTCAGGCGAGTGGACCAAGGGTCCACTCGCCCAGGTCCTTGGGTGAGTGGACTAGGGGTCCACTCGCCCGGGGCCTTGGGCGAGTGGACCCAAGGTCCACTCGTCCAAGGAGGTCTGCCCCCCGGGGCCTTCTCTTTTTGGTCTTGACGACCTCTGACGGTTCGGTCTGCTGCGCAATGGCTACTCTTCCTATCACGACCTCTCCTGCACCGGGTCACACTGACTCGGCAAATATGAGGGTTGTACAGATGGTGTGATCACCTTGGTCTGCAGGTATAAAAATTTGAATTCCCAAGCTAGGGTTTGATTTCCAAACACCTAATTAATCATCTGGACCCACCATGACCCCCTCATACCTAGGGTAGACCATTTTGGGCCCTAATGGACCCATTGGGGCCACCATGACCAGTCAAACCCACCAGGAAGTGGCTTTGGTCTGCATATAGCAATTTTGAGATATGGTACTAGGGTTGGATTTTTGAACCCTAAAATGACTACATTACCTCACCATGACACCTCTAACTGTTAGATTTGGGTTGATCTATAATACACATAGAGGGGGATGGGGGGGGGGGGGGTGATTAGGTGTTTTCAAGGTTAAGTACAACTTTAAAATTTTATCTATCACAACACAAAAATAACACAGAAAACACACAAAATATATAGTGGTTTCCTACTAGACAATGCGTCTAGAGGTAGTCCACTGTCTCTCCCACCTACCTAGCAATGTGCTAGGCCAGACAACTTCTCCAACTTAGATCTTTTCTCAATAAGTAGATCTTACAACTCAGGTTCACAAAGAACTATACCAGTCTCAGACTTTACAAGTCTTACAACAACTCAGATCTTCACAAAGATCCTACAAAACTCAGGCTCACAAAAAACCCTACAAAACTCAGGCTCATACAGAACCCTACTAACTCAGATCTGTCACAAGATCCTACAAGCTCAGGCTCACACAAAACCCTACCATCTCAGATCTGTCACAAGTTACTACAAGCTCAGACTCACACAGAACCCTACCAAACAAGAAAGATGTTGTTCTGTTGTAGAAGAAAATGCTTCAAGATATAAGCTTTGAATAACAGACTTCTTCTTCTTCTTGCAGATGTAAGCCCAGTGATCTTGTGAATTACTGAACCATTCTATTGAATCCTCTTCTTAGATGATAGATGCACTTCTTGTACAGGAGGAAGATTCTTTCTTGTCCTCTCAGCCAAGTGATGAAGATTTTCTGCTTGAGCTCTTCTTTTGTTTTCTTGATCAGAATCAGTATGTTGTAAGAAAGTCAAGTCCCCTCTAAAATCGACAATTCCTTTCTTTAATATTCTTCTGTAACTTTGCATAAAAGATCCTCAATCATTCATTCCTTAATTAATTAGACCACCAGAGAATGTATACTGAACCGGCAGAATAAAACACCATAAATCCTTTCCCTTTTTGGAACTTGCACTATTTAGAAATAAATAATATTCTTCTTAAATGTTGTGTAAATGGCTATATTCTGTAGAAGATATATCATTAATTATTCCTTGATTGGTGCAAAAGATAGGCGGCATGCACCTTCCATGAATACCAATTTCCGAGAAAATCGGCGCAATAAATGCAGCTCTGCATATGTTAAGACGATAAAATTCCTTTAAGCCGATATTGTGTTGATCGTGTCGACGATATGTAATCTTCACGACGATACCGTCGACATACTTCCTTCTTCAAGACTTTACTTGATATCTCAATGATATTGCTTCTTCTAGACGATTTCGTCGAGATGTTTCTTTTATATAACTTAGACTTATTCATCAGGTTGATAATCTTTCTTCAAGGCGATATCGTCTTGATCTTCTAGACGATATAAAGTCTTCAAACTGATGTTGTATGCATGATCCTTTCTCAGGACTTAACGAGTTATCTCAACGTTAACTTTCTTCAACCTTCAAGACTATACATCTTCTTCAAGACGATGTCGTCGAGTCATCTGAACTTAGCTTTCTCAACTATAAGATTTCTTCAAGACGATATTGTCGAAACTGTTTCGACGATATGTTTCCTTTCTCAACGATTTATCTGCTGAGTCTTGAGATGATATTTTACTTAGTGATTTTTCATTACTTTTATAGTCTTGATACTAGTGATGTAGCATTGATGTATTTCAACGATATGTGTATCATCTCAATGATATGTCCATTCCTTCTTGATGATTTTGAACTTAGAGAATTACTGGACATATAATTTATCCTCTGCAGTCATGAATAAAATATACCGTCAAATACATAGTGCATTTATCATTGATCTTAGCACTTTTTCAAATCCGAACATTGTTGGGCAATGTTTCCAACAATCTCCCCCCATTTGAAGAAGTCATAACTCACTTTAATGATAAATGCCAAATGATAAGTAGAATCAAAATTTGAAGACATTCAGCAATTGTAACATGATTCATCTATCAACATGATATAAATAGAGATGATGTTTTAAAACAAAATATTTCAGTCTTTTGCCCAAGTCATTTTTAGACAAAACATTCTATGATCTTCAGGTCTTGCCGCTGCTTCCCTTTCCTTTTCTTTTTTGCCATTCATAGAAACTGATTGGGTTTGGGATCTTCCTTGGAGATGGAGGAGGACCATGAGGGAATGCAAGCTTATGATTTCTCCTTTTCTCTATTTGATTTAAATGCAGATTCCAGTAAGCGGAATAGTAGAATCTTTTTGACCCATTTTGAGGGTATCCAAACTCCATCCAAGCTTCTGAGATCAGGGTCCTAGAGTTAGGACTCCACTTACACAACTGTGGATCCTACTCAATTTCCCTTAGCCTCTTCTGCATGTACCTTTTGTAACATCCACCAAACAAGTAGACCCCTAGAGTGGTTTTGTCATGACTAGGTCACGACAAAACCCTAGGAAGCTTGAAGAGATCACTTGGCCTTAGGCTAGAAGGAGAAGAGCACCTTGGTCTACAAATAACAATTTCAGTTACCAAGCTTAGGGTTAGACTTTAGGGCCTTACCTTGACCCTTTGACCCCCACCATGGCACACATAACCCTTTGGAGGGTCCCTTAGAGCACCAAGGACCCATTGGGGTCAACCAAAGAGGCCAAATTGACCAAAGTCAACCCTAACCCCAAATTGGTCAAAGTAGCATAATTAGGGTCAATTGACCTCCACCATGCCAAATTGACCTTACCCCTACCCTTATAAGGATAATAGGACCCAATGGACTAAAAACCCCCATCATGGGGCCAACAATTTGGCAAATTTAACCTAAGTCAACTCTAGCCCTATTTTGGTCAAATTGCCCTATTGTGGGTCAATTGGCCTCCATCTTGACAAATTGACACTACCTAGACCTTACTAACCCTTAAGAGAGGCCAATGGGTCACTAGCCACCCATTGGGGTCAACCCAAATGGTTAAATTGACCAAAGTCAACTCCACCCAAAATTTAGGTCAAAATGACATGTTTTGACCTAATCAAGCCCAATCCATTTGGGCTAGACCCAATTGAAGTGGTCCAATAGCTAATAGGGATGGGGGTTACTGAAATTGCCATTCAATTTCAAGAAATTTGGCCAGGAGAGAGAAATCCCCAAAATGGAGGAGAGAGAGAGAGAAATAATGGCCACTCATGGCTTGGGAGGCCAAAAGGCCTCCTCTCTTCACCTTTCATGGCTTGGTGCACTCCCCTCAACTTCCCACGAATTCTGCAATCAATTCCCTATGGAATTGGAACCAATTAGTGGCTGGAGGAGGTATCCCAAGCAATGGCCGAAATGACCATTAATGACACTTCATCATTAAGCCCTCCTCACTCCAATATGACCACTCCATTAGCTTTAGAAGGTGGAAGGGGTCAGAATAGTGCCTTGGATTGCAACATTTGGTGGAGAATCAAGAGATCGGCAAGAAGCACAACTTGAAGGGGGCGACCATGGCAAATCCGGGAAACAACCACCATCAAGCCCGATTGGAGGTCTGGTTCTTCTCCTCTTCTCTAGTGGATAGATCTACATCTAAAATCAGCAAGGATTGGGGCCAACTGGTCCTCAATCAATATGGCCAAAATCTCCAGTTTTGGAGGTTTTCTTCTTGCCTAAACCGCCGGTTCCGGCCACCACCGGCCGGCCAAGACCCCCCATCACCGGCCACCACCTCAAGGAAGGTGGTGGTGTCATTGGCCGACCGGCGAGGGGCATGGGTGGCCGAGAAAACCAAGATAAAAAGGCTATAGGTCAGGGCAATCTCCACCCTTGGCTGGAGGAGGAAGATGACCAGCTGCCATCTGATTTGCATCAGGATTCGTGCTGAATCATGTAGTATAAATCCTTAAGGAATTGTATTTTCTGTCACATATTTTGCTGTGCATAGATTAATTTATTAAAAATACTTAGGCCCCTCTACAGAAAAAGTAGTCAACATCAAAGTTGTATCCCTTGGTGTGTACTTTAATTTAAAATTTGTTTCAGCCTAAAAGGAGCACTGTAGCTCCCTGTAGAGCCATTTTGGTGGGACTGGTCCCTAGGGTAGGACAACCACTATTTCATGAATATCTTTTGATAGGGAAATAATATTGACTTGAAAATAGAAACATAGGCTATTTGTACCCACACCCTTAACATATTCAAATATGGGAATTTTAGGAGAACAATTTTCTAAGGTATTTGCAATAATTTAATAATTCATATATTATTTAATTATAGGGTCTAATGACCTCCAATCCCCTCCAATCCCCGCCAAATTTTGGTGGGTGCTCTTTAGGGTTATTGTATAACCCTGGTAAAAATTTCAGCCCAATTGGGACTGATTTGGTTGGGCAATTAGTTAACCCAAGTTTGGTCAAACTAGGTCAAACTAGATCAAAAGTGCACATGATGGAATTAGGTGGTCAAATCTCATGCAAGTGGTGTGAAACTTTGGCCAGTGGTTTAGGATCACATAAGACACCCCCATGAGTAATTTGGGGTGATGTGGGGGTGGATATGCCCTATGACCCTAGTTCTAACCTTAGGGTTTCACTTTGAGCCTTGTGAAGGACATATGGGCATATGTCCTTGAATGGTCATGAAACTTGGTAGATAAGTTCATAGGGTGTAAATATGCCCTAGGAAATTTTATGAGAAATTTAGGAGCACTTATCACCTCTGATTTAGGTTATAACCTTTTTAGGGAACCTTTTTATAAGAGATATTTGCATGCTCAAATGATCTTGGATATTGATGAAAGTTTAGTGATACCCTCATAATCTTGTAATAGACCTCTGGTAATGTTTATGTAATTATTGAATTGATTTAATTAGCACTTCCTTCACAAGTCATCTATGTTGTCTTAGGAATATGTTAAATAAATGAGGGCCAAATATCCTCTGGAAAATTATGAAACTTGGTGGTAGGAAAATTTAGGGCATTAGAGAGCTCTGTGAATTTTTGTATAATTTTTGGAATTATTTATCAGTAGGTTACTTCACAATTTTCTCTTGAATGGGTTTACTTGTAATATTTATTTATGTGACTAATTAGTCTTGATAAATTTTGAAATTTGGCCAGTATACTTTTCTGATTAATATAAAGGTCTGGTAATTTTCCCATAATTTTTGGACCAGTATTTTTGGTGGTTCCTTCTTTAATTTCTAATTTGGGATAATTATTCAATATTATAATTAGAGGCCAACACCTTATTGCAAATTGTAATATTCTGTATTTACTGTTATTTTGACATCATAGATTTTTAATAATTTTATGGGGGCCATATCATAAGAAGATCTTACACTTCATGTTCAACTTTATGCTTGGCCAATGTTGGAGAAATTATAATAAATGCCAAATAATTAAGGAAAAATATGATCCTCTGGTTTAGTCTTAAAATATCATGATAGACTCCCAGTAATAATCTTGTGTCAGTTGGAAGAATATTTAGAATACATTCTCTCATGCAACTCATATAACTCATTTTGTCTGCGTATAGTAAAACTGTAAGATTTAAGTAGCATGCAGATCATTAGGTGGGAAAGAAAGGTAGTTGGTGTATCTAGCCTGGTTGAAGAGTTTAAAGGTCACCAAAAGGAAGTTTATGTGATGAGTGTGTACTTGGTGGGTTAAGGGTAAGCTTGTGCTCGGGATTGACGATTAATCGCCTTTCCCCTGAAGAGTCATAATCCACCTAGGGTTAATTCAAGTGAAATGGTAAGGGGGCTATGCTTATGGGTAGTTACCAACCATATTAAGTGTTTTGTGAAAGGAAGCTTTGGGGTTCAACCCATCATAGCTCCTAGTACTACTACGAGCCCCTCACATGGTAGACCTCGGGAAGTCTAAGATTAACCATAAATTGTAGGAGTAAGATATTGTAAAGATTAACTTAATAATACGCACACCCACACCCCGTGGTTATGAGAAGTTAGTTAGTTTGGTCTTACGAGCGGTAGGCTCGATGGTTGTTGGTACGGACGGGTTATTTCGGCGAGCTGGTGGCTCGAAAGGTTATTGTGGGGCGGGTTAGCCCGGGGAGCTTATGGTTCGGAGATAGATGGTAAACATGTTTGCATGTGCATAAAGATGGTGGGTCTTCGGTATTGGATGGTCGTTCACACCTACGTCAATACGTTGACTCGACAAGTGTGGAATTTGCACTTAGCCATGAAAGTCTGGTGGTCCAGCCAGTAAGAGTACGCAGATGCTCCGCAGTTTTGCGTTGAGGCGTACGATAGGTCTAGGTCTAGGTAGTGTGAATACCAACCTAGAGGTGGGCGAGGCCCAACCCACCGCTTCTGTTTTCCACTACGAGAGTATCCTGGGAGTCTTACTTGCTATCTCCAAAAAGGGGAAACTAAAGGTCTGTGCGCATAAAGTCGAAGTGTGTGAGTTGCACATATATGAACATATCATTAAAGTGCATAGCGCTGCATGTCATGGCATAAGCATTGCATTTCAACCCCTACCCATATCGTATAAATTGGTTATGTGACTTTTTATATGATAGGCTCTGCTAAACGACCCCTTGATCTATAGGTTTGTATGGGCATTCCTATAAATCAATGGTTACATTTCTATTGTGTACTTATCTTTACCTACTGTTCTTTACTTGCTCTTTACCATGCTTTATATTACTACTTCAAATATCTATATACACATGTGTAGTTGTAGACATTTCCTTTAGATAGATCCACCGTCATCTGCTTTGTTTTATACCCCTTGCTGTCCTCCGCTTCATCCTCCCACATGGTGCCTATGAGCCATTGGGGGTGGGGTGGAGAACATATGACTTAGTCTTTTTGACTAACGGTCGGTGGACCATATCATTTTAGGGGATCGAGGAGACGCAGTAGCACCAGAGGCCAGTGCAAATGGAGGCAGACCAGTTTAGTACAGGAGCACAAGTTTCAGGATCAGTGAGTGATTAATAGTTAGCTTCCGTGAGTGATCTTGTAGTGAGGGCATGATGTACAGGGCATGAGCCCTTTATTATTGTAACCTTTGTCATTTCAGTTATACCATGTGGACATTTATTATATATAGAATGTGATTGTGGACTTGAACTTCTTTTTGTTCATTTATATTTTTCTTCTTCTGTGATCGATATGGCCCGCAGGATCGGCATTTTGTAGTGGCGACCTTCCCGAGTGAAGGTGTCACCGCAAAGCGGCGGTTCTGGGCATAAGACCCAGTTTTGTAGCGAAAAAAAGAATGTGGTCTTACAAACTGGTATCAAAGCAAACCTCGATCCGAAGAAAAGAAGTCCACAAACCCTGTGACACCCCGCGTGAGTTTAGTTTGAGGACACACTATGCAGCGGAAGCAATGGTGTGCCCATATGGGTAAATCACATGGAAAAGTCCACTTTTAACTGAATCTTTTTAGCCAAAATCTCCTTACGAGTGCCAAGTTTTCTTTTGTAGCCTGCGATGAACCCTGCCCTCAGTAGGGAATACCTCTGGCCACAAAGATCTCCTTAGATAGTACTTTAGTCAACGAGTTAGATTTAAACTCCATTAGGACACGTGACTTACCATGACAATTTATACCATGCCCTAGTCTGAAATAGACCGTAGGTATAACATTGGTGAAGGTACAAGGATACCCCAAAGAGGCTAGAGAAAGAGAGATTGACACATAAGAAGAATGGTATGGGACTCGTAGACTCAACCCTCGTATCGGTGACATGATTACATTGAGACAACCACCACGACAAACACCGAGGGTCAGATAAGAATTCAAGTTCAGAAGAGACCCGTTTGGGATTGGGTGACATGTTGACCCTGATAAGGTTGTCATAGAAGGTACCTGGAAGAGTCTAAGGTATGGAGTATACCAACAAGTCTCAAGATAAAACTCAATGTCTAAGGTTGTATTCCCTAATGACTGTTTGCATACCTAGGACGAATATAACATAGTGACACCGAAGATACTTAGTCCAAAATAGATAGTGGCTTATCTTTTGTTTATTGGGGCTTACCTTTATTTATTGGGCAAATTATTGACTGACTTGGGTTTCCCTTAGATTTAATTTAGAAAGTGCTGCGTCGTGAACATAATGATTTTGAAGTTGATCATATTCGACGTTACTCAGGAAAAGATGAGATGGTGTAACAGTATGTTCAGAATAATGATCCGTAGTATTACCAGGACAATGGATATACATCATTGATCGAACAACAACTTGACCTTAGTTGAATCATTAGAAATGTAAAGTCGCCAGGATTAATCACTTAGGGATGCCGATGTACCATTCTAGAAGTTATGGACGGAAACTAGGTCATACAAGTCATAGTTATATTTGAGGTTCTTGTGACTTGGGGCATTCAGAAGTGATTAACTCATGACTTGTTAAAAATCACGCCCTATTCTGGTAGAAAATTTTAACTACGATAACAATCCTCAAACTTTGGAATCCATGATGATGAATAACCAGAGATCTTAGACGATGACTTATTGGATTTAGAATCTAGTATTTGAGTTTGCTATGGTAAGAACTGGATAAGTTGCAGAGTGGAGTTGATTGATTACTCAGACGTACGTAAAGGAATAAGAATCAGAATGTGTAGAGAAACTTTTTAGAGGTGTTGGCTACCCATACAAACAAGAGCTTTAGTCACCGAAGAAATAGTGTTTTCCCGGAGCATGTAGCTTCCCAAAATAAAGAAAGACGTCGTAGGTTTGTGATGCACGATGAGGTTTATCGACTAGTGAAGACCAAGTGCAAGAGTCTTTGGGGAACTACCACAGTCACTGCCCATGTTAGGGAGTGGAAGATCGAGGATATAATCATGGATTTCATACACAGGTTACCACATCCCCACTCTGGGCACAAGTTTATTTGGAACATTGAGGATAGATTGACCAAGGTAGCTAGGGTCACCCGGGCTGGAACGACGCTCCCATGGGTGTTTGATGGGCTTTGATGAGATGTTTATCCATTATCGTGGTGTACCTAGGATGATCATGTCGGATCGGGATGGACGGGTTATGTCCAAAGAGTGAAGATCAGTCTAGGCTGATCTGGGCTCCTGGTTGACCTTTAGCATAGCTTTCCACCCTCCGAGGGATGGAGGCGCAGGATTCCACTATCTTGGACCCAGGATGAGGAATTAAAGACACTCGACTCTGAATTTGTGGAGGACACAGGTGCTCAGGTGCGACTGTTTCGAGTTAGGATGCTGGAGGCCCAGAGCAACCAGGCCAGGTATTACGATGCATGGTATCGTCAGGTAGATTTCCAGGTTGGAGGCAAGGTGTTTCGAAAGATACGTCCGATGCACGGAGTCTTGCGGGTTCGCAGGCGAAAGAAGCTCAGTCCGAGATAGATGGGGCTCTACAGGATCCTGGAGTGGATCAGCCGTTGGCTTATAGACTGGAGTTGCTGCCGGAGTTAGCGGGATTGCACGATGTCTTCCATGTCTCCTCCTTTAGGAGAGCTCTACTACGGCCGGAGCAACGATTTTCTACTATAGATGGCCCGGTAGCCTCTAATCGATTGATTCACCTGGAGCCGGTCCCGCTGGTCAAGGTCCTGTTGAGAAATCATGGATAAGAGAAGCTTATCAGGGAGCCACTGGAACTGATGCAGCAGAAGTATCCGAAGCTTTTTTGCTTCAGGTATAATTAGTCTCTTATGGGATGTTACATACAATCACTTGCGGTAGAAACCCCGCAGGCCTAACCTCAATTTCGGGGACGAAATTATTTTTTTTGTTTATTGGGATTTGTAACATCCCCCAAACAACTAGACCCCTAGAGTGGTTTTGTCATGACTAGGTCATGACAAAATGCTAGGAAGCTTGAAGAGATCACTTGACCTTAGGCTTGAAGGAGAAGAGCACCTTGGTCTGCAAATAGCAATTTCTAGTTACCAAGCTTAGGGTTGGACTTTAGGGCCTCACCTTCACCCTTTGACCCCACCATGGCACACCTAACCCTTTGGAGGTTCCCTTATTTGGATCAATTTGGCAAGGTGGAGCACCAAGGACCCATTGAGGTCAACCAAAGAGGCCAAATTGACCAAAGTCAACCCTAACCCCAAATTGGTCAAAGTAGCCTAATTAGGGTCAATTGACCTCCACCATGCCAAATTGACCTTGCCCATACCTGATAAGTAGTTTTATATAAGTTTTTAATATAAATTTTTGTAATTATTTAATATGTTTTTTTCTTTTTCATGTCAATTTTAGGTTATAAGTAGTTCTTTTTGTAATTTTGATTCTAACTTAGCATAATTTCAATATTTGCAGAATTTTGGGAGAAATTGGTGAAATTTGGAAGTCACGCCCAAGGTCACGCCTGTGACCAAGGGCGTGTAACCTGATGATCAAACCAGAGTCGATGCTGCGCTGATTGAGCTAGTCCACAGCAAGTCACGCCCCCGGTCACGCCTGTGACCCAAAGCCACGCCCGTGACCAGGGGCGTGTAAATTTAGAATCTTCCCAGCGTGATCCCTACACGCTGCTGCGCCGCAAGCAAGATCCACGCCGCATTAAATGAAGCCGTCCAAGTACACGCCCGTGACCCAAGTTACACGGGCGTGTAATGTCTGAATTTCTCCCGCCATCATGCAAAGCCCACGCCATTGTCCCATCCACGCAGATCAGTGTTTACATGCCCCAGGTCACGCCCGTGACCAAGGGGCGTGTAACTTGAAAATTCTTCCTATAAATTCCAGGGCTCTCCTTGAGTCCAGGGTTCAAAAATTTGGAGAGGGGGAGGTGCTGCTAGAGCTGATAGTGAGTTTTTCATGTTCATGTTCATGTCTTTTTATACTTTCAAGTTCTCTTTTTCATCTCATGCAATGTACTAGTTTTTCTTCCAATGCAATAGTTTAGTGATCTTGTAGTTTTTACTTGCTAATGTTGTAATTTTCCTTCATGCTTGTACTCATTTTTGGTATCAATAAAAATTAGTTTTGCTCTCTTTATTGTCTCCTTCTACCTTAGTCAATTTTTCTTATTATGCAATTTTATTTTTCTTCCTCTTCCCCCTCCACCATGAGTAACTAATTCTCATTAGTGCTCGATCGAAATGACCCGAGGACGAATTAATCAAGTTATGATTTTCTAAAGTTTTTTTTTTTCTGTTTTTACAAACACTGAATTACCCTTGATTTCTAACCAGTGAGTCCATACTATCGATGTATGGTTTTTGCTTAAGTTTTCATACTTAGTTAGCCGAGAGGCTCAAAGTATGAATCGATCACTCAAGGGTAAAGAGAGTTGCACGCACCCCTCGAGAGAGGATGACGTAAATCTTCCGGATTGGAGTCAAATCCAATAGTGGGGTTCACTTCATAAAGCAAGTTTTAGGTAATCAATTATAGGACGATAGTCCGGTTGATTTTTCCTAAATTTAGTTGGGCATTAACCTCGAGAGTGACATGTTCGAGTTTCGGGAACCTCCACAGTCAAGTAGTTTAATTAAACGGAATTAGATTTATTTTCCTTTCGCTTGATTATTCTTACTCCAAGGTGACTTTTGATTGAGCACTAATCTTTTTTACCATCGTTTAATCCCTTCTTTTAGCATGCAATTTGTGTCTATTTAGTTAGTAAAGCAAAACTCAAAAATCGATTAGATAAGATAATAGTGATTTTCCTCGAAGTAGAAGTAATCAACGCGCCCCGTGGAATACGACCTTGGTATTTCTAAATATCCTATACTATAGACGATAAGGTACAATTGCCTTTATGAGATATAGTTTTGGAGAAAATCTTTAATCATTTCACTTTGCAAAACCCTAAATTTTTATATCAAGTTTTTGGCGCCGTTGCCCGGGACTTGCGTAGATATTTTGAAAAGAGGATAGCTATTAATTTTATCATGCTTCTTTTTATTTTATTTTGCTTTGTCTAAATTTCAAAAGGAAAAAAATATATAATAGTCTAGTTTTCCTCTTTTTTTCTTTTCTTTTCGTTATCCGCTCTTTTTCTTCATTCCCTTTTTCCTTTTTAGTGTATGACCCGAGGTAGCGCTTCAAATTTTCCTTTTGATCCAGAGATCGAGCGAACCCTTTGGCGGCGCCGCTGTTCTCGTGATAAGGATAATCAATTAGAATTCAAAGAGTCGATCGGGGACACTAACACAGCAATATGGATCTTAATCCTCTTAATCCTAACACGCCAAATCCCAATGAGGTCGCGCAACGGACCATGTCCTATTATGCGCGACCAAATTTGGAAGGCACACAGTCAAGTATTGTTTGCCCCGCGGTGGAGAACAATAACTTTGAGATCAAGTCCAGCATCATACAAATGGTGCAGCAATCAGTGACCTTCGATGGTCAGCCGGACGAAGAACTAAACTGTCATGTTTCTAATTTTCTCAAAATTTGCGACACGTTTAAAATCAATGGCGTCACCGATGACGCCATTCGATTGCATCTTTTTCCTTTTTCTTTGCGGTCTAAGGCTAAGCAGTGGTTGAGCTCACTTCCTAGGGCATCACTACATGGGCCGATATGGCGGAAAAATTTCTCACTAAATATTTTCCGCCTGAAAAGACCGCCAAAATGCGAACAAATATTGTGTCATTTATGCAAATCGACTCGGAGACTCTCTATGATACATGAGAGCGCTTCAAGGAGCTTTTGCGTAGATGCCCTCACCACACACTTCCCACTTGGCAACAAGTGCAATTTTTTTTATAATGGCTTGAATTTCCAAACTAAGCAAATGATTGATGCGGCCGCCGGGGGAACATTAAATAAAAAGACCCCGGAGGCCGCTCAAGAGCTTTTTGAGGAAATGTCCATAAATGCGTACCAATGGAATATGCCCCGAGCGCGACCTAACAAGCTAGCCAGAATTTTTGAAATAGACGCAAACACAAATTTGGCTTTACAAGTTGAGCGCTTAACAAAGCAAGTGGCGGAGATGTCTGCTTCCTCCGCTACTCCTCCTTGGGTTAATAATATTTTAATTGAAGAGCAGGTTGACTACATGGGAAATTCGCCTCGTCCTTCCTATAACCCCAACACTGCTCCGTACAACAACACTTACAATGCGGGTTATAGGAACCATCCAAATTTCTCATGGAGCAACCAAGGAAATGCTCAGCGTCCTATGAATCTAAACCAACCCCCCTAATCAACTTCTTAACTTAACTCCACCTCTAAATTGTAATCCACCCGGTTTTCCACCGCAACAACAAAAGCTCTCTCCGCTTGAAGAGGTTTTTGCAAAATATGTTGCTACAAATGAAACGAACATCCGGAACCTTACCAGATCGATCAAAAATTTAGAGAATCAAGTGGGCCAGCTCGCAAAGATGATTTCCGAGCGTCAGCAAGGAGCACTACTGGGGAATACAGAGCAAAATCCAAGGGAGAGCACAAACGTGATTACACTCTGAAGCGAGAAGGAGGTGGTTTCAAAACAGGACGAACCCAAGGTAACTTCTTCTTCTCCTCCTCCTCCTCATCTTATTTTATCTTCGAATTTGCCCGCTACGTTATCTCCGCGCGCTTCTACTTCCAATATTTCATATCCGTCTAAGTTTAAAAGCGAGTGCACCGAAAAAATTATAAAAAGTTTTTAGAAATTTTAAAACAAACTCATATTAATGTATCATTCTGCGAGGCTATCTCTCAAATGCCTAAATATGCAAAATATCTTAAGGAGTTGCTCTCCAATAAGAAAAAGTTAGAAGATATTTCATATATTTCTTTAAACGCAGAATGCTCCGTGGTTGTACTCAACAAATTGCCTCAAAAAGCAAATGACCCAGGACGGTTCTCCATCCCGTGTCTATTTGGCAATTCGTTAGTAAAACACGCCTTAGCAGATCTTGGAGCGAGCATCAATCTCATGCCTTTTTCATTATTTAAAAAGTTAGGTCTAGGAAATCCTAACCCCACTCAAATGAGTATTTAATTAGCAGATCGTTCTTGAAAATATACGGTAAGGATAGTGGAGGACGTGCTCGTTAAGGTTGACAAGTTCATCTTCCCGGTGGACTTTGTCATTCTTGACATCGAAGAGGATGCCGAAGTACCCCTCATACTCGACCACCCCTTCCTTGCCACCTCCCGCGCAATTATCGACTTAAGTGACAAGAAGCTCCTCCTACGGGTTGGAGACGATGAAGTTACTTTTAGTATAAATCCCTCGATGCGAAACACCTTAGAGAATGATGATTCGTGCTTCTATTTAGAAGAATGTTTTGAGAACGAATTTTATCCACTTACCGAGTTAGTCTTCACATCGAGTCACGAATCCAAGCTCGCCGAGCTCTTTTATTTAGAAGAAGAAGTCTCTCGCTCCACACTACCCGAACCATTTTTCTTAGAAAAATTAAAAATCAAAACTTCTTATGAAGAGCCACCCATGTTAGAGTTAAAACAACTCCCCCCTCATCTTAAATATTTATTTTTAGAAAAAGAATCTAAGCTACCCGTCATCGTTTCATCCGAACTTAGCAATTTAGAAATTTCTGAGTTGACTTTTGTCTTAAGCAAGCACCGCCACGCAATTGCGCGGCAAATTTCTGATATTAAGGGTATTAACCCTTCCTTCTGCACTCACAAAATCTTCCTCGAAGATAATTCCCACAACACAGTCCAGCCTCAACGACGACTAAACTCGAATATGAAAGAAGTCGTTAAGGCCGAAGTTATTAAACTTTTGGACGCGGGAATCATCTACCCGATATCGGATAGTACTTGGGTTAGCCCGGTACAAGTCGTACCGAAGAGAGATGGCGTTACGGTAGTTGCGAACGAAAATAACGAATTAATCCAAACCCGTACTGTTACGGGTTGGCGGATGTGCATCGATTATCGAAAACTAAATGATGCCACCCGTAAGGATCACTTCCCACTACCTTTTATCGATCAAATCTTAGAGCATATTTCAGGTCACTCATACTATTGTTTTCTCGATGGTTTGTCGGGATATTTTCAAATCCCTATTTCGCACGACGACCAAGAGAAAACAACATTCACTTGTCCCTTTGGCACCTTCGCTTATCGAAGGATGTCATTTGGTCTTTGTAACGCGCCGGCTACATTCCAAAGATGTATGCTGGCGATATTCGACGAGTTAGTAGAGGAAGTGATGGAAGTTTTCATGGATGATTTTTCCGTTTTCGGAAACTCTTTCAAAAATTGTTTAAAAAATTTCGAGCGTGTGTTACAACATTGTGAGGAAACTAATCTTGCTCTCAATTGGGAGAAGTGTCATTTTATGGTCAAAGAAGGATTAGTCCTTGGCCATAAAATCTCGGGCAAAGGGATCGAGGTCGATAGGGCCAAGATCGAAGTAATTGAAAACCTCCCCCCCTCTAACGAATGTAAAAGCCATTAGAAGTTTCCTAGGTCACGCGAGGATTTATTGGCGCTTTATCCAAAATTTTTCCAAAATCACGCAGCCGTTAACCCATCTCCTCGAGAAAGACTCTTCCTTCCTTTTTAATGATGAATACCATTTGGCCTTTAAACTTACCAAAGAAAAGCTTATAAATTCTCCGATTCTAGTTGCGCCGGATTGGTCGCTACCCTTCGAAATTATGTGCGACGCGAGTGATATTGTGGTAGGCGCCATGTTAGGCCAATAGGTGAGTAAGTATTTCCACCCAATTTATTATGGTAGCAAGACACTCATGTCGGCACAAGCGAACTACACCACTACCGAGAAGGAACTTCTAGCAATTATTTTCGCTTTTGATAAGTTTAGGTCGTATATCACGCTTTCCAAAGTTACCGTCTTCACAGATCACTCCGCGCTTAGGTATCTCTTAAGTAAATCGGACGCCAAGACTCGTCTTTTGCGATGGATCCTCCTCTTGCAGGAGTTTGATTTAGAGATCCTGGACAAAAGGGGAGCCGAAAACTTGGAGGCCGATCATCTTTCTTGATTAGAAAATCCCTCCTCGAAAGCATTAATAGAAGCCGACATTAATGATAAATTTTCCGAAGAGCGCCTCCTCGCTCTCGAAAATATAAATTCATCTTCCACCCCCTGGTTTGCGGATTTGGCTAACTTTTTAGTAGCCCGGGTCCTGCCAAAAGAATTCTCAAATCAGCATAAGAAGAGATTATTTTCTGATTTAATGAATTATTTTTGGGAGGACCCCTTTTTATTTCGTGTTTGCGCGGACCAGGTGGTGAGAAGATGCGTCTCAAGTGAGGAAGGCTTTAAAATTTTACGTCATTGTCACGAAGGACCAACCGGTGGTCATTATCAAGCGAACCGAACCGCGAGGAAGGCGCTGGAGGCGGGCTTTTATTGGCCCACGCTCTTCAAAGATGCTCACACCCTTGTGAGTACTTGCGACAGCTGCCAGCGGTCGGGGAACATCTCTCGCCGGGATGAGATGCCCCGAAATATTTACTTAGAATGCGAAATTTTCGATCTTTGGGGTATTAATTTTGTTGGTCCTCTCCCTCCCTCTTTTTCAAACAAGTATATTCTAGTTGCGGTCGACTACGTGTTGAGGTGGGCGGAAGCGCATGCTCTCCCCACCAACGATGCACGAGTCGTCGTTAACTTCTTAAAAAAATTATTTTCTCGATTTGGTACGCCGCGCGCTATAGTGAGTGATCCGGGCACCCATTTTTGCAATAGCCAATTCACAAAAATTCTAGCAAAATATGGTGTCACGCACAAACTATTCACTGCATATCACCCACAAACGAGCGGCCAAGTCGAAGTCGTTAATCGAGAATTAAAGCGGATTTAAAAAAAAACTGTTTCGATTAATCGGAAGGATTGGACAATTAAGCTCTATGACGCGCTATGGGCCTATCGTACGACGTACAAGACCGCTATCAGTTGTACACCGTATCAAATGGTTTATGGCAAGGCTTGCCACCTTTCATTCGAATTAGAACACCGTGCATTTTGGGCACTTAAATTTTTAAATCTCGATTCTACATTAGCGTCCGAACAAAGAAAATTTCAAATGAACGAATTAGATGAGTGACGAGTGAATGCGTACGAGAGTAACAAATTATATAAGGGTGAACAAAGTTTTATCACGATAAGCATATAAAATTTTCGAAAACTTTTTCGCTGGGCGATCTCGTCCTCCTTTATAATTCTCGCCTTCACCTTTTTTCAGGAAAATTAAAATCCCGATGGTCCGGAACCTCTATTGTTAAAGAGGTTTGGTCCTATGGGACAATCCTAATTTCCCACCCAGAAAAAAGTTCCTTCAAAGTTAACGGGCACCGCCTTAAGTTATATCTTCCGGGAGAGTTAGCTAACGAAAAGAGTGATTCGATATTACTTCCTCCTATTACATGATCGGCAATTGGGTCAAGCTACGCGACCTTAAACAAAGTGCTTTTGGGTGGCACCCCAAACTTATCTTTCTATTGTTTTCTCTTGTTTTTCTTCTTTAACAAATCTTGTAGGTACTCGCCGCTTCCCCACGAAAGCTTCAAATAAAATAAAATCAGGGAAACTCTTTTTTCCTTTTTTTCCTTGCATTTCTTTTTGCCTTTTTCTTTTACTTCATACTTAGTTTTAAACATTGTGGACAATGTTTAACTTTAAGTATGGAGGTGTAAATAATTCTGTAAAAATGTAGTTCTTAATTTAGAAAATCTTCAAAAAATAAATTTTATGCTTTCATTTATTTAAGCACTTGTAAAACCCAAAAATAAAAAAAAATTCGAATATCAAAAATTTAAATCTTGGAAAGGGACGTTTGGGACCTCACCCCATCTCACCTCCTAGTACCGTTGAGAACCCTTCATGGGGTATAACTCAGGAAGTCCAAGATAACAAAATTGTTAGGTTTGAAGCTAGTTTCCTTTCTTTTATATTCAAAAATAAAAAAAAGATAATATAAAAAAATTCCAAAAAAAATATGAAAAATTTAGAACAAAAGAACAAAAAAATTCTTATACCCCTCCTACTTGTTGTTTTGTGATTTCTTAGAAATCTAGTTGATAATGTTTATAAGCATTTTTAGGTTTTTAATTGGCTAAAATTTTGTTTATCATAGTTTGTTAATTTTAAATTTTAGGTAATCTTGTTTTAAGAACCATCTTATGATTTGAGTTTAATTTGAGAATATTTGTTAGCATGACTTCTCTTTTTATCTTTAAATGGCTTCATTTTGTAGTAAATTTGCTAAATCACTTTAGATTTCAATTATATTAACTTCTAGCTTTTTAGATCTTAGGAAATTTATATTTACTAGAATTTGCTCTCAATATAATTTAATTTATAAACTAGAAATTTTTCCTACCCTACCCTTTTGATGACATAAAAAAAGGTATTTTAAAAGATCATATGCATGGGAATAAGAGGATAAAATTCATTATTCCCTAAACATATGCACCCAAAATCATTTAAAAGATTATATGGCATGGAGTAAGAGGATAAAATTCATTACTCCTAAACATATACATTTTGGGTTTTTTAGAAGAGAATTTAAAAGATTATATGTATGGGAATAAGAGGATAAAATTCAATTTTCCCTAAACATATAATAAAAAAAAGAAAAGAAACAAAATATATAGAGGTGAGAGGATAAAATTCATCACCTCAATTCAAAAATCTCTTCTTATGCCAAGCTTTGTAACCCCCTAGCCAATATGTTTGATCTAGGTTTAACTTAAGTTATGGAGAGAGCAATTTTTAGTAGGTTACTTGTCCTTAAGTTTCTTTTAAGTTAGAGTTCTTATAATTTTAATTTAATCTAGTTTTTATAATTTTGGTAAGCTAGTTAATTATCTTGAGAAGTCCTTGCCTAAACACTTTTCTCTCTTTTCAAATCATCATCATAATTTAGGACTTAACTCCTCCTAAAATTTATTTTTTAACTTAACTTTTGGTTTAAATGAATTTTTTTTTGAAATTAAAAATTTTATGGATGTCTTATATATTATGTCTCACACTTTTGCTCTGCAATAACAAAACCTCAAGTATGGGATATTTGATAAGTAGTTTTATATAAGTTTTTAATAGAAATTTTTGTAATTATTTAATATGATTTTTTTCCTTTTCATGTCAATTTTAGGTTATAAGTAGTTCTTTTTGTAATTTTGATTCTAACTTAGCTTAATTTCAATATTTGCAGAATTTTGGGAGAAATTAGTAAAATTTGCAAGTCACGCCCAAGGTCACGCCTGTGACCAAGGGTGTGTAACTTAAAGATCACACCAGAGTCGATGTTGCGCTGATTGAGCTAGTCCACAGTAAGTCACGCCCCCGGTCACGCCCGTGACCCAAAACCACGCCCGTGACCAGGGGCGTGTAAATTTAGAATCTTCCCAGCGTGCTGCCGTCGAGACGTGGAGCTGCCATCGAGAAGTCAACATGAGTCACGCCCATGACCCATATGTCATGGCCGTGAATTTCCCGCGTGATCCCTGCACACAGCCGCGCCGCAAGCAAGATCCATGCCGCATTAAATGAAGTCGTCTAAGTACACGCCCGTGACCTAGTTACATGGGCATGTAATGTCCGAATTTCTCCCGCCATCACGCAAAGCCCATGCCACTATCCCATCCGTGCAGATCAGTGTTTACACGCCCTAGGTCACGCCCGTGACCAAGGGGCGTGTAACTTGAAAATTCTTCCTATTAATTCCAGGGCTCTCCTTGGGTCCAGGGTTCAAAAATTTGGAGAGGGGGAGGTGCTGCTAGAGATGATAGTGAGTTTTTCATGTTCATGTTCATGTCTTTTTATACTTTCAAGTTCTCTTTTTCATATCATGCAATGTACTAGTTTTTCTTCCAATGCAATAGTTTAGTGATCTTGTTGTTTTTCCTTGCTAATGTTGTAATTTTCCTTCAAGCTTGTACTCGTTTTTGGTATCAATAAAAATTAGTTTTGCTCTCTTTATTTGTCTCCTTCTACCTTAGTCAATTTTTCTTATTATGCAATTTTATTTTTCTTCCTCTTCCCCCTCCACCATGAGTAACTAATTCTCATTAGTGCTTGATCGAAATGATCCGAGGATGAGTTAATCAAGTTATGATTTTCTAAAGTTCTCTTTTTCCGTTTTTACAAACACTTGAATTACCCTTGATTTCTAATTAGTGAGGCCATATTATCGATGTATGGTTTTCGCTTAAGTTTTCATACTTAGTTAGCCGAGAGGCTCAAAGTATGAATCGATCACTCAAGGGTAAAGAGAGTTGCATGCACCCCTTGAGAGAGGATGATGTAAATCTCCCGGATTGGAGTCAAATCCAATAGTGGGGTTCACTTTGTAAAGCAAGTTTTAGGTAATCAATTATAGGATGAGAGTCCGGTTGATTTTTCCTTAACTTAGTTGTGCATTAACCTCGAGAGAGGCATGTTCGAGCTTCGGGAACCTCCACGGTCAAGTAGTTTAATTAAACGAAATTAGATTTATTTTCCTTTCGCTTGATTATTCTTACTCCAAGGTGACTTTTGATTGAGTACTAATCTTTTTTACCATTGTTTAATCCCTTCTTTTAGCTTGCAATTTGTCTCTATTTAGCTAGTAAAGCAAAACTCAAAAATCGATTAGATAAGATAATAGTGATTTTCCTCAAAGTAGAAGTAATCAACGCGCCCCGTGGAATACGACCTTGGTATTTCTAAATATCCTATACTATAGACGATAAGGTACACTTGCCTTTATCAAATATAGTTTTGGAGAAAATCTTTAATCATTTCACTTTGCAAAACCCTAAATTTTTATATCAATACCCTTATAAGGATATTAGAGACCCAATGGACTAAAACCCCCCATCATGGGGCCACCAATTTGGCCAATTTGATCTAAGTCAACTCTAGCCCTATTTTGGTCAAATTACCCTATTGTGGGTCAATTGACCTACACCTTGCCAAATTGACCCTACCTACACCTTCCTAACCCTTTAAAGAGGCCAATGGGTCACTAGCCACCCATTGGGGTCAACCCAATTGGTCAAATTGACCAAAGTCAACTCTACCCTAAATTTAGGTCAAAATGACATGTTTTGACCTAATCAAGCCCAATCCATTTAGGCTAGACCCAATTGAAGTGGTCCATTAGCTAATGGGGTTGGGAGTTACTGAAATTGCCATTCAATTTCAAGAATTTCGGCCAGGAGAGAGAAAGCCCCAAAATGGAGGAGAGAGAAAGAGAGAAATAATGGCCACTCATGGCTTGGGAGGCCAAAAGGCCTCCTCTCTTCACCTTCCATGGCTTGGTGAACTCCCCTCAACTTCCCACGAATTCTGCAATCAATTCCCTATGGAATTGAAACCAATTAGTGGCTGGAGGAGGAATCCCAAGCAATGGCCAAAATGACCATTAATGACACTTCATCATTAAGCCCTCCTCGATCCAATATGACCACTCCATTAGCTTTAGAAGGTGGAAGGGAGTCGGAATAGTGCCTTGGATTGTAACATTTGGTGGAGAATCAAGAGATCGGCAAGGAGCACAACTTGAAGGGGGCGACCATGGCAAGTCCGGGAAACAACCACCATCAAGCCCGATTGGAGGTCTGGTTCTTCTCCTCTTCTCTAGTGGATAGATCTACATCTAAAATCGGCAAGGATTGGGGCCAATTGGTCAAACTCCGCTGGGACAATTGCGGTCGTGAGGAGCTTTCATGGGAACGTGAGCAAACCATGCGTGACGAGTTCCCCGAATTATTCCGTTGAGGTACAAGTTATATTTTGTATCTTTTGTTTCTTCGCACTGTTAAAATTTTGGGATGAAATTCCTTAAAGGAGGGGAGAATTGTAACACCCCAAATTTACTTCTCGAGAAATTAAAAGGAATTATAGCCTCTCGAGAAATTAAAAGGGCAGGGATTATACTTCTCGAGAAATCCATAGGCAGGGAATATACTTCTCGAGATATAATCTAAGCAGGATTTATACTTCTCGAGAAATCCATAGGCAGAAGTTAAGCTTCCCGAGAGATTAAATAAGCAGGAATTATACTTCTCAGAAGATAAATCTAAAGACAGGATTTATACTTCTCGAGAAATCCATAGGCAGGAGTTATACTTCTCGAGAAATCAGAAAGGGCAGGCAGTGCCAGTTCTCGGGAAAAAGAAATGCCTTTAGCCAGCCGTTCGTCGAACGCAGGCATTCATTCGTCGAACGTAGGCAGCCGTTCATCGAACGCAGGCAGTCGTTCGTCGAACGCAGTTTATTAGCCATTCGTCGAACGCAACATTTTAGCCGTTCGTCGAACGCACCATTTCAGAAATTCGTCGAACGCAGGTTTATAGCTCTTCCTCGAACGCAGCTTTATAGCCTTCGTCGAACGCAACTTTACTGCCATTCGTCGAACGCAGTCCAGAATCGGCGATTTAAATTACAGGCCCGTGACTTGAATCGTGGCCGTCAAATCCAGGGCTTTAAATCCAAGGGATGGGATTTATTTCTGGGTTTTCTTAGGGTTTGTCCAGAGGAGTATATATATCCTCTTTAACTTCTAAACTTTATCTTCTTCAAGCGTGAGAAAGAAGGAAGCCGATAAAAGATCTACAAACAGCGAGGAAGGAGAAGGAGGCATCTTCTGCCATTGCCGGAGCTTCGGAGCTCCGAATCGCGAGCCATTTTCAGATCTGGAAAGAGCAGCCCGTTGCGGTTCTTTCTATCCGAGTGAAATCTCAGATCTATGGCGAAGAAGAAAGCTCCAAGGGTAACGATCCTTCCTCCCGGTCTTAGGACGTGTTTTGTCCTCTCATTCCTTTTTCTATGCTTGCATGAGGAATCCCTTTCACCAAATGGGTGAAGTGTAGGATTTCCTCTAGTTCTTCGGAACTCCGGGTCGATTGTGTCCATCCCCGGCATATCGCATTTAGAAATACGATAGTCGTGCGGATTTAGGCATTTTGTGTGAAGCCTATTCGTGGCCGTGAGCCCGGATCGGTGATTCTTGGATTGCGATGTTGCATTTAGGTTAAGCCTAGAATGCGAGTCGGAGAATGTCTCTGTGAGATTTTCTATCGTGTTGCGGGACTTGAGTTTTAAGTGCCTTTTGAGAGCCTAACGGAAGCCCCTTGCTTGGGTGGTTGAATGCAAACCTTCACCACTAGTTTTGAAGAGGAGTGGTCTTGTACCTCCTTCTTGTTTGTTAATTGCGAAGTCTAAGTCTACGTGAAAGGTTTGGATGCGTAGCATAATTAGGTGGGCACTTGTTGTGCTAAACCCTTATGGGCCGAGGTGAAGCCGTACCCACGTCGTGCGATAGATCGCGACGGTTAGAGCACGGGCAAAGCTGAACCGAACCAATTTCCATGCAGATCGGTAAGAGGTCCTTACCTCATGTAAGCCGTGTGATCATGGGAGAGGTCGTGGAAGGTGTCTTACCTAGACCGACCAAAAGCTCTTTTTGCCCACCTAAGGCTATGTCCTTAGGGTGGAGTGTTTGTGATGAATTGATGTTATGTTAGCCTCATGCAGTTGCTTAGGCGGTTGTGGGAAACCTTCGGGTGAACCCAACCAACATCATGTGCATACCTAGGTTCCCTTTTACTTGATGCTCAACCTAGAAGATTGATTGTGCTTGAAACCTCACCTTGTGTAGTGTAGTTTGCACTTTCTTTACATTATTACATGTTGCATGTACGACTTGCTTGCAGATTAGCGGTGACACGCCCTGAGCCGGCTAGATGGCCGTTGGGGTAGGATCGTTATGCGGTTTGTGGTCAGCTCATAGCTAACCCTCGTTTACCTCTTATTGGATGTTAGTTGCAGGTGCAGGTGAGCCTAGCGGGAAATAGCGGGCGGTGGCCCTTTTGCTGTGTTGGCCCTCGAAGGCCAGCCTCTTTTCTGCTTTTCATGTATTGCCGGCCCGCGTGCCGATGTATGTTTTGAGTTTCTATACATTTGATAAATGTAAGGCCTTAAGGACGTAACTCTATTTGTTTCATTCCTGGGATAGTGGACAATTCTAAAAGATGTTTAATCCAAATGCTTCCGCTTACGCTTTTTATACTCTCGTGTAGTTGTCGATCTTTTCTAATTATCACGTTATAATGCCTAGCTAGTGTGTATAGTATGACGTGGGGTCACGACCAGACCTACTGTTATATTATTTGTACTGGCAGGGTGTTACAATTTGGTATCAGACTTAGGGCGTCGATCTGTAGTTTAGCGAATTCGGGATGAATTCCTTTTAAGGGGTGGTGTGCACGGGATGTGCGCTCACCTAAAATGATAAAAACTAATAAGAATGTCCACTTAGGAATGGAAAAACATACTTGTTTGCAGAACCTGAGCGTTCCATGATTGTTGTTTGCTATGTTATCGGTCACTCAATTGTGTATTGCACGATTATAGGTGACTAGGAGTGGTGCGGGGCAATCTAGACCCCATAACACCCCTGAAAGTATTGCGTCTGCTGAGGTGCCAACGACCACTCCTTCGGCTGAGATGATCAGATTAGTCGCAGAAGCTGTCTTCGTAATGATCAACTCTCAACCTCAAAGGCTTGCACAGCCTGCTGCGCCTACTCCGGATGTGGCCCCGGTGGCAGTTGCCGCAGTGGAACCTGCAGTGGAACCGAGGGTGGAGATCCCTGTACCAATGGCTGCATTAGAACATGCAGTGGAGACAAGGGTGGAACGTTGAGTAGAGCGAGTAGCTGTTGTGCGAGCATGTGATCAACAACTTCAACACTTTCTAAGCTTCCATCCTTCAACCTTTTCGGGGACCGGATCCCCAACGGAGGCAGAGGACTGGTTGTCAACAATTAGAAAAACTCTAAAGGCGACAGCGACGAAAGAAGCCATGATGGTCACCCTAGCCACCTTCCTCCTTAACGGAGAAGCAGCGCTATAGTGGGATGATCAAGAAGTGCATAAGTTTGGTGGTAGAGGTATTACCGAGATCACTTTGGCGGAGTTCTCAAAGTCGTTCCTCCAGAGGTATATTCCCTCTGCCCAACGCATCGCATTGCAGAACCAGTTCTTGAAGTTAACTCAAGGCGATAGCTCGGTGGATGAGTACTTGCACGAGTTCACTAGACTGGGCCGCTATGCGGGGTCTTTGGTGGAAGATGAGGAAATGAAGATGAACAAGTTTTATGAAGGTCTTCAAGATGAGTTGAGGCAGCTCCTTGCAGGCCCAATGACGTTTGGCTTCCATGTGATGGTGCAAACCGCCAGATCTCTGGAGTTGGACATGAAGAGAGTGCAAGCAAAAGGCATTGCAAAGAAGCCTGAATTCCATGCGCCAGCCTCTCAGTCCAAATCTGAGTTCAGGAGGAACAAAATAAAGTTCAAGTCTGCGGAACCAACTCGCTCAAATGTGTCGGGAGCTACGACTGCACATGGTCCAATTACATGTTTCACTTGCGGAAAGGTGGGACACAAAGCACGTGTGTGTCGCAGTGGTCCCCCGAGACCAGAAAATCGAGCGATGGACTATGCTCGTGCTGCGGGTCATACGGAAAAGGGCAAAGCCGCAGAGTCTTCTGCTTCCCAGCATATTCTGACCCAACCGAGAGTTTACTCGCTTGGCCAGCAAGAAGCCATACGACAAACTGATGTCATCACATGTATGGATTAGAAGTTAGCTTTTACAGCTATTTATGATTGATACTGTTGTGCGACTTTATGTTTGATTTGTGTGCAATTAGGTTTCGTTCTAATTTTCAACTATCCGGCAAGAGCTCTATTTGATACAGGAGCATCGCACTATTTTCTGTCTAAGGACTTTGTGGTGCGAATCGGATTGCCGTCTACCTTAGTAGAAGATAGATTGGAGGTAGTGCTACCCAATGGATCTCGCATGAGCGCGGATAGGAAGAGCCGTGTGAAGGTGCGGATTGGAAATCAGGATTTCAACTTGGAAGCATCGTTATTACCGCTAGCTGAATTTGACGTGATCTTCGGCATGGACTGGCTCTCGGAGCAGCGAGCATGCATTGATTGCAATTCAAAGGAGATCACTATGGGAAAGAACACCGGAGACAAAACCACATTCGCGGGTATGCGAGGAGCGAGCAAGACTCTAATGTCTGCTCTCCAGGTGGTCAAGGCGGTGAGCAAAGGCGCGGAGTTGTTCTTCACCTTATTGGAGGTTTCAGATCCAAAGCCCAGGTTATGTGATGTCCCAGTTGTAGCGGAGTACAAAGACGTGTTTCCTAACGAACTCCCTGGGGCTCCGCCCAGCGGGAGATTGATTTCTGCATTGAGTTGGTGTCAGGTGCCAAACCTGTGTCACGCTCATCGTACCGGATAGAGCCTTTAGGAATTGGCAGAACTGAAGGTTCAGTTGCAAGAGCTGCTAGAGCAAGGCTATGTACGTCCAAGTTCATCACCTTGGAGTGCACCGGTCCACTTTGTGAAAAAGAAGGACGGGATCTTGCGTCTATGTATTGACTATCGAGAGCTGAATAAGCTGACCGAGAAGAACCGTTATCCGATTCCAAGAATCGATAACTTATTCGACCAACTGGTTGGGTCGACGGTATACTCTAAGCTAGACTTAAGGTTCGGTTATTATCAGCTTCGTATTCGGGATTGTGACATTCCAAAGACAGCGTTCAGTACCCGCTTTGGGCACTATGAGTTCACAGTTATGCCGTTCGGTCTTTCTAATGCAGCGTCGGTATTCATGGACTTAATGACTAAAACGTTCCGAGAGTATTTGGATCAATTTATGATCATCTTCATCGACGACATTTTGGTATACTCTCAGTCAGAAGAGGAGCATGCAGAGCATCCACGTGCAGTTTTGAGCACCTTGAGGAGGAATCAGCAATATGCCAAGTTCTCCAAGTGCGAGTTTTGGCTATCGCCAGTAGCACTCCTTGGTCATGTTGTTAGTGGAGAAGGAATAGCAGTCGATCCTTTGAAGATAGAGGCAATCCGAGCATGGCCTGTGTTGAAAAATGTAGCGGAAGTCCGAAGTTTCTTAGGACTTGCCGGCTATTATAGGCGCTTTGTGGAAAACTTCTCGAGGATTGCATTTCCTCTCACTAAACTGACTAGGAAAGATCATAAGTTTGTTTGGTCGCCTGAGTGCGCACGAGCTTTTGAGGAGCTGAATAGTCGTCTGACCACGACGCCCATTCTATGCTCGCCATGTGGAATGGAAGGCTACGAAATATATAGCGATACCTCGGGGAGTGGCTTGGGTTGCGTCTTAGTGCAATTTGGAAAGGTGATTGCATATGACTCCCGTCAGTTGAAGGTACATGAGATGAACTACCCGGTCCATGATTTGGAGCTAGCGGCCGTGGTATTTGCTCTTAAACTTTGGAGGCACTACTTGTATGGCGTGAAGATCGACATCTTTACGGACCACAAAAGCCTCAAGTACCTGCTTGATCAGAAGGAGTTGAATATGCGACAAAGGAGGTGGATGGAGTACCTTGGGGACTACACCTTCGACATTCGATACACTCTTGGGAAAGGAAATGTGGTTGCGGACGCGTTGAGTCGTCGGGCTCCTGCACAGGCAAATTGGATTTTGATGCATGATGAGCATCTAATCCGGGAGCTAGAAGCCTTGGAGATCATTTGTGTCGATAGAAGAGCATCTCCTTCAGCATGCTTGAACTGGACGGAGGTTCAATACGACCTTGCCGACTGAGTTCGACAAGCATTGGAGATGGATACGAGCATGAAGCGCTATAAAGCGGAGACTGTTGATGGGTCAAACGTTGATTTCTCCTTCGAAGATGGTCTTATGTGGAAAAATGGCAGATTGTGCGTCCCAGATGTTGGTACATTGCGGGCGGAATTGATGTACGAGGCTCACTTTACCAAGTACTCGATCCACCCTGGGAGCACAAAGATGTACATGGATATGAAGAAGCTCTTTTGGTGGCCAGGAATGAAGAAAGACATTGCACTCTACGTGGCCAAGTGCCACACTTGCACGTTGGTGAAGGCTGAATGTCAAAGACCTGGTGAGTTTCTAAGGTCTTTACCGATCCCGGAATGGAAGTTTGATGATATTTCTATGGATTTCATGCACAGATTGCCGAGATCGCAACATGGAAACGACGCCATCTGGGTGATCGTAGATCGATTGATGAAAGTTTTGCACTTTATTCTGATCCGGAAAGACGACTCCGTGGAAAAGCTAGCAAAGTTATACGTTGATAATATCGTACGGTTGCACGGGGTTCCCCGTAGCATCGTGAGCGATCATGATGGGCGGTTCACATCAAACGATTGGAGGCTGATTCATCAATTATTGGGTACCAAGCTAAAATTTAGCACGACCTTCCACCCGCAAACAGATGGATAGACCGAAAGGACCAATAAGACGATGGAAGACATGCTAAGGATGTGCGCCCTGGACTTCGGAAAGAAATGGGAAGATCATCTCTATATGATTGAGTTTGCCTACAACAACAGCTACCAAGCAAGTATAAAGATGGCACCTTTCGAGGCTCTTTATGGTAGAAAATGTCGTACACTGTTGGCTTGGGCTGAAACGGGCGACACGAAGTTGTTGAAACACAAGGATGTGGATGAAGCAAATACATCAATCCGGGCAATACGAGAGCGGTTGCTCATTGCCCAGGATAGGCAGGCAAAGTATTATAATGCAAATCACCAGAACGTCGAGTTCACTGTTGGTGATTGGGTTTACCTAAAGATCAAACCGTTCAAAGGAGTATCGAGGATCCGACGCTTGAAAAAGCTAAGTCCGAGATACTTAGGACCGTTCGAGATCTTGGAGCGCATTGGTGAAGCTGCCTACCGGCTTGCTCTATCTTCGGAGCTGAGCGGGCTGCATGATGTATTTCATATCTCTGTATTGCGGAAGGCTGTCAAATAGCCTATTCTTGTAGTTGCGGTCAATGAAGTGTCGGTAGATGGTGGGCTAGCGACGAAAGTCAAGCCCATTTGCATTGAAGACACTGAAGTGAAGCAGTTACGGAATAAAATGATCCGAATGATCAAAGTCCCCTGGAGAGTCATAAACCACCTAGGGTTAATTCAAGTGAAATGGTAGGGGCCTATGCTTATGGGTAGTTACCAACCATATTAAGTGTTTTGTTAAAGGAAGCATTGGGGTTCAGCCCATCATAGCTCCTAGTACCGCTGCGAGCCCCTCACAAGGTAGACCTCGGGAAGTGCAAGATTAACCAAAAATTGTAGGAGTAAGATGTTGTAAAGATTAACTTAATAATATGCACACCCACACCCCGTGGTTATGAGAGGTTAGTTAGTTTGGTATTACGAGCGGTAGGCTAGGTGGTTGTTGGTACGGACGGGTTAGTTCGGTGAGCCGGTGGCTCGAAAGGTTATTGTGATGGGTGGGTTAGCCCGGGGAGCTTATGGCTCGGAGATGGTAAATATGTTTGCATGTGCATAAAGGCGGTGGGTCTTCAGTATTGGACGGTCGTTCACACCGACGTCAATATGTTGACTCGGCAAGTGTGGAATTTGCACTTAGCCATGAAAGTCTGGTGGTCCAGCCAGTAAGAGTATGCACATGCTCTGCGGTTTTGTGTTGAGGCGTACGATATGTCTAGGTTAGTTAGTGTGAATACCAACCTAGAGGTGGGCGAGGCCCAACCCACCGCTTCTGTTTGCCACTACGGGAGTATCCTGGGAGTCTTGCTAGCTCCAAAAAAGGGGAACTAAAGGTCTGTGCGCATAGAGTCGAAGTGTGTGAGTTGCACTTGTATGAACATATCATTAAACTGCTTAACTCTGCATGTAATGGCATAAGCATTGCATTTCAACCCCTACCCATATCGTATAAATTGGTTATGAGACTTTTTATACGATAGGCCTTGCTAAATGACCCCTTGGTCTATAGGTTTGTATGGGCATTCCTATAAATCAATGGTTACATTTCTGTTGTGTACTTATCTTTACCTACTATTCTTTACTTGCTCTTTACCATGCTTTATATTACTGCTTCAAATATCTATATACACATGTGTAGTTGTAGACATTTCCTGCAGACGTATCCGCCATCATCTGCTTTGTTTTATACCCCTTGCTATCCTCCGCTTCATCCTCCCACACGGTGCCTAGGAGCCATTGGGGGGGGGGGGGGGGGGGGGGAACACAAGGCTTAGTGTTTTTGACTAACGGTCGGTGGACCATATCATTTTAGGGGATCGAGGAGATGCAGCAGCACCAGAGGCCGATGTAGATGGAGGCGGGCCAGTCTAGTACAGGAGCACAAGTTTTAGGATGCGAGTGATCTTGTAGCGAGGACAAGATGTACAGGGCATGAGCCCTTTATTATTTTAACCTTTGTTATTTCAGTTATACCATGTGGACATTTATTATATATAACATGTGATTGTGGACTTGAACTTCTTTTTGTTCGTTAATATTTTTCTTCTTCTATGATCGATAAGGCCGACAATATCGACATTTTGTAATGGTGACCTTCCCGAGTGAAGGTGTCACCGTAAAGCGACAGTTCCGGGCATAAGACCCGGTTTTGTAGCGAAAAAATGGGGTCTTACACCTTTTACTCTGAACCCTCTTCCTTTTTCTTGAGCTGGCAGATTCTCCAATTTCTATACCATATACCTCTGAGGCAGTGCTCTCAGATGGTTCTGCTAACTCATAAGCTGAGGGAGGCTTCTGTAAAGCTTGCTTGACTTGATTTATTTTCCACATGGATTGATTTGAGCTAGCATTTATCATTGCCTTCTCCCCCTTTAGGACTTCTTCAACAATGTGATCATCAAGGGCCACTTGGACAAAATTTATCCTCTCATGTAGGTGTTGTTCAACCTCATCCATGTTATTTCTTACTTCTAGCAGATGTTCATCTAAGTTCTGAGTATTCACTTCCATTTTGTTCAAAATTTGATATCTTTCTGAATTCATAAACCCTGCTATTTGTTGAAGAGCTCTCTTAGTATTCCTTGACATAGTGCCTTGGTTTTGGATGGTCTGATGATACTGACGTCCAACTTTGTTGATCTCCTCACCAACATGTTCCATGGCTGGAGCTGCTAAGTGAAAGAAATGAGTGTGCTGAGTGTTCAGTTGATGCATGCCATCTTTCACACTCTACAACTCAACCTTTATCTCTTGCCTGAGGCCATCAACTGTCTGCAAAATGAATTGTTCCATCTTCTCCCTTTGAACTTTTAGTAATGCTGAGATCATGTGGAATAGGGAACCTGGTTGATCAGAAGATGATCCATCATCATTCTCTTCTGGAACATTATTCTACTTTGGAGGACTTGCAGGAGCACTATTTTGACCCAAAAGATCAGGAGAATCTGCCTGCATCTGCTCTTTCTCTTCCACCAGCACTTGCTTGCCTTTGATTATAACCAAGTTAAGTTCAGTCTGGGGATCAGTATTTCCAACCTTCTCTGGCACATTGCCTTCAGATTCCTTCTCTGGACCATCCTTCTCCTGGACTACTTTTTCAGCTTCAGGTCCTTCAGCTTGATCCTCCAGGGAAGAGCACCCCAGATGGGGCTCCCCCTCAACCCTCTCAGTATCATGGGCCGAGAACCCATGTGGGGACTCCCCCTCAACTCTCTCAGTGTTTTGGGCTGAGCTTCCAGCCAGGAACTCCCCCTCAACTGGATCACTTCCCAGAATGGGGCTTCTTCTTACTTCAATTACCTATGTGTTAGCAGGTTCACTCACATCCTCTGGGATCATTTGGTTTAGAGATACCTCCCCCTCTGTCAAAGCAGGGTTTGGTAGAGATGAGGCTCCTTCTTCCTCAGCATCCTTGGACTTGTTTGGGTCTGAAATTGATGATGCTCCTCCTTCAGAACTACTAGAGGACCCTACCTCCTCTGAGTCATCTACTACCACAACTTTCTTTTTCTTTCCTTTTGCAGCTGCTTGGGCAACCTTAGGGGTTTTGGAGATAACTCTCTCCCATCTATCCAACATCTTTGAATCTAACCTCTTAGAATAATGTAGAGGTGCTCCCATTTTTCTTTTCACCACATCCTCAAGGGAATTCAGGAGGAAGATAGATAAGATTCTTACAAATGAAGAGGTCTTCATGGTGCTCATAATCCTTTGAAACATAAACTTTCTTCAGTCTGTCTTCTTTGAGATAATGATCCTGCACATGATCTCAAACATTTCCTTGGAAATCCTGTCATGGGAACCAGTCTTGCACAATAACACTTTTCCTACCATGTCAGCTAGAAGTTTTCCCTGCTGGTTGAATTCTGCCTTTTTAATAGACCCATAGGTCTTACCACTGTGCCCACACCAAGCATATCCCGCAGAGAGGTTTTCAACAGTTAGATCTTCCTCTTCAATCTCTTTCTCCAGTCTTGGTATTCTCAATACTTTTCCCAAGCTCTTGGCAGTCATCTTGATCTTCCTCCCGACCACTACTGACTTTAGAATGGTCCCTGAATGATTAATTCTTGCTTCTTCAAAGAATTTCAGGAGTTCCCTATTCAGGAGAACACATGGTTCACAGAGCAGATAACCCAATCCTGCTGACTCCACCAGTCCAATTACTGACCTAATTTCTTCAGAGCAAGAGTCGAATCCTCCTCTCAGAATCTCACAACCGGAGATTGTTGGAGTTTTGTTTTCACTCCACCCACTTTTGTTAATAACTAAAGGGGGAGAATAAAATGATAAATCATAATGATTCAAGGAGTAAGATTCACTGGTTTAAGGGGGAGCATAAATCTAGTTTATGGGAGCATACACTAAGGGGGAGCTCTTAAGTAGGGGGGTCACAATTTAATAAACTATAAATATAACTATTATCTCTGTGTTGCTTAGTGTCATATATCTTTCTAAAAATAAATCTCTTATATATGAATCTGATTTATCTCTATTGGATTTGTTATAATCAAAAGGGGGAGATTATTGGAACACGGTTTTCTGCATCCCTTTGATTTGAGAATAACAAATCCTACTTGTATTTGATCTGGTTTGCCATTGTGTTTTTAGCATGCAGGTTTAAACAAAGATGATACTAGGTTGCTGTTGTTGGTCTGGATTTGCTCACAAGCTTAAAAGAATGGAAGAGATCTAACACTCGACGTTAACTCTTAACGCCTACATTGACTTTCGTTCCCACCAAGAAGAAAATAACATGGAGAGAAGCTGCCGTGATTGCAGGAGCATTTTGGGAATGATTTGACTCAACGCCAGGCGTTAGACTCAACGCCAGCGTTAAGGTTTCCTAAAATGAATGTTTCCAAAGATGCAGAATGTCCTTCCTGTTTTGAAGCTCCGAGCCATTAAAACATTTATATACTGAGTCAACGCCAGGCGTTAGCTTCCAGTCCTATAAATAGTTGGATTTCGTCTTCTTAAACAACAAATGCCAAGGAGCCCTATTCCAGCACTCTGAATTATTTATGAGGGCCGTATTTCCAGACCACAAAGGATATCCCACTCAATTTCAAAAGGAGGAATCAAAGGAGGCTTGGATCAACACACTAACTCAACGCGAAGAACGCACGCTTAGACTTCAACGATCTTCAGCGATTCTTCGTCGCCTCCTTTATATTACCTCATTGGGAGCTTTCATATTTGTCTTTTATATTTATCTTTATAATCGGTTCATGAATTCGCCTCGTGTTGGCGACTAGGCCTGGGTAGGACTTAGGGAGGAATTCGCCTCGTGTTGGCGACTGGGTCTAGGGAGTAGATCTAGGGGGTGCTCGAGGCCTTTCTGGGGATAGAAGGGCTAGAGCGGCTTGAGTCCGTATCTGGGGAGAGATCGGCTAAAGCCAACCGATTGTTAGTGAGAAGAGTCAGTATAGAAAACAAAAAGAGTATTTCATATTTTGCCTTGGGTTTCTAGCGTCATAGAAATCATATTTTGTAATCAATTTTATAAATGATAATCATGTATTTTCTTGTTTAATAAATTTGATTTCATTTCTAATTTCTATCTCTTTACTTTTGATTTAACTTACTTCAAATAAAATATCTAAAGTTTTTTATAAAAGATTAAAGTTTTCTAAAACCCTTATTCACCCCCCTTCTAAGAGCGCCTTATGATCCAACAGAGATGATTGAGGATTCTTCCTTATTGGGAGTCATTGAAGCAGAACATCGAGAATCGAGCGATTGTCGGAGACAGAATGAAGGTTTGTCGAAGAAATGGCTTAGGGCAAATTAAAGTGTAATTTTTGTCTTAAGCATTCATTCTATTTATAGTAGAGGTAGATGAAGAGGCGCATACCTTTTTGTCCTGGTTAATAGATGAATCCATCAGACATCTCTGATTAACGATCCAATATTTCATTGAGTATCTGGATTGTATTTCGGCGATGTGCATTTTTGTCATCGATAATGTCGTAGAGATTACTTCAACCTTGTCGTCGGAATCACTTCAGCTTTGTCGTCGAGACTTATATTTTTTCATCGAAACATTTCATTCTGTTTCGCTGAGAAGTCATCAATGTCGTTGAGACACCCATCCTATATATGTCTAACATGAGAAGATTATCAGCACCTCTTGAGATAATCATCTAGGATGTGCCACTCATACTTCCTCCTTCAAATTGTTTATTTGGAGATACTGATTTGACATTTCACTTGATAGGCTTGGAATTCTCAATGGGCTACATAGACTAAGAATATTCTATTTAATTCCAACCTTGTAATAGGAATAAGGGGTCTGGCCAAACTTAATGCCCTTCTCCTGTCTATACCCCTGACTTGTTTTAGAGCAGTTTGTAGTTATCTGGGAGTGACTTTTGTCTTTCATTTAATATTCAGCCTTGTCTTTATTGAATAGCTAATCCAATTTCTACCCTCTTTAATCCAGTCATGTGTCTGGAGCAACCACTATCTAAATACCAAAAGGGTTGGCATTTGGACATACCTGCAAAAAGGATTACTTGCCCTTAGGCACCCAATTGGATTTGGGTCCTAGGTTTCTGTTAGGGGGATAAACTGAAATATCACACCTCTTAGTTGTCTGCATTCTTCTTGCAATAGGCACTATTGGATTGAACCAGCAGTCTAGGGCAAAATGACCATGAAAGTGCACAGTGTGCCTCTGAGAATCCTCTAGGGGGGTGAATAGAGATTTATGTAATTTTCTATCTTAACTGTGCAGACAATAAAACTTACTAAGGTGTTATGAACTCAAACCAAAACCACAGGAAGAATAAATAAGATAAAGATTGTTGAAAATAAATGCTGAAAAAGAAAGTGGGACAGTACAAAAAGTCCCAGCACAAACACACATATTTTTTATAGAGGTTCCCCAAAATGTGGGTACTCCCCTCTTCTACCACCTGGTAGGAAAGCACCACCTGTGCCTGAGTCTTTTGATAAGGAGACTATGAACCAAAGATCTTTTGATAAGGAGATGTTGAACCACAGATCTTTTGATAAGTAGATCTTGAACCACAGATCTTTTGATAAGGAGATCTTGAACCACAGATCTTTTGATAAGGAGATCTTGAAGCACTGAATTCTTAGGAAGAGGGATTCTTAAAACTCTTTTACAGTTGAGAGAAAGGAGAAAGGAGTGAGAAGAGGTGAGAAGAAGAATTCTATTCTCAGAATTCAATTGAAGCCTTCTGCTTCAATTTTTCTTTTTGCTGGTTCATTAAATGATGAACCCTTGCTTATGATAGTGATAATTTGCAAGGGTTATAAGCTTTGATCCTTTCTGCTTTCTTCTGAATGAACTCTTGCTGCTATGAGATATTGATTGAGGAGCAGTCTTCAGTTGTTCTGTTCTGAGAGAGAGAACAATTCTTGTTTTTCTGTCTTTTAGGGTTCCAGGAGGAAGAAGGAGGAAGCCCTAATCGACAGACTGTAGAAAATTGTGATGAATGCTCTAAAATTCTTTCTACTCTCTTCATATTTATTGTCCATAATTTTATTTTTGAATTCCTTTCCTCTTTTAGGTTATGCTGAAAAGGTATTGGCCTGCACAATTTCTCTTCCTTTCCTCATTTGTTCACGACCCGTTCTCCAACTGTATTGATCCTTTCCAAGAAAGCCTTTGTTATCTTCGTTATTGCTCCTCTCTATTCTAGGAAATAAATGAGCCATTGTAGAGCGGTCTTCAGTACTGTGGGCCTTGAGAGAAAGTTCCAAAATGACAGCTGAAAATGTTTCCTTTTCAGACTGTATTCGACGTTGCGTCAATCTCTCTTTCTCTCTTCTCGACGCACCTTCGAGTTCTTGTGAAAGCAGCTTCGAATTCCTTCAAGCTCTAGTTGAACTATGATATCGATGTTACGTCGATTACTTGTCGATGTACCCGTCGAGTTGAAGATTTCACTCTGAACTTCATTAGCTGCGTCGAATTGTAGTTGACGTTGCGTCGACTTCAGATGGCTTCGACAAATTCTTCCTTCCGCGTTGAGTTGAAGTCAAAGCTGTGTCGACTTATAATGATACTTCGACATGCTCATTTCATCTACGTCGATATCCTTTCGATGTAGCATCGACTTGATCTACTTTGACAGAGGGATTAAGTTGCTTGGACTTCTAGTCTAAGTTATGTCGACATGAATTCGAAGTTGCGCCGAATATAATTCCACGCAATTGTTAACTCAACCAAATTTGTGCTTGTCTTGCTCTAGTCTTTACACTCCAGGTTGTGTGTGATATCCTAAGACATCTAAAGACCAAATTACCCTCACTATACAATGGGTAATTAAAACCTAAGAGATAAAATCACTTTTAGATAATTTGTTAAGTTAAATCCAAGTAGTTTTTCCCAACAATCTCCCCCTATTTATCTTAACAAATTTTACAGACTTGGTTAAAGTGATTTTACACAATCTTTTATATAAGCACAATTACATACAATACATACAAGACACTATAGACTACAGTATGATAGAATGAAACCACAAAATATTCCATTCATTGTCAAATAGGTTATATTGTTCACCATACCACAATCTATTTGACTTTCCTTAGAAGATATAAACATAGATACCTGGATGTCATTAATCCTTCTCAGGAGTTTTTCTTTTTCTTGAAAATACTTTTGGAGTTACCTTCCTTGGGGCAATCTTTAGATGCTCATCATCTTCAAAAAACATTACTGCTTCTTCAGCAACATTGTCATTGGGAAGCTCCCCCCGAGTCTGCGCATTCAGCTCAGCATTATGCACACCTTCCTTGGAAATCTTGGCCACCTCATCCAACAAGTCATCTGCATGGTGCTCCCCCTGAATAGAGGGAATCAACTCCCCCTAGTTCACTGCCGTGTCTTCAGCAATCACATCCTCAGCAGGTTCTTGACCTGGGAGCTCCCCTTAGTTGTCTGTAGCTGTTTCCTCTTGGTTCACTAGAGATTCTACTTCAGACTCCCCCTGGACATTTTGGAATGTAGTAATTTTATCAGGGGCTTCAACATCATCCCCCTTGTCATGGACACTCATCTCTAGAGCATGTCCTTCCTCCTCCTAAATTTTCTCCCCCTTCTTAACCTTGCTGGCAAGAAAGGTTAAGAACTTCTTTGTTACTAGGGAGGAGGATATGAAGTCTTTGAGCCCCCGTAGAGACCTCATTGAGTCTAGTAGTTCAGACTTCATTTGTGAGTACTTCTTGTCAAATTTTCTGGCTTGGCTGGCTAGTAGGTCTGCAAAGGTGCTTGATGCCATCCCTACAGCCTTAGATATTGGTTGCTCCATGTCAAATGAAGCTGTAGGATGGGAGGTAAAGGCAGGTGGAGATGGAGGTGGAGGTGGAGAAAAGGCTTGGTAGGTTTTTGGAGGGATATGATATGATGATTGTGGTGGAGGAGGAACATAGTGATTGCTTGGAAGTGGTGTGGATGGTTGTTGTTGTGGATATTGGTGGATAGGAGATTGAGGTGTTGGGTTTGGGACTGTAGTAGATGGGATGGATTGGAGGTTTTGCTGTTGTTGTTGGGGAGTAACTTCCTGTTGTTATTGAGAAGAAGGTTGTGCTAGAATAACATCCCTTGGGAGATCTGGGGCAGTATCCTATGAAGTTGGAGAGGGAGGAGGAGAAGGTGCAGACTGACTAGGCTTCAGAATTTGCCTGGTCCATTTGGAGAATATACCTATATTCATCCTTTTGCCTGGAGGAATTGGCACTCCCTTGGACTTGCACACATCTGGATAATGATGCAACAACACTTGGATCATTATCCTCATGTAAACATTTTCTTTATTTGAATATTTGTGACCTATTAGCTTCAAGAGACACTTTCCCCAGTTGATCTTCTTATTTAAAACCAGAACACCCATTATCTGCAGTTGCTGTCTTGGGATTGCATCATGTGCAGATATCTTGCATATCAGCACCTTGCCTACTATGTCAGCCAGAAATTTGTATTCTTCTCCAACATCATTCTTCTTTAGATTTATGGCCTTCTCCTTCTTGAACTTCATAATCTTTAATGCCCTGTTGGTCTCTTCAGCTGTAAGTTCATCAGAATCACTACCAAATGGTAGATCATATGTTTGAGTCAACATCTCCTCTATAATACTGATGGCAGTCTCATATATGTTTCCATTTATAGAGCCATCATCTCCTTTGTGAAAACTGTCCATTAACTCTGTCAGTTCAATGTCCAGTATCTTACACCCTGTAGATATAAGTTTGATTAAACCAGCCTCTTGAAATAATACAAGAATGGCTTTGAAGCTTTCTGTCGCAGCACTGAAGGAATCAACATCTACATCAAAGCCACAATTTACTTTTGGTGGAGCCTAGTCAGTCTGCACCTTCCAAGAATGCTCTTTACTTATTTACTCATTGCACTTATACTGCTCCTAATAATTGTTCATTGCCTTCGAGTACCTATATTAGAATTGCTAGAATAACTATACATTTCATATTCCAACTATGCGAGTGAGAGCCATGTCACCTGCTTTGTACTTCTACTTTGATGTCCTCCTCTTCATGCCTCCCGCTCGGTTTCTAGAAGTCACTAGAGGATGGGTGGGGGATTGGCTTAGTCTTTTGACTAACGACCGGTGGACCATATCATTTTAAGAGCTCGAGAAGATGCATCCGTCGTAGGAGGATGGCAGGACATGAGGAGCAGTTGATGCGCACTACTTCTACTACACGACGGCAGGTTGATGATAGTCTTTTGTTGCTTCCTCTTAGTTGTTGAGAGATGTGAGTGAGAGATTATCTTGTATTAGACATGTACCGGGCCTAAGCCCATTCACTCTCTTTCTTACTTTGTACTCATTGTGGACTATTGCTCATATTATTATTGAGCTTTGATCTGTGGACTTGTGCTATTACTTGTTTTCTTTTGTGGCCTACTGTGATGTGATCATTTTAGCCGACAGGATCGGCATCGTACGGTGGCGTCTAACTTGGTAGTTGGAGTCACTGTAAGGCGGCGGTTCTGGACATAAGACCCGGTTGTGAAGCAAAAAAATGGGGTCTTACAACTGGTATTATAGCAAACCACGATCATAGAAGAAGTAAATCCACAACACCTGGTCACCCCGCGTGAGCATTAATTTGGGGCCAACTAAGAAGTGGAAGTTGTGGTGTGCCCATATGTAAAAATCACATTATATAGTTCTTTAATCAATGAGTTAGACCAACACAACTAGGACGCTTGACTTGCCATGACAATTTATACCGCATCCTAGTCAAAAGTCGACCTTAGGTATAAACTGGGTTAAGGTACTAAGATACCCAAAGGGACTAGAGGAAGAGTTTAACATGTGCATGGCTACCGAAGGCTTAAACTCAAATGTCCCTACTTTACTTATCAAGTGGTATTACCACTTGTTACCCAATTGATCGGACCGCCTTAGGGAGAATTGATGCCTACAATCCATTAGCGGAATAGTTGGGGACTCGTAGACTCAACCCTTGTACTGATGACATGATTAGGTTGAGACAACCATCATACCAAATACCAAGGGTCGGATAAGAATTCAAGCTCAGAAGAGACCCATTTAGGATTGGGTTACAGTTGACCTTGAGAAGGTTGTCGTAAATGGTAAGCTTGAGAGCCTACAATATAAAGTATACCAACAAGTCTCAGGATGTAACCCCAAGTCTAAGGTTATATTCCCTAAGGATTGTGTGCATAAGGACAAATATAGCAGGATAATGTCAAAGAAATTTAGCCCAAATAGGTAGGGGCTTATCTTTTGTTTATTGGGCAAATTAGTTACGAACTTGGGTTTCCTTAGACCTAATTTAGAAAATGTTGTGTCACAAACATAGTGATTTTGAAGTTGTTATATTTGACGTTACTAGGGCGAGGATGAGATTTTGTAAAAGTATGTTTGGAGTGATGATCAACCCTCCCTAGAAAATGGGATCCTTGAAGAATTACTTCACCTTAAGCAGTTATAGATTGGATAAGAGTCGAACTTGGATAAGGGATGAACAGGTTCCTAATAACCTTGTATGAGTGGTGGTATCATAGACTCATAGACGATGACTTATTGGATTTAGAATATAATGCTTAAGTTTTACTATTGATTAAAATGATTTAATCATATCCTATTTCGATCAAACAAAAGTGACCAAGTCTATCATGTTCAGAATTGATGAACTAAACATAAGGATTGATTTATCACTACTATCCGTGCTTACCTGACCTACCCTAGTCATTAGAGTGAAAACTTGTTGTTTGGGATAAGGCAATGTCATGGAAATAAGGAGGAGTAATTACGAGACTAAACAATTACATGATACCATGTGAATTAGATAGCGGGTAGTGAAATTTAGGGTATTTACGCAGCTAAGACTAAGTTGTCATGGAATTGGATAAATTAGTAGACGATATTTTGAAGATGTATACCTTTGGTATGTCTCTGCAGTTTTGGTCAGGATGGCATTAAGAACCAGAAAATATACGTCTGGTGTCATTATAATCACAGTTAGCAAGATTCATGACCATGGGAAATAAATTTTGATTATCAAGTGTGATTACGGTAAAATTGCATGAAAATTATGGGTATTAATGATGACCTTCAAAGGTTCACGAGTAAACCCTTTTAAATTTTGAGGATGATGGGTCGCTTGACGACGTGATCATTTCCATTAAATGATAAGATTAGATAAATTGTAAGGATGTGTTGATTGATTACTTGGCCGTACCCGAAGGAATAAGAATCTGATCGTATATGTGAAAATTTATAAAGTCATTGTCTATACACACCAAACGAGAACTTTAACCAGTGGATCGATGATACAACAGATCGAGTCTTGCGGTGTAAGAAGGTTCTGCTGGTGAAGGTCCTGTGGTCCAATCATAGGCAAGAGGAGCATTCCTGGGAGCCCGAGGACCTCATGCGGGAAGGGTATCCCGAGCTCTTTACGATAGGTAAAACTTTAATTATTTTAAGTTTCCAATTGTATTATTCACGCTTGTAACCCGTACGCCTAACTACAATTTCGGGGACAAAATTTTTATTTTTATGTATTTGGATTTGTAACATCCCTCAAAAAACTAGACCCATAGAAGAGCTTTTTGTCATGACTAGGTCATGACAAAACATTAAGATGATCAAGAGTGCCTTAGGAACCTAAGAATGAAGGTGTGATCACCTTGGTCTGCAGATATCAATTTCTGAATTCCCAAGCTAGGGTTTGATTTCCAAACACCTAATTAATCATTTGTACCCACCATGACCCCCACATACCTAGGGTAGACCCTTTGGGCCCTAATGGACCCATTGGGGCCACCATGATCAGTAAAACCCATCAGGAATGGGCTTTGGTCTGCAGATAGCAATTTTGAGTTATGGTACTAGGGTTGGATTTTTGAACCCTAAAATGACCACATGACCTCACTATGACACCTCTAACCACTTGTGGGTCCCCTTAGGTCACTTGGGTCCCACTAGTGTCAACCCTAGTGGCCAAATTGACCACAATTAACTATAACCCTAGTTAAGTCAACTGGGCTCTATTATGATCAAATACCACTCAAATGGCCAAGTTGACCTAGCATGGACTCTCCTAACCCTAATAGGAGTCCAATGGGCCACTTTTGACCCATTGGGAGTGGTCAAATCCATAGGATTAGGCTAACCCTAGCCTATAGCCCAAAATAGCTCTGTGTGACCTAATTGGGCCCAATAGGCCCAATGTGGCTTCAACATGTCATGGTGGACCCCTAGTGGTGCCAAGGAGTCCATGTGCACCCAAATGGGTCAACCCAGCTGACCTAGGGGTTGGGTTAAACCACCTTGGGTCAAAATGACCTAAAAGGTGCTAAATGGGTCCAATTTGTGAACCCTTTGATTAATGGTCAGATTGATTGGTCAAAAAGGTCAATAACAGGTCCATTGACCATGTGGCACCCTCAATTTCATAAATTCGAGTAGGAGAGAGAAACCCCCAAATTGAAAGAGAGAGAAAAGGGAAATCAATGGGGGAGGAAGAAGGAACCTTCAATCTCCCCTATTAATGGCTCCATTCATCTCCTCATGGGGACAGGAGAAGTTTCCAGCCCTCCCCCGACCCGATTGAGGCCCTATTCATCTCCCCTAAGCCAAAACCGAAATTCTCTTAATTGCCATTAATGGCATTTCATGGTAACCCCCACTCTTGCCCTAATTGGGTTTTTTACACCATCAGTGCATGCCAAGGAGCAGAACCCCTCACTTTCCTGAAGGTTTCGAGCTCTCTAAGTGCAAGGTCGGCATGGCTCCAAAGCGAACTCTCACTCTCATGGACAACCCGAGAACCACTAGGGCAAATGCCCAATCGAAGGTCCGATCCTCTTCTCCCCTAGTGCGTAGATTCACATCAAAATGGGCTTTGATCCGAGTCAAAACGGATCAAGCTCCATTAATGGTTTGTTTCAAGCCATTCTTTCCCTCCCTAAGAAGCTTATTCTGGCCACCCCCGGGCCTGCCAACCACCCCAATCGCCGGCCACCACCTCGACAAAGGCGGTTGTGGCATTGGCCGACCGGGGAGGGGGCTTGGTGGACAAAAAAATGGGCTTGAAGGGTGCCCAGAAAGGGCTATTTCTGTCCTCAGGCGTGATGGTGATGAAACCCCTCAATCGTCCGATTGATCTAATATTAAGTTTTATAATATTTATTCTATTTTATTATCTAAGCATCAAATAAACTGTTGTGCCTTCCTTTATTTTTTAAAATATTGTTCCCTCATAATCTGACAAAGTGACCAACATTAAAAAGTTAGCCCTTTGGGTTAAATTTATTTTAAAATTGGTTTGAAGACATTTGGACCACTGGTTTGACCTCAACACTCATTTTAGTGCAAGGTGTCGCAAGGGTTGACCAGAGACAAAATTGTGTGCTCCCCCTAAACCACTAAGTCAAGTGCTTGTAAATTTAGATCATAGGCTAGTAATACCATCACACTCATCCTATACAAAAATGGAAATTTTTGGAGATAATTTTTCTATAGTTTTTGTAAACATTTAATAATTCATGTATGAATTAATTAATGGGTCTATGGACCTCAAAACCCTCCAAAACTTTGGTGGGTGATTTTAGGGGTCATCATATGACCCTAGTAAACATTTCAGCCCCTTTGGTGTTGATTTGATTAAGTGACCTAGTGATTCAAATTTGGTCACATAAGGGGAAAATTAGGTCAACATACCAAAAGTGCTCATGATGGATTTGAGGGGTCAACCCTCATCCAAATATGGTGAAACTAGGGCCACTGCATTGTTATCACCTATAATACCCTCACAAGTGTTTTTGGGTGGCTTGGGGTTGATAAGCCCTAAAACCCTAGTCCAAACTCTAGGGTTGCTCTTTTGAGCATTGTGAAGGACATATGATCAGATGTCCTTGGAGTGACTTGAAACTTGGTAGATAGTTTCATAGAGTGGAAATAAGCCCTGGATAATTTTACTGTAATTTTTAGATACAAAATCCCCCACTGAAGTGTTTGTTATTACATTAGGTCACTTTATTTCCAATTGAAATTATATGTCTCTATAATCTAGGATGATCATGAAAATTGGATGATGGGCTTACGTTGATGTTATAGTTCTCTGTAAATTTTCTTATGAATTTTGGATAGACAAATATAGTACTTCATTCACAATCCCATAGTTTGCTCTAATTATAAACAAATTGATTTATGGTTCAATTATTTACAGAAAAATTATGAAACTTGGTCAGAGGACATTTTGGAGAAATATAAAGTTCTATAAGTTTTATGATGATATTTGGAAGAGTTTACATGTAGGTTCCTTCACAAAGTGCCCTAGGTTGGATTTTCATTAGGTTAATTATTTGAGTGATCAAATGAATTTAGAAAATTATTATTTCTGGTCAGAAGACATTTCTGGTTATTTTAGATGCCTAATAATTTTATCATAATTTTTGGATGAATATTTTTTGTACTTCCTTTGATAATCCCTGAATTTGATCAATTGTTCAATATTTTAATGAAGGGTTGAAATCTTTCTGGAATTTAGTGATTTTCATACTTTCCTGTTATTTTGTTATTATAAAGTTGTGAAAATTTTATTGAGGACATTGCTTGTCAGAAACTCATACTTCATGTTTAAATCTATTTGTGGCCTGATTTAAATTTTTTTTATTTTAATGGCCAAATAAATTAGAAAATTTATAAGCTTCTGATAGTAGCTTAAAATATCATGTTAGACCCCCAATAATAATCTTAGAGATTTGGGATGAGTATTTGGAATATACCCTGTCATACACACCTTGTAGCACTAGGGTCTACATATAGTGAAAATGCTGAATTGAGATAAACATGTAGGTCTTACATGGGGAGATAAAGAAGTTGGTGCACCTAAACTGGTTAGGTTTGGATGAGGTCACCAATAGAGGCTAGGAGTGAGATGCCTGGTTGACTTGGAGGCAAGGTTGTGCTCGGGATCGACGATAGTCGTCTTTCCCTTGGAGAGTCATAAAACACTTACGGTTAGCTCAAACGTAATGGTAGGAGGGGTATGGTTATGAGTAGTTATCAATAATAGTAAGTGTCTTGGAAAAAGAGTTTTGGGGTTCAGCCCATCGTACCTCCTAGTACTGCTGCGAGCCCCTCACAGGGTAGTCCTCGAGAAGTCCAAGATTAACCCTAAACAGTAAGATTAAACTGTTAAGCAAGATTGACTCTTAATAATACACCTTCATATACCCCATTGTTTTGGGAGGTTAGTCTGATTTAGTCTCTCAAACGGTAGGCTCGGTGGCTTGGTAAGTTAATTATGATGGACGGGTTAGTCCGGGAAGTTGATGGCTCAGGGAAGTTCATAAATATAGTATGGATGCATGTGCATATGATGTGGCAGGTCTTCGGTACTGGTTCAGTTGGCACACCAATGGAAGTACGTAGACTCAGGCAAGTCTTTGTGGTCTAAAGGGCCAGCTCAGTCTGGTGTCATGGCAACATTTTCTTGATGAACCTTCGCTTAGCGAAGGAAAGACTGGTGGTTTAGCTAGCAAGAGTATGCAGGTGCTCCGCGGTTGTGTTCTTCGCATTGAGGCTTACGTATGGTCTAGGTCTGGTAGTGTGCTTGCCCACCTAGGAGTGTGGTGGCCCAACCCACTGCCTCTGTTTGCCACTACGAGGGGTACCTGCGAGTTTAGCTAACTCCAAAACTGGGGAACTAAAGGTCTGTGTGCATAGAATCGGGTGCGTGAGTTGCTGTTGGGAAAAACTCCTTGGATTTAACTTAACAAATTATCTAAAGTGATTTTAAATCTTAGGTTTTAATTACCTATTGTATAGTAAGGATAATTTGGTAATTATATGTCTTAGGATATCTCACACAACTTGGAGTATCAAGACCAGAGCAAGACAAGCACAAATTGGGTTGAGTTAACAATTGCGTCGAATAGTAGTCAACGCAACTTCGACTTCATGTCGACATTACTTAGACTAGAAGTCCAAGCAACTCAACCTCTCTGTCGAAGTAGATCAAGTCGACGCTACGTCGAAAGGATATCGACGTAGATGAAATGGGCATGTCGAAGTATCATCAGAAGTTGACGCAGATTCGACTTCAATTCAACGCAGAAGGAAGAATCTGTCGAAGCCATATGAAGTCGATGCAACATCGACTACAATTCGATGCAGATGATGAAGTTCAAAGTCAAGCCTTCAACTCGACGGTTACGTCGATAAGTATTCGACGTAACGTTGACATCAAAGTTCAACCAGAGCTTGAAGAAATTCGAAGCTGCTCTTACAAGAACTCGAAGGTGCGTCTATAAGAAGAGAAAATGAGTCAACGCAGCGTTGAATACAGTCTGAAAAGGAAAACTTTTCAGCTGTTTCTTTTGCACTGTCTCTGAGGGCCCACACCACTAAAGACCATTCTACAACGGCTTGTTTATTGCCTAGAATGGAGAGGAGCATTCAAGAAGACAGAAAAAGCTTTCTTGGAAAGGATTCAAACAGTTGGCAAACGGGTCGTGAACAAAAGAAGGAAGAGAGATTAATTGTCCAAGCCAATACCTTTTCAGGACAACCCAAAAAAGAAAGGAATTCAAATTAAATCATGGACAATAAATAAGAATAGCAGTGAGAAAAACAACAAAGTATTGATCACAATTGTCTGCATCTTGTCGATTAGGGCTTCCTCCTTCTTCTTCTTCCTCCTGGAACCCTAAAAGATAGAAAAACAAGAACTGCTCTCTCTCTCAGAACAGAATAACTGAAGGTTGCTCTTCATCAATATCTCATAGCAGCCAGATTTCAATCAGAAGAAAGTATAAAGGATCTAAAGCATATAACCCTTGCAAATCATCACAATCATAAGCAAGGGTTCATCATTAGCAGATCCAGCAAAAGAGAAGAAGCTAAAGGCTTTAATAGAATTCTGAGAATATACTTCTTCTTCTTACTTCATCCTCTTCCTTCTCTCTTCAACTCAACTGTAAAGAGTTTTACGAATCCCTCTTCCAAAGGATTCAGTGGTTCAAGATCTCCTTATCAAAAGATCAGTGGTTCAAGATCTCCTTATCAAAAGATCTGTGGTTCAAGATCTCCTTATCAAAAGATCTGTGGTTAAGATCTCCTTATAAAAAGATCTTTGGTTCTAAGAGTTTCCTTATCAAAAGACTCATGCACATGTTGTGCTTTCCTACCAGGTGGTAGAAGAGGAGAGTACCCACATTTTGGGAAACCTCTATAAAAATCTTTGTGTCTTTGCTGTGATTTTCTGTGTTGTCATAGTTATAATTTCAGCATTTATTTCCAGCCATATTTATCTTATTTATTCTGCCTTTGGTTTTGTTTGTGTGCATAATACCTTAGTAAGTTTTATTGCTTGCACAGTTAGGATAGAAAAATCTTTAAATCTCTATTCACCCCCTCTAGAGGATTCTCAGAGGCACACTGTGCACTTTTAATTGGTATCAGAGGGAGGTTGATCATTAAAAGGCTAACACCTTGATCAAAAAGACCTACTCTTATTTCTTTATTACAAATATATTTTATAAAGAAAATGAGTTCTAAGGATTATGCCTCAACACGACCTTCAATGTATAACTTGAATAAGTTTACACTCTGGAAGGCAAGAATAAAAATTTATATGAACACTATTGATGAAGAAATTTTCAATGTCATCCTCACAGGTCCCCCAGTCCCAATAAGGAAAGATACTAGTGGAAAGGTCATACAAACCACAGTTCCCAGAGCAGAATGGACTGATGCTGAGAAGAAGGTCAAGACATGTGATGCCAAGGCCATGAACATTCTGGTCTCAACAATGTCTGATGACATATTCCAAAAAGTTGCTGATTGCAACTCTGCCAAAGAGATCTGGGAATCTCTGTCCAGACTAGTTGAAGGGAGCTTAGATGAAAGAAAAGATAGAAAGCCACTTCTCATAACTCAATATGAGAACTTCAAGAAAAAGGCTGAAGAAAGCATAACAGAAATGTATGACAAATTCAGTCTCATCATAAATGAGATGAGAGGGCTTGACAAAGAAATTTCTCTGATAGAAATTAATGACAAGCTCCTCATGTGCTTCCCAAGCACACGAGACTCTAGAATTTGGGCTATTAGAGATTCTAGATGCCTCAGAGAAATTTCAACTAATGCTCTGCTGGGAAAGCTCAAGTCCTATGAGCTTCTACTAAAAAGCAGGGCTGAGTCAAATGCCTAGGAGAGAATATCTTGAACCACAGATCTTTTGATAAGGAGATCTTGAACCACAGATCTTTTGATAAGGAGATCTTGAACCACAAATCTTTTGATAAGGAGATCTTGAACCACTGAATCCTTTGGAAGAGGGATTCTAAAAACTCTTTTACAGATGAAAGAAAGGTGAAGGAAAGGAGGAAGAAGCAGAGAGAGGAATTATGCTATCAAAATTTAGATGAAGCCTTCTGCTTCAGTTTTCTCTTTTCTGGATCTGCTAATGGTGAACCCCTGCTTTCAATATAGATGATTTGCAGAGGTTATGAGCTTCAGATCCTATCCTTTTCTTCTATTGAAATCTGGCTGCTATATGATATGTGATGAAGAGCAGCCTTCTGTTTTTCACTGTGCTGAGAAAGAGCAATATTTGTTCTTCACTGTCTTTTAGGGTTCAAAAGGAAGAAGAAGGAGAACCCTAATCGACAGAATGCAGAATGTGTGTTGAATGCTCTGTATTTTTTTCTCTAATCTTCTTATTTATTGTACATCCTTTAATTTGAATTTGTTTCCTCTTTAAGAGTGTGCTGAAAAGGTATTGGCCTGAACAATTTCTCTTCCTTTCCTCATTTGTTCTCGGCCCGTCTGCCAACTGTCTTGATCCTTTCCAAGAAAGCTTTTATTGTCTTATTTATTGCTCCTTTCTATTCTAGGCAATAAATGAGCCGTTGTATAATGATCTTCAATATTGTGGGCCTTGTGAGAGAGTTCCAAAATGACAGCTGAAAAAGGTTTCCTTTTCAGACTGTATTCGACGTTCTCTTTCTCTCTTATCGACGCACCTTTGAGTTCTTGTAAAAGCAGCTTCAAAATCATTCTTGCTCTGATTGAACTCTGTTGTTGACGTTGTGTCGATTACTTATCGACCTGACCATCGAGTGGAAGGCTTGGCTCTGAACTTCATCATCTATGTCAAATTGTAGTCGATGTTGCTTCGACTTCAGATGGCTTTGACAGATTCTTTCTTCTGCATTGAGTTGAAGTCAAAGCTGCGTCAACTTCTAATGATACTTCGATATGTCCATTTACTCTATGTCAATATGATTATGACGTAGCATCGACTTGATTTACTTTCGATGGAAAGTTGAGTTGCTTGGACTTCTAATCTAAGTTGCGTCGACATGATGTCGAGGTTGCGTCGAATACCATTCGACGCAATTGTTAACTTAACCTAAATTCAGCTTGTCTTGACCTGGTCTTGTCACCCTAAGTTAAGTGAGATATCCTAAGATATCTAATGACCATATTACCCTCACTATACAAATGGGTAATTAAATCCTAAGAGATAAAATCACTTTAGATAATTTGTTAAGTTAAATCCAAGGGGTTTTTCCCAACAATTCCTCTATTTATCTTAACAAATTTTACAGTTTTGTTTAAAGTGATTTTACACCTTCCTTTTACATAAACGGAATTGCATGCAAGACAACATAGATAGTAAAAGAATGATAGAATGAACTGGTAAAAAGAAAGGCATCTGATTAATAAACAATAGGAGTTTATCAGAGTTTACCCCCCCCCCCCCCCATAAAGAAATCTACTTCCTTCCTTTAAGAAAAGTAGATAAGGCCTCATAGACCTTTCTGAATTTTCTTTCCACATATTTGAAGTTTTGTTGGGGAAATGATTTATCTTAACCCCTTGAATTAAGAAGAATATAATTTCTAAGAATGAAAAGTTAGTCTAAGTAAATATGCGTCGAATAGAATTCGACGCAACGTCGAAATGTAGTCGACGTTTCTCTCAGAATAATTCGAAGTAACTCTAAGAAGAATTCGACGTAATCTTTGTCGACGTAACTCTGACTTCTAGTCGACGCATTTAATAAAGTCGATGCACCTTAGTCGACGCACCTTCCTTATTCTCCTCTTGACGTCCAGATAGGATGAACTCGGCGCTTACGTCGAATAGTAATCGACGCACGTCGATTTCTATGTCAAATTCGAATTCACGCCAGATCTCTTTCCTTCTTTCTAAAGATCTGAATTTTATGGAATGATTTTATTCTTTTATAGCCGTTCTGAATCTGTCTTTCCTTCTAATTGATTCTTGGCTAATTTGATTAATATTTATTTGGATATTATTTGAAATCAGAATAAACTCTTTCCATCTACAGATAAAAATTAGTATGGAAACTTTTATCTCTTTCTAATTCTCTGTCTGCTAATTGATTATTCTCCTTTAGCAATATCTTTTCAAACAGAGTTATAAATAAGAAGGAAGTCGGCAGAGAATAACAACTAGTGATCCACCATATACATTTGAAAAAGAGGAAGAGCTCCCAAGTAAAGAGTGAGAAAGCTGAGAAAAGGGATAGTGTGCTGCAGCAAAGAAAAAGCCTTCACCTTCTCCTCCTTCTGAAGCCATTCTGCTGCAAATTCTGAAATCTCTCACAAAAGAGAGAAAAGCTTACAATCTCCTTCTCACTATAGAAGAGAGATCATATTCACTATACTTGTGCTTCTAATCTTCTTGCTAGGAAGAAGATTCTTTCTTACATATATTGTCTTCTGTTCTTCTACTTGTTCTACTTCTTCTTCTCATTCTTATTTCATTTTCAAATTGTATAAAAGAGTTTTTAGAATCTCTCTCCAAAAAATTCAGTTGTAGTGGTTCTAAGAGTCTCCTTATCAAAAGACTCAGTCTGGTTCTAAGAGTCTCCTTATCAAAAGACTCAATCTGGTTCTAAGAGTCTCCTTATCAAAAGAATCAGTGCAAGTTAGTGAATTCCCACCAAAGGGGGTAGAAGAGTGGACTACCCAAAGTTTGGGGAACCACTATATTTCTTTGTGTTGTGCTGTGATTTTCTTCTTGCTATTTTTCTTCTTTACTTGCTTAATTCTTGTTGGTTTTTGGGAAGTTTGAATCTGTGATTATTACACACATATATATAATTGCACAAAGTATTTTTAAATCTCTATTCACCCCCCTCTAGAGGATTCTAGTGAGGTTAACTGTGCACTTTCAATTGGTATCAGAGGGAGGTTGATCTAAAAAGGTTAACTCCTTGATCAAAAAGATCCTACCTCATATATATATATATATATATATTTCTGAAAACTATTTCTTTTCACATGGCACAAATCAAAGATTATGCTTCCACCAGACCACCAAATTGCAACCTTGAAAAGTTTGCACTTTGGAAAACAAGAATTAAAATTTATCTAAACTCTATTGATGGGGAATTATTTGATATTATTATGATAGGTCCTCCCAAGCCATTCAGAAAGGACTCAAGTGGAAAAGTAACTGAAACACTTGCTCCAAAGGCTGAATGGACAGATGAAGAAAAGAAAGCCCAAGCATATGATGCCAAGGCTATGAACATCCTAGTCTCAACCCTCTCAGATGAAATCTTCCAAAAGATTGCTGAATGTGAGTCAGCTAAGGAAATATGGGAGGCTCTCTCTAAAATGGTAGAAGGAAGTGCTGATGAGAGAAAGGACAGAAAGGCATTACTCATCTCTCAATATGAAAACTTCCAGAAGAAAGAAAGTGAAAGTGTTGCAGACATGTATGCCAGATTCAGCCTCATAGTAAATGCGTTAAGAACACTTGAAAAGGTCATATCTCTCATTGAGATAAATGACAAATTGCTAACTTGCTTCCCAAGCTCTTGGGATTCAAGAATCTGGCCAATTAAAGACTCCAGAAGTCAAAAAGAAATCTCAACAGATGTCCTGTTGGGTAAATTAAGATCTTATGAACAGTTGTTGAAAATAGGAGCTAAGAAAGAAGAGAAAGAAAAGGCTCCTCCACTCTCAAAAGAAAAGAGCATTGCTTTGAAGGCTACTGAAGGTGAATCCTCTACAAATGATGAAGAGCTGATCAGTCTACTGGCCAGAAGGTTCAAGAAATGGATCAAAATAGAAGGATCCAGAAGGAGAGACTCAAAAACTAGGTATGACAAAATTCCTAATAAAGAGATTATCTGTTATTCTTGCAGGAAACCTGGACACATTGCACCTGAATGTCCTAAAGAGATCAGCAATAAGAAAGATCTGAAAAGAACAGATCTAAAGAAAAAGAAGAAGAAAGAGAAAGGGTTCATTGCTCAATCATGGATTGATTCAGAATCTGAAGGAAGTACCTCATCTGAAGATGATCAGGAAAAGGCTAAGCAAGAGGAAACCTGTTTGATGGCTACTGAAAAGCCTGAAGATACATCTCTGGTAAATATTCTTGATGATATAGATTTCTCTTCCACTCATTTCAAAAATAGTTTCAAAGAACTCTGTTTAGATCTAGTCAAATCTGAGAAAGAAGTAAAGAAACTAAGAAATGAACTAAACAATCTCAAACAAATAAATACACAACATAAAAACTATAAGCTCAGTCTAGGACTCTCAGAGGAGAAACTAGATAAAATCAATACTGAAAATCAAGCACTAAGAAATGAGCTAGCAAAGGCAAAAGCCTTTGAAGACTCTCTAAATGGCAGAAGTCAGAAGCTCAAGAATATCTCTAACAATCTCACTGATAGATTTAAACAACTAGAATATAACACTGACTTAGAACCCAAACCTCAATCACCCAGCAAATCTGTCTGGAGACATCCTATTCACTTCACTAGGGAGAATCATCTAACAGGAGAAAGATCACAAGAAAATCCAGAAACAACCACTGTTTTTAACAAAAATAATCTCACTATGCATGAAGGAATCCTAGGTAAATATCCTCAGAAAAGAAACAAACTTGCGTCGAATTATTATCGACGTGCGTCGAATTCTACTCAACGCAACTCAAATAATGCATCAATTTCTAATCAACGCAGACACCAAAATACGTCGACTTCCAATCGACGCAATCTCTCCAATGCTTCGACTAAAAGTAACCACAGAATGAAGGAAGCGTCGACTTCCACTCGACGCAATTTTAACCATACGTCGAATTCATATCGACGCAACCAATCTAACAGAAAAGTCTCCTTTTCCAAAAAGTCTTCTCAATCTATTTCCTTTTATTATGAACACTATTTCTGCAACATTACCAAAGACAATTGGTATGATAAGCCAAGACCCCTAAAGGAGGATGGATATTCTGAAAAACCCACTTATTCTTTCATTAAATCTTTCACTGTTGGGAGGAATGGACCCCAACTTAGGAGGGTCCAAACTAATGTTTAAAATTTTATGTGCAGATGTATCACATCTCCAGGCTGGTGTGGTACTTGGACAGTGGATGCTCCATGCACACGACAGGGTACAAAAACCTATTAATCAATTTTGAGGATAGACTTGGACCACCAGTGACATTTGGAGACTCTAGCTGTGGCCAAACCAGGGGCTTTGGAGATTTCAAAGAAGGGAAAGTTACCTTCAAGAATGTGGCAGTAGTCAAAGGACTGAAGCACAATCTGATAAGTATAAGTCAGATATGTGACAGTGGTAAGTATTGTTGGACATGTGTGTCACATCCCTTTGTTTGAGAATAAAAAATCCCATATTGTATTTGATATTGCTTGTAGTGTGTTTATAGTGTGCAGGAACTATAGGTGCAATACTCCACAGGTAAAAAGCATCCTGGAGCAATATTTTGAAATGAGCAGCGCTACCGCCAGCGCTACCGCTACCGCCAGCCCTATCTCCTGCTACCGCCAGCGCTATCGCTACCGTTAGGCGCTATCTCGAGTTCGTGCACAGCGACGGTTACGCAACCGCAACCACTACCGCTACCGCTACCGCCAGTGCTATCTCCCGCTACCTCCAGCGCTATCACTACCGCCAGGCGCTATCTCCAGTTCATGCATAGCGCCACGCCGCCGACGGTTCCGCAACCGCTCCACACGAACGCTACCGCCGGCGCTAGCCACTACCGCAGGCGCTAGCTCCAAGTTCTATAAATTGGAGCTTTGCTTCTCGTTTTGGCTAGAGATCCCAGAGAGGTTGCTTGTGCCACAAATTCCAGTGCTGTTATGCTGCCGAAGATGGATCTCTCACAAAAAACTTAAGGAGAATTCTAGAGGAGGACTATGTCACGCTACATCCGAAGGACGATCGCTTCTACCTCGCTTATGCTACAGCGATCCTTCATCCTCGACTCCAGAGATCTCATATAGGGAGTTTTATTATTGTTTTTTCATTATTTCCATTCCATACTTTTGTAACCGTTTAGAGAATTCGCCTTGTGTTGGCGACTAGGTCTAGGTAGGACTTAGGGGGAAATTCGCCTTGTGTTGGGGACTAGTTCTAGGTGATTAGATCTAGGGGGCTCGAGGCCATATCCGGGGAAGGATTGGCTAGAGCGGCTTGAGGCCTTATCCGGGGAAGGATAGGCTAAATCCAACCGGTTTGTGGGGATGCAAGTCGGTATAGAAAAGGAAAAGAAATTCACTTTTGTACGCCTCCGATTTCTAGCGATATTGAAATCAAATTTTGTAAACACCCTTTTTATATAATGCAATCATGATTATATTTGTGTTTATTTGATTTCTCTCCTTTGGCGTTATCCTTGATATATTGTATACAAAGTTTTTCAATTCAAATTACTTTAACTAAATTGTTTATTTCAATCTCTTAATCATAAAACAATTTAGTACTTATTTCTAAAGATGAAAATTATGATATTCTCACAAATTAGCTAAATTGTTATTTTGCCTTTCTCATATTATAAAACAATTTAGTAATTTCCATAGAATTATAAAAAGATTTTTTATTCCCTTATTCACCCCCCCTCTAAGGGCGCCGTAAGATCCAACAAGTGGTATCAGAGCAAGGTTATTCCAAACGGTTTAAGAACCAGGAATAATGGCGTCTCATGATCTCGCTTCTACTAGTAGGGGAAATTTTCTTATAAATGAAAAATCTTTAGCACCACCTTTATTTGAAGGCAAAAATTATAATGGGTGGAAATTTCTTATGGAAAAATTTCTTAAGTCTTTGGATATGGAAGTATGGAATATTACTATTAAAATACCCCAAAGTACTTTAAATAAAAATGAAATGTTTTTAAATGCCAAATCAATGAATAGTCTATATTGTGCATTGCATCAAAATATTTTAAAACTAATTTATACACTTCCTACTGCTTATGAAGTTTGGAAATTTCTTGAGAATACTTATAGTCTTCCTTCTACAGATGATGAACAAGAGGAATTCCTTATGGATCCAAGAGAAGAAATCGATGAGGAATTCCTTATGGATCCAAGAGAAGAAATCGATGAGGACTCATGCTTTGAGGAAGAAAAATACAACGTCATAATGTTGGACTCATTTGTTGGCAACACATCAAGCAAAAGAGAAGACAGAAACTATAGCAAGGTAAGAAAATCTAAATCTTCTCTTTTTGTAACAAATTCTATTTCTACTTCTCGTATGCTTAAAATTGCTAAACGTAAAATTTTAAAGTTAAAAATTGCTAATTCCAAATTACGTTTAGAAAATAAATCTTTAAAAGCAAACGATAATGTAGAATCAAATATTGATGTGATAAATTCTCTTTCACGCTCTTTAGTTAAAATTCCTATTCCTTGTCTTAATTGCAATTTATTAAAAGAAAAATTCAAGGAAATTGAAAAAGGGCTCTTAATTTCTAAAAGGCATAATGAAAAATTGATAGTTGAAAATGATGCTTTAACTTATAAGTTAATACAATTAAAATCTTTTGTTGAAAAATTTCAAAGGTCATGTAATGAATTTCATCATAAGATTTTGAATAACAAGGATAAATCAACTTACAAAATCATTTCTAAAAGGGACCATTTTCACACATTAAATCAAAAGGAGTTTGGTTTCAAAAAGAATTATGATCCTCACAAAATTCTTAAGAGTCACTATTATAAGTCTCAATATATTTTCAATCATGACTCAAATTTAAAAACTCCTTTTCATGAACATCAAACTATAAAATATTATCCTTCATACTATAAGAGTATGTCTTTAAGAAAGAGTGGAAATGAAAATCATCAAAATAATAATCAATCTTTTAAAACATATTGTAACCCACTCTTTCAACAATCACTTCTAAAGAAAGACAATCACTCTTATAAAATTTCAAAGAATCCATATAATGAAAATCATTATGATTATCAACATCAATCTATTTTGAAAAATAATTTGAATAAACATAAATCACAAATGAATTATTTTTCAAACAAATCTAATCATATAAAGATGTCATATAATCATATTATGAATTTAAAATATAAACCACCAAGGTATGAATGGAGACCCTTAAAGAAAAATGATACATCAACTTTAATAGAAAAGGCCCATTTACACTTGTCTTCTAAAAAGTCATCATGTCATATTTGGGTGCCCAAAGGAACCATCCCACATGGTCCCCTTTGGATACCTAAATCTCTTATTAATTAGTATCCAATCATTTGCATGAAGTAGAAAAAATTAAAAATCAAATATCAATACTCTACTTCATGATATGCTTATTGTCTCTTTTTCTTTTGTTTATTTTATATTTTTTTAAAAACAAACATGCTATGATCTCTTTATATATCATGTAATATGACTTTCATATATTAAGCCTAATGTCTATCAAATCAAATTTGAATTAAAATTGAACATTAAGTCATATATTTTTCAAAGTGATCTATCTCTCATCTTTGATTGTTCTTTATCCTTTTAAATCCTTTACCCTTAATTGTTTTGAATTATCATTAGAAATTGAATTTTGAAATTATTATCAAGACTATTGAAACTATTTTAAAAATGGGATTTAAATGGTTTATTAAAGGGCTTAAAACTAAAAATTAAAGTGCGCAACATTTTTTTTCTATATTTGTTTGTTGCATTTGATAGCCCTTATTATGAAAAATATTATCAAATAAAATCGAAAATAAAAATTCATCTAAACGCATGCTTAATCTTTCAAAAAGTGAGTTTTTGATCAAAATTTGAAATAGCCATATCTTTTGATCCGCTCGTCCGATTTTCGCGTTTAATATCTTTTCGGAAAGAACACAGAAATCTCCATCTATCGGCAAACTAAACTTGCCCATTTAAGTTTGTTTGGTGCTGTCAATTTGCCCAATTTTAACTCTGTTTTTAAATGCTATCTTAGTTCGCCTGATTCGGAAATTTCTGTGTTTATGGATTTTTTTCATCACATGCTATCCTTAGTATAATTATTTCATATATTAATTTAAATATTATGTATGTAATGTGTGTCACCAATGTTTGCATGTAATTTAGACCTTAGAATCGTCTTGTATCATTAAGATCAAATCAAAAGTTTAATCATTTCATTCTAGGTCTAAAGAAAATTAATTTGAAAATTTCTCATATTACATGCAACATTATCTCCATTAAATCACATGTAATAACATTCATTCAAACTCATCATCCTAGCATCACTTCTTGGTCTATGATTATATATTTATGCTAGCTATAACATGTACAATGTTATTTAAATTTGATGATAATTATGTGATTTGAAATTATAAAAGAATACTAAAATTCCAACAAACACATAGTTTATGGATCAATCATTAAAATATTTATGAATATTGTTTCATGAATCATATATTATCATGTAAAACCAAAGATCAATAAATTCAATTATTGAATGACATTCTATTTCAAAACTATATATTTGTGATCTTTGTCTTTGATATGATAGCATGATCATCATTTTCTAGACTTACAATTCAAACATGCTCATTCAAAAGAAAATCTCCAAATCATATTGTCATAAGTCTAGAAGAATTAGAATTTACATACATCATGATGATCTAACATATATTCTATGCAAAAATTCTCTTTAATCTTAAATCATAATTCATGTTCTATCAAGACTTGTCTCAAATCGATAATAGGAATTATGAATCTTATGATAAAAATTATGAATAATGTTTTCTTTACACTATTTGATGTATTGATTTGCTTTGCTAGTGATTGCATGTATCTCTCATATTTGTAGACTCTAGAATCAACTTTGTAATGAAAGTATAAATCAAACTAAATCATCACTCCATTCTAGATCTATAATTTGAAATTCTATTTTGGAATACATGCAATATTAATATAAATCTTATGACATGAAATTTAACCCAAAACTCATCATACTAGCATTGTCACTTATTGAATATTAGTAATTGTGCTAGTTATCTCATTTCGTCATCTCATAAAAAGTAGAAAAACTATGCGGATTTTTATAACTCATCACATTAAACAAAACCCATAGTTTTTATATCAACCCTTAGATTTAAAAGCATAGGTTGTCCAAAAGATTATTTCACCTTTGACTTCATATCTCACAATAGCGGGGGCGTAGGGTTGTATGCATTAGAGACCTAACCTCTAAGTCATGTCTTGTCCTTAACCGGGGAGGGTTCCAGTGGGGCCTTGCGAGGCACTAGGGGGAAAGAGTGCTAGGTTGAGCATTCTCTAGTGTGTGCATATGGGATTAACACCCCAACCTACGGCATGTGTGCAGCTCCTCATGCCCATCCGTCACTTAGTATGGGGCTAGGGTGTAGACATTTAGTCGGGGTTGTCTTTAATCTTAGGACATACTTATATTACTCTTTGCATGATCATTTTATTTACTTATCACTTTAATCATGCATATTTTGGGTTGTTTAATAAAAAAAATGTCCTCTTGTGTTTGCATAATCTATCTTTTTGAGCTTAAATGTTTTTGTAAAACACATGAATTTGAAAAAGCCAAAGTTTCATGCAAATTTGATCCACCTAGAGATCTCCAAAAATTCTGAAATTACAGCATGGAACTACTCTAAGGACACTTAGTTAATATCAAAAATAAAAAATTTAAAATTCCTAAAAAACTGTTACTGTTTGCCGCGTTATCACTAGCGCCGGCGCTTGCGTGAGTGTCTGATTTTTCTGGGTTTTAAAATTTCTAAAAATCATTAAAAATATTTTAGTCTATATGTACTACTTTGTTTTTGTATTTCATACATTTGGTATTTTTATTTTATTCACATTATGAAAAATCAACTACAAAAATTCAAAATACAAAAATATGTTTTTTGTGTTTTATTCATTCTATGAAAAATCAACTATAAAAATTCAAAATCTAAAAATACAAAAATATGTTTTTGTTATTTGTGTTTTTATCCATATTTTGAAAAATCAACTACAAAAATTCAAAATTCAAAAATTACAAAATATGTTTTTGTGTTTTTATTTCACTAAAAATTTTCAAAACAACAAAAAAAACTGTATGATCTTTATTGTCAATATCAAGCATGTATGAATTCTATTATTTAGAATTATTTACAATGTTAAAACATATTCTTTCAAGTTACTATGAACATTGTTTTGCTTATCATGCTTTGATATATCTATTAAAAGTGCATCAATTGTATTGCAAAATGTGTAGAACCAAGCTTAGCATGCCTCTAAGTATGAGTAAATGTTTTATGATTGATAATGATACATTTCACTCACTTATTTTGGTAATCAACATGTGTGTCTAAATCTAAAAATGCTTGCTTGTGTATTGTATTTGTACAATGAATTAAAACTTGCATAGGTTTATTGCCTACACTACATTTGAATTGCACTTATGAAATTTAGAAAAGTGGTTAAGTTTAAAAATTGGGTTTGCATAACAAGTGTATTCGGAGAATGTTGTCTCATAAATGTGAACAAAAAATTATATATGTAGACAAATATAACTCCACCAAACACTACTTGAACCTCCTGATAAGTCTTCATAAGCATTGTGAGGTTGATCACCTTGGAAAGAATAGTAAAGTGTCTTGTGCAAACCTTGGTTATTACACCACTTTGTTAAAAACTATGTGCATTAAAAGTGTGTGAAAGTAATTTACTTGTGTTTTATTGTGCATTTTACTTTACATATGTCTTGTATTTTGGTGATTTAAATCAATTGTTAACATTGCCCAAAATACACTTATGTGCACATCATTATCTTTCATAACACTTCTTCTCATGAGTATTAGATTCTAATGCTTTATCTATACTACTCTTTATATAAAAATGCACTAGATAACCTAGCATGATCTCTACAATGTTTTGGTATTTCTTGAACATAGAATTAAGTAACATTGTAGCTTAATCTCTCTTTGATTTGTTCATTTCATGCTTGGTATTTTTATGAAAAACTTTGAGATTTCAAAAAGGTTACAACATATTTATAATTATGATCTTCATGCTTACACAAAGATGTTTTCTATAATCTTCCGCTTGCTTACAACTCTTATCTTTATATTTGAAATCTCTTATATATGCTATGCTTAAACTCTTTATCATTCTTTATATTTCGAAAAGCTCAATCATGATATATAAATGCCTCCTTACTACCCTCACCCCACCTTCTTTTGATAATACCAAAAGAGGGAGATTAATTGAAGAAATCTATATATGAGAAATATAGATAAATAAGGGGAGATTAATTCATGAAATCTATCATTTAAGGGGAGTAACACATAAATTGCATTTATGCAGGGGGAGCATTAAGATAGGGGGAGTATGCACATTATCATGTATATCATTTACTATAGTTGCACTTTTATCTTGCTTATCTTATCTATAAACACTATTGTTGATTTCTTGCTTAGAGGATTTCTTATTATCAAAAGGGAGAGATTGTTGGACATGTGTGTCACATCCCTTTGTTTGAGAATAACAAATCCCATATTATATTTGATATTGCTTGTAGTGTGTTTATAGTGTGCAGGAACTATAGGTGCAATACTCCACAGGTAAAAAGCAGCATGGAGCAATCTTTTGAAAGGAGCAGCACTACCGCCAGCGCTACCACTACCGCCAACGCTATCTCCTGCTACTGCCAGCGCTATCGCTACTGCCAGGCGCTATCTCGAGTTCGTGCACAGCGACGGTTACGCAACCGCTACCGCTACCACCTGCGCTATCTCCCGCTACCGCCAGCGCTATCGCTACCGTCAGACGCTATCTCCAGTTCGTGCACAGCGCCACGCCGCCGACGGTTCTGCAACCGCTCCACACGAACGCTACCGCCGGCGCTAACCACTACCGCAGGCGCTAACTCCAAGTTCTATAAATTGGAGCTTTGCTTCTCGTTTTGGCTAGAGATCCCAGAGAGGTTGCTTGTGCCACAAATTCCAGTGCTGTTATGCTGCCGAAGATGGATCTCCCACAAAAAGCTTAAGGAGAATTCTGGAGGAGGACTACGTCATGCTACATCCGAAGGACGATCGCTTCTACCTCGCTTATGCTACAACGATCCTTCATCCTCGACTCCAGAGATCTCATATAGGGAGTTTTATTATTGTTTTTTCATTATTTCCATTCCATACTTTTGTAACCGTTTAGAGAATTCGCCTTGTGTTGGCGACTAGGTCTGGGTAGGACTTAGGGGGAAATTCGCCTTGTGTTGGCGACTAGTTCTAGGTGATTAGATCTAGGGGAGCTCGAGGCCATATTCGGGGAAGGATTGGCTAGAGCGGCTTGAGGCCTTATCCGGGGAAGGATAGGCTAAAGCCAACCGGTTTGTGGGGATACAAGTCTGTATAGAAAAGGAAAAGAAATTCACTTTTGTACGCCTCCGATTTCTAGCGATATTGAAATCAAATTTTGTAAACACCCTTTTTATATAATGCAATCATGATTATATTTGTGTTTATTTGATTTCTCTCCTTTGGCGTTATCCTTAATATATTGGTTACAAAGTTTTTCAATTCAAATTACTTTAACTAAATTGTTTATTTCAATCTCTTAATCATAAAACAATTTAGTACTTATTTCTAAAGATGAAAATTACGATATTCTCACAAATTAGCTAAATTGTTATTTTGCCTTTCTCATATTATAAAACAATTTAGTAATTTCCATAGAATTATACAAAGATTTTTTATTCCCTTATTCACCCCCCCCCCTCTAAGGGCGCCGTAAGATCCAACAAGTATGAGGTAAAATTCACCACACTACTTTGCCATATTATTGATATCAAAACTGGTGCCATAGTACATAATGGAATTAGAAAAGGGAAGGTATATATAGTAGACTTTAGTTCCTCACCCACAGAAGTTTGTTTGTTCAATAATATTATTAATAAAAGTGAATTATGGCATAAGAGACTGGGTCATCTAAACTACAAAACCATTAGTAAACTATCAAAGAATAACCTAGTAAGAAGCCTACCAAAGGGTAAATTCTCTAAGGAATCCCCATGTAGACCTTGCCAACTAGGAAAATAAACCAAGTCATCCTTCAAACCAATTGGTAAGGATGACTCCCCTAGGATCCTCTACTTACTGCACATGGATCTCTTTGGTCCCATATCCACTCAGAGCTTAGGTGGAAAGTCTTATACCTTAGTGATTGTAGATGGTTATTCTAGGTTTAGCTGGGTATTCTTTCTAAGGGCCAAGTCTGAAACCCATAAGATTCTCTCAAAATTCATAAGACAAATTCAATCTGAGTTCAATACTCATGTTTCTATTATCAGAAGTGATCATGGGACTGAATTTGAAAATCAGTCAATTTGTAATTTCTGTGAGGATAGGGTATTAAACAAAGTTTTTCAGCCCCTAGAACTCCTCAACAAAATGGAGTTGCTGAAAGAAAGAATAGAACTTTAATTGAATCAGGAAGGACCTTACTTGCAGAATCAGGATTACCAAAAACCTTCTGGGCTGAAGCAGTCAACACTGCAAACTATGTTCTAAATAGAAGCCTCATTCACAAAACTAAGGCAAAAACTCCATATGAGCTTCTCAAGGGAAAAACACCCATTGTTAAATACTTTAAAATTTTTGGATGTGCTTGCTTTATTCTAAATAATTGGAAAGATCATCTTGCCAAGTTTGACAAGGAGTCTGATGATGGAATATTTCTGGGGTACTCATCATCTAGTAAAGCATATAGATGTTATAACAGGAGAACTCTCAGAATTGAAGAATCTATGTACATTATATTTGATGAAACTAACATGCTGTTTAAGGGGGAGGAAACTTCCACCAATCCTTTTCCACAGGAAGATAGCAGCATAGAGACTCAACTTGAACAACTGACTCTAGAGAACAGAGACACTGGGAAAGAAAACCAGCTACAGGAACCAAGTGAGGAGTCTGAACAAGAGCATGAAGAAGGTTCAGAGAAGAGCAATCAAAACCAACTCCCACAAGAGAACATGGTTCAGGAAGAACAGTTGGGCAATGATCCCATTGTTAAAGAGGGAAAAGAGCATCTGACAAATCCAAGCAGGACAGGGATCAACATGAAAAATCATCCACAATCCCAAGTAATTGGTGACCCCAATACTGGAGTAAGGACAAGACACCAAGTCTCCAATGGGATGATGCTCCAATGCTTCTTATCTCAAGTTGAACCAAAGAAGTTTGAGGAAGCAAATTGTGATCCTCACTGGATTATAGACATGCAAGAAGAACTAAGCCAATTTGAGAGAAACAAAGTGTGGAACCTAGTTGAGAGACCAAGAAACTACCCACATATTGGTACAAAGTGGGTATACAGAAACAAGCTAGATTCCACTGGAGTAATTGTCAGCAATAAGGCAAGACTTGTAGCACAAGGATACAGACAAGAAGAAGGAATAGACTACAATCAAACATTTGCTCTAGTAGCCAGATTGGAAGCAATCAGACTCTTTCTTGCCTATGCAGCCTTCATGAAGATGAAGGTCTACCAGATGGATGTCAAGAGTGCTTTTCTGAATGGTGACCTTCAAGAAGAAGTGTATGTAGAGCAACCACCAGGTTTTGTCAATCCCTCCTCACCTAACTTTGTTTATAGACTTAACAAAGCACTTTATGGTCTTAAGCAAGCACCTAGAGCCTGGTATGAAACTCTCTCCAACTTCCTTTTAGAAAATTCTTTTGAAAGAGGAAAAGTAGATAAAACACTTTTTACTAGAACCCATAAAAATCAACTCCTTGTGCAAATCTATGTGGATGATATCATCTTTAGCTCCACTCATCCCAAACTTTGTAAAAGATTTGCTAATTTGATGCAATCAAAATTTGAAATGAGTAGTATGGGAGAACTCTCTTATTTCTTAGGGCTACAAGTGAAACAAAGCAGTGAGGGAATCTTTATCTCACAATCTAAATACACTAAAGAATTAATCAAAAAGTTTGGTATGGAATCAGCCTCTATCATGAAAACACCTATGGCAACTAATGCCATTATAGAAAAGGATGATAAGGGAAAATCAGTAGATCAAAAGACAAATAGGGCAATCATAGGATCCCTTCTCTATCTAAGAGCTAGCAGACCTGACATTATGTTTGCAACCTGCATATGTGCTAGATTTCAGGTTGATCCAAAAGAATCCCATCTCACCTCTGTAAAAAGGATTCTTAGATATCTAAAGGGAACACCTGAACTAGGTATGTGGTACTCAGCAGAAACAAATTTTGAATTAATAGGATTCTCAGATGCAGACTATGCTGGATGTAGGGTTGATAGAAAAAGCACATCTGGTACTTGCCAATTCCTAGGTGTCAAATTAATATCATGGTTCAGTAAGAAACAAACTTCAGTCTCAACCTCAACAGCTGAAGCTGAATATATAGCTGCTGGGAGCTGTTGTTCACAAATCCTCTGGATGCAAAATCAGCTTCTTGACTATAAATTGGAAGTCAATAACTCTAAAATTTATTGTGATAGCTCTAGTGCTATATCCATAGCATCCAACCCAGTCCTTCATAGTAGAACCAAACATATAGAGATCAGACATCACTTTCTTAGAGACAATGTAGAAAAAGGTAAGATAACCTTAGAATATATTCCTACAGATAGTCAAAGAGCAGACATTTTTACCAAACCCTTAGATGAAACTAAGCATACTTACTTTATCAACACCTTGGGAATGCTTGATGGAAGCTTGTAAACACCATTGTTGGGGAAATCTAAAAGAAATCAGGAAAACTGAGCAAGTACTTAAAGACACGTCGATTACCTATCGACGCACCGTCGAGAGGAACTCGACGCTAGCAGTGATTTCTTAAAGACAAAGATACGTCGCTCCCCTATCGACGCACCGTCGATATAATCTCGACGCAAGTTTATGACCACGTCGACAGGACATTAGGCTGACAATGTTTCGACGAAGCGTCGACTCCATATTGACGCATACGTCGACATCAATGACCAATGTCACAGATGCTCCGACACATCGACCATGCGTCGACTCCAATTCGACGTAACGTCGACTTCATAATAAAACTGGAAACAAATCTTCCCTTCTTCTTTTGACGATTGGTTACCTAATATACCTTGATTTCTGTTTTCTTTTCGACGCTTCACCTCCTTTAAATAACACCTCTTATTTCATAACTCATACTCTCCCAAACCGCCAAAATCCTCGTCTTCTACCTCTCTCTCTGCATCAATGGCGCCAACCCCTGCTCAATCTGCTCTCATCAAAACAATAAACGATGGTCTGGAACAACTTCTGAATGACTTCCACACACGTCTGACCAACTTCTCCAATGAGTTTGCCGACATGCTCACCACCTGTGAAGCCAAATTGGCCAACCTCTCTGCTTCTCTTCCTGAGCTTCATGTTCTTCTTCAAGAACAACCTCTGTCGCCAAAAGGGTTTACATCCTTTTTGAAGGATATAAACCAGGGGGAGAGTTGCTCCAGAAACCCCATATCCAGTTTTTTTCTTAAAGCTCAGGGCTAACTCTTCTCTAATCTCTTAATACTATCTTTAAGTATTAAACCAACTTCATTTTCTCTTTTACCATAGGCTCAAATCTTCTCCAATCACTCTGATTACACCTTCAACAAACACCTTGGTGAATCCTCCTCCTATCATACAGAAGGATACCATGCTGTGGATTCAGCATTCAGAGTAGATGCCCCATATGTTCAGGGGGAGATTATTGCAGTACAAAATATAGAAGTCCAGGGGGAGGAAGAAACAGCTTTTTCTGATGACCTAAAAGGGCAAGTCTGGATTGAGGCACCCTTGTGTGTGGAAGAATATCAACATCACTCACCTGGCTTCTCTGCTAGCTATATCAAACTCAAGACACCCTTACTTGAAGATATTCCTCCAGAGGACATTTTGCCTCCTGTTACAGAACAAATTCCCTCTCCTACAAAGGTTCCTTCTCCAACTTCTCCTTCTAAAAAGAAAACTACATCTCCATCTCTGCCTCTTCCACCACTTCAACCTCCATCTCTACTTCCTCTTCTACCTTTACCTCCACAAATGCTATCTAGGGAAAAACAAAGAGGACAAATGGAAAGAAGAAGAGAAGCCATCCCTCATTGGCAAAAGTTCTCCAAAGAAGAAAGAAAAGACTATGCAAAGGAAAAGAAATATAGAAAGGCTGTTGAGGAGATAAAAAAGTTTGAAAGAATGCATAATATCACTCCTAACAGTCCTGTAAAGGAATACCATGATCCTGACATAGAAAGGAGGCATGAAGAAATAAGAGAAAGAGAGATGTATGAATATGAAGCAGCTAAGAAAGAAGTAGAAGATAAAAGGAATATCTGGTTGGAAAAGATCAAGAAGGGGATGACTAAAGAACAGATTCTTGCTAAATCTTCCATCAAACTTCCAAAGAAATTGTTTGATGTTGAAGCTTATCAAAAGAAAATCCTCATGCAGGGCTCATCCTAGAAAAAGGGCAAAAACACAAAAGGGGTATAGGGTGTGCAGAAGATACCTACATTCCCTATAAGAAGCCAAAAAGACCTGCAAGATTAGACAAATGGCATGACTCACCCGGGAAAGGGAAAGGAAAAATGCCTGAGATCCCTGAGAAACAGGAATCAGAGAAGAGAAAATATAGGCCAAAGGTTGACAACAAAGGACCACCTGAGCCCAAGCCTACACAAAAGAAACCTCAAAACATTACAATTGAGATGATTGATGAAAAGGCAGCAATTATCATCAGCAAGGGCTATTCTATAAATGTCACTCTCCCTGATGCTGACAAAGTCCTGGTGAAACTGCACACAATCATCAGAAATGTCCAGGAGCATCCTGATAAAGCCAGGGGATATATTTTTGATGCTATTGAAAATTTATCTAGAAAACTTTATTCTGCCTTTGTCAATTTCATGTATAACAAGAAGTTTCTAGTTTAAATCTTGTAAAAGACAATTACTTGTTATATGATTTCTTCTGATTGCTTAGCATATCTTTTCTCTATATGCTTTGCTGTATTGATTAAAAGCTGATACAATTTCTCTCTAAATAGGGTTAAGACAAATAGGGGAGATTGCTGGGGAAATGATTTATCTTAACCCCTAGAATTAAGAAGAATATAATTTCTAAGAATGAAAAGTTAGTCTAAGTAAATATGCATCGAATAGAATTCGACGCAACGTCAAAATGTAGTCGACGTTTCTCTCAGAATAAGTCGAAGTAACTCTAAGAAGAATTCGACGTAATCTTTGTCGACGTAACTCTGACTTCTAGTCGACGTATTTAATAAAGTCAACGCACCTTAGTCGACGCACCTTCCTTATTCTCCTCTCGACGTCCAGATAGGATGAACTCGGCGCTTACATCGAATAGTAATCGACGCACGTCGATTTCTATGTCGAATTCGAATTCACGCCAGATCTCTTTCCTTTTTTCTAAAGATCTGAATTTTATGGAATGATTTTATTCTTTTATAGCCGTTCTGAATCTGTCTTTCCTTCTAATTGATTCTTGGCTAATTTGATTAATATTTATTTGGATATTATTTGAAATCAGAATAAACTCTTTCCATCTATAGATAAAAATTAGTATGGAAACTTTTATCTCTTTCTAATTCTCTGTCTGCTAATTGATTATTCTCCTTTAGCAATATCTTTTCAAATAGAGTTATAAATAAGAAGGAAGTCGACAGAGAATAACAACTAGTGATCCACCATATACATTTGAAAAAGAGGAAGAGCTCCCAAGTAAAGAGTGAGAAAGCTGAGAAAAGAGATAGTGTGCTGCAGCAAAGAAAAGGCCTTCACCTTCTCCTCCTTCTGAAGCCATTCCGCTGCAAATTCTGAAAGCTCTCACAAAAGAGAGAAAAGCTTACAATCTCCTTCTCACTATAGAAGAGAGATCATATTCACTATACTTGTGCTTCTAATCTTCTTGCTAGGAAGAAGATTCTTTCTTACATATACTGTCTTCTGTTCTTCTACTTGTTCTACTTCTTCTTCTTCTCATTCTTATTTCATTTTCATATTGTGTAAAAGAGTTTTTAGAATCTCTCTTCAAAAAATTCAGTTGTAGTGGTTCTAAGAGTCTCCTTATTAAAAGACTCAGTCTAGTTCTAAGAGTCTCCTTATCAAAAGACTCAGTCTGGTTCTAAGAGTCTCCTTATCAAAAGACTCAGTACAAGTTAGTGAATTCCTACCAAAGGGGGTAGAATAGTGGACTACCCAAAGTTTGGGGAACCACTATATTTCTTTGTGTTGTGCTGTGATTTTCTTCTTGCTATTTTTCTTCTTTACTTGCTTAATTCTTGTTGGTTTGTGGGAAGTTTGAATCTGTGATTATTGCACATATATATATATATATAATTGCACAAAGTATTTTTAAATCTCTATTCACCCCCCCCCCCCCTCTAGAGGATTCTAGTGAGGTTAACTGTGCACTTTCAAGTTTGCATGAGTGGCCCTCTCTGGATTCTTTTGTGTTTTTCCATGACCCTTGAACAACTTCTCCAGGTCACTTTCTGTTTCAGGATGAACATCTTTTAATATGTAACCCAGACCAAGAACCTTTGCTGTCAACAAGTTTATAACTTCCAACTCTAGATCATCTGTCTCAGAGTTCCCATCAGGATTTAGTACAATAAAAGTTGATTGAGGTTTTCTATAGATTGAGGCTGTCTTGAACATATTCTTTTTCTTCTTCACATAAAGTTGTTATCCTTTCCTTTCTTCTAGAGTGGGTCCACTGTATCATCTGGAATAAATCCAATACCCATTCTATGAAGTTGGCCTATTTCCTCCAACATTTTAGCTTGAAGATTTTGTGCAATATACTCAGTGGGGTCAAACAGGGAGGTTTTGATTCAGATTGCTTTTGCCAACTCCTCTTTCTCAACAACCTCTTTTCCTCTATTCAAAATCTCAATAAACCTTCTTCTCTTTTCTTCAGTTTCCTTTAGAGCTGTTTCATATTCATACCTTTCTCTTTCTCCAATCTCATCCAAAGTTTTGTAAAACTTTGGATCATTGTATGTTTTCATAGTATTCTCTAAAATTTCCACCTTCTCATGTTTTTTGTAATAGGATTTATTTTTCTTGTATTCCTTCCTTTGCTCCTTTGAATACATTTCCCAAATTGGCATCTTTCCTCTACCCCCTCTTCCTCTTCCTCTGAAGACAGGAGTTGGAAGAATTGGTTTAGCTGTCTGAATTGGAGCAGATGGAGATGAAAGTTGTGTTGGGGCTAGAAGCTGAGCTGGAGCTGGTGGAAACTGAGCTGGAACTGGACCAGATGAAGCAAGATCCTGATCAGTCACCTTGATTGGAGAAGGTGGTGTTGTAGAATCTTCAGAAGGCACCTTGAATGCAAGTGCATCAGGAGTGGATATTTCAGTGTCCACCTGGAATTCTTGCGAGTCTTGAGATATGCCTGATCATTTGAGAATATGGAAATCTCCCCCTGAATTGAGGACTCCCCTTGTGTTGAAGGTAGGATCCTTGGAGGGGTTGACTCCCCCTGAGTTGTTGAACTTTCAAGCTGCAGCCTAGATGTGATGGCTGACTCCCCTTCAGAAACAAAGGAGAGAGTCAATGTTGCGGTGTACATTGAGTCATGGAGAGATTTGTACACACATCCTTGAGGAGACCTGCTGACATATTTCTCCCCCTATTGTATATTGTTGAATAAGGATATAAAAGCACTAGCAGGGATTTTCTCAGACCTTACTCTGTCATCTAGGTCCTGGATTTTAGCATTGAGAGACTACAGCCTTCGATGTTGAGCACTGATCTTCCTGTAACATACTTTAGAGAAGTCAAGATAGAGGGAACTGAAGTGTAAGAGAAGGGTCTCCATGGCTTGATCAATCGCATCAGCAATGTCTTGGGGAGATGCCATTGCTGTCCTGCGAGTACCTGCACGAAACAAAGAGAGAGAGACGTAGAAGGGAAAGAGAGGGAGAGCAAGAGGGAGAAAATCCAAAGAGAACAATAAATTTGAAGGCCTAAGTTGCTTTGAATAGATGAATCATCGCAACTTAGGGTTATATTCAAAGCGGAGTTGACAAGAAGTCTGAACTCAGCACGCCAAAATATGTCCTGGGTGCGCGTTTTGTCAAGTCGATGCTACGTCGAGATGAAGTCGACGTGGCTCCGAAATATAAGCATCAATTATGATGCCGACGTAAGCGTCGATATGTATTCGACGTTACATCGAGTGCTATTCGACTTAGCCATCCCATAATACTCGCGTAGCTGACGTCGAGTAGAAGTCGACGGTACGTCAAATTGAATTCGATGCAGCTCTGATTAAATAGTTTGTTTTTCTTCTAAATCTTTACTGTTTTTCCCAGCAATAACTTTCTATTGAAATTAGATCATGATACACAATAATTGAAAGTGTAATCTATAATGCTCCATCAAGCATTCCCAGTGCATTGATGAAGAACTTTTGCTTACTTTCATCATGTGGCTTAGTGAAGATGTCAGTCCATTGAGTGTCAGTAGATATGTACTGAAGGTTGATCTTTCCTTTCTCTACATTATCTCTGAGAAAGTGGTGCCTTATCTCTATGTGCTTAGTTCTGCTGTGAAGAATAGGATTGGAAGCTATTGAAATAGCACTTGAGCTGTCACAATATATTGTGGAATTGTTAAAGGAAAAGATGTAGTCCAACAACTGATTTTGCATCCACAATATTTGTGAGCAGCAGCTTCCTGCAGCTATGTACTCAGCTTCAGCTGTAAAAGTGGAGACTGTGGTTTGCTTATTGCTAAACCATGAAATCAGTCTAGCACCCAGGAACTGACATGTTCCTGAAGTGCTTTTTCTATCCAGCCTGCATCCAACATAATCTGCATCTGAATAACCAATTAATTCAAATCCAGATTCAGCAGGTCTGCTAGTTGTTAAGTAGAGAAGGGAGCCAATGGCTGCTCTGTAAGTCTTCTGATCAAAGGACTTACCTTTTTCATCTCTATCCAAAACAACATTGGTAGCCATGGGGGTTTTCATAACAGAGGCATTTTCCATCCCAAACCTCTTGATGAGTTCTCTGGTATACTTGGATTGGGATATGAAAATGCCATCTGCATTTTTTCTTACTTGAATACCAAGGAAATAGGATAATTCCCCCATGCTACTCATCTCAAATCTTGACTGCATTAGGTAAGAAAACCTTTTGCAGAGAGATTGATCTGTTAACCCAAATATAATGTCATTTACATATATTTGGACTAGTAATACCTGATTCTTATGTGCTCTGGTGAAGAGTGTTTTATCCACTTTTCCTCTTTCAAAAGAGTGTTCAAGAAGAAAAGTGGATAAGGTTTCATACCAAGCTCTTGGAGCTTGCTTGAGACCATATAGTGCTTTGTCTAGCCTATACACAAAAGTGGGAAACGTTAGGTTGACAAAACCTGGTGGCTGCTCTACATACACTTCTTCTTGAAGAGTTCCAATGAGGAATGAACTCTTTACATCCATCTGGTAGACTTTGATCTTCATGTGGGCAGCATATGCCAGAAACATTCTGATGGCCTCCAACCTTGCCACTGGAGCAAATGTTTGGTTAAAGTCAATCCCCTCCTCTTGCCTTGGGCCACAAGTCTGGCCTTATTTCTGATTATGTCTCCTATTGAGTCCATTTTGTTCTTGAATACCCATTTAGTACCAATAACTAGGTAATTCTTTGGTCTTTCAACCAATGCCCAAACCTTGTTCCTCTCAAACTGAGTCAGTTCTTCTTGCATAGCAGATATCCAGTGAGGATCACTCTCTACTTCTTCAAACTTCATGGGTTCATATTGAGAGAGAAAGCATTATATTGTAACATTATTTCATTAGTAAGCTGTCTCCTTGTCTTGACTCCCACTGTTAAGTCTCCTATAACTTGTGTTGGAGGATGATCTTTCTAAGCCATCTTGGATCTTGTTGAGTGATCTAAGTGATTCTCTTCTTCCCGAGGAATCACTTGCTCAATGATAGTGGGAGCATCATCCTCATTTACTGGAAGAATTTCTGTTGCTGGCAGCTTAGGTGCTGTGATTTCCTCTTCACCTGCGGCAGAATCTTCAACTGAGTCAGTGTCAATCTTCTGTTTCTCCTTGTCTTGACACACTGAAGAATGGTCCATTATGGTTAGCCTTTCAACTTGATCTGCAAGTTGATCTTCTTCCTACAAAATAGTGCTGGTGGAAGTTTCCTTCCCCTTATAAACCATGTTAGTTTCATCAAAAACAACATGCACAGACTCCTCAATTTTTAGAGAGCTCTTATTATAGCACCTATAGGCCTTGCTTGATGAAGAATATCCTAAGACTATCCCATCATCAGCCTTCTTGTCAAATTTGGCAAGATGACTTTTCCCATTGTTGAGGATAAAGCAAGTACACCCAAAAATCCTAAAGTAAGTGACTATAAGTGTCTTTCCCTTCAATAACTCATAGGGGGTCTTTAACTTAGTCTTGTGAATGAGACTCATATTCAGAACATAGTTGGCAGTATTTACTGCCTCTACCCAAAAGGACTTAGGCAAGTTGGATTCAACCAATAATGTCCTTCCTGATTCAATTAGGGTTCTATTTTTCCTTTCAGCCACTCCATTTTGTTGGGGGGGGGGGGTTCTAGGAGCTGAAAAGCTTTGTCTTATCCCTTCATCCTCACAAAATCTACACATTAACTGATTTTCAAACTCAGTTCCATGATCACTTCTGATCACAGCAACCTGGGTGTTGAATTCAGATTGAATTTGTCTAATGAATATTGAGAGGATCTTGAAGGTGTCAGACTTAGCTTTTAGAAAGAACACCCAGCTGAACCTAGAAAAGTTATCAACAATGACTAAAGTGTAAGCCTTACCTTCTAAGTTTTGAGTGGAGATAGGACCAAATAGGTCCAAGTGCAATAGGAATAGGATTCTAGGTGAATCATTCTTACCAATTGGTTTGAATGATGCCTTGATCTGCTTCCCTAGTTGGCAGGATCTACAAGGATGATCTTTATTGAACTTACCAGTTGGTAAGCCCCTCACTAGGTTGATCTTAGAGAGTTTGGCAATTGTATTAAAATTAAGGTAACTAAGTCTCCTATGCCACAACTCACTGTTTTCTAACTGGGAGTTGAATAAGCAGATCTCTGACTTTGTGTACTCAAATTCTACAACATATACCTTACCCTTCCTAAGGCCAGTTAATACTACTTGGTCAGTTCTAGAGCTAATTATATGACACAAGGACTTGGTAAATACATCTTTATATTCCTCATCATACAGCTGGCTAATGCTAATCAGATTATGTTGAAGTCCTTCAACATAAGCGACCTTAGAAAAGGAGACTTCCCCAATCCTGAGCAAATCATATCCTTTGGTTTGACCATAGTGGGAATTCCCAAAGATTACCTTATTCCCTTCTTTGGCCTTGAAATTCTCCAACAGTTCTTTTGCTCCAGTCATATACATGGAGCAGCCACTGTACAAATACCACCGCTGGTTTGTGGTTGGACAGTCTCCCTTCTGCACACAAAATTAACCATTAGTATAGACCATCACATGCTGGGGTCTCTTTTTTCTATCATCAAATAGAGTAATGAAAGAATGAGAAGGTCTTTCAGTATACCCCCTTAGGTGAAGAAGTGTTGTATTATTATGCCAGCAATATTTGGCAATATGTCTTAATTTAGAATAACAAAAACATCTAGGAATATAGGTAAAAAAGGTTTAGATGTTTGGTAATTTTGTGTACGAGACATGCGTCGAGAAGAAATCAACGCATCTTTAGAGTTGCATCAAATGTAATTCGACGTGTCTGCACAGTCCCGTCGATAGTCATTCAAAGCATAGTATTGGTTGCGTTGAGTGTAATTCGACGCACCCACATAGTTGCTTCGAAATGATGTCGACATACATGCAGAACCATGTCGAGTTGCATTCAACGCATTCTCAAAATTGCGTCAAGTTCTATTCGATGTATGACTCTTTTTCTTAAGATTTTTGCTATTTTTACTTGATTTTTCTAAGGGATGTTTGCCTAAGATCCCGGGTTGATCACTAATGTTTGCCCTATTGAATATGGTGATTTTATTTGGGTTGTTATCTCTATGATCTTCACTTGATTCTAAAATGTTATTAGGTCTAGACCTATATGATGCTACAAGATTTTCCCAAGCATGTTTGCTAGGGATTTGAGTGCTAGTGGATGGTTGTGATTCCTGATCAAGGTGATCAAATCTCTTAAAGAGATTTTGTGAGATATCCTTGAGATTTTGACTCTTTCCATTGAGGGAGTCCTCAAAGGCTTTTGCCTCTGTAATTTCTTTCTTCAAGTCTGAATTTTCATTATCTAATATATATAGTTCTTTTTCTTTTTCATATAACTTATTTCTCAGATTATAGTTAATTGAGTACTAATTATCTCTCTTAAGTTCTTCTAGTTCTGATCTGATTGTTTTAAGTTTTTTTTGGTTGTTAATAAAATCTTGAAAAAATTCTTTAAAACAATCCTTAAAATCTCTTGATAAAAAATCAAGGTGATCAAAGACTGTTACCTTATTCTTATCAGAGGAGTCTTCCAGGGCCATTAGGCAGGTTTCTTCTGGTCCACCTTCTTCATCATCATCAGACGAAATGGAGCTTGATTCAGAGTCTGAATCACTCCAGGTTTCTGCAATGAAACCTTTTCCTCTCTTCTTGTCCTTCCTCCTGAAGGATTGCTTCATGAGCTCCTTCCTCTGCTTGATGTTCTTAGTCTTTTCTTCCTCAGGACATTCAGTGGAGATAGGTCCTAGTTTTCTGCATAAAAAAGAAATAATCTCTTGTTTAGGAGTTTTATCATACCTTGGCTTACTTGAACTCCTGTCTTTCCTTCTTGAGTCCTCTGTCCTGGCCCACTTCTTGAATCTCTTAGCCAGGAGATTGAAAATTTCCTCTTTAGTGGTGGAGGACTCTGCTTCAGCAATCTTTAATGCCAAACTCCTTTCTTTAGGAGTTGATATTTTTTCCAGGGCTTCTGACTCAGCCATGCTCTTCAGTAGAAGCTCATAGGATTTGAGATTTCCTAGTATATCATCTGTTGTGGTATCTCTGAGGCATCTAGAATCTCTAATAGCCCAGATTCTAGAGTCCCATGTGCTTGGGAAGCACATGAGGAGCTTGTCATTAATCTCTGTCAGAGAGATTTCTTTGTCAAGCCCTCTCAGCTCATTAATGATGAGGCTGAATCTGTCATACATTTCTGTAATGCTTTCATCAGCCTTTTTCTTGAAGTTCTCATATTGGGATATGAGAAGTGACTTTTTGTCTTTTCTCTCATCAGAGCTACCTTCAACTAATCTGGAGAGAGATTCCCAGATTTCCTTGGCAGAGTTGCACTCAGCAACTTTTTGGAATATATCATCTGACATAGTTGAGACCAAGATGTTCATTGCCTTGGCATCACATGCCTTGACCTTCTTTTCAGCATTTGTCCACTATGCTCTGGGGACTGAGGTTTGTATGACTTTCCCACTAGCATCCTTCCTTACTGGGGCTGGGAGACCTGTCTGGATGACATTGAAGATTTCCTCATCAATAGAGTTCATATATAATTTTATTCTGGCCTTCCAGAGTGTAAACTTATTCAGGTTACATACTGGAGGTCTTGTTGAGGCATAATCCTTAGAACTATTTTCCTTTATAAAATATTTTTGTAATAAAGAAATAAGAGTAGGAGGTCTTTTTGATCAAGGTGTTAACCTTTTAATGATCAACCTAGCTCTGATACCAATTGAAAGTGCACAGTGTGCCTCTGAGAATCCTCTAGAGGGGGGGGGGGGGGGTGAATAGAGATTTAAATCCATTTATATCTTAACTGTGCAAACAATAAAACTAACTAAGGAATTATGCTCACAAACAAAAACACAGGCAGAATAAATATTGCTGAAAGTAAATTGCAGAAAAGATAAATGGGACAGCACAAAAAAGCACAGCACATACACAATGATTTTTTATAGAGGTTCCCCAAAATGTGGGTAATCTCCTCTTCTACCACCTGGTAGGTAAGCATACCTGTATCTGAGTCTTTTGATAAGGAGACTCTTTAACCAAAGATCTTTTCATAAGGAGATCATGAACCACAGATCTTTTGATAAGGAGATCTTGAACCACAGATCTTTTGATAAGGAGATCTTGAACCACAGATCGTTTGATAAGGAGATCTTGAACCACTGAATCCTTTGGAAGAGGGATTCTAAAAACTCTTTTACAGTTGAAAGAAAGGTGAAGGAAAGGAGGAAGAAGCAGAGAGAGGAATTCTGCTAGCAGAATTCAGATGAAGCCTTCTACTTCAGTTTTCTCTTTTCTGGATCTGCTAATGATGAATCCCTGCTTTTGATATAGATAATTTGCAGAGGTTATGAGCTTCAGATCATATCTTTTTTTTCTATTGAAATCTGACTGCTATATGATATGTGATGAAGAGCAGCCTTCTGTTTTTCACTGTACTGAGAGAGAGCAGTATTTGTTCTTCACTGTCTTTTAGGGTTCAAAGGAAGAAGAAGAAGAAGGAGAACCCTAATCGACAAAATGCAGAATGTGTGTTGAATGCTTTGTATTTCTTTTCTCTATTCTTCTTATTTATTGTCAATCCTTTAATTTGAATTTTTTTCCTCTATAAGAGTGCGCTGAAAAGGTATTGGCCTGAACAATTTCTCTTCCTTTCCTCATTTGTTCTCGACCCGTGCCAACTGTCTTGATCCTTTCTAAGAAAGCTTTTGTTGTCTTCTTTATTGCTCCTTTCTATTCTAGGAAATAAATGAGTCGTTGTAGAACGGGCTTCAGTATTGTGGGCCTTGAGAGAGAGTTCCAAAATGACAGCTGAAAAGTATTTCCTTTTTAGACTGTATTCGACGTTGCGTCGATTTCTCTTTCTCTCTTATCGACGCACCTTCGAGTTCTTATAAAAGCAGCTTCGAATTCATTCTTGCTCTGATTGAACTCTGCTGTCGACGTTGCATCGATTACTTATCGACGTAACCGCCGAGTGGAAGGCTTGGCTTTGAAATTCATCATCTACGTCGAATTGTAGTCGACGTTGCGTCTACTTCATATGGCTTTGGCATATTCTTTCTTCTGTGTTGAGTTGAAGTCAAAGCTGCGTCGACTTCTAATGATACTTCAATATGTCCATTTCCTCTACATTGATATGATTTTGACGTAGCATCGACTTGATCTACTTCAACAGAAAGTTGAGTTGCTTGGACTTCTAGTCTAAGTTGCGTCGACATGAAGTCGAGGTTGCGTCAAATACCATTCGACGCAATTGTTAACTTAACCCAAATTCTTCTTGTCTTGATCTGGTCTTGTCACCCTAAGTTGAGTGAGATATCCTAAGACATCTAATGACCATATTACCCTCACTATACAAATGGGTAATTAAATCCTAAGAGATAAATCACTTTAGATAATTTGTTAAGTTAAATCTAAGGGGTTTTTCCCAACATCTATATTGTAGACTTTGAGTGCACAAATTCTGAGATCTGCTTATTCAACTCCCAGTTAGAAAATAGTGAGCTGTGGCATAGGAGACTTAGTCACCTTAATCTCAAGACAACTGCCCAACTCTCCAAGCTTAACTTAGCGAGGGGCTTACCAATTGGTAAGTTCAATAAAGATCATCCCTGTAGAGTCTGCCAACTAGGAAAGCAGATCAAAGCATCATTCAAACCAATTGGTAAGAATGATTCACCCAGAATCCTATTCCTGTTGCATATGGACCTATTTGGTCCTATCTCCACTCAAAGCTTAGCAGGTAAGGCTTATACTTTAGTCATTATTGATGACTTTTCTAGGTTCAGCTGGGTGTTCTTTCTAAAAGCTAAGTCTGACACCTTCAAGATCCTCTCAAGATTCATTAGACAGATTCAATCTGAATTCAACACACAGGTTACTGAGATCAGAAGTGATCATGGGACTGTGTTTGAAAATCAATTAATGTGTAGATTCTGTGAGGATGAAGGGATAAGACAAAGCTTTTCAGCTCCTAACCCCCCCCCCCCCCCCCCCCCCCCAACAAAATGGGGTGGCTGTAAGGAATAATAGAACCCTAATTGAATCAGGAAGGACATTATTGGTTGAATCTAACTTGCCTAAGTCCTTTTGGGCTGAGGCAGTAAATACTGCCAACTATGTTCTGAATATGAGTCTCATTCACAAGACTAAGTTGAAGAGTCCCTAAGAGTTATTGAAGGGAAAGACACCTATAGTCACTTACTTTAGGATTTTTTGGTGTACTTGCTTTATCCTCAACAATGGGAAAAGTCATCTTGCCAAATTTGATAAGAAGGCTGATGATGGGATATTCTTCATCAAGCAAGGCCTATAGGTGCTATAATAAAATCTCTCTCAAAATTGAGGAGTCAATGCATGTAGTTTTTGATGAAACTAACATGTTTTATAAGGGGAAGGAAACTTCCACCAACACTGTTTTGCCGGAAGAAGATCAGCTTGCAGAACAAGTTGAAAGGTTGACCATAATGGACCATTCATCAGTGTGTCAAGATAAAGGGATAGAGAAGATTGGCAATGATTCAGATGATGATTCTGCAGCAGGTGAAGAGGAAGTCAGAACACCTCAGCTGCCAGCTACAGAGATCATTCCAGTGAATGAGGATGAAGTCCCCACTATCACTGAGCAAGTGATTCCCTAGGAAGAAGAGAGTCTCCTAGATAAATCAACAAGATCAAGGATGACCCTAAAGGGTCATCCTCCAACATAGGTTATAGGAGACTTGACAGTGGGAGTCAAGACAAGGAGACAGCTTACAAATGAAACAATGCTACAATGCTTTCTATCTCAATATGAACCCAAGAAGTTTGAAGAAGCAGACAGTGATCCTCACTGGATATCTGCTATGCAAGAAGAACTGACATAGTTTGAGAGGAACAAGGTTTGGATATTGGTTGAAAGACCAAAGAATTACCCAATCATTGGCACCAAATGGGTATTCAAGAACAAAATGGACTCAACAGGAGCCATAATCAGAAATAAGGCCAGACTTGTGGCCCAAGGATACAGACAAGAGGAGGGGATTGCCGTCAACCAGAAATTTGATCCAATAGCAAGGTTGGAGGCCATTAGAATGTTTCTAGCATATGCAGCTCACATGAAGATCAAAGTCTTCCAGATGGATGTAAAGAGTGCATTCCTAAATGGAACTCTACAAGAGGAAGTATATGTGGAGCAGCTCCCAGGTTTTGTCAATCCTACTTATCCCACTTTTGTGCATAAAATAGATAAAGCACTATATGGTCTCAAGCAAGCTCCAAGAGCTTGGTATGAGACCCTATCCACTTTTCTTTTGGAACACTCTTTTGAAAGAGGGAAAGTGGATAAAACACTTTTCACTAGAGCACATAAGAATCATCTATTACTAGTCCAAATATATGTAGATGACATTATATTTTGGTCAACAGATCAATCCCTATGCAAAAGGTTTGCCTACCTAATGCAGTCAAGATTTGAAATGAGGAGCATGGGGGAATTATCCTATTTCCTTGGTCTTCAAGTAAGACAAAATGCAGATGACATTTTCATATCCCAATCCAAATATACTAGAGAACTCATCAAGAGGTTTGAGATGGAAAATGCCTCTGTTATGAAAACCCCCATGGCTACTAATGTTGTTTTGGATAGAGATGAAAAGGGTAAGTCCTTTGATCAAAAGACTTACAGAGCAGCCATTGGCTCTCTTCTCTACCTAACACCTAGCAGACCTGATATAATGTTTGCTACCTGTATCTGCGCAAGGTTTCAGGTTGTCCCAAAGGAATCACACATGAGTTCTGTCAAAAGAATTCTCAGATATCTGAAGGGTACATCTAAACTTAGCTTGTGGTATCCAATTGAATCTGAATTTGAATTAATTGGTTATTCAGATGCAGACTATGCTGGATGCAGGCTGGATAGAAAAAGCACTTCAGGAATATGTCAGTTTCTGAGTGCTAGACTGAATTCATGGTTTAGAAAGAAGCAAACCACAGTCTCCACTTCTACAACTGAAGCTGAGTATATAGATGTAGGAAGCTGCTGCTCACAAATATTGTGGATGCAAAATCAGTTGTTGGATTACAACTTTTCCCTTGACAATTCCACAATTTATTGTGGCAGCTCTAGTGCTATTTCAATTGCTTCCAATCCTATTCTACACAGCAGAACTAAGCACATAGAGATAAGGCACCACTTTCTCAGGGACAATCTAGAGAAGGGTAAGATCAACCTTCAATACATATCCACTGACACTCAAAGGGCTGACATCTTCACTAAGCCACTTGATGAAAGTAAGCACAAGTTCTTCATCAATGCACTAGGTATGCTTGACGGAGCATTGAAGGTCACACGTATTACGTATAAAGACCTATTTTCTATAGAAAATTATTGCTGGAAAAAACAGCAAGGATTTCGAAGAACAAAATAACTGGTTATTCAGAGCTGCGTCGAATTCAAATCGACATACCGTCGAATTCTACTCGATGACAACTTCGAGAGCATCCTAGGACAGATCATTCGAATAGCACTCGACGTAATGTTGAATACTTATCGACGCTTACGTCGAAATCATCATTGGTGATTCCATTTTGGAGCCACGTCAACTTCCACTCGACGTTGCGTCGATTGTAACTCGACGCTCCGTCGATGTGTCCAAAAGGGTGCATGATCGACTTGTTTTGGCGCGCTGAATTTAGCTATTTTTTGACGTTGCTTCGAATATAACCCTAAGTTGCGATGATTCATCTACTCAAAGCAACTTAAGCCTTCGACTTTATTGTGCTCTCCGAATTTTCTCCCTCTTGCTCTCCCTCCTTTTCTCTTCTTCGTCTCTCTCTGTTTCGTGCGGGTACTCACAGTACATCAATGGCGTCTCCTCAAGAAATTATCGATGCAATTGATCAAGCCCTGGAGACCTTCTCTCACAATTTCAGCTCTCTATACCTGGACTTCTCAAATTATTGCTATCGCAAGCTCTGCGCCCAACACAGAAGGTTGCACGACCTTACGTCTGAAATCAAGGCTCTTGATGCAGAGATCAGATCGACGGTTGTGCCTGCCGATGTCTTTATATCTTTTGTGAGCGATATAAAGCAGGGGGAGAAGTGTGTCAGCAGGCAGCCTCTCCAAGACTCAGTGTACACCACATCAATTCCTATCTCCTTTGTCTCTGAAGGGGAGCCAGCCATCATATCTAGGATGCAGCTTGAAGGTTCAACAACTCAGGGGGAGTCAATCCCTCCAAGGATCCTGCCTTCAACACAGGGGGAGTCCTCAATTCAGGGGGAGATTTCCCTATTCTCATATGACCAGGTCTACCTAAAGACTCTGTAAGAATTCCATGAAGATACTGAGCCAGCCATCCCTAATGCACTTGCATTCAGGGCATCTTCTAAAGATTCTACAACAGCACCTTCTCCAGTCAAGGTGGCTGATTAGGATCTTGCTCCATCTATTGGGAATCTTGCCTACATGATTCCTGATTTGAAGAAGTCACCAAGTCAAGACTACTTCACTTTGTATTTGATCACTCGTCTAGCTTATAATCTCCGGAAATTAAAGTACAATGTCGTCGACAAGAATAGGAGATGTAGTCGACAAAGTATGCTTGTCATGATGATGAGCAAAGAAAAGATGAAGGACAATGGAAGTTATCATCGTGAAGCACATATCGTTGTAGCATCACAATGCCGACAGAATAACGGAGAAAAGACACGAGCTGATGAAAAAGGCAATATCCAGAAGATATCAAAGGAAGGAATGTCGTTGAGAAGATGCAGTATCGTCGACATCAATAAGACTAAGTCAGAATGAATGTTGTTGAAAAGACAAAGGGAAGATCAGTGTCGGAGATTTCGTTGGCAAGAAACTGCAACGTCGTAAAGAAGCCGTGACGTCGAGAAGACTGAAGGAGGTTAGTTGAAGACAAGAAGTTGCTAAAGAATAGTCTGTTGACATGATATCGTTTATGTCGTCGACAAGATAAAGTTGTTACGACGAAAATCTGCAAGAAAGAAGATCACGACGACACAGTCAGAGATGGCATATCCGACGACAAAACAGAAACGCCAGGATATCTCGTATCGTCGAGATATCAATGTCAGAGGCAGAAGATAGAAGACTTGAAGATTTGCCAAAGTCTAAGACAACGACGAAGTCTGTCGTCGTGATGCTGTCAGTATCGGCATGAAGCTGGAAATATCGTCGAGGCCCGGTCTTGAGGAAAACAGAAACGCCAGGGCTTGAGGGCCAGGCCTGAGTGTCGAGCTTGAGGGATCGGGTGCAGTAGGGGCTTGCGGGCTTAGGCTGTAGGACTTGCGGGTCCGTGTTGTAAGACTTGAGGGACTGCAAATTTTTGTGGAGTTTGCCGAGTCTAGCTCACTGCTAGATAGGCACAGAGGGACAGAGGGCTACTCAAGACACCCGGTCTTGAGGAACCTATATAGATCTTGTGTTGTCTGCTGTGATTTCTTGTGCGATACTTTTATACTCCGCTTGAATATTCGTAAATCATGCTAAAAATCTGAAACGAACCCAGATCACCTAACACCCCCCTCTAGGTGAACGTTCCATTAACAACAAGTGGAATCAGAGGGAGGTTGATCAAAAGAAGACTTAATCATCTGATCTAGATCGTGGAACGACTCGCCATGGCTGGTGGAGATCAGAATTGGGAAATGAGAGCCATGAAACTCCCAATCTGCACAAAGGAGAACTTTCCAATCTGGAAGGAAAGGGTAAGGCTTTTCATGGAGGCGGCTGATCCAAGAATTTACTTAACAGTCCAACAGGGTCCCTTTATCCCTACAACTCCCTCCACCATTGATCCAACAAGGAACGTGATAAAAAAATATGAGGACATGAACAAGGACGAGCTAATCTTGGCAGGCCTAGATAAGAGAGCCCAAAATGTCATTGTGAGTGTCATAGATGACTCAACCCTGCAGAACCTGATTCACTACAAAACGGCCAAGGAGATGTGGGATTCCCTGATCGTGTATATGGAGGGTACTGAAGAGGTAAGGGATGATAGGAAATCCCTTCTCAACCAGGAATATAAGGCCTTCAAATAAGGCAAGAATGAAACAATATCTAACTGTTATGAGAGATTCTTCAAGATAGTGAATGGACTAAGAAACTATGAAAGAGAGTTCACCAACTCTGATCTTAATGACAAGTTTCTTAGATCCCTCACAAAGGAATAAGACATCAAAATCTGTTCCATCAGAGAGATGGGTCAGCTGGGCATCATGGAGCCCAAGAATCTGTATGGGAAGTTGCTGTCCCATGAACTTCAGCTCAACACCAGGAAGGCTGAAGAAGAAAGCTCAAAGGGGAGCTCAAGAGACAGATCTGTGGCTCTAAAAGCTGAGAGCACGAGAAGATCCAAGAGCAAGACCTCTGCAACTCAGAACAGATCTGAGAGCAGTGAAGAATCGGAAGCCAGCTCTTCAGATTCTGATGATACTGACAGGGAGGTGGCCCTTCTCTCAAAATAGTTCAAGAAGCTGATACACAGAAGGAGGAGGGACAATCACAGAAACCCCTCCTCAAGCTCCAAAAGATCTGATTATCATGACAGATCCAGAGCCCCCAGGGAGGAAAGGTACAGATCTAACCCTGGTAAATATGATTCAAATAATACTGTTTGCTATTCCTGCAGCAAGACATGTCACATGGCTGCTGACTACCCTTATAAGAAGAAGGAGTTGAGGAACCATGAAGAAAGAAGAAGCTCAAGGAGCAAGAGGAAATCTGAAAAAGGATTCATGGCCAAGAAGATCAGAACACTGAGTGATTCTGACTCAAACTCCTATGGTACTGAGGAAGATGCACTCATTGGCTTGATGGCCATCGGTGAAGACAACCAGGATGACATCTCTCCTGGGAAGGTAACTAACAAAACTTCTCTATCTGACTCTGATTCTGAATCAGCAGCAGATTCCTTGCATGATGATGAGGGTGTGTCTGCTGTCAACAGCACAGCCTCAAGATCCCAATATGAGGTTGAGTCTAAACTAATAAGGCAATATAAAGCCTTGTGGAAAGCTTTCAAAGGCTGTAGAAAACTCCTCAAAGTCCAGACCAAGGAGTTAGATTCCTTGAAGCCCGTTCAATCTAAGCTCCAGGAGACAGCTGAGAAGCTGGCTGCTATGAGCAAAGAAGTGGACAAATTCAAGGAAGCCGTAAGGCTTAAGAATGCTAAATTAGGATAGAAGGACAAGGTCATCAAGGACCTTGAGGAAATGCTGTTGGCTGAGAAGAAACTTGCATCTAGCTTCTCTATGCCCAAAACTATCCTGCCCATCATTGACACCTTCTCTGGACAATTCAGAGCTGGTATCGGTTTCAATCAGGAGACGGTTACGGGCAAAGATTCTAAAGCTAGACCTTCCTATAAGATGGTGCTGGTGTCAAGTCCTTTATCCCACAAACCTGCAGCAACAGCAGTCAAGGGCAGGGGCCGTTCCTACAAAGCCTGTTCCCAAGAAGGTGAACCAAAAAGTTGTGAGACCAATTCCTCCTCAGACTCACACATGTGAGGTTCACCTAAGATCTGTTAGGCAAGAAGCCTTCACTCCTACTCATCAACACTGCCATCCCATTCAGATGATGAAGCAGAAGAGAAGACACAACCGATATGAATGCTGGTGCTGTGGGAAAGTAGGCCACTTTGCTTTGGACTGTTGGTTCAACCCAACAGGGCTCAATGCAAAGAGAGTGTAGAACCTTCAGAGGTTTGTTGTTCCATTATATCACCCTAACAGAAACCAAGGACCTAATCCAAATTGGGTACCTAAGGGGAAGTGATTTGTTTTGCAGGTATGTCCAAATGCCAACCAATCTCCAATTTGGTATTTGGACAGTGGCTGCTCCAGGCACATGACTGGAGTCAGAAAGTACTTAAGAGGGTTCATCCCTGTGGAGAATGGACTAACCGTGATCTTTGGAGGTTCAGAAAAGGGAGTGACCAGAGGTTATGTCGACATCTCTAATGGGTTAGTTACCATCACAAAGGTTGCTTATATGGAGGGGTTGAAACACAATCTCATAAGCATAAGTCAACTTTGTGATTTAGGCTTTGTTATTATTTTCCACAAGGATAAGTGCCTAATTAAGAAGTCCTTAGATTCTGAGGCTACCTTAACTGGCACTCGGAGTGGCAATATTTACTGCTTGAACTTTCTTAATACAAATCCTTCCAAGCATATATATCTCGTGGCTGATGATAAAGAGGCTCTATATGTACAATAGCACAAGAGACTTGCACACATCAACTATAAGATAATAAGCAAGCTTTTCTCACAAGGCTTAGTTAGGAATGGACCTAATATTAAGTGCATCAAAGATGGTCCTTGTCAAGCTTGCCAACTTGGAAAGCAGACTAGGACCAGCTTTAAAAGCATATCTAACAAAGAGTCCTCTAGGTGCTTATTTTTACTGCATCTGGATTTGTTTGGTCCTATGTCAGTTCTTAGCTTAGGAGGGAAGGCCTACACCCTTGTAGTTGTTGATGATTACTCAAGGTTCACTTGGGTATTCTTTCTCAAAAAGAAATCTGATACCCTAGATATCTTGAGAAATTTTGTCAGGCAGATCCAGAATGAGATGGACTGTACTGTGGTCAAACTCAGAAGTGACCATGGGACAGAATTTCAGTCAGCGGCCATGACAGAATTCTGCCAAGAACTAGGTATCTCCCAAGAATTTTCCTCACCTAGAACTCCTCAACAGAATGGGGTTGCAGAAAGGAAGAACAGAACCTTGATAGAGGCAAGTAGGACAATGCTGAGTGACTCCTCTCTACCAGAATACTTCTGGGCAGAGGCTGTCAACACTGTTTGTCATGCGATAAATAGGGCTTCAATCATCAAAGACCACAAGAAAATTCCCTATGAGTTAATGAAGGGCAGAAAACCAACCCTATCCTACTTTAGGATCTTTGGTAGTAAATGCTATGTCCTTAATAATGGGAAATCCAAACTAACCAAGTTTGCTGAGAAAAGCAGTGAGGATATTTTTGTTGGCTACGGCTCCTGTAGCAAGGCATACAAAGTATACAACCTCAATACCCAAACTGTGGAAGAATCTGTACATGTTGTATTTGATGAGACCAGCCTCATTCACAAAGGCTGGTCTAGTTCTCTAGTGAATGCAGGTACTGATGAGAAGATGGAAAAATTGTGTATTGATGACCAAGCTGGAACCTCAACTAATAGTAAAGATCAATCAGTAGAAGTTGAGCTTGAAACAGATGTTGTGGAAGACTCAGAAACAGCAGAAGAAGTGCAACCTGAAAGACCTGCAACTGAAGAAATCCCCAAAATACTACCAGCTACCTTGAACTAAGTAAGAGATCATCCTCAGGAACAAATTATAGGAGCTGTCAACCAAGGTGTACTGACAAGGAGCAGAACACTAAATGAAGCTCTGTACCTGAGCTTCCTCTCTCAAATTGAACCCAAGAAATTTGAGGAAGCAAATCTAGACCCATTCTGGATTGGGGCAATGCAGGAAGAGCTGAACCAGTTCAAAAGGTCTAAAGTGTGGAAGCTAGTTTCTAGACCCCAAGGACAGAACATCATAGGAACCAAATGGGTTTACAGGAACAAACTGGATGAGAATGGAATAATCATACAAAATAAGGCAAGGCTAGTTGCAAAGGGTTACAGACAGAAAGAGGGGATAGATTTTGATCAGACGTTTGCTCCAGTAGCCAGATTGGAAGCAATAAGACTGTTTCTGGCCTATGCAGCCTACCAAGGTTTCAAAGTCTACCAGATGGATGTAAAGTCAGCCTTCCTAAATGGTGACCTCAAAGAGGAGGTATATGTAGAGCAACCCTCAGGTTTTGTAGACCCTACTCACCCTGATTATGTTTACTTTCTTAGAAAAGTACTTTATGGCTTAAAACAGGCACCTAGGGCCTGGTATGAGACTCTGTCAAGCTTTCTAATTGAGAACAAGTTTTCAAGGGGAAAGATTGATAAGAAATTGTTCCTAAGGGAAGTGAAGGGTAAGATCTTGCTAGTGCAGATCTATGTGGATGACATCATCTTTGGCTCTACAGATAACAATCTCTGCAAAAAGTTTGCCAATTTGATGCAGGAAAAGTTTGAGATGAGCAGTATGGGTGAGCTCAAATACTTCCTAGGTCTCCAAGTGAAACAATCTGAAGATGGTATTTTCATCTCCCAGACCAAATTCACTAGGGAGCTAGTCAAGAAATTTGGATTGGAGAGTGCTTCTTCAATGAAGACTCCAATGGGAACCAATGTGTCTCTGAACAAGGATGAGAAGGGCATACCCTTTGATGAAACCAAGTACAGATGCATGATTGGATCTTTTCTTTATCTAACTGCAAGTAGGCCTGACATAATGTTTGCCACATGTGTCTGTGTTAGATATCAGGTGAATCCAAAGGAATCTCATCATGTCTCTGTCAAGAGAATCTTAAGATACCTAAAGGGTACATCAAATCTTGTCCTATGGTACCCTAGGAACAATGAATGTGAACTGACTGGCTACTCAGATGCAGATTATGCAGGGTGCAAGGAAGATATGAAGAGTACCTCAGGGACATGTCAATTCCTTGGTGGATGACTGATCTCTTGGAGCAGTAAGAAGCTGACAAGTGTAGCAATCTCAATAGCAGAATCAGAGTATATCTCTGCTGGGAGCTGTTGTGCTCAACTGCTATGGATTAAGCATCAACTCGAAGACTATAATCTAAAGATGACCAAAACACCCATGTTTTGTGACTCTTCAAGTGCAATCTCAATTGCTAAGAACCCTGTCTCGCATAGCAGGACTAAGCATATTGAGATCAGGTATCACTTTATCAGGGAGAATGTGGAAAATGAAGATATCACCCTTGAGTTTGTCCCAACAGACAAACAAGTGGCTGATATATTAACAAAGCCCCTAGATGAAGCTAAGTTTAACTTCTTCAAATTCCAATTGGGAATGTTAAACTTAGATTAATACTTAACTTATTCTTCACTAATCCCTTTCCATATGATTGGTTAAAAAATCTCTCAGGACAATTGCTGAAGAAGTAGAACAAAAAGGACAACCAATTGCCAAAGTCAGAATGATCTGCATGAAAGAAGTCAGAAAGGGGGAGAAATGGTATCAATATGTTCAAGACAAGATGCTCAAGAAGACCTCAAAGATAGGGGGAGCATAGGAGTAGGGAGAGCAACAAAAGAAGAGACATCAAATCAAGGGGGAGCTACAAGCTTGATGAACTCATAAGTTCAGCAAAAGATAAGTAAATTCTTAAATGTTCATGCCTTCTATTTAAGATTATAATATTTTTTTGTCAAGAGAAAGTAGTCTTGAATTGAGATTCTGACTTTTTCAAATATGGGGAGATTGTTGGGAATCTTGCCTACATGATTCCTGATTTGAAGAAGTCACCAAGTCAAGACTACTTCACTTTGTATTTGATCACTGGTCTAGCTCATAATCTCAGGAAATTAAAGTACGATGTCGTCGACAAGAATAGGAGATGTCGTCGACAAAGTATGCTTGCAATGATGATGAGCAAAGCAAAGCTGAAGGATAATGGAAGTTATCGTCATGAAGCACATATCGTTGTAACATCACAATGCCGACAGAATATTGGAGAAAAGACATGAGCTAATGAAAAAGGCAATATCCAGAAGATATCAAAGGAAGGAATGTCGTCGAGAAGATGCAGTATCATCGACATCATCAAAGAAGCCTTGACATCGATAAGACTAAGTCAGAATGAATGTCGTTGAAAAGACAAAGGAAAGATCAGTGTTGGAGATTTCGTTGACAAGAAACTGCATCGTCGTAAAGAAGGCGTGACGTCGAGAAGACTGAAGGAGGTCAGTTGAAGACAAGCAGTTGCTAAAGAATAGTCTGTCGACATGATATCGTTTATGTCATCGACAAGATAAAGTTGTTACGATGACAATCTGCAAGAAAGAAGATCACGACGACACAGTCAGAGATGGCATATCGGACGACAAAACAAAAATGCCAGGATATCTCGTATCGTCGAGATATCAATGTCAGAGGCAGAAGCTAGAAGACTTGAAGATTTACCAAAGTTTAAGACAACGACGAAGTCTGTCGTCGTGATGTGTCAGTATCGGCATGAAGCTGGAAATATCGTCGAGACAAATTCAAATATTTGATCACGCGTAGTCTGCATTTAATGCCGCCGCCTGGCTGTCATATCCGAGCATGCCTTTATGGAAAGGGAGCTCTGACAATTAAGAGACTTTTTCAGAAGACCGTTGGGAGAGCCTCGCAGTCTTATAAAAGAGACAAGTGGTTGCCCTAAACGAAGGATCAATAAGAAAGAACTTACGCATACAACAAATAGAACAGTAACAACGACATAAAGAAAGAAAGAGAAAAACAAGAATTCTCAAAAAGTGTTCTCGCAAGAATCAGACATTTGATCGACTGATAAGAAGCCGTTCCTCATCAGGCTAAGAGAAGAGATTGAAGAAGAAACGTGCTTTCAAGATCTGAATCAGGGGCATCTTCTTCAACCTCAAGTTGTCGATCTTCATCAGGCAGAGTTTCTATTTCAACTTTTATTGTTGTAAGGCTTGCGGGCCAAACCTGTAAGATCTATTTTCAGATCTGAGTGTCTATCTTGAGGACTGGAGATCTGTAAGGCTTGAGGGCCAGGGCAGTGGACTTGCAGGCCCGATAGTGTTTTGCATGAGGGCTGGAGAGCTGTGAGGCTTGAGGGCCAGGGCAGTGGGCTTGTGGGTCCGATATTGTCAAGCTTGAGGGCTTGAGACCTATGAAGGCTTGCGGGCCAGGGCAGAGGCTAGACTTGCGGGTCTGAGCTAGGTAGGGCTTAAGGGCCTGAGTGTCGAGCTTGAGGGCTCGGGTGTAGTAGGGGCTTGCGGGCTTAGGCTGTAGGACTTACGGATCCGTGTTGTAAGGATTGAGGGCCTGAAGATTTTGGCGGAGTTTGCCAAGTCTAGCTCACTGCTAGATAGGAGTAGAGGGACAGAGGACTACTCAAGACACCCGGTCTTGAGGAACCTCTATAGATCTTGTGTCGTCTACTGTGATTTCTTGTGCGATACTTTTGTGCTCCGCTTGAATATTCGTAAATCGCGCTAAAAATCTGAAATGAACCCAGATCACCTACCCCCCCCCCCCCCCCCCCCTCTAGGTGAACGTTCCATTAACAACACCATCTGATCCAACTCCAGCTCAGCTTTCACCACCAGCTCAACTTTCATCTCCACTTGCTCCAATTCAAACATCTAAACCAATTCTTCCAACACCTATCTTCAGAGAAAGACCTCCATATCAAGGTAGAGGAAGAGGAAGAGGGGGCAAAGGAAGACTGTCAATTTGGGAAATGTATTCATAAGAACAGAGGAAGGAATACAAGAAAGATAAATCCGATCACAAAAAATATGAGAGGATTGAATTCCCAGAGAATACAATGAAAACTTACACTGGTCCAAAGCTCTGCAAAGCTTTAGAGGAAATTGGAGATAGAGACAAATATGAATATGAAACAGCCCAAAAAGAGATTGAAGAAAAGAGGAAAAGGTTCATTGATATTTTGCAAAGGGGAAAATAGGTAGTTGAACAAGAAGAATTGGAAAACGCAATTCCAATCAAAACCACCATGTTTGATCCCAGCAAGTACTGCAAGAAACCTTCAAGCCAAAATATTAGAGGGAGTAGGGAAACTCCATAAAAGGGGCATTGGATGTAATCCAGATGATGGAGTGGAGTTACCTCAGAAAAGAAAGAAAGGAGAACAGTTACCAGTATTGAAAAAGAAAATTGTGTTCACAACACTTCAACTTCTGGCAAACCACAATCAACTTTTGTGGTACCAAATCCTGATGCAGAGCCTGAGTCAGATGATTTAAATTTGGAAGTCATAAACATGATGACAGCTAAAGTTCTTGATCTGGGTTTCAGTTTAAAAGATGTTCACCCTGAAACAAAAATTGATCTGGAAAAGCTGTTCAAGGGTCATAAAAGAATACAGAAGAATCCAGAGAAAGCCACTCCTGCAAACTTCAAATATATGGAAAGGAAATTTAGAAAGGTCTATGAGGCCTTATCTACTTTTCTTAAAGGAAGGAAATAGACTTTTCCTTGGGTAAATAATGATAAACACTTATTGATATTAATCAGATGCTTTTCTGCTTACCAGCCCATCTAGTTTTTTATTCATTGTCTATGTTGTCTTATATATTTCTGATTATGTAAAATATTATGTAAAATCACTTCAAACAAGACTGTAAAATTTGTTAAGATAAATAGGGGGAGATTGTTGGGAAAAACTCCTTGAATTTAACTTAACAAATTATCTAAAGTGATTTTAACTCTTAGGTTTTAATTACCCATTGTATAGTAAAGGTAATTTGGTAATTAGATGTCTTAGGATATCTCACACAACTTGGAGTATCAAGACCAGAGCATGACAAGCACAAATTGGGTTGAGTTAACAATTGCGTCGAATAGTATTCGACGTAACTTCAACTTTATGTCGACGTAACTTAGACTAGAAGTCCAAGCAACTCAACCTCTCTATCAAAGTAGATCAAGTCGACGTTACTTCGAAAGGATATCGACGTAGATGAAATGAGCATGTCGAAGTATCATCAGAAGTCGACGCATCTTCGACTTCAATTCAACACAGAAGGAAGAATTTATCGAAGCCATCTGAAGTCAATGCAACGTCGACTACAATTCAATGGAGATGATGAAGTTCAAAGTCAAGCCTTCAACTCGACGGTTATGTCGATAACTAATCGACGTAACGTCGACATCAAAGTTCAACCAGAGCTTGAAGAAATTCGAAGCTGCACTTACAAGAACTCGAAGGTGCATCAATAAGAAGAGAAAATAAGGTCAACGCATCATCGAATACAGTCTGAAAAGGAAACCTTTTCATATGTTTCTTTTGCCCTCTCTACGAGGGCCCACAGCACTAAATACCGTTCTACAACGACTTGTTTATTGCCTTGAATGGAGAGGAGCATTCAAGAAGACAGAAAAAGCTTTCTTGGAAAGGATTCAAATAGTTGGCAGACGGGTCGTGAACAAAAGAAGGAAGAGAAATTAATTTGAAAGGCCTCTGATATCAGTTGAAAGTAATCTCTAATATCAAAGGAAAGGGAGGTTTAGATCTTAGATTTACTCTAGAGGGGGGGGGGGGTGAATAGAGTATTAAAAAGTTTTTCACTTATTTTTATAGCGGAGTTAAAATAGTGATATATATATGTGTATAACAGAATGAGTGTAAAAATAAAATACAAATCAAAGCACAGCACAGTACAGAAAATAAACAAAAACACAGAAGACATAAGGATCTATAGTAGTTCCCCAATAAACCTGGGTACATCTACTCTTCTACCACCCTTGGTAGGAATCCACTAGGTTTTTGATCAGGTGCCCAAACACAACTGAGCTTTTGATCAGGTGCTCAAACCAAACACAGGTTTTTGATCAGGTGCCCTGCCACCAAAGGGTTAACTTTTGAAGGGAGTTATAACCCTGTACAAGATGGGATAAAGAGGGTTATGAAGTTCTTCTCTGTCAATAATCTTAGAGAAGACTACTGGATTGTATTATTGTAAAGCTCCCTCTGTCTGATAGAAAATAGTTGACAGTAAGAGGATGGAGCTTTCTCTTGAATGAAATATCTTCCTGATAGCTAATGAATCTGAGAGACAGTGTTTCTCATATTTGTTGTTGCTCTTGAAGATTTTGAACTTGCAGTTGAATCACTGAGAGAATAATGTTGATGTTCTCAGAGATTGAGAGTGTTGCTTCTTGAGGAAGATGAACTCTGAAAGCTTTTTCTTTCTGTATATTTCTTTCTGTATATCTCTCTCGACTGTTTCTTCTTTCTTGTTGTACTGCTGTAATACTGTCGTAAATCTCCTTCTTTTTCTCAGAGATAATCTGACTGATTTGAAAATCAAATCTTTTTAATTAAGGAATAAAATAATCAGAATTAATTGTGTCTTGGAACTGCAATCTGAATCTTTAATTCCTTTTCCTTTTCAACGTCTACTTTCTCAAAATAAGAGAATAATAAAAGGAAAGATAATATCCTTGACTTATCTGATAGGAATAGATCCATTGCTGATTAGTCGATCTGAGTTCAGATAATAGAATAAAACTGATCCTTCTGAAATAATGAAGCTGAGAAGAAATTTCGTCGATCTGAGAACTGAGTTCGCCGAACAAAATGTTGAGTTCGTCGAAATGAATCTGGAGTTCATCGAACTGAGAGATAATCTGCTGAATCTGGCTGGAAGAACTGAGTTCGTCGAGCTAAGAATGAATTTCGTTGATCTGAACATCTTGATACTTATTCTTCGAGCGCAGAGCTGAGTTCGTCAATCTCAAACTGGAGTTCGTCGAACTGAAGAATAAACTACTGGACTGGCTGGAGAACTGAGTGCGTCGAGCTGGAGAGCAAGTTCGTTGAACGCAGAGAGAAGTTCGTCGAACGCAGAATAGAGTTCATCGAACACAGAGACTTGGCAAGTTCGTCGAGCTGGAGCATGACGTTCGTCGAACGCAGGATGGAGTTCGTCTAACGCAGTATGGAGTTCATCGAACGCAGAAACTTATTCTTTTCCTTAAGTTCTAACAGCCTAAAACCTTGACCCTTAGACTATACATTGGGGTCAACTTAGTCCTAGTCAACAGATAGTGATCCTAGCCCAAATCAGTAATAGGGTTGTTCCAACATAATTGTCCAATCCAATACCCTTTCAGGACAACCCAAAAGAGGAAAGTAATTCAAATTAAATTATGGACAATAAATAAGAATAGCAGTGAGAAAAATAGCAGAGTATCGATCACAATTGTCTACATCTTGTCGATTAGCGCTTCCTCCTTCTTCTTCTTCCTCCTGGAACCCTAAAAGATTAAAAAACAAGAACTGCTCTCTCTCTCTCTCAAAATAAAACAACTGAAGGCTGCTCTTCATCAATATCTCATAACAGCCATATTTCAATCAGAAGAAAGTAGAAAGGATCTGAAGCTTATAACCCTTGCAAATCATCACAATCATAAGCAAGAGTTCATCATTAACAGATTCAGCAAAAGAAAAGAAGCTGAAGGCTTCAATTGAATTCTGAGAACAGAATTCCTCTTCTTACTTTTTCCTCTTCCTTCTCTCTTCAACTCAACTGTAAAGAGTCTTAAGAATCCCTCTTCCAAAGGATTCAGTGGTTCAAGATCTCCTTATCAAAAGATCTGTGGTTCAAGATCTCCTTATCAAAAGATCTGTGGTTCAAGATCTCCTTATCAAAAGATCTGTGGTTCAAGATCTCCTTATCAAAAGATCCGTGGTTCAAGATCTCCTTATCAAAAGATCTTTGGTTTTAAGAGTCTCCTTATCAAAAGACTCAGGCACAGGTTGTGCTTTCCTACCAGGTGGTAGAAGAGGGGAGTACCCACATTTTGGGGAACCTCTATAAAAATTTTTTGTGCCTTTGCTGTGATTTTCTGTGCTGTCCCAATTATAATTTCAGCATTTATTTTTAGCAATATTAATCTTATTTATTCTGCCATTGGTTTTGTTTATGTGCATAATACCTTAGTAAGTTTTATTGTTTGCACAGTTAGAATAGAAAAAATCTTTAAATCTCTATTCACCCCCCTCTAGAATCCAAATCTCTATTCACCCCCCTCTAGAGGATTCATAGAGGCACACTGTGCACTTTCAGTTGCACCTGTGTGAAATATAATCATTAAACCAGCATAGCATATCATGTCATACATAAACATTGCATTAAACCCTTACCTTATCGTATAAATTGGTATGAGACTTTTTATACGATAGGCCTTGCAAAATGACCCCTTAGCTTATAAGTTTGTATGAACACTCTTATAAGTTGAGGTTAATTTTCTGTGATGGTACATAGTGTACAACCCCGTATTCGCCGAGTGGGTCCTCAGGTCCTAAAGGGTCAAGAGGCACGATACAGGTTAAGAAGAGCACTCGCCTAGGTCAGGAGAGGCAGGGGAGCCTTAGGGCGAGTACGAAACTCTTCCGCAAGGCACTCACTCACTTAGGAGTGCGAATACGCAGAAGGCCAGGCGAGTGAGGATGGAACCCCACTCATCGGGAGAGCCACGTATCAGGCAAGTGGTGCCCCCACGTACCACTCGCCTAGGGGAATCTAGTGTGCGAGAGGCCTGGCGAGTGGTGCCTTCACAGACCACTCGCCCAGAAGGCTTTAGTGGGGAAATTACCCAGATACCCTCTGTGGGCTGCTAATAGACCTTCAGAACAGCGGAGTTAGGCTGTTAGCAGACCAATTTGGGGTGCGATTAGTAAAACTAAAATACGGATTTATGTTATTTGCCGGTCAGACTAGAAAACCTATAAATAGACCCTTAAGGGCACCTTGGAGGAGATCCGATCTTGTGGTCTCTCTCCTTTTAGGCAGTTTTTGGTTGGCTGTCAGTGCCCTCCAAGGTGCCCGACTGAGCATTGGTTTGGGAGGGAAAGCACTCTAAGATATTTCGGGTGTGTTGCAGGACCTCCTCGCTACAGCTTTGGGTCTGTTCATAGTTCTTCATCCACAGACACGAGTGCAAGAGAGGGATAAGTAGGTGTAGGTTACACCCCCAGTGGGTCCGAACTCAAGAGACCGATTTACGATTTCAACATTTTTGGTGCACTGAGTGTGGACCGTAGCCTACACAGGAAAATCTCTAGCTGAGCTCCATAGCTGGAGGTGAAAGATAAAGATCTGACCCAGACCACTCGCAGCCACCCGCGAAAGAGGTGACATTGGAAATGTTTGAGGACCTCAGGTGCGAGATCCTATAGACCTTGCAGCTCGCATTCACCATAAGGAGCGAGTTTGAGACTCCCGCGGTTCTGGTGGTACCACCCCAGCAGATTGGTAAGAATGCTCCCAGCCAGCGGCCCGAGAAGGAGGTAGCAGCGGAAGCGAGTGGTCGAGATCTCCCTGGGAGGCAGTTATTCAGTAGCTCGACGAGTGCAGAGGTCTACAAGCTGACTCTGCGAGAGAGAACCACTCGCCGAGTGGGGGAGGGAAGCCCCTTTTGTGAGATGATCCTCTCTGCCCCGGTTCCGGAGGGGTTCAGAGGGCCGAAAATGTCTTACTATACCGACAAGGATGACCCAGTCATACACGTGCAGTGGTTTGAGGACATGGCCTCTATCCTACCCATGTCAGACGCCTTCCAGTGCCAGCTCTTTGCCGCCACTCTGAAGGAGAAGGTGAGGGACTGGTTCCGCAAGCTCACCGTAGGTTCTATTTACGTGTTCGAGGATCTGCATCGGAGCTTCCAGCTGCACTTCTCAACATCAAAGAAGAGGAAGAAGGATGCGGAGGCACTCTTCAAGATTAATCAAGGGCCAGGGGAGTCACTGGCCCATTATGTGGATAGGTTCCAGGAAGAGGTCTTGCTCGTCCAGGAGGTGCCCGGGTTCACCCTCCAGTTGGCCTTCATAGTGGGGCTGCGGGAGGGGTTCATCAAGATGAACCTAAAGTGAAAGGCCCCTCTGTCCTTCGAAGAATTGATGGAGAGGGCGACAAAAGAGATCAAAGGGGAGGCTGTCATCCCGGAGTTTGCAAAAAGGTTGGCAAGGCTGAGTGAGCCAGAGACAAGGCAGCAGGAGGTTAGAAGGAGAGATGAACCTAGAGGTCAGGGGTTTCAAGGGCAGCAACAGGATTTGGGATATCAGGAGCCCAATAACTGGCTAGCCTGGAGACCCCAGGAGGGACCAACGCGAGGTCAAGAAAGAGGATATCAGGGAGGGGGAAGCTTCCAGGGAAGGGGGCAAGGTAGGGTCAACCATCCGGGATGGAGACAAGGCCCCAGGCCCCCTCTCCCCCCTCAGGAGAAAACCATAGCGGTAGGCCAAGGAAGAGGAGGAAGAGGAAGAGGAAATGGAAGAGGGGGAAGAAGAGGCAGGGTGGCGTTGCCCTATTGTGACTTCCACCAGGAGGAAGGCCACTCGACGACCACCTGCCCAGAGTTTCTGGAGATGAGGGCAAGAGGTCAGCAGTAGCATCGACCAGTAAGGATCGAGGAAGTGCTACATGGAGAATGGAAGGATAGGTATGAGGATACAGCAGATGTGGGATCCAGAGGGGGGATCAGAGTGATCCATGTCAGGGTTGGGGTTGAGGCAACTCGGAAGAAGAGCCTCCATGCGATGTTTAAGAGGAGCGTTATGTCGACCTCCCAAGCCCTGACCCCCTCAGAGAAGAATACCTTATTGTTAGAAGGCATGCCAGACTATGAAGACTCGTTCTGCGATGCTTTGTTGATCCAGATGGCTATCATGAACTTCACGGTCTCGGATCGGGGTGTTCCGTGAATGTGATCTTCAAGAAGGCCTTCAACGCGATGCAGGTAGAGGCGAAGAGGGTGCATGCCTCGGATAGGATGTTGTTCGGATTTTCAGGGGAGAGGAAGGAGGTCGAGGGAGGAGTCGGCCTCCAGGTGACGTTGGGAGGGGTCCCCAGGAACTGCCGGTTCATCATTATCAACGCTTCGAGTAGCTATAATGCGATTTTCGGACGCCCTCTCATCAACACCTTCCGATGCATTCCCTCATCCTTCCATCAGTGCCTAAAGTTCCACAACGGAGGAGTCCAGATCTGAATTAGGGGGGATGCAAAGGTGGCGAGGCAGTGCTTTATGACTGTCGTCAACACCATCTCCTGGATGGCGGAGGCCGAGGAGGTAGATAGGGAGATGAGGGGGCGTAGGGGCCAGAGAAGAGAGGAAGGAAGAGGGAAAAGAAGAAGGAGAGGAAATCATCCGGGAAGAGGAGACGGAGGCGAGGCAGGGGGAGCATGCCGAGCCGATGGAGGAGGAGGATGCGGTTAAAGAGAAGACCCTATCTGAAAGGGGGAAGGCAGGGGAAAATGGGAAGAGCCATCTCGGATTGAGGCGGCGGAAGAAGTAGTATAGCTGGAGGTCACAACCCGGGAAGGGAATGTTGGATCGATTGGCGCCCTTAGAGAGGGGGGGGGGTGAATAAGGGGATAAAATTCTTTATAAATTTGTAGACGATTTACTAAATTGTTTAGAGTAAATTAGAATGAAATAACTAGTTAACTTAAAGGAAGAAACAATTGTAATTTGCAATTTTATAACTTACGCCAAATGATCGAAATCAAGTAAACACAAAAAGAGACATGATTATATTATATAAAAAAGGTGTTTACATAAATTTGATTTCAATATCCCTAGAAATCGGAGGCGTACAAAGTAAAACAATTTTTCCTTTTCTATACCGACTTGTATCCCCACAAACTGGTTGGCTTTAGCCTATCCTCCCCGGATATGGCCTCAAGCCGCTCTAGACAATCCTTCCCCGGATATGGCCTCTAGAACCCCCTAGATCTAATCACCTAGACCTAGTCGCCAACACAAGGTGAATTCCTCCCTAAGTCCTACCCAGACCTAGTCGCCAACACAAGGCGAATTCTCTAAACGATTACAAAAAAGTATGGAATGAAAATAAAGATAACAATAATAAAACTCCCTATATGAGATCTCTGAAGATGAGGATGAAGGATCGCTGTAGTATGAGCGAGGTCGAAGCGATCGTCCTTCAGATGTAGCGTGATGTAGTCCTCCTCCAGAATTCTCCTTAAGCTTTTTGTGGGAGATCCATCTTTGGCAGCATAACAACAATGGAGTTTTGGCACAAGTATTCTTTCTGGAAGCTCTCTCAGATTTCTGGAATAAAGGCTTCAATAATCCTCCCAGCACCGAGCAAAAATGAAATCAGGTCTTTAAATAACGACTAGAGCTAACGCGTGGCGTTAAGGTTAACACCAGTGTTAGTGAACGTGTACGGCAGTTGCTGAGATCGTGCATAGCATCGGGAGCGTGGCAGAACCAAATTTCGTCGAACGAAACTAATTTTGTCGAACGCGCCTTCGTCGAACGGAATCCCATTTCGTCAACCGCAACCGTTAGGATCGTGGGAGAAACCAATATCGTCGAACGAAACTTGTTTCATCGAACGCGCTGAAAGTGCACAGTTAACCTCACTAGAATTCTCTAGAGGGGGGGGGGGTGAATAGAGATTTAAAGTATTTTTGTGCAAAGTTAATAATTATATATATATGGGTGTAGTGATCACAGATTAAAGCTTCACACACATCAACAAGAATTAAACAAGTAAAGAAAATAAATGCAAGAAAAGAAATCTCAGCACAACACAAGGAAATATAGTGGTTCCCCAAACTTTGGGTAGTCCACTCTTCTACCCCCTTGGTAGGAAATTCACTATCTTGTACTGAGTCTTTTGATAAGGAGACTCTTAGAACCACCCTGAGTCTTTTGACAAGGAGACTCTTAGAACCAACTGAGTCTTTTGAAAAGGAGACTCTTAGAACCAGTACAACTGAATTTTTTGAAGAGAGATTCTAAAAATTCTTTTACAATATGTGAAAATAAAGGTAAAGAAGAAAGAGAGATAATATAAAGACAAGAAGGAATCTTCTTCCTAGCAAGAAGATTGAAAGCACAAGAAGTAGTGAATGAAATCTCTCTTCTATAGTGAGAAGGAGATTGTAGCCCTTTTCTCTCCTTTGTGAGAGCTATCAGAGTTTGCAGCAGTATGGCTTCAGAGTGAGAAGGAGAAGGAAGCTTGTTCTTTGCTGCAACACTATTTCTCAATTTACTATTTTCACTTGGGAGCTCTTCCTCTTTTTCAATTGTAAAATGGTGAATCACTTTTTGTGCTCTCTGCCGACCACCTTGTTATTTATAGCTCTGTTCATTAAAATAACACTATAGGAGAATAATCAATTAGCAGGCAGAGTATTAGAAACAAAGAGAAATTTTCATAACAAATATATCCATAGAAGGAAAGTATTCAATCTGATTTCAAATAATGTCCATAAAGGGTTTAATCAATTTTAGCCAAGAATCTAGGAAAGAATGATTCAGAACGGCTATACAGAATAAATTGATTCCATATAAATCAGATTTATAAAAGAAGGAAAGAGATCTAGCGATTTTGAATTAATTATAGAAATCGACATGCGTCGATTACTATTCGACGTATGCGTCGATTTCGTCCTGGCTGGACGTCGAGAGGAGAATAAGGAAGGTGCGTCGATTAAGGTGCGTCGTCTTCTCAAGATACGTCGACTAGAAATCAGAGCTACGTCGACATATGATACGTCGAATTCTTCTTAAAGGCACTTCGACTCATTCTGAAATGAACGTCGATACTACATCGACGTTGCGTCGAATACTATTCGACGCATATTTACTTAACCTTGATTTTCCTTTCTTAGAATTCATATTCAACTCTTTTTCAGGGGTTAAGAGAAAACATTTTCCCAACAATCTCCCCCTATTTGTCTTAACCCTATTTAGAGGGAAATTGCACTAGCATATAATTAACCCAGCACAGCATTTGTAAAGATAAGAAATATATTAAATAATCAGAAGAGAAATTAGAATAAGAAAGCATATGACAAGTATTTGTCTTTCACAAGAATTAAACCAGAAACTTCTTTTTGTACATGAAGTTGACAAAAGCAGAATAAAGTTTCCTAGATAAGCTTTCAATAGCATCAAAAATGTAGCCCCTGGCTCTATCAGGTCGTTCCTGGACATTCCTGATGATTGTATGCAGTTTTTCCAATAGTTTATCACCATCAGGGATTGTGTCATTTATGGAGTAGCCGTTGTTGATGATGATTGCTGCATTTTCATCAATCATCTCAATTGTAATGTTTTGAACTTTCTTTTCAGTAGGCTTGATCTCAGGTGGTCCCTTGCTATCAACCTTGGGCCTATATTTTGTTTTCTTTTCTGATTGCTGCTTCTCAGGAATCTCAGCCATTTTTCCTTTCCCTTTCCAGGGTGAGGCATGCCACTTGTCTAATTTTACAGGTATGTTGGGCTTCTTGTAGGGAATGTAAGTATCTTCTGTACACCCTACACCCTTCTTGTGTTTTTGACCTTTTTCTAGAATGATCCCTGCCTGAGGATTTTTCTTTTGATAAGCTTCAATATCAAACAACTTCTTTGGAATTCTGATAGAAGATTCAGCAAGAATTTGTTCCTTAGTCATTCCCTTGTTGATCTTTTCCATCCAGGCATTCCTTTTATCTTCCACTTCTTTCCTAGCTGCTTCATATTCATATAGTTCTCTCTTTCTCTTATCTCTTCATGCCTCTTTTCCATGTCAGGGTCATGGTACTCCTTCACAGGGCTGTTAGGAGTGATAATAGGCATCTTTTCAAATCTTTTTATTTCCTCACATGCTTTTCTATACTTATTTTCTTTTGCATACTCTTTCCTTTCTTCTTTGGAGAAGTTTTGCCAGTAGGGAATGGCTTCTCTTTTCCTTTTCATCTGTCCTTCTGGACTTTGCCTAGGTAGGATCTGTTTAGTGAGTTTTGCTATTGGAGGAGGTAGAGGTAGTAGTGGAGGTAGAGAAGAAGGTTGAGGTGGAGGTAGAGGTAGAGGTGGAGATGAAGGTAGAGCAGGAAGTTGAGGTGGAGGTAGAGAAGGAGAGAGAGATTTGTCTCTTCCAGGCTCTTCTGAAGGGATGTCCTCAAGTAGAGGTGTCTTCAGTTTGATGTAACTGGCAGAGAAGCCAGGAGAGTGATGCTGAAATTCTTCTTCACATAGGGGTGCATCAGTCCACATCTGTCCCTTCCAGTAATCAGAGGTGGCTGCTTCTTCCTCCCCCTGAACTCCTGAGTTCTTTACCACAGGAAGCTCCCCCTGAGTATATGGGGCATCAATTCTAAATGCTGAATTCACAGCATGATCTCCTTTAGTGTGATAAGAGGAGGTCTCTCCAAAGTATTTGTTGAATGTGTAGTCAGAGTGATTGGAGAGGATTGGAGCCTATTATAAGAGAAGAGGTTGGTGTAATCTTTTAGAGATAATGTTTAGAGTTGAAAAAGAAATTAATCCTGAGCTTTTAAGAGAGATAGATAACCTGACAAGGGGGGTTTCTGGAGCAACTCTCCCCCTGGTTTATATCTTGCACAAAGGATTTAAACCTTTCTGGCGACGGAGGCCGTTCTTGAATGGGAGCATTTAGCTCAGGAAGAGAAGAAGAGAGGGTTGCCAGTTTGGCTGCACAGGTGTTGATCATGGCAGCGCATTCGTTGGCGAAGTGATTCAGGCGATTCTGGAAATCACTTACTAGGTGTTCGAGAGCATCGTTCATCGTGTTGATGAGGGCCGATTGATCAGGAGTTGGTGCCATTGTTGCAAAGAGAGAGATAGAGAGAGAGAGAGAGGTAGAAGATGAAGTTTTGGCGGGTTTTAGGAGAGTATATGTTATGAAATAAGAAGTATTATTTAAAGGAGGTGAAACGTCGAGAAAGGAAACAGAAATCAAGGTATATCAGGTAATCCAATCGTCAAAAGAGGAAGTGAGGATTTGATTCTAATTGTAGCCAAAAGTCGACGTTACGTCGAATTGATGTCGACATATGCGTCGATATAAAGTCGATGCTCCGTGGAGATTTGTCCACGTAGCATTCTGTCGACGTGTTCATAGCCCTGCGTCAATATCAATTCGACAGAGCGTCGATAAGTTATCGATGTATCTTTGCCGGGAAGAAATCAACGCCAGCGTCGAGTTCTTCTCAAGCGTGCGTCGATATGTATTTGACGCATCTTCAAATACTTTCTTAGATTTCCTAACAATTAGAATCAATGGTAGTTACAGACTACCATCAAGCATTCCTAAGGTGTTGATGAAATAGTTATGCTTAGTTTCATCTAAGGGTTTTGTGAAGATATCTGCTCTTTGATTGTCTGTGGGAATATATTCTAAGGTTATTTTACCCTTCTCAACATTGTCTCTAAGGAAGTTATGTCTGATCTCTATATGTTTGGTCCTACTATGAAGGACTGGGTTGGATGCTATGGATATAGCACTAGAGCTATCACAATTGATCTTAGAGTTATGTATTTCCAATTTGTAGTCAAGTAGCTGATTTTGCATCCATAGGATTTGTGAACAACAGCTCCCAACAGCTATGTATTCAGCTTCAGTTGTTGAGGTTGAGACTGAGGTTTGTTTCTTACTAAACCATGATATCAATCTGTCACCTAGGAATTGGCAGGTACCAGATGTGCTTTTTCTATCAACCCTACATCCAGCATAATCTGCATCTGAGAAACCTATTAATTCAAAGTTGGTTTCTGCTGAGTACCATAGTCCTAGTTCAGGGGTTCCCTTTAGGTATCTAAGAATCCTTTTTACAGAGGTGAGATGGGATTCCTTTGGATCAACCTGAAATCTAGCACATATGCAAGTGGCAAACATGATATCAGGTCTGCTAGCTGTTAGATATAGAAGGGATCCTATGATGGCCCTATAAGTCTTTTGATCTACTGATTTTCCTTTATCATCTTTTTCTATAATGGCATTGGTTGCCATGGGTGTTTTCATGGTAGATGCTGATTCCATACCAAACTTTTTGATTAGCTCTTTAGTATATTTGTATTGTGAGATGAAGATTCCCTCACTACTTTGTTTTACTTGTAATCCTAAGAAATATGAGAGTTCTCTCATACTACTCATTTTAAATTTAGATTGCATTAGATTAGCAAATCTTTTACACAGTTTAGGATGAGTTGAGCTAAAGATGATGTCATCTACATATATTTGAACAAGGAGGAGTTGGTTTTTATGGGTTCTAGTAAAGAGTGTCTTGTCTACTTTTCCTCTTTCAAAGGAATTTTCTAAAAGAAAATTAGAGAGAGAGTTTCATACCAAGCTCTAGGTGCTTGCTTAAGACCATATAGTGCTTTGTTAAGTCTATAAACAAAGTTAGGAGAAGAGGGATTAACAAAACCTGGTGGTTGCTCCACATATACCTCTTCTTGAAGATCACCATTCAGAAAAGCACTCTTGACATCCATTTGGTAGACTTTCATCTTCATGAAGGCTGCATAGGCAAGAAAGAGCCTGATTGCCTCTAATCTGGCTACTGGAGCAAAGGTCTGGTTGTAGTCTATCCCTTCTTGTTGTCTATATCCTTGTGCTACAAGTCTTGCCTTGTTCCTGACAATTACTCCAGTGGAATCTAGTTTGTTCCTGTATACCCATTTTGTACCAATCACAGGGTAGTTTCTTGGTCTTTCAACTAGGTTCCATACTTTGTTTCTCTCAAATTGGCCTAGTTCTTCTTGCATGGCCATAATCCAATGAGGATCACAATTTGCTTCCTCAAACTTCTTTGGTTCAACTTGTGATAGGAAGCATTGGAGCATCATCCCATTGGAGACCTGGTGTCTTGTTCTTACTCCTGTATTGGGGTCTCCAATTACTTAAGTTTGTGGATGATCTTTCAAATTGACCCTTGTCCTGCCTGGACTTCTCAGATGTTCTTCTTCCTCATTGGTGATAGGATCAATGTCCACATGGCCTTCCTGAACCATGTTCTCTTGTGGGAGTTGGTTTTGAATGCTCTTTTCTGAATCTTCTTCATGTTCTTGTTCAGATTCCTCACTTGATTCCTTTATCTTGTTTTCTTTTCCATTATCTGTGTACTCTAGAACCAGTTGTTCAAGCTGTGTTTCTATGCTGCTGCTTTCCTGTGGAAAAGAGCTGGTGGGAGTTCCCTCCCCCTTATGCAGCATGTTAGTTTCATCAAATATAATGTGCATAGACTCTTCAATTTTAAGAGTTCTCTTGTTATAGCACCTATAGGCTTTACTAGATGCTGAATATCCCAGAAATATTCCATCATCAGATTTCTTGTCAAACTTGGCAAGATGATCTTTTCCATTATTTAGGATAAAACAAGCACATCCAAAGATCTTAAAATATTTAACTATGGGTGTTTTTCCTTTCAGGAGCTCATATGGAGTTTTTGATTTAGTTTTGTGTATTAGACTTCTATTTAGAACATAGTTGGCAGTGTTGACTGTTTCAGCCCAGAAAGTTTTTGGCAAACCTGATTCTACAAGTAAGGTCCTTCCTGATTCTATTAAAGTTCTATTCTTTCTTTCAGCAACTCCATTTTGCTGAGGAGTTCTAGGGGCTGAAAAACTTTGTTTGATACCTATATCTTCACAGAAACTACTCATAAACTGATTTTCAAATTCAGTCCCATGATCACTTCTGATTATGGAAACCTGAATATTGAGTTCAGATTGGATTTGTTTTATGAATCTTGAGAGAGTCTTGTGGGTTTCAGACTTAGCCCTTAGAAAGAATACCCAGCTGAATCTAGAGTAGTCATCCACAATGACTAGGGTATAGGATTTTCCATCTAAGCTCTGAGTGGATATGGGACCAAAGAGATCCATGTGTAGTAAGTAAAGGACCCTGGGAGAGTCATCCTTACCAATTGGTTTGAAGGATGATTTGGTTTGTTTTCCTAGTTGGCAAGGTCTGCATGGAGAATCCTTAGAGTACCTACCCTTTGGTAAGCCTCTAACTAGGTTATTCTTTGCTAGTTTACTAATTGTTTTGTAGTTTAGATGACCTAGTCTCCTATGCCATGATTCACTTTTATCAATAATATTATTGAATAAACAGACTTTTGTGGGTGAGGAGCTAAAGTCCACTACATATACTTTTCCTTTTCTAATTCCATTGAGTACTGTGGCACCAGTCTTGATATCAATAATATGGCAGAATAGTGTGGTGAATTTTACCTCATACTTACCATTTTCACATATCTGACTTATACTTATCAGATTGTGCTTTAGTCCTTTGACTACTGCTACATTCTTGAAGGTGACTTTCCCTTCTTTGAAATCTGCAAAGCCCTTGGTTTGGCCACAGCTAGAGTCTCCAAAATTTACTGATGGTCCAAGTCTGTCCTCAAAGTTGATTAACAGGTTTTTGCATCCTGTCATGTGCATGGAGCATCCACTGTCCAAGTACCACACCAGCCTGGAGATGTGATACATCTGCACATAAAATTTTAAACATTAGTTTGAACCCTGCTGAGCTGGGGTCCCTTTCTCCCATCAGTGTGAAATTTAATAAAAGAGTAAGTGGGTTTTTCTGAATATCCTTCCTCCTTTAGAGGCATTGGTTTATCATACCAATTTTCTTTGGTGATGTTACAGAAGTAGTGGTCATAGTAAAAGGAGATGGATTGAGATAGCTGTTTGGTAGAGGAGAGATGTCTGTCTGATTGGTTGCGTCGATATGTATTCGACGTAGGTTTATGGTTGCATCGATATGAAGTCGACGCTTTCTCCATTCTGCGTTTTCTTTCAGTCGAAGCATGAGAGAGGTTGCGTCGGGTAGAAGTCGGCGCACTTTGGTGTATGCGTCGATTAGAGGTCGACGCACGTTGATAAGTATTCGACGCAAGTTTAAATTTTTTCTGAGGATATCTTCCTAGGATTCCTTCATATATAATGGGATTAGTTTTATTAAAGACAGTGGCTGTTTCTGGATTTTCCTCTGATCTTTCTCCTGTCAAATGTCCTTCCCTAGTGGAGTGAATGGGATGTCTCCTTACAGATTTCCTAGGTGATTGAGATTTTGGTTCTAAGTTAGTATTATCTTTTAGTTGTCTAAATCTATTAGTAAGATTTTTAGAGATGTTCTTGAGCTTCTGACTTCTCCCATTTAGAGAGTCTTCAAAGGACTTTGCTTTTGCTAGCTCATTTCTTAGTGTTTGGTTTTCTGTACAGATTTTGTCTAATTCCTTTTCTGAGAGTCCTAGACTGAGCTCATAGTTATTATACTGTGTATTCACTTGTTTGAGAATTTTTAATTCATTTCTTAGTTCATCTATTTCTTTTTCAGATTTGATTATATTTAAACAGAATTCTTTGAAATTGTTTTTGAAGTCAGTGGAAGATAAATCTACATCATCAGTATATTTACCATAGATGTGTCATCAGGCTTCTCAGTGGCCATCAAACAGGTTTCCTCCAGCTTGGTCTCTTCTTGATCATTGTCAGATGAGGTGATTTCTTCAGGTTCTGAATCACTCCATGATTGAGCAATGAGACCTTTCTCTTTCTTCTTTTTCTTCTGTAGATCTGTTCTTTTCATATCTTTCTTTTTGCTGATCTCCTTAGGACATTCAGGTGCAATATGTCCAGGTTTCCTGTAAGAGTAACATATAATCTCTTTAGTAGGTGTTTTATTATACCTGGTTTTTGAGTCTCTTCCTCTGGATCCTTCTGATTTAATCCACTTCTTAAACCTTCTAGCTAGTAGACCGATCAGCTCCTCATCACTTGTAGAGGGTTCACCTTCAACAGCCTTCAATGCAATACTCTTTTCTTTTGAGAGTGAAGGAGCCTTTTCTTTCTCTTCTTTCTCAGCTCTTGTCTTCAACAGATGTTCATAAGATTTTAATTTGCCCAACAGGACATCTGTTGAAATTTCTCTTTGACTTCTGGAGTCTCTAATTGGCCAAATTCTTGAATCCCAAGAGCTAGGGAAGCAAGTTAGCAGTTTGTCATTTATCTCAATGAGAGATATGTCCTTTTCAAGTGTCTTCAACTCATTCACTATGAGGCTGAATCTGGCATACATGTCAGCAACACTTTCACCTTCTTTCTTCTGAAAGTTTTCATATTGAGAGATGAGTAGTGCCTTTCTATCCTTTTTCTCATCAGCACTTCCCTCTACCATTTTGGTGAGAGCTTCCCATACTTCCTTAGCTGACTCACAATCAACAATCTTTTGGAAAATTTCATCTGAGAGGGTTGAGACTAGGATATTCATAGCCTTGGCATCATATCCTTGGGCTTTCTTTTCTTCTTCTGTCCACTCAGCTTTTGGAGCAAGTGTTTCAGTCACTTTTCCACTTGAGTCCTTTCTGAATGGCTTGGGGGGACCTGTCAAGATAACATTAAACAATTCATCATCAATGGAGTTTAAATAAATTCTAATTCTTGTTTTCCAAAGTGCAAACTTTTCAAGGTTGCAAATTGGTGGTCTGGTGGAAGCATAATCTTTGATTTGTGCCATGTGAAAAATAATTGTTAGAAATATATATATATATATATATATATATAAAAATAAGAGGTAGGATCTTTTTGATCAAGGAGTTAACCTTTTTAGATCAACCTCCCTCTGATACCAATTGAAAGTGCACAGTTAACCTCGCTAGAATTCTCTAGAGGGGGGTGAATAGAGATTTAAAGTATTTTTGTGCAAAGTTAATAATTATGTAGATATGGGTGTAGTGATCACAGATTAGAGCTTCACACACACCAACAAGAATTAAACAAGTAAAGAAAATAAATGCAAGAAAAGAAATCTCAGCACAACACAAGGGAATATAGTGGTTCCCCAAACTTTGGGTAGTCCACTCTTCTACCCCCTTGGTAGGAAATTCACTATCTTGTACTGAGTCTTTTGATAAGGAGACTCTTAGAACCACCCTGAGTCTTTTGACAAGGAGACTCTTAGAACCAACTGAGTCTTTTGAAAAGGAGACTCTTAGAACCAGTACAACTGAATTTTTTGAAGAGAGATTCTAAAAACTCTTTTACAATATGTGAAAATAAAGGTAAAGAAGAAAGAGAGATAATATAAAGACAAGAAGGAATCTTCTTCCTAGCAAGAAGATTGAAAGCACAAGAAGTAGTGAATGAAATCTCTCTTCTATAGTGAGAAGGAGATTGTAGCCCTTTTCTCTCTTTTGTGAGAGCTATCAGAGTTTGCAGCAGTATGGCTTCAGAGTGAGAAGGAAGCTTGTTCTTTGCTGCAGCACTATTTCTCAATTTACTCTTTTCACTTGGGAGCTCTTCCTCTTTTTCAAATGTAAAATGGTGAATCACTTTTTGTGCTCTCTGCCGACCACCTTGTTATTTATAGCTCTGTTCATTAAAATAACACTATAGGAGAATAATCAATTAGCAGGCAGAGTATTAGAAACAAAGAGAAATTTCCATAACAAATATATCCATAGAAGGAAAGTATTCAATCTGATTTCAAATAATGTCCATAAAGGGTTTAATCAATTTTAGCCAAGAATCTAGGAAAGAATGATTCAGGACGGCTATAAAGAATAAATTGATTCCATATAAATCAGATTTATAAAAGAAGGAAAGAGATCTAGCGATTTTGAATTAATTATAGAAATCGACGTGCGTCGATTACTATTCGACGTATGCGTCGATTTCGACCTGGCTGGACGTCAAGAGGAGAATAAGGAAGGTGCGTCGATTAAGGTGCGTCGTCTTCTCAAGATACGTCGACTAGAAATCAGAGCTACATCGACATATGATACGTCGAATTCTTCTTAATGGCACTTCGACTCATTCTGAAAGGAACGTCGATACTACATCGACGTTGCGTCGAATACTATTCGACGCATATTTACTTAACCTTGATTTTCCTTTCTTAGAATTCATATTCAACTCTTTTTCAGGGGTTAAGAGAAATCATTTTCCCAACACGCGCTATCGTCGAGCGCAGTTAACTTCAATTCATCGAGCGCAGTTCAGTTCGTCGAACGCTCCAATTCGTCGAGCGCAGTTCAGTTTGTCGAACGCAGTAAGTCGAGCGCATTTAACTTCAATTCGTTGAGCGCAGTTCAGTTCGTCGAATGCTCCAATTCGTCGAGCGCAGTTCAGTTCGTCGGACGCAATAAGTCGAGCGCAGTTAACTTCAATTCGTCGAACGGTTTCGTCGAGCGCCTTCAGATTTCCATTCGTCGAACGCAGTTCCCTTCTGATTTCATCGAACGCAGTTTCCTTCAGATTTCGTCGAACGCCATCTCAGCGGTTTCCTTCTCAGCGGTTGTTAACGCTGGGCGTTAACAACTAACGCGAGCATTAGCACACTTTCCAGAGAGTCATCTCCAATCTGTTTTCTACCTGTGGAGTATTGCACCTATAGTTCCTGCACACTCTAAATACACGACAAGCAAGATCAAATACAATTTGAGATTTGTTATTCTCAAACAAAGGGATGTGACACACATGTCCAACAATCTCCCCCTTTTGATAATAACAAATCCTCTTAGTAAGAAATCATTAAAGGTGATTATAGAATATGATAAGCGAGATAACAGTGCAACTATAGTATTTGATATGCATGATAATGTGCATACTCCCCCTATCTTAATGCTCCCCCTACATAAATGCAATTTATGTAAATGCAATTTATGTTTTACTCCCCCTAAATGATTGATTCCATGAATTAGTCTCCCCGTATTCTTCTATATTTCTCCTATATAGATTTCTTCAATTAATCTCCCCCTTTTGGTATTATCAAAAGAAGGTAGGGTGAGGGCAGTTAGGAGGCATTTCATATAAATGATAAAGCATGATCGAGCTTTTGTAATATAGATAATGATAAAGATTTTAAGCATTGTATATATAAGAGATTTCAAATAAAAAGATAAGAGTTGTAAGCAAGCGAAAGATTATGAGAAACATCTTTTTGTAAGCATGAAAAGCATAAGAAAAAAAATGAGTTTGAAGATCAAGATGTAAAGATGTTTTAACCTTTTTGAAATCTCATAGTTTTACATAAAGATACCAAGCATGAAAATGAACATATCAAAAAAATATACTATAATATTACTTAATTTTAAGTTCAAGAGATACCAAAACATTGTAGAGATCATGCTAGGTTATCTAGTGCATTTGTTATATAAAGAGTAGTATAGATAAAGCATTAGAGTCCAATACTCATGAGAAGAAGTGTTATGAAAGATAATGATGTGCACATAAGTGTATTTTGGGTAATGTTAACAATTGATTTAAATCACAAAATACAAGACATATGTAAAGTAAACTGCACAATAAAACACAAGTAAATTAACTTTCACACACTTTAATGCACACTATTTTATAAAAAGTGGTGTATTAATCAAGGGTTGCACAAGACACTTTACTATTCTTTCCAAGGTGCTCAACCTCACAATGCTTATAAAGACTTATCAGGAGATTCAAGTAGTGCTTGGTGGAGTTATAGCTGTCTACATATATAATTTTTTTGTTCACATTTATGCGACAACATTCTCCGAATACACTTATTTTGCAAACCCACAATTTTGAAACTTAACCACTTTTTAAAATTTCATAAGTGCAATTCAAATGTAGTGTAGGTAATAAACTTATGCAAGTTATAATTTATTGTACAAACACAATACACAAACAAGCATTTTTAGATTTAAACACAGATGTTAATTACCAAAATAAGTGAGTGAAAGGTAGCATTATCAATCATAATACATTTACTCATACTTAGAGGTGTGCTAAGCTTGGTTCTACACATATTTTTCAATACAATTGATGCACTTTAAATAGATATATCAAAGCATGATAAACAAAACAATGTTCATAGTAATTTGAAGGAATAAATGTTAACATTGTAAATAATTCTAAATAATAGAATAAAGATCATGTTTGATATTAACAATAAAGATCTTTACCGTTTTTTTTTATTTTAAAAAAAATAATGAAATAAAAACAGAAAAATCACAAAAGTATATTTTTGTATTTTTTGAATTTTGAATTTTGTAGTTGATTTTCTAAAATATAAATTAAAACAAAGATAAACAAATCAGTAAATATAAACTGACATATTTTTAAGGATTTTTAGAAATTTAAAAATTAGAAAATTCCAACACCAACGCTAACGCTGGCGTTAGGGCTAATGCTGGAAACAGTACACAATTTTTTAGAATTTGAAAAATCTGATTTTTGATATTTATTAAGTGTCCTTAGAGTAGTCTTATGCAGAAATTTTGTAATTTTTGGAGATGTCTTGATTTCTCAAATTTGCATAAAACTTTAGCTTTTTCAAATACATATGTTTTACAAAAATATTTAAGCTCAAAAAGATAAATTATGCAAACACAAGAGGACATTTTTTATTAAACTACCCAAAATATGCATGATTTAAGTGATAAGTAAATAAAATGATCATGCAAAGAGTAATATAAGTATGTCCTAAGAAAAAAAATTGCCCCGACTAAATGTCTACACCCTAGCCCCGTACTAAGTTACGGATGGGCATGAGGAGCTGCACACATGTCGTAGGTTGGGGTGTTAATACCATATGCACACACTAGAGAACGCTCAACCTAGCACTCTTTCCCACCAGTGCCTCGCAAGGCCCCACTGGAACCCTCCCCGGTTAAGTACAAGACATGACTTAGAGGTTAGGTCTCTAATGCATACAACCCCACGCCCCCGCTATTGTGAGATATGAAGTCATAAGTGAATAATCTTTGGACAACCTATGCTTTTAAACTATGGGTTGATTTATAAACTATGGGTTTTGTTTATTGTGATGAGTTATATATTGGCCCATAGTTTTTCTACTTTAATTATGAGATGACGATATGAGATAACTAGCACAATTACTAATATTCAATAGGTGATAAAGCTAGTATGATGAGTTTTGGGTTTAATGTCATGTCATAAGATTAATATTAATATTGCATGTATTCCAAAATAGAGTTTCAAATTATAAATCTAGAATAGAGTGATGATTAAGATTGATTTATACTCTCATTACAAAGTTGATTCTAGAGTCTACAAATATGAGAGATACATGCAATCACTAGCAAAGCATATCAATACATCAAATAATGTAAAGAAAATATCATTCATATTTTTATCATAAGATTCATAATTCCTAGGTGATAAACATTATTGATTTGAGATATTTCTTGATAAAACATGAATTATGATTTATGATTATAGAGAATTTTGCATAGAATATATGATAGATCATCATGATGTATGTGAATTCTATTCCTTCTAAACTTATGACAAAATGATTTTATGATTTTCTTTTGAATAAGCATGTTTATTTATTTAGCACTACTTCTCCGTTTAATTTTAAATAGCTTCACTTTATGGTAAATTGGCTAAACATCTCTAGATTTCTATTATATTCTCTTTTAACTTTAAGATCTTAGGAAATTTCATTCCACTAAAAAGTTGCTCTCAAAATGTTTAATTTATAATCTAGAAGTATTTCTTCCCCCTCACCCTTTGTTGGCAAATAAAAAAATGTAGAAAAAGATCATATGTCATGAGAATAAGAGGATAAAATTAATTATCCCCTATATGCACCCAAAATCATTTAAAAGATTATATGTCATAAAGTAAGAGGATAAAATTCATTACTTTTAAACATATATATTTTGGGGTTTTAATTGAAGAGAAATTTTAAGAGATTATATGGCATGGAAAAATTCTTTATTTTCCTAAACATATACAAACTCGTATTCAAATAAGGTGAGAGGAAAAAATTCATCACCTTTATTTATGTATCTCTTCATTTGCCATTTTCAAGTAAACCCCCATCCTTAGCCAATTTCATTGGTTCTAGTCCTAAACTAAATTATTAAGAGAGCAGTATTTTGGTAGATGTCTTTTCCTTAAGCTTCTTTTATGTTAAAGTGTCTATAATTTGAATCTAATTTTGTTTGAAAATTTCTATAATTTCGATCGCTAAATAGTTATCTTGAGAAGTAGTTAGCTAAATAATTTTCTCTTTTTAAATTATCACCATAATTTATGACTTAATTCTAGAATTCCTAGAATTTACTTTTAACTCACTCTTAGTTTAATGGAATTTTAGTTAATTAAAAATAATATCGACGTCTTGTAAATTCTTTCCTCACTCTTTTGCTCTGGAATAGCAAAAACTCAAGTATGGGGGTGTTTGATGAGTACTTTTTGTACTCATCCTTTAATATAATTTATTGATATTTTTTATATGAATTTGAATAAATAGCATGAATTATCCAATCGAATTCATTCATTTTTATTTCTTAAACTAATTTAAGCTAATTTTATGTTTTTCAGGTTTCCTGGGCACTTTTGAGAAAAATTCCAAAGAACACACCCAAGGTCACGGGCGTGACCAAAGGGAGTGACAGCCTAGATGTGTTCCAGACCCGATTCTGCCACCCTAGGAGCATTCCTTGAAGATTCGACAGTTACACGCCCCAGGTCACGGGCGTGAGCGTGGGGCGTGACATCTAAGTCACGGTCGGGACTCGTCTCCAGCCCCCAGAACTCGTCTGCCACATCATTTACTGTTACACGCCCTAGGTCACGGGCGTGACCATGGGGCGTGACATCAGTTCACAGGCGTGATTCGCCCCGCGCTCCTTCCCGCCGAAGCTTTCCCTCCAGCAGTAGATTTACAGATTACACGCCCCAGGTCACGCCGAACTTCTCGGCAAAGAAATTCAAGTAGCTGATCACTCACGCTGATGACTTGGAGAGGTTTGTTCACTGCTTCCTCCCCATGGGCTTCCGTGCCTGCTTACCGGCCAAGGATGAGTGAATCAACTCATTCACCGAGGGGAGGCTCTCCTTCCTCTTGACCCACTTTGAGGTGGGTTCGCGACTCCCCCTCTGGCCGGAGATCTGTCAAATCCTTCAGTATTTTGGGTTGGTCCCGGCGCAGATCAACTCGAATGGGATCGCCATCATCGTGGGGTTCCTGTGTTTCTTACGGTCCGAGAGGATTGCGTTCGATCTCGCCGTATTTAGGAGGCTCTTCTATATGTGAGCGACGAAGGGCGGGGTGGTCTACTTCGGTAGCCACCATTGCTCGCTAACCGGAACCTCATACAAGGTTCATCGCTGGAATGAAAGGTTTATCTTCGTCTCCGGTGACTTCTCCAGAATCCCATGGCGCCCCCAGCAACCGCCGCCAGGGTTGTTTCTCGCACCTGCACTGTGAGGTACCCGCGAGGAGTTTGCCCTCGCAATGAAGGGCAAGAAGTTATGTCGTCTTCTGGCGACAAAACATCGAGCGACTTGCATTCGTCGAACCTGGCGAAGGTAACCCCGCCATTTTGTGATACAAGTGATATTTGGGCCAAGTTGGTTATCGCGGTGGCTAACGCTTTGCTTATAGGTGCTCGACATTTGTCGACAACTACCCTCCCTTCCGTGAGCAAATTTCCTCCCCCCGCATCTCCCTCGGGGCGAGCGAGGACCAGGGATGAAGAAGAGAATATCGAGATAGACTCGCCTATTTTAGGAGGGCTCATTGGGCTCGGCGATCCGACCGAGATTCTTCGATAGGAGGGTTGGGAAGAGGGAGAGTCCTCGGCCAAGAAGAGGAAAAGGAAGGAGATTGTTCAGAAGCAGCGAGAGGACCGACAGAGGGAGGAGGAGGACAGCGTTCCTGAGAACCATCCCAACTTTGGGCAGGGCTCGCTGAACACTGGCCTGGATGGCGAGCCGCTCGTCGTGTGGATTAGAGATAGGAACGAGGTTCATATCAGTTCTTGCCTCCCTTCTTGGAGCGAGGATGAGGTGCCGAATGATGACGCTTTTTGCATCGCATTCGGGCTTTATGGGTGTGATGATGCCAAAGTGTTGAAGGAGGCGTCTTCTCAGTTCCTCGCCGATAAGGGATCACGAGCAATGCTGCGAGCGACAGAACTTGCTCATCAGACTGCCCACAACCTCATTGCTTTCGAGCAGAAAAATGAAGTTCTCAAGAATCTGCTCAATGAAGTAGAGGCGCGGCAAGCTATCGCTGAGGCGAGGACCCACGCGACCGAGGTTCACATCGTGGAGCTGGAGTCGAGGATGATGGTGCAGCCTTCCTCGGAGGCCGGACCTTCTCGCCAAGCGGGGGAAATCTCCAAGTATTCGTAGGAGTGGTCCATTCTTTGGCGTGAGATTGATCACCGTCGGCGACCTGGTCTTCGCCAAGCTCCACGTCAAAGGCTTCCTGACGCCTGATGGCCAGACGTTGACGACGGAGGATATACTCGCCGATATTATGGGTTCCAGTGATAAGGATAATGGGCAGGATGGCGAGGAGTGCGACAGATCGCCGGATTCTTCAGATTATGCTCCTTCTCAGAGCTGAATAGCATTTGTTTAGCGAGTTATTTTTAAAACCCGATTTTTGTGCTTAATAAATTTGTTTTTGAGATGACCATGCGCCATGTCGTTTGTCGGCATTCCTTGCATTATTGTACTGATAATTGTGAGTGAATGCAATACTCGCTAGGCTCATAGGTGCGAAAATGACGAGTGCTCGCTAGGTTCATAGGCTCGAAGCGAAGAGAGCTCGCTAGGCTCAAAGGCTCGAAACGAGATTTGAGTGATCGTCGTCATGATTGGTGCGACCTTGGAGGTTATTTGGTGCAATCGACAATCATACCTTACTCGCATATGATATACTCGCTCCCACTTACTTGCACTGTAGATACTCGTCTATAGGCATTCTCGCCTACTTCAGAGTTTTTGATGACGCTTGCGCTGTGTAGGATACTCGAGGGGTCCCGCAGGACGTATACTCTCAAGGCTTCCACTTTTTCCCGCCTACTTCATCCTTCTTGGATGCTGGATGTTGTCGAGTAGAGAAATGACAGTCGGGGAGGTCTGAGGTGACACACCATCTCGAGGTCTCCGTCTTACTGCGTTGCTGAATATTGATGAGTAGGGAATGATAGTCGGGGAGGTCCAAGGGAACACACCATCCCGAGACCTCCGTCCTACTGCGTTGCTGAATGCTGACGAGTAGGAAATGACAGTCGGGGAGGTCCAAGGGGACACACCATCATGCAGCCTCCATCCTACTATGTCGCAGAATGTTGGTGAAGATCTTTCTCCTGGTACTCAATAATCATAAGGGATTAGTCACGCCAACTCATATGATCGGAATAAATGCAGAGAAATTATGTTTTATTGTGAGCTTTCAACCCTTCAAGGGTAAACGACGCCTTTATTCAAAGGTATCTTGGTTGGTCAAATCAGTCGTCTCTTCGTCGAGTTGGGGGGTTGGTATCCAGACTCTCCTCTGATAACTTCTTCAGTCGGATGAGAAGTGCAATTGGGGGTAACTTGGACATCATGCAGGGAGGAGCTAATCTCGACCGTCAATGCAAAGACTTGGTGTTAGGAGAACTCACTCCCGAGGCGCTGTCCCACCACCCGACTTGGATTTTAACGAGAGTCGATTCAAAAGCTTTTTCTCCAAACCGGTCGTGGAAATCGATTTTACCTACTTCGAAAAGGACTTGCTAGAAGAGACATAGAACTCTCGTGTCCTATGTTCCAGGGAGTGAGATATTTATTGCAGCGAAATAATTTTACAGAAGGGAGACATGCACATTCCCGCTAGGGGTAGAACCTTTTGAGGTCATCACCGCTCTAGGTGTTCCAAGTAGCTCCCCTTCATGATTCTGCAGACGATATCCTCCAGTCGCTAATGACTTGTGGATGATGAAGGGTCCTTCCCAACTTGGATTAAGCTTTCCGACGGCGGCTGATCATCCTGCCGTGTTTACCTTCTGTAAGACGAGGTCGCCTTCTTGGAAGTGTTTGAGGCGAACGTGCTTGTCGAAGTATTTCGTCATTCAACTCTCGATCTCTTCCTATCGAGCTGAGGTTAGGTCTCGGAGCTCTTCGATGTAGTCGAGAAATAGCATCTGAGCCTCTTTATTCTCTAGACGCCATTCTTCATCTCCCTCCACTGGGATGAGAGCTTTGGACCCATGAGAGAGCTTGAAAGGAGTTTCTCTTGTGGCCGAATTAGGAGTGGTTCTCAGAGCCCATAAGACCGAAGGGAGCTGGTCCGCCCAGGTCCCTCTTAGATTTTTGACTTTCTTCTCCAGGAGATTGATGATCAACTTGTTGGCATCCTCTACTTGCCCATTGCTACAAGGATGGTGCACTGAGGCAAACCAAAGATCGGTCCCTAGTTGCTTGCAGAAATCTTCCAACTCCAAGCTGGCGAATTGCGGACCATTGTCAGTGATGATGGCGAGAGGGATCCCGAACCTGCAAGTTATTTCTCCCCAGATGAAGTTCTTCACGACTTGAGAGGTGGTCTTAGCCAGAGCTTTGGTCTCAATCCACTTGGAGAAGTATTCGATCATGACAAGAACGAACTTCCTCTGGTCGCTAGCCTAAGGAAAGGGGCCTATCAGATCCATTCCCCAGATAGCGAATGGCCACAGGGTCGTAATGGAACGAAGCTGACGAGCTGGTTGTAGCTGTAGAGGAGCGAACAGCTGGCACTTCTGGCATTTTTTGGAGAAGGCTTCGCCATCCTTCCGGATGGTCGGCCAAAAGTAGTCATGCCTCATGATTCTTTGCTCTAAAGGGCGAGTCCCCGAATGACCTCCGCACTCTTCCAAGTGGATTTCCTCCATAAATCAAGGAACTTTAGTTTTTGAAACACATCTGACCAAGGGGCCCGGGATGGTCTTGCGATACAGCTCCCCACCGTGTAGAAGATAATATGTTACCTTGTACCTAAATTTCATCTGATCTTCGTCATCTACCGGGAGTTGGCCGGTAGTCAGGAATGCCACGAATGGATCCATCCAGGAAGGGCGATGTTCGATCTCCATCATCTCTCCTTCTTCGATGGATGGTCGAAACAAATCGGTGATAGTTCCTCCAGCCCTCGGCCCATACTTAGCCAAACAGTCTGCAGCCGAGTTCTCCTCCCTTGGTACATGCTCGACGAAGAAGGACTGGAAGACTCCAATCAATCCTTTCACCTTAACAAGATACTTCTGCAAGATGGTGTCGCGTACTTCAAGCTCTCCCTGAATCTGTGATGCGCCCACCATTGAGTCCGTAAAAGCTCGAATATCCTGGATGCCCAACTCCTTGGCGAGACGCAAGCCTGCCACCATGGCTTCGTACTCTGCTTGATTGTTTGTGACGGGGAAGAGGATCTCGATTGTTTGCTTGATCCTAGTTCCATGTGGGCTGACGAGCACAATGCCTACTCCCACGGAGCTTTTGAGCGAAGCTCCATCCACAAAAATTTTCCAGGCCACCAGATTAGAAGGCTCTCTATCTGGATCCGCTTCTCCCGAGAAGTCGGCTAAGAAAACTACCATAGCCTGCAGTTTGATCGCCACCCGGGGTGAGAAGGAAATGTCAAACTCGCTGAGTTCTACCAACCACTTCGCAAGCCTTCCCGAATGCTCCATGTTGGGAAAAACCCTTTGATTTAACTTAACAAATTACCTAAAAGTGATTTTATTCTTTAGGATTGAATTACTCATTGTATAGTGAGGATAATCGGGTCATTAGATATCTTAGGATGTCATACTCAACCTAGGGTGTCAAGACCATATCAAGAGAAGCACAAATTTGGTGAAGTTAATATTTGCGTCGAATAGAAATCGATGCAACATCGAATGGATATCGACGTTACTCAAACAAGAAGTCCAAGCAACATACTCTTTCTGTCGGAGTAGATCAAGTCGACGTTAAGTCGAATAGATATCGACGTAGAGGCCATGGACCCGTCGAAGTACTTTGTGAAGTCGACGCAGCCTCTACTTCAATTCAACGCAGAAGGAAATATATGTCGAAGTCATCTAAAGTCGACATCGTCGACTTCTTCTCGACGCACATAATGAAGCTCAGAGCCATGCCTTCATTTTGACGGTTACGTCGATTGGGTATCGACGCAACGTTGACTAGCTGAGTTCAATCAGAGCAAGGATGAATTCGAAGATGCTCCTACTAGAACTCGAAGGTGCGTCGATAAGAGAGGAAGAGAACTCGACGCTATGTCGAATACAATCTGAAAAGGGAAACCTTTTCAGCTGTCATTTTGGACCCTCTCTCATGGCCCACCTCTCTCAAGACCGTTCTCTAACGGCTCCTTAATTACCTCAAATGGAATGAAGAATTAACAAAGGACAGAGAAAAGCTTTCTTGGAAACAAGCTTTATGTTGGTAGACGGGTCGGGAATTAAAGAAGGAAAGAAGAAGGAAATGTGTAGACAAAAATACATTTTCAGGTCTTAACAGAAAATGAAACAAATTCAAAATTGAACAGGGACAATAAAAGGCAAGAGAAGAAAGAGAAAGTCAAGGCACTCAATCGGCCATACTGTTCTATTTGGTTTTCCTCTTCTCCTTCCTTCTCTCTCAGGAACCTTAATAGACATCATACAGGAAAGAAAGAAAAAGAAAAGGATATACTCTGCTCAGTGTCAACAACTGCTGCTCTTCTTCATCAATATCTTATAGTAGCAGTTCTGTTTTAAGAGCAGGAAGCAGAAGGATCAAAAGCTTAACAACCCTAGCAATCATCACTATCAAAAGTTAGGGGTAATCTGATACAGATTCTGAAGAGCATTCAAACAACAACATCATAAGTATTGCTGTTACAGAAATCTGAAAAACAGATTTCTGAATTTTTCTTTTCCCTCTTACTCTTCTTTCCCTACACCTCATGTAAAAGAGTTTTATTAATCCCTCTTCCAAAGGATTCAGTGGTTCAAGATCTCCTTATCAAAAGATCTGGTAGTTCAAGATCTCCTTATCAAAAGATCTGGTGGTTCATGATATCCTTGTCAAAAGATCAGTGGTTCTGAGAGTCTCCTTACCAAAAGACTCAGGCACTGTTGGTGCTAGGGGTGCAAGTTGAGTCGAGTCAGCTCATGAGCTCGATGAGCCGGCTCGAAAAGAGCTCGACTAGAGCTCGAGATAGTTGAGCTCGAGCTCGAGCTCGCTTGCTCTTGTTCATGAGCTCGTGAGCCGGCTCGCGAGCTTTTTTTAGGGTATTTTAAATATATATATATAAATAAAAATAAAAATAGGCTCATGAGAAAAAAGCTCGCGAGCAGCTCGATCTCTTCTCGAGCTCGACTCGAGCTCAACTCGAGCTCGCGAGCTTGAAAGCTCGAGCTCATTATACTGGTCTCGAGCCAAGCATGATGATATGGACGAGCTCGAGCTCAAAATATTTAGCTCGAGCTCAAGTTTGGGATTTTTTCCAAGCTCGACTCGAGATCGACTCGTTTACGCGCCTAGTTGGTGCATCCCTACCAGGTGGTAGAAGAGGGGAGTACCCACATTTTGGGGAACCTCTATAAAAATCTGTGTGTCTTCTGGCTTGTCAATTTTCTGTGTTGTCCCTCATAGCTTAGATTTCATTTACTGGTCTTTCTTTCATTACTTAATTGCAGTTGGTTATTCTGGGATTTATCTTGGTGAAGCATAATACTTAGGTTTTATTGTACTTGCACAAATAGAATAGAAATAAATTTAAATCTTTATTCACCCCCCCGCCCCCTCTAGAGGATGCTCAGAGGCACACTGTGTACTTTCAATTGGTATTAGAGGGAGGTAGATCATTAAAAGGTTAACACCTTGATCAAAAAGGCCTCCTACACTTATTCTTCTTTATCACAAATAATATCTTGTAAAGAAAACGAGTTCTAAAGATTAAGCTTCCACAAGACCTCCAGTGTGTAATCTGAGTAAGTTTACACTCTGGAAGGCCAGAATAAAACTATATATAAATTCTATTGATGAGAAAATCTTCAATGTCATCCTCACAGGTCCTCCAACCCCAATAAGGAAAGACTCCACTGGAAAGGTCATACAAACCTCAGTCCCCAGAGCAGAATGGACTGAGGATGAGAAGAAGGTCAAGGCATGTGATGTCAAGGCCATGAACATATAGGTCTCAACTATGTCTGATGACATATTCCAGAAAGTTGTTGATTACAACTTTGTAAAAGAGATATGGGAATATCTCTCTAGACTAGTTGAAGGAAGCTCTGATGAGAGAAAAGACAAAAATGCTCTTCTAATATCTCAATATGAGAATTTCAAGAAAAAGGCTGATGAAAGCATTACATAAATGTATGACAGATTCAACTTCATCATAAATGAGCTGAGAGGGCTTGACAAGGAAATCTCTCTGACAGAAATTACTGACAAGCTCCTCATGATGTGCTTCCCTAGCACATGGGACTCTAGAATCTGGGCTATCAGAGATTCTAGATGCCTCAGAGAGATATCAACTGATGCTCTCCTTGGAAAGCTCAAGTCCTATGAGCTTCTACTAAAAAGCAGGGCTGAGTCAGAGGCCCAAGAAAGGACAACTAATCCAAAAGAGAGGACTCTTGCTCTAAAGACTACAGAAGCAGAGTCCTCCACCACTGAAGAAGAAATGTTTAATCTCTTGGCTAAGAGATTCAAAAAGTGGGTCAGGACAGAAGACTCCGGGAGGAGAGAGAGGGGCTCAAGCAAGCCAAGGTATGATAAAAATCCTAAACAGGAGATTATTTTCTTTTCTTACAGAAAGCCAGGACATATTTCTACTGAATGTCCTGAAGAAGAAAAGAACAAGAAAAACGAGCATAAGAAGGAGCACAAGAAGAAATCCTTCCTGCGAAAGGATAAGAGAGGAGAGAAAGGTTTCATAGCTGAGACCTAGAGTGATTCTGATTCTGAAACAAACTCCTCCTCATCTGATGATGATGAAGATGGTGGACCAGAAAAAGCCTGCTTGATGGCTCTGGAAAATTCCCCTGAAGAAACTGAGGTGAGCATCTTTGAAAACTCTGACTTTTCTTCAAAAGATTTTAAAGAGTGCATTAAGGAATTTTGCCAAGACTATATTAATAATCAAAAGGAACTTGAAATAATCAAATTAGAACTATAAGTCCTTAAGAGAGATCATTTATACTCAATCAATTATGATTTGAGAGGTGAACTATTTAGAAAAGAAAAAGAAATAGATTTATTAGATATAGAAAATTCAGACCTAAATAAAGAACTATAAAAGGCAAAAGCCTTTGAGGACACCCTAAATGGAAGGAACCAAAAGATTAGAGATATCTCAAAAAATCTCTCCAAGAGATTTGATCACCTTGATCAGGAAGCACAACCATCCACTAGCACTCAGATCCCCAAGCTACATTCTTGGGAAAAATCTGTAGCATCATTTAGGTCTAGACCTAATAATGTTTTAGAATCATATGCAGTTCACAATAACAATAACCCTAACAAACTCACCATATTTAATATTATAAACATCAATAATCAACCAGGAATCTTAGGCAAACATCCCCTGAAAATATCAAAGAAAAATCTTAATGATAATAATCATACGTCGAATAGAACTCGACGCAATTTTAAGAATGCGTCGAATAAAACTCGACGGGATCCAGCATATGCGCCGACATCATTTCGAAGCAACTATGTGGGTGCGTCAAATTATACTCAACACAACCAATACCATGCTTCGAATGATTATCGATGGGACTATGCAGGTACGTCGAATTCCATTCGACGCAACTCTAAAATTACGTCGATTCCTTCTCGACGCGGATTCTTTATACAAAATTACCAAACATCAAAACCTTTTTCTGCTTCTATATCTAGATGTTTTTGCTGCTCTAAATTAGGACATATTGTCAAACATTGCTGGCATAATAATGCAGCTCTTCTTCATCTAAGGGGATACAATGGAAGATCATCTCATTCTTTCATGTCTCCATATGATGATAGAAGAAAGAGACCCCAGCATGAGAGGGTCTATACTAATATTTAATTTAATGTGCAGAGAGAAGGTTGTTCAACCACAAACCAGCAGTGGCATCTGGACAGTGGCTACTCCATGCATATGACTGGAGAAAAAGATTTGCTGGAAAATTTCAAGGCTAAGGAAGGGCCCAAGGTAATCTTTGGGAACTCTCACTCTGGTCAAACCAAAGGATATGGTTTGCTCAGAATTGGAGAGATCTCCTTTTCTAAAGTAGCTTATGTTGAAGGACTTCAACATAATCTAATTAGTATTAGCCAGTTATGTGATGATGAATACCAAGTTGTGTTCACCAAATCTCAGTGTCACATAGTCAGCTCTAAGACTGATCAAATTGTATTGACTGGTCTCAGAAAGGGTAAGGTCTATGTTGTAGATTTTGAATACACAAAGTCTGAGATCTGCTTATTCAATTCTCAAGTAGAAAATAGTGAGTTGTGGCATAAGAGACTGTCACCTAAACTTTAAGACTATTTCCAAACTCTCCAAACTTAACTTAGTTAGGGGTTTACCAACTGGTAAATTCAATAAGGACCATCCCTGTAGAGCCTGCCAGCTAGGAAAGCAGATCAAGGCATCATTCAAACCAATTAGTAAGAATGATTCCCCTAGAATTCTTTTCCTGTTGCACTTGGATCTATTTGGTCCTATCTCCACTCAAATTTTAGCAGGTAAGTCTTACACACTAGTCATTGTGGATGACTTCTCTAGATTCAGCTAGGTGTTCTTCCTGAAAACAAAGTCAGACACTTTCAAGATCCTCTCAAGATTCATTAGACAGTTTCAATCTAAATTCAACACCCAGGTTGCTGTGATCAGAAGTGATCATGGAACTGAGTTTGAAAATCAGTTAATGTGTAGATTCTGTGAGGATGAAGGGATCAGATAATGTTTTTCAGCTCCTAGAACACCCCAACAAAATGGGGTGGCTGAAAGGAAAAATAGAACTCTAATTGAATATGGTAGGACATTATTAGCTGAATCCAACTTGCCAAAGTCCTTTTGGGCTGAGGCAGTGAATAAAGCCAACTATGTTCTAAACAGAAGTCTCATTCACAAGACTAAATTAAAGACTCCTTTTGAGTTATTGAATGGAAAGGCACCCATAGTCACTTACTTTAGAATCTTTGGGTGTACTTATTTTATCCTCAACAATGGGAAGAGCCATCTTGCCAAATTTGACAAGAAGACTGATGATGGGATATTCCTGGGATATTCATCGTCAAGCAAGGCCTATAGATGCTACAATAAAAGCTCTCTCAAAATTAAGGAGTCTGTGCATGTGGTCTTTGATGAAACTAACATGTTTAACAAGGGGAAGGAAACTTCCACCAGTCCTATTCTACAGGAAGACGACCAGCTGGTAGAGCAAGTTGAAAGGATGAGCATAATGGATCATCCAACTATGTGTCAGGAAAATGGACAACAGGATATTGACACTGAATCTGGTGAGGATTACGCAGCAGATGAAGAGGAAACAACAGCACCTGGACCACCAGCCACAGACATTATTCCAGTACATGAGGCTGAGGTTCCCACTGTCACTGAGCAAGTGATAGCTCAGGAGGAAGAGTAGATCCTAGATCACTCAACTAGATCCAGGATGACTCAAAAAGATCATCCTCCAACTCAAGTAATAGGAAACTTGACAGCAGGAGTCAAGACAAGGAACCAACTCACAAGTGAGACAATGCTGCAGTGCTTCCTGTCACAATATGAACCAAAGAAGTTCGAAGAAGCAGACAGTGACCCTCACTGGATATCTACTATGCAAGAGGAACTGACCCAGTTTGAAAGGAACAAGGTCTGGACTTTGGTTGAAAGACCAAAGAACTACCCAGTGATTGGCCCCAAGTGGGTGTTCAAAAATAAAATGGACTCAACTGGAGTCATAATCAGAAACAAGGCTAGACTTGTGCCCCAAGGGTACATGCAAGAGGAAGGCATTGACTTTAACCAGACATATGCCCCAGTAGCAAGGGTAGAGGCAATCAGAATGTTCCTGGCATATGCTGCCCACATGAAGATCAAGGTATACCAGATGGATGTCAAGAGTGCATTTCTCAATGGGAAAATACAAGAAGAGGTGTATGTGGCACAGCCACCAGGTTTTGTCAATCCAACTTTTCCCTCTTCTGTATATAGATTAGATAAAGCACTATATGGTCTAAAGCAATCTCCAAGAGCTTGGTATGAGACCTTATCCACCTTTCTCCAGGAACATAACTTTGAAAGAGGAAATTGGTTAAAACCCTTTTCACATGAGCACATAAGAATCAACTACTACTTGTGCAAATATATGTAGATGACATTATATTTGGATACACAGATCAATATTTATGCAAAAGGTTTGCTTACCTGATGCAGTCAATATTTGAGATGAGTAGCATGGGGGAATTATCCTATTTCCTTGGTCTCCAAGTTAGACAAAATCCAGATGGCATTTTCATATCCCAATCCAAATATACCAGAGAACTCATTAAAAGGTTTGGGATGCAGAATGCATCTGTTATGAAAACCCCCATGGCTACTAATGTTGTTTTAGATAGAGATTAACAAGGTAAGTCATTTGATCAGAAGACTTACAGAGCAGCCATTGACTCTCCTATCTACCTAACAGCTAGCAGACCTAATATAATGTTTGCCACTTATATCTTCGCAAGATTTCAGGTTGACCCAAAGGAATCCCACATGAGCTCTATCAAAAGAATTCTATGATATCTGAAGGGTACTCCTGAGCTTGGCTTATGGTATCCAGCTGAATCTGGATTTGAATTGGTTAGATATTCAGATGCAGACTATGTTGGATGCAAACTAGATAGAAAAAGCACTTCGGGAACATGTCAGTTTCTTGGTGATAGACTGATCTCATGGTTTAGCAAGAAGCAAACCACATTCTCCACTTCTACAGCTGAAGCTGAGTATATAGCTGCAGGAAGCTGCTGTCCACAAATTTTGTGGATGCAAAACCAGCTGTTAGACTACAACTTTTCCCTTGCCAATTCCACAATTTATTGTGACAGCTCTAGTGCAATTTCAATTGCCTCCAATCATGTTCTCCACAGCAGAACTAAGAACATAGAGATAAGGCACCTCTTTCTCAGAGACAATGTAGAGAAGGGTAAAATCAACCTTCAATACATATCTACTGACACTCAAAGGGCTGACATCTTCACTAAGCCTCTTGATGAAAGTAAGCACAAGTTCTTCATCAATGCACTGGGGATGCTTGATGGAGCTTTGTAGGTCCCCTTTATTATGTATAAAGACCTATTTTCTATACAAAACTATTGCTGGGAAAAACAGCAAGGATCTTAAGGAAAATCATAACTATTTAATCAGAGCTGCGTCGAATTCAAATTGACGTACCGTCGACTTCTACTCGACATCAGTTTTGAGAGCTCTCTGGGACAGCTCAGTTAAATACCACTCGACGTAACATCGAATACTTGTCGACGCCTACGCCGACAACATCATCGATGACTATATTTTGAAGCCACGTCGACATCAACACGACGCTCCGCCAATTTGATAAATCGCGCACATTGACATATTTTGGCGCGCTAAATCCGCTCTTCTCGACGTTGCTTTGAATAAAACCCTAAATTGCGACGATTCATCTATTCAAAGCAACTTTTGCGTTTAATTCCATTGTGCTATTCGAACTCTCTCCCTCGTGCTCTCTTCCTTCTTCCCTCTCTTCGCCTCTTTTCTTTGTTTCAGTGTAGGTTCTCGCAGCATCTCAATGGCATCTCTGTCAATTCAGCAATATATTATTGAGGTCGTCGATCTTTCCCTCGAGATTGTGTTATCCAAGTTCGGTTACAAGACCTTACATCTGAACTCACGGCTCTTGATAGGGAAGTGCGATCGACAGCCGTGCTTGCTGAAGGCTTTATATCCTTCTTCAATAATATAAAGCAGGGGGAGAATTGTTCTAGCAGGCAGCAACCTCCTCAAGACTCTTTCTATACAACAGCAATCCCTTTCTCCTTCATCTCTGAAGGAGAGCCTGCTGTTTCATCTAAATTACAACTTACAGATGCAGCCGCTCAGGGTGATCCATCACCTCCAAGATTCCTGCCCTCAATACAGGGGGAGTCTTCAACACAAGGGGAGAGTCCTTTATATTCAGATGATCAAATCTATGTCATGAGCACTCAAGAATACATTGATAACACTGAGACACCCAGTCCTGATCCTCTTCAATTCAGGGTGTCCTATTGATATTCTACTACAACACCTTCTCCTGCCAAGGGTGCTGATCAAGAATTTGATTCAGTTGAGTTTGCCCCAAATCATCCTGCCATAGATCAGATCTCAACACCAGCTCAGTCTCCTTCTCCACCACCTGCTCCAAGACAAACAACTGAACCCATCCTTCCAACACCTGTTTTCAGAGGAAGACCTCCTTATCAAGGTAGAGGAAGAGGAAGAAGGGACAGGGGAAGGATACCTATTTGGGAGAGGTATACAAAAGAACAGAGGAAGGAATACAGTAAGAATAAATCTTATTACAAGAAATTTGAAAAGGTTGAATTTCCAGAGAACACAATGCAAACCTACACTAATCCAGAACTTGATAAAGTGTTAGAGGATAGTGGTGACAGAGAGATATGAATATGAGGTAGCTGAAAAGGAGATTCAAGCAAAGAAAAACAGATTCATTGATATTCTAAAAAGAGGAAAAGAGGTGGTTGAAAAGGAAGAATTGGCAAAGGCAATTCCTATTAAGTCTACTTTGTTTGATCATACAAAGTACACTACAAAGAACCCTCAAGCCAAAATGCTAGAAGGAGTAGGTCAACTCCACAGAGGAGGTAATGGATGCAATCCTGAGGAGGCAGTACAGTTTACACAAAAATGAAAGAAAAGGGAAAAGTCATCTGAAGAGGAAAAGAAGAAAAAAAAGATCATGTTTACAAAAGCCTCAACTTCTGGGAAGGAACAAGCAACAGTTGGTGAATCATAAGCATTGGCTATTGAAACAAAATCAGAGAAAGGATCTAAGTCAGATGATCTAAATTTAGAACTCATAAATCTGATGACAGCCAAAGTCTTTGGTCTGGGTTTCACACTAAAGGATGTTCATCCTAACACTGAAGTGGACCTGGAGAAGCTCTTCAAAGTTCATGGAAGAATACAAAGGAATCCAGAGAAGGAAACTCCTGCAAATTTCAATTATGTGGAAAGAAAGTTCAGAAAGATCTATGAGGACTTGTCTAATTTTCTGAAAGGAAGAAAGTAGATGTATTCTTGGATAATCTCTGATAAACTCCTGTGACAATCAATCAGATGCATTTCTGCTTACTGATTCAATCTAGTCATTTATTCTATGTCTGATTATCTTGTCTGTATTATTCTTGATTATATAAGAGGAATGTGTAAAATCAATTTATTCAATTTGTAAAATTTGTTAAGATAAATAAGGGAGATTGTTGGGAAAAACCATTTGATTTAACTTAACAAATTACCTAAAAGTGATTTTATTTCTTAGGATTGAATTACCCATTATATAGTGAGGGTAGTCTGGTCATTAGATGTCTTAGGATGTCACACTCAACCTAGGGTGTCAAGACCATATTAAGAGAAGCACAAATTTGGTGAAGTTAATATTTGCGTCAAATAGAAATCGATGCAACATCGAATGGATGTCGACATTACTCTAACAAGAAGTCCAAGCAACATACTCTTTCTGTCGGAGTTGATCAAGTCGACGTTGCGTCGAATAGATATCGACGTAAAGGCCATGGAATTGTCGAAGTGCTTTGTGAAGTCAACACAGCTTCTACTTCAATTCAACGCATAAGGAAATATATGTCAAAGTCATCTAAAGTCAACGCAACGTCGACTTCTTCTCAACACACATAATGAAGCTCATAGCCATACCTTCAACTCGACGGTTACGTTGATTGGGTATCGACGCAACACCGACTAGCTGAGTTCAATAAGAGCAAGGATGAATTCAAAGCTGCTCATACAAGAACTCAAAGGTGCGTCGATAAGAGAGGAAGAGAACTCGACGCTACGTCAAATACAGTCTGAAAAGGGAAACCTTATCAGCTGTCATTTTGGACCCTCTCTCATGGCCCACCTCTCTCAAGACCGTTCTCCAACGGCTCCTTAATTACCTCAAATGGAATGAAGAATTAACAGAGGACAGAGAAAAGCTTTCTTGGAAACAAGCTTTATGTTGGTAGATAGGTCAGGAATTAAAGAAGGAAAGAAGAAGGAAATGTCCAGACCAAAATACCTTTTCAGGTCTTACCAGAAAAGGAAACAAATTCAAAAATTGAACAGGGACAATAAAAGGCAAGAGAAGAAAGAGAAAGTCAAGGCACTTATCACAATCGGCCATACTGTTCTATCTGGTTTTCCTCTTCTCCTTCCTTCTCTCTCAGGAACCCTAATAGACATCATACAGGAAAGAAAGAAAAAGAAAAGGATATACTCTGCTTAATGTCAACAACTGCTGCTCTTCTTCATCAATATCTTATAGCAGCAGTTCTATTTTAAGAGCAGGAAACAGAAGGATCAAAAGCTTAACCCTAGCAATCATCACTATCAAAAGCTAGGGTTAATCTGATACAGATCCTGAAGAACATTCAAACAACATCATCACAAACTGTTACATAAATCTGAAAAATAGATTTCTGAATCTTTCTTCGCCTTCTTACTCTTCTTTCCCTACACCTCCTGTAAAAGAGTTTTATTAATACCTCTTCCAAAGGATTCAGTGGTTCAAGATCTCCTTATCAAAAGATCTGGTAGTTCAAGATCTCCTCATCAAAAGATCTGGTGGTTCATGATCTCCTTGTTAAAAGATCAGTGGTTCTGAGAGTCTCCTTACCGAAAGACTCAAGCACTGTTGGTGCATCCCTGCCAGGTGATAGAATAGGGGAGTACCCACATTTTGGGGAACCTCTATAAAAATCTGTGTGTCTTCTGGATTGTCAATTTTCCCTGCTGTTCCTCATAGCTTAGATTTCATTTACTGCTCTTTCTTTCATTACTTAACTGCAGTTGTTTATTCTGGGATTTATCTTGGTGAAGCATAATACTTAGGTTTTATTGTATATAAATAGAATAGAAATAAATTTAAATATCTATTTACCCCCCTCTAGAGGATTCTCAGAGGCACATTGTGCACTTTCACTCCACTCCTTCCAGGATACTCTGTAGGGGATGATCGGTGATGACCCGGATGGAGTGAGCTTGAAAATAAGGATGGAGATTTCACGCCGACACCATCAAGGTGAAGACAAGCTTGTCCAGGATAAGGTGTCGCAATTCCGCCTTCTTTATCACTCGACTAACATAGTAGATGAGAAACTGCTTCTTTCCCTCTTCTCTGACGAGCATCGAGCTTACCGCTTCCACCCCTACTCCCAGGTAAAGGAGTAGGTCTTCACCTTCTTTTGGGATTTGGAGGAGAGGTGTCTGGGTTAGCTACTGCTATAACTGCTCAAACGCCTTCTCGCATGCATCAGACCACTCAAAGTCTTCGCTCTTTTAGAGCGTCTTGAAGAATGGAGAGAACTTTTCTCCCGCCTTTGACAGGAAGCGGCTATGGCCTGCCAGCCTTCCAGTCAACCTCTGGACTTCTTTGGGGATCTTCGGTGAGGTCATCTCCAGGATTGCCTTGACCTTGTCAGGGTTGAGCTCTAATCCCTTTGGGGTGAGGAGATGCCCCAAGAACTTTCCTCTTTCGGCCCCAAACATTCAGGCAGGCCATCATTCCATGCCCTCTACCTGATGTAGCTCACAGTAGAGGGGGATCTCTTCTGCATGCGACCTTCTCCGCTGGTTTCTTCTGGCCGTCATGTTACCCTGTCGGGCAACAGCCATTGCTTTCTCGCATCCTCTTTCCCAACGCCTCTCCTTCTGGTTGAATTTCCTCCTCTCCGGGGAGACCCTTCTTCCCTGACCTTGACGTTGTGGTCGTCCTGCTGGCCGCCACGACGGCCTATTGTCATGGACCTGGTAGCGCCTTTCCTCTTCCTAGCGCTCCGGAGCCACTATGGGCCTCCTTTCTTCCCTCCTCCTTGGCTCTTCCCTCCTCGGTTTTTCTCTCCTGGGCTCTTCTCTCCTTCTCTCCTCCGGCCTCTTCCTCTCTTTCGGCCTCTTCCTAATCCTACCTTGCCTTCGGGGCTCCTCCTCCTTCCTGCACACCGGGACCTTCTCCTTTTCTTCCTCTTCCTCCCTGGTTAGCTTGGTTAGCTTGGCCAGGAAGCCGCGATTTGAAGCCTCCCCTTGCACGAATTTATTGGCCCTTTCAAAAAGGTCTTCATAGGACATGGGAGGATCCCAGCTGATCTCCATCTTGAAGAGGCCTTCCCTCAGGCCAAACGTTAAGGCAAGCTGTAGGGTGAAGTCTTCCACCTCCTGGATGTCCAACACTTCTTCCTGGAAGCGATCGATGTAGTTCCCTAACGTCTCCCACACTCCTTGCACCAGATAGAAGAGGGTCGTGATCTCTTTCTTCCTCTTCTTCGTTGTGGCAAATCGCATCGTCACTCCTCGACGAAGGTCTTCAAAGCAGTAGATCGAACATGCTGCCAGTTGGTGGAACCAGTCCCCGGCCTTTCCCCGGAAAGTGATGATGAAGAGCCTACACTTGAAGGAGTCCAACATTTTTTGGATGGAGACTACATCCTCAAACAACTGGAGGTTTCAGACAGGATCATCCCTCCCAGAGTAGTAGCTCATCACGGGCTCACTGAACCCCCGGGCATGGGAGCAGAGAGAATCTCCTCACAGAATGGGCTCCTCCCACCTGCTAAGTGACGATCCTCGGTCGGGCGAGCAGCTCCCCCATACTCGCCATATGGACGAGTATCTCGGGATATCTCCTGGCCTTCTACCTTGCGGAATCGGATCCCCTGCGAGCTTTGCTGATAGAACGGCTGCCTCCTTGGCCGCTCCGGATCCTCCTCCATTGGATCCTTCCCTGCTCGTCGGGTAGGGACACCATCCTCGGATGGAGCCATACGATGTGGCGAGGTTGTTGTGACCTCCCCCTGAAGAAGAAGCGCAACTCACATGGTCTCCTCTAGGCGCTGAGCGAATACTTCGTAGTCCGCCCGCATCACGAACTCGCCTCCATTTGTCGAGCTACCCGCAGCTCCTTCATGGTCGCCAGCTTGGACCATCTCGCCTTTTCACCAGACTTTCTTCCACCAACTACGATCCACGCTCACCTCACCAAAGTGTTGAAGCCAGAAAATTCCTAGACTCCAAAATTCGGATCAATGCAGCCGGAGGTTACTTGCCCAATGGTCCGACTAGAAGGTTTGACTGACAACGACGAAGGGACTAAATGGCAACAACAAGACCCCATGTGCTGCAGCAGGGAGATCCCACCACGTACCCGGAAGCTCAGAAGACCCTTCCCCTACAAAACCAAAGGATGGTCGAGCTAGGAACTAGGAAGGCACTAACTTAAATAGTATCTCATCTATGTAGGGGGACTCTGATTTTTCTAGTGCTATTCGTGGTACCTCTATGGGTCTATTTATAGACAAATTCTGGGGGGGAGGGGATACGAATGACTATGCTTGATCCCTGCGAGATAGGATAATTGGACCTGATGAGCAGGCGACTAGGCGAGGTCGTCGACATTATCTGGCGAGTAACGGTTTGATAGTCGCCCATTGGTGAGTTGACTCGAAGACTGGCCGATAGTCACCGGCTTGCGCGAGTAACTTCGAGACCTGCTTCTAGTCGCCACTTTGGGTGTGAGTAATCTTGATACTCACGCTTGGCAATTCATACCTCTAGTGAGATATTTGTTATCTCCGATCTGACCATTGACTTTGACTTTTGCCCATGTGGCACTGATGGGCCCTACCCTCGAAGAATATGGGTTGTACACTTACAGTACGGGAGCTTGAGCCAGGATGGAACTAGATACGCCTGGAACCGTCCTGACATGGGGGATTGCCCTAGATGAGGTTTGCCATTGTTTGCAACTTGCCTCGCCGTAAGAGAGGCTGGCTTGCTGGTTGTGCTGAGCCACTGGGGTAGGACAGAGGCCACGACAGGCGCTCCCTCCTGAGTTTGCAGGGTGGGTAGAACTGCTCGTGTCCGAAATTTCCTGGTGAATGTCCATCTAAGTCAGTCTCTATAAGAGATCGCTTTCAAAGCTAATCGGGAACGCTTATTCCCACAGACGGCGCCAAACTGTTGCGGGTCGTTCAACGCTCTCCTATACCGCTCGAGTTGAACTTCCTTAGCTCGAGAGTGAGTTGAATGCGCAAACAGTCAAAAGTGAGAACCAACAGTAGATAACATGATTTTTACGTGGAAAACCCAAAAAAGGAAAAAAACCACGTGGCCTAGCCCAGTTCTGAACGATTCACTAGTTTGTGAGTTACAAAGAGAGTTATTTTTCGAGGGTGACATGCCACCACTCGTTACAAAGATTTTGCTAAGTCCTTTCCGCATTTAGGAATCATTCCTGATGAAGCGTACTTGCGTATCCCTTCAACGCGGAACTAGGCGATGATATCCCAAATAGAGCGCTGCGAAGCAGATTTGGAGAAGAACCTTGGGGAGAAGCCTAGAGCTGAACGTTCTAGAGCAGTCTGGTTTCACGCCACCGAGGTCCTCCCTAAGTTCTTGAAGTAAAGCTATGAAGCTGATGGAGATCTCTAAGGGGAGCTTGAAGGCCGATGAAGATCTTCCAAGAATCCTCGCCGGAAAACTCAAGAGCTCCTTCTTCTCTTAATGCCAAAAGGTCCCTTCAAATGGAGGCCTGGCCCTCCTTTTATAGTTTTTGAGGAGAGCGTTCTGGAAACTGCGCCATGCTGATTCTTGGACGAGCGAATGAGAATGCTTGATTTGGGGCACGCGGATTATCGACTTTGTGATTATGATGATTTTGCCCCTCGGTCAAGCTGGACAGCTCGGGCAACCTCCTTGGTGGTGGTGGTGGCCGGCGATCTCCACCGACGATGGATGATAGCGGCGCGCTCCACAGAACAAGCATAAGCGAGAGCGCTTCTTGCGGACCATAAGAAAGAGGGAGCGCTTCCCATGGAGCTGGAGCGAGTGGGAGTGGGTGAGTGCTTTCCGTGGAGCAGGAGCGAGCGGAAGCATTCTTACGGAGCCTGCTGAAGCGGGAGCACGAGAGCGCCTCCCGCGGAGCAGGAGCGAGCAGAAACAGTCTTACGGAGCAAGCGAGAGCGGAGGCGCTCTCTGCGGAGCAAGAGCGCTTTTCTGCGGAGCAGGAGTGAGCGGGAGCGCGAGAGCTCCTCTCACGGAGTAGGAGCGAGTAGAAGCACTCTTGTAGAGCAGGCGAGAGCGGAAGCACTCTCTGCAGAGCAGGAGCGAGCGGGAGCGCGAGAGCGCCTCTCGCGGAGCAGGAGCGAGCAGAAACACTCTTGCGGAGCAGGCGAGAGCGAAAGTGCTCTCCACGGAGCGGGACGACTTTTCTGCGAAAGAAGGAGAGAGCGAGAGCGCCTATCGCGGAGCAGGGGCGAGCAGAAGCACTTTTGCGGAGCAGGCGAGAGCGGAAGCGCTTTTCTGCGGAGCAGGAGCGAGCGGGAGCGCAAGAGTGCCAATCGCGGAGCAGGTGCGAGCAGAAATACTCTTGAGGAGCAGGCTAGAACGAAAGCGATCGCCGCGGAGAGGGAGCGCTTTTCTGCGGAGCAGGAGCGAGCGGGAGCGCCTCTCGCAGAGCAGGATCGAACAGAAGCACTCTTGCGGAGCAGGCGAGAGCAGAAGCGATCTGTGCGGAGCGGGAGGGCTTTTCGACGGAGCAGGAGCGAGTCAGAGCACTCTTGCGGAGCAGGCGAGAGCGGAAGCGCTCTCTGCGAAGCGCCCTATTTCTTACACTGCTTACCGCCCTCCTCGCATCTACCGCCGCTTAAACGCCCCCAGCCACCAATCCTCCTCACAGAATTTCTTCTTCTTCTTCTTCTTCTTCTTCTCCTCATTAAGCAAGAATCTGAGGTCGATTTAAAACAATTAGTGTGTGTGTGTGTGTGGGGGGGGGGGGGGGGGGGGGGGATAATGTGACCTGCTTCCAGGTTATAGGAATGAACTGAGTAGTGAACAGTATAAATTAATTCTAGGGCATGGTATCTCCTGAGTAAAGTTTTGGCTCTCGACTTTCTTTTAGCTCTACCCCTCTCATAGGTATCTCAGATTCATGAACACAATAGTCATCTTTAAAATTCAACATCTCAGCAACACATATACAACGACAATGATATCCTGCAGAACCGAAGCGATCATTCATTTCTCTTTCTGCTACATCAAAGAAAAACCAAATAAGCATTGAAATTCCGTTGTTTTAGTTTACCAACATGAAAGAATGTGCATCGATAAGACATTCCCATCAAAATAAGATTTTTTTTTATTGATTGAAAGACTGTACTCTGAAGATCTAGCAATGAACGATTCTACTTAAATAAATTGGTAGAATAAAAGCGAGATGAGAGAGTAAGAGAGACCAAATTAGGGTTTATGAGGGATATTTATATCTAGGACAGTGTTGGACCCAAGAACAGGTTGATGGTGGGGCCGTGGTAGAGATTGCCGAAATGGAGCTTCTCCTCCTACACTTCTTTTGTTCCCATGACCCTAAATTCTATGAACTCGCCAATAGTCAAAAGTTAATAATAATAATAAGGCTAAAGTACCCTCTATATATAATTTATAAGGAAAACATTTGGCTCTGCACCCACACACACACCACCACCACCACCACCAAAAATCCATTACTAACCATTCATACATATGCTTGATCTAGAAGATGCAAATCTAGTTGCTGACGACTATCCAAAATGTTTAAGATGACATCTTAGAAAAAGAATTTCATGATTTCTTGTTATTCTTTTTGAGTATCTAAACTTTAAATATGTGCATCATACCACCAGCTCTAAACTTTGTTTTACTTTTTAGACTTAAAAGAGTGTGCAGTTTCAAATTAGGGCTCCGTTTGGCACAGTGTTGGCGTTCATGACCGCGGTGGTTATGAACCGTTGTTTGTGAACCCCGATCTCACCCACAGAACTTCATCCACTTTTATGTTCAAAACTAGTTTTCTTTTCTTGGTGGCGGTCATAACCGTTGTCATGCCAAACATACATTCTATGATGGTGGCGTTTTTGTCCATACTCACCAGAACAAAAATGCTGCACCAACCGGAGCCTAGATCATTAGAGAAACTTCCTTATGATTTCTTGTTATTCTTGTTAAATTGTAGCTCTAAACTTTGTAACACCCATTTAATATTAATGGTGCACAACATACCATCAACACTTAAAAAAAATCCATATCATAACTAGTAGCAATGAGAAACCTCACCCCTACAGTCATCTTGAACCACATGAGTCCCTTCACATATTTCTGAATAGATGGAATCTCTAGAGAGAACACAAACCTATATCAGATAAATTATATTTCTGAATAGATGGAATCTCTAGAGGGAACACAAACCTATATCAGCTAAATTAGAAATCGGTTACTCAAAAGTTTAAAAAAAATGTAGCAACAGCATACCCTTGTTAAGTTTAAATATTTTCAGCAACAACATACCCTTGTTAAATCTATGAACATTACTGATCATGGAGCTGATGCTGAACCAACTTAGTGAAGAGCAAAAACAAAAAGCCGCATTCCTAGGTATCTAAGATTAAGGAATATTGTAGTCATCTCAAAGTAACACATGTTTCACGAAAATGTCATCTTGCAAATCCGACGTAATCATTTGCTTCTCCCTGCTATAGAAATTTCGTTGTTTTAGATTTACCAATGTGAAAGAAAGTGAATTATTAAGAAATTCCCATCAACATAAGATTCTTTTTATTGATTAAAAGACTGTACACCTAACATCCAATAATGAATAAATTCTACTTCAATAATTTGATAAAACAAAAGGGGGATGAGGGAGTGAGAGAGACCAAATTAGGGTTTACGAGGAACAAACATGTAGGGAAGCGAGCAGACTTGAGACAGATTAATGCTCATGCTTGAGGACCCGAGACAGGGAAGTGAACAAACAAATTTGTGAGATTATTTAGGGTCACATAATAATTATTAGGTAAAGTATATTGACATCGGAGCCTTGGCGCGCCGGTTGAGGTATTGTCGTGTGACCTTGAGGTCCCAGGTTCGAGTCCTGGAAGCTACAAGGTAAGGTTTGCCTACATTTCACTCTTGTGGTGGGATCCTTCCCCGGACCCTCGCTACGCGGGGATGCTTTGTGCACCGGGCTACTTCCCTTTAAACTATATTGACACCTCTAGAGTTTATAAGAAAGATATATTAGGGTTTACTAGGAACAAAATGTAGGGAAGTGTGCGGACATGAGAAAGGGATTGATGGGGAGGCTTGAGGACCTGAGACAGGGAAGCTAACAGACAAATTTGCGAGATTATTTAGGGGCCAATAATTATTAGGTATCGTATATTTGACACTTCTCGAGTTTATCAGAAAAATGAAGTTCTCAAGAATCTGCTCAATGAAGCAGAGGCGCGGCAAGCTATCGCCGAGGCGAGGACCCACGCGGCCGAGGTTCACATCGCGGAGCTGGAGTCGAGGACGATGGTGCAGCCTTCCTCGGAGGCCGGACCTTCTCGCCAAGCGGGGGAAATCTCCAATTATTCGCAGGAGTGGTCCATTCTTTGGCGTGAGATTGATCACCGTCGGCGACCTGGTCTTCGCTAAGCTCCACGTCAAAGGCTTCCTGACGCCTGATGGCCAGACGTTGACGACGGAGGATATACTCGCCTATATTATGGGTTCCAGTGATGAGAATGATGGGCAGGATGGCGAGGAGTGTGACAGATCGCCGGACTCTTCAGATTATGCTCCTTCTCAGAGCTAAATAGCATTTGTTTAGCGAGTTATTTTAAATCCCGATTTTTGTGCTTAATAAATTTGGTTTTGAGATGACCATGTCGTTTGTCGGCATTCCTTGCATTATTGTACTGATAATTGTGAGTGAATGCAATACTCGCTAGGCTCATAGGTGCGAAAATGATGAGTGCTCGCTAGGTTCATAGGCTCGAAGCGAAGAGAGCTCGCTAGGCTCATAGGCTCGAAACGAGATTTGAGTGATCGTCGTCATGATTGGTGCGACCTTGGAGGTTATTTGGTGCGATCGACAATCATACCTTACTCGCATATGATATACTCGCTCCCACTTACTCGCACTGTAGATACTCGTCTATAGGCATTCTCGCCTACTTCAGAGTTTTTGATGACGCTTGCGCTGTGTAGGATACTCGAGGGGTCCCGCAGGACGTATACTCTCAAGGCTTCCACTTTTTCCCGCCTACTTCATCCTTCTTGGATGCTGGATGTGTTGAAATTGTTGAAGTGAAGTGGAAGGGAGTCCGGCCGGTCTGAAGGCTGGAGACCGCAGAGACCGCGCGGCCTGCGTTGGTGCTCTGGCGGTTTGGTTCTGCGATCTCTCCCTGCTGTTCTGGCAATCTGGTGTGATCGGCCAGCTTGCTTCTTGGTTTGGTCGTTGGTTCTGGCGACTTGTTGCGAGTTCTTACGGTCTTGTTCTGGGCGGCCTGTTCTTGGTTGACCGCAGTGACCGGGCGGCTTGTTTGGGCTATTCTGGCGACTTGGCTCAAGTCGGCCAGATGTTCGTCCTTGTCTTGTCGATCTCAGGAAGGGTGGTCGCTGTATTCGCGCGGCTTGTGCGCGGCTTGCTGCTGACTTCGGTCTTGGACTGAATATTGTCCAAGTGTTGTGTTCGCGCGGTCTGCCTTTTGAGACCGTTCGCGATCTGATGGGTGGTGACTGTATCCCAGTTTGTGCGGTGACGACATCCGTCCACCCGCCTATAAATAGGGATGCATGGCCCGTCATTCCTAACAAGAATTGTAAGAACAAGAGCCCAGATTGTTTCTTGCGGTCTCAAGTTTTGAGGTCGCTCGACTTGGATGCGAGTTAACCGTTGTTGTGTTCGCAGGTTTGCGGTCAGCAGGTTGCGGTCTCCTTCCTTGGTGATTTCCGGTGGCTTGAATAAACAGTTCGTCTGCGGTCTGTCAGCAAACTGATTTATTGTGTTCTTGTGCTGTTCGCAGCGAGCTCAGCGATCAGGCGACCTTCAGCGGTTAGGCGATCAGAGTTGCGGTCTGGCGACAGCTTCAGTTCTTTGTTCAGTTCAATAAAGCTTCAGTTTGTGCGGTCTGGGATTGCGGTCTGGCAGTGCAGGTTGTCTACTTCTGTTCGCGTGGTCTCAAGGTGTTTCTGCGGTCTGACTGTGCAAGCGGTCTGGGAGTACAGCAGAGCAAGCCGGGCGACCTGAGCCTTTTTGCGGTCTGTGCGGTCTCTGCTTTGGCAGACCGCCAGTTTCAGTTTTGGTGTGTTTGTTCTTCTCATCTCCGTGATTCTTATGAATCATGTCTCGCCATGTATACCTCGAAGTGTAAAGCAGTTCTGTTTCAATAAAGATTTCTTGTGTTGCTGTTTTGGCATTGTGGTTGTTTGGCTATAACTCTTGTTGATACAACTCCTGCTTACTCCTAAACGGTCTTTCAAAAATTTTAACATGGTATCAAAGCGAGGTTTCTGGAGTGGATAAGCAGTGATCAACTAGAGTTGCCATCGTCTTTGTGAAGAAGAGACCACATAGATTGCCATGGAAGGTGGATACGCAAGAGGTCTTGGTATTGAACTCCTCACATCGACTAACTTTAAAAAATGGAAGTCATGTATGGAGAGTTACTTGCTTGGCGAGGATCTATGGGAGGTAGTTGGCGGAGAAGACACACAAGAGGTGTTTCTAGCAGGAGATAATATGGCAGAGGTGAGACTTTGGAGGAGGACGAATGCTAAGGCAGAGTTCACTCTCAAGAGGGCTATCTCATCATCGGATGTAAATCTGCTGCTGAGATTTGGACATCCTTGGATGGGTTGTTCAATAAGAAGAATGTAGCGATGCTACAATATCTTGAAAATGAGTTGGTGAAAGCCTCTCAAGGTGAACTTTCCATTTCTATCTTCTTTCTCAAGATGAAGAACCTCACGGCAGAGATTTCTGCTTTGGACCCTAATGAGCCTATCTCTGAGGCAAAACTGAAGAGGCATATCATCCGCGGGTTGCGGAAGGAGTATCTTGCCTTTGTGACTTCAGTTCAGGGTTGGGCAAATCAACCGTCATTGTTGGAGCTGGAGATCCTTCTTGCTTCGCAAGAAAGTTTAGCAAGACAGATGGCGGGGGTTTCTATCTCCGGGGGAGAAAGTGATGTGATGTTCTCCGGGAAGAAGAAGAAGAAATGGGAGAAGAAGAAGCCGGGTCATGATGGACCCTCCACTTCAGGTCAGCAAGATAGAGGCTATGCCCCTAAGTCTGATGGAACGAAGAAAGGAGAGGGACCGAGGTGCTTTAGATGCAACAAGACCGGGCACTTCAAGAAAGATTGCCGGGTGAATCTTCAGGCGGGACATGCAGTGGAGAAGGAGATGCCAAAGTCTGATGAAGTTGGATGGGGAGGAGCCTTTGTGTCTAATATAACGGCGATGCCCGTTAAGGCCTTGGCTTCCATCAACTATGATGAGGACTGGATTGTTGATTCAGGGTGTGGACATCACCTCACCGGGGATGGATCAAAGTTCTCTTCTTTGGCGCCTTACTCAAGTAACAATGCTATCATTACGGCTGATAATTCTATTCATCCAGTAGAGCACGAAGGAGTCGTCTCTCTAAGCAGTGATAAGGGTCCACTCACGTTGAGGAGTGTTTATCACGTGCCTGGTATGAAGAAGAATCTCTTCTCTGTGACCAATGTGGTCGATGCCGGTTATCACGTTCTGTTTGGTCCAACAGAAGTGAAGTTTCTTAAAACTCAACCGGAGATAAAGGGAGATGTTATTCATGTCGGCAAGAGGGTGAAGGACTTGTTTGTTTTATCGACAAGTACATATGTTGATAAGATGAGGACCAATGATGGCGCGGCCATCTGACATGAAAGGTTGGGGCATGTATGCATGGACAAATTGAAGGCTATGGCGGTAAGGGGCCTTGTCAATGGCTTGCCTAGCTTGTCCTCCTATGGAGACGGTCATGTCTGCGAAGGATGTCAGTTTGGTAAGTCTCATCGACTTCCATTTGACAAATCGCAAACAAGGTGCAAAGTGCCGTTGGAGTGCATCCACGGTGATTTGATGGAACCGACTGCCACCCCAAGCCTTGGAGGCAACATATACATGTTGGTGTTGATTGACGATTACACCAGATATGTCTGGGTGTACTTTCTGAAGGAGAAGTCAGAAGCATTTGCAAAATTTGTGGAGTTCAAGGAGCTGGTTGAAGGCCGGCTAGGCCTGCGGGTTAAAAAACTTAGAACTGACAATGGTGGGGAGTTCACCTCTGGTGAGTTCTCAAGTTTTTGCAGGAAGCATGGCATCAGGAGAGAGTTCACTTGTGCCCATACTCCACAACAGAATGGCGTTGCCGAGAGGAAGATCCGTCATCTGACGGAAACTTGCAAATGCTGGCTTCATGCTAAGAGTATCCCAAAGTCCTTCTGGGCGGATGGAATGTCTTGTGCAGCTTATGTCATCAACAGGTTGCCTTTAAGTCCTATCAACATGAAGACCCCTCACGAATTGATGTTCAAGGAGAAGCCGAGTGTTGCACACCTTCGGGTGTTCGGGTCAACCTGCTATGTGCATATTCCTGATGCTCTTCGGACAAAACTAGATGCGAAAGCAAGGAAGCTAGTCTTTGTTGGGTATGATGAGCGGAAGAAGGGATGGGGATGCATGGATCCTGAGACACGGAGGTCAATTGTTTCTCGAGATGTAGTGTTCGATGAAGTGACTTCCTACAAGGGGAGTTCAGGAGTTGAGCTACCGGAGGTCAGGGTTGATGCAGGAGGAAAAGCTGCGGGAAGTCTTCAAGTGGAGTTGCCTGTTTCACCAGGAGCTCCAGCTGTGTCAAGCTCTGAGATGGAGGCTTCAGGTTCTGGAAGCAGGGGGAGCGATGCTCCAAGTTCGTCTGGAAGAGGAGCTTGCACAGAAGAAGCAGCTGAGGAGGTGGTTAGTCAGGAGCAACCTCTTAGGAGGTCGAAGAGGACTATTCAACCACCAGATCGATACACAGGAGGGAACATGGTGAACTTTGTTTCATGTTTCTTTGCTGGTCCCCTGGATGAGAGGGAGCCGTCAAGCTTTGAGAAGGCCAGAGGCGTGAAGGAGTGGGACATTGCTATGCAAGAAGAGATGGCAGCTCTCGAGAAGAATGAGACCTGGTCTCTCGTGCCCAAGCCCAAGGGCACCACTCCTGTGACATGCAAATGGGTCTACAAGCTCAAGAAGAAAGCTGACGGCAGTATCGAGCGGCACAAGGCTCGCCTTGTAGCTCGCGGGTTCTCACAGCAGTACAGAGAAGATTATGATGAGACGTTCAGTCCAGTGGCAAAGATGACTTCGGTTCGATTTGTTATTGCCTTGGCGGCTTCAAGTGGTTGGGAGATTTGGCAACTCGACGTGAAGAATGCCTTCTTATACGGCGAGATTAACAAGGATATCTTCATGATCCAACCGCAAGGCTTCATCTCGAAGGAGTATCCGGACTACATCTGTAAGTTGAAGAAGGCCCTGTATGGGTTGAAGCAAGCGCCTCGAGCGTGGTACGGGAAGATTGCAGAGTATCTCTTATTCTGCGGATTCTTTGCTTCAGACTCTGATTCTAGCTTGTTCATCAAGAAGGAGGGGGTGCTTCGGGTGATTGTGCTGCTGTATGTGGATGACATGATTGTCACCGGGAACTCGAAGGAAGCTGTTGCAAGACTTAGGGCTGAGCTTGCTATCAGATTCGAGATGAAGGATCTGGGGGAGCTCCACCATTTCCTTAGACTCGAGGTGCAGAGGCAAGAGAGCGGAGTGCTTATTTCTCAGGCTGGCTATGCGGAGCGGATTGTTCAGCGATTCGGCATGGAGGAAGGGAAGAGCAGCTCTATACCTCTGGAGCAACATCATAAGCTTCAGAAGGATGAGGGGAGAGTTTTATCTGAACCGTTGGTGTTCCGTGCTCTGGTTGGGAGTTTGATCTACTTGATGATCACAAGGCCAGATATTGCTTATGCAGTTGGCAAGGTGAGTCGGTACATGGAGGAACCACGGAAACCTCATCTTCTGGCGGCAAAAGGCATCTTGAAGTATGTGAAGTCGACCTCTGATTTGGGTCTCCTATATAGGAGGGGGTCAAGCTTGGAGTTGCATGGATACATGGATGCTGATTATGGGGAAGACGTGGATGATCGGAGGTCAACGTCTGGGTATGTCTTTATGACGGGCACCACAGCTATCTCTTGGTGCAGCAAGAAGCAAGACTCGGTGTCTGTATCTACCACAGAAGCGGAGTACAAGGCTTCGGCCTTGGCAGCTCAGGAAGCCGTTTGGCTCAGGAGGTTGGTGGAGGACGTTCATCAGGGGGTTCGAGGTCCCACCTTGCTACGCGGGGACAATGAGAGTGCTCTCAAGCTGGTTAACAATCCAGTCTGTCACGCAAGGACCAAACATATAGAGATTGAGCACCATTTCATTCGTGAAAAGGTGTTGGGAGGATCTCTTATGGTCGAGCATGTTCGGAGTGCGGACAATGTCGCAGACATCTTCACAAAGCCGTTGGCGAAGGGACCGTTTACACGGTTAAGGGAGTTGCTCGGGCTAGTTTCCACTTCCCACTTCAAGGGGGAGTGTTGAAATTGTTGAAGTGAAGTGGAAGGGAGTCCGGACGGTCTGAAGGCTGGAGACCGCAGAGACCGCACGACCTGCGCTGGTGCTCTGGCGGTTTGGTTCTGCGATCTCTCCCTGCTGTTCTGGCGATCTGGTGTGATCGGCCAGCTTGCTTCTTGGTTTGGTCGTTGGTTCTGGCGACTTGTTGCGAGTTCTTCCGGTCTTGTTCTGGGCGGCCTGTTCTTGGTTGACCGCAGTGACCGGGCGGCTTGTTTGGGCTGTTCTAGCGACTTGGCTCAAGTCGGCCAGATGTTCGTCCTTGTCTTGGCGATCTCAGGAAGGGTGGTCGCTGCATTCGCGCGGCTTGCTGCTGACTTCGGTCTTGGACTGAATATTGTCCAAGTGTTGTGTTCGCGCGGTCTGCCTTTTGAGACCGTTCGCGATCTGATGGGTGGTGACTGTATCCCGGTTTGTGCGGTGACGACATCCGTCCACCCGCCTATAAATATGGATGCATGGCCCGTCATTCCTAACAAGAATTGTAAGAACAAGAGCCCAGATTGTTTCTTGCGGTCTCAAGTTTTGAGGTCGCTCGACTTGGATGCGAGTTAACCGTTGTTGTGTTCGCATGTTTGCAGTCAGCAGGTTGCGGTCTCCTTCCTTGGTTATTTCCGGTGGCTTGAATAAATAGTTCGTCTGAGGTCTGTCAGCGAACTGGTTTATTGTGTTCTTGTGTTGTTCGCAGCGAGCTCAGCGATCAGGCGACCTTCAGCGGTTAGGCGATCAGAGTTGCGGTCTGGCGACAGCTTCAGTTCTTTGTTCAGTTCAATAAAGCTTCAGTTCGTGCGGTCTGGGATTGCGGTCTGGCAGTGCAGGTTGTCTGCTTCTGTTCACGTGGTCTCAAGGTGTTTCTGCGGTCTGACTGTGCAAGAGGTCTGGGAGTACAACAGAGCAAGCCGGGCGACCTGAGCCTTTTTGCGGTCTGTGCGGTCTCTGCTTTGGTAGACCACCAGTTTCAGTTTTGGTGTGTTTGTTCTTCTCATCTCCGTGATTCTTATGAATCATGTCTCGCCATGTATACCTCGAAGTGTAAAGCAGTTCTGTTTCAATAAAGATTTCTTGTGTTGCTGTTTTGGCATTGTGGTTGTTTGGCTATAACTCTTGTTGATATAACTCTTGTTTGGCTATAATCTTGTCGAGGGGTCCCGCAGGACGTATACTCTCAAGGCTTCCACTTTTTCCCGCCTACTTCATCCTTCTTGGATGCTGGATGTTGTCGAGTAGAGAAATGACAGTCGGGGAGGTCTAAGGGTACACACCATCTCGAGGTCTCCGTCTTACTGCGTTGCTGAATGTTGATGAGTAGGGAATGATAGTCGGGGAGGTCCAAGGGGACACACCATCCCGAGACCTCCGTCCTACTGCGTTGCTGAATGCTGACGAGTAGGAAATGACAGTCGGGGAGGTCCAAGGGGACACACCATCCTGAAGCCTCCATCCTACTATGTCGCTGAATGTTGGTGAAGATCTTTCTCCTGGTACTCAATAATCATAGGGGATTAGTCACGCCAACTCATATGATCGGAATAAATGCAGAGAAATTATGTTTTATTGTGAGCTTTCAACCCTTCAAGGGTAAACGACGCCTTTATTCAAAGGTATCTTGGTCGGTCAAATCAGTCGTCTCTTCGTCGAGTTGGGGGGTTGGTATCGGGACTCTCCTCTGATAACTTCTTCAGTCGGATGAGAAGTGCAATTGGGGGTAACTCGGACATCATGCAGGGAGGAGCTAATCTCGACCGTCAATGCAGAGGCTTGGTCTTAGGAGAACTCACTCCCGAGGCGCTGTCCCACCACCCGACTTGGATTTTAACGAGAGTCGATTCAAAAGCCACTACTAGAAAATTGACTTTTAGCAAGGGAAAATTGTCGTGGCTAAAAGTCCAAAACCGTGGCAAAAGACTTTTAGCCACGGACTGCCGTGGCAAATGGGCGTGGGCAATACGAGCGTGGCAAAAAAGTATTTTCCATGCTCTTTCTGTGGCAAATACTTTTTTTCTATGACTTTTAGCCACGATTTTAGACTTTTAGCCACGATAATTTGACTGTTTGCCACGGCAAATGAGCGTGAGCAATACGAGCGTGGCTAAAAGTCACTTTTCTAGTAGTGAGCTTTTTCTCCAAACCGGTCGTGGAGATCGATTTTACCTACTTCGAAAAGGACTTGCTAGAAGCTAGAGAAAAAGAACTCTTGTGGCCCATGTTCCAGGGAGTGAGATATTTATTGCAGCGAAATAATTTTACAGAAGGGAGACATGCACATTCCCACTAGGGGTAGAACCTTTTCAGGTCATCACCGCTCTAGGTGTTCCAAGTAGCTCCCCTTCATGATTCTGCAGACGATATCCTCCAGTCGCTAATGACTCGTGGATGATGAAGGGTCCTTCCCAACTTGGATTAAGCTTTCCGACGGCGGCTGATCATCTTGCCGTGTTTACCTTCTTTAAGACGAGGTCGCCTTCTTGGAAGTGTTCGAGGCGAACGTGCTTGTCAAAGTATTTCACCATTCAACTCTTGATCTCTTCCTACCGAGCTGAGGTTAGGTCTCGGAGCTCTTCGATGTAGTCGAGAAATAGCATCTGAGCCTCTTTATTCTCTAGACGCCATTCTTCATCTCCCTCCACTACCGCAACTACTCTTAAACTCCTGACTTCGAACTCCACTGGGATGAGAGCTTCAAACCCATGAGAGAGCTTGAAAGGAGTTTCTCTTGTGGCCGAATTAGGAGCGGTTCTCAGATCCCATAAGACCGAAGGGAGCTGGTCCGCCCAGTTCCCTCTTAGGTTTTCGACTTTCTTCTCCAGGAGATTGATGATCAACTTGTTGGCATCCTCTACTTGCCCATTGCTACAAGGATGGTGCACTGAGGCAAACCAAAGATCGGTCCCTAGTTGCTTGCAGAAATCTTCCAACTCCAAGCTGGCAAATTGCGGACCATTGTCAGTGATGATGGTGAGAGGGATCCCGAACCTGCAAGTTATTTCTCCCCAGATGAAGTTCTTCACGACTTGAGAGGTGGTCTTAGCCAGAGCTTTGGTCTCAATCCACTTGGAGAAGTATTCGATCATGACAAGAATGAACTTCCTCTGGCCGCTAGCCTAAGGAAAGGGGCCTATCAGATCCATTCCCCAGATAGCGAATGGCCACAGGGTCGTAATGGAACGAAGCTGACGAGCTGGCTGTAGCTGTAGAGGAGCGAACAGCTGGCACTTTTGGCATTTTTTGGAGAAGGCTTCGGCATCCTTCCGGATGGTCGGCCAAAAGTAGTCGTGCCTCATGATTCTTTGCTCTAAAGGGCGAGTCCCCGAATGACCTCCGCACTCTTCCAAGTGGATTTCCTCCATAAATCAAGGAACTTTAGTTTCTGAAACACATCTGACCAAGGGGCCCGGGATGGTCTTGCGATACAGCTCCCCACCGTGCATAAGATAATATGTTGCCTTGTACCTAAATTTCATCTGATCTTCGTCATCTACCGGGAGTTGGTCGGTAGTCAGGAATGCCACGAATGGATCCATCCAGGAAGGGCGATGTTCGATCTCCATCATCTCTCCTACTTCGATGGATGGTCGAAACAATTTGTTGATAGTTCCTCCAGCCCTCGGCCCATACTTAGCCAAACAGTCTGCAGTCGAGTTCTCCTCCCTTGGTACATGCTCGACGAAGAAGGACGGGAAGCCTCCAATCAATCCTTTCACCTTGACAAGATACTTTTGTAAGATGGTGTCGCGTACTTCGAGCTCTCCCTGAATCTGTGATGCGCCCACCATTGAGTCCGTAAAAGCTCGAATATCCTGGATGCCCAACTCCTTGGCGAGACGCAAGCCTGCCACCATTGCTTTGTACTCTGCTTGATTGTTTGTGATGGGGAAGAGGATCTCGATTGTTTGCTTGATCCTAGTTCCATGTGGGCTGACGAGCACAATGCCTACTCCCACGGAGCTTCTGACCGAAGCTCCATCCACAAAAATTTTCCAGGCCACCAGATTAGAAGGCTCTCTGTCTGGATCCGCTTCTCCCGAGAAGTCGGCTAAGAAAACTGCCATAGCCTGCAGTTTGATCGCCACCCGGTGTGAGAAGGAAATGTCGAACTCACTGAGTTCTACCAACCACTTCGCAAGCCTTCCCGAATGCTCTATGTTGGGAAAAACCCTTTGATTTAACTTAACAAGTTACCTAAAAGAGATTTTATTCCTTAGGATTGAATTACTCATTGTATAGTGAGGATAATCTGGTCATTAGATGTCTTAGGATGTCATACTCAACCTAGGGTGTCAAGACCATATCAAGAGAAGCACAAATTTGGTGAAGTTAATATTTGCGTCGAATAGAAATCGATGCAACATCGAATGGATATCGACGTTACTCTAACAAGAAGTCCAAGAAACATACTCTTTCTATCGGAGTAGATCAAGTCGACGTTACGTCGAATAGATATCGACGTAGAGGCCATGGACCCGTCGAAGTACTTTGTGAAGTCGATGCAGCTTCTACTTCAGTTCAACGCAGAAGGAAATATATGTCAAAGTCATCTAAAGTCGACGTCGTCGACTTCTTCTCGATGCACATAATGAAGCTCAGAGCCATGCCTTCATTTTGACGGTTACGTCGATTGGGTATCGATGCAACGTTGACTAGCTGAGTTCAATCAGAGCAAGGATGAATTCGAAGATGCTCCCACTAGAACTCGAAGGTGCGTCGATAAGAGAGGAAGAGAACTCGACGCTATGTCGAATACAATCTGAAAAGGTTTCTGTCATTTTGGACCCTCTCTCATGGCCCACCTCTCTCAAGACCGTTCTCCAACGGCTCCTTAATTACCTCAAATGGAATGAAGAATTAACAGAGGACAGAGAAAAACTTTCTTGGAAACAAGCTTTATGTTGGTAGACGGGTCAGGAATTAAAGAAGGAAAGAAGAAGGAAATGTCTAGACAAAAATACATTTTCAGGTCTTAACAGAAAAGGAAACAAATTCAAAATTGAACAGGGACAATAAAATGCAAGAGAAGAAAGAGAAAGTCAAGGCACTTATCACAATCAGCCATACTGTTCTATTTGGTTTTCCTCTTCTCCTTCCTTCTCTCTCAGGAACCTTAATATACAGCATACAGGAAAGAAAGAAAAAGAAAAGGATATACTCTGCTCAGTGTCAACAACTGCTGCTCTTCTTCATCAATATCTTATAGCAGCAGTTCTGTTTTAAGAGCAGGAAGCAGAAGGATCAAAAGCTTAACAACCCTAGCAATCATCACTATCAAAAGCTAGGGGTAATCTGATACAGATCCTGAAGAGCATTCAAACAACAACATCATAAGGATTGCAGTTACAGAAATCTGAAATACAGATTTCTGAATTTTTCTTTTCCCTCTTACTCTTCTTTCCCTACACCTCATGTAAAAGAGTTTTATTAATCCCTCTTCCAAAGGATTCAGTGGTTCAAGATCTCCTTATCAATAGATTTGGTGGTTCAAGATCTCCTTATCAAAAGATCTGGTGGTTCATGATCTCCTTGTCAAAAGATCAGTGGTTCTGAGAGTCTCTTTACCAAAAAACTCAGGCACTGTTGGTGCTAGGGGTGCAAGTTGAGTCGAGTCGGCTCGTGAGCTCGATGAGCCAGCTCGAAAAAAGCTCGACTAGAGCTCGAGCTAGTTGAGCTCGAGCTCGACGAGCTCGAGCTCGACGAGCTCGAGCTCGATTGCTATTGTTCATGAGCTCGCGAGCCGGCTCGCGAGCTTTTTTTGGGGTATTTTAAAAAAATATATATAAATAAAAATAAAAATAGGCTCACGTGCAAAAAGCTCGCGAGCAGCTCGAGCTCGACTCGAGCTCGACTCGAGCTCGTGAGCTCGAAAGCTCGAGCTCGAGATCATTATACTGGTCTCGAGCTCGAGCTCGAGCCAAGCATGATGAGATCGACGAGCTCCAGCTCCAGCTCGAGCTCAAAATATTTAGCTCGAGCTCAAGTTTGGGATTTTTGCCAAGCTCGACTCGAGATCGACTCGTTTACGCGCCTAGTTGGTGCATCCCTACCAGGTGGTAGAAGAGGGGAGTACCCACATTTTGGGAAACCTCTATAAAAATTTGTGTGTCTTCTGGCTTGTCAATTTTCTGTGTTGTCCGTCATAGCTTAGATTTCATTTACTGGTCTTTCTTTCATTACTTAATTGCAGTTGGCTATTCTGGGATTTATCTTGGTGAAGCATAATACTTAGGTTTTATTGTACTTGCGCAAATTGAATAAAAATAAATTTAAATCTCTATTCACCCCCCCCCCCCCTCTAGAGGATGCTCAGAGGCACACTGTGCACTTTCAATTGGTATTAGAGGGAGGTAGATCATTAAAAGGTTAACACCTTGATCAAAAAGGCCTCCTACACTTATTCTTCTTTATCACAAATAATATCTTGTAAAGAAAATGAGTTCTAAAGATTAAGCTTCCACAAGACCTCCAGTGTGTAATCTGAGTAAGTTTACACTCTGGAAGGCCAGAATAAAACTATATATAAATTCTATTGATGAGGAAATCTTCAATGTCATCCTCACAGGTCCTCCAGCCCCAATAAGGAAAGACTCCACTGGAAAGGTCATACAAACCTCAGTCCCCATAGCAGAATGGACTGAGGATGAGAAGAAGGTCAAGGCATGTGATGCCAAGGCCATGAACATATTAGTCTCAACTATGTCTGATGACATATTCCAGAAAGTTCTTGATTACAACTTTGTAAAAGAGATATGGGAATCTCTCTCTAGACTAGTTGAAGGAAGCTCTGATGAGAGAAAAGACAAAAAAGCTCTTCTAATATCTCAATATGAAAATTTCAAGAAAAAGGCTGATGAAAGCATTACATAAATGTATGACAGATTCAACTTCATCATAAATGAGCTGAGAGGGCTTGACAAGGAAATCTCTCTGACAGAAATTAATAACAAGCTCCTCATGATGTGCTTCCCTAGCACATGGGACTCTAGAATCTGGGCTATCAGAGATTCTAGATGCCTCAGAGAGATATCAACTGATGCTCTCCTTGGAAAGCTCAAGTCCTATGAGTTTCTACTGAAAAGCAGGGCTGAGTTAGAGGCCCAAGAAAGGACAACTACTCCTAAAGAGAGGACTCTTGCTCTAAAGACTACAGAAGCATAGTCCTCCACCACTGAAGAAGAAATGTTTAATCTCTTGGTTAAGAGATTCAAAAAGTGGGCCAGGACAGAAGACTCCGGTAGGGGAGAGAGGGGCTCAAGCAAGCCAAGGTATGATAAAAATCATAAACAGGAGATTATTTGCTTTTCTTGCAGAAAGCCAGGACATATTTCTACTGAATGTCCTGAAGAAGAAAAGAACAAGAAAAACGAGCATAGGAAGGAGCACAAGAAGAAATCCTTCTTGAGAAAGGATGAGAGGAGAGAAAGGTTTCATAGCTGAGACCTAGAGTGATTCTGATTCTGAAACAAACTCCTCCTCATCTGATGATGATGAAGATGGTGGACCAGAAAAAGCCTGCTTGATGGCTCTGGAAAATTCCCCTGAAGAAACTGAGGTGAGCATCTTTGAAAACTCTGACTTTTCTTCAAAAGATTTTAAAGAGTGCATTAAGGAATTTTGCCAAGACTATATTAATAATCAAAAGGAACTTGAAATAATCAAATTAGAACTAGAAGTCCTTAAGAGAGATCATTTATACTCAATCAATTATGATCTGAGAGGTGAACTATTTAGCAAAGAAAAAGAAATAGATTTATTAGATATAGAAAATTCAGACCTAAATAAAGAACTATAAAAGGCAAAAGCCTTTGAGGACACCCTAAATGGAAGGAACCAAAAGATTAGAGATATCTCAAAAAATCTCTCCAAGAGATTTGATCACCTTGATCAGGAAGCACAACCATCCACTAGCACTCAGATCCCCAAGCTACATTCTTGGGAAAAATCTGTAGCATCATTTAGGTCTAGACCTAATAATGTTTTAGAATCATATGAAGTTCACTATAACAATAACCCTAACAAACTCACCATATTTAATATTGTAAACATCAATATCAACCAGGAATCTTAGGCAAACATCCCCTGGAAATATTAAAGAAAAATCTTAATGATAATAATCATACGTCGAATAGAACTCGACGCAATTTTAATAATGCGTCGAATAAAACTCGACGGGATCCAGCATATGCGCCGCCATCATTTCGAAGCAACTATGTGGGTGCGTCAAATTATACTCAACACAACCAATACCATGCTTCGAATGATTATCGATGGGACTATGCAGGTACGTCGAATTCCATTCGACGCAACTCTAAAATTACGTCGATTCCTTCTCGACGCCGATTCTTTATACAAAATTACCAAACATCAAAACCTTTTTCTGCTTCTATATCTAGATGTTTTTGCTGCTCTAAATTAGGACATATTGTCAAACATTGCTGGCATAATAATGCAGCTCTTCTTCACCTAAGGGGAGACAATGGAAGATCATCTCATTCTTTCATGTCTCCATATGATGATAGAAGAAAGAGACCCCAGCATGAGAGGGTCTATACTAATGTTTAATTTAATGTGCAGAGAGAAGGTTGTTCAACCACAAACCAACAGTGGTATCTGGACAGTGGCTACTCCATGCATATGACTGGAGCAAAAGATTTGCTAGAAAATTTCAAGGCTAAGGAAGGGCCCAAGGTAATCTTTGGGAACTCTCACTCTGGTCAAACCAAAGGATATGGTTTGCTCAGAATTGGAGACATCTCCTTTTCTAAAGTAGCTTATGTTGAAGGACTTCAACATAATCTAATTAGTATTAGCCAGTTATGTGATGGTGAACACAAAGTTGTGTTCACCAAATCTCAGTGTCACATAGTCAGCTCTAAGACTGATCAAATTGTATTGACTGGTCTCAGAAAGGGTAAGGTCAATGTTGTAGATTTTGAATACACAAAGTCTGAGATCTGCTTATTCAATTCTCAAGTAGAAAATAGTGAGTTGTGGCATAAGAGGCTGTCACCTAAACTTTAAGACTATTTCCAAACTCTCCAAACTTAACTTAGTTAGGGGTTTACCAACTGGTAAATTCAATAAGGACCATCCCTGTAGAGCCTGCCAGCTAGGAAAGCAGATCAAGACATCATTCAAACCAATTAGTAAGAATGATTCCCCTAGAATTCTTTTCCTGTTGCACTTGGATCTATTTGGTCCTATCTCCACTCAAAGCTTAGCAGGTAAGTCTTACACACTAGTCATTGTGGATGACTTCTCTAGATTCAGCTAGGTGTTCTTCCTGAAAACAAAGTCAGACACTTTCAAGATCCTCTCAAGATTCATTAGACAGTTTCAATCTAAATTCAACACCCAGGTTGCTGTGATCAGAAGTGATCATGGAACTGAGTTTGAAAATCAGTTAATATGTAGATTCTGTGAGGATGAAGGGATCAGACAATGTTTTTCAGCTCCTAGAACCCCCCAACAAAATGGGGTGGCTGAAAGGAAAAATAGAACTCTAATTGAATATGGTAGGACATTATTAGCTGAATCCAACTTGCCAAAGTCCTTTTGGGCTGAGGCAGTGAATACAGCCAACTATGTTCTAAACAGAAGTCTCATTCACAAGATTAAATTAAAGACTCATTATGTGTTATTGAATGGAAAGGCACCCATAGTCACTTACTTTAGAATCTTTGGGTGTACTTATTTTATCCTCAACAATGGGAAGAGCCATCTTGCCAAATTTGACAAGAAGGCTGATGATGGAATATTCCTGGGATATTCATCATCAAGCAAGGCCTATAGATGCTACAATAAAAGCTCTCTCAAAATTGAGGAGTCTGTGCATGTGGTCTTTGATGAAACTAACATGTTTAACAAGGGGAAGGAAACTTCCACAAGTCCTATTCTACAGGAAGAAGACCAGCTGGTAGAGCAAGTTGAAAGGATGAGCATAATGGATCATCCAAATATGTGTCAGGAAAATGGACAACAGGATATTGACACTGAATCTGGTGAGGATTACGCAGCAGATGAAGAGGAAACAACAGCACCTGGACCACCAACCACAGACATTATTCCAGTACATGAGGCTGAGGTTCCCACTGTCACTGAGCAAGTGATAGCTCAGGAGGAAGAGCAGATCCTAGATCACTCAACCAGATCCAGGATGACCCAAAAAGATCATCCTCCAACTCAAGTAATAGGAAACTTGACAGCAGGAGTCAAGACAAGGAACCAACTCACAAGTGAGACAATGCTGTAGTGCTTCCTGTCACAATATGAACCAAAGAAGTTTGAAGAAGCAGACAGTGACCCTCACTGGATATCTGCTATGCAAGAGGAACTGACCCAGTTTGAAAGGAACAAGGTCTGGACTTTGGTTGAAAGACCAAAGAACTACCCAGTGATTGGCCCCAAGTGGGTGTTCAAAAATAAAATGGACTCAGTCAAAATCCGAAACAAGGCTAGACTTGTGCCCCAAGGGTACATGCAAGAGGAAGGCATTGACTTTAACCAGTGATAATTAGTTTTTATTAATCATATTTTAGGTTAGATTAGTAGAATATTTTCCTAAGTCTACGTTTAATTTCATGCACTTAAAATATAATTTGCTTAGTTTTGATTTTCGCATAACTAATTTATATTTTTGTTCTATTGTATTAATCTGACAGGTCTGGGGGGAATTATTAGTGCCCGCTGTCAAAGCGTCGTCGTGACATATTTTCGGAGTTAAAGTGATGCAGCCCGGCCACCAAGAGATACACAAATTCAGCTCAAGACAAGTCAAATTATTTTAAAGAGAAGACATGGTGCAGCCCTTGCATAACCCAAGCAATCCGAGCCCTTGTTATGAAGCAAATCGAGCAGCCCCCTAGTTGTCTACATGCAGCCCGAGCCCCCACTATAAGTCAAAACCGCCAACCTCTCATGTATGAGCAGCCCGCCACCTTTGCATGGCTTCCCCCCCCCCCCCCCCTTTCAATGCTTGGCCGGCCCCCTCCTCTCTCCTCCTTCTCTTAAATGAAATCTCCTTCTCTCTCTCTCTCATTTACTCTCATTCCCTTCATTTTCAATTCTCATACACCCCCTTCTCTCTTTGTCTCTTAATAAAAAGAATACATTGGAGGTGGTCACTCTCTTTCCTCTCTTCTCTCCCCTCATTTATTTCATACAACTCCCCTCTCCACCATGAATGGCCGGCCACCCCCTTGTCTCCCCTCTCCTCTTCCTATTTCTAGAACCTTCCCCTCCATCTATAAAAGGAGCCCATGCCTCATGCTTTAGGAGAACTTTTGGAAGAGAGAGATCAAGGGAGAGTTGTAGTTTGTGTTATTCAAGCTTTAGTTTTCCATGTTTTGTACTTCTTTTTCTTAAGAGTATTATTATCATTTTACTTTTGTTGTTGTACTCTTCTTTATCTATCAATGAAAATGCAAGCTTTACTTTCCATCCTTGTCTCAATTTTTAATATGTGTAACTAATTTCCGTTAGCATTTGATCATGAGGATCCATGAATTGAGATGAGATTTTATTTTTCTTAGTTTTATTATTGTTCAACTCTGCTCGATCCTTCTTTGATTTTATTTGCGTCGACTCCGTATTTCCGGTATACGGTAGTAGGCTATTTGATTTCATTCCATAGAAGTCGAGAGACTCGTTGATTTGAAAGATCACTCAAAGAAGGAAGGAGTTGTACGCAATCCTAGAGATAGGACGACGTAAATCCTTCGGATTGGAGTCAAATCTAATAGTGCGGATCATTTCAATAATGCAACTTTAGACCCTTTTGATTTGCAAAGAGATTTCAGTCAAATCGTCTAGAAGTTAGGAGATTTAATGCTCTAGCGAGACTATTTCTTATTTTCGGATCCGTCACGGTCGAGTTTGGTTTGCAATTATAAAGCTGTATTTTTATCCTTCTCATCTCTTTTCATGGTGAATCATTGATCGGATGCTATTTTCTTAATCTGTTTTATCATCTTAATATCAACTTTAATTTTGTCTTAAAAATTCTCAAAATCACCTAACCAATCGTACGGTAGGATAATAGTTAGAAGCGTGAGTAATAGTGCTTGACAACCCCGATTTTAAATATGACCTTGGTATTACAATTCGATAGGTGCACTTGCCTTTTCGGGTTGATAGTCGTTTTAATCACCAAGTTTTTGGCGCCGCTGCCCGGGATTTTGTCAATATTAAGAAAACGCTGTCGCTATTACTTCTGCAAAAATAAAATAAAAAAATTTATTATATATTATAATTAACCTACATCATCATTTTTCTACCCCACCTAAATTCCTGGAAAGGACGCTTTGGGCTTGAATTCCCATCACAGCCTCTAGTACCGCTGCAAACCCCTCACAGGGTAGATCTCCGGAAGTCCAGGACTAACATAATCCGACTAAAAAGAAAAAAAATCATTATCATTTTTTAATTTTAGTTTTCCTTCACTTTCGGTTATATTCTCCCTCTTTCCCTTTTCTTCCTACTAGTGCATGACCCGTAGTGATCAGGATTTGCATATAGATCTCGAAGAGTCGAGCGGAGGCACAACCACAGAAATTATGGGTGATCCCAATCCAGAAGTTGACCAGCAACGGACCATGTCCTATTATGCTCGGCCTAACCTGGAGGGTACAGAATCAAGTATTGTCCGCCCTGCTGTAGCAAACAATAATTTTGAACTTAAGCCATGCATCATCCAAATGGTGCAGCAACATGTGCAGTTCGACGGATTACAACATGAAGATCCGAACTTGCATATTGCGAGCTTTATCGAAATCGGCGATACTTTTAAGATAAATGGCGTGAGCGATGATGCGATTAGATTAAGACTTTTTCCGTTTTCCTTAAGGACTAAAGCTAAACAGTGGTTGAGTTCTCTTTCCAGAAGTTCCATCACCACATGGGCTCAATTGTCTCAAAAGTTCTTATCCAAATATTTTCCGCCCGGCAAAACTGCAAAATTAAGAACTGATATTTGTATTTTTAGTCAAATCGATTCTGAAACCCTCTATGACACTTGGGAGAGGTACAAGGAACTTTTGAGACGTTGCCCTCATCATGCTCTGCCTGTATGGTTACAGGTCCAGACATTTTATAATGGGCTAAATCAAGCAACCAAGCAAATGATAGACGCCGCATCCGGTGGTTCTTTGAATCGAAAAACTCCGGAGGGCGCTCTTGAGCTTATCGAGGATATGACGATGAACACCTATCAGTGGAATACGCCTAGGTCTCGCCCAAATAAACCTGCAGGTATGTACGAAGTGGACTCCGTTTCCCAACTGGCGCTTCAAGTAGAGATGCTGAACAAGAAAGTAACGGAGATGACTGCTGCCTCCGCCATTCAGGTACATGAACATGCAAATGCTGCTGCTGCCGAGCAGGTGGATTATCTGGGGAACATACCCAGGCCTGCTCAAAATAATTTTGCTAATTTTTCTTCTCCGCCTGGTTTTAATTTACCTTCGAACTCGTATCATCCCGGATGGCGTAACCATCCTAATTTTTCGTGGAGTAATCCCACAAACGCCGCACGTCCACCACACGATTTCACTCCACCACCACCACAAAATCAAAATCCAAATTTTCCAAAACCTCCATCTTTGGAGGAAATGTTTTCCAAATATATAAATTCGAATGACGCGACCATTAGAAACTTAACAGGGTCGATGAAAAATCTTGAAACCACGGTCGGTCAACTAGCTAAGGCTATCTACGAGAGACCACCTGGGACTCTTACCTCAAATACTGAACCTAACCCAAGGGAGCAAGAGAAAGCAATTTCCCTTCGGAGCATTAAGGTAATCCACGAGCCCACCACAAGGGAAGAGCCAGAGGTTATTGCCTCTCATGCTGATGATAAACAAATACTCGCTAAGGAAACTGATTTGGAAAATGACACAGAAAAAATTATTTTTGAAAAAGACAATCTTCAAAGTAATGCTCTTGGGATTTTAAAAGAATTTCCGCCTCCTCCCTACCCTGCTAAGCTTAGGAAAGATAAATTAGACGATCAGTATCACCGCTTTCTTGAAATGTTTAAACAAATTCATATAAATTTACCATTTCATGAAGCGATTAGTCAAATGCCTAAGTACGCAAAATATTTGAAAGATTTATTAACAAACAAAAAGAAATTGGAAAGCTTATCTCACGTAACGTTGAATGAAGAGTGCTCGACGGTCGTTAATAATAGTAATATACCTAAAAAGATAAACAATCCAGGTAGCTTTTCTATCCCCTGTGTTTTTGGTGATCTTTTTGTGAAGTATGCGTTAGCTGATTTAGGTGCGAGCATCAATTTGATGCTTTTTTCTTTATTTAAGAAGTTAGGATTGGGTACTCTCAGCCCTACACGTATGAGTATTCAGTTAGCTGATCGATCGATTAAATATCTGCTAGGAATTGTAGAAGACGTGCTTGTGAAGGTTGACAAATTCATCTTCCCGGTGGATTTTGTCATTCTTGATATCGACGAAGATGTCGAGGTTCCTCTGATCCTTGGTCGCCCCTTCCTTGCTACGTCGCGTGCGGTTATCGTTGTGAGTAACGGAAAGCTCTTGCTCCGTGTCGGAAATGACGAAGTCACTTTTTCAATAAATCAATCCATGAAAAATTCTTTAAAAAATGATGACTCTTGTTTTTTTCTTGATATTTTAAATGACGATTCTGATTTTTCTCTTTCAAATGTGTCTGCAAATGATTTTTCCTCTTCATTTTCTGAAAACCCTACTGATTTTTATGAAGACACGCGGCAATGTCCGTGCAAGCTGTTTTTGGTAATGAAAATATTTCAAGATCAAAAAAAATTGAATCTATTATTTTTGAAAAAGAAAAGGTTTTAAAAAACACTTATGACGAACCACCCACTCTTGAATTACAACCGCTCCCCGAACATCTAAAATATGCTTTTCTCGGAAAAAATTCTACGTTGCCCGTTATAGTCTCGACATTTCTCTCTCAATCCGAAAACGATCAATTGATCGAAGTTCTACAAAGGCATCGCCGAGCTATAGCTTGGCAATTTTCTGATATTTCTGGCATAAGCCCCTCCTTTTGCACGCATAAAATATTTTGCGAAGAGAATTCTAAAAGTGTAGTCCAACCTCAACGTCGTCTTAATCCAAACATGAAAGAGGTCGTAAAGGGAGAGGTGCTTAAGTTATTAGATGCGGGGATAATTTATCCAATCTCGAATAGTAAGTGGGTGAGTCCAGTCCAGGTAGTGCTGAAGAAAGGTGGGATTACGGTGGTAGCAAACGAGAATAACGATTTGATTCCAACTAGGACGGTAACGGGATGGAGGATGTGCATCGATTACCGTAAATTAAATGATGCCACTCGTAAAGATCACTTCCCCCTTCCCTTTATCGATCAAATTTTAGAACGTTTATCCGGGCATAGTTTTTATTGTTTTCTCGACGGTCTCTCGGGATATTTCCAAATCCCTATCGCACCCGAGGACCAAGAGAAGACAACATTCACTTGCCCCTTCGGAACTTTTGCCTATCGTAGAATGCCTTTCGGTCTTTGCAACGCACCAGCTACCTTTCAACGGTGTATGTTAGCAATTTTCGATAAGTACGCAGAAAATATAATGGAAATCTTTATGGACGACTTTTCGGTTTTCGGTGATTCTTTTTCTTTTTGTTTACAAAATCTAGCTGAGGTGTTAGAGCGATGCGAGGAAACGAATCTGGTTTTAAACTGGGTGAAATGCCATTTCATGGTGAGAGAAGGGTTAGTTCTAGGTCATAAAATCTCTGCTAGAGGAATCGAGGTCGATCGAGCGAAGGTCGAGGTGATTGAGAAACTGCCGCCGCCTACGAACATTAAAATGATTAGAAGTTTTCTAGGGCACGCGGGGTTTTATAGGCGCTTCATAAAAGATTTTTCAAAAATCACCAAGCCTCTAACCCGACTTTTAGAAAAAGATACCACTTTTAATTTCGATGATTCATGTTTAGCTGCATTTGAATTAATTAAATCAAAACTTATAAATGCTCCGATTATGATCGCTCCGGTTTGGGAATTACCTTTTGAAATTATGTGTGATGCGAGTAGTTTTGCGGTAGGTGCTGTGCTAGGACAACGAATAGATAAAAACTTCCACCCAATCTACTACGCTAGCAAAACTTTCAATTCAACACAAGAAAATTACACCACCACTGAAAAGGAACTCTTAGCTGTTATTTTCGTTTTTGATAAATTCCGACCATATGTTACTCTTTCTAAAGTTATCGTTTTCACGGATCATTCCGCCTTGAAGTACCTCTTTTCTAAATCGGATGCCAAGCCGCGTCTTATTCGTTGGATCCTCTTACTTCAGGAATTCGACTTGGAGATCCAGGATAAGAAAGGAGCGGAAAACTTAGCGGCTGATCATCTTTCTCGACTTGAAAATCCTGAATTAGGATCTTTAAATGAAAATTTTCTTCATGATTCTTTTCCGGATGAACGCCTTTTAAACATTTCTCCTCTACCCCCTGGTTTGCCGACCTGGCCAATTATCTTGTGGCCCGCGTCCTCCCAAAAGAGTACTCGTCTCAGCAAAAGAAGAAATTCTTTTCTGAATTGAAGTATTATTTTTGGGAGGACCCCTTTCTATTTCGCATTTGTGCGGATCAGGTGGTATGAAGATGCGTTTCCCGGGAAGAAGGTTATAAAATTTTAAAGCATGTGCATGAAGGTCCAACTGGCGGGCATTATCAAGCAAACCGCACCGCCCACAAAGTGCTTAGTGCTGGCTTTTATTGGCCAAGCATATTCAAAGATGCTCAAATCTTTGTGAGCGGATGTGATCGATGCCAGCGGACCGGAAATATTTCACAAAAAAATGAAATGGAACAAAACTATTTTTTTGAATGTGAGGTTTTTGATTTATGGGGCATAGACTTTATCGGCCCGTTTCCTTCAAGTTTAGGTAATAAATATATTTTAGTCGCGGTAGATTATGTTTCTCGATGGGCAGAGGCCCAAGCTCTTCCGAGTAATGATGCCCGCGTTGTGGTTTCTTTTTTAAAAAAATTGTTTTCACGTTTTGGTTTTCCTCGAGCAATCGTTAGTGATAGGGGAAGTCATTTTTGCAACGCCCAACTCACTAAAGTTTTAACTAAATATGGCGATACGCATAAACTTTCCACCGCTTATCAGCCCCAAACTAACGGTCATGTTGAGGTAGTCAATCGGGAACTCAAAAGAATATTAGAAAAAACTGTTTCTACTTCTCGCAAAGATTGGTCCTTAAAATTAGACGATGTTCTTTGGGCCTATCGGACGGCGTACAAGACTGCTATCGGTTGTACTCCCTTCCGATTGGAAAATCGTGTCATCTCCCAGTTGAAGTAGAACACCGCGCGTATTGGGCACTAAAATTTTTTAATTTTGATCTGCACTTCGTCGGCGAACATAGAAAAAATCAAATAAATGAACTCGACGAGTGGCGTGCGTACGCTTATGAAAACAATAAACTTTATAAAAAGCGTACGAAATTTTGTCATGATAAGAACTTGCGCCACCCTAAAACGTTTACACCCGGCGATCAAGTTCTTCTTTTTAATTCACGTTTACGTCTTTTTCCCGGCAAACCTAAGTCTCGATGGTCTGGTCCGTTTACGGTCAAAGAGGTTTTTCCGTACGGAACTGTGTTACTTTCGCACCCGGATAAGGGTGATTTCAAAGTCAGTGGTCATCGTCTTAAGATTTATTTTTCTAATGATTCGATATCCTCTGATCAGGAACAAATTATCTTGGTCTCCTAATGCTATTGTGAATTTTTTTTTCTTGTTTATGTTGAACTTCTTGTTGGACTCATTTTGGACTTTTTATTATTCAAACTTTGTAATAATAATTTAAGAACAATATTGGGAGTTTGCCCACGGGCCCTCCTATCTCTATTTTCTTGTTTTTTGTTATCCCTCCCGGTGGCCACTCAATCGCACGTTCGTGATCGCCGCTCCTTTGTTGCTGCTTTCAAGAAGGCCCGCCTCGTACCTGCTGATGATCAAGTAACTAAAGTGCAAGCATGGGGGAGCGACTTCCGCATTCGGCCTCACAACCCCGGGGAAGTCCTGTTTTTTTATTTAATTAACTGCATTTCCTGTCTCTTCCCTTATTCTCTTTCTCTTCCTTTTCATTGTTTTTCTTTTTCTTTTTCATTGAGGGCAATGAAAAACTTAAGCATGGGGGAGGGTTTCATTGTTCTCTTTTTCTCTTTTCTACAAAAAATATAAAAATCACAAAAAATGTAGTTTTTCTACTTTTTCTTTAAGGTTTATCAAAAATCCAAAAAAAATTAGAAAATACAAAACCCAAAAAATATATATATATATAATAAAAAAAAAATAGAAAATCATCAAAAATTATTTTCTATCATTTCTTTAGCAAGTTTCTTTGAGTGTTGCGTAGGCTCATGAAGTAGTCTTAATCTTTGGTAGTGTGATAGAATAAAGTTTAGTTTTAACTATATTACTTTTGCATACGTTATTTTTGCGTTTTCTCTTTCATAACTTTTGGCATCATAATTTTAGTTTATCATCATAATGATGTTGCAGTTTTTCTTCTAATCTAAGTGTAGTAGCGTGTATTTGTTGTTAGATGATATTATTAGACACTCACTCGCAGTGTAGTCTTTCTTGGTGGCTAGAACTTGCCTCTAGCGACCCTCGAAGCATTTGCATAAGTTTGTCATGGTTTTTAGAAATGATTTAGGCCATCTTTTGGATAGTTTGTGCCTTTTTGCCCACCTAAAATATTTACTTTGTAAAACATTTTTGGGCCTTCTCCTTATTTTTCTTTGTTAACTCCACCTCTAATTTTTCACCAAAGCCAAATGCCCTTCCTATTATCACACTAAATTGTTGAGTTTTATTTAAATATCATGTTGAGATGGGTTGTTTTCTTGGAAAATGAGAAGGAAATTATTTCAAGCCTATATTTGGAGCTCTTATGTGCGATGAGCAGAAAAAAATGAAAAAAATCATGCAAAAGTATTATCAAAAAAATTTTTAATTGAAAAGTTATTGTTGGCCAAGTATGAAAAAGAAAGAAAATATTCATGGCCTTATGTTTCTTATATTTAAGAAATTTGACGAACGTCTCTTGTCATTTCTCGTTCTTGTGTACTTTGTTTTGAAATTTATATAAAACTCTCCCCTTGGTTTAGTGTGATATTTTAGCCATCGTGTTTATCTTTGATTTCCAAATCCTTATTATTTACCTAAGCCAAGTCTTTATGCCTAATGCAAGTCATATTGATCTTTAAGCCATGACATTGTACTCGTGTAGTGGAGAGGGTGTGACCGGGCAAGCCTATGGACACCATCATTGATGGATTTCTTTGGAGGTTACCTTGGAGTGTTTTGTAGAATAATCGTAGTCTCAGCAACTTGTTGCTTGCTCAATGCATTTATTTTGGTTGAATTGCTACTCGTGTTATGTTTGTTAGCTTAAACTTTTTGATGCCTATGTGTTATGTTAGTAGAAAATTTGCAATCTAGGTTTATTCTCAAGTAATGTTTTTAAACTTTTCTTTATTCTCCTCTACACTAATTTCTCGTCGCACTCATTGGTAGCATATTAGTTTTGATAGCTTAATTTTTGTTTGGGTTTCACAACTAAAATATTGGGTAGTGTAGCCTCCTATATTTTAATTCCTATTTTGCTTGAGGGCAAGCAAACGTTTAAGCATGGGGGAGTTTGATAATTAGTTTTTATTCATCATATTTTATGTTAGATTAGTAGAATATTTTCCTAAGTCTACGTTTAATTTCATGCACTTAAAATATAATTTGCTTAGTTTTGATTTTCGCATAACTAATTTATATTTTTGTTCTATTGTATTAATCTGACAGGCCTGGGGGGAATTATTAGTGCCCACTGTCAAAGCGTCGTCGTGACATATTTTTGGAGTTAAAGTGATGCAGCCCGGCCACCAAGAGATGCACAAATTCAGCTCAAGACAAGTCAAATTATTTTAAAGAGAAGACATGGTGCAGCCCTTGCATAACCCAAGCAATCCGAGCCCTTGTTATGAAGCAAACCGAGCAGCCCCCTAGCTGTCTACATGCAGCCCGAGCCCCCACTACAAGTCAAAACCGCCAACCTCTCATGCGTGAGCAACCCGCCACCTTTGCATGGCTTCCCCCCCTCCTTTCAATGCTTGGTCGGCCCCCCTCCTCTCTCCTCCTTCTCTTAAATGAAATCTCCTTCTCTCTCTCTCTCATTTACTCTCATTCCCTTCATTTTCAATTCTCATACATCCCCCTTCTCTCTTTGTCTCTGAATAAAAAGAATACATTGGAGGTGGTCACTCTCTTTCCTCTCTTCTCTCCCCTCATTTATTTCATACAACTCCCCTCTCCACCATGAATGTCCGTCCACCCCCTTGTCTCCCCTCTCCTCTTCCTATTTCTAGAACCTTCCCCTCCATCTATAAAAGGAGCCCATGCCTCATGCTTTAGGAGAACTTTTGGAAGAGAGAGATCAAGGGAGAGTTGTAGTTTGTGTTATTCAAGCTTTAGTTTTCCATGTTTTGTACTTCTTTTTCTTAAGAGTATTATTATCATTTTACTTTTGTTGTTGTACTCTTCTTTATCTATCAATGAAAATGCAAGCTTTACTTTTCATCCTTGTCTCAATTTTTAATATGCGTAACTAATTTCCGTTAGCATTTGATCATGAGGATCCATGAATTGAGATGAGATTTTATTTTTCTTAGTTTTATTATTATTAAACTTTGCTCGATCCTTCTTTGATTTTATTTGCGTCGACTCCGTATTTCCGGTATACAGTAGTAGGCTATTTGATTTCATTTCATAGAAGTCGAGAGACTCGTTGATTTGAAAGATCACTCAAAGAGGGAAGGAGTTGCACGCAATCCTAGAGATAGGACGACGTAAATCCTTCGGATTGGAGTCAAATCCAATAGTGCGGATCATTTCAATAATGCAACTTTAGACCCTTTTGATTTGCAAAGAGATTTCGGTCAAATCGTCTAGAAGTTAAGAGATTTAATGCTCTAGCGAGACTATTTTTTATTTTCGGATTCGTCACGGTCGAGTTTGGTTTGCAATTATAAAGCTGTATTTTTATCCTTCTCTTCTCTTTTCATGGTGCTATTTTCGTAATCTGTATTATCATCTTAATATCAACTTTAATTTTGCCTTAAAAATTCTCAAAATCACCTAACCAATCGTACGGTAGGATAATAGTTAGAAGCGTGAGTAATAGTACTTGACAACTCCGATTTTAAATACGACCTTGGTACTACAATTCGATAGGTGCACTTGCCTTTTCGGGTTGATAGTCGTTTCAATCACCAACCAGACATATGCCCCAGTAGCAAGGATAGAGGCAATCAGAATGTTCCTGACATATGCTGCCCACATGAAGATCAAGGTATACCAGATGGATGTCAAGAGTGCATTTCTCAATGGGAAACTACAAGAAGAGGTGTATGTGGCGCAGCCACCAGGTTTTGTCATTCCAACTTTTCCCTCTTCTGTATAAAGATTAGATAAAGCACTATATGGTCTAAAGCAATCTCCAAGAGCTTGGTATGAGACCTTATCCACCTTTCTCCAGGAACATAACTTTGAAAGAGGAAAGGTGGTTAAAACCCTTTTCACATGAGCACATAAGAATCAACTACTACTTGTGCAAATATATGTATATGACATTATATTTGGATCCACAGATCAATCTGTTTTCAAAAGGTTTGCTTACCTGATGCAGTCAATATTTGAGATGAGTAGCATGGGGGAAATATCTTATTTCCTTGGTCTCCAAGTTAGACAAAATCCAGATGACATTTTCATATCCCAATCCAAATATACCAGAGAACTCATTAAAAGGTTTGGGATGGAGAATGCATCTGTTATGAAAACCCCCATGGCTACTAATGTTGTTTTAGATAGAGATGAACAAGGTAAGTCATTTGATCAGAAAACTTACAGAACAGCCATTGACTCTCTTATCTACCTAACAGCTAGCAGACCTGATATAATGTTTGCCAATTATATCTGTGCAAGATTTCAGGTTGACCCAAAGGAATCCCACATGAGCTCTATCAAAAGAATTCTAAGATATCTGAAGGGTACTCCTGAGCTTGGCTTATGGTATCCAGCTGAATCTGGATTTGAATTGGTTGGATATTCAGATGCAGACTATGTTGGATGCAAACTAGATAGAAAAAGCACTTCAGGAACATGTCAGTTTCTTGGTGATAGATTGATCTCATGGTTTAGCAAGAAGCAAACCACAGTCTCCACTTCTACAGCTGAAGCTGAGTATATAGCTGCAGGAAGCTGCTGTTTACAAATTTTGTGGATGCAAAACCAGCTGTTAGACTACAACTTTCCCTTGCCAATTCCACAATTTATTGTGACAGCTCTAGTGCAATTTCAATTTCCTCCAATCCTGTTCTCCACAGCAGAACTAAGCACATAGAGATAAGACACCTCTTTCTCAGAGACAATGTAGAGAAGGGTAAAATCAACCTTCAATACATATCTACTGACACTCAAAGGGCTGACATCTTCACTAAGCCTCTTGATGAAAGTAAGCACAAGTTCTTCATCAATGCACTGGGGATGCTTGATGGAGCTTTGTAGGTCCCCTTTATTATGTATAAAGACCTATTTTCTATACAAAACTATTGCTGGGAAAACAGCAAGGATCTTAAAGAAAATCATAACTATTTAATCAGAGCTGCGTCGAATTCAAATGGACGTACCGTCGACTTCTACTCGACGTCAGTTTTGAGAGCTCTCTGGGACAGCTCAGTTAAATACCACTCGACGTAACGTCGAATACTTGTCGACGCCTACGCCGACAGCATCATCGATAACTATATTTCGAAGCCACATCGACATCAACACGACGCTCCGCCGATTTGATAGATCGCGCACATTGACATATTTTGGTGCGCTAAATCCGCTCTTCTCGACGTTGCTTTGAATAAAACCCTAAATTGCGACGATTCATCTATTCAAAGCAACTTTTGCGTTTAATTCCATTGTGCTATTCGAACTCTCTCCCTCGTGCTCTCTTCCTTCTTCCCTCTCTTCGCCTCTTTTCTTTGTTTCAGTGTAGGTTCTCGCAGCATCTCAATGGCATCTCTGTCAATTCAGCAAGATATTATTGAGGTCGTCGATCTTTCCCTCGAGACTGTGTTATCCAAGTTCGGCTCACTTTATCTTGACTTCTCAACGGATTGTTATCACAAACTATGCTGCCAGCACAAACGGCTGCAAGACCTTACATCTGAACTCACGGCTCTTGATAGGGAAGTGCGATCGGCAGCCGTGCCTGCTGAAGGCTTTATATCCTTCTTCAATAATATAAAGCGGGGGGAGAATTGTTCTAGCAGGCAACAACCTCCTCAAGACTCTTTCTATACAACAACAATCCCTCTCTCCTTCATCTCTGAAGGAGAGCCTGCTGTTTCATCTAAATTACAACTTACAGATGCAGCCGCTCAGGGGGATCCATCACCTCCAAGATTCCTGCCCTCAATACAGGGGGAGTCTTCAACACAAGGGGAGAGTCCTTTATATTCAGATGATCAAATCTATGTCATGAGCACTCAAGAATACATTGATAACACTGAGACACCCAGTCCTGATCCTCTTCAATTCAGGGTGTCCTCTGGATATTCTACTACAACACCTTCTCCTGTCAAGGTTGCTGATCAAGAATTTGATTCAGGTGAGTTTGCCCCAAATCATCCTACCATAGATCAGATCTCAACACTAGCTCAGCCTCCTTCTCCACCACCTGCTCCAAGACAAACAACTGTACCCATCCTTCCAACACCTGTTTTCAGAGGAAGACCTCCTTATCAAGGTAGAGGAAGAGAAAGAAGGGACAGGGGAAGGATTCCTATTTGGGAGAGGTATACAAAAGAACAGAGGAAGGAATACAGTAAGAATAAATCTTATTACAAGAAATTTGAAAAGGTTGAATTTCCAGAGAACACAATGCAAACCTACACTAATCCAGAACTTGATAAAGTGTTAGAGGATATTGGTGACAGAGAGAGATATGAATATGAGGCAGCTGAAAAGGAGATTCAAGCAAAGAAAAACAGATTCATTGATATTCTAAAAAGAGGAAAAGAGGTGGTTGAAAAGGAAGAATTGGCCAAGGCAATTCCTATTAAGTCTACTTTGTTTGATCATACAAAGTACACTACAAAGAACCCTCAAGCCAAAATGCTAGAAGGAGTAGGTCAACTCCACAGAGGAGGTAATGGATGCAATCCTGAGGAGGCAGTCAAGTTTTCACAAAAATGAAAGAAAAGGGAAAATTCATCTGAAGAGGAAAAGAAGAAAAAGAAGATCATGTTTACAAAAGCCTCAACTTCTGGGAAGGAACAAGCAACAGTTGGTGAATCACAAGCATTGGCTGTTGAAACAAAATCAGAGAAAGGATCTAAGTCAGATGATCTAAATTTAGAACTCATAAATCTGATGACAGCCAAAGTCTTTGGTCTGGGTTTCACACTAAAGGATGTTCATCCTAACACTGAAGTGGACCTGGAGAAGCTCTTCAAAGGTCATGAAAGAATACAAAGGAATCCAGAGAAGGCAACTCCTGCAAATTTCAAGTATGTGGAAAGAAAGTTCAGAAAGATCTATGAGGACTTGTCTATTTTCTGAAAGGAAGAAAGTAGATGTATTCTTGGATAATCTCTGATAAACTCCTGTGACAATCAATCAGATGCATTTCTGCTTACTGATTCAATCTAGTCATTTATTCTATGTCTGATTATCTTGTCTGTATTATTCTTGATTATATAAGAGGAATGTGTAAAATCACTTTATTCAATTTGTAAAATTTGTTAAGATAAATAGGGGAGATTGTTGGGAAAACCCTTTGATTTAACTTAACAAATTACCTAAAAGTCATTTTATTTCTTAGGATTGAATTACCCATTATATAGTGAGGGTAATCTGGTCATTAGATGTCTTAGGATGTCACACTCAACCTAGGGTGTCAAGATTTTGTGAAGTTAATATTTGCGTCGAATAGAAATTGATGCAACATCGAATGGATGTCGACGTTACTCTAACAAGAAGTCCAAGCAACATACTCTTTCTGTTGGAGTTGATCAAGTCGACGTTGCGTCGAATAGATATCGACGTAAAGGCCATGGACTTGTCGAAGTACTTTGTGAATTCAACACAGCTTCTACTTCAATTCAACGCATAAGGAAATATATGTCAAAGTCATCTAAAGTCGACGCAACGTCGACTTCTTCTCAACGCACATAATGAAGCTCATAACCATACCTTCAACTCGACGGTTACGTCGATTGGGTATCGACGTAACGCCGACTAGCTGAGTTCAATAAGAGCAAGGATGAATTCGAAGCTGCTCATACAAGAACTCGAAGGTGCATCGATAAGAGAGGAAGAGAACTCGACGCTACGTCAAATACAGTCTGAAAAGGGAAACATTTTCAGCTGTCATTTTGGACCCTCTCTCATGGCCCACCTCTCTCAAGACCGTTCTCCAACGGCTCCTTAATTACCTCAAATGGAATGAAGAATTAACATAGGACAGAGAAAAGCTTTCTTGGAAACAAGCTTTATGTTGGTAGACGGGTCGGGAATTAAAGAAGGAAAGAAGAAGGAAATGTCCATACCAAAATACCTTTTCAGGTCTTACCAGAAAAGGAAACAAATTCAAAAATTGAACAGGAACAATAAAAGGCAAGAGAAGAAAGAGAAAGTCAAGTCACTTATCACAATCAGCCATACTGTTCTATTTGGTTTTCCTCTTCTCCTTCCTTCTCTCTCAGGAACCCTAATAGACAGCATACAGGAAAGAAAGAAAAAGAAAAGGATATACTCTGCTTAGTGTCAACAACTGCTGCTCTTCTTCATCAATATCTTATAGCAGCAGTTCTATTTTAAGAGCAGGAAACAGAAGGATCAAAAGCTTAACCCTAGCAATCATCATTATCAAAAGCTAGGGTTAATCTGATACAGATCCTGAAGAACATTTAAACAACATCATCACAAACTGTTACATAAATCTGAAAAATAGATTTATGAATCTTTCTTCTCCCTCTTACTCTTCTTTCCCTACACCTCCTGTAAAAGAGTTTTATTAATACCTCTTCCAAAGGATTCAGTGGTTCAAGATCTCCTTATCAAAAGATCTGGTGGTTCAAGATCTCCTCATCAAAAGATTTGGTGGTTCATGATCTTCTTGTTAAAAGATCAGTGGTTCTGAGAGTCTCCTTATCAAAAGACTCAAGCATTGTTGGTGCATCCCTGCCAGGTGGTATAATAGGGGAGTACCCACATTTTGGGGAACCTCTATAAAAATCTGTGTGTCTTCTGGATTGTCAATTTTCTGTGATGTCCCTCATAGCTTAGATTTCATTTACTGCTCTTTCTTTCATTACTTAACTGCAGTTGTTTATTCTGGGATTTATCTTGGTGAAGCATAATACTTAGGTTTTATTGTACTTGTTTAAATAGAATAGAAATAAATTTAAATCTCTATCTACCCCCCTCTAGAGGATTCTCAGAGGCACATTGTGCACTTTCACTCCACTCCTTCCAGGATACTCTGTAGGGGATGATCGGTGATGACCCGGATGGAGTGAGCTTGAAAATAAGGATGGAGCTTCCGCGCCGACACCATCAAAGTGAAGACAAGCTTGTCCAGGATAAGGTGTCGCAATTCCGCCTTCTTTAGCACTCAGCTAACATAGTAGATGAGAAACTGCTTCTTTCCCTCTTCTCCGACTAGCATCGAGCTTACCGCTTCCGCCCTTACTCCCAGGTAAAGGAGTAGGTCTTCACCTTCTTTTGGGCTTTGGAGGAGAGGTGTCTGGGTTAGCTGCTGCTATAACTGCTTAAATGCCTTCTCGCATTCACCGGACCACTCAAAGTCTTCGATCATTCAGAATGTCTTGAAGAATGGAGAGCACTTTTCTCCCGTCTTTGACAGGAAGCGGCTATGGCCTGCCAGCCTTCCAGTCAACCTCTGGACTTCTTTGGGGATCTTCGGTGAGGTCATCTCCAGGATTTCCTTGACCTTGTCAGGGTTGAGCTCTAATCCCTTTGGGGTGAGGAGATGCCCCAAGAACTTTCCTCTTTCGGCCCCAAACACGCACTTTGTCGGATTGAGCCTCATCTTGAACCTTCTGAGCGTCGCGAAGGTCTCCACCAGATCGGCCACATGCTCCTGGACGCTCTTGATTTTGATCAAGATATCATCCACATACACTTCCAGATTCCTCCCTTTTGTCCATTGAAGACATGATCCATCATTCGTTGGTAGGTAGCCATCGCGTTTTTCAACCAGAAGGGCAACATCTTGTAGCTGTAGCAGCCATCTCCGGTGATGAAGGAAACATTACGGCAATCGGAGGGATGCATCCGGATCTGGTGGTATCCTAAAAATGTATCAAGAAAACTCATCACAGAAAAACCGACGGTTGAATCAACTAGCGCGTCGATTCGAGACAGAGGATAACAATCCTTCGGGCAAGCTTTATTCAACAAAGAGAAATCTACACACATCCTCTAGCCTCTCTCAGCTTTCTTCACCATTAAAACATTCGAGACCTAGCCTGGATACTGGATCTCCGACACAAAGCCTGCCTCAAGCAACTTTCTCACCTCCTCCCTAATAGGTTTGTCCATTGCCACGACACTCGACCTCTTCCTCTGACGAACGGGCTTGACTGTGGGGTCCAGATTGAGGCGATGGCAGGCAACCCCAACGTCAATCCTGGGAATCTCAGCAGCATTCCAGACGAAGATGTCGACATTCTCTTGCAGACATGCCGCCATCTCAATCTTCTTTTCGGTCTTCAGAGACCCTCCTATCTTCAGCAATCCAGGGACTCCTGCCTCGGAGAGTATCTCGATCTCCTCCACCTCCTCCGCCGCTTCCAGCTTGGCTGCTCCCTTTAGGGCCTTCTCTAGCTCCTCAGCATCCGCCATCCAGCTGATGGTGCTGACCGTGCTGAGATAACACTCACGGGTGGCTCTTGGATCGCTCCTGATCCTCACCTGGACCTCTTCTTGGCAGTACTTCAAGCACTGACGGTAGGAGGATGAGACGAACTTGAAGAAATTGATGAGCGGCCTCCCAAAGATCTCCTTGTAATAGCTCGGGGCGTCGACGATGATGAATCGACACTTGAGCGAGGTGCCACCGAGGGTCACCAGCAGATCAACCCCTCCTTCCACATTTTTCCTCTCTCCTGAGGAGCCAAAGAGGGGACCATCCTGCGCCATTACTCTTCCTGCCTCGACTCTCAACCCGTCAAACATTTTCTTGAAGATAACGTTCACAGAGCTCCCGTTATCCACCAGAATCCGATCGACGGTGAAGTCCTCCACGACGGCCTGAATCACAAGTGCATCATAGAAGGGGTTCTCATTCCCTAACATGTCCTCCTTCTAAAATGTGATCTCCAACAGGAGCGGTGCCTGCGAGGTCGAGGCGACACTCCGACGATAGATCTGATGGAGATTTCCCTTGCGGGAGGCTCCGAGCCCTGCTCCCCGTGGATCACTCTTACTGTGGCTCCTCCTACTCCGCCTCCTGCTCCTTGGATGACCTCTCCTCAACCTCCTTGGTCAATTTGATCTTCATTCCTTGCCTGCAGCTCGACAGGGGCTTCTGTCCTCCTAGGCTCTCCTCCTACTTATCCAACGACTAGTCTTCTCCTGTCCTCCCAAAAATTCAGGCAGGCCATCGTTCCATGCCCTCTACCTGATGTAGCTCATAGTAGAGGGGGATATCTTCTGCCTGCGACCTTCTCCACTGGTTTCTTTTGGCCGTCATGTTACCCTGCCGGACAACAACCATTGCTTTCTCGCATCCTCTTTCCCGACGCCTCTCCTTCTGGTTGAAGTTCCTCCTCTCCGGGGAGACCCTTCTTCCCTGACCTTGACGTTGTGGTCGTCCCGCTGGCCGCCACGACGACCTATTGTCAGGGACCTGGTAGCGCCTTTCCTCTTCCCAGCGCTCCGGAGCCACTATGTGCCTCCTTTCTTCCCTCCTCCTTGGCACTTCCCTCCTAGGTTTTTCTCTCCTGGGCTCTTCTCTCCTTCTCTCCTCCGGCCTCTTCCTCTCTTTCGGCCTCTTCCTAATCCTACCTTGCCTTCAGGGCTCCTCCTCCTTCCTGCACACGGGGACCTTCTCCTTTTCTTCCTCTTCCTCCCTGGTTAGCTTGGTCAGCTTGGCCAGGAAGCCGCGATTTGAAGCCTCCCCCTGCACGAATTTATTGGCCCTTTCAATAAGCTCTTCATAGGACATGGGAGGATCCCAGCTGATCTCCAGCTTGAAGAGGCCTTCCCTCAGGCCAAACGTTAAGGCAAGCTGTAGGGTGAAGTCATCCACCTCCTGGATGTCCAACACTTCTTCCTGGAAGCGATCGATGTAGTTCCCTAACGTCTCCCACACTCCTTGCACCAGATAGAAGAGGGTCGTGATCTCTTTCTTCCTCTTCTTCGTTGTGGCGAATCGCATCGTCACTCCTCAGCGAAGGTCTTCAAAGCAGTAGATCGAACATGCCGCCAGTTGGTGGAACCAGTCCCCGGCCTTTCCCCGGAAAGTGATGATGAAGAGCCTACACTTGAAGGAGTCCAACATTTTTTGGATGGAGACTACATCCTCAAACCACTGGAGGTTTCAGACAGGATCATCCCTCCCAGAGTAGTAGCTCATCACGGGCTCACTGAACCCCCGGGCATGGGAGCAGAGAGAATCTCCTCACAGAATGGGCTCCTCCCACCTGCTAAGCGACGATCCTCGGCCGGGCGAGCAGCTCCCCCATACTCACCATATGGACGAGTATCTCGGGATCTCTCCTGGTCTTCTACCTTGTGGAATCGGATCCCCTGCGAACTTTGCTGATAGAATGCCTGCCTCCTTGGCTGCTCTGGATCCTCCTCCATTGGATCCTTCCCTGCTCGTCGGGTAGGGACACCATCCTCGGATGGAGCCATACGATGTGGCGAGGTTGTTGTGACCTCCCCCTGAAGAAGAAGCGCAACTCGCATGGTCTCCTCCAGGCGCTGAGCGAATACTTCGAAGTCCGCCCGCATCACGAACTCGCCTCCATTTGTCGAGCTACCCGCAGCTCCTTCATGGTCGCCAGCTTGGACCATCTCGCCTTTTCACCAGACTTTCTTCCACCAACTACGATCCACGCTCACCTCACCAAAGTGTTGAAGCCAGAAAATTCCTAGACTCCAAAATTCGGATCAATGCAGCCGGATGTTACTTGCCCAATGGTCCGACTAGAAGGCTTGACTGACAACGACGAAGGGACTAAATGGCAATGACAAGACCCCATGTGCTGCAGCAGGGAGATCCCGCAACGTACCCGGAAGCTCAGAAGACACTTCCCCTACAAAACCAAAGGATGGTCGAGCTAGGAACTAGGAAGGCACTGCCTTAGATACTATCTCATCTATGTAGGGGGACTCTGATTTTTTTAGTGCTATTCGTGGTACCTTTATGGGTCTATTTATAGACAAATTCTGGGGGGGGGGGAGGGGATACGAATGACTATGCCTGATCCCTGCGAGATAGGATAATTGGACCTGATGAGCAGGCGACTAGGCGAGGTCGTCGGCATTATCTGGCGAGTAACGGTTTGATAGTCGCCCATAGGGGAGTAGACTCGAAGACTGGCCGATAGTCACCGGCTTGCGCGAGTAACTTCGAGACCTGCTTCTAGTCGCCACTTTGGGTGTGAGTAATCTTGATGCTCGCGCTTGGCAATTCATACCTCTAGTGAGCTATTTGTTATCTCCGATCTGACCATTGACTTTGACTTTTGCCCATGTGGCACTGATGGGCCCTACTCTCGAAGAATATGGGTTGTACACTTACAGTACGGGAGCTTGAGCCAGGATGGAACTAGATACGCCTGGAACCGTCCTGACATGAGGGATTGCCCTAGATGAGGTTTGCCATTGTTTGCAACTTGCCCTGCCGTAAGAGAGGCTGGCTTGCTGGTTGTGTTGAGCAACTGGGGTAGGACAGAGGCCACGACAGGCGCTCCCTCCTGAGTTTGCAGGGTGGGTGTAACTGCTCGTGTCCGAAATTGCCTGGTGAATGTCCTCAGTCTCCATAAGAGATCGCTATCAAAGCTAATCGGGAACGCTTATTCCCACATACGGCGCCAAACTGTTGCGGGTCGTTCAACGCTCTCCTAGACCGCTCGAGTTGAACTATCTTAGCTCGAGAGTGAGCTGAATGCGCAAACAGTCAAAAGTGAGAACCAAGAGTAGATAACAGGATTTTTACGTGGAAAACCCAAAAAAGAAAAAAACCACGTGGCCTATCCCAGTTCTGAACGATTCACTAGTTTGTGAGTTACAAAGAGAATTATTTTTCGAGGGTGACATGCCACCACTCGTTACAAAGATTTTGCTAAGTCCTTTCCGCATTTAGGAATCATTCCTGATGAAGCGTACTTGCGTATCCCTTCAACACAGAACTAGGCGATGATATCCCGAATAGAGCGCTGCGAAGCAGATTTGGAGAAGAACCATGGGGAGAAGCCTGGAGCTGAACGTTCTAGAGCAGTCTGGTTTCACGCCACCGAGGTCCTCCTTAAGTTCTTGAAGTAAAGCTATGAAGTTGATGGAGATCTCTAAGGGGAGCTTGAAGGCCGATGAAGATCTTCCAAGAATCCTCGCCAGAAAACTCGAGCTCCTTCTTCTCTCAATGCCAAAAGGTCCCTTCAAATGGAGGCCTGACCCTCCTTTTATAGTTTTTGAGGAGGGCGTTCTGGAAACTGCGCCATGCTGATTCTTGGATGAGCAAATGAGAATGCTTGATTTGGGGCACGGAGATTATCGACTTTGTGATTATGACGATTTTGCCCCTCGGTCACGGTGGACAGCTCGGGCAACCTCCTTGGTGGTGGTGGTGGCCGGCGATCTCCACCGACGATGGATGATAGCGGCGCTCTCCACAGAACAAGCATAAGCGAGAGCGCTTCTTGCGGACCATAAGAGAGAGGGAGCGCTTCCCATGGAGTTGGAGCGAGTGGGAGTGAGTGAGTGCTTTCCGTGGAGCAGGAGCGAGCGGAAGCATTCTTACGGAGCCTGCTGAAGCGGGAGCACGAGAGCGCCTCCCGCGGAGCAGGAGCGAGTAGAAACAGTCTTACGGAGCAAGCGAGAGCGGAGGCGCTCTCTGCGGAGCAAGAGCGCTTTTCTGCGGAGCAGGAGCGAGCGGGAGCGCGAGAGTTCCTCTCACAGAGTAGGAGCGAGTAGAAGCACTCTTGTAGAGCAGGCGAGAGCGGAAGCACTCTCTGCGGAGCAGGAGCGAGCGGGAGCGCGAGAGCGCCTCTCGCGGAGCAGGAGCGAGCAGAAGCACTCTTGCGGAGCAGGCGAGAGCGAAAGCGCTCTCCACGGAGCGAGAACACTTTTCTGCGAAAGCAGGAGCGAGCGAGAGCGCGAGAGCGCCTATCGCGGAGGAGGGGCGAGCAGAAGCACTCTTGCGGAGCAGGCGAGAGCGGAAGCGCTCCCCGCGGAGCGGGAGCGCTTTTCTGCGGAGCAGGAGCGACCGGGAGCGCGAGAGTGCCAATCGCGGAGCAGGAGCGAGCAGAGACACTCTTGAGGAGCAGGCTAGAACGAAAGCGCTCGCCGCGGAGCGGGAGCGCTTTTCTGCGGAGCAGGACCGAGCGGGAGCGCGAGAGCGCCTCTCGCAGAGCAGGATCGAACATAAGCACTCTTGCGGAGCAGGCGAGAGCAGAAGCGATTTGTGCGGAGCGGGAGGGCTTTTCGATGGAGCAGGAGCGAGTCAGAGCACTCTTGCGGAGCAGGCGAGAGCGAAAGCGCTCTCTGTGAAGCAGGAGCTAGCGGGAGCGCGAGAGCGCCTCTTGCGGAGCAGGATTGAGCAGAAGCACTCTTGCGGTGCAGGCGAAAGCGAAATCGCTTTCTATGGAGCGAGAGCGCTTCCCGCGAAGCAGGAATGAACAGGAGCGACAACTCGAGGCTGCAATTAGCTGCAGGATTTAGACCAAACATCAGAGCTAGCCCGCCTAACGGGTCCGGGCGAGACTGCGATGAGAAACATCCAGTCCGACTCATCCCGAGCCCTTTTAGGGGAACCCCATCAACAATATTAATTAATAAACTTTAATAAAATTGATTGGTTTAATGGTAGCTCCTCGAAGATACCGCTGATATGCCTAATGACAATCTTCCTCGAATAGACCGCTGACATGTCTAATGATAGCCTACCATAGTAGGTATGTGAGCTCCATTTCGACTATTGTATATTGTGTTCACGAAAATCCCTGAGGGTGACAGGCCACCGCTCAGAAAAACTAAGTGCTTGTCGGTTCGGGAAGTCTTCAAAGTCTGCGGGAGCCGGGAGATCTTCAAGCGGCGAAGGAGATCTTCGAGTCGCGAAGGAGATCTTCAAGCTCCGAAGGAGATCTTCGAACGTCGAGGGAGATCTTCGAGGGATTTCTTCAGAGAGCTCTCTCGGGTCCAAAATTCCAGATCCCCCTAAATGAGGATTTAGGGGCCTTTTTATAGACTTGGCCGGGGGCGGCCCGGTAATTTTGCCGTCGTAACCACCGTATTCACCTGACAGGCCGATCTCGACCGTTGATCGTGAGCACACAGATCGCCACTTTTTGAATATGACGGCTTCGCCCTTCGGGCAGTTCGGGCAGTTCGGACAGTTAGCGTTCCACATTGCAATGTACGAAACCTGCAATCTTTAAGAGAGAAAGTGAAGTTAGCAGTTGCGCTCGTCGCGGACTTCGCAACGTTCAAATGTGCGCGGAGTGAAAACGGGACATGCACTTAGTGGCATCAAAGCGTGCGTTGAACATCGAGCGGGAAAGCCGCGAAAACACGATCGGAGTCACGCGGGGACGACGCGAAGGAGCGGCAGGCCGCGCGCGCGCTAGCGCGCGGGTGTGGTAGCGTGCAGGTCGGGTACGCGCTAGCGCGCGGCCGCGCCAGCGCGCGTACGCGCCAGCGCGCGGCCGCGCCAGCGCGCGTACGCGCCAGCGCGCGTACGCGCCAGCGCGCGGCCGCGCCAGCGCGCGTACGCGCCAGCGCGCGTACGCGCGAGCGCGCGTACGCGCGAGCGCGCGTACGCGCGCGTACGCGCTGCGCCGCGCGGGGCCGCGCGGGGCCGCGCGGGGCCGCGCGGGGCCGCGCGGGGCCGCGCTGTGCCGCGCGGCCCCGAGGCCGGGGGGCGCCGCGCGGGGCCGCGCGGGGCCGGGCGGGGCCGCGCTGCGCCGCGCGGGGCCGCGCTGCGCCGCGCGGGGCCGCGCTGCGCCGCGCGGGGCCGCGCGGGGCCGCGCTGCGCCGCGCGGGGCCGCGCTGCGCCGCGCGGGGCCGCGCTGGGCCGCGCGGGGCCGCGCTGTGCCGCGCGGCCCCGCGGCCGGGCGGTGCCGCGCGGGGCCGCGCTGTGCCGCGCGGGGCCGCGCGGTCTTGCGGCCGGGCGGTGCCGCGCGGGGCCGCGCGGTCTTGCGGCCGCGCGGTTGCGCGGCCTCGCGGTCGCGCGCTGTCGCGCGGCCGCGCAGGGCCGTGCGGCCGCGAGGTGCGCGCGGCCTTGTGGTCGCGCACGGCGGTGCGTCCGCGCGTGGGGCCGTGCGGCGACACGGTGCGCGCGTGCCGCGCGGTTTCGCGCTGTCGTGCGCGCGTGCCGTGCCGCGCGGTTTCGCGCTGTCGTGCGCGCTTACGTGCGGCGGTTGCGATGATTGTGGTTGCGGTTTTGGGCGGTTTTCTCCATGCTTCCACTATCTTAGTGGGGAGTTGGGTTCTTGGCTAACTGCAGCCGATTTTCTCTACAAAAAGGATGAGGAGTGCCTATCACTACTAATTTTTTTTTTTGGATTTTAATGATTTAGATAGTGTAATTAATTGAATGAAATTGTATTTTAAATTTTTTTTTTTAAATAGATTAAAATATGTCAAGTGATTAAAATATAAAAACAAAAGCATAATTGACTTTTTTTTATGTTTAATTAAAGATAACTTTTTTTTAATGTTTAATTAAAGATAACTTTTCAACTTTAATATTGTAAACATATATCAAAATTATTTATAACACATGATCTCAATTATACCTTGGAATATTAATATGGGAAACCCAGCACCCTAGTGACAATCCCGACGAAACCCTCCGTTGGATCAAATTGAAGCAAAGGCCTGCTGACTCCCGCCGAGCGCGCAACGGCGGTCGTCGGACCCCGCCTTCGACCTCTGTCTCCGCTGCTCCTTCTCCTGCCATACTCCTCGCAGCCCTCTGCCGCCGACTCAAGACCTCCAGCCCGGCCCGCTTTACCTCTTCAATCTGCTGCAAAACTGCCCGCTGAGACTCCAAAGGTACCCGCCCTATTTCTTACACTGCTTACCGCCCTCCTCGCATCTACCGCCGCTTAAACGCCCCCAGCCACCAATCCTCCTCACAGAATTTCTTCTTCTTCTTCTTCTCCTCATTAAGCAAGAATCTGAGGTCGATTTAAAACAATTAGTGTGTGTGTGTGTGTGTGTGGGGGGGGGGGGGGGGGGGGGGGGGGGGGGGGATAATGTGACCTGCTTCCAGGTTATAGGAATGAACTGAGTAGTGAACAGTATAAATTAATTCTAGGGCATGGTATCTCCTGAGTAAAGTTTTGGCTCTCGACTTTCTTTTAGCTCTACCCCTCTCATAGGTATCTCAGATTCATGAACACAATAGTCATCTTTAAAATTCAACATCTCAGCAACACATATACAACGACAATGATATCCTGCAGAACCGAAGCGATCATTCATTTCTCTTTCTGCTACATCAAAGAAAAACCAAATAAGCATTGAAATTCCGTTGTTTTAGTTTACCAACATGAAAGAATGTGCATCGATAAGACATTCCCATCAAAATAAGATTTTTTTTTATTGATTGAAAGACTGTACTCTGAAGATCTAGCAATGAACGATTCTACTTAAATAAATTGGTAGAATAAAAGCGAGATGAGAGAGTAAGAGAGACCAAATTAGGGTTTATGAGGGATATTTATATCTAGGACAGTGTTGGACCCAAGAACAGGTTGATGGTGGGGCCGTGGTAGAGATTGCCGAAATGGAGCTTCTCCTCCTACACTTCTTTTGTTCCCATGACCCTAAATTCTATGAACTCGCCAATAGTCAAAAGTTAATAATAATAATAAGGCTAAAGTACCCTCTATATATAATTTATAAGGAAAACATTTGGCTCTGCACCCACACACACACCACCACCACCACCACCAAAAATCCATTACTAACCATTCATACATATGCTTGATCTAGAAGATGCAAATCTAGTTGCTGACGACTATCCAAAATGTTTAAGATGACATCTTAGAAAAAGAATTTCATGATTTCTTGTTATTCTTTTTGAGTATCTAAACTTTAAATATGTGCATCATACCACCAGCTCTAAACTTTGTTTTACTTTTTAGACTTAAAAGAGTGTGCAGTTTCAAATTAGGGCTCCGTTTGGCACAGTGTTGGCGTTCATGACCGCGGTGGTTATGAACCGTTGTTTGTGAACCCCGATCTCACCCACAGAACTTCATCCACTTTTATGTTCAAAACTAGTTTTCTTTTCTTGGTGGCGGTCATAACCGTTGTCATGCCAAACATACATTCTATGATGGTGGCGTTTTTGTCCATACTCACCAGAACAAAAATGCTGCACCAACCGGAGCCTAGATCATTAGAGAAACTTCCTTATGATTTCTTGTTATTCTTGTTAAATTGTAGCTCTAAACTTTGTAACACCCATTTAATATTAATGGTGCACAACATACCATCAACACTTAAAAAAAATCCATATCATAACTAGTAGCAATGAGAAACCTCACCCCTACAGTCATCTTGAACCACATGAGTCCCTTCACATATTTCTGAATAGATGGAATCTCTAGAGAGAACACAAACCTATATCAGATAAATTATATTTCTGAATAGATGGAATCTCTAGAGGGAACACAAACCTATATCAGCTAAATTAGAAATCGGTTACTCAAAAGTTTAAAAAAAATGTAGCAACAGCATACCCTTGTTAAGTTTAAATATTTTCAGCAACAACATACCCTTGTTAAATCTATGAACATTACTGATCATGGAGCTGATGCTGAACCAACTTAGTGAAGAGCAAAAACAAAAAGCCGCATTCCTAGGTATCTAAGATTAAGGAATATTGTAGTCATCTCAAAGTAACACATGTTTCACGAAAATGTCATCTTGCAAATCCGACGTAATCATTTGCTTCTCCCTGCTATAGAAATTTCGTTGTTTTAGATTTACCAATGTGAAAGAAAGTGAATTATTAAGAAATTCCCATCAACATAAGATTCTTTTTATTGATTAAAAGACTGTACACCTAACATCCAATAATGAATAAATTCTACTTCAATAATTTGATAAAACAAAAGGGGGATGAGGGAGTGAGAGAGACCAAATTAGGGTTTACGAGGAACAAACATGTAGGGAAGCGAGCAGACTTGAGACAGATTAATGCTCATGCTTGAGGACCCGAGACAGGGAAGTGAACAAACAAATTTGTGAGATTATTTAGGGTCACATAATAATTATTAGGTAAAGTATATTGACATCGGAGCCTTGGCGCGCCGGTTGAGGTATTGTCGTGTGACCTTGAGGTCCCAGGTTCGAGTCCTGGAAGCTACAAGGTAAGGTTTGCCTACATTTCACTCTTGTGGTGGGACCCTTCCCCGGACCCTCGCTACGCGGGGATGCTTTGTGCACCGGGCTACTTCCCTTTAAACTATATTGACACCTCTAGAGTTTATAAGAAAGATATATTAGGGTTTACTAGGAACAAAATGTAGGGAAGTGTGCGGACATGAGAAAGGGATTGATGGGGAGGCTTGAGGACCTGAGACAGGGAAGCTAACAGACAAATTTGCGAGATTATTTAGGGGCCCAATAATTATTAGGTATCGTATATTTGACACTTCTCGAGTTTATCAGAAAAATATAGGCTACCCGATACCCCTAGCGGTATCATTGGTCCGACCTGCTGCTCCGCCCGCTCTCTCTCAGCCGCCGGAAGCCCTAATGGCTCCGAACACCCGCCTTCATCCCGCCGACTCCTCCGCCGCCGACGACACCACCCCGGTCGCTGAAAGCATTGCGCTCCACGGCAACCAGATCGCCGGTCTTCAATCCACGGTGGAGGCAATCCTTGTGACCCAGAATGCTATCCTATCGCGCCTCGAGGCTCTGCATCCGTCGCCGAGCACGCCGCCACAACCATCGGCCCCGACCGACACCACTTCGGTGCTCGACACCCCACCCTCCCCGCTCGCGCCCGGCCTCCGTGCGCAGGCTCCATTTCCGCAGTTCCCTGCGATACCGCCGGTCGCCGCCATTCGAACCCCACTTGCGCTGGACGTCCCCCCCTTCTCCGGGACGGACCCTATGGGGTGGATCGCCCGTGCGGAGCAATATTTCAACCTCAATGGTACCCCCCGGCGGATCGCGTCGGCACCGCCATGGTCGGCATGGACGGCTCGGCCCTCCATTGGGCATGTTGGCTTCGCCAAGTGCAACCTCTCATCCCATGGCATGAGTTCAAACACGAGATGATTAGCCGCTATGATTCCCGCTACACCGGCTCCGCCATCGAGCAACTTTGCTCCGCCCGCCAATCAACAATGGTGGACGCGTATATCGATGAATTCGTCGCTCTCGTCACGCAAGTTCCCTGACTCCCGCCCGACCACTACCTGAGATTTTTCCTGCAAGGTCTCCTACCCAATATCCGCTCCCGCATTCGAACTCATCACCCTCGCACGGTCTCGGAAGCGCTTGAACTCGCCCGTGCGGTCGAGGCGGACATCGGCCCCCGGCACACCGACCCCGCTCCTTTCCGCCATCAACCACCGCGGGACACCGGTCCTCGACCGGCCACCTTGCCACACGCTCGGCCGACACGCACGGACGGCCCGCACCGCATCTCCACCGTCGACTACAACGACCTACGGCACCGCGGCTTATGTTTCTGATGTCGCCAACCATACTCGCCTCAGCATGTTTGCCCCGTCAAAAAATTCCACGCCATCTTTAGCGACAGCGAGGGGTACGCCGTGACCGAGGACTCGCAGCCATTGGAGCCCCCATCCGACCCACCTACGGCTGATTTCGAGGACGCCCCCTCAATGTGTTGGAACTGCCGTTCTATTCCGTGGGGGGATTAACTGGGCCGCGCACCATGAAGCTGGCCGGCGAGATCCAGAACCGACCCGTCATCGTGATGGTGGATAGCGGGGCAAGTCACAACTTCATGTCCGCCCATCTGGCCCAGGAGCTCGCCATACCGATTGATCCGTCCCCTGACTTTTCGGTGTGCCTGGGTGATGGCCGCCGCCGGCCGACCTTGGGCCAATGCAGGAGTGTTACCATGTCGGTGGGGCAATGCCGGGTCACGGCTGATTTCTACATGTTCGAGTTAGGGGGCCTCGACGCTATTCTCGGCGTGGCCTGGCTCGAGACCCTGGGGGACGTCCGAGTGAACTGGGCTTCGATGACGATGGATTTTCAGCAGCAGGGCCAACTGTGTCGTTTGGTGGGTGACCTTACCCTACTCCGCTCGCCGCTGTCGTACCGGGCTATGACGCGCGTCGCCGACGTTGACTTCTCGGCCTGGTTATGGCCCCTTCAGGAGAGTCTACCAGCGCCGACCGCACCCGTCGACGCCGACATGGCCGCCGTCCTAGCGGAATTCGAGGACATCTTCACCGCCCCCTCGGGCCTTCCACCCCCACGACCAACCGACCACGCCATCGTCCTCCATCCGGGGTCGGCGGCGGTGTCCGTGCGGCCCTACCGTTACGGCCACGCCCAAAAGGACGACATAGAGCGACTCGTTCGGGAGATGTTGTTGGGAGGTATCATCCAACCCAGTGCTAGCCCTTTCTCCAGCCCGGTGCTCTTAGTCCGCAAGAAATATGGCAGTTGGAGATTCTGTGTGGACTATCGGGAACTCAACAAGACCACAGTACCGGACAAATACCCAATTCCAGTGATTCAGGAGCTCCTGGACGAGCTACACGGCGCGACTTTCTTCACCAAGCTGGACCTCCGCGCCGGCTATCATCAGATTCGAGTTCGTCCGGAAGACGTGCCGAAGACAGCTTTCAGGACACACGACGGGCATTTCGAGTTCTTGGTCATGCCGTTTGGGCTCACCAACGCCCCCGCTACATTTCAGGCAACGATGAACGAGATATTTCGGCCCGTTCTGCGTAAGCATGTCCTTGTTTTTTTTGATGATATCCTTGTCTTCAGTCACACTTGGCAGGATCACATCGGTCATGTTCGGGAGACGTTCGCCACTCTTCGCCGACATCACCTCACGGTCAACCACAAGAAGTGCACTTTCGGCACGACTACAGTCAACTACCTGGGCCATACCATTTCAACCCACGGCGTAGCCATGGACGAGGATAAAATTCAGGCGGTGCTGCGATGGCCGACCCCGGCCTCCTTGCGCGACGTCCGGGCCTTTCTCGGCTTGACCTAGTACTACCGGCGCTTCATCAAAAACTACGGCGGGTTGACCCGTCCTCTCACCCAACTGCTGAAGAAATCGGAGGAGGGACCATTCACCTGGCCACCGGCAGCCATGGAGGCCTTCGCGGCGCTCCAGTCGGCCTTGGTCCACGGCCCGGTTTTGGCCATGCCGGACTTCCACCAGTCGTTCGTCGTAGAGTACGACGCCTCAAGCACAGGCGTCGACGCCGTGTTGATGCAGGCCGGCCGGCCAATTACATATTATAGTCGGGCATTCTCCACAGCGGTGCGCAGCCGTTCGGCGTACGAGAACGAGCTCATGGTGCTGGTCTTGGCGGTCCAACATTGGTGGCCTTATCTCCTGGGGCCAGTGACGGAGCTAGGAAATAATGTCAGGGTGGGCAGCTCAATGCCCACAGCTTCTTAAAAAACACATTGCATTTTCAATAATACATATTACCCGTCACATTACATTTCAAAAATAATACATGAATATTTAATAATATTTCAACTAATTTAAAAAAAAACACATTACCTTTCATAGTTGACCACGTCGACTCTTCATATTTTGAAAGCGTTTGATGATAGTCTCATTATCAATATTTTTGAATATATCTCTTTCAATATATGTAACTAAGCAATCATTCATCATTGAGTCCCCCATCCGATTACGCAAACGGCTTTTCACGATATTCATTGCAGAAAATGCCCTCTCAACTGTAGCTGTAGCAACTGATAAAGTCAATGATAATTTCATCGGCAGATAAACCAAAGGATATAAAATATCCTTTTTTGTCTCAACCATATTCATTGCAAGATCGCTAATTCCATTTACTTGTGCAAAGTCACTATCAGCCCGAACATCATAAACATAAGTCTCCAACTGACAACTCAGTTCCATAATATTTAAATTTGAAAATTCGGATGGATAAAACTCGGGAAGTCGTCTCAATTTTTACTTATCAAAAGTAGAAAATGAATTATTCGGACTCAAACTTGCAACACAAAGAAGTAGTTATGTATTTGTCTCCGTAAATCGGTTATTCAATTCTTGAAGCTGCATATCTATCACATTATAAAATATCTCAACTCGATAACGATGTGAATTTGTCATTTCTTGAACCCTTTTTCTTGATCGGTCTCTTGCAACATATAAAGCATCCATATCTGGAATACTAATTTTGTAACTATTGCAGAATAAGGATACTTCATCAAATATGTCTTTCCAACCTTTATCTCGTTTATCCTGCAACATTTGTTTAGAAATTTTCACTAAATGCATGACATTACTAATATCTTGGTCTTTACGTTGCAATGCCTGTGATAAACTGTTGGTTATTCCCAATATATCTCTCATCAAAATAAAACAATTATGAAATCAAATGATTGAAGTGAATCTAATAATGAAAAAGTCGTTGCTTTATGATCAGAACTTGAATGTGGATCTTTTTCAACAATCTCGAGAACATCGATAATGGAGGAAAACATCACAATTATGTTAAGCAATGAACCATAATGCGATCCCCATCTAGTATCACCTGACTTTTTAAAGTCCTTTCTTGGTTTAAACCAGTACCACTTAAGAGTTCACCCTTTTGTAAACCTTCAGTAATCTTTAAAAACTGAGACTCGCGTAAAAGCTCTTGACGCTTACATGAGACATTGATAATATTGGTCAAAGTGGCAGTCAATTCAAAAAGCCAAGCAACTTGAACATGATTTTTTGCAACTGCTACTAACGCTAATTGAAGGTGGTGTGCAAAACAATGAACATAATATGCAGATGGGTTGTCTTGCATAATTAGAGCTTTAAGTCCATTAAACTCTCCTCGCATATTACTTGCACCGTCATATCCCTGTCCTCGTAATTTTGAAATGTTAAATCCATGATATAAGAAGAATTCTTCTAATGCTCCTTTAAGAGAATCAGCTGATGTATCTATCACATGCACAATTCCAAGAAAACGTTCAATTACCTGCCCTTCACTGTTAACATAACGTAAAGCAATACCCATTTGCTCTTTAGTAGATATATCTCGTGACTCATCTATCAGTATAGAAAAAAAGCATCTCCAATATCCATTTTAATACAATTTATTGTTTCCACTGCCATTGCATTAATAATATCTTTTTGAATTTCAGGAGCAGTTAACTTGTTATTTTCTGGCGCGTTATGCAAAATCACTTTTTTCACCTCATCATTATGATCTCCAAGAAATCGTAAAAGCTCCAGAAAGTTTCCTTGATTTGTTGAACACTCTGATTCATCATTACCACGTAATGCTAAGCCCTGTTGTATTAAAAATCGAATGCAATCAACTGATGCAGTTAGACGTGTCTTGTACTCGTGTTTAGTGAGATCTGTTTGTTTATGAAACCGGACCGCAATATGCTGACTTGATTTCATTAAGTTAGTGCACATAACTGCAGCTTGATTGTGAATATTATTGGGACCACCAACATGTTCTCGAAGTCTACTTAAACCATCTTTCCAATTTCTAAATCCGTCAATAGTAAATGAATCTCCCCCTGATTGTTGTCCCATTTCAGGCTTAAAAAGATAACAAAATATACAAAATGCTGCGTCTTTTGCTATGCTATATTCCAACCAAGAAGGAAATTGCTCAAACCATGAAGAATTAAACCTTCTAGTTGTAGACCCAAACATTGTCTGTGGAAATTGATGATGTCGTGGTTGACATGGACCCTTCAATAAATATTGTCTTCTAATACCATCTCTATCATTAGCATTATAATCTGACATTCTAACTCGTAACCCTGGATCGGCTATTATGTTGTCTACATTAGAATCAATCCGCCCCCTCTTTGAAGATGATTCAGAAATTGGAAGTTTCTTAAAAAATTATCCATTTCTGTAAAATAATTGCACATGACAATATTAAAAAGAGTGGTAGGACAATAACATCATTCACAAATCAAAGGAGTCGGAAGACGGCGAGGGGCTATTCAGTGCTCCCAATCACTCGTCGCTTCCGAAATATCATCATTCACCAAATCAATATAGAAGAATCACACAAGGGAGAGGTGAGAGGAATCGTTACCGAAACGGACAAAGCCGGACACTACGGCCACGGGCCACCCCTAAATCGGCCAATCGGGTGTAGAGCTGGTCAACTGGAGAAGATGCCTCCACCTCCAAGGCTCCAATGCAGCCCTATTCGACCCTAACATCAAAAAGAAACAAAACATATTAATTATCTAAATATGAAATGTAAATGCTATGAAATGCAAAACTCCTGAATCCTCCCCCTTTCTTCTTCCCCTTTCTTCTTCCTGAATCCCCCCCCTTTCTTCTTCCCTGCTTCTTCCTGAATCCCCCCTTGACCCCTTCTTCTTCCCAGGCAAAACTTCATCAATATTAGTTAAGAACTTAAGAAGTAAGATTACAACTTACCGAAACTGTCCAAAAGTCGAAAGAGGCGAGAGTCGAGACTGCGAGCAGCGAGAGGCGAGGGATCTGGAACTGGAAGCGCCGAACCTTGTTCACTGCAGGCTGCAGCGACTTGAGACGATCGGGAAGAGGCGAAGAGCAGAGATCGCAGATCCTACCGGAGGGAGCAGGCCGCCGAACGCCGAACGGGAACCGCAATTCGGGAACTGGAAGCGCAGTAGCAGATCGCATCGACCGAAGGCGAAGAGCAGTAGATCGGGAAGAGCTAAACCCTAAACCTCGAACGGCCGAAGAGGCGAATAGCAGAGATCGGCAGATCGCAGATCGGGAATGGGCCGAATGGCAGAAGCAGAATTAAAAACCTAAAGCTAAAGCGGAGCGAAATTATCCTGTCCGTTAGATTAGATCATTTAGATCCAACCGTTAATAAAAATTAAAACAAAATTTTTTTCCTTGGCTGGGATTCGAACCCCCACAATCCCTCCGACACCTAAAACTTAAACCACTGCAGCGACTGAACACTTCTGAATATTTTATATTTTTAGATATATATATAATAATTATATATATAAAAAAAAATTAAAAATCCTAGTCACAAGTCACAACTAACCTCTTATTTCGCAAAATTCAGGGTGGGCAGCTGCCCACCCTGGACCCTATGTAGATCCGCCCCTGCATGGGGCGGCCTTTCGTCATCCGCACCGATCACCACAGCCTGAGATACCTCCTCCAACAAAAGATAGCCACGCCGACGCAACAAGTATGGGTGGCCAAGCTACTCGGATATGACTTCACGGTGGAATTTCGCCCGGGCAAGACCAATCGGGCAGCCGATGCGCTATCCCGACGTCCGCACGCGCCAGAGTTGACAGCCATCTCCCGGCCGATGTGGGACAACGCCGCGGCCATTCAACAAGAGGTGGACCGGGACCCCCAGCTTCAGGATATTCGGGCAGCATTGTTGTCCGACCCCTCGTCCCGGCCTCCATTTACGCTTATCGGGGGCCGTCTCTTCCACCGGGATCGACTCGTTATATCAGCATCGTCGGCGAAGATTCCGTCTTTGTTAGCTGAGTTCCACTCCACACCGTCAGGCGGCCACGCGGGAGCATATCGGACTTACCGACGGTTAGCGGCATCGCTTTATTGGCCCCACATGCTTCGCCAGGTAAAGGCCTACGTGGCGGCCTGCCTGCCCTGTCAGAAGGCCAAATACGAGACTATGTACCCTAGCGGTCTCCTGCAGCCCCTGCCGATCCCGGAGCGTGTCTGGGAGGACATCGCGATGGACTTCATCACCCGGTTACCCCGCTCCAACTGGTTTGATTGCATTTTGGTGGTCGTGGATCGCCTAACGAAGTACGCGCATTTTGTCCCGCTCCGCCACCCCTACACTGCGGCGTCGGTGGCCGATAGTTTCATCGCGGAGATCGTCCGTCTTCATGGGTTTCCCCGTTCTTTCGTGAGCGACCGCGACCCACTTTTCCTCAGTAGCTTTTGGACCGCTTTGTTCCGTCTTCAGGGCACCCAACTCAGGATGAGTACATCATATCACCCTCAGTCGGACGGCCAATCCGAGGTGCTCAACAGGTTCTTGGAGACATATCTGCGCTGCTTCATCGGGGAGAGACCCGGTTCGTGGGCCAAATGGCTGGGCTGGGCAGAGTACTCCTACAATACCGCATACCACCACGCCGCCAACACTTCGCCATTCGAGACGGTCTATGGTCGGCCACCGCCGACCGTGCTCCGACACTTACCCGGGGAATGCCCGGTGGCTAGCTTGGCGGATCATCTACACGATCGGGATGTCATCTTGGACAGTTTGAAGCATCGTCTTCGTCGGGCACAGGCAAAAATGGCGTCTTTTGCCAATCGGAAACGCAGGGACCTTACATTTCAAGTGGGAGAGCGAGTGTTCATCAAACTCCACCCCTACCGACAGCTCACGGTGGCCCGCCGCGCTTGCCCCAAGCTCGCCCCGCGCTTCTTTGGACCGTTCGAGATTATCAGCCGCATCGGAGCCATGGCCTACCGTCTCCGCCTCCCGGACACCGCTCGCATTCATCCAGTGTTTCATGTATCACAATTTCGGCGCGTGATAGGCGATCATCCCGTCTCCGACCACATTCCGACCGACTTAGACTCGGCTAGCTCCGCCCCCCTCTATCCGGAAACCATTATTGATCGGCGCAACCACACGGCCGGAGATGCCCAACCAGAAGAAGTACGGGTGGCCTGGCGAAACCGTCCCCTTACCACCGCGACTTGGCTCCTTCGGGATGATTTTCGCCGACAGTTTCCTGATTACTGCCTTGAGGACAAGGCCAATTTCCCAGATGGAGGTATTGTTACCGACATCCAGTCAGACGAGCCGGAATGGCAGGTGTATTCGAGAAGGGCGCGCGCGAGAACAAGCGACAGCACCGAGCCCCGCACCGAACCGGGCGGTTCTGCGGAGGCGGTCTAAGGAGGCCTACCGGCCCAAGTTATCTTCCCCTGCAGCTTTTATTTGATTATGTTGTATTTGCTTTTATTTTATTGAACTCTTTATTATGTGGTGGGTTCCCCCTATATAAGGGATCACCTTAGGGTTTTGTATGCATCTTTGGATCAATTAAGTAAAGTGGGGCTGCTCCCCTTCCCCTCTCTCTCTCTCTCTACCTCCACTTCCCGTCTATCTCTTTCTCTCACTCTCTATCTCGCCCGTCCGCACCGCCTGTACCGCTGCCGCCAACGCCCGCCGACAGTCCCGATGAAACCCCCTACCGCTGTCGTCCTCCCTACCGGCTACCCGATACCCCTAGCGGTATCAGTAGCCCTCTACCCAATTAATATTTTGGATGTTTAAATTTTTTTTACGATAATGTAAATTTTTTATTTAAGTGAAAATATTATGTTTATTTTAATTTCCATCATGGGTTTTACCATTTTTATACATTGCAGTGTTTAATGTCTTCCTCATAAATTATATTGTACCTCAGCTTAATTATTATTGACTCTTTGTTGATTGTTAATATGCAGAATTTAAGGCCATGGGAACGAGAGAGGTCTACGAGGAGAAGCTCCGTTCCGGCAATCTCTACCATGACCCCACCATCAATCCTGGCCTTGGATCCGCACGCTGCCCTAGATGCTTATCCCTCGTAAACCCTAATTTGGTCTCTTTCTCCCTTTCTTTTCTCCCGCTTTTATCTTATCAATTTATTTAAGCAAAATTGTTTGTTGTTGGATGTTCAGTATACACTTTTTAATCAATTAAAAAAATCTTTTGTTGATGGGAATTTCTTATGGATGCTCTTTCTTTCATGTTGGTAAACTAAAACAACAAAATTTCGTCACTCATTAGTTTTTTCTGTTTGTTGTAAATTGTAACAGGAAGAGAAGCGAGTGATTACTTCAGTTCTGCAAGATTTCATTGTTGTGGTATATGTGACGTTGAGATATTGATTGAATGTGACTATTGTGTTTGTTAATATGAGATACCTGAATGTGGCTTATTGTTTTCGCTCTTGGCTAGGCTGGTTCAGGCATCAGCGCGATGCTCGGAGCTGTTCATGGATTTAACACAGGTATTTTGCTGAAAATTTTCAAATTTTTGCGTAACTTATTTTTCTGATATAGCTTTATGTGTTCCCTCCAGGGATTCCATTCATTCAGAAACATGTGAAGGGACCCATGTGGCTCAAGATGGCTGTAGGGGTGAGAGGTTTTCATTGTTTCTTGTTATGATATGAATTTTTTAAGGGCTAATACTATGTTGTGCACCATTAATATTAAGTAGATGACAAAGTTTAGAGTAGTTCTGTAGAATTCCCCTTTTTCAAATTGGGTTGAGGGTTGGGTATTTAAAAAAAACTGCCAGTAATAGTCTAGATGGAATTATCCTCCACCCCTATATACCTTACTTTCCAGAGAGAGATGAAGGTTCAAAAACTATTACAAACCATTGATACATAGTGCATATTTGTATTAATATACTTGATCTGGAGGATGCAGTTTTGTTGGTGATGACCGAATAAGTTTTATACTTCATCATTAGCAGCCATGCACAAATCCCCCTTGTGCAGTGTCCAACAATGGCATCACATACGATCATCACTCGAGCAACGACCGAGTACCATTTCCTCCGAACGCCACTTTGTAATAATATGCTTGATATGAGGATGCAGTTTTGTTGATGATGATGACCGAATAAGTTTTATACTTCATCATTAGTATCCATGCACGGATCTCCTTGTCCAGTGTCCAACGATGACAACACACATGATTATCACTCGAGTATTATTGCCGCCGAACACCACTCATAGGGGACCATGTTCACGCCTTCTAGTATCTATAACAATATATATATATATATATACTAGCATCTTCGAACGGGTTTCGCTCGTTCTCGATGCGTCGCTGCGGGCTTCGCCCGCAACCAAGCAGGCTTCGCCCGCTTGGCATTTATGGCGGGCTTCGCCCGCTCCCTCGGCGGGCTTCGCCCGCCCCCTCGGCGGGCGAAAAGGGAAATTTCATTTGGTGAAATATGCAAATATTTTAAATATGCATGTGAAAATACAACACTGTAAATAGTTATGTTAATATGAAATGAAGGACATCCAACATATAAGGAAGCATACCTTCGAGACCTTATGAGACACATTGAAGTCTTTGATGACCTCGAAAAAACTGGATCAAGTTCCCAAGACCTAGATTGAAGAAGTCATTTGCTTCTTAATATGAATACCATATTGAACAGAGTAGTTCATAACCTGAGATGGTAATACCATGAGCAGAGGTTGAATTTGGCGAAAACTCGAACCTGAGATTGACTACTGCCAGCTGGTGCAGAAGAATAACTACCTGTTTCAAATTTAACACACTTATCAATCAATTTTCTACAGTTATATCCAAATAATATACTTACCAAAACCATTGTAAATGGAGCTCAACATAGGCAGCAAAATACTTTTGCAGAAGAACCAATTTGATAATAACGAAGCAGGAAAATAACATAAATTATTATTTTCTATAACTAAATCTTTATCAAATAGATATATAAAGCACTATCATTTCAAACAACTCAAGGAAATCTTATAAAATATACCCTGCATGCTCACAAAAAAACTATCTGAAGCTTCTAATCATTTCAAACAACTCAACATTGTACAGCCATTTTTCAGCAAGTGGGTATGAGTGCAGAAAAATTAAGCACAAAAGCAAAAATACAACATTATCAAGCCATAACTTCATCCTCTTTACCAAAACCACATCGGCAATACATCCAAATTGTAAAATTATATGCAGTGAGCACTTGAAAAAGAACTGAAAACATAATTTCAGCAAGCTCTGCCCTTTTTGCTTTCCAGTTACCTCACAAACTCACGAAGGGGGAGAAGAGGAATGAAGATAGGAGGCGTACTTTAAGTCGATACCGGAACAGAAGTCCTGCGTTTAAGGGGGCGAGGGAAGCAGGAGACGCAGAGAAGGAGTGAGGGCGATGAGTGACGGCGAGGAGGGCGGGCGAGCAGAGACGGCGAGCAGGGACGGCAACCTAGAAGAGGGGCTAGACGGAGCACACGCGTGGATGTCGGGGAAGAAGATCAGCGAGGGAGGCCGACCTAGAAGAGGGGCGAGGAGGAGAGCAGCGACAGAAATTTTTTTGGGAGAAGATATAAGCGGCAGGAAATAAAAGAAGCGCAGCGAGAGGAAACATACGCGGCTAGAGCAGAGGCAAACGAACACAGTGCCGCCCGGTGTCGTTGCCAGCGCATAGCGGTGACGGAGGCGGATAGGGAGAACGAAGCGGCGGAGGCGGCGTCGTTGGAGAAAAGGAGCGGTGAAACGGCTGTAGAGTTTGAGGTGGGAATGTGATATATCGCTGCCAAAAAGGAACGAAAGCGGCGAAAGACTTATACATTGGAGAGGATGAGATCGAACGGCTGAATATTAACATTTTGACAATCGAATGACTTATATTAAAACCGTGGTGTGCCTATCAAGATATCTATATTCATTTATATAGTAAAGATATATATATTAACAATAAACACTTGTTTATTGTTTGCGGTTGATATTGTTTTGGTCGATGAGACGCGTGAGGGTGTAAACGCAAAACTTTAATCTTGGCGAGACACTTTAGAAAAGGAGTTTAGGTTGAGTAGGGCGAAGACGGAGTATATGGAGCTTAAATTTAGCAGTGCAAAAAGGACGGATGACTTCGTTATTAAGTTGGGTGATCAAGATATTTCCCTCAGTGAGTGCTTTAATATCTTGGATCGATAGTTCAAAAAGATGGACATGTTGATAAAGATGTGGTACATAAGAATCCAAGCAGGTTGTTGAAGTGGAGAGGCGCGTCATGGATCTTATGTGATCGTAAAGTACCATTAAAACTTAAAGGCAAGTTTACCGTACTGCAATTAGACCAACGATGCTCTATGGTTCTGAGTGTTGGGCAGTGAATTGTGTACTTGAGCAACAAATGGGAGTTGCGGAGATGGGAATGCTTAGGTGGATGTGTGGACACACGAGACGGGATAAAATTAGGAATGAATGTATCAGTGATAAGACAAGAGTGACACCAATTGCAGAGAAGATGCGAGAAGCTCGACTAAGATGGTTTGGACACGTACAAAGGAGACCATTAGAGGCACCTGTTAGGCGTTGTGAGAGTTTAGTGACTAGACATGTTAAACGGGGGAGGGGTAGACCAATAAAGAATTGGAATGAGACTATAAGGAAAGACATGATGTACTTAGGCATAAGTGAGATTATGACTAAAGATAGGGCACAATGACGACAAAGGATCCATATAGCCGATCCCACTATAGTGGGATAAAGGCTTGATTGTTGTTGTTGTTATTTATTTTATGCTAGTCATTTGTATTAAAAAAAGTCACATGTTCCATTATATCAGGGAGATCAAAATCGAACGACTTAGATTCATTATGTGGTTCTATTTCAGGACCATGACCCACCCATGCTCTTTTTTTAATATAATATAGAACAGAAAAAATTCTTATACTTTCTTGTTAAAAATGATAATACTTTATATCTTTTAGCACTCGAGACACTTTACGCTTGATACAGAGGATGCAGTGCTAGTTTATGCCGTCAATCAATAAGTTTTATATTTCATCATTAGAAGTGCTCTTTTATTCTTGTTAAATTGCATGGTTGTTTTCACCTAAAAGATGATTCTGTTCAGTTACGAAGGAATGATTATTACTGACGACTAAATAACTCCAAGACTTGACACCACTTTGGACAATGCAAATGAGAGAGGACCTTACTTTTGTTAGGCCCCACAACACTTCAATCGGACCTTGCATAAGGGCATGCCCATAACTAAAATGGAGCTGCATGAAGATAATAAGTCCACTAACCCAAAAGGATGGTGTCGTGAACTATAAACTATTTCTTTTCAAAAAACAAAAAATGGGGCATCTGCCAAAGGATGCAAGACCTGCCTTTTTAAATTGGACTAATTCATGCCAACAAGTCCGCCTAATTAGTGTATTGTCTCTCATGCCAATATGCCCACCAAATCCTTAAGCTGTATCTCATTCTAATAAGTCTACAAATCCTCAGACTAGCTCTCATTACCAGTAAGTCAGTTTCCTTAGAATGACTCTCCTGCCATCAAGTCTCTGAAATTACCCGTATTGGTAGTGACGTAACAAAATTACGAGTTAATTTAAATGAGCTAGTGTTGACCTATTAATCCACAAATCAATTGAATTTCGTGAGCCCATAGTTATTTTAGGTACCCAACTTCACCCAATGCAACATGTTTGTTGAACCCGAAATGTCTGCTGAAAATTTGGAACTCGGAAGACAAATAACTTAGTGATTAGAGGTCTCATTGCTAAACCGAGAACATGTTTGTTCCCTCTCCTTACCACTTATCTCTATTCTTGATCTTTTATAATTTCTTTCTCTTAAATCTCCTGAAATAAATCCCCTTCCTCTTCAAATTGAAGGTTTATGTAACTGGTGAAATCAGGAAAGGAGGAGCTACCGCGTGGCAGCTTGCATGAGTTGGTCGTTAATCATTAATCATTACATGTGATTAAAAAGCCAGTGTAGAATCATTATAATTATTGTATAATGTTAAGATTCTATCGAAAGGCATGATCTTCATCAGATTAACAGTTTTGCCATGTAATTATTGTTGTAAAACACGTGTCTTCCTTCGTCATCTATATGTGTGAGAAAAAGATGAGGGCTATGATGTTTGCACGGGCAAATACTTTAGAGGCCAATTATGTAAAATGTTTGCAATCTGATATCGATTAGAGTTTTGCAACAAAGATGTGCCCGTAATCACAAATTTATCTGTGTTTGCTTGAGAATGTTTGGGATGATATAACTCATAATTGTTAATTAGACATCCTGATATTTATCAAAAATCTAATAAATTTGGTAGATTTGGTCCACCTGGTCAAACCCTTGATGAGAAACCATCAAATTTTGGACGGGTTGATCACCCATCCTACTAAATTGAACTCCTGTGTTGATTTTCAACCTAGAGAGTATTTAATATTCTTAAACAAGAGTGTTCTTTGAAAATGGGCTGGATGCAAGTAACCCCGGGGGTTGTTGTACCCATGGAAACCTCTGTCTACCTAATCTAAAAGAAACCCCTGACATGGATTGCTTTTAGAAATTATTATGGCCCTGTCGATCGCAGAAATTGGAACTTGAAGAATTGCAATTCAGTCCTGTTTGAACAGAAAAAAGAGACCGCGAAGATGAAAATAATAAAGATTTTTATTTCCAAAAAACATGTCTATTACAAAGGTATGACCTTCTTTATATAGAATGGAGGAGAGAGAGGAGATTACAAACTACCGATGTGGGACTAAACACTATACAGGACAATACACAGGACTGGGCGGTCTCCACATGGAGAGATCGCCAGACCGCCAGGGAGAGATCGCCAGACCGCCAGGGAGAGATTGCCAGACCGCCAGGGAGAGATCGCCAGACCGCCTGGTCTCAACACTGCATCAGACCGCCAGGGAGAGATCGCCAGACCGCCCGGTCTCCATACTGCATCAGACCGCCCGGGAGATCGCCAGACCGCCCGGTATCCAAACTCCAACACTCCCCCTCAAGCTGGAGCATATATATCAATCATGCCCATCTTGTCGCAAATGTTTGAAAAAGAAGTAGAAACTGGTTTGGTGAAACAATCTGTCAGTTCATTGTCAGACGTGACGAATGGAGTACAAATTTGTTTCTTCAAAATTTCTTCTCTGATAAAATGACAATTTACTTCAATATGTTTTGTCCTTTCACGGAACACTGGATTCTTTGATATGTATATAACAACTTTGTTGTCGCAGAACATTGGTAGATGATGATTATAAACTTCTCCTAAGTCCAGCATGAGAGCTCGTAACCATTTTAGTTCACAAGTTGTCGACGCCATGCTTCGATACTCAGCTTCACCACTTAACCTGGAGACAACTGATTGTTTCTTGCTCTTCCAACTCACTAAATTTCCCCCTACAAAGATGCAGAATCCCGAAGTAGACTTGCGATCTTCTTTATCGTCGGCATAGCTAGAATCCGAGTAGGCTTTAATCTTGAGATGATTATTCTTCTGAAAGAGTAGTCCCTTTCCTGGAGCTCCTTTAACATACTCTAGTATCCTCAGAGCAGATTGTAGATGACATTCCCTTGGAGCTTGCTTGAACTGACTAACCTTGCCTACAACGTATGAGATGTCTGGTCTTGTTACCGTAAGGTAAATGAGTTTGCCTACTAGATGTCTCTATCTTGTACATCTGACAAAGGTGGCGAATCGTCTTGCCACGTTTTATCTTCACCGACAACCATGGGGCATCGAGCAGGTTTAGCCCCAGTCAGGCCTGTCTCCTGTAAGAGATCAAGAGCATACTTGCGTTGTGAGAGAACCAATGAGTTTTGTTTTCGTGAAATCTCGATCCTCAGAAAGTACTTTGGAGGACTGTAACGTTAGAGGAATGCCCAAGTAGGGGGGGGGGGGGGGGAAGATGATGTAGGAAAGAATTAGAAGAAATTAACTAAAGGACGAATGTCAGGAGAGTGGCAGGGGAAGAAGAGAGGAAACATGGGAAAGGAGAAGGACTAAAGTATTCTTATTAATCAATTTATGCCTATTACAACTCATTAGGCTATATTTATAGCCTTCCTACATACAATATTCAATTACCAATATACCCCTAATATATCAATATACTATGTGTTACATTCCATCCCTGCCCAAAAAGCGACGACCTCGTCGTTTAGTCCGCGGTCAGAGAAAAAAAAAAATTAATAGGGCATTGAGCTGGAGCTACTTTGGAAGCTGGTGCTGATTCAAATTGGTGAGGCCAAGTTTGGGAAGAGTTGGAAGTTTGAGATATCATCTACTTTTCATATTCAGCATGAACAACAAAGACATCAACTTCCTTTTTCTGCTTTGATTAAATCCTCATTTGCCTCCAATGCATTGGCAATATCCAACAAAATCTAATTTTTTTCATCTTCTGGTCTTCTCTTGTAGGCAGGATTGCTGAGCTGGCACCATCAATATTATCATCTGTTACATTCCTGCCCTTCTCATAAAACGACGACCTCGTCGTTTGCTTCCACCAGGATCAAAGACAAAAATTGGTGTCAAAAGAGGTTTTTCCTTAGTGGAAAATGAAGATTCAATAATTTGTTGTTGAGAATCGACGCCGAATGAAAACTTTATATCCTTATTGAATCCGCAGGGGTCAAATTCCCAAATTGTCCAAGTAGATTCTCCGTGAACTGATAAGGTGAATGTTAGTGGAGCCTTTGAGCCATAGCTGAATAGAAATTCATGATCATTGCCTAGCTTACTTTTCTTCTTTTTATTGTTTTCATCGTGAACTGCAGAAGATATCAAAAGAATGTCACATAGTAAGAACACATTCTCCTTGGACACGGAAGTGTCATTTGCAAGAGAAACATTGGAGCTTTCAAGTACAATGATGGAGCTGTCAAGAGCTTTGCTATTGATGCTTGTAATCTCTTCATTGCCTGAATGATGATTTGAATAATGGTCGGATTTGAATAATGGTCGGCACACTTTTGCAGCGGTGATACCACCACATCTTCAAGAAAGAATTCCTCGGACCCATCTTCAAAAAGAAACTCTGCAAGATATTTCCGACGATCATCTTTCAACCGTTGAACAGTGGTCATTCTTTCATCTTTGAATTTCTGAAATATTGCATCTATGGCGTTATCCGTTGTTAATTGGACAGAGGAATTGTTGTGTGGTTTGATAGAAACATAAGGATGTGCCGATGTAAGAGCTTCTTGCTCGCATTTTAACTTGCGGGTTAGAAGCCTATCTATAATCTCTTGAAGGTCATCCTTGATTCTGTGCCATGATTCTTGTCGCCGGCGGCTAGAAAGAAGAGTTGTTGGTAGAGATTATGACGGTAATAATGGCGAGGATGAAACCCTTTTCTCACAGTTCTGGATCTTCTTGCAACATATAACTGAGCCGTTGATAGTGATGGAGATTGTCGTCCACGATAAAAGGGTTTGTATGAGAAGGTGAACTTGTGGACGAAACCTTCTCTGATTTGGTTCTTGGTGAACTGCTTTACAGCTACCGGATGGCCTACGGGGTCGTCGGATAGCAAATCTTGAAATTCTTGAAAATGTTTGCTAGAAGAAATGACGTTAAATTGTTGTCGATCTTCAACGCCGTTGATGGAGGAATGAGAACACTAACGAGAGCACCATTGTAACGTTAGAGGAATGCCCAAGTAGAGGGGCTGGGTTGGGGAAGACGATGCAGGAAAGAATTATAAGAAATTAACTAAAGGACGAATGCTAGGAGAGTGGCAGGGAAGAATAGAGGAAACATGGGAAAGGAGAAGAAGGACTAAAGTATTCTTATTAATCAATTCATGCCTATTACAACTCATTAGGCTATATTTATAGCCTTCCTACATACAATATTCAATTACCAATTGTAGAACCCTGTATTCGCCGAGTGGGCCCCGGGCCCAAAGGATCTTTTAAGGCATGGTTTTCCTGCACGGTTCAGGACAGGAAGAGAGGAGGCGAGCGGTGGACGCGGGAGTCTCCCGCTCGCCCAACCAAGCAGGGGGGCGAGAGGAGGAGGGGCGGCCAGCCCCCCTCTCGCCCCCGTCCCCAGCAGGGGGGCGAGCCAGGAGGGTGGGCGACCTCCCGACTCGCCCCTCCCCAGCTTGGGTCGAGCCAGGGAGGGGGCCGACCTCCCGGCTCGCCCCGCCCCAGCAGGGGGCGAGCCAGGGAGGGGGACGACCTCCCGGCTCGCCCCGCCCCAGCAGGGGGCGAGCCCAGGAGGGGGGCGAGCCCAGGAGGGGGGCGACCTCCCGGCTCGCCCCGGCCCAGGAGGGGGCGAGCCCAGGAGGGGGCGAGCCCAGGAGGGGGGCGACCTCCCGGCTCGCCCCGCCCCAGCAGGGGGCGAGCCAGGAGGGGGCCGACCTCCCGGCTCGCCCCGCCCCAGCAGGGGGCGAGCCTGAGAGGTGGGCGACCTCCCGGGCTCGCCCAACCCAGTGAGGGGGGCGAGCAAGGGAGGAGGTCAGCCCCCTCTCGCCCGGCCCCGGGAAGGCGTTTTGGACTGCGTTTAGCGCCTCAGAGTAGCGGGATCTGGCTGTTCGCAGGCCAAATCCGGGGGTATTTTCGTAATCCCGTAGGCCAGAATCTGGCTATTTGCAGACCCGGTTCCAAAAACTATAAATAAGCCCAAGGGGGCACCATTTGGAGGGACCTCTCTTTTGTCCTCCTCTCCCCCTAAGTTCCTTTGTTGGGTGGAGAGAGCCTCCAAAGGTGCCCAAGCTTAGCATTGGCTTGGGAGGGGAAGTGCTCTAAGATCTTCCGGGTGTGTGGTGGGACCTCCTCGCTAAGCCCTTGGCCTTGTTCCTAGTTCCTTAGCCTCTTAGCCTAGAGCTCTCCCTTGGGAGGAGTAAGTGTGAGGTCACCCCTCAACTTGGTGAGGGCCCGAACTCCTCGAGAGACCAATTTATTGGTTTCAACATTATGGTGCGGTGAGCGTGGATAGTGAGCAGCACAAGAAAAATCTCAAGACTGAGCTCCATGGCTGGAGTTGGAGGAGGATCCGACCCAGGTCACTCGCAGCCCCCGGTGGCTGGAGTGACGTTGGAGATGTTTGAAAATTTCAAGCGAGAGGTCCTGCAGACCTTGCAGGTAGCTTTCGCCACGATAGGCGACGGCATGAGAGGAGGTGGTCCGGAGGTCCCGCCTCAGCAGGTGGGGGAGAGCACTCCCGGCCAGCAACTCGGGAAGGAGGTACCAGTGGGGGGTAGTGGGGAGGCATTCGGCCCCCACTTGCCCGGTCCCCTAGGAGGGGGCGAGTGGGGAGGTGCCATACCCTCACTCGCCCAGCCCCAAGGGGGCGAGGTGGGAGGTGTCATACCCCCACTCGCCCAACCCCAAAGGGGGGCGAGCAAGGGAAGTCCTTTGTGTGAGTTGATCCTCTCGGCCCCGGTTCTAGAGGGTTCGGAGGGCCGGAGATGTCTCATTACTCCGACAAGGATGACCCAGTCCTGCACCTGCAGTGGTTTGAGGATATGGTCTCCATCAGGCCCATGTCGGACGCTTTCAAGTGCCGACTCTTCGCGACAACTTTGAAGGAGAAGACAAGGGATTGGTTCTACCAGCTCCCCGGGGGGTCTATCTATACCTTCGAAGACTTGCGTCGAGTTTTCCTGCTACACTTCTCGACGTCAAGGAAGAGGAAGAAGGATGCCGAAGCACTTTTCAAGATCAAGCAAGAGCCAGGGGAGTCACTGGCTCACTACGTGGATAGGTTCCAGGAAGAGGTTTTGCTTGTCCAAGTGGTACCAGGGTTCACCCTCCAGCTCGCCTTCATGGTGGGACCGCGGGAGGGGTTCTTCAAGATGAGCTTGAAGCGGAAGTCCCCCTATCTTTCGAAGAGCTGATGGAAAGGGTGGTGGAAGAAATCGAAAGTGAGGAGGCCAACCCGGAGTACGCAAGAAGGTTGGCCAAGCTGAGTGAGCCGGAGGCAAGGCAGCAGGGGGGAGGGTGGAGTCTCCCAAGGGGAAGTTCGACCAAGAAGAGGGCAATATCCAGGGAGAGAGGACCGACCCCCTAGGGTGGAGGCAGGGACCGAAGGCACCCTCTCCACCACCTCAGCAAACCATGACAATCGGGGGAGGAAGAAGGAGGAGAGCCAGGAAGACAGAAAGAAGAGGAAGAAGATGGAATATGGTTGAGTTACCATACTGTGACTTCCACGATGAGGAAGGTCATGCGACATCCGCCTGCCCCGAGTTCTTGGAAATGAGGGAGGCAAGGGGTCCAAGGCGGCAACATCAACAACCGGAAGAGGTCGAGGAAGACCAGGCCTGGGAATAGGAGACCAAGTTTTGGTTCACGTACTTAGTTTTTTCTATCCTTAAGTCCATATAGTGCAATGTTTCGTTTCCATACTTAGTTTTTTCTCGCATGTATCATGATGATTAATATCATGAAAGTTTTTAAAGGTACTTAGCCCCGATGCTGGCCCGCTGACCAGGCTCCCATCAAGCTGGCAGGGCCGGGAACCGCTCGCTGGCCGGATGGTTCAGAAGTACTTAGCCCCGATGCTGGCCCGCCGACCAGGCTCCCATCAAGCTGGTAGGGCCGGGAACCGCTCGGTGGCCGGATGTTTCAGAAGTACTTAGCCCCGATGCTGGCCCGCTGACCAGGCTCCCATCTAGCTGGCAGGGCTGGGAACCGCTCGGTGGCCGGAAGTGTTCAAGGTACCTAGCCCCGATGCTGACCTGCTGACCAGGCTCCCATCTAGTTGGCAGGGCCGGGAACCGCTCGGTGGCCGGAAGTGTTCAAGGTACTTAGCCCCGATGCTGACCCGCTGACCAGGCTCCCATCTAGCTGGCAGGACCGGGAACCGCTCGGTGGCCGGAAGTGTTCAAGGTACTTAGCCTCGATGCTGGCCCGTTGACCAGGCTCCCATATAGCTGGCAGGGCCGGGAACCACTCGGTGGCCGGAAGTTCTTTAAGTGATTTTTTCCCCCGAGGTGGCTCCGCTAGCCGGCGAGGCCTCTCGGGGAGGCTAAGTGTTTTTCCCCCGAGGTGGCTCCGCTAGCCGGCGAGGTCGGAAGGCCTCTCGGGGAGGCTAAGTGTTTTTCCCCCGAGGTGGCTCCGCTAGCCGGGCTCTCGCTAGCCAGCGAGGTGGGGAGGCCTCTTGGGAGGCTAAGTGTTTTTCCCCCGAGGTGGCTCCGCTAGCCGGGCTCTCGCTATTCGGCGAGGTGGGGAGGCCTCTCGGGGAGGCTAAGTGTTTTTCCCCCGAGGTGGCTCCGCTAGCCGGGCTCTCGCTAGCCGACGAGGTCGGAAGGCCTCTGGGGGAGGCTAAGTGTTTTTCCCCCGAGGTGGCTCCGCTAGCCGGGCTCTCGCTAGCCGACGAGGTCGGAAGGCCTCTCGGGGAGGCTAAATGTTTTTCCCCCGAGGTGGCTCCGCTAGCCGGGCTCTCGCTAGCCGGCGAGGTCGGAAGGCCTCTCGCGGAGGCTAAGTGTTTTTCCCCCGAGGTGGCTCCGCTAGCCGGGCTCTCGCTAGCCGGCGAGGTCAGAAGGCCTCTCGGGGAGGCTACGTGTTTTTCCCCCGAGGTGGCTCCGCTAGCCGGGCTCTCGCTAGCCGGCGAGGTCGGAAGGCCTCTCGGGGAGGCTAATTGTTTTTCCCCCGAGGTGGCTCCGCTAGCCGGGCTCTCGCTAGCCGACGAGGTCGGAAGGCCTCTTGGGGAGGCTAAGTGTTTTTCCCCCGAGGTGGCTCCGCTAGCCGGGCTCTCGCTAGCCGGCGAGGTGGCGAGGCCTCTCGGGGAGGGTAAGTGTTTTTCCCCCGAGGTGACTCCGCTAGCCGAACTCTCGCTAGCCGGCGCGGTGGGGAGGCCTCTCGGGGAGGCTAAGTGTTTTTCCCCCGAGGTGGCTTCGCTAGCCGGCGAGGTGGGGAGGCCTCTCAGGGAGGCTAAGTGTTTTTCCCCCGAGGTGGCTCTGCTAGCCGGGCTCTCGCTAGCCGGCGAGGTCGGAAGGCCTCTCGGGAGGCTACGTGTTTTCCCCCGAGGTGGCTCCGCTAGCCGGCGAGGCCGGAAGGCCTCTTGGGAGGCTAAGTGTTTTTCCCCCGAGGTGGCTCCGCTAGCCGGCGAGGTGGGGAGGCCTCTCGGGGAGGCTCAGTGTTTTTCCCCCGAGGTGGCTCCGCTAGCCGGGCTCTCGCTAGTCGGCGAGGTGGGAGGCCTCTCGGGGAGGCTAAGTGTTTTTCCCCCGAGGTGGCTCTGCTAGCCGGGCTCTCGCTAGCCGGCGAGGTCGGAAGGCCTCTCGGGGAGGCTACGTGTTTTCCCCCGAGGTGGCTTCGCTAGCCGGGCTCTCGCTAGCCGACGAGGTCGGAAGGCCTCTCGGGGAGGCTACGTGTTTTTCCCCCGAGGTGGCTCCGCTAGCCGGGCTTTCGCTAGCCAGCGAGGTCGGAAGGCCTCTCGGGGAGGCTAAGTGTTTTTCCCCCGAGGTGGCTCCGCTAGACGGCGAGGTGGGGAGGCCTCTCGGGGAGGCTAAGTGTTTTTCCCCCAAGGTGGCTCCGCTAGCCGGGCTCTCGCTAGCCGGCGAGGTGGGGAGGCCTCTCGGGGAGGCTAAGTGTTTTTCCCCGAGATGGCTACGCTGCACGGGTGTTGAGCACCACTCGCCGAATATGCAGAGTTGAACTTTTCTTTCCGAGCGTGTACCTCGCTCGAAAAGAGCGGGGATTGTGTACAACCCTGTATTCGCCGAGTGGGCCCCCGGGCCCAAAGGATCTTTTAAGGCATGATTTTCCTGCACGGTTCAGGACAGGAAGAGAGGAGGCGAGCGGTTGAGGCGGGAGCCTCCCGCTCACCTAACCAAGCAGGGGGGCGAGAGGAGGAGGGGCGGCCAGCCCCCCTCTCGCCCCCGTCACCAACAGGGGTCGATCCAGGAGGGTGGGCGACCTCCCGGCTCGCCCCTCCCCAGCAGGGGGCGAGCCAGGGAGGGGGCCGACCTCCCGGCTCGTCCCGCCCCGCCCCAGCAGGGGGTGAGCCAGGGAGGGGGCCGACCTCCCGGCTCGCCCCGCCCCAGCAGGGGGCGAGCCCAGGAGGGGGGCGACCTCCCGGCTCGCCCCGCCCCAGCAGGGGGCGAGCCAGGAGGGGGCCGACCTCCCGGCTCGCCCCGCCCAGCAGGGGGCGATCCAGAGAGGTGGGTGACCTCCCGGGCTCGCCCAACCCAGTGAGGGGGGCGAGCAAGGGAGGAGGTCAGCCCCCTCTCGTCCGGCCCCGGGAAGGCGTTCTGGACTGCGTTTAGCGCCTCGAAACAGCGGGATCTGGCTGTTCGCAGGCCAAATCTGGTGGTATTTTCGTAATCCCGCAGACCAAAATCTGGCTATTTGCAGACCCGGTTCCAAAAACTATAAATAAGCCCAATGGGGCACCATTTGGAGGGACATCTCTTTTGGCCTCCTCTCCTCCTAAGTTCCTTTGTTGGGTGGAGAGAGCCTCCAAAGGTGCCCAAGCTTAGCATTGGCTTGGGATGAGAAGCGCTCTAAGATCTTCCGGGTGTGTGGTGAGACCTCCTCGCTAAGCCCTTGACCTTCTTCCTAGTTCCTTAGCCTCTTAGCCTAGAGCTCTCCCTTGGGAGGAGTAAGTGTGAGGTCACCCCTCAACTTGTTGATGGCCCGAACTCCTCGAGAGACCAATTTATTGGTTTCAACACCAATATACCCCTAATATATCAATATACTATGTGTTACAAGGACCCATATCTTTGGTGACAAAGTGTTGACGGAGATGTTTCTTTGTTAATGCTATTCCAGCTTGATCATCACCAGTGAGGAGAATGTCATCAATATATAATGCAAGAACCATCAGTCCCTGAGGGGTTTTGCGAATGAAGATAGAGTGATCTGCAGAGCTTCTTGTAAATCCAATGATACCTACAATGCCACTGAATTTATCAAACCATGCTCAAGGGCTTTGTTTAAGACCATAGATGGCCTTTCGCAATTTGCATACACGTGTCTCCCCCTAAGCAACATACCCAGGAGGTTGCTCCATATAGACATCCTCTTGAAGATCGCCATATAAGAAAGCATTTTTGACGTCTAGTTGAGATATATGCCAATCTTTGTTGATGGCAATGGAGAAGAGAACCTGAATAGTGCTGATGCGAGCTACGGGAGAGAAGGTGTCGAAAAAGTCGATGCCATATGTCTGAGTGAAGCCTTTAACAACCAGACGCGCCTTGTAACGATCCACAATTCCATCAGGATGGAACTTAACAACGAAGACCCAACGACAGCCGACAACATAGGGGCCTAGAGGAATTGGAACAAGGGTCCAAGTACCTCTCTCAGTGAGAGTGTTCATTTCCTCATCCATGACAACCTTCCAGTGAGGAATTGTAAGAGCTTCTTGGTAAGAACGAGGAGTGACAGTGGCAGAAATAGCCAAAGCAAAGTTCCTGCAAGAAGAAGTAAGACGAGCATAGGAAACAACATCATTAATCGGATGTTGGGTACATGTGCGAACCCCTTTGCGAAGAGCTATGGGAAGATCAAGGTCGCCTTGTCCATCGGTATCTGGTGCATCCGTTGCAGAGAGTGCTGGTCCGAGAACAGAGAGAGGCAGCCGCGGGGGGAAGCAGGAGAGTCAAGAGGCGGAGATGGGGATGAGGGAGGAGGTGGAGGAGATGTGGTAGTCTCATTTGGAAAAGCCGGTACTGGGAGAATGGGAGAGGAAGAAGGAATATCAGACATAGGGACGAAAGAGTCTTTAGAGAAATAAGACGTCTCTTCGAAGAACGTAACATCTGCAGAGACCAATTGTTTGCGAGAAATATGGTCAAAACAACAATAACCCTTTTGAGTGGTAGAGTAGCCAAGAAAGGCACACTTGGTAGCACGTGGAGAAAGCTTGTCGCGAGTGGCGGACGGACAATGAACAAATGTCGTACACCCAAAAACACGGGGAGGGAGGGGGAAGACATCTTTTCCTGGATAAAGGACAAAAACGGGGTTTTACCATGAAGAACTGTAGAGAGAAGATGGTTGATGAGATGGCAGGAAACTAAGATGACATATCCCCAATATGATCGAGGAACATGCATTTGAGTGAGGAGAGTGCGAGTGACAACAAGGAGGTGACGATTCTTGCGTTCAGCCACGCCATTTTGCTGAGAAGTATAGACACAGCTTGTTTGATGTATAATACCAGTGCGCATGCAAAAATTTGTAAAATCAGCACTAAGATATTCTTTTGCATAATCAGAACGAAGAATTTTGGTACACGCATCAAATTGCGTTTTAATCATATCATAAAAAGAGGTCCCATATAGACATTAATTCAGAGCGATCTTTTAAGAGATACACACATGTACATCTAGAGAAATTATCAATGAAAGTTACAAAATATGAGCTACCCCTTCCAACAGTGGGGGTGTGGGAAGGACCCTAGATATCAGAGTGAATAAGTTCAAAGGGACTAGAAGATCCACGTTCTTGCTTTGCCGGGAAGGAGGTGCGATGATGCTTGCCAAGTTGACATGCTTCACAGTTGAGAGGAGGACCTTGCTTAGGTAGTTGGGGTAGAAGTTGATGAAGATGCCTTAGAGGAGGATGACAAAGACGAAGATGCCATTGCAGAAGATCGGTAGAAGAAGAGGTAGATAGAGCCAAACCATTGTTCAAGAAGTAGAGTTCTCCCTCTCAGTCCCAGTAGCAATCGTCCGTTTGGTGCAAGGATCCTGAAAAGAGCAAGAGTTAGGGGTGAAAGTGACGGAGCATTGCAGTTGCTTGCATATCGAAGTAACAAATAATAAATTGCACGGGAACTTGGGCACATATAGAGTATCTTCCAGGCGAAGTGACAGTGTGACCTGGACCATACCAGTCCCATTAACCGGAGATGGGAAGCCATCTGCAATGAACACCGGGGGCAACCGATCATGTTTTTCTAAGAGAGAAAAAACATTGAGGATTGTCAGTCATATGATTCGTAGCACCGGAATCAATCAGCCATTTACCTTGAGTGACTACATGGGCGCTACCTGAGGAGGTGACCACTGAGGCTGATTGCTTGGAAGTAGAGGTGGGAGAGTCATCGGTGGGGCGTAGATGTGGATGCTTGAGCCAACACCGAGCTACGAAGTGGCCAGTCTTCCCACAGTGAGAGCAAAGGTACCGGGAAGTTCCACGACCTTCAGGATGGTGGCTCCGACCTCCAGTGCTACCCCTCTGAGCCTGATGCATAGTTATCCGGTAGCGGAGGTGAGACCAAAAGAGGTCGTTGAAGAAGAGTGGTAGCAGTTGCAATGCGAGCAGCATTGGCATCCAGAGTTGGAGAGTCAGCCTCCCCAAGAATTTGTTGACGGATCATGTCGTAGGAATCTGGTAGGCGCATAAGATAACACACAACCAGAAGTTCCTGGAAGTGTTTGTGTTGTTCAGCAAGATCAACAGAGAAGGGTCTATTCTGAAGAATTTCAGCCCCAAGGGCCTGAACTTGTTGATAAGCAGCGACATGAGGCATGGAGGGACGAGCAAACAGGCCCGCATATAGGGTATATATGCGAGACGTTTGAGCTCCCTTTGAGTAGAGAGCAGCATGGTGGAGCCAAGCAGCCTTGACTGTTTCATCATGTCTGATGACAGGCAGACATTCATCTGAGTGACTGTTAGCGAGCCAGGTGCGAACAAGTGCGTCGCTAGCATCCCAATCATCAAAGGTAGCAGAATTGCGAGGAGGCGGATCATCAGTAAGATGATGACGCTTGCGCTGAGAGCGGAGAAGAAAGGTGAAAGAGACACTCCAGTCGGGATAGTTGGGACCGACAAGCTTGGAGACGGTGCCAAGATTACTCGAAGGAGTGGAGGGAGAGGGGTGAAAAATAGGAGGGGTGGAGGTAGTAGCTGCAGAGGAGTCATCTGAAACAGCCATAGAGAAAAGAGAGAGGTCGCGCGAACAAAGAAGACTAGGAGAAGTCAGGAGAGGTCGCGCGAACAGAGGAGGTCGCGCGAAAAAAGGAGGCTAGGAGAGGTCGCGCGAACAGAGGATGTCTCGTGAACTAAAGAGACAACAAACAGGATGCAGAGGTCGCGCGAACAACAGAGAACGACCGCGCGAACAGGAGATCGATCAGAGAACGATCGCGTGAACAAAAGAAACCGCACGAACAGGAGAACGATTAGAGAACGACCCCGCAAACAAAGGAAACCACGCGAACAGAGGAAGAGAAGGAGAGCGATCACAACCAGGAAGAGAAGGAGAGCGATCACAACCAGGAAGAGAAGGAGAGCGATCACAACCAGAAGATCGTCTCCTCTGATACCATGTACGAACAGAAAAAAGGGACCGCGAAGATGAAAATAATAAAGATTTTTATTTCCAAAAAACTTGTCTATTACAAAGGTATGACCTCCTTTATATAGAATGGATGAGAGAGAGGAGATTACAAACTACCGATGTGGGACTAAACACTATACAGGACAATACACAGGACTGGGCGGTCTGCACATGGAGAGATCGCCAGAGGAGAAGCCAGACCGCCAGACCGCCTGATCTCAACACTGCATCAGACCGCCAGGGAGAGATCGCCTGACCGCCCGGTCTCCATACTGCATCAGACTGCCCAGGGAGATCGCCAGACCGCTCGGTCTCCAAACTCCAACAAGTCCAATTCCAATTCTCGTAGGTATTAGAAGTGTGCAAAATTTCACTTCTAGTGTTCGATTGCATGATGAAATTCAATCACATGAATTATAATTTTGAACTAAATTTTTGGCAATCTAAGCAAAATATAATTAAAATTAACCACATATAACAAGTTGAATGACCGCAAATATTAAACAACTACTAATAGTTGTCTACAAACATTAAAAAGTCCATAAACAAATGCTAATGTGCAAATGACTATTAAAAACTAATTCATAACATTTTAAAAAAATTAATCGTAAAGCTGCATCCATAGCCACGCGCTCAGCGATCCTGCAAAGCTATAAATATTTCATACTTAGTGTTTTCATAACTAAACATATCTATGGCTCTCAGTAATTCATGTTCATCCAGATCAGGCATCCGATCAAGTGCTACATATATTCTCTCAGTGTAAGGCGATGAACATTGTGACCCACTAGTAGTGTTGTTGTTTATTGCCTGATTCAGACTAGTGTCCACCGAGGAAATGAATTCCGTCCAAGCATCAATCCCAGTAGCTCTTTTCTTCGTCAGCCGAGTGTTACTTCACCGTCGAATCTAGAATGATCATGTGCAATATTGCTTCTTCCACAACCGACTCTACATCTATCTCGTTATTGCTCTATAACAGTCATTGCATAATCATTCTTGCATAATACCGCCAAATCACTATAATTAATAATTACTTTGTCCCTATAATGCTTACATTGGGATGAGCCTGTCTAATTTGTAACATCCCGAATCCGATGAAGGCGGACCGATGAGGGTGCAGAGTGTCTTTAGGGCAGAGAGGCATGAAGAAAGATCTTCTGATAGACTTCTTGAATAATAGACTACTAGGTGAAGGAATGAGATGAATCACCTAGTAGAGGGAAAATTATCAAAGATCCCTTTTGTAATAATTTGAACTCTCAAATATCAAAGGTCCCTTTTGATAGCAAGTGATGTTCTGTTGTTGGAAACCTTGTAGATAAGTATGTTCTGGTGGGAGTAGTCCTAAGATCGGTGACCTTTTTGGAAGTACTCATAGGCCACATGTGAAAAAGAATAAAAATCGCGCAGTTAAGCTTGATATGAGCTGTGATGAACCAAATTGGATAATACATTTGATATTGTTGGTTAGGTTTTTGCAAATGGTATTAGAGCACGATCTCTCACGGTACGATGTGTTTTTCGAGGACAAACCTAACTGAAGCTGGTGGGCATGTAACGTCCCGAATCGGATGAGACTGGTAGTGCATTTGGTTAAGAGAGGCCCGAAGAAAGACAACTCCTTGTACGCTTCTAAGGTATCACACTTTTAGGTGAAGGAATATGGTGAATCACATCAGAATTTGAGAAAAAGTTACTGAGCTTAAGTAATAATTTGGACTCTCAAATATTAGAGACACTTTTTGAGAACAGTTGGAAACTCTGTAGTTATGCATGCTTTGATGGGAGTAATCATGGGATGAGTGACCTCCTTGGAAGTGTTTGTAGACCATTAGTGGAAAAAGATAAAAAATTATGTAGTTCGCTTAATAGGAACTAAGTTGAAACAAAGCTGACAATAATTCTAATATTGTGGATGTGGTAGTTACATGAATAGTATTTTTCACCTTGAATATCATGACATAATACCAAAATAAATAACCTTAAATAAAGTATGTCTTCACATAATTAGCCCATATTTCTTCATTATCAACTTTTACAACGTTTCTTTCACACTTACCTCTTGATAGTATTTGTTCCAACTCTTTAGGCCAACTTGCTAATTTTCAAATTATAAATCTTCTTCATGACAGTTATGACAACTATGAGAGCCGCACTTTCCATCGGTTTGGCATTTTGTGTCATAAGTTCTGTTGCTCTAACAAAGCATTTGAAAGAGCAATATTCATTTCAGAAGTCCAATTTATTTAGGATCGTTCATTCTTGCTTCCAAATTTACATATGTTGTTTTCCATTCTATATGCACTGTATTTATGAGATGTCAATTCAAAATATATAACAAAGTTATAAATGGACATTACAATTTTTAAAAAGGAATGAAATAAAATCCTTATAAAAATGCAAAAGTAAAATACAACAATATTTTAAATAAATTCTCGTTAAGCCTAATATTCATTAAGCATATTTATGGCTAAATTATCCAAAAAAACTGTCCACTTATTTGTTGCTTGGATTGGACTAACAATATCATCGTAATCATATAGCTCTTCTCATGTCTCTTGCGCAAGTAAATCAACATCAACCTCATCAAGTAATTATGCATCACTCTCGAATTTCTTCTCAATTAAAAAGTTGTGTAAGCTGCAACATACATTTATAATTTACATATATAGAAAAGTATTATTAAAATGACATCATCAAATTTAAAATTTTCTAAGTAGATCACTTTGTAAATGTACTTTGATATAAAAAAATGATGGTTGTTGAAGTATGACTCTTTGTTCTTTTAGCCACTCAAATGTTCTTTCAATCACATTTTTTCTTCAGCATGATTTAAATTGAACATCTCTTTGTAATATCTAGGGTTATTTCCCTGGTTAGTCACTCCTTAAGGTGTTTAAGTATTGAACAATATGGGGCAAGTAACCTTGGACCATTTGTGTAACTGACATTCCCAAGATAATGCTTACGTATGCATTTAAAATTTAAAATTATGTCAATAAATATAGCTTTTAGTGTTTGTAAAACCAAATGTATTAGTTAGACATAAATTTTTACCATTTGGGACTTGGAACTATTCCAGCATCTCCAGAGCATCACCTAACACTATGGAATCTAAAGAAGAATCTTCTCATTCAGGAAGAATATATAAGAACTTCATATTATCGTCACAATCACCTAGAACGTCAGTCCTAATTGCCTGCTTACAATTTCAATATTTACCATGATCGGTCATAGGAACATTCACTTCAATATGTGTTTTGTTTAGAGCCCCACACAATCTTTAAATTTGAGGAAATCATTCTAATAATATCTTTAACTACATTAAAGAAGTAGTTTGGAGTTGTAGAATTAATCTTAGCCATCAAATATGTGACAAGCTTTTGATCTCAGCCATCCAATGAAGAGAGAGAAAGAAAGAGAGAAGAGAGGGTGAGAGAGGGAGAGGAAATCTTTATAGCCCTCCTATACCTACATTTAGGGATAGGAGGGAGATGGGGAGAGAAGAGAAAAGGGAGAGAGAAATTGTTTTTTTAGGTAAAAATTTACATTTTTTTACAAAATAAAAATAATAATATTGATTCATATTTTTTACGGTCAGTTTAAGTACTCATATGTATATGTTTTGAATAAAAGGTAAGTGCTCATATGCAGGCGCAACCCGCTCGAATGCGGGCGCAACCCGCTAAGAGTCGGCGAGCACGGGCGAAGCCCGTGCGGAGTTGCTCGTACTTCTATATACATGTGCAAATTATAAATGCATATTACATTTTACACAACTTTTTAATTGAGAAGAGATTGGAGAGTGCACATTTGCTTGATGAGGCTGATGTTGATTTATTTGTGCAAGAGACTGGAGAAGAGCTATATGATTATGATGATCTTGTTAGTCCAATCCAAGCAACAAATGAGTGGACACATTTTAGGGACGATTTTGTCATAAATGTGTTCAACTAATATCAGGCTCAACGAAGATTTATTTAAACTGTTGTAATTTACTTATGTTTTTTTAAAAGGATGTTTATTTCATTTCTTTTTTGAATTTCGCAAATTTCACGAAGTTATCACTTTGTTATATATTTTCAATTGGACAATTACTGAATTCCATCTTGTAGCTAAATAACATAATTGAACTTTAGTTTCCAATTTTTGCGATCCGAACAACAGTGTGAGCTTGCATCTGATTGTCCATATTGTGACAAATTGAGTTAATCTAAAGCATGAATGTGGAGACCACTAGTTTTCTTCCTCTATTTATAGATGTAATTTTGTTTCTCAATGATTTTTGTTGCGGAACTTCATATATTAATGCTTCATATGTTTTATTATCAGTATTCATGATGTCTATATTTTTTGTGGACAGGTTCCACCTGTTGTTCTGTTTTCTGGAGTTAGTGCTGCATTTGGAGGTAATTTCCTTGTCATTCTTGATGCTTAGGATTTTCAATAATCATTCATTATGATTTTCTATATGTAGCAAGGCATTGCTGTAATGTTCACCGTTAATTTAATGGCTTGACCCAGTAATTGAACCATCCAATTGCGAGAACTACTCGAATAGGATCTGAAATTAAGTTCTGGTAATTGCATCTTGTTGTACTTTGTAATATTTGTAGTTTTATCTCCTTGGTGAACGTGGATTTTACATGTCCAGCCTTGCTAAGGTTCGTTGCTTTGCATCGAATTAAACCACATGCTCCACTGCTTATGTGGGCCTCCGATTATTTAGAGTTTTATTTTTCCAAACATATTCTTCAGATGGGATATTTAATGTGTTAGCTACAACACCTTACAGGTCGATACACACAACTCCTAGTATCCATTGCTTTTGGCTAGGACTATTGGCCTTACTATCTCATTTGCTCCCCTAGCTTTGATCTCTCAGTGTCGGTGCCGACCAAACAATATGCTTTTGCCATTGGCATTCTTTTTGTCGACACATTTCATCGTTCCAGCGGAAATTTCTTCTGCTCCTACCATACTCCACGTAGTTTCCACTCGCTTGTCCTGCATTATGCCCTTCGATTTGGCTGGAATCTTAAAAATTTAGATAATGTGGGAAAATTAGGAATGATATATTAATGAATGATTATAGTAGAGTAACATGGGGAAATAATTTGGGTAAGAGTCGAAAGATTAGAAAAAAGGGATATACCTAAGATTTCGGATGAAATTTCTTCAAAACGATTTCGTATTCAGGTTTAGCACCTCAGTTAGGAATCAACAGGAGCAATGGAGATTGATTTAGAACTACTCGAACCGTCTTTAGGGAGATTCATATTGATTATATTCTATCTTTTTAGTAAGAGGATGAAGACAAATTTGTTTCTCTCCAGCTTACTGCTACTCTTGTTATTGCTGTCTGATTCGAAATAATGCATGTATCAATTGAATATAACATATTTTTTAAAATTCTCCCCTTCTGCAGCATATGCTGTTCCAGCATTTGTTCAACTTTCAGTGTCTTCTTACGAAGCTTCCTGCAGTGCATCGCATTATGTGATATCGCGAGCCACCAGATATGTTGAAGGAGATCGGGACTCTCGCAGCCTTGGTAACAAATCTAGATGATCCTTCCAAATGTGAGCTAGTAATTTCAGTTTGCAATTAAGTCCTATTTCTTCAATGCAAATATACATGAAAACCTTAATCTTACAAATCATGTAAAGGACAACCATTATCTATACATTTTCTCTGAAAGAATACATAATTGTAATCCATTTCTTACATGTCAAAATGAGACATATGAAAGGGTATTTCTTGAATTGATAGTTGATTATTAAACAATAAGTGCAATAACTGAGCGCGCTAAGTCATTTAATTTGGGGTGGGAATTGCCTCAAAAATTTCTTGTGTCAGGAGGTTTCGAGCTAAGTATCTGTTTGAGACAGCTCTGACGGATGAAAAATCTATTTTCCAACCGCCAGAGTTGTTTTTTAACTGTTTGGGACAGCTCTTTAGCCCAGCTTCTTGAAAAGAGCTTCTTTAAATAAGCTATTTTAGAGGCTCTTTGAGAAGCCAGTCCAACACAACTTTCTAAAAATCATTTTTTTTTCTATTTTTAGCTTTTTCTCTTTTATTAACTTCACCTCGTTGCATACCACTCCAGTATTTTCGTCCGAGCACGCATTTTCGGCCGGGCACTCGTTTTTCGCCCGTGCGGCCATTTTTCGCCCGGACGTGCATTTTTTGCCCGGGCAGTCATTTTTCGCCCGGGCAGTGCTTTTTCGCCCGGGCGTGCGTTTTTTTCGCCCGGGCGGATATTTTTCGCCTGGGCAGCCATTTTTTGCTCGGGCGCGCATTTTTCGCCCACGTGGCCATTTTTCGCCCGTGCGGCCATTTTTTGCTCGGGCGCACGTTTTTTCGCCCGGGCGGCCGTTTTTTCGCCCGAGAGGCATTTTTTTGCCCAGGCACGCGTTTTTCTCCCGAGCGCTTGTTTTCGCCCGGGCGGTCGTTTTTCGCCCGGGCGGCCGTATTTCGCCCGGGCGCGCGTTTTTCACCCGAGCAGTCGTTTTTCGCCAGGGTGGACGTTTTTCGCCCGCGCAGCGGTTTTTCTCCCGGGAGGCGGATTTTCGCCCGTGTGCGCGTTTTCCCACTTGCGGCCGTTTTTTCGCCCGTGCAACGGTTTTTTCGCTCTGACGCGCATTTTTCGCCCGGGCGGCCGTTTTTTCGCCCGTGCGACCATTTTTCTCTAGGGCGGCTGTTTTTCGCCCGGACGCGCATTTTTCGCCCGGCGGCTATTGTTCTCCCGGACGGCCGTTTTTGCCCAAGGCGCATTTTTTCGCCCGGGCTCCCGTGTTTTTCCCATGTGGCCGTTTTTTCCCCGAGCGACCGTTTTTCGATCGGGCGGCCGTTTTTCACCCAGCCGTCCGTTTTTTGCCCGGGCGTCCGTTTTTCGCCAGAGCGACCATTTTTTGACCGGACACACGTGTTTTCCTGGGCGCGAGCTTTCACAACCATTATATTTCAATATTTTTATTTAAAAAACAGTTTTCAAACAGTTGTTCTACCGAACAACTTAAATGAAAAAGCTATATTCGATCATCACTTATGCAAAGACTCTCCAAACAGTATGCAGCTCTCTCATAAGATTTTTTCTGAAAGTTCTATTCTAAAAGCTCTATTCAATCAGCAGATTTTTCATCCGCTAGAGCTGTCTCAAACAGAGCCTAAGTTTTGTTGAGTCCCTTCTAGAATAAGGCGAAATATATATTGGTGTAGAAATTCCCCGTGGGAGATGGTCTGGCAGAAAACTAGCAATTTATATGATATCGTGCCCTTGGTAGATGGTCATAATAGAAGGAACATGCACTTCATCTTAATTATACTATAAATTTCCTTTGCTTCAACATAGTATTTCATTCATTTTCTTTATTACTAATAATAATTTTTAATTCCTCAGATTTTTCCTGGGAGTGCATAATAATAATTTACATCCCCAAGGCGGAACTAGAATTTTAGTATGACCTGAGCACCAAGTAAAACCATTGCAATAATTCAAAATTTTGACAAAATTATATGAGTTACAAAAAGTCCAAGAAAATATTAATAATAGAAGTACATAACAATTACCATAGTACTTTTCGTGGACACATTTTCGATGCGTGCGATGATTGCCTCATTGCTAATGTTTTTCACAATATTCTTCTCGATATATACGTGATTAAGCAATTGTTTATCAATTCATCTCTCATTATGTTCCGTAAATGACTATTCATTATTTTCATTGCCGATAACACCCTCTCAACAGTAGCCGTTGCTACAGATAATAGACATGATAACCTTAAAAATTGATTAATCAACTGAAAATGATCATCCTTGTTTAGCTCCACAAAATTTTGAACAAGTCCATTAAGTCATTTGATATGGGAAAATGCATTAGTTGATCACATATCGAGAATGTAAATATCAATCTATCTTTCAAGCAAATGCAAATCTAACTGATCAAAATCATAAGAATAAGATTTTGCAACACGAATCAATTTTTGCTTATCAAAAGAAGCAAATTGATCAGTTGGGTCGAGACACGGAACACAAAGAAGCAGCTTATTGTTTACCTTGTTAAAATAATTATTCCGCTCATTCTGTATCCAATTGATTATTGCATTAAAAATTTCGACTCGATAATAATGAAAATCGGTGACATCTCTTGCATTTCTTCTTGATCTTCCAATTTGATCGAACTTGCTATCCATATTAGGAACTTCAGTATATGCTTACCACAAAAAGAGATTACTTCAAGTATAAATGACTCTTATTCAGGTTCAACATTTCTCAAATTGAATTACAATTCTTTTGACAATTGCACAAAATTCATTGCATTAATAATATCTTGATGTTTCTTTTGTAATGCTTGAGACAAAATATGTATCTTTGTAAAAATACCTTTCATTAAATGCAGAATAAATACAAAATTAAGTCAATATACTTTTGATAATATTGATAGCTGCTCTTTGATTTTCATCCATTCCATCAAACACTAATTTTCAACAATCTCCACAATAGATTAAAACATTCAGATAAAATTCAACAAACTACCATAATGGGAACTCCACCGCGTATCTCCCACACTCTTAATTTTTAATGGTTGATTTAACCCCTGACATGACTTTAGCTCTCCACAACCAATTTCTGGAGCAGCACTATCAATTTTTGATGCCCTGAGATTATCGTGATGTTTAAAAGAGCCTCCCATAACATTCAATGCATTATTAATCAAGAAAAATATCTCTGCAACTTGAGAACGACCTTATGCAATGGCTACTAATATTAACTACAATCAATGTTGGATCGGTCGGCGCCCTTAGAGGGGGGGGGGGGGGGGCGGTGAATAAGAGTTTTCAAAAACTTAAGATTATATTTAGAAAACTTTGAAATATTGCAAGATTAATACAATGAGAAATTAAGTAAAACAATAATGAAGAGACATGCTTTATTAATATCAAATAATGTTTTACAAAACTTGATTTCTATGACGCTGGAAATCGGAGGCGACTAATAAAAATCCTTTTTCGTTTTCTATACCGACTCGTATCCCCACGAACCGGTTGGCCCTAGCCTTCTCCTTCCCGGATTCGGCCTCAAGCCGCTCTATCCAATCCATCCCCAGAAAGGCCTTGAGCACCCCCTAGACCTAGCCTAGATCTAGTCGCCAACACGAGGCGAATTTCAGCCCTAAGTCCTACCCCAGACCTAGTCGCCAACACGAGGCGATTTCACTACCGTTTACAAAGAAAGATAAATAAAATAATAAAACTTCCCTTAAGATGAACTTCTGAAGATGGAGGCGAAGATCCGCTGTAGAATCAGCGTTTGTAGAAGCGGACTTCGTTTGGATCCGGCGTGACGTAATCCTCCTTCAGAAGTTTGCAGAGCTTCGCTAGGACTTCAAGTTTCGGCCAAGATAGCCTCTGGAGTTGTAGCACTACCTCTCTCTTTCTGATGTCCATCTGAAACGAGAGGTGAGGGGTCCTTTATATAGCCCAAGCGCTACCGCCGACGCTATCCCTGATTAAGTAACATTTTGCGCGGCAGGATCTTCTATCCGCGACAACATTTTGCTCTATGCCTCTTGTGCGCCATGCTACCGCCAGCGCTAGTAGCTACCGCCGGGCGCTAGCACCTTCTATAACAGCTCCCGACAATTGTGCTTTGAGCCAATATTTCGTCGAACAAGATTTCGTCGAACAAGATTTCGTCGAACGCCGCTAAGATTTCGTCGAGCGAAGTTTCGTCGAACGCCATGTTGAGAATTTCGTCGAGCGCCGCTAACAGTTCGTCGAACGGCAGCTAGCACCTGCGCTAGTACTACCGCCAGCGCTAGTAGATGTTTTGGATTTGTTGGCTCAACTTTGGGGGCAACCATCTTATGTAATCCTTGAGTCATGTGAACTTTGTTATCCTGCACACTTAAACACACAAGATCAAATACACATAAGATTTGTTATTCTCAAACCTAGGAGATACGGAAGACCATGTTCCAACAAACTCCCCCTTTTGATAATAACAAATCCATTAATGATAAATCAAAGCATTAATAGATAAGCATGATGAAACTATACTTGTGTGTGTGTGTGAGTGATGACTTAGGATAATTATTGATTTTAGCATTTAGAATTGCTCTCCCTAAATACATGCTCCCCCTAAGTGAATGCTCCCCTAATATGTAAGCTATCATCTGAATTTGTCATGTTGGGTTTATGATAGCGGGTTATATTTATCATGTTAGTTCTCCCCCTTTGTTATTAGCAAAAGTGGGTAGGGAAACAAATCACCAAAAAGTTTGTAATTAGAAAATAAGGCATGATCGAGCTTTTGAAGTAAATGATAAGGAGTTTTAGAATTGTTTTTCATTCAAATAGATCAGAGTTATAAGCATTACACAATTTTTCATAGAAGGAAATCAGAGTTTTTAGCATAAAAAAAGTAATGATTTTCCCTTTATATAAGAGTTTTAAGCATAAAAATAAGGATTTCCAAATAACCAATCTACCCAGACAATATGTCTACACCCTAGCCCCGTACTCAGTGACGGATGGGCATGAGGAGCTGCAAACATGCCGTAGGTTGGGGTGTTAGTCCCATATGCAAACACTAGACAAAACTCAACCTAGCACTCTTTCCCCCCAGTGCCTCGCAAGGCCCCACTGGAACCCTCCCCGGTTAAGGACAAGACATGACTAAAGATAAGTTTATCTAATGTCTTCAACCCTACGCCCCCGCTATGGTGAGATATGAAGTCACGGATAATAGTTTTTTGAAACATGAAGCTTTTAAATCTAATGGGAAGAATCATAATTGAATTTTTTTTGAAATAAAACTTACTTAGCTATATTGAAATTCATGAATGTATCAGAGTTTGAGCATTGCGAAAGATTTCGAAAAAGAAACATCATAATACTAAATAAGAGTTTAAGTTAAAAAGGAGATGTTTCTGAGTTTCAAAATTAACTTTATAAAGATAAGAGTTGAAGCATTTTGGAAGAAAGAAACAACATCCTTTTAGCAATGTTTCACTTGTTGGAAGAGCGTTTAGCATACACGTTTATATTGAAATAAATCAGAGTTTGGTACTATAAAAATGATATGAGTGTTAGAATAACCAATATAAATTCTACCAAGCAAGTCTACCACTTGTTTTTTAAAAAAAAATTGAGATTTAAGACTTGATATAAGCATGAAAGTGCAAGGTAAAAGTTATATGGTGATGATGCGGAAGACTTATAGAAATACATGAAACATCTTGTTGTAATCAAGAATAATCCATAAAAAGAAATATGAGTTTAATTTCAAAAAGAAGATGTTTATGTAAATCATGTTTCAATGAAAATCTTTTATGGTTGACAAAAATAACCAAGCATGAAACAATATTATCACAAAGAGATTAGTACAATGTTATTTCAATTCACAATTTGAAATCATACCAAACATTGTAGAAAGCATGCTAGGTGATCTAGTGCATTTCATAAGTAAAGAGTAATATAGAATTAGCATTAGGATCCAATACTCATGAGAAGAAGTGTTATGGAAGATAATGATGTGCACAAAAGTGTATTTTTGAGTAGTGTAAACAAATGTTTTAATCAAAAATACAAGATATATGTAAAGTACGAGCACAATAAAACACAAATAAGATTACTTCCACACACTTTAATGCACAATAAAAAGTACAACTACCAAGGTGCTCTGCACACACAATGCTCATCAAGACTTATCAGGGTGCAAAGTAGTGCTTGGGGGATCACATATTTTATTTTGAATTTTGAGACTAGTGATCCGGTGTACTTAAGAGTAAGTGGTTTTTATTATTTTTAAAAGAAAGATTTGATTTGCACAAGACACTTTACTATTCTTTCCAAGGTTCTCAACCTCACAATGCTTATTCAGACTTATCAGGAGGTTCAAGTAGTGCTTGGTGGAGTTATCTTTGTCATGTATTTTATAATTTTGTTTTGTATAAAGTTCTCCGAATACACTTGTTTTGCAAACCAATATAATTTATGAAAACGATAACCACTTTTCTTAACTTTTAAAAATGCAAATAAAGGTTGTGTAGGTAAGATACTTGTGCAATTTTAATTCATTGTACTATTATAAAACATACACACGCATTCTTAGATTAAACACATATGTAGACAATGCCAAAATAAGTGAGTGAATAGCGATCATTATCAAACATACAACATTTACTCATACTTAGAGGCATGCTAAGCTTAGTTCTACACAACTTTTTCACAATAATTGATGCACATATTAATAGATATATCAAAGCATGATGAAAGCAATGTTCAAAGTAGTTTGAAAAGATAAATTGCAACATTATAGAAGTTCTAAATAATATATTAATTCATGCTTGATTTTCAATGAAGTCCATACAATATTTTTGATATTTTTGAAGAATAATTTTTATTTAAAGTTTGAACTCATAAAATTGATCTTGGACTTCCCGATGACTACCTTGTGAGAGGTTCGCCCGATACTAGGTGATATGATGGGATGATAGCCCAAATCACCCTTTCGCAAGATACAAGTAAAAAGTTAAGTTCAAACATAACAATTTTTGATAAATTTTTGTTTTATATTTTTGTATTTGATTTTTGCTTATAGAAATAGAATTTAAACAAATGACAAAAGCACAAAAGCAAAACATATAATTTTTTTTTGTAATTTGGCTTTTTTATTTTTTTATTTGATTTTTCAAAAATGTAATAAAAGCAAAAATGCAGAAATGAATAGTACACATAGATTAATATATTTTTAGGGATTTTTCAAAATTTTAAAAATACAGAAAAACACATAGGTGCACTAGCGCCGGCGTTAGCGCTAGCGCGGGAAACAGTACACGATTTTTGATGATTTTGAAATTTTTGTTTGTTGGTATTGATTAAGTGTCCCAATAGTAGGTTCATGCTGAAATTTCAGAATTTTAGGAAATGTCTAGATAGTGCAAATTTCATGAAACATTAGCGATTTTGTATATGACTTTATCAAATAAACTTAGCATGAGATATAAATTATTATATCTCCATTTTAATTTTTCTAAGACTTGTATTTATCAATCTAATGTAATTTGACAACGAGAAGACACGAATGAACAAATCAAATATGCATGATTTTAGTGATTAAAAATAATGTTCATGCACAAGAATATCTTGGATAAGCTCTAGATGAGAATACCCAGCCTTTATATCTTGGTAAACATATAAAGCCTAACATAGACACAAATATTCTTTAGGTGACAATGTTTGATAAGTTTGAGATTAATGTTATACCAAGTTTTGATTGTGTTTCAACTTAGAGACCTAGAATGGAGTGACAATTCTATTTGATTTGATATCAAAATGATTCAAAGGTCTAAACTAGAAATAAATCACAATACACACATAATACACCATAACACCAACCATGGTAAACAATTATAATGCCAATTGTTGTCATATAATTCATATACATGTGATAGAGATATTTTTTTTTATTTTTTTTTATTTTTTTTTGTATATAAATTATGATATACGATTTTAGAGAATTTTATCAAAAGGACAACACTAGATCATGGTGGTGCGTGTGGCCTTAGTATTTAAGACAATTAATCTTTCAATATGTTTTTTGTGATTTTATTTATAATTTAGATAAATATCTCATAACAAATTTAGAGTTTAATTCATAATATAAGATATTTATAAGCAGTGAATATTAGAAAGATAGATAGGTCATCAAAATTAGATATGACTTTTGAATTTTGATCAATTTGATTTTATAAACATTTTAAGCTTTTAAGAGATAGGATCATATTTTCAATACTATATAGGATGACCATGACATGATAGTTCAAAAGGAAAAACAACAATAAAAAGAACATTAAAGCATATCATGAAGTAGAAATTTGTATATTTCATTTTGAAAAGATTCTACTTCATGCAATTGATGATACCTAATGAATAAGAGATTTAGGTATCCAAAGAGGACCGGGTGTGACGGTTCCTTTGGGTACCCAAATACATCGTGTTTGCTTTTGAGGAGATGGAAGTGAATGAGCCCTTTTGAGTGGAGTTTGTGTTTCATTTTTAACTTTGGGTCTCCATTCAAATCTTAGTTTAACATTATTTTTAGTTTTTAAATTTCCATAATCATTTACTTGAACATTTGGATCAAAAAGGTTTTTGAATTTATAATTTGAAGGAAATTTGTTTGCATTTAATTTTAGGTTGGGAGAAACATGATTTTGTAAATAATGATGATTTTGATTTTGATTTACAAACACTTTGTGATTCTTGCTCCCATTATTAGACTTAGTTAAGATGTTCATATTCATATTCAACTTGCTTTTAGATATTTCTTGATATTGTGAATTTGTATTTATAATTTTCATAAGCAAGTTGATTTTTGATTTTAATTCATCATTTTTGATCTTTAGATTATGTCTAGCTTTTTATAAGCTATTGTGCTATTTTTAAGAGTGGAAACAATTGAATCTATATGATCTTGATATTTATTTCTATATTCATCAAATGTTTCATCCATCTCTTTAATTTCAATTTTATAGTCTTTGCACTTAGCACAATCATTTATCAAAGATGAATTTTCTAAACATAATTTTTCATTTTGTTCTTTTACTAAAATAAAATCCTTTTCAAGTTTCATGAGTTTTTCCTTAATATTATAACAATCAAAACAAGGTTTCGTGTTTTCAAGTAAAGGACAAGATGGTGAAACCACATCACAATTTGATTCTAAATTAACATTAGCTTTTAATCTCTTATTTTCTAAATGTAAATTTTTAATAGTGATTTTCAATTTCTTGATCTTACGTTTAACAGTTTTTAGTATATTGAAACTAGAAATGGAAGTTATCACACAAGAAGAAGATTTTGACTTTCTTACAGCGCTTTTGGTAGAGGCAAAATGTGTGCATGAAGTTCCTTCGTTATCTTTTGCGCCTTCCTCCATCATAGATGGATCTATATCTTCTCTTTCTCTTGGTGTATTGTTCTCCTTTTCTATTTCAATATTCTCCATGGCTTCGCTCCGAGAGAGATCTTCTTGAATGATAGTGGATGCTTGGACATTTTTCTCTTCCTGTGTTTGTTCCATACCTGCGAGAGGAAGATCATACATTTCTTCACGAAATTTCCATACTTTGTATGCACTAGAAAAACAGTATATTAATTTGAAAATTTCATTTGAAAGACCACAGAATAAATAGTGTTTAGCTTTTGCATTTAACTGAAGTTCTTTTTTATTTGATTCATTTGCAGGTCTAGTTATGGCTAAATTCCATACTTCGATATCTAGAGTTTTAATAAATTTTTCAATTAAAATTTTCCATCCTTTATAATTTGATCCTTCGAATAAAGGTGGTTCAAGAGTTTTTTCTTCTTCTTCAAAATTACCCCCACTAAAAGAAGCGAGATCATGAGACGCCATTATTCCCGGTTGTTAAGCCGATTGGAATAAAACCGCTCTGATACCAATTGTTGGATCGGTCGGAGCCCTTAGAGGGGGGGGGGGGGTGAATAAGGGTTTTCAAAAACTTAAGATTATATTTAGAAAACTTTGAAATATTGCAAGATTAATACAATGAGAAATCAAGTAAAACAATAATGAAGAGACATGCTTTATTAATATCAAATAATGTTTTACAAAACTTGATTTCTATGACGCTGGAAATCAGAGGCGACTAATAAAAATCCTTTTTCGTTTTCTATACCGACTCTTATCCCCACGAACCGGTTGGCCCTAGCCTTCTCCTTCCCGGATTCGGCCTCAAGCTGCTCTAGCCAATCCATCCCCAGAAAGGCCTTGAGCACCCCTTAGACCTAGCCTAGATCTAGTCGCCAACACGAGGCGAATTTCAGCCCTAAGTCCTACCCCAGATCTAGTCGCCAACACGAGGCGATTTCACTACCGTTTACAAAGAAAGATAAATAAAATAATAAAACTTCCCTTAAGATGAACTTCTGAAGATGGAGGCGAAGATCCGCTGTAGAATCAGCGTTTGTAGAAGCGGACTTCGTTTGGATCCGGCGTGACGTAATCCTCCTTCAGAAGTTTGCAGAGCTTCGCTAGGACTTCAAGTTTCGGCCAAGATAGCCTCTGGAGTTGTAGCACTACCTCTCTCTCTCTCTGATGTCCATCTGAAATGAGAGGCGAGGGGTCCTTTATATAGCCCAAGCGCTACCGTCGGCGCTACCGCTACCGTCGGCGCTACCGCTACCGCCGGCGCTATCCCTGATTAAGTAACATTTTGCGCGGCAGGATCTTCTATCCGCGGTAACATTTTGCTCTATGCCTCTTGTGCGCCATTGATAAGTAGTATTTTTATAACTTTTTAATAGAAAATTTTGTAAATATTAAATATGAATTTGCCTTTTATGTCAATTTTAGGTTATAAGTTAGTTCTTTTTGTAATTTTGATTCTAAATTAGCTTAATTTCAATATTTGCAGAATTTTGGGACAAATCGGAAAAAATGGCATGTCACGCCCTCGGTCACGCCCGTGACCAAGGGCGTGTAACTTAAAGATCAGTCCAGAATGATGCCGCGCTGTCTGAGCTAGCCCACACCAAGTCACGCCCCAGGTCACGCCCGTGACCCAAAGTCACGCCCGTGACCAAGGGCGTGTAAACTTAGAATCTTCCACGTGGAGCCGCCGTCGAGACGTGGAGATGCTGTCGAGAAGTCAACTTAAGTCACGCACGTGACCCACATGTCACGGCCGTGACTTTCCAGCGTAATCCCTGCTCTGCCGCCGCGCCGAATTCCAGCCCACGCCGCATTTAATGCAGCCGTCCAAAGTCACGGCCGTGACCCGACATGTCACGCCCGTGACATGTCACTTTTCGCCGCGCCGAACTCAAGCCCACGCCGCTGTCGGATCTGATGTGAATAGTGCAGTCACGCCCTTGGTCACGCCCGTGACCGAGGGCGTGTAATCTGAAATTTTTTTCTATAAATTCAGAGGTTCTCCTTGAGTCCAGGGTTCAGAATTTTGGAGTGGGGGAGGTGCTGCTAGAGCTGTTAGTGAGTTTTTCAATGCAATTGTTCATGTCTTTAAGCTTTCATGTCTTCCTTTTCAATTCATGCAATGTTTTAGTTTAACTTTCATGTACTAGCTCTTTTTAAGCTTGTAATCTTCATTTCCCTAGCTTTGTAATCTCTCTTTAAGATTGTAATAGTTTTGATTTTCAATAAAAATTAGCTTGCTCTCTTTCATTTGCTCTTTCTCCTTAAGTACTTCTCCTTTCATGCAACGTTAAGTTTTCTTTCCTTTTTCCCCTCCACTATGTTGAGCATTAAGTCTTTTTATTATCGTTTTAATCATTCACTAAGTTTGCAAAATGTCTCTTTTTAACTAAGTAATCAAAACCTCCAAAATATCATTAGATAAGATAATAGTGATTTTCCTCGAAGTAGAAGTAATCAACGCGCCCCGTGGAATACGACCTTGGTATTTCCAAATATCCTATACTATAGACGATAAGGTACACTTGCCTTTATCAGATATAGTTTTGGAGAAAATCTCAACCTTTCACTAAATTTCAAAACCGAGAAATCTATATCAAGTTTTTGGCGCCGTTGCTGGGGACTTTGCGTAGATATTTTGAAAAGAGGATAGCTATTAATTTTATCATGTTTCTTTTTATTTTATTTTCCTTTTTCTAAATTTCAAAAAGAAAAAAAAATTATTTCAGTTTTTCCTCTTCCCTTCTTCTCTTTTTAGTGTATGACCCGAGGTAGCACTTCGATTCTTCCTTTTGATCCGGAGATCGAGCGAACCCTCTTGAGGCACCGCCGTTCTCGTGATCAGGGAAATCAAGTAGAATCCGAAGAGTCAATCGGGGACACTAACGCAGCAAATATGGATCATAATCTTAATCCTCCTAATCTTAACGAGCCAAATCCTAATGAGGACGCGCAACGGACCATGTCCTATTATGCGCGGCCGAATTTGGAAGGCACACAATCGAGTATTGTTCGCCCCACGGTGGCGAACAATAATTTTGACATCAAGTCCAGCATCATACAAATGGTGCAACAATCGGTGACCTTTGATGGTCAACCGGACGAGGATCCAAATTCACATATCTCTTACTTTCTTGAAATTTGCGACACTTTTAAAATCAATGGCGTCACTGATGACGCCATTCGACTTCGTCTTTTTCCTTTTTTCTTTGCGGTCTAAGGCCAAGCAGTGGCTGGGCTCCCTACCTAGGGGATCCATCACTACATGGGCCGAAATGGCGGAAAAATTTCTTAATAAATATTTCCCGCCTTCAAAGACCGCTAAATTGCGCACGGATATTGCATCGTTCATGCAAATCGACTCGGAGACTCTCTATGACACATGGGAGCGCTTCAAGGAGCTTTTGCGTCGATGCCCTCACCACGCACTTGCCACTTGGCAACAAGTGCAAATATTTTATAATGGCTTAAATCTCCAAACGAGGCAAATGATTGATGCGGCCGCCGGGGGGACATTAAATAATAAAACCCCGATCGCCGCTCAAGAGCTTTTCGAAGAGATGGCCACAAATGCGTACCAATGGAACATACCCCGAGCACGGCCTAATAAGCCGGCCGGAATTTTTGAAATAGACGCAAACGCAAATTTAGCTTTACAAGTTGAGCGCTTAACAAAGCAAGTGGCGGAGATGTCTGCTTCCTCCGCCACTCCTCCTTGGGCTAATAACGTTTTAATTGAAGAACATGTTGACTACATGGGAAATCCACCTCGGCCTTCCTATAACCCGAACACCGCTCCGTATAATAACACCTACAATGCGGGTTATAGGAATCATCCGAATTTCTCATGGAGCAACCAAGGAAATGCTCAGCGTCCTATGAATTTAAATCAACCTCCCCCTAATCAACTTCTTAACTTAACTCCGCCTCCAAATTTGATTTCTCAAAATTATAATCCACCCGGTTTTCCTCCGCAACAGCAAAAACTCTCTCCGATTGAAGAGGTTTTTGCAAAATATGTTGCTACAAATGAAACGAACATCCGGAACCTTACCGGATCGATCAAAAATTTAGAGAATCAAGTGGGCCAACTCGCAAAGATGATTTCTGAGCGTCAACAAGGAGCACTACCGGCAAAATCCAAAGGAGAGCGCGCACGCGATTACACTCCGAAGCGGGAAGGAGGTGGTTCAAAAACAGGACGAACCCAAGGTAATTTCCTCTCCTCCTCCTCCTACTTTTAATTCATCTTCGAATTTGCCCGCTACGATAGCTCCGCACACTTCTATTTTAAATCCGCGCGCTCCTACTTCTAATATTCCGTATCCATCGAAATTTAAAAATGAAAGTGCCGAAAAAAATTATAAAAAGTATTTAGATGTTTTAAAACAAATCCATATTAATGTACCTTTCTGCGAGGCTATCTCACAAATGCCTAAATATGCGAAATATCTTAAGGAGTTGCTCTCCAATAAGAAAAAGTTAGAAGATATTTTGCATATTTCTTTAAACGCAGAATGCTCCGCGGTTGTACTCAACAAATTGCTGAAAAAAGCAAATGACCCGGGACGGTTTTCCATCCCATGTCTTTTTGGCAATTCGTTAGTAAAACACGCCTTAGCGGATCTTGGAGCAAGCATCAACCTTATGCCATTTTCTTTGTTCAAAAAGCTAGGTCTAGGAAATCCAAGGCCCACTCGAATGAGTATCCAATTAGCGGATCGTTCTTTAAAACATCCGATAGGAATAGTGGAGGACGTGCTCGTCAAGGTTGACAAATTCATCTTCCCGGTGGATTTTGTCATTCTTGACATCGAAGAGGATGCCGAAGTACCCCTCATACTCGGCCGCCCCTTCCTTGCCACCTCCCGCGCTATTATCGACGTAAGTAACGGAAAGCTCCTCCTACGGGTTGGAGACGATGAAGTTACTTTCGGCATAAATTCCTCGATGTGGAACACGCTAGAAAATGGCGATTCATGTTTTTACTTAGAAGAGTGTGGTGAGTTCGATTCATCCCTCGAGTTAGTTTCATCGGCGAGTAGTGATTCCGAGCCCGTAGAGCTCTTTTGTGATGAAGAAGAAGTTTCTCACCCCACACCACCCGAACCATTATTTTTAGAAAAATTAAAAATTAAGACTTCTTATGAAGAACCACCCGTATTGGAGTTGAAACAACTCCCCCCTCACCTTAAATACTTGTTTTTGGAAAAAGAGCCTAAGCTACCCGTCATCATTTCATCCGATCTTAGCAACTCAGAAATTTCTGAGTTGACTATAGTCTTAAGAAAGCACCGCCACGCAATTGCGTGGAAATTATCGGACATTAAGGGTATAAACCCATCTTTCTGCACTCATAAAATATTTCTCGAAGATAATTCCCGAAATTCAGTCCAGCCTCAACGACGACTAAACCCTAACATGAAAGAAGTCGTTAAGACCGAAGTTATAAAACTTCTGGACGCGGGAATCATCTACCCGATTTCGGACAGTACTTGGGTTAGCCCAGTACAAGTCGTGCCAAAGAAAGGTGGCGTCACGGTAGTTGCGAACGAAAATAACGAATTGATCCCAACCCGTACTGTTACGGGTTGGCGGATGTGCATCGACTATCGGAAATTAAATGATGCCACCCGTAAGGATCACTTCCCTCTACCATTTATCGACCAAATTTTAGAACGCCTTCCGGGTCACTCCTACTACTGTTTTCTAGATGGTTTGTCGGGATACTTCCAAATTCCGATTTCGCCCGACGACCAAGAGAAAACCACTTTCACTTGTCCCTTTGGCACCTTCGCTTATCGAAGGATGTCATTTGGTCTTTGTAACGCTCCAGCTACATTCCAAAGATTTATGCTGGCAATTTTTGACGAGTTAGTGGAGGAGGTGATGGAAGTATTTATGGACGATTTTTTCGTGTACGGGGAGTTCATTTGAAAACTGTTTAAAAAATCTCGAGCGCGTGTTGCAGCGATGTGAGGAAACGAATTTAGCGCTTAATTGGGAAAAATGCCATTTTATGGTCAAGGAAGGACTAGTCCTTGGCCATAAAATTTCGGGCAAGGGGATCGAGGTCGATAAGGCCAAGATTGAAGTAATTGAAAAACTTCCCCCTCCCACAAACGTAAAAGCTATTAGGAGTTTCCTAGGCCACGCGGGGTTCTATCGGCGCTTTATACAAAATTTTTCCAAAATCACAAAGCCGTTAACCCATCTTCTTGAAAAGGAATCCTCATTTATTCTTAGCGATGAATGCCATTTGGCCTTTAAACTTATCAAAGAAAAACTTATAAACTCCCCGATTCTAGTCGCGCCGGATTGGTCGCTCCCTTTTGAAATCATGTGCGACGCGAGTGACATTGCGGTTGGTGCCGTTTTAGGCCAACGGGTGAGTAAGTATTTCCACCCTATTTATTATGCGAGCAAAACACTCACGTCGGCACAAGCGAATTACACCACTACCGAAAAAGAGCTTCTAGCGATCGTTTTTGCCTTCGATAAGTTTAGGTCATACATCACCCTCTCGAAAGTTATCGTCTTCACGGATCACTCCGCACTTAGGTATCTTTTAAGCAAATCGGACGCCAAGCCTCGTCTTTTGCGATGGATCCTCCTCTTGCAGGAGTTTGACTTAGAGATCCGGGACAAAAGGGGAGCCGAAAACTTGGCGGCCGATCACCTCTCCCGTTTAGAAAACCCCGCCTCGGACGTATTAATAGAATCTGACATTAATGATAAATTTCCCGAAGAGCGCCTCCTTACTCTCGAAAATATTAATTCATCGTCTACCCCCTGGTTTGCAGATCTGGCTAACTATTTAGTAGCCCGGGTCCTGCCAAAAGAATTCTCGAGTCAGCAAAAGAAGAAATTCTTTTCTGATTTAAAGAATTACTTTTGGGAGGACCCCTTTTTATTTCGTGTATGCGCAGACCAGGTAGTAAGACGATGCGTCTCGAGTGAGGAAGGCCTTAAAATTTTACGTCATTGTCATGAGGGGCCCACCGGAGGTCATTATCATTCAAACCGAACCGCAAGGAAGGCGCTGGAGGCGGGCTTTTATTGGCCCTCGCTCTTCAAAGATGCTCACACCCTTGTGAGTACTTGCGACAGCTGCCAGCGGTCGGGGAACATCTCCCGCCGGGATGAGATGCCCCAAAACATTTTCTTAGAATGCGAAATTTTCGACCTTTGGGGTATCGATTTTGTTGGTCCTCTCCCTCCATCTTTTTCAAATAAATATATTCTAGTGGCGGTCGACTACGTATCGAGGTGGGCGGAAGCGCAAGCTCTCCCCACGAATGATGCGCGAGTCGTCGTTAATTTCTTAAAAAAATTATTTTCTCGATTTGGCACGCCGCGCGCTATTGTGAGTGATCGGGGCACCCATTTTTGCAATACTCAATTTACAAAAATCTTAGCGAAATATGGTGTCACTCACAAATTATCCACCGCATATCACCCACAAACGAGCGGCCAAGTCGAAGTTGTTAATCGAGAATTAAAACGGATTTTAGAAAAAACAGTTTCTATCAATCGGAAAGGATTGGGCAATAAAGCTCGATGACGCGCTATGGGCCTATCGAACGGCGTACAAGACCGCTATCGGTTGTACACCGTATCGAATTGTTTATGACAAGGCTTGCCACCTTCCGGTCGAATTAGAACACCGCGCATTTTGGGCGCTTAAATTTTTAAACCTCGATTCCACTCTAGCGGGAGAACAAAGAAAATTCCAAATGAACGAATTAGATGAGTGGCGAGCGAATGCGTATGAGAGCAATAAACTATATAAGGAGCGAACGAAGTTTTATCACGATAAGCATATAAAATTTCCAAAAACTTTTTCGCCGGGCGATCTCGTCCTCCTTTATAATTCCCGCCTTCGCCTTTTTCCGAGAAAACTAAAATCCCGATGGTCCGGACCCTTTATTGTTAAAGAGGTTTGGTCCTATGGGACAATTTTAATTTTCCACCCGGAAAAAGGTACCTTCAAAGTAAACGACCACCGCCTTAAATTATATCTTCAGGGAGAGTTAACTAATGAAAAGAGTGATTCGATTGTATTTCAACCTATAATATGATCGGCAAGTGGGTCAAGCTACGCGACCTTAAACAAAGCGCTGTTGGGAGGCACCCCAAAGTTATCTTTTGTTATTTTCTCTTGTCTTTTCTTTTCTTCTTTAACAACTTTTGCAGGTAATCGCGGCTTCCCCACAAAAGCTTCAAAAAAATCAGGGAAGTCTTTTTTCCTTCTCTTCTTTCATTTTTGCATTTCTTTTTACCTTTTCTTACTTCATACTTATTTTTAAACATTGAGGACAATGTTTAACTTTAAGTACGAGGGTGTAAATAGCCCTTTGTAAATATTTGTAAATAGTTTTAAAAAGAAAATTTTCAAAAAAAAAATGAAAAGAAAAAAAAACAACAAAAAGAAAATTTTAATTTTGTTTCTATGATTTCCTTTATTTAAGCACTTGTAAAATCCCAAAACTCAAAAAAATTTAGAAAATCGAAAATTTAAATCTTGGAAAGGGACGTTTGAGATTTCATCCCATCACACCTCCCAGTACCTTGCGAACCCTTCACCGGGTAGCCCTTAGGAAGTCCAAGACTTACAAAAATTGTTAAGTTTTAAAGCTAGTTTCCTTTCTTTGTAAATAATTTTTAATGAGAAAAATTCAAAAATTCAAAAAAAAGATAATATCAAAAATTCAAAAAAAAAGATAATATCAAAAATTCCAAAAATTCTTATATCCCTCCTTCTTGTTGTTTTTGTGATTTCTTAGAAATCTAGTTGAGAATGTTTATAAGCATGTTTAAGTTTTTAATTGGCTAAAATTTTGCTTATCATAGTTTGTTAATTTTAAATTTGAGGTAATCTTGATTTAAGAATCATCTTATGATTTTAAATTGATTAGAGAATTTGTTAGCATGACTTCTCTTTTTATTTTTAAATGGCTTCATTTTGTAGTGAATTTCCTAAACCTTTTTAGATTTCAATTATATTTTCTTCTAACTTTTTAAATCTTAGGAAATTTAATGTTACTAGAATTTGCTCTCAATATAATTTAAAGCTAGCTAGATTTATTTCCCTTCCTTACCCCCTTTGTGGCATATAAAAAAATGAACTTTAAAAGATCATATGTCATGGGAATAAGAGGATAAAATTCATTATTCCCTAAAACATATGCACCCAAAATATTTGAAAAGATTATATGGCATGGAGTAAGAGGATAAAATTCATTACTCCTAAACCATATAGATTTTGAGTTTTTATTAGAAGAGAAAAAAAAAGAGAAAAAAAAGAGGAAATTTCATGATAAATTCCATTTCCTCCATTCAAAAATTTCTCTTCTTATGCCAAATTTTATGAAATCCCCCTTAGCCAATTATCATTGTTCTAGTTTTAGTTGAAAATTATGGAGAGAGCAATATTTAGTAATTTACTTTTCCTTAAGATTCTTTTAAGATAGAGTTCTTATAATTTTAATTTAATTTAGTTTTATAATTTCTACAATTTTGTCAAACTACTTAATTTTCTTGAGAAGTTCTTGCCTAAACATTTTTCCCTCTTTTCAAATCATCATCATAATTTAGGACTTAACTCCCCCTTGAATTTACTCTTAATTTAACTTTTGGTTAAATGAAATTTTAGTTTTAAATTAAAAATTTTTAAGGATGTCTTATAAATTATGTCTCACACTTTTGCTCTGGAATAGCAAAACCTCAAGTATGGGGGTATTTGATAAGTAGTATTTTTATAACTTTTTAATAGAAAATTTTGTAAATATTTAATATGAATTTTCCTTTTATGTCAATTTTAGGTTATAAGTTAGTTCTTTTTGTAATTTTGATTCTAAATTAGCTTAATTTCAATATTTGCAGAATTTTGGGACAAATCGGGAAAAATGGCATGTCACGCCCTCGGTCACGCCCGTGACCAAGGGCGTGTAACCTAAAGATCAGTCCAGAATGATGCCGCGCTGTCTGAGCTAGCCCACACCAAGTCACGCCCCAGGTCACGCCCGTGACCCAAAGTCACGCCCGTGACCAAGGGCGTGTAAACTTAGAATCTTCCACGTGGAGCCGCCGTCGAGACGTGGAGATGCTGTCGAGAAGTCAACCTAAGTCACGCCCGTGACCCACATGTCACGGCCGTGACTTTCCAGCGTGATCCCTGCTCTGCCGCCGCGCCGAATTCCAGCCCACGCCACATTTAATGCAGCCGTCCAAAGTCACGGCCATGACCCGACATGTCACGCCCGTGACATGTCACTTTTCGTCGCGCCGAACTCAAGCCCACGCCGCTGTCGGATCTGATGTGAATAGTGCAGTCATGCCCTTGGTCACGCCCGTGACCGAGGGCGTGTAATCTGAAATTTTTTTTCTATAAATTCAGAGGTTCTCCTTGAGTCCAGGGTTCAGAATTTTGGAGTGGGGGAGGTGCTGCTAGAGCTGTTAATGATTTTTTCAATGCAATTGTTCATGTCTTTAAGCTTTCATGTCTTCCTTTTCAATTCATGCAATGTTTTAGTTTAACTTTCATGTACTAGCTCTTTTTAAGCTTGTAATCTTCATTTCCCTAGCTTTATAATCTCTCTTTAAGATTGTAATAGTTTTGATTTTCAATAAAAATTAGCTTGCTCTCTTTCATTTGCTCTTTCTCCTTAAGTACTTCTCCTTTCATGCAACGTTAAGTTTTCTTTCCTTTTCCCCTCCACTATGTTGAGCATTAAGTCTTTTTATTATCGTTTTAATCATTCACTAAGTTTGCAAAATGTCTCTTTTTAACTAAGTAATCAAAACCTCCAAAATATCATTAGATAAGATAATAGTGATTTTCCTCGAAGTAGAAGTAATCAACGCGCCCCGTGGAATACGACCTTGGTATTTCCAAATATCCTATACTATAGACGATAAGGTACACTTGCCTTTATCGGATATAGTTTTGGAGAAAATCTCAACCTTTCACTAAATTTCAAAACCGAGAAATCTATATCAGCCATGCTACCGCCAGCGCTAGTAGTTACCTCCGGACGCTAGCGCCTTCTATAACAGCTCCCGACAATTGCGCTTTGAGCCAATATTTCGTCGAACAAGATTTCGTCGAACGCCGCTAAGATTTCGTCGAGCGAAGTTTCGTCGAACGCCATGATGAGAATTTCGTCGAGCGCCGCTAATAGTTCGGCGAACGGCAGCTAGCGCCTGCGCTAGTAGATGTTTTGGATTTGTTGGCTCAACTTTGGGGGCAACCATCTTATGTAATCCTTGAGTCATGTTAACTTTGTTATCCTGCACACTTAAACACACAAGATCAAATACACATATGATTTGTTATTCTCAAACCTAGGAGATGCGGAAGACCATGTTCCAACAATCAATGTTGTAAATGACGGATGTCGGGTTAATGTCCATTTCAGTTTGAAATATCGGACGTCGGATTGCGGGAGATATATCAGAGATATTTTACAATGTCAGATTGCGGGAGATATATCAGAGATATTTACTATGTTGGATTTTAAGATCTAAATAAATACATTTTTATATATACACATTTCTTATAAATATGTACAATTGTACTCATAATGTATGTTTATAAATTTTGCAATAAACATATAATAATATGATTATAATTAAGTAATGAACACAATAAAATATTATCACTCGACCATTTAAAAGAAATAAAAAAAACATTTTTAATACTCACGTAGATATATCAGCCGCGAGATATTGCTCGATATTGCTCGATATATCAGGTAAAACTGATATATTGGGCGATATTTCCAAAAGCGACATTTTTGATGGAAATGTCGATGCCATGTCGTTTTTTCTCAAAAATCTTTATGTCGGCCGGCATGTCCGGTGACACCTACAATAATGACTTCAACTGATAAGCAAAATAATAAATATAAAATGTGTTGGAGTTTCTGAGGTGATCTCAAAGCAATCAACAGTTAGTCTTACTGCCAACGCAATATGAGCCTATATGGTCGCACATAAAAGTGTTTGGAGAAGTTGGAGAAAGGATGGTGTTGGCCTCATTCATATTGGATATGAGTGAAGGACCAATCCTATGACTGTTCAGAATTGAATTGAGAATGTCTCAAACGGGAAACAAGTAATCATTAAATAGGAATATAACATAATCTTCTACTCATCTATTCGTTCGACGAATTAATCTTCTACTCAGATCGACGAATTAATTAAACAGGAATATAACATAATCATTAAATAACATTATAACATAATCATTAATCACGTAAATCTTGCTGATCACGGCAAATCCGACGGTTCATAGTCATCGTCCCCGTTAGACGGACGACGCGCGACAGCCCGTCCTGGGCTTCTTTGCGGGATGATTTCCCGGCCACCTGTACCGCTTCCCGGCCAGCCAATGCCACCACCACCTCCATTGAGGTGGTAGCCGGCGATAGGGGGTGGTTGGCCGGCCGGAGGTGGTAGGAATCGGGTTTTGAGGAGGGGAAAGAGAGCTCAAACCGAGCCCTTTCGGAAGCACGATCCGAGCCCAATTGAGCTTGGATCAAGCCCCAAATTATGAAAAGATCTAGCACTAAGGGAGAGGAGGCGGATCGGACCTGTGTGGGGGCTTGGTGGCGTGAATTCCGACGAGTTGCCGTTGACGGTGCTGGAACTTTCGGTGCCATGTCGATCTAAGGCTTCTTCTGCACGATTCTCACTGGAAGGTTGGGGGATCTCTTCCTCTCTGAGCACTGAAGGAAAATGGGGGGGGGGGGGGGGTTCAATCGAGCTTGGATGGCTTTATTCCTGAAAGCAATTAATGGTCCTTAACACAGATTTCGGTTACGTCTAACTTTCCCTTAATCCAGCCCCTCTGGCCATAGAAAACTCCAGAATTCGTTTGTAACTGAAGGGGGGAGGTGAATGCTCATCAATTGGGGAGGGATTGAAGGATCAATTGCATTAAATCTCCATGAATGCTCTCTTTCTCTCTCCGATTTGGGGGAAAACTCCATTTTCTCTCTCCTAATCACCAAATACAGAACTTAAGTGGTAATTTCAGTAATTACCAGGCCCACTAGATGATGGACCTCTTTAGTTGGGCCTAGCCCAAATGGATTGAGCTTGATTAAGTTAAATTAGGGTAATTTGCCCTAAATTAAGCTTGAGTTGACTTTGGTCAAATTGGCCAATTGGGTTGACCCCAAAGGGGTACCTTGGGTTCCATTGGCTTCCCTTAAGGGTTAGGAAGGTATAGGTAGGGTCAATTTGGCAAGGGTAGGGTGAATTGCCCCTTATTAGGACACTATTAGGGTTTAGGGCAAATTGGTCAAATTGGAGGCCCCATGATGGGGCTTTTTGGTCCATTAGGTTCCTAGTACCCATACAAGGGTAGGGGAAGGGTCAATTTGGCATGGTGAAGGCCAATTGACCTTAATTGAGTTAGTTTGACCAATTTAGGGTTAAGGTTGACTTTAGTCAAATTGGCCTCTTAGGTTGACCCCAATGGGTCACTGGTGCTTCAAGGAGACCCCTAATGGGTTAGGGATGCTATGGTGGGGTCAAGGTTCAAGGTGGGGCCCTAAAGTCCAACCCTAGGCTTGGTATCTGAAAATTGCTATTTGCAGACCACTTGAATTTTCTCCTTCTCACCTAAATTCACGTGGTCTTGGGCTCTTCCTATGGTTTTGTCATGACCTAGTCATGACAAAACCAACTTAGGGGTCTAGCTGTTTGGGGGATGCTACATTGGGAGCCAAGTGGCACCCAATCCATGAATTCCTCTTTTGGTCTTATGTGAATTGGGGAATTCTCCACTTTACACCATTGCATGTCACCCCCATTCAAATTCAGATGGTATTGCTAGTATTTAGGTTGGTGGGCTACAAGATGGGCTGAGATTGTGGGCCTTGGCCCATTGGAATTGGTTTAGGCTTTCAATTTCTTCTTTAGGGCTCAACTTTGACCATGGTTGACTTTAGGGTTGACTTGGTCAATGTGATGGGTTGACTGGTTCAATGATTTGGTATTGAGTTCCTTGATACCACCCAATGTTGATTAGGTCATGGTGATGCCCTAATTGGGCCAATTTAGCCAATATGTGTGATTTTGACAAAAAATGGTGGAAAGTTAACTTTGGTCAACTTGGACCAATTGATGACCACTTGATGGGGCTTCTGGGTCCATTGGGCCCCCTATGATGTTATAAGACTAGGGGTTAAGTCAATTTCATGTTGGGGGGGGGGGGGGGGGGGTAAATTGGACATATTGGTGAAGGATTGACCTATGTTAACCTAAAGTTGACTTAGGTCAATGCGGACCAATTGGTGACCCCATGATGGGGCTTTTGGGCTCATTGCACCCCAATTAGGGTTTGTAATATAGTGGTGGGGTCAACCTGATCATATAAAGTATAATTGACCCCATTTGAGTTGAATGCCTATGTTAACCTATTTTGACCTAGAGTTGATTTGGTCAAATTGGCCAAACTAGTAACCCTATGACGAGGCTTTTCGGTCACTTGGGTCTTTCTTAGGGTTATGAACCTATTGGTAAGCTCAATTTGAGTTGGTGAGTCCAATTTGAAGTAAATTGGCCAAGGTTGACCTGTGCACTTTTGGCGTGCTTATAACAATTTTCCTAAGTTCAAGTTGACATAGGGTCATATCATGACCTCTACTCACAACTCCAACCCTAACTCTAACCCAAGCGGGGGGGGGGGGGGGGGGGGTGTCTAGAAGGAATATAGATGTTACACCTGGTGGGGACAGTGATCGCGGAAGTTCCTTCTTCTCTGAGCTTGAGGTTGGAACTCTTAACGCGGTGACTTGGTTGATGAAGGGGGAGGAAAGAAACTGGCAGAGTGTTTCTGAACAGCTTTGCATGTCAGATTAGATACATAGTTGGGGTTACTAATTTACCCTTCTATGAATCTATTGGCGATGCGGATTAACTCCTGATAAGAGCTTGTCTCCTTGGTGGTGACCTCAAAATTGAGTGGTCCTTCCTGCAGGCCATTGACCAGGGCCATCATATAAAGCGAGGGATCTACATCCCTTATCCCAAGGATTTCTCTTTGGAAGCGATCAACAAAGTGAGCCAAAGTCTCGCTTTCACCTTGCTTAATTCTAAAGAGGCTTGCAGGGCCACTCTTCCTCTTCTTTGAGGTGGCAAACCTCAAAAAGAGCTCTTGCCTAAAGACGGCGAAGCAAAAGATAGACTGGGGAGGTAGTTTATAAGACCACTCACTTGCTTGCACATCTAAGGAGGTGATTTACAATTTACACCTCATCGCATCGGAGAGAGACCTCAAAGCGACTGCAGACTCGAAATCTTGAAGATGAGAGCTAGGATTGTTGGAACACGATTTTCCACCTCCATTTGGTTTGAGAATAACAAATCCTACTTGTATTTGATCTAGTTTGCCATTGTGTTTTTAGCATGCAGGTTTGAACAAAAATGACACTTGGATGTTGTATTGTTGGTCTGGACTTGCTCACAAGCTGAAAAGAAGAATGTGGTTTAACTCTAGGCATTAGGACTTAACGCCGACATTGACTTTCATTCCCACCAAGACAAAAATGACATGGAGGGAAGCTGCCGTGATTGCAGGAGCATTTTGGGAATGATTTGACTTAACGCCAGACATTAGCCTCAACACCAGCGTTAAGGTTGCCTAAAATAAATGTTTCCAAAGATGCAGAATCTCCTTCCTGTTTTGAATATCCAAGCCATCAAATTATTTCTATACAGAGTCAATGCCTGGCGTTAGACTTAACACTGGCGTTAGCTTCTTGTCCTATAAATAGGTGGCTTTCGTTCTCTTCAATGTTGATCTCTGTTGAGCCCTATTCCAGCACTCTGAAAAATCCTTGAGGGCCGAAATTTTCAGAACACATCTCCCGTTTCAATTTGAAGAGAAGAATTCAAAGGAGGATCAAATCGACGCTAATTCAATGTGAAGAAACGCACGCTTTGACTTCAACGATATTCAACGATTCTTTGTCATCCCCTTTAGAGTTATTATAGGAACTTTTACTTTTATATTTTGTTGTAACTTTATCTTTTATGATTATTTAGTGAATTCTCCACGGTTGTTGGCGACTAGGTCCGTGTGCGGCTTAGGGGGAATTCGCCGCGGTTGTTGGCGACTAGGTCTATGAGTTAGATCTAAGGGGTGCTCGAAGCCTTTCTGGGGATAGAAGGGCTAGAGCGACTTGAGGCTGGATCTGGGGATAGATCGGCTAAAGCCAAGCAGTTCTTAGTTAGAAGAGTCGTTATAGAAAACCAAAGACTCTTTTATATTCGTCTTTGATTTATAGGGTCATAGAAATCCATTTTTGTAATCAATTTTATAAATGATAAATCATGCCTTTTCTTATTTAATAAAATTGATTTCTTGCTCTTTGCTTTTGATTTAACTTACTTCATATAAAATATCAAAAGATTGTCATAAAATCATAAAGTTTTCAAAAACCCTTATTCACCCCCCTCTAAAGGCGCCTAAAGATCCAATAAGTGGTATCAGAGATAGGTTATTCCAAAATGGTTTCACCACTGGGAATAATGGCACTTCATGATCATGATCTCCCTTCTATGAGTGGGGAGAAATTTTATATGTATGAAGAATCACTAGCGCCATTGTTATTTGAAGGAAAAAATTATAATGGATGGAAAATTCTAATGGAATTTTTTTTAAGTCCTTAGATATCGAAGTCCTGAATATCATAATAATTAAACCACTAGATGAACAAAATAAAAATGAAATGGTTTTAAATGCGAAGGCTATGGATAATTTATTTTGCGCAATGTCACAAGATATTTTCAAATTAGTATATTGTTTTTCTAATGCATACAAAATTTGTAATTTTCTTGAAGAGATTTATAGTAGTCTTCATATAGGTATGGAGCAATCGTAAGAACCGGAGAATATGCAAGATTGCATAAATATTCATGAAAGCTCCTCTCTTGATGGATCCATGGAATGTACATCAAGCGGAAGGGAAGATGACAACTCATCTATGGAAGAGGAATGCAAAAAGGATGACAAAGGAATGTTATGTTCAAATCTTGCCTCATCCGAAAGCGCTATAAGGAAATCAAATTCCATCTTTTGTAATTCTATTTCTATGTTACAATTGCTACAAACTACTAAGCGTAAAATTAAGAAATTGAAAAAAGCTAATTCAAAATTATGTTTAGAAAATAAATGATTAAAAGTTATATCTAATGTAGAAACAAAAATTAATGTGCTTGATGACTCTCACTCTTGCTCTTCAATTAAAACTGCTTCATCTTGTATCAAATATAATGAATTAAAAGAAAATTATAAGAAACTTGAAAAGGAGCTTATTTTTGTAAAAGAACAAAATGAACGATTGGGCAGGGCAGCCCGATGCACAAAGCATCCCCATTGCGCTAGGGTCCGGGGAAGGGTCCCACCACAAGGGTGAAATGTAAAGAAACCTTACTTGGCATTTTTGCAAGAGGCTGCTTCCAGGACTCAAACACGTGACCTCCCGGTCACACGACAACACCTCAACCTATGCGCCAAGGCTCCCCTTCTAACAAAATGAACGATTATGCTTAGAAAATTCATCTTTTAAAAGTAATTATGCTATGTGTAAAAATTATAAAATTGAAATTAAAGAGATTGATGAAACATTTGAGGAATTAAGAAATAACTATCAAACTCACATTGATTCAATTGTCACCACTCTTAAAAATAGCACAATTGCTTATAATAAAGCAAGACATAATCTCAAAGTTAAGAATTATGAATTAGAAACCAAAATCAACTCGCTTAAGGAAATCATAAAGAAAAATTCTCAAAACATACATTCACAATATCAAGCAAAATTCAAAAACAAGTTAAATATGAATTTTTATAATTTATCTAAGCAAAACTTAGGGAATAAAAACAACAAAAACTTGTAAAAGAACTTCCAAAACATCATCATTATCATTTACAACATAATGGGTTTCCCAACATAAATTTAAATGCAAATTAATTTCCCTTAAACAATAAATTCAAAAGTCATTTTTATCCAAATATTCAAGTAAATGACTGGAAATTTGTGAAATAAAAATAATGTTTTTCCAAGGTATGAATGGAGACCCATACGTAAGAATGACGCACTAATGTCAAATGAAAGGGTCCACTCTTCCTTGTCTCCCCAAAAGAAAACTCGATGTATTTGGGTACCCAAAGGAACCATCCCTCTTGGTCATCTTTGGATACGTAAATCTCTTAGTCATTAGGTATCATACAATTGCATGAAGAAGACCCAAATTAAAATGAACAACCAATAATCTACTTCATGTTATACTTAAAACTCTTTCTTTTTTAATTTTTTCTCGTTTGAACCCAAACCACTATGGTCACTTATATATATATATCTTGAAATATGACTTTATCCCATAAACCTAATGATCAATAAATGAAAATGAAATTAAAATAAAAAGTCATATCTTCCCTCAAGTAATATATCAATACTTTTTTTTTATCTTATCTCTAAATAACTTGAATACTAAAATTGTTATGAAAACTAACACAAAAGAAATTGATTTACAAAATAAACCATTTGATTTTTTTTGTTATCATGACATCTCATATCATACTAAAATCATAAAATTTACAATTATCAATATAGCATGACTAAATCTGCTAAAGGTTGTGTGGAGACCTATTAAATCAATAAAGTTATAATTGAGAAAACTTGAACAAAACAAAAAACACAGCAAAGAAACACTTCACAAAGTGAATAAAACTCAGAGAAAAGCTAGATAATCAATAATTAAGATAACTGCTAACGCCTGACGCAAGCTTCAACGCCAGCGTTAGACTTTAGGTGTCCAAAATTAACAATTATTACATCATATTCATCACAAAGAAAACTTCCCTAAAAATCTCTACTGTCACTAACATAATCTGTCCCTTCCGTATTGGAACTTCCTTGATCCCATGACCTTCATGTACGATGAGTCGAGTGGTGGGGTGGATCCTCCACGGGAATGTCCCACTCCCTCTCCTCTGTTGATGTCGGTTTCAACTTCAGGGCCTTGATCATATACCGCATCATCCTCTCCATCTGTGATATTCGGCGTGTCATGTTCTACCTGAATTCTTTGGATGACTCCCGATGCTCTTGAATCGTCTCACGGAGCGAGACTCCTCGTCGAAGGGGTGGTTGAGAAGAAGATGATGGTACATCTCGTGGTCGAGGAGCTTGAATAGAAGAAGTAGGATAAAAACCTGGGATAAGATCATTAACATAATTCTCTCGTGTGATGTATTGATATTTCTGCATTACCACCCGTTGAATAAGTCCACCCAAAGGAAGAGTGTTAAGACGAGATCTTCTCGAATCCTTCAACTTAAACGTATACCAAATCTGTGAAAGTAGAAGATCTGCCACGTCAAACTCCTCTCCCTGCAAAATATGATATGTAACGATACTAAGCTGAGCGGTAATCTTCTTAGTATCTCCGGACTTCAACATAATGGTGCGACGCAAAATATCCTGAATTATGTATGCATCCTCCTTGAGTGGAGAAATGTCTGTAATCTACTCTCTACTATTTTTTCCATGCAAAACCAAAATAACCTGTGACCAGTCTCGCTCTGCCCGATATTTTTCCACCACATTAAATCTATTCTCACTTTCCACTAACCCAAATTCAGTCCTCAAATCCTCATGAATTATCTGGACTACTTCATATTGCATCATCGACATCACCTATCCGTTGAGTTTTGTCTCTGATGGATCAAACAAATTATTGTAGAACTCACGAGCGAACTCAGTAAAAAAGCAATCATCAGAAATTATTAACAATACCCCAGATTCAACCAAGAGATTTTGTACATGTGCATGATGGGGGGAGGTCTATCCGTAACACCAACCCTACACCAATAGATGCCTTCTCTATCCCTGCAAATGACTGATAAGAATCAAGTGGTGTACGAGAAGAAGTTTTTCGGGCACGAACACCATGTGAACTGGATGCAGACATCACCTGCACAATGAATCATGACAGCAAATCAAAACAAAAAAAATTTCTAACGCCCTGTATTAAGTATAACGCCAGGCGCATACTGTCATTTTTTTGTTTATCTCCATTATACAATGTTGACCTTCACACACTTCTAGAACTCGAAAAATCTCATAAATAGTGAAGAACAAAAGGAAAATCATCAATAGAACTCTGAACTCCTAAAAACCTAAAGAAAAATGTCATCTTTATGAAAAAACTCCAAAACCAAAACCCTAGATCTCAAAATCTTAGATCGACATTCTACCATTATGAAATGCTTCAATACTTCAAAGAATTATTAATTAGGAGTAGAGAAAGCATTTAATCAAAAAATATAAGAATAAAAACATGGATTTTACCTAGATCTGAGAAGGGGCTTGCGATGAAACTGGAGGAAAAGCTGCTTGAAATGAAGCGAATGAGGGAAGAACTCGGGATTTGGGATTTTTATATAAAGTCGACTCAACGCCAGCGTTGCGTATAACGTCCAACGTTATCATTTATTTCCTATTTGAATATTTTTTTGCCTATTCTTCCCTATACCTCTATATATATATATGCTTGCATATTATTTACACTTTTGTCACTGGAAAAATCAAATCACAAAAACAAAATTAAAAACCTTTTTAAAACTACCAAAAACATGCTTAAAAAGCCTTCAAAACATCTCAAATTTATCTCAAATTTCTACAATAAGAAGGCCTATATATATCCAGTCCATGTCAAAGAATTATTTTTCCATAACCTGAAGAAATAGTGGTCTATTTGGGCGTTAAGAAGTCAACGCCATGCGTTAGCTTCTTTGGCCCAATTTCCTTTCTGGTTTTTCTAAAATATTTATGGTATTATTCTCTTGCATATTTTATGTTTATTTCTCTGATTTGATTTTTTTGTTTTTTCTGGTTGTTTTATTCCAAAATACAAAAAATCAAATAATCCAAAAATGTTGAAAAATATGTTTTTGTTCTTCTTTTGTTTTAAATGTTCACAAAATTATGTTTTGACTATAAGACTTCACATGAGCATACTCTTAAAGTTCACAAAATACTCTTTTGTTTTAAATGTTCACAAAATAATCCAAACTCTTCAAAGTTTCATTACAAATGGTCAAAATTGATTAGGAATTTAGGCATACTCAAGAGATTTTCTTCAATGTCTAATTTTCATTTCAAGTTTCCTAAATATTATTTTATCTTGTCATGCCTTGACCTTAATCTTATTATGTGTAGTGAAATATTCTATAGAAAATTGTGTAAGATTGTCTAGCATGCATCTAAGTATGAGCAATGTTTTATTTTAATCAATGATTCATTCACTCACCATTTTGGTAATCTACATGTGCTCATAATCTTAGGCTTGCAAGATTGTGTAGTGTAATAGTTTTAACATATTAAGTTGTATGTCTAAATTACCTACAACTTCTTTCAAACAATAAATTTCTTGCACATATAAAAGTGTTATTTCAATATTGTTAGTGTTTGCAAAAACAAGTGAAATCGAAGACCTTTGGCCCAAAATTACAAAAAAATATGAAATAAAATGCCAAAGATAACTCCACTAAGCACTACTCACCCTCCTAATAAGTCTTAATGAGCATTGTGCGGTTGAGCACCTTGGAAAGAATTGTAAAGTGTCTTGATCAAACACATTTTCTTTATCACTTTTATTTGTACACCGGATCACTAAAAATAATTTTTTTTTATAAAAAAGCTTATGTGATCCCCAAGCAATACTTCGCTCCCTGATAAGTCTTAATGAGCATTGTGTGGGCGAAGCACCTTGGTAGTTGTACTCCTTACTGTGCTTTGAAATATTATTCAAAATTGATATGTGAAAGTAATTCTCAGATTACAATCTTAATATTGTTTTTTTACTATTCCATTACGTATGTCATGTATTTTGATTATATTATGTGTATAGTCTTATCAAAACACTATTTACACACATCATTATTTTTCATAAAGCTTCTACTCATAAGAATTGAATCCTAATGCAGTTACATGATTCTCTCAAAACTTAAGTAAAAGCACTAGATTGCAATGCATGATTTCTACAATATTTTCTTTACTTGAAATACGAATTAGTTACATTGTAGATATTATCTCTTTGAATATGTTAAATCATGCTTACCTATTAGTTGTGAAAAAGTTTTCAAGGATAATGCTCATTATATTTGAAAAGTGTAGAAATATTGTTGGAATTGTCAAACCATAACTAAAATAAATTGTTTTTGCTTATATTGGTTACCTTACTTTTTCGCATTATTGATTTGATCATGTATTTTTACCATGCTTATTCTTTAAGATCTCTTCTAAACTTGTATCTTTCAAACTCTTTTGTTGATTATTTTCTAATAAGTGGTAGAATGGCTTGGTAAAGTACATGGGATGTTATTACTCATGCTTATCATATTCTGTTTCCGTTGTGTTACTCTCTCTTATCTCGATTATGACTTACTTTATTTTCAACAAAAATCTTAATCCTCTCTTAGTTGTCCCAACTTTCACCTCCTTATCCTAGTTTTGTTTCACTCCACCCACTTTTTCTAATAACAAAAGGTGGAGAATAAAATGATAAATCTTAATGATTAAGGAGTAGGAGTCACTAGATTAAGGGTGAGCATAAATCTAGTAAATGAGAGCATACACAATGGGAGAACACTTAAATAGGGGGAGCACACATCTCTAAATATATTTTGATATTAAAATCACCTTTTAGTATAGTGTCATATCTTTTTATAAAAACACATATTTTATATCTAAATATGATTTATCTTAATTGGATTTGTTATTATCAAAAGTGGAAGATTGTTGGAACACAGTTTTTCGCATCCCTTTGGGTTAAGAATAACAAATCCTACTTGTATTTGATCTAGTTTGCCATTATGTTTTTAGCATGCAGGTTTGAACAAAAAATGACATTATGATGTTGTATTATTGGTCTGGACTTGCTCATAGGCTGAAAAGAAGAATGTGGTCTAACGCTAGGCGTTAGGACTTAACACCGACATTGACTTTCATTCCCGCTAAGATGAAAGTAACATGGAGGGAAGCTGTCGTGATTGCAGGAACATTTTGAGAATGATTTGACTTAACAACAAGCATTAGCCTCAACGCCAGTGTTAAGGTTGCTTAAAATGAATGTTTCTAAAGATGCAAAATCTCCTTCCTATTTTGAAGATGTGAGCCATCAAATTATTTCTATACAGAGTCAACGCCTGGCGTTAGCCTTAACACTGACATTAGTTTCCTGTCCTATAAATAGGTGGCTTTCATTCTCTTCAATGTTGATCTTTGTTGAGGCCTATTCCAGCACTCTGAAAAATACTTGAGGGCCGAAATTTTTAGACCACATCTCCCGTTTAAATTTGAAGAGAAGAATACAAAGGAGGATCGAATCAACGCTAATTCAATGTAAAGAAATGCACACTTTGACTTAACGATATTCAACGATTCTTCGTCATCCCCTTCAGAGTTCTTATTGGGAGTTTTACTTTTATATATTGTTGTAACTTTATCCTTTGTGATTGTTTAGTGAATTCACCACGGTTGTTGGCGACTAGGTCCGTGTGCAGCTTAGGGGGAATTCACTGTGGTTGTTGGCGACTAGGTCTAGGAGTTAGATCTAGGGGGTGCTCGAGGCCTTTCTGGGGATGGAAGGGCTAGAGAGGCTTGAGGTAGGATCTGGGGATAGATCGATTAAAGCCAACCGGTTCTTAGTGAGAAGAGTCGGTATAGAAAACCAAAGAATCTTTTATATTAGCCTTTGATTTCTAGTGTCATAGAAATTCATTTTTGTAATCAATTTTATAAATGATAAATCATGCCTTTTCTTATTTAATAAAATTGATTTCTTACTATTTGCTTTTGATTTAACTTACTTCATATAAAATATCAAAAGATTATCTTAAAATCATATAGTTTTCAAAAACCCTATTTCACCCCCCCGTCTAAGGGCGCCTAAAGATCCAACAAGGATTACTCTCTCTGGTGAACATATGCAATCTTGTCTCTCTAAAGCCATGGGGAGTTGGCTCCCAACCGATTCTATCAAAAAAAGGAGAAGGCTCCTCCACTTCAAAAACAACGGAAGGAGCAGGAGGGGCAGCAACAGGAGATGGAGGATAGACATAATCCTTTTGGAAATTTAGGGCTCGAGCTGGAGATCCCTAAGCTGTTGCCCTAAAGAAGGCTTGGCGAGCATCGAACTCCTCCCCATGATACCGTAGGGGAGCAGCAGGCTGAGGGGTCGCGTGGTTAGGAGCGTGACCTCTAGCCAGAGGATCAGGGGTCGTAACTTGATCAGTTTGAGGATGAAGTCTCTAGGAGATCGAAGAAAGAATCTGATTCAACGAATCTAACTGACGGGCAGTCTCACAGTGAGACTACTCGAGGTGAAGCTCAAAACAATGCTCAAGGGCTTCTAAAGAGCTCGCGACACATGACTAAGGGAGATCGCCGACGAACTGACTGAGCTAGATCTCGTTGTTTGACATTTCAGTTGTCCGCTGACTTCGCCTTGACACTCCGATCTGAAGGTTGCGTGTTTGTTATGCTGGCAGAAAAATTATACCTCCAAAACTCACACTTAGAAGAAATAGGGGAAGACTTTCGAGTGCAGGTTACTTGGGATGGAGGATGTCAGATAAGAGATCTCTGAGAGAAAAGTTGCTTCAATTGATCTCAAAGAAGGTTATAGGAGGGGGTCTAAAACAAGTAAGGGTGAGAGGAAGAAAATGTGACAAAAATCAAGACCGCTTACACAGGTTGTAAGCTGGTGGCTCGAAGCAAAAATCCCTTTTTTGGTACCCATACTCCTCTATTTATAGATGTGGAGGCTGCCCAAGTGGGCAGATCCAAAAATTACGGGTTGCTTGGGGTACAGGAGAACCGGGGCAGAGATAGGGGTGAAAATAACAAAAATGCAGAAAAACCCCAGACCGCGCAGTCTGGCGATCTCTTTGGAGCCTGGCCACCTATGCCTTGGGAAAATTGTTGGAGAGGAGATAGACGATATGGGCGGTCTCCCAAATTTGTGAGCGCTGAAATTGACCATTCTGAACGAAAAGGAGAGGTCGCAGGCTTCTAGGCAAACACTCAATAGAAGAGGAGCTGGAACAAACCATCAAAGGCGACGGAGAGTGACGAAGAACAGTCGATTCCAGAATGCTTCCATTGTCACAGATCTAGGCACAAGAAAAGAGAATGCCCAGAGCTACAAAAGGAAGAAAAGGAGATAAGAAGAGGGACAAAGGAAGGAAGAAATTGCTTAAAGCGTCAACATGGGATGATGCCGGTCCTGATGAGTCAAGCACTTCCGGTACAAGGATGAGGAAAATATGTTCCTCATGGGGAAGCATGACAATGAATCCGACGGCAAATCCAGTGTTCATAACAACACTGAGGTATGTTGGCATGCTAAGGATAGGGATAACGTGTGGTACTTGGACTATGGATGCTCCATGCACATGAAGGGAGATGTAGACAAATTCCTTAGCTTTGTGAAGAAGAAAGGAGGAATGGTGACCTTTGGAGATAATATCAAAGGATGTATTCTAGGTGTCAGCACCATATGTAACAATGTATTTTCTTTTTCAAATGTATTATCTGTAGATGGTCTAAAGCATAATTTGATTTCTATTAGTCAGTTATGTGATAAGGGCTTGAACGTTTTGTTTGAAACCTCTACGAACTCATGCAAAATTCTAGATGCAAAAATGAATACCGTGTTGCTCACACCACTTAGAAACCATAATGTCTATACCATTAAGTTTGAGGATTAATCCTCTTCTAATTTAAGATGCTTAGTAGCAAAAAATGAGGAGCTAGAACTTTGGCATCGGAGGCTCAGACATTCTGGGAGTAAATTAATAGTCAAACTATCAAAAGCAAAGCTAATCAGTGGTCTTCCATAACTAAATGGTAGTTTGACTTCATTAAGTACTCCATGAAAAAAGGCAAGTTCACTAAGACATCCTTCAAAAGCAAACATGACATTACCACTTCTAGACCACTTCAATTAATTCACATGGATCTTTTCGGTCCAATTAGTACATGTAGTCTAGGAGGTAAACTTTATACTTTTGTGATGATAGATGACTATTCACAATTATCTTGGATTGTCTTTTTAGCTTCCAAATCTGATACATTCTTTGAACTCTCTACCCTGTGCACTACATTACAAAACGAAATGGAACTAAAAATAAAATGCATAAGGTCAGATCAGGGGTGATTTGAGAATGAAAATCTTACAATTTTTTACAACAACTTACGAATTCGGCACGAGTTTTCTGCTCAACGCACTCCATAACAAAATGGAGTAGTGGAAAGGAAAAACCAGACACTGCAAGAATTGGCTCACATAATGCTAACCGAGTACAACTTGCCTCGATATTTTTGGGCTGAAGTGGTCAACACTGCATACTATATGATGAACTGGACCATGCTTCGCCCTATCTTAAAATGCACTCCATATGAGTTGTATTACGATAGAAAGTCGAATGTCTCATAATTTAGAGTCTTTGGTTGCTCATGTTTCATTTTAAACACCATGGATCATTTAGGAAAATTAAATGAAAAATCTGACCAAGGCATATTTGTAGGATACTCTACCACGAGTCATGCCTACAATGTATACAATATAAAAACCTCGATTGTTGAAGAATTGATTCATGTGCATTTTAATGAAAATACACAAATAGATTTTGCGGTTCTATGTTGCCTAGATTCCTCATTTCTCTAATTACACATATTTTTATATCTCACTCCTTGTTGAGTGATCTGAGAAATTTATCATTTAAATCATAGCTAGTGAATGTCCTTCCATATGTCTTTAGACCATTCACAATTTTGAAGAATTTATCATAGCACTCAGAAATGAAATCCTTCTTCTCTTTTCTAAAATCCTCATACTCCTAGTTAAGAAGACTTTTTATCATCCTTAACTTCAGCAATATCTTCCATATATACTAACAAAGAATCCCACATCTCCTTGGTTGTTTTATAGTGAACTAGATTATGGAAAGTAGAATCATCAATAGCACTAACCAAAATATTCTTGGCCCTCTTGTCCATGGTGGAAAGTACCATTTCATCTTTCGACATCTCAGAATATTTCTTAGGAACGGGGGCATCATTGTTGATAATAGATGATGTCATAGGAGTGCAAGGCCCTTCCTCTATGGTAGTGAAAATTATTGGTTCTAAAGCCTCCATAAAGAGCTTCAACCTCTCCTTCTAGATAACAAAATTCTCCTTCCTGCATATAGCTAACTTCATAGAGTCAAGTTCTTTATAATTCTCACCAGCAGACATTATTCTTGATCCTAAATGAACCCAATTAGATCTTATTCTATAGTTGTTATGCAAGTTAGAACTCATTCTCACTTTGATACTAATTGTTATTTTACTTTGGGTCTCCTAGATCACACCTAGAGGTCGTGAATAGTGTGATGGGTGCTTTTGGATTCTCTTTCTAGTTTTAGCAAGATGATAAAAAAATGCAAGCACAGAAAGCACATAAAGATTTATAGAGGTTCCCCAAGAATTCCTTGGGTATTCCTCTCTCCACACCACCTATCTAGCAATGTGCTAGACTAGATAAACTCCTCCAAATCTCAGTCTTCTTCTTTAAGACTTACACTTAGGCCACCATGGCCCTACGTCAACCTCTACAACAAGAGATCTACACTTAGATCTTTTCCAAGATCCTACACTCAGATTCCCAAAGGAATCCTACAGTAAACACAGATTCTCACAAGAATCCTACCACTCAGATCCAAAGAATCCTACAGCTCAAGCTCCAAGTCCCGTACAACTCAGGCTTACACCAAAGCCCTACAACTCAGATCTTAAAAAATCCTACAGTAACAATTTATAATTTCACTGTTTGCAATACAACTTAGACTCAAAAGATGAATAAGTAAATAAACTTGAGTCTTTTGTAGAAGAACAATAGAGAGACTTCTTCTTCCTTGATCAGATCTTAGAAATAATCTTCTTTAAGAATTTGATCTTGATCAAATCAACTTTCTTGCATAATAAAAACTTCTTACTCAGATAGATAATCTTCGGGGAGAATTTGAATTGCTGAGTAATACTTGAGCAATATGATGAGTCAGATCTTGATTGTACAGGCTCTGAAGTTCTTCCAAGAATACTGAAGAACAAATAGTAGCAACACCTTAGGGTTCTTCCTTGAGAAATTTTCTTGGTCCCTCCAATGGATTTGCATTCTCATTCAGGTTGCAAATGATTCACAAAAGCTTCAGATGGAATGTAAGAATGAATAATAATGATATTGTCTGAATTGTGAGTCCTTGAGGCCTTTTTAAAGAAACATATGTCAATGGCTAGGAGTCAAGAAAGATTTATTTAATTAAGACCTTCCAGAATAAATCCCCTAATTGACGCATCAGATGGTGGATTTCAAATTGAAATTTAAGCTAGTGCATAATTCTCGGCTTTCTTCCCACACATAACATATATAGAAATCTTCTGGACGATATACACTTTGAGATGATACAAGCCTTCTAGATGATACAGGCCTTCTGGATGATATAAGCCTTCTGGTCGATACAAAACTTCTGGATGATACAGGCCTTCTAGACGATACAAGCCTTCTAGACGATTCAACTCTTCTAGATGACACAACTACTCTAGATGAATTTGGACTTAGCCAATATTAAAAGAAAAATCATATCTGGCTGATGTGGCCATGATCTTGTCGATATATAAATTTGTTGTCGAGATTATCTAGTCGATACAGTTGTGGTCTAGACGACATAGAATTCTTGTCGTCTTAATCATCTAGTCATTATTTTCCTCAGCCGATTTTAGGCTTAATCCAACATATTGGCTATCTTTGCAGCTTCATTTCCAAACCTTTTCTAAATGACTTTTCCTTGCTAGTGACAAGTCTAATATAGTGTTAGGGCATAAGTCAACATGTGCTTTGCACCATGAGGGATTACATAGGCAAAATAATGTTTGAATGACCATAAGCCTAACCATACGTTATCCATGTACTTTTGTTATACCAGTCACATCAAACTAGAACAACGCATCAAATACATGATGTGTTTATTGTTATATTGAGGGCTTCTTCAAATCAGGAATCTTATGGTTAATATTCCTAACAATGAGCATCCCCATTTTTGACTTAATGCAGTTGTGAAGTCAAGAATTCCTTAGTAATGGGAACATGTGTGGAGGGATGAGCAGGTAAAGAAAATGATACTGAGAGGTCTGAGATTTCTTTTTGTAGATAATCTCATCAATTGTTGAAGTGGAAAGACAATTCATACAATTTTACAAATATGATTGAAGATAAAGATTCAAAGATAGGGGTGAAAAAAGCATAAATAGATGTAGTAGTAGCTGGGATGGAAGGACAAATAAGTGAGGGAGAAAATGGAAGAGATGCATGTAGAATATCTTTAGGAGGAAGAGAAGGTGAAGAGACAGAAGAAGAGACGGGAATTGGTGGATGTGAGAAATATGGAGGAGAGGTAAAACATCATGAGTGTAAAAATGAGTAGTAGAATGGGATGATAGGGATATAGGGTAAGAGGGATTAAGAATAGGAGAAGAATTGAATCTGGGTATAGACCTATCTAGTGTATGAAAAGAACAGAAGATTATATCTTATTTGCAGGAATATGTGTTCCACTGGAGGTGCACGAGGAAGGATATGAGTGGTGAAAAATAAGATAGACTTAATATTCTCCCATAATGAAGAGTTGGGAGGAAATGCTTATTTTGAAGAAGTCGAAGGATAACTTTTTCTCCAATCAATTTTCTTGCGCAAGATTAGAACGCCATAAGATTTAATTGTGTGTCATTGTCTTGCACAAGAAAACTTTACCAACTAGATAGGCAAGGAATCTATATTCTTCAATAACATAATTTCTCTTCATGTTGGTAGATTTCTTACCATAGAAATGCATTATTGATAAATCTTGAGTCAATGCATTGTCTGTCACAGGGTCTTTAACAACATTCTGATCTAACTCAAATGTTGTCGCCATGGGAACACATGTAAGAAATCTTGAAGAGAAACAAAAGTAAGAGAGCATGGGAAGTTGAAGGGTTATTTGAACAGAGAATGTGTGGACAAAAATTTATTATCGCCCATTTTGTTATTGTTGTAACCTAATTGCATTCTTGGAGAACAAGTCTTAGTATGCATTTGCAGGTACTCGACATTTAAGGCACCAATAACATATGATGAGTGGAATTCTACATACGTTGAGTTCAACCAAGTTTTTTTAATTTCCCTTAGGATTACATCTATATCCATCTAGCATTCCCAAAACATGAATGAAATATGTGTGCATCACTTCATCAAGAGGTTTTGTAAAGACATTAGCCTTTTGATCTTCAGTGGAAACAAATTCCAAGGAAAATTTTCCTTTGTCCACATTATCTCTAATGAAATGATGCATTGTCTCAATATGATTTGCTTTACTAGTAAAACAATATTTAATGCTATTGAAATGGCACTTGTTATATCATATAAATTGAGAGTTTTAGAATATTTACAACCATAATCCAGTAATTTATTATGCATTCATAGAAGTTGTGAACAACAACTTCCAGCTGAGTTGTATTCATCTTTAGATGTGGATGTAGATATTGAAGTATATACTTGCTGAACTATGGAATTATTATATCCCTAGGGAATTGGTGTATTCATGTTGTGCTTTTCCTATCTACTCGACATCTGAAAATTTAATTAGCTCAAAAGCAGACTCTCTAGGATACCATTGACTAAGCTCAAGTGTTCCCTTGAGGTATCTCAGGATACTTTTAACATGACACAAATGAAATTCCTTTAGGTTCACCTGATATATAACACTTACACATGTAGAAAACATTAAATCAAGTTTACTATGAAACATAAGAGTGAACCTATAATAGCCATGTTGATCTTTTGATCTATAAGTTTTTCACACTCACTCTGATTAAAAAAATTTCATCACCTTGTCTCACATGTAGATCTAGGAAATGTATGACATCTCCCCCATACTACACATTTCAAATGTACTTTATACTAAATTAGCAAATCTTTGCAAAGTTTGTCATCAGTAGAACTAAATATAACATCTTCAACATATATTTGCAGTAGGAGTAGCTTGCCCTTATGCTTCCTAATGAAAAAGTTATGGATTCTCAAGAAGAAGAACTAACAAGATCTCATATTAAGCTCTTAGAGCTTTATTGAGACCATATAAAGCCTTATCTAATTTGTATATAAAAGAAGAAAAATTAGGATTATAAAAAGCTCTATGGTTTTTCTTATAACTTTTGTATATGGTTCTCTAGCAGTTGCATAAAGGTTTTGACTTCTTTAAATCTTTGTAGTATTTCTTGCATGAAATCGGAAAGAAAATTCTCATGCCCTTTTACCTCCAATAAAAGAAGAAGAAAGTATCATCCATACAATATTCTTTAATCTTGGTTCTAAGATCAAGTGAATATATCCAAAATACATACACAAATAATAATTAATACAATCAAACAACACATGTTGAATGAATTGGGATCTATACCACATAAAGGGGGGTGAATAGGTATTACCACTTTTTTTTTATTTTAGCAACAGATTAAAAAAATTAAGCACAAGAGAAAGCAACCACATCACAGAGAGCACATATATTTATAGTGGTTCCCCAAGATGGGTACGTCCATTTTCCACATGCGCCTATCTAGCAGTGTGCTAGCTTCAGCAAAAATCCTTCAAACTTAGATCTACTACCAAAGATCTTACACCTCAAAGTACAGAACTCCTACCTCAATAACAACAGCAAGTTCCCTACCTCAGATCCCAAATATAGGATCCTTCAACTCAAAGTACACAACTCCTACAACTCAGATTCAACCTTGAATCCTACCTCAGACTCACATAGAACCCTACACTCAGATCTCAAAGAGGTCCTACAATAAAAAATTCAGTTTTGTTTATATCAATACAAATAGACTCAAGAAAATGTTTCTTATAAGGATTGAGTCTTCTTAGGCTTCTAAGCAGATAGTCTTCACTGGTTCAGCCAATATCTTGATTGAATCTTCTTTTAGATAGACTAGCCTTGAGTTCTGAGAACTTCTTTACTTTGAAATGATTGTGGATGAAGAACTTGAGGCAACCTAGGAGAACTGGATGATTCTTGAATAAATCTCCTTCAACTTCTTCTTCTCAGACTTTAAAGATCTTGTCAGTAACCTTTTGATTTTTAATGAGAGCATTATTCTATTGCATCCAACACTTAGAATGTTCAGAAGATCTATGATTCTTACGATTAGGATTACGATTAGGATTTGCATCTCATATCTTATTAGTAGTTATATGAGAGTCAACCCTTAACAGTCGAAATTAAGAATACTTATGTTAGATATACTTTTCCTTAAAGGTCTGATTTGATTGGCGCAATCGGCGTCGACAATCTTTGAATTTCTTCAACTTTGAATTATCTAGATGATATTCATGTCGTCTCGATGACATTTCATTTCGTCTTAACAACAATTCACCTCTTCAAGCCAATCCTTTCTCTTTTCGATGTTACTTCGATATTAGATCAATGAAACTTTAGTCGTGACAATATTGCTTCTTCTCGATGATATATGTGATATTCACACCGATATTTAGACTTCAACATGATCTCTGTCTTCAGGAAGAATGCTTCATCTTATCAACATGATATTTATACCTCGTCAGAATGATAAGACGCAACTCTTAGATCTTGAGCTTGTTTTGTCAATGTGGGAGCCATATCTACACGATATGGACTTAATTATTCTCAACTCAACATGCTTCAAAATTATCGTGTAGGCTTCTCGATGACAATTTACTTGTTCTCAACGATAATTGACTTAGAGTAATTTCATCTTCAATGAAGGGCTTCCAAACGATATTCCTTTTATCTCCATGATCTTTACTTAGCATGAGACCTTCTCTATGAAGATTTATAGTCATCAACATGATGTGTATATACTCCAGCTCTGTCAAGACGATAACCATCTTGTTGATCTTATTCAAGATGATATTTGTATAACTGATCCCTGTCAAAGTGATATTGTCTTGAACTATATATTATCAAGACAATATATAAGAGCTTGAACTGCTTTTCCTTGTCAAGACAGTTTGTTAAGATTGAATGTCTTCAAAATGATGTTTGGATGGTCTCGACGATATTTCCAACTTATCAAAATATTATTGTACTTAAAATAATTCAACGAATTAATTAAGTAACCCTTGAACACCTAAATCACTGAAAATGATTTATATGATTTCATAATGATCGTACACATACCAAACCAGATGATCATCAAATACAAAATGTCTTTATCCTTAACTTGAGGACATCTTCAAATCAGGAACATTGTGGGCAAGGTCCCAAACAATCTCCTCCTATTTTAAGAAGTCAGAATCTCAATCAATGATAAATTACACATAAGAGATAATAATCAAGAATTTGACAGATAATGAAGATTGACAAAATAATTCAAAAACATCCAAAATTGTATTATAGGTTTCAGTCAAATGTTTTAACAACAACTAAACTACATTTGCATTTAGCCCATTTGCATCTAATCTTTTAAGAGCTCTTCTTCTTTCCTTCTACTTTCTCCTCTTGGCAGCCATCTTTTCATTTGACAATCTCTACTTTCTCTGACTTGACTCAACTTCCAGCTGTGCAATTCCAGAAGTATGCTCGGTATATGGACTAATAGATCTTTGAGGCTTTGAAGGTTGTACAGGTTCATACACTATGGGATTGATTCCCCCCCCCCCCCCCCCAAGGAGTGATGAAGTTCATTTACTATTCACAGGGCTTGATCGCCTCCAGTCTTCTCCCTCTTTCTGACTTCTTTAACTTTGATTTTCTTAATGACATTTGTGCATGATTCCAGCTTCTTAGATAGAGTGTCATTGGTGAACTCTTGAGTGTTCACACACATGTTCATGATTACTTTTTGACTGTCAGTTATTCTTTTGGTGATCCAATCAACTGCACTTTCCAAGTCCTTGTGGACAGCCAACCTAGTGAAGGTTGCTTCCTCAACCTCTAGAGTAAGGAGCTTAGTTTGAGACTCCCCCTTAATAGCAGCAGCGTCTTGTTTCAAATACTCCGCATCTTGGGCTGAGAACTCCCTTAGAGTCTCCCCTCAATTGGAACACCCCTTTCAGCAATAATGGTAGTTTGTGTAACAACTTCACTTATAATTTCTTCAGGATCTATCTCATCCATGGTAGTAGGTTCATCATACTTTGGCACTTCAGGAAATAAAGGCTCTCCCAATGGTTCTGATACTTGTTCAGAAGCAATTCTTTGAATTCCCCCCCCTCAATGTTTGCAGGGTTTGGGTCAACTACAGGCTCACTGTTCTCAGATGAGCTTTCTTCTGAGCTAGCTTATGACTCAACAAGATGAACTTGTCATTGTTATGGGTGTACCCCATACGGTTGTTTAGGGTTTATGACAAATATAATTTGTATCGTAGTTTTAAACATTTGACTTATTTATATATCCTATTTTAGAATGCCAAGACGCGCGTACCTGGGTGCGTATACTTAGGAAATGTATCAAAGATTCAACGGATGTGTTGAAGGATCCAATATATGCTAATATTTGTGTGTTAAAAGTTCATCACGATGACACAGATTTTATGTTAGTTTGAAAATCCATTGACAAGACCTCTATGTCGTTTTGAATGCTCGTCGTCAGAGATAAAACATAGAAAGTTTCCTGCATTTTCACATAGAATTCTTGCAAGTACATTGTTAACATCCACATCCACAATACTTGATAGATATGAGCATCTTAACATGATGTAACAATATTAAAAACATGTGAACATTAATACACTTATTTTAGATTTAGCATGTTAAGCTCAAATTTAAAGAAATTGAATTTTGCTTCATCAAGAGGCTTTGTAAAGATATCTGCCACTTGTTTATCAGTGGGGACATACTCAAGACAGATATATTCCTTTATAATATGATCCATGATGAAATGGTACCATAATTCAATAGGCTTAGTCCTACTTTGTGATACAATGTTCTTAGCAATTGAAATTGCACTTGATGAGTCACAATACATTGTTGTTTTGTTGATCTTGATATTGTAGTCCTCCAGCTGATGTTGTATCCAAAGTAGTTGTGCACAACAACTTCCTGCTGAGATGTATTCTGACTCAGCAATTGAAATGGATGCACAGGTTTGCATCTTGCTCCTCCATGAGATTAGTCTCTTGCCCAAGAATTGGCATGTGTTTGAAGTGCTTTTTATATCCTCTTTGGATCCTACATAATCTGCATTTGAGTACCCAATCAGTTCAAAATCATTACTCCTAGGGCACCATATGCCAAGATTAGATGTGCCAATAGGTATCTTAAGATCCTTTGTGTAGAGGAATAGTGACATTCCTTAGGGTTCACCCGATATCTAGCACATACATATGTAAAAAAACATTATATCTGGCATACTAGCAGTCAAGGAGAGCAGGGAGCCAATAATACATATGTGCATGGTTTCATCAAAAGTTTTCCCTTTCTCATCCTTGTCCAGAGATACATTTAATCCCATGGGAGTCCACATTGTGGAGGCACTCTCCATTCCAAACTTCTTTATAAACTGTTGGATCTACTGGCGCCCTTACATGGGGTGAATAAGGGTTTTTAATATTTCAAGACTAAATAGGAATATTCTTGTTAATTAAAGTAGTTTCGGGATATTTAATAGAAATACTTTATTCCAACTTTGCAGAAAAGATTATATCGAAAGTTACTTTTGAAAAGGAGGAATTCAAACTTTCTTTTATACCGCCAGGCGCTAGCTCACATAGAATGAAATCCTTGAGTTATAAAACACTAATGAACCTTGAAATATATTCTAAGTATAAACTTTGATAGAAAATATTATTTAAAACATTTATGAAGAAGAAATAAAATCCAATTAGTGAACAACAAAGAGACATGATTTTATTTCATATAACTTTGATTACAAAATGTTTGGTCTCTATGACACTAAAAATCAAGGAAATAATGAAAAATCCTTTTTCATTTTCTATACCAATCCTTCTCCCAAGGACCGATTGGCTCTCGCCTATCTCTCCCCTGATGAAGCCTCGAGCTGCCCCTAGATCTAAACCCTGACCTAGTAGACAACACACGTGGCGAATTCCCCCTTACACAAGGACATAGTCTCCAACACGGGCAAATTCTCCCTAAGACACGCATGGACCAAGTCGCCAACATTGTTGAATTTCTCTTTGGGTAAACAAAAGAAAATACAAGATGAAGTAAAAAAAAATCCCTTTAAAGATTTCTGAAGCAGATAGTGAAGGAACACAAAAGATCAACGTTGTCGATCCTATCGTTCATCGCGTTGAATAAGCGCGGTGAATCCTCCTTCACAAATACTCCTTTTGATCTTGAAGTTGTATATGGGAGTGCTCTCCAATGTCTAAAATAAGGTCCCTCACAGAGTGATCGGCGTGGTAGAGTTAGGCTCCCTCAAACAGCAACGAGAGCATTGAAAATTGCCTTTACATAGATTAAGACCTCTACCGCCAACGGTATTGATTACGCCTGGTGGTAACACTTAGGCAATATTTTGAGTGAGAGAATCTTAAATCTTAGAAGGAGATTCTACGCTTTAGGAAATATTTTATTTTAGGCAATACTAACGCCTGACATTAGCGATACCGCCCAGCGGTAGTATCCTTCCATATGTGCTTCCATATTCCATGTCATCTTGACCAGCATCCATATCATCGCGAAGGCTTCAGGTCATCAAGACTAGCATCCATATCATTGTGAAGGCTCCATTCATCGAGAACAACATCCATATTTTCATGAAGGCTCCATGTCGTTTAGATGCTAATGCCAACATTAGAGCTAATGCCACGCGTTAGTCTGGAAGACTCCATGTTGAATAGAAGACTCCATGTCGACTAGACCAACATCTGACACGGGGACAATATCGTCGAGACACTAACGCTAGCGTTAGAGCTAACACCACGCATTAGTGGTCACTTTTCATCTTTGTCCTAGATTAGTGCCCTCATTCAGCTTGTGGTATCCTAGTGTCATACATGTGAGTTCCTGTAGGCTATAAACACCAAAAAATATTGATCAAATACAATATGTGATTTGTTTTTCTCAAACCAAAGAGGTGTGTAAAACCATGTTCCAACAATCTCCTTTGTTTGATAATAACAAATCCACTAATGAGAAATCAGATAATTTAAATTGTGTTTATAGAGTAGTGATGACACAAGGAATTTTTGCGTTCATAATTTATGCACTCCCCCTACGTAAGTGCTCCCATATATTTCTAAGAGTATTCTCCCCCTTAATCTTTAAATTCATTCTCCCCCTAAATCTTTGGATTTATTCTCCCCCTTTATCTTAAGATTTCTCAATTTAAGAGTTCTCAATTTATTCTCCCCCTTTTGCTATTAGCAAAAGTGGGTGGAGGTAAAATCTGACATATATTGGAGAAATACTTATTTTTAAGAAGATATGCATGATCAAGCAAGAGTAGGAGACACAACGGAAAAATTTGAGTAAACATTTAGACTATGACCTTTACAAAAAATAGTAATGCCACTTGTTGAAAGATACATATGAAGATGTATGAAATATGAATCCAAGTGATTAAAAATTTAATATTGTTGTAAACAAGTACAAACATGATTTAACATATTAAGTAAAGATAAGCAACAACAATGTACTAAATTTGTATTTCAAGTAAACAGGAAGCATTGTAGCGGTCATGCTTGTAATTTTGTGCATTTATTTACGTTTGTAGAAAATAATGTAGATATGCATTAGGATCCAATTCTCATGACTTAAAGTTGTATATAAGACAATGATGTGTACAAATAGTGTTTGATAAAAGTATACAAGTTGGTTAATCAAAACACATGACATGTATAATGAAATAAACAAAACATTATCAAAAATGCATTCCTAGAATTTCTTCTTCCCATAAGCTATTTTGTTTTCAATGCACATATAATAGAGTACAACTACCAAGGTGCTTTGCACACACAATGCTCATTAAGACTTATCATGGAGTGAAGTAGTGCTCAGTGGATCACATAAGAGTTTATTTTGAATGTATTTTTGTGATCCATTGTACAAAAAAGAAGTGGCGTATATATGTGTTTGCATAAGACACTTTACAATTCTCTTTAAGGTGCTTAACCTCACAATGCTCATTAAGACTTATCAGGAGGGTGCGTATTGCTTGGTTGAGCTATCTTTGTCATTTATTCATTTGAATTTTAGTTTAGTGAGAAAGGTCTCTGAATTCACTTTTTTTTGCAAACATATAGTTTTGATTTTTGAACACACTTCTCAAGAGAAATAGGTGCATGAAAGAATTTTCATTTTAATGCGATGTAGGTAATCTAATCATACATCACAATTATGTTAATTTATTACATTACACAATCATGCAAGAGTATGATTAAAGACACGTAGGTTATCAAAGATGTGAGTGAATAAATCATTATCAAACATAAAACATTACTCATACTTAGAGGCATTCTAATAAATCCTACACATATTTTCTATAATCAATTTCATTGCACAATACAAGATAATATTCAAGGCATGACAAAACAAAACAATGTTGTAAGAAACTTGAAGTTTAAATTTAACATTGTATTGAATCTTTAAAAATATATCTGGTCATCCTTGAATATAGCAATGAAAATTTAGCAGTTTTTATGATTTTTTTATTTTCATAAAAATACAAAATAACAATATCAAGAAAATCATATTTTTTGTGTTTTGAATTTGTTTTGTAATTTTATATTTGATTTTTGAACTATTTTCAACATAAATAAATTTCTGAAAAACAAATAAGTATATTAAGAGCTCATCAGTATAATGATCTTCTATGCCAGAAGAAATATAAAAAGGAAATAAAATTTATATTTAATGCTGCTACCGGCGCTAGATACTACCGCTAGGCGTTAACATACATAAACTTGTTTTTGGCTAAGAAAACATGGTTTTGATAATTTTTCGTTCTAATTTTTAGATTCCTGTTTTCTTAAGATAGGGGACACCAATTTCGGCAAAGAGTTTTGAAAAATAATGAAAAATTTGTAGATATAATATTTTTGTCCTAAGGTGTCAAAAAAATTGTTATTTTTTTCAAAAATACTTGTGTTTTTCAAAATCATGAAAGCTCAAAAAGATAAATATGCAAACACAAGATAACATGTTCGAACAAACCAAATATGCATGAATTAGATGATTATAAAGTGTAAAATAATGTTCATACAATGAGAGTAACATAAGTATGTCCTAGATTAACACTAGCCCAACTATATGTAAACACGCTAGCCCTGTACTAAGTGATGGATGGGCATAAGGAGCTGCACACATGTCATAGGTTGGTATATGAGTCCCATATACACACAAAATAAATTGCTCAACCTAGCACTCTTTCCCCCTAGTGCCTCGCAAGGCCCCACTGAAACCCTCCCCAATTAAGGACAAGATATGACCTACAGGTTAGGACCTCTAATACATACAATCCTACTCCCCTGCTATTGAGACGCATGATATGGGTAAGTGATCATAGACATACTACAAGTTTAATCCTAAATATCTATTCACATTCTATGGTTTATTTTATGCATAATTTTTGAAATGATTAAACCCAAATTATCATGAATTTCAAATTTTAATTTTTCGACCTTTTAAATTTGTATAAAATTATTATGATATTCCAAGCATAAACACTAAATTGAACATTTACTAAAGGGTTATGCTATGATGAGGAGTTTGGATGCTAGTTATGATAATGTTCAATATATAAATTTAATTTGTATGTATTATTATGATATTCCTAGCATAACATTATAATGATATTCCTAGTATAAACACTAAATTGAACATTTACTAAAGGGTTATGCTCTTATGATGAGTTTGGATGCTAGTTATGATAATGTTCAATATATAAATTTAGTTTGCATGTATTGTAACATAAAGATTTAATCTAAATAGACCAATAATGAAGTGATTAAGTTTTTGATTTAATTCTAGGGTCTAAATAAAAGTGAGATACATACATGAAAGTGCACAGTTAACCACACTAGAATTCTCTAGAGGGGGTGAATAGAGATTTAAAAATACTTTGTGCAAAGTTAACAAATATATATATATGTGTGTGTGTAATAATCACAGATTTAAGCTTCCCACACACACCAACAAGAATTAAGCAAATAAAGAAAATAACAGCAAAAAGGAAAATCACAACACAACACAAAGAAATTAGTGGTTCTCCAAACTTTGGGTAGTCCACTCTTCTACCCCCTTGGTATGAATTCACTATCTTGTACTGAGTCTTTTGATAAGGAGACTCTTAGAACCAGCCTGAGTCTTTTGATAAGGAGACTCTTAGAACCACTACAATTGAATTTTTTTTGAAGAGAGATTCTAAAAACTCTTTTACACAGTTAGAAAATGAAATGAGAATACGAAGAAGAAGTAGAAGAAGTAATTGAAATAAGAAAGAATCTTCTTCTTAGTAAGAAAATTAGAAGCACAAGAAATAGTGAATGAAATCTCTCTTCTATAGTGAGAAGGAGATTGTAGGCCTTTTTTCTCTTTCAATGAGAGCTATCAGAGATTGCAGCAATATGGCTTCAGAAAGAGAAGAGGAAGAAGGCTTGTTGTTTGCTTCAGCACACTATCACTTCTCTCAGTTTTTCTCACTTTTCTCTTGGGAGCTTTTCCTCTATTTCAAATGTATGGAGTGGATCACTTGTCATTCTTCTCTGCCGACTTCCCTCTTATTTATAGCTCTGTTTATTCAAAGAATACTATAGGAGAATAATCAATTAGCAGTCAGAGAAATAGTAAGAGAGAAAAGATTTCATAATCAATATTTCTGTAGAAGGAAAGAGATCATTCTGATTTCAAATAATATCCATAATAAACTTAATCAATTTAGCCAAGAATCAATTAGAAGGAAAGACTGATTCAGAACGGCTATAAAAGAATAATATAATTCCATAAGAATCAGATCTACAGAAAGAAGGAAAGAGATCTGGCGCGTTTTGAATTTGACATAGGAATCGACGTGCGTCGATTACTATTTGACGGAAGCGTCGATTTCAGACTGGATGGACGTCGAGAGGAGAATATGGAAGGTGCGTCGACTAAGGTACGTCGATTTCACTAGATGCGTCGACTAAAAGTCAGAGTTACGTCGACATAGGTTACGTCGAATTTTGTTTGGAGTTACTTCGACTCATTCTGAGAGGAACGTCGACTACACTTCGACGTCGCGTCGAATACTATTCGACGCATATTTACTTAGACTAATTTTTCATTCTTAGAATTTATATTCTACTCATTTTTAGGGGTTAAGATAAATCATTTCCCCAACAATCTCCCCTTATTTGTCTTAACCCTACTCAGGGAGAAATTGTATCAGCTTTTAATCAACACAGCAAGGCATTTATATAGAAAAGAAATGACTTCATAAACAGTATTTAAGCATGGAGGAAAGAGTATATCAACATTGTTCAACACATCACTCAGGAGGGGTAGGAGGAGTTTTTCTTTTCCTAGTGAATACTAAAGTTTTTAGAGAAGTGGGTTGCTCCTTCTCAGTAACAGGTGATTCACTCAGCTCCCCCTGAGTCACAGCAGTTTGGTCCCCCTGAGATGGAACTTCCTTTTCTTTTACTTCTGCCTCTTCAGTTTCTTTCTCAGCTCCAGCTCCAGCTTCATTTGGCTCCCCCTGAGCTTCAGCTTCTTTTTCAACATTAGTTTCCTTTTCAACTTCTCTCTCTGCTCTGCTAGCCTCCCCTTGAAAGAGAACTACTTGTTGTGTAGCTTCTCTTGCTATAGAGAGTACATCTGTTATCTGGTCCTCAGTATGTAGCTCTGGTACTAATTCATTCCCAATTTTCTTAAGCAGTGCAAGACTATCAGATTTTGAAGTAGGAAGGGACTTGTGTGAGAGAGATTTGTGACTTGAGAGCTGCTCTTCATCTAATTTCTCCCCCTTCTTGACCTTCTTAGCCAAGGAGGTTAAGAAAGACTTGGTCACTTTAGAGGAAGAGACAGAGGACTTCAAGCTTTGCACAGAGGCATTGACCCCATCTATTTGGGTTTGCATGTGCATGATGGAGGAGTGAAGTTAGGAGCAGTGTCCATCCAGCATTTCTTGAAATTTTTGGGCTGCTGACTGGATACACTGGGTGATGAGAGTTTTAGTGGATGGAGATGGTTCAAGGTGTGTTGGAGTAGGAGATAATGGCAGAGGTGGAGGTGGAGGTGGAGGTGGAGGTGATGAAGGTGGAGAGAGGACTGTATCATTGTGATGAAGTGTGTTTGATGGAGGAGGTGAAGGAATAGAGGAGGGTTGAGCAAGTGATTGAATTGGTAGTTGTGAAGGTGTAGGTAAGATGCGAGGTGTGAGGGTAGTAGAAGCTATAAGTGTGGATGATGTTGGTAGAGAGGAGATGTCTGTATGTTGAGGAGGAGGGGAAGATGGATGCACAGGAGAATTAGGAGGAGAGGGAGTCCTTTCAGGAATGGAGCCAGGCTTGGGGATTTGCCTGGTCCATTTTGAGAAGAGGGCTATGGACATCCTTTTTCCAGGAGGAATGGGAATTCCTTTTGACCTACATAGGTCAGGGAAGGAGTGGAGGAGTACCTGACTCATGATCCTCATATAGGCATTCTCTTTGTGAGAATATTTGTAGCGTATCATTTTTAGTAAGCAGCTGGCCCAGTCAACCTTCTTTTTCAACACAAGGGCCCCCATGATGTTCAGTTGCTGCTTGGGCACTGCATCATGGGCAGAGATTTTGCATAGTAAAACTTTTCCTACTATGTCTGCCAATAGCCTATATTCATCAGAAAAATCTATTTTCTTCAGGTGGAATTGTCTATCTTTGGAGAACTTTATGGTGATTAACAGACTTTTGATTTCCTCAGGGGTGAGTTCCACAGGTTCATCACCTGATAAGGGAATGATGATGGAGATTTATTTAGTTATTTTTAGAAAAAAATTTGCTTCCCCTTTTTGATTTGAACAAGGATAGTGTTGGTATGTACCTGATGGAAGATCAAAAGTGTCCCTAAGGTGTTCTGCAGAGATTGAGACAGGTGTCTCATAGAGTGTTCCTGTGATCTCTCCTTGCTCAGATATCTGAACATGATTCATTAACTCAGTGAGTTTTGTCTCTAGTAGTTTGCATCTTGTGGAAATGAGTTTGTCTAAACCAGCTTCAGTGAAGAGAGCTATGATGCTCTTATAGTTTTCGGCGGCGGCTTGGAAGGATTCAAGATCAATATCGAAACCAGAGTTGATCTTGGGAGCCATTTAGGTCAGTGAGAGAGAGGAAGAGATGGCTGGACTATGAAATGAGAAGGGTGAGAGATGCAAGGAGCGTGCTGAATTTTAAATAAAGAGTCTATTTAAGTCAGGTAAAACGTCGACATGAGACACAACTCGAGGTTTATTCGGTACAACAGTAGATGTGACCGAAAATATTTTAGTATTGCCGCTCTTTTTCATGAATTCGACGTTACGTCGAGTGGAAGTTGATGCATGCATCGGAGCTGAGATGACAGGGTTCCCTATCGACGTATGCGTTGATATGAGTCGACGCATACGTCAAGTTTATTAATCATTTTTAGTTATCGACGATGCGTCGATTAAGGAATCGACTTGATTTTTACTTTGTCTGAAAATTTCAGGTTTTTCTTGAGAGATTATTTCTTCCTAATCCTAAGGTTTTCTAAGTCACCCTTGGACTAATTTTATAAACAATTGTATTGATTGTGCCAACATTGTTTGGCAGTGTGACCAATTTTATTACAGATATAACACCTAAATGTCTTTAGATTATGGGAATTTAAGTTTAGAGAGGGATAGAGATGTTGATTAGGATAGAGTTGTTGATTAGGATAAAAGTTTTGATTAAGATAAGAGTTTTGATTAGGATAGAAGTTTTGATCAGGATGAAAGTTTTGATTAGGATAGAAATGTTGATCAGGATGAAAGGGTCCTGAATGGGGTTAAGATAGAAAGTTTTTGAAGAATAGCTATGTCCTGTATTTAAGTTGCTCTGAGGTTTTATGCGTCGATATCTATTCGACGTATGTTGAGAGTTGCGTCGATTTATATTCGGCGCTTTCTCTAGATTGAATTGATCTGGAATCGATGCATGGAAATAGTTACGTCGATTGTAAGTTGACGTACTTTTATTCATGTGTCGATTTGAGGTTGAAGCATCTGAGAGATTGCGTCGAGTATGATCCGACGTACTATCATTCATGCGTCGATATGAAGTCGACGCAATTTTATCTTCACAGATTTTATTTTTTCCTTTTTCTGATTGGAGTTTTGTTTCTTTATAACTTGTTTCTTTTGACATAGTTGCCTTCTCAGAGGTAGTTTGAGAGTCTTCTTCTGAATGGTATGATGATGATTCATTAAGGTGGTTTATCTCTTTGAAGGTGAAGTCTTCTTCTTTATTCTGTAAGTCTTCTTCTAAGTTTGTTGATTTTATGGGTTTAATAAATTTAACAGGGCTCATCCAAGCAGGTTTGGTAGATGGTATTGAACTGGTTGAAGGATCAGCCCCTAGCCCCAAATTCTTATATCTGATTGTTTGTTTTTCAGTGATTTCTTTAAGTGTTTGGCTTCTGACTTTTATAGATTCTTCAAAAGCTTTTGCCTGGGATACCTTATTCTTAAGGAGTTGATTTTCTATTTTAGCACTATTTATTTTCTTTTCTGTTTTATAGATTTTACACCTCAGTTCATAATTTTTTGAACATGTATCTTCTATTTTTCTCATATTAATTTGTTCTTTTAGATCCTTAATTTCTTATTTAGCTTTTAGTTGATCTAAACAGAGTCTTTCAAAATCATTTTTAAAATCATCACATAGAAAATCTATTTCATCAAAAATGCTTACCTCATCCTTATCCTCAGATTCCTCTATGAGACTAAGGCTATTTGCTTTTGCTGTTGAAGTGATGCTTCCTTCTGATCCTGTTTCACTCCATGATTCAGCAACACATTCTTCTTCTGTGCTTCCAAGAGCCATTAAGCACAGGTCTTCTTGCTTAGACTCTTCTTTGTCACTTTTAGATGAAGTGCTGTCTTCAGAATCTGTCTCACTCCAAGCTTCTGCAATGAAGCCACTTTCTTTCTTCTTCCCCTTTTTCTTGAGATATTTATTTTTCAGATCTTTCTTTTTCTCAGCATTTTCTGGACATTCTGGAGCAATATGTCCAGTTTTCCTGCAGGAATAACAAATAATATCTTTAGTAGGAGTCTTATCATACCTTGGTTTTGACTCTCTCCTTCTAGACCCATCTGGCCTGACCCATTTCTTGAATCTTCTGGCCAGGAGGCTGAATAGTTCTTCTTCAATAACAGAGGTTTCTTCTTTTGTTGCTTTTAATGCAATGTTTCTATCTTTTGAAGAGGTTGGAGTGTTTTCTCTTCTTTCCTTCTCTTCTCTGGTTTTCAGTAGTTGCTCATAGGATTTAAGTTTTCCTAAGAGAGCATCTGTTGAGATTTCCTTTTGTCCTCTTGTTTCTCTTATTGCCCATATTCTTGAGTCCCATGAACTTGGGAGACTCATTAATATTTTGTCATTGATCTCTGTGAGAGAAATCTTTCTGTCCAAGTTTCTTAATTGATTGATGATCAGACTGAATCTGTCATACATCTCAGATATACTTTCTTCATTCTTCTTTTGGAAGTTCTCATATTGGGAGATCAATAGAGCCTTCCTATCTTTCCTTTCATCAGCACTTCCTTCTACTATCTTTGTAAGAGCCTCATATAGATCCTAATTCTTGTTTTCCAAAGTGCAAACTTTTCAAGGTTGCAAATTGGTGGTCTGGTGGAAGCATAATCTTTGATTTGTGCCATAAATTTTTTTTAGAAATATATATATATGAGGTAGGATCTTTTTGATCAAGGAGTTATCCGTTTTTGATCAACCTGCCTCTGATACCAATTGAAAGTGCACAGTTAACCACACTAAAATTCTCTATAGGGGGGGGGGGGGGGGGGGGGGGGGGGGTGAATAGAGATTTAAAAATACTTTGTGCAAAGTTAACAAATATATATATGTGTAATAATCACAGATTTAAGCTTCCCACACACACCAACAAGAATTAAGCAAATAAAGAAAATAACAGCAAAAAGGAAAATCACAGCACAACACAAAGAAATATAGTGGTTCCCCAAACTTTGGGTAGTACACTCTTCTACCCCCTTGGAAGGAATTCACTATCTTGTACTGAGTCTTTTGATAAGGAGACTCTTAGAACCAGCCTGAGTCTTTTGATAAGAAGACTCTTAGAACCACTACAACTGAATTTTTTTTGAAGAGAGATTCTAAAAACTCTTTTACACAGTTTGAAAATGAAATGAGAATACGAAGAAGAAGTAGAAGAAGTAATTGAAACAAGAAAGAATCTTCTTCTTAGTAAGAAGATTAGAAGCACAAGAAATAGTGAATGAAATCTCTCTTCTATAGTGAGAAGGAGATTGTAGGCCTTTTTCTCTTTCAATGAGAGCTATCAGAGATTGCAGCATTATGGCTTCAGAAAGAGAAGAGGAAGAAGGCTTGTTGTTTGCTTCAGCACACTATCACTTCTCTCAGTTTTTCTCACTTTTCTCTTGGGAGCTTTTCCTCTATTTCAAATGTATGGAGTGGATCACTTGTCATTCTTCTCTGCCGACTTCCCTCTTATTTATAGCTCTGTTTATTCAAAGAATACTATAGGAGAATAATCAATTAGCAGTCAGAGAAATAGTAAGAGAGAAAAGATTCCATAATCAATATTTCTGTAGAAGGAAAGAGATCATTCTGATTTCAAATAATATCCATAATAAAGTTAATCAATTTAGCCAAGAATTAATTAGAAGGAAAGACTGATTAAGAGCGGCTATAAAAGAATAATATAATTCCATAAGAATCAGATCTACAGAAAGAAGGAAAGAGATTTGGCGCGTTTTGAATTTGACATAGGAATCGACGTGCGTCGATTACTATTCGACGAAAGCATCGATTTCAGACTGTCTGGACGTCGAAAGGAGAATATGGAAGGTGCGTTGACTAAGGTACGTCGACTTCACTAGATGCGTCGACTAGAAGTCAGAGTTACGTCGACATAGGTTACGTCGAATTATGTTTGGAGTTACTTCGACTCATTCTGAGAGGAACGTCGACTACACTTCGACGTTGCGTCGAATACTATTCGACGCATATTTACTCATTTTTAATTCTTAGAATTTATATTCTACTCATTTTTAGGGGTTAAGATAAATCATTTCCCCAACAATACAATCAATGGTGAAGCATATCAATACACCAAATAAAGAAAAGAAAACATAATACCTATATCCACCATATGATTCATAATTCCTAAGTGTGATAGAAATAATCAATTTAGGATTAATTCTTGATAGATCATGAATTATGATATATGATTAGATTGAATTTAAGCATATGATATCAATTAATAATAATAATAGATCATGCTGGTGTATGAGTGGTTCATATTCATCCTTTTTAATTTATTATAATGCTTTCAATGTGAATGTGTCATACCTATATTAGCTATGAGTATGTTTTTGGTTATTTTGGAATTATTTTGTAAATTTTATTTTTTATTTTGATTTTTAAGAAAATATTTACCAAAAGAGATAAAATTTTCTGAAAGCAAAACTAGTGATATTAAAGTAGCAAAATATTTTTCAGAAATTAACATTTAGATAAATCAGAATTTTTCAAGAAAATAAAGCTACCACCGACAGTAAATATTAGCGCCAGGAGGTATCAAACAGAGACTTGAAGTTTCATGCAAAAAGCATGGTTTTTGTGATTTTTCGATTCAGATTTATCTTGATTGTAATTTTTCATGTTATGGGCTATTTAATGTAACGAAGAAATTAGAGAATTAGTCAAAAAGTTGCGCATGAAACATTTCAGCCTAAAATCCCTAATAGCCCATTTAAATCCATTTTTGAAAATGATTTCATTATTCTTGATAATATCACATAACAAATTCAGTATTCAATCTATAATGATAATATAAGACAATTATAGGCAATGAATTTAAAAAGGATAGAAACTAGAAAAAGGTTAAATAGGCCACTTGAAAATGATATGACTTTTTATTCAATTTCATTCAATTTGATTTATTAAAGAATTTAGGCTTAATGTGAGTATGTCATATCGCAATATATAAAGTTACCATAAAAATGTGTTGGCTCGAATAAAAGAAAAAATAACATTTTTTGGTTTTTATGATTTTTTTAGGTTAAGCATATCATGAAGTAGAATTACGTATATTCCATTTTTGATTTGTTTCAACTACATGCATTTGATTTAATACTAATGAATAAGAGATAGTATCCAAAGGGGACCAAGTGTGATAGTTCCCTTGGGTATCCAAATATATCGTGATGTATTATGGGGAGATAAGGATGAATGGGCCCTTTCAAGTGGACTTAATGTTTTATTTTTAATTTTGGGCCACCATTCATACTTTGGTTTAATATTATTTTTATGCATCAAATTTTCATTGTAATTATTTTTATCTTGAGGCTTAGAATGATAATGATTCTTGAAATCATTTTTTATAGGAAATTTTTGAACATTTAAATTTATGTTAGGAGAGGATTGATTTTGTAAATCATGGTGATGATGATGTTTTGGAATTTGATGTTTTTACTCGTTTTGCTTGGCTTAGACATGTTATAAAAATTCATACTCAACATGCTTTTGGATTTTGCTTGATATGGTGGATTTATGTTTTGTGAGTTTTAATCATAATTTCCTTAAACAAGTTGATTTTTGTTTCCAAATTTTTATTCTTAAGCTTGAGATTATGTCTAGCTTTATTATAAGCGATCATGTTATTCTTAAGAGTGGTGACTATAGAATTTATATGAGTTTTATAATATTTTCTTAATTCTTCATATGTTTCATTCATCTCTTTAATTTCAATTTTATAATTCTTGCACATATCACAATCACTTTTCAAAGATGAATTTTCTAAAGTCAAATTTTCATTATGTTCTATTGTAGTAGAAAGCCCTTTTTCAAATACCAAGAGTTTTTCTTTAAGAGTATTGCAATCAAAATAAGGCGTAATATTTTCAACTAAAGAGCAAGAGTGAGAAACATCAAACACATTAATTTCTGTTCCTACATTAAAATTTTCTCTTAAACTTTATTTTCTAAACGCAATTTGGAATTAATATTTTTCATTTTCTTAATTCTACATTTAGACATATTTAGCACATGCAATGTAGAAATAGAAGTTGGAACAAAAAGGGAATTTGATTTACTTACAATGCACTTGGAGGAGGCAATATTTGAACATATAGTTCCTTTGACATCTCCATATTCTTGGCATTCCTCTTCCATTGATGATTTGTTATCTTCCCTTCCACTTGATGTGCACTCCATGGATCCATCAAGAGAGGAGCTTTCTTGAATTCTTATGCAAGCTAGCATGTTATCCAATTTGTGCCTTAATCCATACCTATATGAGGAAGACTGTAAATTTCATCAAGGAATTTCCAAATTTGGTAAGCAGTAGGAAAGCAATAAACTAGTTCAAAAATGTCTTTGATATCTAAACTCTCTTGGGGGCTCTCTAATTGTAATATTCCAAACTTTGATATCTAAATATTTAAGAAATTTTTCCATTAAGATTTTCCACTCTTTATAATTTTTAACCTCAAATAAAGGTGATGCAAATGATTTTTCATTTATATAAAAATTATCCCCTCTAATGGATGCGAGATCATGAAACCCCATTCTTCCCAGTTGTGAAGCCAATTTGGAATAACCTCACTCTGATACCACTTGTTGGATCTACTGGCATCCTTAGAGGGGGTGAATAAGGGTTTTCAATATTTTATGACTAAATAGGAATATTATTGTTAATTAAAGTAGTTTCGGGATATTTAATAGAAATACTTTATTCTAACTTTGCAGAAAAGATTATATCGAATGTAACTTTTGAAAAGAAGGAATTAAAAATTTCTTCGATACCGTCGGCGGTAAGTGCTACGACTAGGAGCTAACTCACAAAGAATGAATTCCTTGAGTTATAGAACACTAATGAACCTTACAATATATTTTGAGTATAAACTTCGATAGAAAATATTATTTAAGACATAATGAAGAAGAAATAAAATCCAATTAGTGAACAACAAAGAGAGACATGATTTTATTTTATATAACTTTGATTACAAAATGTTTGATCTCTGTGACGCTAGAAATCAAAGCGACAATGAAAAATCCTTTTTCATTTTCTATACCGACCCTTCTCCCAAGAATGGTTGGCTCTAGCCTATCTCTCCCCGGATGAAGCCTCGATCCTCCACCCAGATCAAAACCCAAGACCTAGTTGCCAACACATGCAATGAATTCCCCCTAAGCCACACAAGGACCTAGTCACCAATACAGGCGAATTCTACCTAAGCCACGCACAGGCTTAGTCGCCAACACAGATGAATTTCTCTTTGGGTAAATAAAAGAAATACAAGATGAAGTAAAAATACTCACTTTAGAGATTTCAGAAGGAGACAGTGATGGAACGCAAAAGATCAACATTGTCGATGCATTCTTTCTTCACATTGAATAAGCGTGATGAATTCTCCTTTGCAAATATTCCTTTTGATCTTGAAGTTGTAGATGTGAGTGCTCTCCAATGGTTAAAATAAGGTCCCTCACAAAGTGCTTGGTGTGGTAGAGTTTGGGTTCCTCAAACAACAACGAGAGCATCGAAAATTACCTTTATATTGATTAAGACCTCTACCGCCAGTTGTATTAATAACGCCTGGCAATAACACTTAAGGCAATATTTTGAGCGCGAGAATCTTCAATCTGGGAAGGCAATTATGTGCTTTAGGAAATATTTCATTTTAGACAATACTAACACCTGATGTTAGTGATACCGCTCAACGATAGTATCCTTCCATAGGTACTTCCATCTTCCATGTCGTCTTGACCAGCATCCATATCGTCATGAAGGCCCTATGTCATCGAGACCAACATCCATATCGTCGTGAAGGCTCCATGTCGTCAAGATGCTAATGTCAGCGTTAGAGCTAGCGCCAAGCATTAGTCAGGAAGACTACATGTCGACTAGAAGACTCCATGTTGACTAGACAGCCATCCGACACATGGGCAATATCGTTGAGACACTAACACCAGCGCTAGAGCTAACACCGCACGTTAATGGTCACTTTTCATCTTTATCCTAGAACAGTGCCCCATACATCTTGTAGTATCCTAGTGTCATACCTGTGAGTCCATGTAGTCTATAAACACAAAACAAGATTGATCAAATACGATATGAGATTTGTTTTTCTCAAACCAAAGAGGTGCAGAAAACCATGTTCTAACATCAAATCCTTAGTGAACTTAGCCTGGGAGATGAAGATTCCATCTCAAACTATTTTACTTGGAGGCCTAAGAAGTACTTTAGATCTCCCATGCTACTCATTTCAAATTTCCCTTGCATCAAGTTGGCAAACGTTTTGCAAAGGTTATCATCAGTAGAGCCAAATATAATGTCATCATCATATATTTGAACAAGCAATATCTTGCCCTTAATTTCCCTTAGGAATAATGTCTTGTCAATCTTTGTAACACCTCCCCTGCAATGACCATATAATATAGGTCTGGCCGGTACCCCACATCATATAGTCGCCACAACTTTAGTATTAAAAGATGATATAAAATCTACCCAACTCAAAACTCAAAACAAACACAGCGGAAACATTAACAAGATGCACAGAAGTTGTTCGCATCTACATAAGAGTACCACAGCCTTAAGATCTTACAAAACCAATGCTCAAGTCATCAACCATAGCACACACAATATCCAAAAGATAATAGCATTTCTATGTACCTCGGCATGCAAGCCAGAACAAATTAAAGACAACATAAACAAACAGGAAAACAGGAGGAGGTACACTTCATGAGACATAGGACTTTTTGGCCAGCGAGCTGGGTCCATCATGCAATCCTTGCCCTGCATCCAATACATAAAGAGCGGTATAACGAGGGTTAGATTTGGCTGACCAACAATGGTGTAACAACACCCCTCCTCCCGGCCGTCCTAGCGGACCCCGCGGAACTACATCACCCTGCAAGTCAGCACTTCATATGCAAATATAATAAACAATAGTAACATAAAAACAACAGGCATGAGTGTCACAAGCATCATCCACGTTTCTATGTTGAGCAATTAAAGTAAGGGGACTAATAATACAACATGTATGCAAACCTGGGTTTCAACCAAGGCACCCTATGATGTATATGCTTCTAACATAACATCACACATCATCATTTCACAATAATAAAAGGGTACTCATCATTTCCCCAGGGGCATGCAAGCCCAAGTCCAAGAACTCCGCTGAGACCTCACCCGCACAAGGACCACAATGCCATCAGACGCATAAGCTTATTTTTTCTCGCCACAATCATCAAGCCAAAATTCAAGAACTCCGTTGAGACCCCACTCGCACATGGTCCACAATGCCATAGGGCACATCGGCTTACTTGTTCTCGACAGTTAGCACAAAAGGCGACTCATCTTGCCAGGACACTCTCCATAAATGAATTCCAACATTCACAGGCTAGCCAGCCGACCATAAAGATGAAGCCACGCCTTCACATACAAGCGACATCACAAGCCGTTCACCACACACAATCTTTCCTTTTCCAAACCAACGTTCATTCTTCCACGAAACATAAAGGGCATAACAACGACGTTTTTGCTGCAATCGGATTTCTAGAAAAATCCCTAAAATGCACGTTAATTAAACAACATCACAGAATTGAACCACTGGTCGTGATTTCAGCTTCACCCATAATGCCCAATCCGCTAATGGAGTGGATCTCTAATGCAAAAATAATGTTGGGGACGGACTCAATCAACCCGATGGTTCCTCTTGAACCAAGACGACGCAAATCACTCTCATTTAAGAGATCCGGTGCCACAAATTTCAGAAAGAGAGAAGGCAAAATAAGAGATGTCATGCACACATCCTAAAACCGGGAGGAGAGATGTCGTTACCCTTTGAACTCTCTTCCTCACCATGGATCGGTTGAAAGGCACGTATAGAAATGAATGCCTTTGAGTCCTCTCCGTGGATCTGATTTAAGATCAACGAACGGAGCTCCGACGGTCCAACATTGGCGGATTTTGCCCTTCTCCTTCCTCCAAGCTCTACGTCTCACCTTAGCCCCCCCCCCCCCCCCCCCCCCCCCCCCCCCGCCCTAAAAAAACACAAAGGACTTAATCAAAAGAAAAGGGAACTCCTCTCCCCTATTTAGGACATTCAGACGAACCTATCCAAGCCCTTAATTAAATCAAGATCTAAGAAGATCAGACACCCAGAAAACGCTGCTTACGGTTGTTCCCGTAAGTTACCACGTCGCGCTAACGTCACAATGAACCCTTTCGACGCTATCTACTCGACGAACCCTTCTCGACGCTACTGCGGCATACGACAAACCTACCGCCGGTGGTATCTCTACCATGACGCGCTAACTTCTTCATGAAACCTTCTCGACAAAACCTTCACGAATCCCCTTGACGTGGCCTTTCGACGTCTCGTCGGGACAGCTACCGCCAGCGGTAGTACCTACCGCTCGGCGTTAGCAATAGACCGCTTGTTTCCACAACATTGTGAAAACTGGGGTGTTACAACTCAACCCCCCCCCTAAAAGAATTATGTCCTCAAAATTTAGAATGCCAAAATTAGCCTTAACACATACCTGACACGAACAGTTCTGGGAAGTCTTCCCGCATTGCTTGCTCAAGCTCCCACGAGAACTCGTCTCATCCGCAATTATTCCAAAGAACTTTTACCATCTTGACATCTTTATTCTGCAACCGTCAGACTTCTGAATGTTGGATCGGTAGGCGCCCTTAGAGGGGGGGGGGGGGGGGGGGGGGGGTGGTGAATACGGGTTTAAAAACTTATAATATATTTTGAATAACTTTGAAAAAGCTTTGATTATTAAACTAGAGAAGATCAAGACAAATCAAGTGAAGTAAAAGTAAAGACATGATTTTATTAACTTGAGAAGCATGATTACAAAACATGATCTCTTATCGAAGCTAGAAATCAAAGCTAATAGAAAGACTCTTTTTGTTTTCTATACCGACTCGTATCCCCACGAACCGGTTGGCTTTAGCCGATCCTTCTCCGGATACGGCCTCAAGCCGCTCTAGCCAACCCTTCCCCGGATATGGCCTTGAGCACCCCCTAGACCTACACCCGAGACCTAGTCGCCAACACAAGGCGAATTTCTACCCTAAGTCCTACCCAGACCTAGTCGCCAACACGAGGTGATTTCACTAATCGTTACAAATGATATGAAATAAAATAACAACAACAATATTAAAACTCCCTCTAAGAAACTTCTGAAGTCGGAGATGAACGATCGCTGTAGAATAAGCAAGGTTGAAGCGATCCCTCTTTGGATGTAGCGTGATGAAGTCCTCCTTCAGAAACTCTCTAAGCGTTTGGTGGGAGATCAACTCTCGGTCATAGAAGACCTCTCTACGGAATCAGCACGCACATGAGAAGAGAAGAGTTCATTATATAGCCTCAGCGCTAGCGCTACAACCGACGCTATCCCATATTAGGACACATTCTGCGCGGCAGAATCTTCAATCCGAGGAAACAATTCCCTCTTGCCAACTGTGCTCCTCGCTATCGCCTGCGCTATCTCCTTCTATAAGTTCTCCCGGCAATTGCGCTTAAGCACACATTTCGTCGAACGAAATTTCGTCGAACGCAGCCAAGAGTTCGTCGATCGAATTTTCGTCGAACGCAATTATAAGCATTTTGTCGAGCGCCGCTAAGAGTTCGTTGAACGATAGCTAGCGCCTGCGCTAGTACTATCGTCAGCGCTAGTAGATGTTTTGGATTTGTTGGCTCAACTTTGGGGGCAACCTTCTTATGTAATCCTTGAGTCATGTGGACTTTGTTATCCTGCACACTTAAACACACAAGATCAAATGCACATTGGATTTGTTATTCTCAAACCTAGGAGATGCGGAAGACCATGTTCCAACAAACTCCCCCTTTTGATAATAACAAATCCATTAATGATAAATCAGATTATTAATATATAAGCATGAGGAAACATACTTGTGTGTGTGTGCGAGAGTGATGACTTAGGATAATTTTCGATTTTAGCATTTAGAATTGCTCCCCCTAAATACATGCTCCCCCTAAGTGACTGCTCTCCTAATATGTAAGTTATCATCTTGATTAAGCATGTTAGTTTTATATTTTGATAGTAGATTATATTTATCATGTTAGTTCTCCCCCTTTTGTTATTAGCAAAAGCGGGTAAGGAGACACCATTTAAAAATTGATAATAAGATAAAAGCATGATCGAGCTTGTAGAGAAGGAAATGATAAGGAGTTTTAGAATACTTTTCATTTAAATAGATCAGAGTTTGAGTATTAAAACATTTTCATAAATCAGAGTTTGTAGCATAAACAAAATGTAATGATTTCCAAGTAACTAAACTACCCAGACAATATGTCTAGTACTAAGTGACGGATGGGCATGAGGAGCTGCATACATGCCGTAGGTTGGGGTGTTAGTCCCATAATGCAAACACTAGACACAACTCAACCTAGCACTCTTTCCCCGCAGTGCCTCGCAAGGCCCCACTGGAACCCTCCCCGGTTAAGGACAAGACATGACTAGAGTTAAAGGTTATCTAATGTCTACAACCCTATGCCCCCGCTATGGTGAGAAATGAAGTCATGGATAATAATTATTGGAAACATTAAGCATTTAAATTTAGTGATAAGTTCATAGCCTATGTGTTTATATTTTTATTTGAATTTATGAAAACACTCACATAGCTATTTTGAACTCCATTAATGAATCAGAGTTAACAATATTTTCATAGAAATAAATCAGAGTTTTTTTTTACAAAAAATTATGTTAAAAGAAACCAATATAGAGTTTACCAAGCAAGTCTACTACTTGTTGCAAGAAAGGAATTTGAAGATTCAAGTGATGATGCACACAAAATAAAAGACTTTAAGTAAGCATGAAAGCGCAAGGTAAAACAACTATATGGTTATGATGCGGAAGACTTATCGAAATACAAGAACATCTTATTGTAATCAATGATGATCCATAAAAAGATATATGAGTTAAATTTAAAAAAAAAAGATGTTTTTGTAAATTATTTTTCAATTAAAATCTTTAAGTTTGACAATAAAGTAACCAAGCATGAAATAATGTTATCAAAAAGAGATTATTACAATGTTATGTTAATTTACAAATTCAAAACATACCAAACATTGTAGAAAGCATGCTAGGTTATCTAGTGCATTTCATAAATAAATAGTAGTCTAGAATTAGCATTAGGATCCAATACTCATGAGAATAAGTGTTATGGAAGATAATAATGTGCTCATAAGTGTATTTTGAATAGAGTAAACGAATGTTTTAATCAAAAATACAAGAAATATGTAAAGTAAGAGCACAATAAAACACAAATAATTTTACTTCCACGCACTTCAATGCACAAAAAAATGTACAACTACCAAGGTGCTTTGCACACACAATGCTCATTAAGACTTATCAGGGTGCAAAGTAGTGCTTGGGGGATCACATAATTTTATTCTTCAATATTGATTTTTTATTGTGATCCAATGTACTTTAGAATAAGTGGTTTTTATTTTGAAAGAAAGTTATGATTTGCACAAGATGCTTTACTATTCTTTCCAAGGTGCTCAACCTCACAACGCTTATTAAGACTTATCAGGAGGTTCAAGTAGTGCTTGGTGGAGTTATCTTTGTCACTTTATTTTATGATTTTTGTTTTGTACAAAGTTCTCCGAATGCACTTGTTTTGCAAACCAATATAATTTATGAAAAACATAACCACTTTTCTTAACTTTTAAAAGTGCAAATAAAGGAGTGTAGGTCAAATACTTGTGCAATTTTAATTCATTGTACTAATACAAAACATACACAAGCATTCTTAGATTAAACACATATGTAGACAATGCCAAAATAAGTGAGTGAATAAAGATCATTATCAAACATAAAACATTTACTCATACTTAGAGGCATGCTAAGCTTAGTTCTACACAACTTTTTCAATATAATTGATGCACATATTAATAGATATATCAAAGCATGATGAAAGCAATGTTCAAAGTAGTTTGAAAATATGAATCACAACATTGTAGAAAGTCTTAAATGATAGAAGAAATCATGCTTGATTTTCTCAATAAAGTCCATACAGTATTTTTGATATTTTTGCGAAATAATTTTAATTTAAAGTTTGAACTCATAAGATTGATATTGGACTTCCCGAGGACTACCTTGTGAGAGGTTCGCTCGGTACTAGGTGATGTGATGGGATGATAGCCCAAATCACCCTTTCGCAAGATACATGTAAATAAAAAAGTTAAGTTCAAAATAATAATTTTTGATATATTTTTTTTATATATTTTTGTATTTGATTTTTGCTTTTAGAAATAGAATTTAAATAAATGACAAACAAACCAAAAAAAGCAAAACATATTTTTTGTAATTTGGCTTTTGTATGTTTGTATTTGATTTTTTAAAAATGTAATAAAAGCAAAAGTGCAGAAATGAATAGTACACATAGATTAATATATTTTTAGGGATTTTTAAAAATTTAAAAATACAGAAAAACACACATGCGCACTAGCGCCGGCATTAGCGCTAGCGCGGGAAACATTACACTATTTTTGATGATTTTGAAATTTGTAATTATTGATCTTGACTAAGTCTCCAAATAGTAGTTTCATGCTGAAATTTCAGATTTTTAGGAGATGTCTAGATAGTGCAAATTTCATGAAACATTAGCGATTTTGGATATGACTTTTCAAATGAACTTTGCATGAGATGACATGAATGAACAAATCAAATATGCATGATTTTTGTGATTAACAATAATGTTCATGCACAATAATATCTTGAATAAGCCCTAGATGAGAATACCCAGCCTGAATATCTTGGTAAACATATATAGACTAACATAGATACAAATATTCTTTAGTCGACAATGTTACTATGATAAGTTTGAGATTAACGTTATACCAAGGTTTGTTGATACAATGTTGCATGTATGTAACAATAGAGATTCAAATTGTAGACATAGAATAAAGTGATGATTCTAATTTATTTATTCATATAGATATAGAGTTGATTCTATGGTCTATGCAAAACATAATAGATTCATATAGTAATCATGATCACAGACTATATGTTTGGAAGGAATAAAATCTTTTGTAGTTATATTTGATGTTTGACTTAAACGATCATATGATTTTGCATGATTATTATATATGATCAATAATATTAATTCATAGTGATTAAGTACTCGTAATTAATTATTCATGATAATGTACATGAGGAATTTTTAAAGAAAATTCATATTCAACCTTTTCAAATTATTAAATAGAAACGTTGTAAGGTGAATAGTGAATATGAGAAATATGTTTATTTTGAAGAGTTTTGTAAATTTTTTTCTTTGGTTTTTGAATATTAAACAAATACATATATTTTTATTGATTTTTCAGAATTTTAAAATTATAGAAAATCAGACACTTGAGCTAGTGCCGACATTAGATCCTAGTGCCTGCGTTAGTTCACAGAGAGTGCTTATTTTAATTATAAGGCCTAGATTTTCTTTGGTTTTGCTTTCGATTTTTCTTAATTATGTTTTTGCAATGTAAGGCCTGTCTAATGAAGTGATGAGACGAGAAGAAATCGCAAAAAGTTGCGGAAGTTAAAATTAGTACATGAGTTTCATCTTCATTAGAGTTTCATATTTATTAAACCTTAATTATTGAGTTTTGCACAACATGAGTGAAATGATCATAAATAAGTGAAATAATATTCATGCAATTTTTCAATTCCGATTTAAATATGATTATGATTAAACGTACTTGGGGTAATTGAAAATGACGCAAATATATTAACTACCTAAGCAAAACTTGCGCATTTTATAAATTTAGCCTAATACCCCTAAAATACACCTTCTAAATCCATTTTGACACTTATTTCATTTAGTCTTAATAATATCATATAACAAATTTAGTTTTTCAAATTTTATAAGACTTTTAGGAAATGGATTTAGAAAGATAGAAATAAAAAGGATAAGTAGATCACTTGAGAGATGATATGACTTTTTATTCAACTTTATTCAATTTGATTTATTTATGAATTTTGGTTTAATATGTGAGAGTCATATCACAAGTTATATAAAGTGATCATATCATGATGACTCAAAGAAAAGAAAATAACAAAAGTAAGAAAAAAGGTTAGGCATATCATGAAGTAGAATAATGATATTTCATTTTTAGTTGATTTCTACTTCATGCAAATGATTTGATACTAATGAATAAGAGATTTAGGTATCCAAAGAGGACCAAGTGGGATGGTTCCTTTGGGTACCCAAATATAGCGTGTTGACTTTTGGGGAGTCAAGGATGGATGAACCCTTTCTTTTGCCATTAGTGCGTCATTCTTAAGTATGGGTCTCCATTCATACCTTGGACAAATACTATTTTTATTTTTCAAATTTCCATAGTCATTTTCTTGTATGTTTGGATAAAAATGACTTTTGAATTTATTATTTAAAGGAAATTTGTTTACGTTTAATTTTAAGTTGGGAGAAGATTGATATTGTAAATGATGATGATGATAGTGTTTTGGAATTTCATTTACAATCTTTTGATGTTTTTTATTTCCATAGTTTAGCTTATTCACGTTTCGAGAAATCATATTCAACTTGCTTTTGAATTTTGCATTATATTGAGAATGTATGTTTTGAGAATTTTTCTTTATGATTTCCTTAAGCATGTTGATTTTAGTTTTTAATTCATTATTTTTAATCTTTAAATTATGTCTAGCTTTATTATAAGCGATTGTGCTATTTTTAAGAGTGGAAACAATTGAATCTATATGATCTTGATAGTTATTTCTATATTCATCAAATGTTTCATTCATCTCATTAATTTCAATTTTATATTCTTTACACTTAGCACAATCATTTTCCAAAGATGAATTTTCTAAACATAATCTTTTATTTTGTTCTTTTATAAAAAGAAGTTCCTTTTCAAGTTCCTTGCATTTTTTCTTTCAAATCATTAAATTCTATACAAGGTGTAATGTTTTCAACTAAGGAGCCTTGTGTAGAACTAGATAAATTAGAATTTGTTTCTTCATTAATTTTTGCCTTTAAATTTTTATTTTCTAAGCGTAAATGTTTACTAGCACTTTTTAATTTCTTAATTTTACGCTTTGTAGTTTGAAGCAAATATAATGAAGAGATAGAAGTACAAAAGATGGAATTTGATTTCCTTACATTGCTTTTGGTAGAGGCACGATTTGAACATATCGTTTCTTTGACATCTTTTTGGCACTCCTCTTCCGAAGATATTATTTCTTCTTCTCTTTCACTTGATGTGCACTTCATGGATCCGTCATGAGAGGAGCATTCTTGAAGACTTGTGCAAGCTTGCATATTCTCCGGTTCTTGCGATTGTTCCATACCTGTAGAAGGAGAATCATACATTTCTTCAAGAAATCTCCATACTTTGTATGCACTAGAAAAAACAATATATTAATTTGAAAATGTCTTGAGATAAAGCACAAAAAATATAATGCATAGCTTTTGCATTTAGGTGACGCTCTTGTTTATTTGATTCATTCGTTGGTCTAACTATTGTTATATCCCATGCATTGATATCTAAATTTTTAATAAAATTTTCCATTAATAATTTCCACCCTTTATAATTTCTTCCTTCGAATAAAGGTGGTGCAAGAGATTTTTCTTCTACATAAAAATTTACCCCACTAATAGAAGCGAGATCGTGTGACGCCATTATTCCCGGTTGTTAAGCCGATTTGGAATAAACTACCTCTGATACCACTTGTTGGATCGGTAGGCGCCCTTAGAGGGGGGGGGGGTGAATAAGGGTTTTAAAAACTTATAATATATTTTGAATAACTTTGAAAAAGCTTTGATTATTAAACTAGAGAAGATCAAGACAAATCAAGTGAAGTAAAAGTAAAGACATGATTTTATTAACTTGAGAAGCATGATTACAAAACTTGATCTCTTATCGAAGCTAGAAATCAAAGCTAATAGAAAGACTCTTTTTGTTTTCTATACCGACTCGTATCCCCACGAACTGGTTGGCTTTAGCGGATCCTTCCCTGGATACGACCTCAAGCCGCTCTAGCCAACCCTTCCCCGGATATGGCCTTGAGCACCCCCTAGATCTACACCCGAGACCTAGTCGCCAACACAAGGCGAATTTCTACCCTAAGTCCTACCCAGACCTAGTCGACAACACGAGGCAATTTCACTAACCGTTACAAAAGATATAAAATAAAATAACAGCAACAATATTAAAACTCCCTCTAAGAAACTTCTGAAGTCGGAGATGAACGATCGCTGTAGAATAAGCGAGGTTGAAGCGATCCCTCTTTGGATGTAGCGTGATGAAGTCCTCCTTCAGAAACTCTCTAAGCGTTTGGTGGGAGATCAACTCTCGGTCATATAGGGCTTTGGAATTCTGGCACAAGGCCTCTCTCCGGAATCAGCACGCACACGAGAAGAGAAGGGTTCATTATATAGCCTCAGCGCTAGCGCCTGCGCTAGCACTACCGCCGGCGCTATCCCATATTAGGACACATTCTGCGCGGCAGAATCTTCAATCTGAGGATACAATTCCCTCTTGCCAACTGTGATCCTCGCTATCGCCCGCGCTATCGGATATCGCATGGCGCTATCTCCTTCTATAAGTTCTCCCGGCAATTGCGCTTAAGCACACATTTCGTCGAACGCAGCCAAGAGTTCGTCGATCGAATTTTCGTCGAACTCAATTATAAGCATTTCGTCGAGCGCCGCTAAGAGTTCGTCGAACGACAGCTAGCGCCTGCGCTAGTACTACCTCCAGCGCTAGTAGATGTTTTGGATTTGTTGGCTCAACTTTGGGGGAAACCTTCTTATGTAATCCTTGAGTCATGTGGACTTTGTTATCCTGCACACTTAAACACACAAGATCAAATGCACATAGGATTTGTTATTCTCAAACCTAGGAGATGCGGAAGACCATGTTCCAACACTGAATCCTCCATGCAAACTGGATAAACAATCATTCTCAAATCTTCGGCTACTAGAACTGCCATAGACCCCACTATATCTTTCGGCTCCATCAGAGCTTTCCTCAGCATCGAGACATGGAAAACATCAAATAATCCACTTAATTCCGCGGACAATGCCAACCGATAGTCAGCTTCGCCTATGCGCTCTGTAACTTCGAACGGACCCAAATACCGCAGACTCAACTTCTTGAATCGCCGATTCACGAAATGCCTATGAATGGCTTGATCTTCAAGTAGACCATGTCGCCCACCGCAAACTCCGCATTTCTATGGAGCGCGTTAAAATACTCCGTCTGCTGATCCTGTGCAATCTTCATGCACTCCTGGATTGTTCGCACCAACTCACAAGCATCTGCCACCACTTCTTTTCCTACAAACTGAGTCTCTCCCACCTCTATCCAAGACATCCGCGTTCGACACCGCCTTCCATACAAAGTCTCGTATGGTGCCATCTTCATACTCTCCTGTAAACTATTGTTATATGCAAACTCCACCAAGAAAAGGTGGTCTTCCCAACTCTTACCAAAATCGAGTGCACGCATCCTCTACATGTCATCCAATATACGGTTCATTCTCTCCATTTGACCATTGGTCTGCGGATGGAACATGGTACTAAACTTGAGCTTTGTGCCCAAACTTCTTTGCACCAACCTCCAATCCTTGGATGTGAACCGCCCATTGCAATCACTAACAATGGTCTTTGGAATCCCGTGCAACTGCACAATATTACGGATATAAAGTTCCACGAACTTCTCCACGCTGTCGTAGTTCCAATTTAGAATGAAGTTGGCTACCTTGGCCAGGCAATCCACAATCACACAAATTGCATCGTTACCTTGCCGCGACTGAGGAAAACCATGCACAAAATCCATGGAGATGTCGTCAAATTTCCACTCGGGGATTGGAAGATGTTTCAAGAACCCGCCCGGCCATTGGCACTCGGCTTTCACTAAAGCACAAGTTTGACATTGACTTACGTACAAAGCTACGTTCCGCTTCATCCCATGCCACCAAAAGGACTTCCTCAAATCCAAGTACATCTTTGTACTTCCTGGATGAATGGAGTACTTCGTGAAGTGAACCTCAAACATCAACTCCTCACGGAGTTTGCCAAAGCGTGAAACCCACACCCTTTCATTCCACTTTAACAGTCCACCGACCATCTCTAAAGCACTGCCTTCGCTTTGCTGAGCTTCCAACACCAATCGTTGACACTCTTCATCTGCACTAGTGGCCTCTCGGATTCAATCCTCTAAATCACACTGCAACTCGATCCAATTCATCCTTATTGTGTGGGACTCATCTCTAGCCACACACGCAATGTCAAGAGACTCGAACTCTCGCACAGAACGCTCATCATGTGCTTCAAACCATTTTCCTTGCCCGGAATACTTCATACTCAAGGCGTCAGCCACCACGTTGTCCTTGTCTGGCATATATTGAATCGCTACGTCGTAGTACCCAAGGAACTCGACCTACCTACGCTGTCTCATATTGAGATCTTTCAGATCCAGAAGATACTTCCTTCTTTTGTGGTCCGTGAAGATTTCCACCTTCGCACCATACACGTAAAGCCGCCACAATTTCAACGCAAAAATTACCGCCGCCAACTACTAGTCGTGGACGGGGTAATTTCTGATCGAACAAATCATCGATTTGCGGAATCAGATACTTATTCTTGATGGTCAACTTATTCAACTCGTGGTAGTCTATGCACAACCGCATACTACTATCCTTTTTCTTTACGAATAACACTGACGCACTCCACGATGAAGAGCTGGGTCTAATGTACCATTGCTTTAACAACTCTTGTCACTGTACATTTAGCTCAACCAGTTCCTTTGGTGTCATCCTAAACGGAGGACACGACACCGACCTCGCACCCGGAACCAACTCTATCAAAAAGTCGAGTTCATGCTGAGGAGGTACTCCCGGAAGATCCTCGGGGAACACATCCTTGAATTCTTCCACTACTGCACGTCTCTGATTGCCAACTTTGTGGAGCGAGTCTCCACCAAAGCTATAAATGCCTCACCTCCTTTATTCACCGCTCGCATCATTTGCACAGTATAAGTCAGGGAGCAAGCCACTCCGCCTAGGCCCTCAAACTTGACCTCCGCTATACCTTCACCCCTTAGGGTCATAAACTTCAAGAGGTAGTCAATATTAGCTCGTTGCTCTGCAAGCCAGTCCATCCCCAGGATAATGTCAAATTCGGCTAGAGGTAGAATCGCTGCTACCAAAACAAAGTCACACTCGCATATCCTCAGAATGATGTATCATTTCCTTCTGGTGGTCATGAAAGACCCATTCGGCATGCGCACACTGAGCTCCACCTGCGCCTCGACAGTCTCAACACTGATTCTCTGGATAAAGATTTCCGTGAGAAAAGAATGTGACTCTCCGGTGTCGAACAACACTCTGGAGGGATAGCCAGAAACTAGCACGAAGCCTAACATGCATAACAAAAATGAAAGTTCGCAAACAGTTTTAAGCTATTGAACGAAAATCTAAACTTTTCAAACCTATCATCACATCGGGTTGACGAATCGCTTCCTGCTGCCTGAGGTTGTACGCTCTAGGCTGCACAGGAGGGAAACAAGAAGCACTGGAATCCGTCACATTCCCTTTCTCCCCAATCCTAGGACCGGAATGCACCGACTGCTCTTGCCTCTACTCTGGCTCAGCTCCACCCTCGGAACAGAACCGAGCTATGTGGCCCACCTTGACACATTTATAGCACATCATGGGTCCCTTGGAATGGAACCCTTCAGAAGCTGCACCACTTCTCTCACCAGTCCTAAAAGGATGGGGCTTTCTATTCCATCGACTTCCCTCGGACTTCCCCTGAGACTGAGAAGGTTTACCTTCTCCTTGCTTTGCCTCAAAGCCCTTACGATGCTGGGTTCACTCTATGTCGCTCTCCAACATTCGAGCGACTTTGACTAGCTCATTGAATCCCGCATTCTTCATGGCTATCAGATGTTGCCTTAAATTTTCTCCCAGACCTTGATAGAAGAGATTATCCTTCTCATCATCTGTCATGGTCGTCCCCCCGTAATGACCCAACTGAGTAAACTTCTACAGGTACTCATCTACTGACTTCTCACGCTGCACCAAGTGCAAGAACTGCCTCTGAAGTGCTAACCTCAACGAAGAGTGGATATAGCACTTCAGGAAAGCATTCCAAAACTCTTCCATGGATAGGGTACGCCCAGGGAAATGACAACCGTTATGATTCACCCACCACATCTTGGCGTAACCTTCTAACATAAATGCTACGAACTGGGACTGCTTGTCCTCTGGGGTCTCTGCCACTTTCAGGAGTTCCTTAATCCTTTCCAACCAATCCTCAACATCCGTTGGAGTGCCAACTCCTTTGAATGTTGGAGGATGGAAATTCAGAAAATACTTCATCTGACGATCTACCTTCCCAACCGCTCTCTCAGTTAACGGTTGTACCTACCTTACTCTTATCTCTGGTGTAACAGTAACCGGGGTAATAGGAGTCGCATCCTGCACACCAAGTGTCGCGATCGGTGGCATCGCCGTAGCTTGAGCCACTACCATCGCCCTGCTAGCATACGACAGAAGTCTGTCGGGGACACACCTATATTCATAAGGTCTGGAACAGTAGCACTACTTGCCAAAGGCTCCTCTTGTCGTCTTGCATCCCCTCATTGTCGCCACCATCCTATCATAAGCAAGGAAACGACAAATCAAACTTTATTCGCAAGACATCGAACACAAGGACACTCATGGTCCCGCAACGTACTCCTATGTGGACAACCTCTTAACGCGATCTGATTACACTAAATCTCAACAAGAACACTAACCTAGCTCTGATACCAAAGTATAACACCTCCCATGTAATGACCATATAATATAGGTCCGGCCGGGACCCCATAACAAATAGTCACCACAGCTTTAGTATTAAAAGATGATATAGATTCTACCCAACTCAAAACTCAGAACAAACACAACGAAAACATTAACAAGAAGCATAGAAATTGTCCACGTCTACATAAGAGTACCACGACCTTAAGGCCTTACAAAACCAATGCTCAAGTCATCAACCATAGCACAGAAAATATCCAAAAGATAATAGCATTCCTATTCTCCCTCGGCATGCAAGCCGGAAAAAAGTAAAGACATCATAAACAAACAGGAAAACAGGAGGAGGTAGACTTCATGAGGCTTAGGCCTTTTTGGCCGGCGAGCTGGGTCCAGCCTGCAATCCTTGCCCTACATCCAATACACAAAGAGCGGTATAACGAGGGTCACCTTTGTCTGACAAACAACGGTGTAACAACCCCCTCCTCCCGACCGTCCTAAGGGATTCTGGAGAACTACATCACCCTGCAAGTCAGAACTTCGTATGTAAATGTAATAAACAATAGTAACATAAAAACAATAGGCATGAGTGTCATAAGAATCATCCATATATCTATTTTGAGCAATTAAAGTAAGGGGACTAACAATGCAGCATGTATGCAAACCTGGGTTTCACCCAAGGCACCCTATGGTGTGTATGCTTCTAACATAACATCACACATCATCATTTCATAACAATCAAAGGGTACTCATCATTTCCCCATGGGCGTGCAAGCCCAAGGCCAAGAACTCCACTGAGACCTCACCCGCACAAGGCCCACAATGCCATCGGGGGCATCAGCTTACTTATTCTCTCCACAATCACTAAGCCAATTGTCAAGAACTCCGTTGAGACCTCGCCCGCACATGGTCCACAATGTCATCGGGCACATCAGCTTACTTGTTCTCGACAGTTAGCACAAAAGGGGACTCGTCTTGCCGGGACACTCTCCACAAATGAATCCCAGCATTTATGGGCTAGCCAGCCGACCATAAAGACGAAGCCACGCCTTCACATACAAGCGACATCACAAGCCGTTCACCACACACAATATTTCCCTTTCCGAATCAACGCTCATTCTCCCACGAAACATAAAGGGCATAACAACGGTGTTTTCACCACAATTGGATTTCTAGCAAAATCCCTAAAATGCACATTAAGCAACATCATCGAATCAGACCACTGGTCGTGATTTTGGCTTCACCCACAATGCCTAATCAGCTAACGGAGCGGATCTCTAATGCAAAAATAATATCGGGGATGGACTCAATCAACCCGATGGTTCCTCTTGAACCAAGGCAACCCAAATCACTCTCATTTGAGAGATCTGGTGCCACAAATTTCAGGAAAAGAGAAGGCAAAATAAGAGATTCCATCCACGCATCCTAAAATTGGGAGGAGAGATATTGTTACTCTTTGAACTCTCTTCCTCGCCATGGATCGGTTGAAAGGCATGGATAAAAATGAGCACCTACGAATCCTCTCCGTGGATCTGGTTTCGGATCGACGAACGGAGCTCCGACGCTCCAACAATAATGGATCTTGCCCTTCTCCTTCCTCCAAGCTCTCCCTCTCACCTTAGCCCCCCAAAACACAAAGGACATAATCAAAAGAAAAGAGAACTCCTCTGCCCTATTTAGGACTTTTGGACGAACCTATCCAAGCCCTTAGATCAAGAACTAAGAAGATCGGATGCCCAGAAAATGCTGCTTATGGATCTGTTCCGGTAAGTTACCGCGCCGCGCTAACGTCTCAACGAGCCCTTTCGATGATATCGCCTCGGCGAACCCTTCTCGATGCTACTGCGACATACGATGAACCTACCACCGATGGTATCTATATAGCGCCGTATGACGAAACCTCTCGACGAAGCCCCTCGACGTCTCATCGGGACAGCTGCCGCCAGCGGTAGTACCTACCGCTCAGCGTTAGCAACAGGCCGCATGTTTCCACAGCATTGTGAAAACTGGGGTGTTACAATCTTCCCCCCTTGAAAATTTGTTTTCAATGAGAAAGCTAGATAGGGTGTCATACTAAGCTCTAGGTGCTTGTTACAACCCATATAATGCTTTTCTTAAAAAGTAAACATGTTCTTGCAAGGATAGATTGATAAAACCCGAGGGCTGCTCTACATAGACTTCTTCCTTCAGATCACCATTAAGAAATGCAGAGTTCACATCCATTTGGTAGAATTGGAATCCCTTATGGGCTGCATATGAAAGGAATAGTTTGATTGCTTCAAGTTTGGCTACATGTGCAAAGGTTTGAACAAAATCAATCTCTTCATCTTGTCTATATCCCTTTGCAACCATCCTTGCTTTGTTCTTAATGATTACACCAATTACATCCATTTTATTCGTATAGACCCATTTGGTAACAATTATATTTTGTCCTTGGGGTCTAGGAACCAGTTTCCATACTCTGCATCTTTTGAACTGGTTTAATTCTTCTTGCAAAGCTATGATCCAAGAGGGATATCCATTTGCTTCCTCAAACTTCTTGGGTTCTATTTGATATAGCAAGCTCGACAACATGGCTCCATTCTGCACTCTACTTCTTGTTTTGACACCTTGGCTTGTATCTCCAATAATTAGATTGCTTGGTAGCCTTCTTGGAGTCTCTATAGCTTCAGTTTCATCCTGCTGAACTTCTTCTACAAATTCTTTTACTTCTTATGGTGACTGATTCTTTTCCTCATCAACCATATCTGGAGGGGAAGACTCATTGACTTCAGTGTTGGAACATGCTTTCCACATCTCTTGATTTGAGAATAACAAATCTCATTATATTTGATCATACTTGTCATGTGTTTATAGTATACAGGAACTTCATCTTTCAAGCCCCTATAAGTACGAAAAAGAAAGACGACGATTCCCTATCGGGTCAATACTCAGGTGCTAGCACGGCGTGCAAACGCTACCACTGGTGGTAGCTTCTGCATTTTTAGAAACATCGTCGAGAAGGAAACATTCGTCGAGAATGGAATGTCGTCGGGACTAAATATAACAACTCTTACAACGACGCATTAATGCCCGACGATAACTTATGGAAGTCCCGCGATCATGGTGCTGATTGAGGAGCAAAAAAAGGAAGGAGATCTGACGGCTGGGAAAGATATAACGCTAACACAGCGCGCTAACCTTACCGCAGTGCGGTAGGAGGGGATGCCAAATTTGGAGTCAGAATGTTGCCAAAAATGACTCGATCCGCGTGCCAGCTTGTTGCCTAAAGAGGCTACCGCCCGGCGATAGCACTACCACTGGCGCTAGGATCCAACTTTATATAAAGAGCGGTCCTCCTCCATTTTAATTTGCTGATTTGAGATGACGCATCGAAGCCACAACTCCTGTATTCGTAAGAGACTCCTCTTTGCAGCCAAGAGAACTCCGTCAACGATCGTGAACGCGAAGAACTTGAAGAAGGAATGATCACGCATACATCATCTTCAAGATCATTCTATGAGGGAGTTTTCAATGTTTTAGTTTGATTATTGTTTGTAAACTCCTATTGTTGTTCGTAAAGAAATTCGCCCATGGTTGGCAACTAGGGCCTTGCGAGGACTAGGGGGAATTCATCTCGTGGGTGTGGCGACTTGCTCTAAGGTTATATCTAGAGGGCAGCTCGAGGCCTCATCTAGGGAGAGATAGGCTAGAGCCAACCGATCCTTGGGAGAAGGGTCGGTATAGAAAACCAAAAAGGGTTTTTACAGTTTTGCCTTAATTCCAAGCGTCATTGGGATAAGTTTTGTAATCATTTCTGAAGCAATAGTACTCTTTGTTTTCTCTAATATTGTCTTGCTATCTTTGATTTTTGAAATCTACACGAAAAGAAATTCTCTGTCACTAACGTCGAGCGGTAATGCTACCGCGGGCATTAACAACAAAGTGCTCATCTCTCGTGCCTTGTGTAACCCAGTTTCATAAAAAAAACTTACTGCAGAATCTTAACTAAGATATTTTTATAAATACTATTAACTTACTTGAATAAACTTAATTAAGTCTTAAAAGTTTTATAACCCTTATTCACCCCACCCCCCCCCCCCCCCCCACCCCGGCTAAAGGCGCCTGCCGATCCAACAAGTGGTATTAGAGGCAGGTTATTCCAATACGGTCTAACAACTGGGATTAATGACGCTCCATGATCTTGCTTTTCATGAGGGGCAAGGAATAAGAAGACCTCCACTTTTCACAGGAACTGATTATAACTATTGGAGAACACAAATGCGTTGTTTTCTAATAAATCTAGATTTAGATGTTTGGGCTTGTGTTGAACAACCATATACTACTCCTACATATAGTGTTATAGATATACCCATGGAAAAGCCTAGAGATAAATGGGATGATGGAGACAAAAGTAAATGCAAAAATATCGCAAAAATGATGAACGCCTTATTTTGCGCTTTAGATAGAACTGAATTCAATCGAGTTAGTGCTTGTGAAACTGCCTATGATATTTGGAATTTATTGGAAATAACGCATGAGGGTACTTTGCAGGTTAAAGACTCAAAGTTATTCCAAATAGAGTCGGAGTTTGAAAGGTTCAGAATGGATACAAACGAGGACGTAGACTCGATGTACCCTCGCTTTACGAAGATCATCAATGCCTCAAAAATACTTAGGAAGACTTTCTCAAACGATGATTTGGTGAGGAAAATCCTTCGGTCTTACCCTCATAAGTTCAATACAAAAGTGACGGATATCTCCAAATCACATGGTCTAAGATGGCTCCAAATTGAGAGCCTCATTAAGAATCCCAAAACCCATGATGTTGAACTCAAAATCCAAGAAGAAGAAAACAACAAAGAGCCAAAGAAAAAAATCCTTGGCACTGAAGTCAAGGAAAGAGGACGACGACAAGGAGGAGGACGAAGAGAGTCTTTTTGTGAAAAATTTCACAAAATTTATGAAGAATTCGGAAAGGAGGAACACCTTCTGTAAGTATTTCCGAAAAGGCTTATCATCAAAAAGGGAGAAAAAGGAAAAAAAAGCAAGCGAGGACGACAATGAGCGGCCTCCACTGGAGTGCTTTCACTGTAGGAATACCGGGCATATACGAAGCTAGTGCCCAAAGTACTTGAAAGCAAAAAGGAAAAGAGAAGAAGAAGGTTCTGAAGGCCGCAACATGGGATGACTCTTTATCCGAAAGGTCAAACGAGTCCACCTCAAGCGATGGCGAAGAAGCAAAGTTGTGTCTCATGGGAAGAAGCGATGAATCATCAGACGATGATGGCAGTGTCCAAAGCAACATTGTGGTACTTCCTTCTAGTTATGAAGATCTTTATATTGAGTATATGAAAATATGCAAATTTTTCAATAAAAGCTTGAAAGATCTTGATCTTTTAAAAACTGGAAATAAAATTCTTTTAAAACAAAATCAAAAGTTAACTAAGGAAGTAAAATCTTTGGGAAAAGAGTTGTCTTTCCAAGAGAACGATCATTACTTGGCAAGGATAAAAGAACTTCAAAAGAATCTTTCTAAGGCTCTCTCGAATATTGAATCTCTTACAAAACAAAAGAGAGACTTAAAAAACAGCTTTCATTCTAAAATTGAAGATGGAAGGAATTTTTTTGCACATAGGTATGGCAATCTAGTAAATGAAAACACCTCCTTGAAAACTCGAATTCATTATTTAAACATGACTATAGAAAAATTCGGGGTTGGCTAGAAGACTCTTGACATGATTTTGGCGAACCAAAGACATGGAAGTGCTAAATATGGGCTTGGGTATGGATCTGGAAGCTACTACCCAGCGGTACCTATTACTGCTGGCGGTAGTGACAGAGTTAATAAGTCGTATAATAATAAATCCATACAATTTTCTTCTGGTTCCCCACCCTCCAGCAAGAGTCCAAAGAAAAATCTGAAAAAGGTCTCAACCCCTTTTGTGTCTTGTACTAAGTTCTTTCGCTTTGGACACACCATGGACTCTTGTAGGACGAAGGGAAGATGTTCGTTCAAGCAAATTTGGTTGCCTAAGGTTTCCACCTACTCTATAGGAGGAACCACTTGGGTATCTGAATCTTTAATCTCATCTTCTTTTTAGGTATGTTGGCAGGCTAAGGAAAAGAAGGACATATGGTAATTGGACTCATGATGCTCCAAACACATGACGGGCTATAAAGCAAAGTTCCTTAGTCTCACACAGGAAAAAGGAGGAATGGTGATGTATGGTAACAATGGAAAGGGAAGCATCTTAGGCATCGGTAAAGTGGGTAACGACTATTTCTCCATTACAAATGACATATATGTAGAAGGTTTAAAACATAACTTAATCTCTATTAGTCAATTGTGTGATAAAGGTCTTAATATTTTATTTGAGTCTTCTACAAACTTGTGTAAAATCATAGATCCTAAAACTAATGATATTGTGCTCACTGCACCAAGAATTCACAATGTCTATTTGATTGTTTTTCATGATCTTTCACATGCTTCACTAAAATGTCTAATCTCAAAAAATGAAGAACTAGAATTATGGCATAGGCGTCTTGGTCACTCTAGCACCAAGTTGATTTTAAAATTGTCAAAAAATAAAATAATAATGGATTTGCCAATGCTCAATGGAAACCTACCTTCACTTTGCCCACCTTGCCAAAAAAGGAAAAGTTTCCAAAACTTCATTTAAAAATAAAAATGCAATTTCCACCACTAGACCTTTACAACTAATTCATATGGACCTATTTGGACCAATTAGCACTTGTAGTCTAGGAGGTAGAAAGTACACTTTTGTATTGATTGATGATTATTCTAGATTTACATGGACATTATTTCTTACCTCCAAATCCGATGCATTTTCTGAATTTACAAAATTATGTAATCGTATTCAAAATGAGTTAGATTTAAAAATTAAATGCATTCGCTCGGATCATGGAGAGGAATTTGAAAATGAAATCTTCGCCATATTTTGTAATAATCTAGGCATCAAACACGAATTTTCTGCTCCACCCCCCCCCCCCCCCCCCCAACAAAATGGTTTTGTGGAGAGGAAAAATAGAACCCTTCAGGAACTTGCACGCACTATACTATCCGAGTATGGGTTGCATAGATCTTTTGGGGCTGAAGCGGTAAATACTTCTTCCTATGTAATAAATCGAGTCATGCATCGCCCAATTTTGAAATTAGCACCATATGCACTGTATTACCAAAAGAAACCTAATGTATCTTACTTTCATGTTTTTGGGTGTAAGTGTTTTATCTTAAATACTAAAGATACCTTAGCAAAATTTGATGAAAAATGTGATGAAGGAATTTTTCTTGGATACTCTTCAACAAGTAAAGCATATAAGATATATAATAAAAGGTCTAAAAAGGTTGAAGAGTCTATTCATGTTAGATTTGATGAACTTGTTCCGTGTATAGATTCTACTATTGCAGGAAACGAAGAGGAACCCCTTTCACCCTTGGAGGATGAGGAAAATGATCCACTTAGAGTTGATAAAGAAATAGAAGAGGTGCAAGAAAATTTCATACCTCCAAGCGAGCTAAGATTTATAAAAGATCATCCAAGGAAGCTTATCATTGGAGAACCGTCAAGAGGGGTAATGACACGTTCTTTCATTTATGAATCATTTTCTGATTTATGCTTTGTTTCCGAAATTGAACCCAAAAATGTGACAACCGCTTTAAATGATGAGTTTTGGTTTATTGCTATGAATGAAGAACTAAATTAATTTGAATGAAATAGGGTTTGAAAGTTAGTAGAAAGACCATCTAATCACCTGATAATTGGTGTAAAATGAATATTTAAAAATAAATTAGATGGAGATTCTAGAATCAACAGGAACAAGGCTAGATTAGTAGACAGGGATACTCATAAATCGAGGGGGTAGATTTTGATGAAACATTTGCACTCGTTGCTCGCCTAGAATCTATTAGAATCTTTCTCGCTTTAGCGAGTTATAAGAAGTTTAAATTATTCCAAATGGATGTAAAAAGTGCCTTCCTAAACGGGATAATTAAAGAATAAGTTTATGTTGAACAAGCCCCAGTTTTGTAGATGAAAAATTTCCTAATCATGCTTATAGGTTAGAAAAGGCGCTTTGTGGTTTAAAGCAAGCGCCTCGTGCCTGGTATGAACGCTCAACATCTTTTTATTAAAGCACAGTTATAAAATGGGTAGTGTCGATACCCACTATTCATTAAACATATAAATAATGATTTAATCATTTTACAAATTTATGTTGATGACATTATCTTTGGAGCCACTAATGAAGAGTTGTGTAATGAAGTAGTACAAGTGATGCAAAACGAATTTGAGACAAGCATAGTTGGGGAACTCACATATTTCTTAGGTTTTCAAATCACACAAAGAAATGATGGAATCTTTATTTGTCAAACCAAGTATGTACATGACATGCTAAAATGCTTTGGATTTGAAAACTTACAACTAGCTAGTACACCAATGAGCGCATCACTAAAATTAGGAAAAGATGAAGCTGGAATCTTAATTGATCAAACTTGTATAGAGGAATGATTGCATCATTATTGTATTTAAGTGTCTCTAGACCCGACATTACTTTTGACGTGTGTTTATGCACGAGATTTTAAGCTAATCCAAAAGAATCTCATTTAAAAGCGGGTTGAAATGAATTTTTAGGTATTTAATCGTAACATCTAGATTAGGTTTATGGTATCCAAATAATGATTCTTTTATTTTACATGGCAATTCTGATTCTGATATGCGGGGTGTTCATTAGATAGGAAAAGCACTAATGGCACATGTCATTTCTTAGGCCCTTCACTAGTTGCATGGTCAAGTAGAAAAACAAAATTTGGTTGCTCTCTCCACCACCGAGGCTGAATATATTGCACTAGGAAGTTATTGTGCATAAGCATTATGGATGACTCAAATCTTAGAAGACTTTGGAGTTCATCTAACCAATATTGAATTAAAATGTGACAACAAGAGTGTCATTGACCTAACAAACAACCCCGTCCATCACTCAAGATCCAAATACATAGACGTGAGACATCACTTCATTAGGGATCATATAAAAAAGGAACATATTCATGTAAACTTTACAGGAACTGAATCCCAACATGTGGATATCTTTACCAAGCCTCTACCTGATGCACGATTTGCCTTAGGCTAGAATTATGGGTTTTGGACATCTTAGCTTAAATCCAATAAAATCTGCCAACTTGTGTGTATGCTTGTCTGATTTCTTTATTCTAATACATAGCCCTTACACTAAACAATCATAATCAGGCGAAAAATTTCAAAATCACACTTTTTTTGGAAAATAAAACTTCTGTTATTATCGTGCGGCGGTAGGTTGTTAATGTTGGAACACGGTTTTCTACATCCCTTTGGTTTGATAATAACAAATCCCACTTGTATTTGATCTAGTTTGCCATTGTATTTTTAGCATGCAGGTTTGACCAAAAATGACACTAAGATGATGTATTCTTGGCCTGGACTTGCTCACAAGCTGAAAAGAAGAGTGTGGTCTAACGTCAGGCATTAGGACTTAATTTGGGCATTAACTGTCGTTCCCACCAAGATGAAAATGGCATAGAGGGAAGCTGTCGTGATTGCATGAGCATTTTGGGAATGATTTGGCTTAACGCCATGCTTTAGGCTCAACACCAGCGTTAAGGTTGCCAAAAATGAATGTTTCCAAAGATGCAAAATATCCTTCTTGTTTTGAAGATCTTAGACATCAAGATATTTCTATACAGAGTCAAAACCTGGCGTTAGCCTTATGATGATTTGATTCGGATTGTTCTTTTTAATTAATTTGGTTTGCGCAACCTTTATATGACGAGATTAGAGTTAGGCAGGTGTTTCCAAAGAGTCTCGCAAGTACTCCTACTTTGAGAAATTAACCGTTATCCTATCGAAGGATAAAAGTAACCGTCTTTCTTCTTTCAGAGTATTGACAATTACGCCTCGGCTACAACGCCGAATTCTTTTGATTTTTAAAATAGCAAAGGAGAGTTTTGCAAGTTTCGGATTTGAAAAGTGTTTGTTTAAATTTTAATCCAAATTAATCATATAATAAAGGCAAGTATACCTTATCGTGAGTAATACATGATATTTTGTTTTAAAAAATATCGAGGTCGTATATTTCCGCGGATCGTGTTGATTATGCTACTTTTAGGAACGAACTATTATTTTATCGGAATAATATTTTTGGTTAAGTTAATTAGAGTTCTAAATGATAAAATGCGTATAACTAGAGTTAAGAAAACGATAGTAAGCGTATAACTAGAGTTCTAAACGATGATAATAAATAACACCCGATGTCGAATTACCTTGAGACGAAAATAGTCTTTTTTAGAAGTAAAAGAGATGACTTCTTAAAACATTACAACAGCTTGGCCGTGGAGGTTCCATAATTATGAACGCTCCTCTCTCGAGGGTACGCCCACCTGAGATTATGAATATTCGACCGAACTCTCGTTCTATAATCGAATCTTCTTAATACTCGCTTTATGTTGTGAACCCCGCTATTGGGTTTTTACTTCAAATTCAGGAGACTTACCTCATCCTCTCTCGTGGGTAGAGCACACTTCTCTTTACCCGTGAGCGATCAGTCCGTACGCACGAGCCTCTCGTCTAACTAGTGTACAGAGACGGAAATGAAAACCACACATCGATTATGTGGATCCACTCAACGTTATTCTCGGGTAAACCTTAAGCGTTAATTATTTTAGAAAGAGATGTTTTATTTTTAGAAAAACTATTTTTATGTCCCAATGCTCTTTGACATCGTGTGCTAAAGGAAATTAGCCAAGCATCGGAATGGAGACGGCATAATTAAGAAAATACATGTTAATAATTTAAGCGGATAAAAAGAAAAATAAAAAGACTTATATAAAAGCAGTAATAGTATCCGTCCCAACCGTCTTAAACAAGCGCTAAAAAGTTCTTAGCCTCTTATCCAGGACGGGGGTGGTATAGAAATGAAAAGACTTATAAAGGTGCAGAAATAATATCCGTCCCAACTGTCTTAAATAAGTGCTAAAGGAAATTAGCCTTTTATTCAAGATGGGGGTGGTATAAACAGTTTTATAAGGACTGAAAATTAAAACTAAGTTACAAAAAAGAAAAACACTATCTCATATACGCACGCACTCTACTTGTAATAAAAAGACTGAATCGAAAGAAAGCGTTTAAACGAAAGCGATAAATAAAGCGTTACAGAAAGCGATAAACTATTTTTATGAAAGCAATAAACCTAAATTATGAAAGCAATAAACTAAGTTATGAAAGCAATAAAACTATTCTCATACACACACACACACTAACATAAATAAAAAAGGAAGATGATCCAAATGAGAAAACAACATTTTATTTCTAAAATAAACATTACAACTAGATTAAAAAGGCAAAAATTACAAACGAACATAAACTTAATTGCATAAAGAAAAACTCACATCCACTCAAAAGAACTCAGAAAACCTTACAAACACTCAAAATTTGGATGAAATATACTTCAGTCGAGCCCTCTTATTTATAGGCAAAATTTTATTTTTACAAGCCCTAGGTCACGGGCGTGACTTGGATGTCACGGACGTGACTTAGGGCGTGACATTTGCGCGTGCTTTAGGGGTCGCATCCGCCGTCTTCTGGAAGGTTCAGCCGTCAAACATGGCTGCACACAGGCGTGACTTGAAGTGTCACGGACGTGACAGTGGGCGGCACATATCTGCTTTAACTGGGGCGTGACGGCTGGCGTGTGCGCTGGATTCTTCGAACGCCCGGGCGGAGATAGTTCGTCGAACGCAGAGCGCCGTTCGTCGAACGCTGGACGCGGATAGTTCGTCGAACATAGAGCGTCGTTCATCGAACGCTGAGCGGAGAGAATTCGCCGAACGCTGAGATGGAGAGAGTTCGTCGAACGCAGAGCGCCGTTCGTCGAACGCTACTTGATTTCGTCGATCGCAGGGCAGAGAGCGTTCGTCGAACGCAGCTCGACTTTCGTCGAACGCAGGGCAGAGAGCGTTCGTCGAACGCAGCTCGACTTTCGTCGAACGCAGGGTAGAGAGCGTTCGTCGAACGCAGCTCGATCTTCGTCGAACGCAGAGAGATTGGCATTTTAAAATTACACGCCCTTGGGTCACGGGCGTGATTCAGGGGCGTGACTTGAAAAAAATTACCAAAATCTGCAAAAACAAAAATAAAACTAAGTTAGTAAGGAAATAATGAAAAGAAGCAATTTATTATTTAATTTACATAGAAAATTCACAATATTAATTAAAACTATACTAAAAATACATATATTTTACTGCTCATCACCTTAACGCCGATATTAGCTTCATATTCTATAAATTGGTGGCATTCGTTCTCTTCAAGTGATGATCCAAAGGAGCCCTATTCCAGCACTCTGAATTATTTGTGAGGGTCGTATTTCAAGACCACAAAGGATCTCCCATTGAATTTCAAAATAAGGAATCAAAGGAGGCTTGGATCAACGCTAACTCAACGCGAAGACTTCAACGATCTTTAGCGATTCTTCATCATCTCCTTCAGATTTCCTCATAGGGAGTTTTATATTTTGTCTCTTGTATTTTTGTAACACCTTTATCTTTGTGATCGGTTTGTAATTTCGCCGCGGTTGTTGGCGACTAGGCATGTGTGCGACTTAGGGGGAATTCAACACGGTTGTTGGGAACTAGGTCTGTGTGTGGCTTAGGGGGAATTTACTGCGGTTGTTGGCGACTAGGTCTATCGCTTAGATCTAGGGGTGCTCGAGGCCTTTCTGGGGATATAAGGGATAGAGTGGCTTGAGGCCATATCTGTGGAGAGATCGGCTAAAGCCAACCGGTTCTTAGTCAGAAGAGTCGGTATAGAAAACCAAAAGAGTCTTTCATATTCGCCTTGATTTCTAGCATCATAGAAATCAGATTTTGTAATCAATTTTATAAATGATAATCATGTCTTTACTTGTTTAATAAAATTGATTTCATTTCAAATTGCTAGTTCTTTACTTTTGATTCAATCAATTTCATATATAATATCAAAAGTTTTTTTCTTACAATCCTAAAGTTTTCTAAAACCCTTATTCACCCCCCTCCCCTCTAAGGGCGCCTGAAGATCCAATAGTTAACGTTGGCGGTAGTATAAAATCCTTTGTTTAATAAATATTTTTAAAGCTATGCATTTCTGTTCATTTCCTGTTACTCTTTAAATACAAAAACAAAATAAAAAATATGTAAAATCAATCAAAAACATTTTTATATACACAAAAAAATCAAATAAAAAAAATTTCAAAGAACAAAAAAATGTCTTTCTTTTTTATGTGTGCTTATTATTTTGTATCTTATATAAACAAAATTTATAAAAATTGATTCTATTTATTGAAATGTTTTCAAGGGTGATTTGAGTTATCTTTTCAAGATAAAAATACACTGTAAATTCTCTATTTCAAATATCTTAAAACATTATTTTGTGTCATGCCTTGAACATTATCTTGTAATTTGCAATGAAATTGATTATAGAAATCATGTGTAGAATTGCTTAGACATGCTTCTAAGTATGAGTAATGTGTTATATTTGATAATGATTTACACACTCACCTCTTTAATAATCTACATATGATTTTAATCTTACTCTTGCATGATTGTGTAGTGTAACAACTTAACATTATTAAATATGTGCTTAGTTTACCTACACCTCATAAATATCTTTTTCTTTTCATGCACTCATATTTGAAGAAATATGTTTGCAAAAATAAGTGAACTCGGAGATCATTGTCCCAAACCAAAATTCAAATAAATAATTGACAAAGATAACTCCACCAAGCACTAATCACCCTCCTGATAAGTCTTAATGAGCATTGTGAGGTTGAGCACCTTGGAGAGAATTGTAAAGTGCCTTGCGCAAACTCTTTTATACACTACTTCTTCTTGTACAATGGATTTCAAATAAATAAAAGAAAAGATAAAAATATATGTGATACCCCAAGCACTACTTTGCACCCTAATACATCTTAACGAGCATTGTGTGTATAACACCTTGGGAGTTGTACTATTTATATGTGCGTTGAAATCAAATTTAGCTTTGTGGGTTGAAGTAATTCTAAAAATGCATTTCAATAATGTTGTGCTTATTCCATTATGCATATCATGTGTTTTGATTAAATCATTTGTATACTCTTATTAAAAATACTACTTGTACACATCATTATCTCTTATAAGCCTTCTACTCATGAGTATTAGACTTTAGTGCATATTTACATGTCTTTTTTACATTTTTTAGTAAATGCACTAGATAGCTTTACATGATCTCTACAATGTATAAGTATACTTGAATTACAAATTTAGAATATTATAATTTCCTATCTTGTCTTGATAAAGTAAAATCATGCTTGAATTATTTTTTGTGTACTACAAACATATCTTGAATTTCAAATTCAAAACATCTTCTTTCAAAAACTAACACTCTTATTCATTTTCAATATCACAAATTTCACAAATGATGTTTATTTTAAGAGTGCTTATTATATTTGAACTTATCTTCCGCTACGCCTTGTATACTCACTCTTGCTTATTTACTTTCTAAAACAAGTGCTACTATATTTTTGATAACAAAAGATATTGTGATCTTGGCCATCAATTGCTAAAACATCTATTTTCTAAAACAAAATTCTTCCTCATTTACTATGCTTCAAACTCCTATAAAGATGTTTATTTATCTTGAATCATGCTTTCCACTATCCTTACTACTTGTACGCTCGATCATGAATATTTTCTTACCCAACAAGTGGTATTGTTTACTTATCCAATGATACTTCATTCTTACTCCAAACTTCCTACAAAAGGGGGAGAATAACTAAGTAATTCGAACCTCATCCTTTACTCACTCACCGAATAGTATCACTAAGTCGTACATCCCTATCATGCTCTTTCCCCTCTCTCCACCCTCTTTTGATAATACCAAAAGGGGGAGAATAACTTTGAAAGAAATTCACACTTAAGGGGAGTAAAATACATAGGATGCTATGATGTAGGGGGAGCACTCATATAGGGGGAGCATCTATAACATGCCAATCCTTTACTATAAACACATTTCTTATTATTGAATGTTTTCTTTATAAGAGGATTTGTTACTAACAAAAGGGGGAGTTTGTTGGAATATGCTTTCCACATCTCTTGGTTTGAGAATAACAAATCTCTTTTTATTTCATCATACTTGCCATGTGTTTATAGTATGCAAGAACTTCAGCTTTCAAGCCCCTATAAGTACGAAAAAGAAAGACGATGATTCCCTATCAGGACAATACTCAGATGCTAGCGCGGTGCACTAACGCTACCGATGGCGGTAGCTTCTACATTTTTAGAAACATCATCGAGAAAGAAACATTCGTCGAGAAAGAAATGTCGTCGGGACTGAATATAGCAACTCTTATCGCGGCGCATTAAGGCTAACGTCAGATGGTAATTTATGGAAGTCCCGCGATCATGATGTTGATTGAGGTGCAAAAAAGGAAGGAGATCTGACGGCTAGGAAAGATATAATGCTAACATAGCATGCTAACCTTATCGTAGTGTCGTAAGAGGGGATGCCAAATTTGGAGCTAGAATGTTGCCAAAAATGACTCGATCTGTGTAAGACACCCCCCTAGAACACAAAACATGGTCGAGGGGAGTCCTATGACCAGAACAGCTGCCTTATGGTAGCGTCAGCACATGGGCTAACTTGTACCCCAAGATGTCTATCCTGCCGGCTAAACTAATATTATAATGTCAACCCATCAATAATAGAAAACAACATAAGCCATAGATTCACAATAAGTAAAAGTGTCCCAACAATATATACAAAAGGACAGGTATCTACCAAAGCTCCTGCAAAATATTAGAGTATAGAATTGCCTCAAGGGCTACATCTCAAAGCACTCACTCACATTTGTCACTGACGGTAGCGAAGGTATCATAGTCTCAGGTCCTGTTTCCCTAGCCTGGCTGTCCTTCTACGTAGAACGTTACTGCTCCACCTGCCGTTGGGTGTCCTCCTAAAAATAGTGATGTAGCAATCGTTAGTAATAAATACTAAGTGGCTTTCATCCTCTCCCCCGACGACTCTCAGGCACCGGACAGAAGGAAGGAGGGAGAATGCTGTAATATAATCAGTAATATACAATATAGCAGGTGGCAAGGGAATAGTTATCACAGTAGATATGATAAGAGTATAAGAGTACATCTACTATAGTAGTATAATCAGCAACAAAGTATAAGCAGAGCAGAGTATATAAAGAATTGAATTGAACTTAACTTATAAGGATGCCCATACAAGCTTATAAGTTAAGGGTCTTCCACAATAATAAGTAACTCATCATATTAAGGTGCCCATAAGTGTTTATATGATGAGGATCTTTATGTGATGCCATGCAATGAATGTATGAAAGATGACTCACCCATGATTTATGCACACACTCTGAATTGCTATGTCGACAAAGACTTGTACTTCCCACTTTATGAGGGTAGTTAACCTCTCTAGCATCAACCATCATGGCCAGACAGTGACAGTGGATCGGGCTCTCCACTACTAGGTGGGCATGCACACTACCAGACCTAGGACTTATGTATGCCTCGATGCTAAGAACAAAATAGCGGAGCACCTATGTACTGGATACGGAAGGGGTCTTAGGAAGTAAACCCCAAGAGCCCAGCCCAACCGATCAATGGCACGGAAGGGTTCTTTGGAAGTAAACACAAAAAGCCCAGCCCAACCGGCCAAGATCTATCTGCCACCTCCTGTCGGTGTGATGACTGGCGAGCCCGTAGATCTTCCACATGCATTCCTCAACATAGGATAATAATGATCATGTGCCAGCAACTGCACTAGTTGTATAACCCAAGTACCCAAGGGCTCCAATGGAGTCCTTTTCTTTTTCCAACATACCCGTGCTTTTAAGCACGCAAGGGTTTCCACTGATTCCCTTTCCATAATACCCTAGGATGTCAACGTATCCTAATTATTGGGTTGAGGCCTTACTATTATCTGGAAGGGGTTATCGTAACACTAAGCAGTGGTTATATGCATCAAGAAACCCATACGATCCTATGGATTACATGGGTATTAAATAATCACGAAGAGAACGTCAACATCATAAAATTATTCAAGTGTATTACCTGGACTATCCAATTGATATTTCCATCATAGCCCTTGTTGGTTTACAATTTGGAACTTTTCCGCCCATTTCAACCTTAACTGATTTCAATTTACAATTTAAGTGACAAGATAATTCTCCTCAAATATATATCCTAATCTCATAAATTATAACAGGGCGTATATGAAAACATTAAGTTCAAGTCTACCAATTTTCATAGGTGTCTGATGATTAATTTAAGAGAAATCTAAGAACAACAAAATCTGTACATTTTAGACACAGCTTACGGAAACTGAATTCCCGGAGCTACAGACCACCAAAAATTATGTGCCACCCCATTCCGAAAAGGTATTTCCAAGGGCTACAACTTTTGTGTTCAGCCCAAGGTCCAGATCTAAGCCTAACCTCTCTAAAATTAGGTTTGAACCCAGCAGAGCAAATCTGGACAACAAGTTGTCCAATACATAAACTGAATTATATTCTGCCCAGCCATTTTCAATTTCACTTTGCCGGAGCTACAAAGCTCCCTTGAAAACCCACAACCACTCGTTGAAAAGGTCTTTCCGAGAGAAACAACTTTCGTGTTGAGTGCAAGACCTGAGCATGGCCGAATCATCCCTAAAAATAGGTCTGAAGTCCGTCTCGTGCAGAAAACATATTTCTGTCCATGTTATAAAATCTGCATGGATCTCAAGACAGATGAACAACATCTGTTCATCTTCTTCCTCCAGCACACATATAAAATCTCACATTCTGTCCTCCAATACTCCCTCAATAGACCACCGTTCTTCACGAAATCAACTCCTATAACCTCATTTTGAAGAGAGGAGAAGATCGAAGACATTATTTCGGCGAACGACGCCCTAGAAATGAAGTTCTAGTGTGGTCTCTTCCTAAAAAACTCCATTAAACTCACCAAGGTCAAGCTCTTTTGAGCTGACATCTCTCCTAAATCAGATCTAAAGATCTAGCACCAAGGGAGAGGGGCGGATGTCACCTGATTTGCGGCCATGGATCGAGTTTGTCTTCTCTGCGACATGGTGGCGGTGATCTTGTCCGACCCTTAGCTTTAATCTTCTTAGCTTTGTTCTTCTAAGGAAAAGGTTGGCTGGTTTGGTCGATGGAGGAAGATAAAGTTCAGAAGGATTTAACTTCTTTCTCACGATAACTTTTTGTCCAAGTCTAATAAAGAAGATTTAATTAATAATAAATCAAAGTTTGGAAGTGACTAGTCAAGCCAAGTGGCACTCTCCCATTGGACTATACTTGATTATAAGACATAAAATAAGCTTGGATAACTTAGAAATCTCATATTTGGATGGCACACATTCTGATTCATCAATTAAATTGGGAAAATTCTGTACAGGACCGATACTCGACGAATTCGTCAAGTGGTCTCGACGAATTCATCGAGTGGTCTCGATAGATCGTCGAGACCAACTCGACGGACCGTCGAGACCCACTCGATGGATCGTCGAGACCAACTCGATGGACCATCGAGACCAACTCAATGGATCGTCGAGTCCTCTCGACGATCGTTGAATCCCTCTCGACGATCGTCGAGTCCCACTCGATGAATCGTCGAGTCCCACTCGAGGGATTCGTCAAGACCTTTGTGTCTTCTCGATGGTTCGTCAAACCTCTTTTTGCACTGGCATCTTTTTCCTCACTCAAGTGCACCACGAGCCAGAGTCAACTTACCAACACGCATTTAAGGGGCCTAGCACATATCGGGACGTTACAAATCCTATAAATAAATAAATAATTTTGTCGCCGAATTGGATCATTCTTCGATTGCTGGCTACCTGTGAGTTTGGGCCTACGATGTTTAAAGCACAAGGTTCGACATAAATTCATTCATACCCTGTAGGAACAAGTCTGGATAATGCCATTGCATAAGGTCCATAGGTTCCCAAGTGTACTCCTGCTTCCCGTGATTGGACCATAGGACCTTTACCAAAGGAACACTTTTCCGCCGCAACTTCCGGGTCTCAGTGTCTACTATCCGCAAAGGCTCTAACTGGACAGATCTGTCGGTTGCCACTAGACTGGAAGTAGTGGAGATGAACTGCTCAGGCCGAAGTAGTGCCTTCCGAAGGGAGGACACATGAAATACATCGTACAAATTTTCTAACTCCAACGGTAGCTCCAACTTATATGCCAAGGGACTAATCCGCTCCAAGACGGAATAAGGCCCCAAGTACCGCGTGCTGAGCTTCTTCCTTCCATGAACACGTGACACTCCATGCATCGGTCTAATCTTCAAGAAAACTTTGTCACCCACTTGAAATTCCACCATCCCGTGCTTTGCATCATAATACTTCGTGTGCTGGCTCTGAGCCTCTAGCATGCGATCGCTGATTAGCCTTATCATCGCATTGATGTCATCAATGAACTCCACCCCTAACGCCTTTGGATCCTCATCCTGGACCCATGACAAGGGAGTCCTGCATCTCCTATAATAGAGTGCCTCATAAGGGGCCATGTCGATGCTTGACTGATGAATATTATTATACGAGAACTCTACCAACGGTAGTAGTCTCTCACACGGCTCTCCTCTATCCAAAATGCATAACCGCAGCAGATCCTCAATTGTTCTGATAGTCCTTTCCGATTGGTCGTCTGTCTGCGGGTGGAAAGTGGTGCTAAAAGTTAACTTTGAGCCCAAATATGTTTGCACTTCCCTCCATTCTCTAGAATTGAATTGGCCATCCCGGTCTGAAATGATAGTCTTGGGCACTCCGTGATATCTGATGAACTGTTCCACGAAGAGACGCACCAAAACATCCACATGTGCCTCCTTCCTCATCGAGATGAACCAGGCCACCTTCGTTAGTCTGTCCACTATCACCCAAACTAAGTCATTCCCGGAACAAGATTGGGGAATACCGTGAACAAAATCCATGGAAATATCTTCGAACTTCCAATCAGGGATGAGTAGTGACTACAACAGTCTTGCAGGGCTCTTACACTCTGCCTTCACCTTCTGGCAATTCTCACAATGTGTCGCAAAATAAGTAACATCCCTCTTCATTCTCGGCCAGAACATAGTCTTCCGCAAATCAGTATACATTTTGGCGATCCTGGGATGCACTGAGTACTTAGTGCAATGAGCCTCTCTCAGAATGTCTTCCCAGATCCCACCACCTGTGGGAATAAATACTCTGTCGTGCAAAAATGAGGTTGTCCTTCAAAGTATACCCCTCAGTCGATCCATCCTTGAGTGCTTGGAATATTGGGGCCAGAGCTGCATCCTTCCTTTGCTCGGCCCGTATCCGATCTTGAATGTCACAAACTATGCTCAGTGTGGTTAAATACTCAGTGAAAACCTCAGGGCAAGTCCTGGAAACAAGGCTAATTTCCATTTCCTCAAGCGTTTTGTCCAACTCCATGGCCATCAATCTAGAATTTGGTATTTCCGCGGGTGCTTTCCGGCTCAACGCATCCACAACTGAATTCATCTTTTCGAGGTGATTGTTCAATATGAACTCATAGTCACGCAAAAACTCCAACCACCGACGTTGTCTCATGTTCAAGTTTTTCTACGTGTGAACGTATCTGAGATTCTTATGATCAGAAAAGATCTCACAGTGGACGTCGTATAGGTTGTGCCTCCAAATCTTTAAGGCAAAGACCACTGCTCCCAGTTCCAAATCGTGCACTGGGTAATTCGCCTCATGTTTCTTCAGCTATCTCGAGGCGTACGCAATCACGTGCATGTGCTGCATCAACACAGCTCTCATACCTTGGTATGATGCATCAGTATATATCTGGAATCCTTCCTTCCCAAATGGTAGGGCAAGGATTGGTGCAGTGGTAATGCAATCCTTCATCTCTTGGAATGCAGCCTCGCACTTGGGTGGCCATATAAACGGCGCACCTTTCTTGGTCAAAGCGATGAAAGGGAGTGCGATCTTAGAAAATCCTTCATCAAACTTGTGGTAGTAACCATCGAGTCCGAGGAAGCTCAGCACATCTGCTGTCAACTTCAATGGCTGCCACTTCTTTACAACATGCACTTTTGTAGGATCCACACCTAATCCTGACCCACTAATCACATGGCCCAAAAATGCAACCTACTGCAGCCAAAACTCGCACTTATTGTACTTGGAGAACAACTGAGGTTCACACAGCTTTTCCAATACCAAAGCCAGATGATTCGTATGGTCCTCCTCCGACTTCGAATAAACTAAGATTGTTGGACATGTGTGTCACATCCCTTTGTTTGAGAATAACAAATCCCAAATTGTATATGATCTTGCCTGTCGTGTGTTTATAGTGTGCATGAACTATAGGTGCAATATTCCACAGGTAGAAAGCAGCTAAATTCAAAAATCTCAAACAATGCGCTACCGCCAGCGCTAGCGCTACCGCCAGGCGCTAGCTCGTTCGACGAACCTGAAGCTCCGTTCGATGAAACTTTTCGTTCGACGAAATTTCTGTTCGACGAAAAATTCCATTCGACGAATGTGGAACTCCGTTCGATGAAAATTTCCGTTCGACGAATGTGGAACTCCGTTCGACGAAAATTTCCGTTGTGGAACTCCGTTCGACGAAAACTTCGTTCGACAAAAATTCCGTTCGACGAAAGTTTGTTCTGTCACGCCACCGACGGTTTCACAACCGCTACCTCCAGCGCTCGTGCTACCGCCAGGCGCTATCTTAAGTTCGTGCACAGCACCATGCCACCGACGGTTTCGCAACCTCTCCACACGAACGCTACTGCAGGCGCTAGCGAGAAGTTCTATATATTGGAGCTTTGCTTCTCGTTTTGGCAATCCATCCTAGAGAGGTTGCTTGTGCCACAATTCCAGTGCTATTTTGCTGCCGAAGATGTATCTCCCACAAAAAGCTTAAGCAGAATTCTGGAGGAGGATTACGTCACGCTACATCCGAAGGACGATCGCTTCGACCTCGCTCAGACTACAGCGATCCTTCATCTCCAACTTCAGAAGATCTCATATAGGGAGTTTTTATTATTGTTTTTCATTATTTCCATTCCATACTTTTTGTAACCGTTTAGAGAATTCGCCTTGTGTTGGCGACTAGGTCTGGGTAGGACTTAGGGGAAATTCGCCTTGTGTTGGCGACTAGGTCTGGGTAGGACTTAGGGGAAATTCGCCTTGTGTTGGCGACTAGGTCTAGGTGATTAGATCTAGGGGGTGCTCGAGGCCATATCCGGGGAAGGATTGGCTAGAGCGGCTTGAGGCCATATCCGGGGAAGGATTGGCTAAAGCCAACCGGTTTGTGGGGATACAAGTCGGTATAGAAAGGAAAAAACATTTACATTTGTACGCCTCCGATTTCTAGCGATATTGAAATCAATTTTTGTAAGCACCTTTTCATATAATATAATCATGTCTCTATTTGTGTTTACTGTTGGGTTTTTTATACCCCTCGAAAGGGATGATATATCAAATATGCGCAGCGGAAATAACAAGAACAACCCAAAAGAAGTTAACGGATCTTGCGGTTTTCGTGATTCAAGAGAATAAACAAAACGAAATACTAGGTACCTTTGCGGGATTGAGTCAACACTCAACCAAGGTGCTCCAAAGAGAAATCCAAAGTCTGCCTTTGAGTTCTTCAAGAATCAAAATGGATCGATCCCTCTACAGAAGTCCACACAAGCAAAGGAGAACCCTAGCTTCTTGTCGCACAAGAACTAGGTCGGAGAAGGAATCTCTCAACGTCCTCACGGATTGCTAGGTCCGATCCAGAGGAGGCGGCGACCGACGGCGGCGACTAGCGGCGGCGGACGGATCGAGAGCGATCGGAACACTTCCGTCTTCGGCTCTCCAGAAATCGTGAAAGGATCGATCTAAAATCGTCGTCGTCCGAAGCCCTAATCACGTTCCTTTTATACGCAAAGCATAAAATAGGCTATCCGCAGACCAGAGGAAAAACAGAACATTTCTGTCCAGATTTACATTCGCCGAATTCGACTAATCGATATAACCGAATTCGACTCAGATTCGGCGAAACCATTTCGACGAATTCGTCTATATAAATTCGGCTATATAAATTCGGCGAAACCCTTTCGTCGAACTGACCTGATTCGGCTAAACCCTTTAGTCGAATCTGTTACAATTCGGTTAATCACATTAGCCGAATCTCATTAGTCGAAAACAACATTTATTCGGTTAATCACATTAGACGAATTTGACACAATTCGGTTAAACCCTTTGGCCGAATTTGTCAAGTATAAACCCATTCGTTTAAACCCTTTAAACGATTTCCCGTTAAGACATTCTCAACTTAATTCCAAGCAGTCACAGGATTGGTCCTCCACTCATATCCAATATGAGTAAGGCCAATACAATCCTTTCTCCAATTTCTCCAAACGCTTTTATGTGCGACCCTATAGGCTCATATTTCATTGGCAGCAAGACTAACTATTGATTGCTTTGAGATCACCTCAGAAACTCCAACATTTACTTGATTTCTCTCATTTGGCGTAATCTCTATTATATTGTGTTCTAAGTTTTCAATTCTAAATCTAAATTGTTTAGTTCAATCTCTTTTATCATAAAACAATTTAGTACTTGTTTCTAAAATTGCAAATCATAATTTTCTATTCATTTAGCTAAATTGTTATTTTACCTTCTCATATTATAAAACAATTTAGTAATTTTCTTAAAATTATAAAAAGAATTTTTATTCCCTTATTCACCCCCCCCCCCCTCTCTAAGGGCGCCGTAAAATCCAACAAGTGGTATCAGAGCTAGGTTATTCCAAACGGTTTAAAAACCAGGAATAATGGCGTCTCATGATCTCGCTTCTACTAGTGGGTGAAACTTTCTTATAAATGAAAAATCTTTAGCACCACCTTTATTTGAAGGCAAAAATTATAATGGGTGGAAATTTCTTATGGAAAAATTTCTTAAATCTTTGGATATTGAAGTATGGAATATTACAATTAAAATGCCCCCAAGTATTCTTAATAAAAAAGAAATGTTTTTAAATGCCAAATCTATGAATAGTCTATATTGTGCATTAGATCAAAATATTTTCAAACTTATTTATACACTTCCTACTGCTTATGAAGTTTGGAAATTTCTTGAGAATGCTTATAGTCTTCCTTCCACAGATGATGAACAAGAGGAATTCCTTATGGATCCAAGAGAAGAAATCGACAAGGACTCATTCTTGGAGGAAGATAAATCTAAGAGAGAAATCGACGAGGAATTCCTTATGGATCCAATAGAAGAAACTGATGAGGACTTATGCTTGGAGGAAGAAGAACATAACGTCACAATATTGGACTCTTTTGTTGGCAACACATCAAGCAAAAGAGAAGACGGAAATTCAACTTTGGAAGAGGAATGCAAAGAAGATGTCAAAGGAACCGTTGGTCCAAAACTTGCCCCATCCCATAGCAATGTAAGAAAATAAAAAACTCCTCTTTTTGTAACAAATTCCATTTCTACTTCTCGTATGCTTAAAATTGCTAAACGTAAAATTTTAAAGTTAAAAATTGCTAATTCCAAATTACGTTTAGATAATAAATCTTTAAAAGCAAACGCTAAAGTAGAATCTCATATTGATGTGTTAAATTCTCTTTCATGCTCTTTAGTTGAAATTCCTACTCCTTGTTTTGATTTTAATGATCTTAAAGAAAAATTTAAGGATTTAGAAAAAGGACTTTTAATTTCAAAAGAGCATAATGAAAAATTGATAAAAGAAAATGATAATTTAAATGATAAACTAGAATCATTAAAAATGTTTATTCAAAATTTTTCATATAATAAAAAATCTCTTATTTCTAGTTTATCAAATCTTCAAAAGCCTAAAAGCTTAACTTCATATTATAAGAGTATGTCTATAAGAAAGAGTGAAATTGAAAATCATCAAAATAAGAATCAATCATTTAAAACATATTGTAACCCACTCTTTCAACAATCACTTCTAAAAAAAAGACAATCACTCTTATAAACTTTCAAAGAATCCATATAATAAAATTCATTATGATTATCAACATCAATCTATTTTGAAAAATAATTTGAATAAACAAAAATCACAAATGAATTATTTTTCAAACAAATATAATCATATAAAGATGTCACATAATCATAATATGAATTTGAAAGATAAACAACCAAGGTATGAATGGAGACCCTTAATGACACATCAACTTTAATTGAAAGGGCTCATTTATCCTTGTCTCCTAAAAACCACCACGATGTATTTGGGTACCCAAAGGAACCATCCCACTTGGTCCCCTTTGGATACCTAAATCTCTTATTCATTAGTATCATATCATTTGCATGAAGTAGAAACAATTAAAATTGAAATATCAATACTCTACTTGATGATGTGCTTTATTCTTTTTTTCTTTTGTTTATTTTGCATTTTTTGATCCAAAATGTTTATGTTCATATTATATTTCATAAGATATGACTTACTCATCTTAAGCCAAATGTTTATCAAATCAAATTGAATTAAAATTGAACATAAAGTCATATGATCTTAAAAGTGACCTACCTTTTATCTTTGGTGTTCTTTATCCTTTTAAATCCTTTACCCATAAATGTCTTGAATTATCATCATAAATTGAATATTGAAATTATCATCAAGACTAATGAAATTATTTTAAAGATTGGATTTAAATGGTTTATTAAAGGGCTTAAGCTAAAAAATAAAATGCGTAACGTTTTGATTATTTTCTATTTTATTTGCTGCATTTTATAGCCCTTATAATGAAAAATATTATCAAATAAAATTGAAAATAAACATTCACAAAACGCGTGTTTAATTTTTCAAAAATGCGAGTTTTAGATCAAAACTTCAAAAGCCATATCTTTTGATCGCTCGTTCGATTTTCGCGTTTAATATCTTTTTGGAAAGAGCACAGAAATCTCCATCCACCGGCGAACTAGGCTTGCCCATTTGAGTTCGTTTGGTGCTGTCAATTTGCCCAATTTCAACTCCGTTTTAAAAAAAAACTATCTTAGTTTGCTTGATTTGGAAATTTTTGTGTTTATGGATTTTTTCATCACATGATATCCTTTGTATATTGTGTGTAATGTGTGTCACCATTGTTTGCATGTTATTTAGACCTTAGAATCGTCTTGTATCATTAAGTTCAAATCAAAAGTTTAATCATTTCATTCTTGGTCTAAAGAAAATTTATATGAAACCTTCTAATACTACATGCAACATTATCTCCATTAATCCTATGTTATAACATTACATTCAAACTCATCATCCTAGCAACACTTCTTATTTTATGCTTAAATTTATATGCTAGGTATAACATGTACAATATTATTTAAATTTGATGATAACTATGTGATTTGAAATCATAAATAGAATACTAAAATTCCAACAAACACATAGTTTATGGATTAATCATTAGAATATATATGAATTTTGTATCATGAATCATATATTATCATGCAAAACCAACGATCAATAGATTCAATTATTGAATGCAAATTTTATTATAAATTTCAAAACACTCTATATGTGATCTTTGTCTTTAATATGATTACATGATCATCATTTTCTAGACTTAAAAATCAAACATGCTTATTCGAAAGAAAATCACCAAATCATATTGTCGTAAGTCTAGAAAGAATAGAAATCACATACATCATGATGATCTAACATATATTCTATGCAAAATTCTCTATAATCATATATCATAATTCATGTTCTATCAAGAAAAATCTCAAAATAATAATACCACCTAGGAATTATGAATCTTATGATAAAAATATGAATATTGTTTTCTTTACATTAGTTGGTGTATGGATATGCTTTGATATTGATTGCATGTATCTCACATATATATAGATTCTAGAATCAACTTAGGAATAATAAAGATACATCAAACTTAATCATCACTCTATTCTAGATCTATAATTTGAAATTCTATTTTGGAATACATGCAATATTAATATTAATCTTATGACATGACATTAAACCCAAAACTCATCATACTAGCTTTATCACTTATTGAATATTAGTAATTGTGCTAGTTATCACATATCGTCATCTCATAAAAGTAGAAAAACTATGCGGCTTTAAATAACTCTTCACATTAAACAAAACCCATAGTTTATATATCAACCCATAGATTTAAAAAGCATAGGTTGTCCAAAGTTTATTCACCTTTGACTTCATATCTAACAATAGCGGGGGCGTAGGGTTGTATGCATTAGAGACCTAACCTCTAAGTCATGTCTTGTCCTTAACCGGGGAGGGTTCCAGTGGGGCCTTGCGAGGCACTAGGGGGAAAGAGTGCTAGGTTTAGTGTTCTCTAGTGTGTGCATATGGGACTAGCACCCCAACCTATGGCATGTGTGCAACTCCTCATGCCCATCCGTCACTTAGTACGGGGCTAGGGTGTAGACATTTAGTCGGGGTAGTCTTTATTCTTAGGACATACTTATATTACTCTTTGCATGATCATTTTATTTACTTATCACTTAAATCATGCATATTTTGGGTTGTTTAATAAAAAATGTCCTCTTGTGTCTTCATAACTTATCTTTTCATGATTAAATGGTTTTGCAAAACATAAGAATTTGAAAAAGCCAAAGTTTCATGCAAATTTGATCCACCTAGAGATCTCCAAAAACTCTGAAATTTCAGCATGGAACTACTCTAAGGACACTTAATCAAAATAAAAAATCAAAAATTTAAAATTCTTAAAAAATCACGTACTGTTTGCCGCGCTATCACTAGCGCCGGTGCTAGCGTGGGTATTTGATTTTTTTGATTTCCAAAATTCTATAAAAATATGTTAGTTCATATGTACTACTTATTTGTTGTGTTTCTGGCTTTTGTTATTTTTGTTTTAATCATGTTATGAAAAATCAACTATAAAAGTTTAAAATTCAAAAATATAAAAAATATGTTTTTGAGATTTTCTGTTTTTATTTATATTATGGAAAATCAATTATAAAATTTCAAAATACAAAAATACAAAAATATGTTTTAATTTTATGGTTTTCTATTTTATTTATATTATGGAAAATCAACTACAAAAATTCAAAATTCAAAAATAAAAAAATATGTTTGTGTGATTTTTCTGTGTTTATTTCATTAAAAAAATTTCAAAATAACAAAAAAAAATTGTATGATCTTTATTGTTAATATCAAGCATGAATGAATTCTATTATTTAGACTTATTTACAATGTTAAAATTTATTCCTTCAAATTACCCTGAACATTGTTTTGTTTATCATGCTTGATATAGAAGTGCATCAATTGTATTGAAAAATATGTGTAGAACCAAGCTTAGCATGCCTCTAAGTATGAGTAAATGTATTGTGATTGATAATGATACCTTTCACTCACTTATTTTGGTAATCAACATGTGTGTTTAAATCTAAAAATGCTTGCATGTGTATTGTATTTGTACAATGAATTAAAATTTGCATAAGTTTATTGCCTACACTGCATTTGAATTGCACTTATGAAATTTAGAAAAGTGGTTAAGTTTAAAAAATTGGGTTTGCAAAACAAGTGTATTCGGAGAATGTTGTCTCACAAATATGAACAAAAAATTATATATGTAGACAAATATAACTCCACCAAGCACTACTTGAACCTCCTGATAAGTCTTCATAAGCATTGTGAGGTTGAGCACCTTGGAAAGAATAGTAAAGTGTCTTGTGCAAACCTTTGTTACTACACCACTTTGTTAAAAACTATGTGCATTAAAAGTGTGTGAAAGTTGATATACTTGTGTTTTATTGTGCACTTTACTCTACATATGTCTTGTATTTTGTTGATTTAAATCAATTGTTAACATTACCCAAAATACGCTTATGTGCACATCATTATCTTTCATAACACTTCTTCTCATGAGTATTGGATTCTAATGCTTTATCTATACTACTCTTTATATAAGAAATGCACTAGATAACCTAACATGATCTCTACAATGTTTTGGTATCTCTTGAACTTAAAATTAAGTAACATTATAGTATAATCTCTCTTTGATATGTTCATTTCATGCTTGGTATCTTTATGAAAAACTTTGAGATTTCAAAAAGGTTAAAACATCTTTCAATTTTGAACTATAACTCATATTTTTACTTATGCTTTTTCATGCTTACAAAAAGATGTTTCTTATAATCTTCCGCTTGCTTACAACTCTTATCTTTTTATTTGAAATATCTTATATACTATGCTTAAAATCTTTATCATTATCTATATTAAAAAGCTCGATCATGCTTTATCATTTATAAGAAATGCCTCCTTACTACCCTCACCCCACCTTCTTTTGATAATACCAAAAGGGGGAGATTAATTGAAGAAATCTATGTAGGAGAAATATAGAAGATTAAGGGGAGAATAATTCATGTAATCTATCATTTAGGGGGAGTAAAACATAAATTGCATTTATGTCGGGGGAGCATTAAGATAGGGGGAGTATGCACATTATCATGTTTATCATATACTATAGTTGCACTATCATCTTGCTTATCTTACACTATAAACACTATTGTTGATTTCTTGCTAAGTGTATTTGTTATTATCAAAAGGGGGAGATTGTTGGACATGTGTGTCACATCCCTTTGTTTGAGAATAACAAATCTCAAATTGTATTTGATCTTGCTTGTCGTGTGTTTATAGTGTGCAGGAACTATAGGTGCAATACTCCACAGGTAGAAAGCAGCTGAATTCAAAAATCTCAAACAATACGCTACCGCCAGCGCTAGTGCTACCGCCAGGCGCTAGCTCGTTCGATGAACTTAAAGCTTCGTTCGACGAAACTTTTTGTTCGACGAAATTTCTGTTCGACGAAATTTTTCGTTCGACGAATGTGGAACTCCGTTCGACGAAAATTTCCCTTCGACGAATGTGGAACTCCGTTCAACGAAAATTTCCGTTCGACGAATGTGGAACTCCGTTCGACGAAAACTTCCTTCGACAAAAATTCCGTTCGACGAAAGTTTGTTCTGCCACGCCACCGACGGTTTCGCAACCGCTACCGCCAGCGCTAGCGCTACCGCCAGGCGCTATCTCAAGTTCGTGCACAGCGCCACGCCGCCGACAGTTTCACAACCACTCCACATGAACGCAACCGCAGGTGCTAGTAGCTACCACAGGGGCTAGCGAGAAGTTCTATATATTGGAGTTTTGCTTCTCGTTTTGGCAATCCATCCTAGAGAGGTTGCTTGTGCCACAATTCCAGTGTTGTTTTGCTGCCGAAGATGGATCTCCCACAAAAAGCTTAAGGAGAATTCTAGAGGAGGACTACGTCACGCTACATCCGAAGGACGATCGCTTCGACCTCGCTCATACTACAACGATCCTTCATCTCCAACTTCAGAAGATCTCATATAGGGAATTTTTATTATTGTTTTTCATTATTTCCATTCCATACTTTTTGTAACCGTTTAGAGAATTCACCTTGTGTTGGCGACTAGGTCTGGGTAGGACTTAGGGGGGAAATCTCCTTGTGTTGGCGACTAGGTCTAGGTGATTAGATCTAGGGGGTGCTCGAGTCCATATCCGGGGAAGGATTGGCTAGAGCGGCTTGAGGCCATATCCGGGGAAGGATTGGCTAAAGCCAACCGGTTTGTGGGGATACAAGTCGGTATAGAAAAGAAAAAAAACATTTACATTTGTACGCCTCCGATTTCTAGCGATATTGAAATCAATTTTTGTAAACACCTTTTCATATAATATAATCATGTCTTTATTTGTGTTTACTTGATTTCTCTCATTTGGCATAATCTCTATTATATTGTGTTCTAAGTTTTCAATTCTAAATCTAAATTGTTTAGTTCAATCTCTTTCATCATAAAACAATTTAGTACTTATTTCTAAAATTGCAAATCATAATTTTCTATTCATTTAGCTAAACTGTTATTTTACCTTCTCATATTATAAAATAATTTAGTAATTTTCTTAAAATTATAAAAAGAATTTTATTCCCTTATTCACCCCCCCCCCCCTCTAAGGGCGCCGTAAGATCCAACAAAGATGTCATCGATGAACACAATCATGAAGACATCACAGTAAGGCTCAAACACGTGATTCATCAGACTCATGAACGCGGAAGGGGACTTTGTGAGCCCAAATGACATGACTGTGAACTCGTACAGTCCGTACCTCGAGCTAAAAGTTGTTTTTGGAACATCCTCCTCGTGTATCCTCAGTTGATAGTACCCTGATCGCAAGTCCAACTTGGAGAACTAATGGGCTCCCATCAGCTGATCGAATAGCTCATCATTTTGGGGTAAGGGATTGGTATTCCGCACCATCAACTAGTTGATCTCTCGGTAATCTATGTTGGAACATTGTCTTCCGCATCTCCTAGGTTTGAGAATAACAAATCCTATGTGTATTTGATCTTGTGTGTTTAAGTGGCAGGAAACAAAGTCCATATGACTTAAGGATTGCATAATAAGGTTGCCCCCAAAATTAGGTCAATAATTCCAACATGCCCACTAGTGCCGGTGGTAGCACCTAGCGCCCAGCGCTAGAGTTGATTAGCGCAATTCTGGAGCACATATAGAAGGAGCTAGCACTTGGCGGTAGTGGATAGTGCAGGCGGTAGCGCGTACCACAGAAGACATGAGAGAAATGTTTCCTCAGATTGAATATTCTCCTGCACAGAATAATGCCTAGTCCTGGATAGCGCCGGCGGTAGCGCTAGCGCAAGCGCTAGAACTGAGGCTATAAATAGGACCCCTCTTCTCTCGTTTTGGACACACATCAGGGAGAGAGGTTGAGTGCTAGAATTCCAGAGCCTGATTTGGCCGAAAGTTGATCTCCCACCAAAGCTCTGCGAATTTCTAAAGGAGGACCAACAACGCTCATCCTACAGTGGATCATCGTCTCCGAATTCAGAAGTTCTTCAAGAGGGAGTTTTTATTATTATCATTTCATTTTCCTTGTAAACCGTTAGAGAACTCGCCTCGTGTTGGCGACTAGGTCTGGGTAGGACTTAGGGCAGAAATTCACCTCGTGTTGGCGACTAGATCTAGGTTAGGTCTATGGTGGCTCAAGGCCATATCCGGGGTTAGATTGGCTAGAGCGGCTTGATGCCGAATCCGGGGAAGGATAGGCTAGGGCCACCGGTTCGTGGGGATACGAGTCGGGATATAAAACAAAAGGAGTTTAATATTATTCGCCACCGATTTCTAGCATTATAGAAATCAACTTTTGTAAAGCTTATATTTTATATTAATAAAACATGTCTCTATTTGATTTTACTTGGTGTGCTTTTATTTTCTCATCATCTTAATCAACCGATCCAACAAGTTGTACAGAGGGGTTTTATTCCAATCGGCTTAACAACCAAGAATAATGGCGTCTCATGATCTCGCTTTTCCGGAGGGTTAGGGTGTTAGTCGACCACCTCTTTTTTCTGGGTCAGATTTCAACTACTAGAAAAATCGAATGATGTGTTTTCTTATGACCATGGATGTGGAAGTATGGAACATGGTAGAAGTTCGGTACTCTCCTCCTACAATTGTAGTGGGAGAGGCGACGTTACTAAAACCTAAGGATAAATGGGATTATAACGATAAACTAAGGTGCAAAAATAATGTTAAGGCAATAAACGTTTTATATTGCGCTATAAATAGAACTGAGTTTAATAGAATTTCTGCATGTGTAACTGCTTATGATATTTGGAATCAATTAGAAGTTACTCATGAAGGTACATCGCAGGTAAAAAATGCAAAGCTATTCCAACTGGAGTCTGAATATGAATACCGAAGAGGACATCAACTCGATGTACATTCGCTTCACCAAGATCATCAACGCTTCAAAAGCACTTGGAAAGATCTACTCAGACAGGGACTTGGTCAGGAAAATTCTTCGCTCCCTACCTCCAAGGTTCAATCCGAAGATGACGGCCATCTCGAAGTCGCACAACCTAAGAACGCTCCAGATCGAGAACCTTATTGGGAATCTCAAAACCCATGAGGTAGAACTCCAGATTCAACACGATGAATACAACAAAGAGCCAAAGAAAGAGGCGTAGGCGCTAAAATCAAAGAAGGAGTACATCGAAGATGATGATGAAGATTAAGAAGGGCTCCTGGTGAAGAACTTCAGGAAGTTCATTCGGAATCCAGAGAGGAGGAACACCTTTCGAAAATACTTCCAAAGGGATGCTCGACGAAAAGGATCTTCCTCTTCATCAAAGAAAGAAAAAGGAAGCGAAGACGAAGGAGAAAGACCACCACCGGAGTGCTACCACTGCAGAAAGACTGGGCACATTCGAAGCCAGTGCCCGAAGTATCAAAAGGAGCAAAAAGAACAATACAAAGCGAAGGAGAAAAAGAAAGTACTAAAAGCTGCAACTTGGGATGATACTTCCTCTGAAGAATCAAGCGAATCTGAGTCAAGCAGCGAGGAGGAAGCAAACTTATGCTTAATGGAAAAAACAATGATGACGACACCAGTGTTCTTAGCGACATTGAGGTAACTCCTCCCACCTTCGAAGAACTTTATGATGAATTTGTTCAAACTTGCAAATCCTATGATAAAAGTATAAAAGATAATATTATTTTAAATCATGAAAATGAATCTATTATCAAAGAAAATCATTATCTTACTAGAAAATTGATTTCCCTTGAAAAGAGAAAGGTTTCATGTCAATAGTGTGAGCACTCTTTATGTAAGGCAAAAGAACTTGAAGTTTCTCTTTCTAAGGCCCTCTCACAAATCAAAACTATTGCAAAAGAAAAGGGGGACTTAGAGAGAAAACTAAAAATCTCTCTCTTACAAATTGAAAATAACAAAAAGGGTTTTGAAAATAAATGTGTTATGATTATACAAGAAAATACATCTCTTAAAAAACAAAATCATGATCTCAATATGGCCATAAAAAAATTTGGAATAGGTCAAAAGCCCCTGGACATGATTTTGGGAAACCAATGTTATGGTTCTGGAAAGTTTGGGCTCGGATATCAAAATGAGCCCTACCGCCCGGCGCTAGCCACTAACGCCGGCGGTAGCTCAACAGTTAAAAAATCTCCTGTTTTTTCTAAAGTTCAAACATCATCCATCAAGAGCAATGTAGAAATTCAGAAAAGGGTCTCAACCCCCTTTATTTCGTGTGCAAATTGTCTTAAGTTTGGACACACGTCTAGCTCTTGTAGGAATATAAAACAACAATCATTAAAACAAATCTGGGTACCTAAGAAATCCACTTACTCTATGTGTGGTACCTCTTGGGTATCCGGATCTTAACTCTCATCTACTTTCTAGATTTGCAGGAAGGCTAAGGAAACGGAGGACGTGTGGTACTTGGACTCGGGCTGCTCCAAGCACATGACGGGCAACAAAGCAAAGTTCCTTAGCCTAGAAAAGAAGAAAGGAGGGATCGTAACGTTTGGTGATAACGGTAAAGAAAGGATCATGGGAGTAGGTACAATGGGTAACGAATCCTTTCTTATCTCAAATGTTCTTTATGTAAAAGTATTAAAACATAACTTAATATCTATAAGCCAACTGTGTGATAAGGATTAGATGTATTATTTGAATCATCCACTAATCTTTGCAAAATATTTAATCCTAAAACAAAAGATGTGTTACTAACTACACCTAGAATTCACAATGTTTGCATAGTTTCGTTTCATGATCTCTCCAAATCATTTAAAAAATGTTTTATAACCAAAAATGATGAATTAGAACAATGACATAGACGTTTAGGTCACACTAGTACAATGCTCATTTTAAAACTAGCAAAAAAGGAATTGATTAGATGATTGCCTAAATTGAATGGAAATTTATCTTCACTATGTTCTCCTGCTAAAAAAGGAAAATTTACAAAATCATCTTTTTAAAGCAAAAACGAAATTTCTACATCAAAACCATTGCAATTAATTCATATGGATCTCTTTGGTCCCGTTAGCACCGCAAGTCTTGGTGGTAGAATATATACTTTCGTTCTAATAGATGATTTCTCGAGATATTATTGGACTTTATTTCTCTCTTCTAAATCTGATGCGTTTTGCAAATTCTCAAAATTATGTACTCGTATTCAAAATGAACTAGATTTAAAAATAAAATGCATTCGCTCAGATCATGGAGGAGAATTTGAAAATGAAAATTTTAAATCTTTTTGTGAAATGTTAGGTATTAAGCATGAATTCTCCGCTCCACGCACACCTCAACAAAACGGTGTTGTAGAAAGAAAGAATAGGACAATCCAAGAACTAGCACGCACTATGTTATCTGAATATAAATTACCTAAGTTTTTTTGGGCCGAAGCCGTAAGCACATCATGCTATGTAATGAATAGAGTCATGCTTCACCCACCTCTAAATCTCACACCATATGAACTATATTATCAAAAGAAACATAACGTATCATATTTTAAAGTATTTGGTTATAAATGTTTTATTCTTAATACAAAAGATTCGTTAGGAAAAGTTGATGAAAAATGTGATGAAGGAATATTTCTTGGATACTCTTCAACCAGTAAAGCCTATAGAATATTTAACAAAAGATCGAGTAAGGTTGAAGAGTCTATTAATGTTAAATTTGATGAATTTATTCCGTGTGCAGAAAGACTTCCTTCAGGTACAAATGATAAACCTGTGCCATCTTTGGAGCACGACGAAGAGGAACCTTCCAAAGAAGAGGAGGAGAATGCCAAGGAAGATGAATATGTGCCCCCAAGCGTCTTGAACTTCTCAAAAAATCATCCAAAAGAGCTAGTCATTGGGGAACCTTCTACTGGGGTAAGAACTCGATCTTCTCTTCATGAAACGTTTTCAAATATTTGCTTTGTTTCCGAAATCGAACCTAAAAATGTTTCCACCGCTTTAAATGACAAATTTTGGTTTTTGGCTATGAATGAAGAGTTAGATCAATTTGAAAGAAATAAAGTTTGGAATCTAGTAGATAGACCATCTAATCATCCTGTTATTGGCGTAAAATGGATTTTTAAAAATAAATTAGATGGTGAATCTAGGATTATCAGAAATAAAGCACGCTTAGTTGCTCAAGGTTTTTCTCAAATGGAGGGGGTAGATTTTGAAGAAACTTTTGCACTCGTTGCTCGCTTAGAATCTATACGAATATTTTTGGCATTTGCGAGTTTTAAAAGAATAAAATTATTTCAAATGGATGTTAAAAGTGCTTTTTAAACGGGTTTATAAAAGAAGAAGCTTATGTAGAACAACCCCCCGATTTTATAAATGAAAAATTTCCAAATCATGTTTACAAATTAGAAAAAACGCTTTATGGTTTAAAACAAGCGCCCCGTACATGGTATGATAGACTTACATTATTTTTGTTAAAGCATGGTTATGTTATGGGAAGTGCTAACAACACACTCTTCATTAAGCTTAATAATAATGATTTAATTATCTTACAAATATATGATGATGATATAATTTTTGGAGCCACTAATGAAGAGTTGTGTAATGAAGTAGTCTTAGTAATGAAAAATGAATTTGAAATGAGTCTTGTAGGAGAACTATCATATTTTATTGGTTTTCAAATCTCTCAACGAAATGATGGTATCTTTATTTGCCAAACAAAATATGTTCACGATATGCTTAAACGATTTGGTTTTGAAAATCTTAAATAAACTTCTACTCCTATAAGTGCTTCATTAAAACTAGGAAAAGATGAATCTGGAATTTCCATTGATCAAACTTTATATAGAGGAATGATAAGATCTCTTCTTTACTTAAGTGCATATAGACCAGATATAATGTTTGTTGTATGTTTATGTGCTCGCTTTCAAGCAAATCCAAAACAATCTCATTTAAAAGCGGTAAAATGTATTTTTCATTATTTATTAGGGTCATCTAAATTAGGATTATGGTACCCACACAATTACTCATTTACACTTCACGACTATTCCGATTCGGATTATGTCGGCTGTTCACTAGATCGAAAAAGCACTAGCGGTACTTGTCACTTTTTAGGACCCTCATTAGTTGCTTGGTCTAGTAGGAAACAATCTTCGGTTGCACTCTCCACCACGGAGGACGAAAACATCTCACTTGGAAGTTGTTGTGCACAAGCATTATGGATGAGCCAAACTCTAGAGGATTTTGGATTTCATCTCAAAAAACATTGACCTTAAATGTAAAAACAAAAGTGTCATAGACCTTGCAAATAATCTCGTACACCACTCTAGATCCAAACACATAAATGTTAACCATCATTGCATTAAGGATCACATTAAGAAAGAGCATGTAAAAGTAAGCTTCATTGGTACGGACTCTCAACTCGCTGACATATTTACTAAATCTCTTCCCGATGCAAGATTTCGATTATTACGACTTGAGTTAGGTGTCCTAGATCTTTTGAGTTAAAACACATTCATAAACGCAATTATGCAATTTTTAACCATCTAAAACATCTCTTAAAATTCTGAAATTTCTGCATGAAACTACTATTGGGACACTTAATCAAGATCAACAATTAAAAAATTCAAAATTATCACAAATTGTGTATTGTTTCCCGCGCTAGAGCTAACGCCAGCGCTACCGCACCTATCTGTTTTTCTGTATTTTAAAATTTTGAAAAATTCTTAAAAATATATTAGTCTATATGTACTATTTATTTTTGCACTTCTGACTTTATTTAATTTTTGAAAAATCCAAATACAAATTTACAAAAGCCAAATTACAAAAAATATTTCTTTTTGTTCCTTGGTTTAAATTTCTAAATGCAAAAATATAAAACACAAAAACTAACAAAAAAATGTATGGAATTTATTGTGATAATCAAGCATGTTTTTAAACTATCTTTAGAACTTCAACAATGTTCTAATTTATCTTGTCAAACTACTTTGAACATTGTTCTTATCATGCTTTGATATATCTATTAATATGTGCATCAATTATATTGTAAAGGTAGTGTAGAACCTAAGCTTAGCATGCATCTAAGTATGAGTAAATGTTTTATGGTTGATAATGATATTTCTTCACTCACTTTTTGGCTAAGTCTACTTATGTTTTTAATCTAAAGATGCTTGCTAATGTATTGTAATTGTACAATAAATTAATTTTGCACAAGTATCTTACCTAAACTACACTTATTTGCACTATTAAATATAAAGAAAAGTGGTTGTACTTTCAAAATCCATTTGGTTTGCAAAGCAAGTGTAATCAGAGAACTTTGTACAAAACAAAACAAAATAAAATAAAGTGACAAAGTTTACTCCACCAAGCACTACTTGAACCTCCTTATAAGTCTTAATAAGCGTTGTGAGGTTGAGCACCTTGGAAAGATTAGTAAAGTGTCTTGTGCAAACCTTCATTTCTTAAAAAAAAAACCACTTATTCTTACGTACACCGGATCAAAAACAAAACTGAAAAAATAAAATTGTGTGATCCCCCAAGAACTACCTTGCACCCTGATAAGTCTTAATGAGCATTGTGTGTGCAAAACACCTTGGTAGTTGTACATTTTTTGTGCATAAAAAGTGTGTGGAAGTAATCTTATTTATGTTTTATTGTGCACTTTACTCTACACTTGTCTTGTATTTTTGATTATAACATTTGTTTACTCTTTTCAAAATACACTTGTGTGCACATCATTATCTTCCATAACACTTCTTCTCATGAGTATTGGATTCTAATGCTAATTCTATAATACTTTTTTATATTTAAATGCACTAGATAACCTAGCATGCTCTCTACAATGTTTGGTATGTTTTGACTTTATGAATTAGAATAACATTGTAGTAGTCTCTTTTTCATACATCTCTTTCATGCATGGTTACTTCATGATAATCTTCTCAAAGAAAAATGATTTACAAAAAACATCTTTTTCATTTTATGAATCATCATGTCTTACAAAAAGATGTTTGTTGTATTTTTATAAGTCTTCCGCTACATTACGTTTACCTTGTGTTCTTTTCATGCTTATCTCAAGTTTTCAAACTCAAACTTTTTAAATGGTAGACTTGCATGGTAAATGTTATATCATTCTTTTTTAAAGCTAAAAACTCTAATTTATTTCTGTAACCATACTTATGCTAAAAACTCTGATTTATTTCTATGGAATTTATTCTAAAACTCCTTATCAGTTTCTTCTCTCTCAAAGCTCGATCATGCCTTATTTTATTATCAAAACTTTTATGTGTTTTGCTTCCTTACCCACTTTTGCTAATAACAAAAGGGGGAGATTTAACATGTTAAATAAAATCCGCTATCAAAATGAAAAACTAACATGATTAATTAAGATGATAGCTTACATATTAGGGGAGCATTCACTTAGGGGGAGCATGTATTTAGGGGGAGCAATTCTAAAATTCTACAATCAATATTTATCCTAAGTCATCACTCTCTCACACACACACAAGTAGGTTTCATCATGCTTATATATTAATGCTCTGATTTATCATTAATGGATTTGTTATTATCAAAAGGGGGAGTTTGTTGGAACATTGTCTTCCGCATATCCTAGGTTTGAGAATAACAAATCCTATGCGTATTTGATCTTGTGTGTTTAAGTGTGCAGGAAACAAACTCCATATGACTCAAGGATGGCATAAGAAGATTTCCCCCAAAATTGGGTCAATAATTTCAACATGCCCACTAGCGCCGGCGGTAGCACCTAACACCCGGCGCTAACATTGATTAGCGCAATTTCAGAGCACATATAGAAGGAGCTAGCGCCTGGTGGTAGCAGATAGCGCAGGCGGTAGCGCGGAGCACGGAAGGCATGAGAGAAATGTTTCCTCAGATTGAAGATTCTCCCGCGCAGAATAATGCCTAATCCGGGATAGCACCGGCGGTAGCACTAGCGCAGACGCTAGCGCTGAGGCTATAAATTGGACCCCTCTTCTCTCATTTTGGACACACATCAGGGAGAGAGGTTGAGTGCTAGAATTCTAAAGCCTGATTTGGCCGAAAGTTGATCTCCCACCAAAGCTCTGTGAATTTCTGAAGGAGGACCTCTTCACGCTGAATCCAAATGAGTCTGCTTCAACAACGCTCATCCTACAATGGGTCATCGTCTCCGACTTCAGAAGTTCTTCAAGAGGGAGTTATTTTAATATTATCATTTCATTTTCCTTGTAAACCGTTATAGAATTCGCCTCGTGTTGGCGACTAGGCCTGGGTAGAACTTAGGGCACAAATTCGCCTCGTGTGGGCGACTAGATCTAGGTTAGGTCTAGTGGTCTCAAGGCCATATCTGGGGTTGGATTGGCTAGAGTGGCTTGAGGCCGAATCAGGGGAAGGATAGGCTAAGGCCACCAGTTCGTGGGGATGTGAGTCGGGATATAAAACAAAAAGAGTTTATTATTATTCGCCACTGATTTCTAGCTTATAGAAATCAACTTTTGTAAACCTTATATTTCATATTAATAAAACATGTCTCTGTTTGATTTTACTTAGTGTGCTTTTATTTTCTCATCATCATAATCACTTATTATTTTAAGATATTCAAATATAACATAAGTTTTAAAAACCCTTATTCACCCCTCCCCCCTCCCCCCTCTTAGGGAGCCTACCGATCCAACAATCTATGCATAATCGTAAGGATCCATCCTTCTTCTTAACAAACAAAGCAGGGGCTCCTCAGGGTGATGAACTAGTGCGAACAAATCTTAAGTCCACCAACTCTTGTAACTGAACCCGAAACTCTGCTAGTTCCTTAGGGGCAATCCGGTATAGAGCCCGGGAAATAGGTTTAGCACCTGATATTAACCTAATCTGGAAGTCCATTTCCCTAGGCGGAGGTAATCCAGGTAACTTTTCTAGGAAAACATCAGAAAAATCCCAAACTACTGGTACATCCTTCATGTTGACTTCTATCTCCTTCATATCGAAACATATCATAACAACTTTGTCCCCCTGTTCATAGGCTTTAACGGCCTGAATAGAGGATAATAAATGACGGGAGGCCGAGATAATACGTTCGATCACTACTTCAGAATCTTCATGCCTCAGTACAATTTTCTTCGTCGGGCAGTCGATCTTAGCATGGTTCTAATGCAGCCAATTCATGCCCAGGATCAGGTCAAAATCTGTCATCTTCAAAAGATTCGTCGGTGCTTTGAATAGCTTTCCTCCAATCTCTACATTCATGTTGCACTTGGCGCACGATACTATCTCTGACCCGTCTGCAATTCGCACCTTCCTATGGATGCCTTTGAAATGCTGCACTTGGTACAGATCGTCTATGAATTTCTCTAAGAAAAACGAGTGTGAGGCACCCATATCAAACAAGGTGTATGCGAGTTTGCCGCAGACAAGTACTATACCTTTGAGATTTTTGTTGTTTTGGGTCATAAGTTAACTTAAAGCTACGATTTTGTAAGGTACTAAGTAATCATAAGGAAAACACTGAAGTACCTGTGTTGACCTCCTCGGGGTTTCGGGGCTCTGTGAGATCTAGTGCATATATCTGCTCCGGTCGCCAGCCCCTACCGTGAGGTCCTAGGCACCGACCTCATCCTCGGCCCTGTTGTGCTGGAGGGGCTGTTGGGGGAACAATGGGGCTATTTGGAGCATTCCTTTACACTGAGGGAAAAAGCGTTGAATGTGGCCCGGTTGATGGCAATGGAAACAACCCTCCCTGAAAGTCCCTCTGGGTTGATGATACGGCTGGTCCTGCTGAGGTGGGGGTAATGCTAACTGTTGGGCCGACTGCTCTGTCCAGGTGTTCTAACAGAAATGCCCACCACCTCCTCTCTGATTTCCTCCTCCGCCTCTAGCATTCTACCTCCTCCTAAAACTGGGTCCCACTTCCATCACCCTCTCTGCGGGTCTCTTAGCACCAGCCTGGACCCCCAAGTAGTCTGCCTCTAATTTCTTTGCCATCTTTATGATTTGTGCAAGGCTCGAACCAGCGATGAATAGAAGAGCCTGCCTAGGGGGATCTCACAAACCTTTGTAGTACCTCTTTGCGTAACCGTGATCATCTAAGTCGTAGGAGTCTACAAATCTGGCAAGGTGTTGAAACTCCTGCTGATATTCCACTACTGATCTAGATCACTTCTTTAGCTACAGGAACCTCTCCTCGAGCTCATCACAGGCCGTAGAGGGGATATAGTGCTCCAGGAACGCACTAGAAAACTCACTCCAGCTTATGTCAGTGTAGTGATGTCCCTCAAAGGTGGATCCCATAAGGGACTTCCACCACCTCTTTGCATGCAAATCCATGGACGAGACTGCCAATGTAACTTCCATGCTGGTAGGGCATCGAATCACCGCCAATAACTCCTGTACAGAGTCTATCCACTCCTCTGTGTGGACATTCGACTCCGTCCCATGATAGGTGGGAGGAGAGAGAGCTCGAAAAATGCTTAACCAGTTTGAGTTCAGGGCCTATTGCTGCACTAGGGTCTGCTGAGACCTGAAGGCATCCAAGATATCCGTCAAGGTTTGTCCCAGCTCAGACTGCTAGAAAGAAGTAGTCTTTGGAGGTACGGGGGTGCTAGATGCTGGCTCTGAATGCATTGAAATCTATACGTAAGGTAGAATTTTGGGTTAGTTTGGCTACTTAAAGGAAGGTAATGGACACACTTAATGTGAATCACACATGGGCACACCACTACTTCCGCTCATTCAGTTTGTCCTCAAACTGAAGTGTGACGCGCGGTGGCACCATGAGGTAATGAACTTCTTTATCTCAGGAACATTGCAAGATGATACCATTTGTAAGACCACCCTCCCGGATCACAAAACACAGCTGAGGGGAGTCCTATGCCCAGAATAGCCTCCTTGCGGTAGCGTCAGCACACAGGCTAACCTGTACCCCAATACGTCTATCCTGCCGGCGAAACTAATGTCATCATGTCAACCCATCAATAATAGAAAACAACAGAGGTCATATATTCACAATAAGTAAAAGTATCCCAACAATATAAACAAAAGGACAGGTAGCTAAAAAAGCTCCTGCAAAATATCAGAGTATAGAATTGCCTCAAGGGCTACATCTCAAAGCTCTCACTCATATCTATCACTGACGGTAGCGAAAGTATCATATTCTCAGGCCTTGTCGCCATGGCCTGGCTGTCCTCCTGCATCGTACGTTGTGCTCCACCTTCCGCTGGGTGTCCTCCTAAAAATAGTGACGTAGCAACTGTTAGTCATAAAGACTAAGTGGCTTCACATCCTCTCCCCCGATGACTCTGTGGCACAGGGCGGAGGAAGGAGGAGAACACTGCAATATAATTAGTAATATACAATATAGCAGGTGGCAAGGGAATAGTTATCACAATAGATATGACAAGAGTATAAGAGTACATCTACTCTAGTAGTATAATCAGCAACATAGTATAAGCAGAGCAGAGTAAATAAAGAACTGAATTGAACTTAACTTGTAAGGATGCCCATACAAGCTTATAAGTTAAGGGTCTTCCACAATAATAAGTAACTCGTCATATAAAGGTGCCCATAAAAGTTTATATGATGATGATCTTTATGCGGTGCATTGTAATGAATGTATGTAAGATGACTTACCTATGATTTACGCACGCACTCTGAATTGCTATGTCGACATAGACTTGTACTTCCCACTTTTCGAGGGTAGCTAACCTCTCAGGCATCACCCGTTGTGGCCAGACGGTGACAGTGGATCGGGCTCTCCACTACTAGGTGGGTATGCGCACTACCAGACCTAGGCCTTATGTATGCTTCGACTCTAAGAACACAACAGCGAAGCACCTGTGTACTGGACACGGTATGGGTCTTGGGAAGTAAATCCCAAGAGCCCAGCCCAACCGGTCAATGGCACGGAAGCGGTCTTTGGAAGTAAACACAAAGAGCCCAACCCAACCGACCAAGATCTATCTGCTATCTCCCGTCAGTATGACGACTGGCGAACCCATAGATCTGCCATATGCAATCCTCAACACAGGATCATAACTATCATGTGCCAGCACCCGCACTAGCCGTATAAACCTAGTAACCAAGGGCTCCAACGGAGTCCTTTTCTTTTTCCAACATACCCGTGCTTTTAAGCATGCAACGGCTTCCACCAAGTCCATTTCCATCATACCCTAAGATGTCAACGCATCCTAATTATTAGGTCGAGGCCTTACTATTATCTGGAAGGGGTTATCGTAACTCTAAGCAGTGATTATACACATCATGGGTTTCTCGCCAATACAATCCTATGGATTACATGTGTATTCAATAATCACGAAGAGATCATCAACATCATAAAATTATTCAAGTGTATTACCTGGACTATCCAATTGATATTTCCATCACAGCCCATGCTGGTTAACAAGTTGGAACTTTTCCGCCCATTTCAACCTTAACTGATTTCAATATTTACAATTTAAGCGACAAGATAATTCTCCACATATATATATATGTATCCAAATCTCATAAAATATAACAGGGCGTATATGACAACATTAAGTTCAAGTCTACCAATTTTCATAGGTGTCCGATAATTAATTTAAGAGAAATCCAAGAACAATAAAATCTGTACATTTTTGACACAGCTTACAGAAACTAAATTTCTCAGAGCAACAGACCACCAAAAATTATGTGCCACCCTATTCCGAAAAGGTATTTCCAAGAGCTACAAGTTCGTGTTGAGCTCATGGTCCAAATCTAAGCCTAACCTCTCTAAAATCAGGTTTAAACCCAGCAGAGTAAATCTGGACAACAAGTTGTCCAGTACATAAACCGAATCATATTCTGCCTAGCCATTTTCAATTTCACTTTGCCGAAACAATAGAGCTCCCCAAAAAACCCACAACCACTCATTGGAAAGGTCTTTCTAGGGCTACAACTTTTGTGTTGAGCGCAAGAACTGAGCATGGCCGGATCATACCAAAAAATAGGTCTGAAGTCCGCTTCTTACAGAAAACAGATTTCTGTCCATGTTATAAAATTTGCATAGATCTCAAGACAGATGAACAACATCTGTTTATCTTCTTCCTCCAGAACACATATAAAATCTCACCTTCTCTCCTCCAATGCTCCCTCAATAGACCACAATTCTTCACGAAATCAACTCCTATAACCTCATTTTGAAGAGAGGAGAAGATCGAAGACATTATTTCGGCGAACGACGCCCTAGAACAGAAGTTCTACTGTGGTCTCTTCCTAGAAAACTCCATTAAACTCACCAAGGTCAAGCTCTTTTATGCCGACATCTCTCCTAAATCAGATCTAAAGATCTAGCACCAAGGGAGAGGGGGCGAAAGTCACCTGATTTGCGGTCATGGATCGAGTTTGTCTTTTTGGCGGCATGGTGGCGGTGATCTCCAGTGATCTTGTCCTTAGCTTTATTCTTCTTAGCTTTGTTCTTCTAAGGAAAAGGTTGGCTGGTTTGGTCGATGGAGGAAGATAAAGTTCAGAAGGATTTAACTTCTTTCTCACGATAACTTCTTGTCCAAGTCTAATAAAGAAGATTTGATTAATAATAAATCAAAGTTTGCAAGTGACTAGTCAAGCCAAGTGGCGCTCTCCATTGGACCATACTTGATTTTAAGACATAAAATAAGCTTGGATAACTTAGAAATCTCTAATCCAGACGGCACACATTCTGATTCATCAATTAAATTGGGAAAATTTTGTACAGGGCCGATACTCGACGAATTCATCGAGTGGTCTCAACGAATTCGTTGATTGGTCTCGACAGATCATCGAGACCAACTTGACGGACCGTCGATACCCACTCGATGGATCGTCGAGACCAACTCGACGGACCGTCGAGACTAACTTGACAGATTTTCGAGTCCTCTCGACGATCGTCGAGTCTTTCTCGATGATCATCGAGTCCAACTCGACGAATCATCGAGTCCTACTCGACGAATTCGTCGAGTCCTCTCGACGAATCCATAGAGACCATTGAGTCTTCTCGATGGTTCGTCAAACCTATTTTTGCGCTGGCGTCTTTTTCCTCGCTCAAGTGCACCACGAGACCGAGTCAACTTACCAATACGCGTTCAAGGGGCCTAACACAAATCAGGATGTTACAATCTGTGTGCCAGCTTGTTGCCTAAAGAGGCTACCGTACAGCGGTAGCAGTACCGCTGGTGCTAGGATCTGACTCTCTTTAAAGAGTCGTTCGCCTCCATTTTGATTTTCTGATTTGAGACGACGCATCGAATCCACAACTCCTGTATTTGTGAGAGACTCCTTTTTGCAGCCAAGAGAACTCCTTCAACGATCATGAACGCGAAGAACTTGGAGAAGGAACGATCACGCATACATCATATTCAACATCATTCTATGAGGGAGTTTTCAATGTTTTAACTTGATTATTGTTGGTAAACTCTTATTGTTGTTTGTAGAGAAATTCGCCCGTGGTTGGCGACTAGGGCCTTGCGAGGACTAGGGAGAATTCACCTCGTGGGTGTGGCGACTAGGTCTAGGGTTAGAGCTAGGGGCGACTCGGGGCCTCTTCTTGGGAGAGATAGGCTAGAGACAACTGGTCCTTGGGGGAAGGGTCGGTATAGAAAACCAAAAAGGGTTTTTACACTTTCCCCTCAATTCCACGCATTATTGGGATAAGTTTTGTAATCATTTCTGAAGCAATACTACTATTTGTTTTCTCTAATATTGTCTTGCTATCTTTGATATTTGAAATCTACACAAAAAGAAATTCTCTGTCACGAACGTCGAGCGGTAATGTTATCGCTGGCGTTAACAATAGAGTGCTCATCTCTCGTGTCTTGTGTAACCTAGTTTCATAAAAAAATTACTACAACATCTTAATTGAGATATTTTTATAAATATTATCAACTTAACTGAATAAACTAAAATCAATCTTAAAATTTTTAAAACCCTTATTCACCCCCCCCCCCCCCCCCCCCCTCTAAGGGCGCCTACCGATCCAACATTCAGTCTTGTCATCAATGGTTAATTCCTTCATCTTTAATAATAAACCTGCAGTATTAGAAGAACTATATCAGCCTTTGTGTATCATGCTAATCTCATCAAATACAACATGGATTCACTCTTCTACAGCTTGGGTCTTTTTGTTGAACACTCTATATTCTCTTCTATGGCTGTTGTATCCAACAAAGAAACCATCATAGCATTTCTCAACAAACTTAGATAAATAATATTTCTCATTATTCAGGACATAGCACTTGCTCCCAAAGATTTTAAAATAGGATAAGGTTGGTTTTCTGTCATTCATCAGTTCATAGCGAGTCTTCTTGTGATCCTTGGTGATTGAGGCTCTATTTAGTACATGACAAACTGTGTTAACTGCTTCAGCCCAAAAATATTTAGGCAATGAAGAGTCACTTAACATTTTCCCACTAGCATCAATTAGGCTTCTATTCTTTCCCTCAGCCACTCCATTCTGTTGTGGAGTTTTAGGAGAAGAGAATTCTTGTAAGATACCTTGACATTTGCAAAATTCTGTTATAGCTTCAGATTGGAATTGTGTGCCATGGTCACTTCTAATTTTGACCACAGTCTAATCCATCTCATTCTGGATTTGTTTGACAAAAGACACAAAGGTGTCCAGAGTATCAGACTTTCTTCTAATGAAGAATACTCATGTGAATCTAGAATGGTCATCAACTATCACAAGAGTGTAAGACTTCCCTCACAGTTCCAAACTATGAATTGGCATAGGACCAAATTGATCCATATGTAATAGATATAGGCACCTAGTAGAGTCCTTGTGAGCAATGCTCTTACTGGTAGCCCTTATTTGCTTGCCCACTTGATGTGTAATAGATATATGCACCTAGTAGAGTCCTTGTGAGCAATGCTCTTACAGGTAGCCCTTGTTTGCTTGCCCACTTGTCATGCATGACATGAGTCATCTTTAATGCGCTTGAGATTGGGTTCATCGTTAACTAGGTTTTCTGAGATTAACTTGTTAATTGCCTTGTAGTTCAAGTGAGCTAGTTTCTTGTGTCATTGTACACAAAGAGACTCATTTTAATTTGCTACTAGACATATAGGTGCAGAAGAATCTAAATAAATGAAATTCAAGCAATAGACATTTCCACTCCTAGTGTCTGTTTAAACAATCTCAAGATTAATAGACCTTTTGATCAGGCACTTATCCTTGTGGAATTCATTGACATAGCCTAAGCCATATAGTTAACTTATGCTTATGAGGTTATGTTGCAACCCCTCTACCCAAGCTACTTTTGTTATTGAGACCATGTCATTGGTAATCATACCATAGCCTTTTGTTTCACCCTCTTTCTGATCCACCAAAGATTACTTTGGGTCCATCCTTCACTGGGGTATAGTCCTTCAGTTGGCTTCTTCTTCCAGTCATGTGTCTGGAACATCCATTGTCCAAGTACCATATTGGCATTTGATTGGCCTTTGGACATCCCTAAAAAAGGAAATTACCTTACCTTAATTATGTCACAACCCGCATTTTCTCCGTATTAAATAATACGTCAGAGTAAGAGAAAATACGTGTCATGATGCCACGCCATGCAGGGGACAACTACAGACGCTCAAGCAGCATTACCTTCACACTTTTCTTTAGAAAGCCATGAACTTTATGTTTAAAACATAAATTTAGTTTAAAGTTTTCAAACACCGTGTCCCTCGGTTTAATGGATCAACTAGTCCATAAATAAGAAAATATAGGTGTTCGCAGCGGAAAATACATAATTTATTTCATTTTACCCTATATAAGCATGATGAACTGACCAGCATTCTGATGATATGCAATTTCTATATTTAGTATAAGTGAAAAGGATTTCTTTTACGAGTTTCAAAATAGAATGATATTAGTAAACAAAAGAGATGTCATGTGGTAAGAATTATGCAGTTTTGAACGTAAGATATCTACTATGCAACCTAACATAAAATCTTCCCAAGAGCATTTACACTAATAGCAAGACAACAGTAGCAGCATATACATAGCAACACAAAGTCTAACACAGAAGAAATTAGGCTATGGACGTCAACAAACTGACACGAACCCATCACCTTAACATGTTCTCAAAAGAAACCAAAAGTCTACCTCTCAAGCGAGAGTAATAAGACAACTTGCAAATCTGAAGAAGACAGATCTTGGTCAGCTCCACCTGCTACTGATCCGAACCTGAGGCATTCAAAAGAAAAGAATGCCTCAGCACAAAGGCATACAAGACATCATAAATAAGGAGTAGGAGAAATATTAGCAAAAAAGGGGGTTACCAACTCACCAGGAATAGATGTGAGCATTACTAATCCCATAAAGAAATATTAGCATCCAATAAGGAAAGACTAGCACAAGGTGCGGTCAAATTGCATTCTAACAACATCCAAAGGAAAAGGTATCGAGTTGCCCAAGAAATGAATCACTATCCCAGCCAAAAGCAGTACTGAGGCGGAGGCATTCTTCTCAACCAACCATCATACCAAAACATACAACCAAGGAACAAAAGCACCGTGGCGGTGGTTACAGCCCACACAACCAACAGTCTACAAGTCCATGGAAAGGAAAACAGGCACTGGTAGTGGCCACTTCGTCCACCCACAGTCCAAAAACAACCAATTGGGAATAGTGGTTCACAAAATCCTGACCAAAACAGACACCACAGAAAAACTCAAACTCAATCGCAGGAAGAACCCAACTCCAAAACAAATTCATCGAGGACACTCGACAAATTTCACAATCACTCGACGAATCCACTTAGAAACACTCGACGGAACCAAGGAGTACTCGACGAATTCGTCGAAGAGTCTCGACGAACCCTCAGGACTCTCGATGAATTCGTCGAAACTCATTCGACGAATTTCGACAAATCGACTTACCTCTCTCACGGAAGTCTAAACTGCGTCGACGAATTCGTCGAAATGAATCTGCGAATTTACTTCGAGTTCTCGGCGAAATTGCTCGTAACTATTCGACGGATCTATACTCAACGGATTATCTTAACTCCTGGATGAATTCTACGCTAGCCAAATCGATGTGCTCTACAATACTACAGAAATTTTGCCCAACTAACTGAACGCTTTACACAACTTCTCTTTAAGAGGAACAGAAATAAACAATAAAGGGAAAGAAAAACGCGCAAGAGGGGTTTAGTCCACCACTTGCCTAGTTTTCACCGGAAATGTTTTCCGAACAACTCCTCGTCGCAGATCGGCCGCTAGAAAACCACGAGGAAAAATCTCTGAAACTTTTGGAATGAAAAGGAGGGTTAGGGCTACCGGCTCTAACCTCAAAAATCTACGAAACTCAAAATACGTACCGCACACGCGAAGAGCTCGACGAGAGCTTTCCGGATCTATGCTCTGGCGAAGATTTCGTGCTTCGGAGCTCCGGTGGCAGCGATCACAAAAAGACCGGGGAAGAAGAAGGAACAGGGTCTCGGTTTTACTTTTCACGGAAGGGGGAGGAGTTATACTTATATATACAAATATAATTATGATAGTAATAATTAATAATATTAATAAAAATAATAGGAGGGGGAAGCAAACATTCATCGAATAATAAATAAGGGTGGGGGTGAGCATAAAAAACTGCAAACCGCAAAAACCGCCCGCACCGCACAAACCGCACCGATTTTAATCCGCACCGCATAGTTTCGGTGCGGTGCAGTTTTGAACTTCTAAAAACCGAGCACGGTTCGGTGTGGTGCGGTTTTCGGATCTTGAAAACCGCAAAAACTGCACCGCACAGACTAATTGCATCTTTTTAATTTTCATAAACATGTGACATATAACATACATCTAAATAAAAGTACAACTTATAAATTATTAATTAATAATAGTAATTAACTAATTATATTAGTGTATATAGTTGTTTTCTTGCTTTAGTTTGTTTGTTCTCTTTCGATTTATTGATGAATTTTCTGATTTGCAAGCTTTTGTTAAATGTAAATAGCATCATAATGGTTCATCTAATTATAAATGTGTATTCACTAGCCTTCTCTTAATATTTCATTGTTTGAAGGATAAATAAAGCTACAATTATATGAGTGATGTGCATTCCTAGGACTTAAAGCCATTTAGATTCATTATATTTGCATTGATGTGTCATTTCATAAGCAACTAAAGTAGTCATATCATGAGGATTTTAGTATTCGAATCTCTATTTTTAGCTCGTGCTTGATTTTATAATATTTGTATTTTAAAAATATATGTATTATACATTTTTTCATGATAATATAACTCATGTAATTATGTTTTTACCCAAATTTTACATCTTATTTTACCTAACATTATTTTTTAGGTGTCTATGTATAACACATACTAAAAACCGCACCGAAACCGCAACCGCACCGCAAAAAATCGCACCAAACCGAAACCGCACCGCGTAATTTCGGTGCGGTGCGGTTTTGCTCTAGCCAAAACCGCGCCCTTGCGGTGTGGTTACGGTTTGGGCCAAAACCGCACCAAACCGCACCGCGAACACCCATAAATAAGGGACTCCTCGTCGAATGCACCAGGAAGTTCTTCGTCGGCTGAACCAGAAATCATCCAAACGTATAGTATAATAATAATAATAATAATAATAGATGTTGTATAGCTCACGGGAGGCAATTTCTTCGGGGAAGGAAGAATTTCGTCGAGAGGATAATGATTAATACGATACTTCTTCAAGTTTATTATTATAAGCACGTTATTATAATCAATATAATATTAAACATATAATAATATTATTATTACCAAAAAAAATGAACGCCAAAATCGACGAAATTCGCACCAAAGGTGAACGGCGGCGCTATAAACCCAACGACGAAGTTGGAATCAAAATTCGACGTACTGTTCTCGAGATATAAATTTTCGAAGTTTAAGATGACGTTAAAATATACAAATCTATCAAAATTCACCGAGGCTTCAATTTTGCTCGGAACGCCACAAAACTTTAACAATTTTTTTTTCTAAAATTAAATAATCTAATTTCCTAGCGTAAAATTTTCCAATTTCGGGTAACTCCAAAAATTGGTTGACTTGACCGAACAGACGCGAAAACGCGCAAACGACGGCGCACCGCTAACTTCGCACTAATGTAACGTCCTTTGTCATTATGACATCATCAATATATTTCTAAATAATAGTCTAAAATTCAGGGGCATTGCAGTCACTCCCCCTAAAAAGAAGTTTCGTCCCAAAACTTTGACAAATAATTCGAATACAACACATACAAGCGAGTAATTAAAAAACTAACGGATGAAAACACTTACCAAAGAGGGCTAGGAGAAAAGATGAGGATGGGACGATCTCATAACAGATTCCAGTTCCCAAGTCGCGCTCTCGACGTCTTGGTTTCGCCAAAGGATTTTGACCATAGGAATCGTCTTCTTTCGCAACACGCGATCCAGAGTATCTAGAACACGAACAGACTCTTCAACATAAGACAGATTAGGTTGCAACTGGGGCACCGAGTCAAGGACATGACGATCACTATGCACGCACTTTCTCAACTGGCTCACATGAAACACATCTTGAACTCCTGGGAAAGAAGCCGGCAAATCCAGCCTATAGGCTGACACTCTGATGCGCTCAACCACCTGGAAAGGTCCCACATATCGGGGATCCAACTTGTGGTTCCTTCCAAATCTTTTAACATCTGACATCGGAGAAACTTTCAAGAACACCATGTCCCCAACTGCGAACTCCAGATCAACCCTTCTCCGATTAGCATACTTCTCATATCGCTCCTGAGCAATGCGAAGCTTCTCGCGGATATGAGTCACACCAACATTCATCTCTTCCAAAGCTTCTGGACCTAACAGCGGACTCTCACCAACCTCGGCCCAAAACAGAGGAGTTCGACAACGCCTCCCATACAAAGCCTCAAAGGGGGTCATCTGCAAACTCTCTTGATAACTATTGTTATACGCAAACTCCATCAGTCCAAGACGCTTATCCCAAGCTCCACCATGATCCAGAATATAACATCTGATCATATCTTCCAAAATATGATTCACTCTTTCTGTCTGACCATTTGTCTGAGGGTGGTAAGCGGTATAGTATCTAAGGTCAGTACCCAAGGCTCCCTGCAAACTCTGCCAAAAATGAGACATATACCTGGAATTCCGATCTGACACAATACTCACGGGCACTCTGTGCAACCTGATGACCTCATCCAAATAGAGCTCTGCTATTTTCTCCATAGAATAACCAATCTTGAAAGGCACAAAGTGAGCACACTTTGTCAATCTGTCAACTATGACTCATACTGAATCATGTCCTCCGGGAGATCTCGGCAAACCGGTAATGAAGTCCATTGAAATACTCTCCCACTTCCAGCTTGGAATATCCAAAGGATTCAATTTACCCTCAGGCCTCTTGTGATCAGCCTTAACACGCTGGCAGGTATAACATTCTGAAACATACTTAGCTATATCATTCTTCATACCTGACCACCAAACAATCTGTTTCAGGTCTTTATACATCTTTGTGGAACCAGGATGATAAGAAACACTAGAGTCATGTGCTTCACTACAGATCTTTGCTCTAATATCCTCAATCGCGGGAATGCAATACCTACCCCAAAATTTCAAGGTATTTTTATCATCAATCGAAAAATCTGGAAATTTCCCTTTCTCAGTTCTATTCCAGAGGTGCTGCAAATCAGGATCATCCTTCTGATGCAGTCTTGTAAGGGTAATCCAAGAAGGCTCTTCAACTTCTAAACTCGAAGGCGCGGTACTACTACCGACTGAGATATCCATCAGCATAAACTCCTCCACTAAGGACTGAATAGAAATGTTTAAAACATGCGCGGTCTTTCTACTCAGGGCATCAGCCACCACATTAGCCTTACCCGGATGATACAGGATGTCAACTTCATAATCCGCAACATACTCCAACCATCTGCGCTGGCACAAATTCAGTTCTTTCTGGGTAAAGACATACTTCAGACTCTTGTGATCCGTAAAGACCTTGCATGACACTCCATTAAGAAGATGTCTCCAAAACTTTAATGCATAAATCACTGCCGCAAACTCTAAGTCATGCGTAGGGTAATTCCTTTCATGAACTTTCAGTTGTCTTGATCCATACGCGATCACCTTTCCTTCATGCATCAAAACACACCCCAGACCAACATGGGATGCATCTACATAAACGGCCTACTCTACTCCCTTGGTCGGTAAAGCCAAAACAGGAGCACTGCACAAACGCTTCTTTAATTCCTAGAAAGTTTCTTCACAGGAATCACTACAAACGAAAGCTGCATTCTTTTGGGTAAGCTTAGCCAGAGGTGCCGACAGCACCAAAAATCCTGGCACAAATCTTTTATAATAACCCGTCAACCCTAAGAAACTCTTTATCTCCTTAGGCGTTGTGGGCGTCTTCCAATCCAAAACAGCAGAAATCTTTGCTGGGTCTACAGAAATTCCATCCTTTCCCACTACATGACCCAGGAAAGACACTTGCGAAAGCCAGAATTCGCACTTACTCAGTTTCGCATACAACTTGTGCTCCCTTAGAGTAGACAATACTAAGCGCAAATGCGTAGCATGCTCCTCAGCACTTCTTGAATACACCAACACATCATCAATGAAAACTAACACAAAATGATCTAGGAAATCTTTGAACACTCGGTCCATCATATCCATAAATGAAGAGGGTGCATTAGTCAAACCAAAAGACATTACTAAGAACTCATAATTTCCATAACGGGAATGAAAAGCGGTTCGAGGAACATCTGACTCACAAATCCTCAACTGATGGTAACCTAAACGAAGATCGATCTTCGAAAACACTAAACTACCACGCAACTGATCAAGCAAATCATCGATTCGAGGCAACGGATATCTATTCTTGATGGTTACCTTATTCAACTCCTTATAGTCTATGCACAACCTCATATAACCATCTTTCTTTTTCACGAACAACACTGGAGCACCCTAAGGCGAAGAACTTGGCCTAATGAATCCACACTGCAACAATTCATCTAACTGGGTATGCAACTCTTCCAGCTCACGCGGGGCCATACGGTACGGTGCCTTAGCAATCAGATGAGTACCAGGCTCAAGATCGATAACGAACTCCACATCTCTCTCAGGCGGAAGACCAGGAGGACTAACCAGAAAAACATCAGGAAACTCCCGCACTACAAGGACATCCTTGATACGCGGCAAACCACTAACAGTTTCTAACATAGAAACAAGGTAAGCAAAACAACCGGAATCTAAAAGTTTCCGAGCACATACCGCAAAAATAATCGGGGAATCCTGGCGCGGAAAGCCATACACACTCATGGGTTGACTGTTGTCCATCTTGAAGTCCAAACGCTTAACATTGCATTGGATAACCACATCATATTCGGACAACCAGTCCATGCCCAAAATCACATCGAAGTCCTCCAGGTCTAGCACCTTCAAATCCGCAAAAGCTAAGAAATCACCTAAGAGGATAGGACAATTCTGGATGCCGTGGTCCGACACCACAGAGTCGTCAGAAGGAAACTTAACGCGAAACGAATCTCCAATCTGATCGAGGATCAAACGATGACGCTCTACAAAAGTCCTAGTCACGAACGAGTGGGTAGCACCAGAATCAAAGAGAACGTGCGCCCAACGATTCTTTACCTTAAATTCTCCTATAAAATCGAATAAATAACTAGCCAAACAGAAAACGAGGCTAAAGATGAAGGCTAAGAGTTAAATTAAGGTCTAACCTGATATAACTTGGGTGGAATTCTGTGCTTATTCCCTAGTCACCGCATTCAACTTGTCGTTTCCTCTATCCTGATACTGCGGCTGCGGCGGCAGCAAAGCCTGAAGTGGCACTGGCTGCAGAGGCGGCTGGAAACGTGGGCATTTAGTCTTAACTTGTCCCTTCTGTCCGCACTGAAAACACACCTTATATTTAGACCAGCAATGGGCAACATCATGCCCATTTTGCTTACAGAAGGTACATGTCAGATCTCCTCTGGGAGCGCTATGTATTGCCGACACTTGCTGCTGCTTCTTAGCTCCCAACCTTTTGAAACATTTCTCGAACAGATGGCCCGGGCGACCACAGAAGCTACAAACTTCGCCACTTCTTTTCTTTAGAGCATGGCTAGATACCTTGGGGCTTTCCCCCTCTTCGACTTTTCTCTTGTCCTTTCTCATTAACGCACCCCTATTCTTGGCGTTGTCGATGACCTCGATTTTCAGCGCTGCTTCTACTACTTCAGCATAGCTTTCAGATCAGTATGCGCTAGCCAATTGCTGAACGTCACTACGAAGTCCTCCGAGAAATCGCTTCACTCTTCCTGCCTCAGAAGCCACTAAATCTGGAGCAAATCTGCTCAACTTACTGAATTCAATCTCATACTCACTAACCGTGAATTGTCTTTGCCTCAGGTGCAAAAAATTATTCATCAGACGGTCTTGCTCGACCGACAACAGGAACTTCTTCAACACCATTGCTTTAAACGACTCCCACGAACATCCGTCTACAAGACATTCTCTCTCCCTAATCCACCAGCTCTTAGCAAGTCCCTTCAGCTGGTAAGCGGCGACCATCACTTTTTGGTCTCCAGAGATTCCCGAGTATGAAAACATCTCCTCAATGGCAACGAACCAGTCATCCAATGCCATGAAATCAGCTCTTCCGTCAAACGTAGGGGGTCCGTATCTCTGGAAATGCGATATAAAGTTCATCTCTGGTGGCAGCAGAACTGGAGGCACCAAAGAAGCGGGAGGAACAGGTACAGTCTGACCCACTGCAGGGTCCTACACCACAGGATGCTGCCCAGCGGCGGCAGTCAACAACGTCTGAATCTGCGATTGCATCGCAACCAATTGCCTTGATAGAGCCTCATTACTCTGTCGCAGACTCTTGATCATAGCTTCACTCGGAGCAACCGAAGACTCACCCTCAGATTGGGGGGTCAACCTCGTCTCAACACGCCTCCGTGGCATATCTATAAATATGAATAAATGGCCCGTCAAAACCCTAGCTTGGAACTGGAACTACTCAGCTTAGCTCGAACCAAAACAGGAAAAGACACTTGCTCCAGCTACTACCTTGCTCTGGGATTTTATACAAATAATGTTATGCTTTAACTTAGGATGATATACTACCATCCTTTGACTACTGTACATGTCACATGGATGTATGAATGTTTAAACCTTCTTTTTAAATCATGTGTGTACGAGTGTCATCATATAAATCTTTAGCTTGGCACGGGTGCTTTATGCGATGCTATGATATGTATGTTGTGCTATGCATTCTAAGAAAAGCCTTAATGCTTGTTATGAGCGGCGTACGCATGAAATATTATGCACCCCATAATACATAATATCGCTGCAACGAAAAAGAAGAAACGTGTTAATGATCATCCATGTGATGATGGTTATGCATCTCATACTACATAACCGTCACATGTTGCCACCTGTGGTGGATCCATATACAAACACATATTATGCATCACATACTACATAATATGCCCCATATACTTCTTATCATGCTATGAGTGTAGTGTTCATGCTTCAGCCAAGATGTACGGATGACACTTCGGTGTGTGTATGCAATGAGACAAGATGATTAGCACCTGATCAGAAAAAGTCGTTCGACCAATTTGTCAAACAAACCTAGCTCTGATACCAACTGTCACAACCCGCATTTTCTCTGTATTCGTCGAAACTCATTCGACGAATTTCGGCGAATCGACTTACCTCTCTCACGGAAGTCTAAAACTGCGTCGACGAATTCGTCGAAACGAATCGGCGAATTTACTTCGAGTTCTCGGCGAAATTGCTCGTAACTATTCGACGGATCTATACTCAACGGATTATCTTAACTCCTGAACGAATTCTACGCTAGCCAAATCGATGTGCTCTACAATACTACAGAAATTTTGCCCGACTAACTGAACGCTTTACACAACTTCTCTTTAAGAGGAACAGAAATAAACAATAAAGGGAAAGAAAAACGCGCAAGAGGGGTTCATGGAAGACGTCTCTCGCTGGCTCACAAAAAGACCTGGGAAGAAGAAGGAGCAGGGTCTCGGTTTTACTTTTCATGGAAGGGGGAGGAGTTATATTTATATATAGAAATATAAATATGATAGTAATAATTAATAATATTAATAAAAATAATAGGAGGGGGAAGCAAACAGGTTCGTCGAATAATAAATAATGGATTCCTCGTCAAATGCACCAGAAAGTTCTTCGTCGGCTGAACCAGAAATCATCCAAACATATAGTATAATAATAATAATAATAATAATAATAATAATAGTAATAATAATAATAATAATAATAGTAGATGCTGTATAGCTCACGGGAGGCATTTGGTCGGGGAAGGAAGAATTTCGTGGAGAGGATAATGATTAATACGCTACTTCTTCAAGTTTATTATTATAAGCACATTATTATAATCAATATAATATTAAACATATAATAATATTATTATTACCAAAAAATAATAATAATAAACGAACGCCGAAAACGATAAAATTCGCACCAAAGGTGAACGGCGGCGCTACGAACCCAACGACGAAGTCAGAATCAAAATCCGACGTACCGTTCTCGAGATATAAATTTCTGAAGTTTACGGCGACGTTGAAATATACAAATCTTTGAAAATTCACCGAGGCTTCAATTTTGCTCGGATCTCCATACAACAATAACAAATTTTTTTCTAAAATTAAATAATCTAATTTCCTAACGTAAAATTTTCCAATTCTGGGTAACTCCAAAATTTGGTCGACCTGACCGAACGGACGTGAAAACGCGCAAACGACGGCGCACCGCTAACTCCGCACTAACCTAACGCCCTTCGTCATTATGACGTCATCAATATATTTCCAAATAATAGTCAAAAATTCAGGGGTGTTACACCATAGGAACCCAAATAGGTTTGGGTCATTGTTTCTGGTTAGTCCTAATCACAGGATGCTTCACAACAACACTATTGGCAAGCCTTATATTCTTTGCCCTGGGCACTGTTGGGTTGAACCAACACTCTATGGCAAAGTGGCCAATTTCACCACAACATCAGCATTCAAATCTATTGTACCTCCTCTTCTGAGTCACCTTCTGAGTGGAGTGAGGATGTTGATGATCAGAAGAGTAGGCTTCTGCATTCTTAGCATTTCTTAGATAAATCCTTTGGTTGTGAGCATGATGCAAGGTGGGCTGCACAGTCACTTTATTCATCTTAGAGATAGGCCTTTGAGGAATACCCTTTTCCCTTTCTTTTGATTGTTGCTGTTGTAGAGCCAAACACAAATGATCCATGATTTTTCATTTGGATTTCCTCATGAGGTGCCTTGAAGGCACTCAGTCCAATGTCTGCTCTATTCCTTGAGCTATATGTCTTAGTTCCACTAGTAGAGCACTCATTGGATAGAAATCCATAGGAGAGATCATGATCATAGGTATTGGTAGGCAATATGATCTTTTGAAAAAATAGTTTGATCTTTAGTAGTCTTGCCCTTGTCTGCCTTATTAATATATCCTACACCACCTCTATATGGTGCAGAAAAACTGCCAATAATTGGAGCATAGTTTGTGGTTTGGAAAACCTAGCCACAAGCTTCCACGCAATGAGAAGCTTATCCTCAAGATCTTTGATGATCTTGTTCTTCTAACTTAGTGTATTAATTTGGATCTTTGAGATCCCTCTTAGCTTATTGAGTTCATCACTCACTTGAGCTAGTTTCTCAGCTTTCTCAAGGAGTTCAGATTTAGCAAGCTTGAGGGATTCAATCTCCTCAGCTTGTGTCTTGACAAGATTTTTGCTTCTTTTTAGAACATCCAGCAAGACACCATATTGATCCACTAAATCAGCTTCATCTTCATGATCAGACTCAGATGGGATGATCTTTCATAATCTGTCTTATAACAAGATTCTACTTCTGATTCAGAATCAGAAGCAAATAAGGGAGCTCTGATTGATACCTGAGCAGGAGAATTGGATCCATCCTGTCTTTCTTCTTCTGATAGAGCCATAATCCCAATGTAGGCTTCTTCATCTAATTTAGAGGAGCTTCGGTCACTATCACTCAAGGTATTTGGCTTTTTGGCAAGGAAACTCTTCTCAGATTTCTTTTCTTTATGAGATCTCCTTTCTTTAGAGCTCTTCGCTTCCTTTCTCTTGGGATGGGCATTCAACTATTATGTGACATGGTTTCTTACAACAGTAGCAAATACTGTTAGCAGAAGAATGTTTACTCAATTTAGAGTCATACATGTCTTCCTTTCATTTGTGTCTGGACCTGTCATTGTTATGACTAATTCTTCTGGAGTCGGAAGAAGATGGTCTATATTTGTCAAATTTTCTTCTTGACAACAAATTCTTGAATTCCTTGGAGAAAAATGAGAGTTCTCCATTAGTTATCCCTGAACCTGAGGTGCTGGACTCAGATTCTTCTCAGCAACCCTCTCCTGGTTGATTGGAGAGTCTTCTCTACTCCTTATGGAGTTTTCAGCCTTGAATGAAACAGACTTCCCTTTGGAGTATGATCTGGAGGTTTCCTCCTCATCCTTTCTGGTATTCAGCAACAGTTCATGGGATAGCAGCTTGCCAAAAAGAATCTGGTGTTCTATTCTTGCAAGATTTCCCATTTATATGATGACACAGATTTTGATATCACATTCCTTATTGAATGATTTCAAGAATTTGACATTTATGCCATAATTAGAGAATTCCCTTCCATAAGCCCTGAGACCATTCACAATCTTTAAGAATTTCTCATAGCAGTCGTAAATAGAGTACTTGTCTTACCTGAAAGCTTCATATTCCTAGTTGAGGAGAAATTTCCTGTCATCTCTAACCTTCTTAGTACCTTCCATGTAGATTATTAGAGAATCCCACATTTCCTTTGCTGCTTTGCAATGAATCAAGTTTTGGAAAGTGGAATCATCTATGACACTGACTAAGATGTTCTTGGCCCTTTTATTCACGGTGGCCAGGTTGATTTCATCCTTAGTCATATCTACATACTTCTTTAGAACTTGCAGATTTGGATCAATGGTGGAAACCTTCATTGGAATAAGAGCTTCGTCTTCAACTGTTATGAAAATCCTTAGATAAGAAGCTTCCATGAACAATCTAATCATTTCCTTCGATATGGCAAATTTTACTTTTCTATAGACCGGTAGATTCATGGAACTTAGTTCCTTGTAGTTCTCTCCTGAACTCATATAAATCCTTATATTTCATGGAACTTGTTTCTTTTATGCAGACTGGATCACACTCAGAATTTTCTCAAAAACTTGATTAGAAAATTCCGAGTACGATCCAAAAATAATCTGATTAGGCAAAAGTTCCTATCTTTTTATAGTATAGGATATTAAAATCAAGTGTCTTATTCATTCCGGGCTTGTTGAGTATTTTTACTCAAAAAATAGCTATTATTTTATCTATCAAAAGTTGAGTTGGGTGTGGAAAAGTAAAATTATGATTCGACTAAAACGAAAATTGATGATTAAAAGAGTTAGCACTTGATCTAGAATCCCTTTGGAATAAAATAAAACCCCAAAAAATGTAATCACAATCTTCTTATTAAAGTAACTTCGATTGTGGAGGTTCCCAAATCACGATAGCATCTCACTAGAGGTATACTACCAACTAACCTTAAGTTGATCGATTAAAATCTCTCGACCAGTCGAAACCCCTAAGCTTGCTTAAAGCAGTGAACCCCACTATTGGATTTGATTCCAATCCGGAAGATTTATGTCATCCTCTCTCGAGGAGTGCATGCAACTCCTTTTATCTTTGAGCAATCTCCTCGTATGCACAGACCTCTTGGTCATCTAGAATACGGATCATGGATTGAGAATCATTTTTCGAAAATATGAAATCAAAATAAATAAAATCAAAGATAAATTGAAGCTAAATATGAAGAAAGCTTGATACTTTAGAATAGTCAAAGCATATTATATTTCATTCTAAAGTTCGTCATGAACAAGTGCTAAATGGAATTATGCTACTCATCATGATGGAGGAAATATAAAAAAAGGTAGAGAGAGACATGATTAAGAAGCAGAGAAACAAAAATTACAAAAACTAGAATTGAAATTGCTTGAGAAAACTAATGCTTACCACTTTTAAGGAAGAGTACAATAGGTAAAACCATATGGAAATTGTAAACTACAGCCTAAAACAACATAAAAAAACAAACTCTATGACTTCTAGATCTTGCTAGCTTTTATAGTTGAAATTTTCCAAGTACACGCCCTAAGGTCATGGCGTGACATGGGTATAACTTGGTGGGAAACTGCCAGAATTAACCTGGGAAGCGTTCTAGAGAGAAAATGTCAAATCTTCATAAATTGCAAATACACGCTCTAGGGTCACGGCGTGACATGGGCGTGACTTGGCTGGATCTTGAACGACCATGAAACGAGTGTGACTGGCATTAAGTTCTATGATTTCTGGTCGAGTCATGCCCTAGTCACGACGTAGCCATGGCATGTAATTTTAATGTTGAGCTCGAAAGAGGGCCTTGGCCTGGGAGGGAGCTGGAGAAGAGGCGTGATCGAGTCACGTCCTGGGCACGGCGTGACCAGGGCGTGTAATTTTCATTTTTCCAAAGTGCTCCAAAAAAGTCCCCAGAACATGTCCATGGCTCCAATTTGTTATTTGCAGCTCAAAAAAATCTGAAAATGCGAAAAGAGATATTTTAGGGCATTATTGAAATAAAATAACATGAAAATTAATATTTTAGAGTCTAAATATTATAATAATTTTGAGATAAATATTGTACTATCACAATGAGTGTTGATTCCAATGAAAATATATCACCATAAAATGTAATGAAGTAGACCCCCCCCCCCCCCCAACTTACATTTTAGCATATGGGTTACCTCAAATGTGACATTATACCAACAAAACTCATGCAGCCATAATTTTCTATTGTTTTCCACCATTCATCATTATTTTGTTATATCTTCCTTTTCCCAATCAATTGAGATGATGGATTTTATCCTATTATCCCATAAAAAAATTCTCCACTTCTCTTCAAAAAATTAACTCTCATCATGACAATCACAAAGTAATCAAAATGGAACTCAATATTTAAGTGTGAAGATAGAATGGCTATATGGCTTTGGTGAAGTGAGAGTGGTGGAGATTCAAATAAAAGGGTGTAGGCCAAACTTATGTAAGAAAGGGTAAATTATCATAGAGTGGTACTTGACCGTCCAGACCATAATGGGAAGAGGCAGTGTAGAGACCGCATGATCTTTGACCATGAGCATACTTTGTGGTCAGCCAAGTCTAACTATGGAGACTGCACAGTGCGGTTATCAATGGTTAATCGCACATGTTCTAACACTCCCCCTCAAGCTGGAGCATATATTTCGATCATGCCCAGCTTATTACATATGTTAGAGAATGATGAAGATACTATTTTGGTAAATATATCAGCTAGTTCTTTCTCGGAGGTGACAAACTAAGTGCAAATTTATTTCTTCAAAAAAATTTCTCTGATGAAGTGACAGTTAACTTCAATTTGCATTTTCCTCTCATGGGAGACTAAATTCCTTGATATGTGGATGGCGACTTTGTAGTCACAGAACATTGGTAGAGGATAATTGTAGACTTCTCACAAGTCTAATATAATAGAACTTAACCATTTTAATTCGTAAGTAGTTTGAGCCATACTTCTATATTCAGCCTCAACACTAGACCTGGAGACAATAGCTTGCTTCTTGTTCCTCCAGCTGACCAAATTTCCACCTACAAAGGTGGAGAACCCAGATATGGAATTCCTATCGCCTTTGTCATCAGCATAACTGGCATCAGAATGGGCTTCTATTCGTAGATGATTATTTTTTCTGAAATAGTTGTTCCTTTCATGGAGACCCTTTAACATACTCCAATATTTTCAGAGTCGATGGCATATAACACCCTTGGATCTTGCATAAATTGACTTACTTTTCCCACAGCATAGTAGATATCAGGTCTTGTCACCATAGGTAAATGAGTTTGCCAACTATGCGTCGGTACCTGGTGATATTTAGAAAGAAGAGGTGAATCCTCACTCCATAATTTATCCTCGCCGGCTTGCATTGGACACCAAGCAAGTTTGCTACCAAGAAGGACCATCTCTTTTAAAAGATCAAGGGCATACTTGCATTGGGAGAGAACAATAGAGCTTCTCTTGTATGAAATTTCAATACCCAGAAAATATTTTTGTTGTCCCATATCTTTGGTGATGAAATGTTGAAGAAGTCGTTTCTTTGTTAAGGCAATGCCAGCCACATCATTACCCGTGAGGAGGATATCGTCAACATAAACTGCAAGAGAACTAGTCCATGAGGTCTCTTGCTAACGAATAGAGAGTGATCCGCAGAGCTCTGAGTAAAACCAATGATGGAGATTACTTCACTAAATTTTCCAAACCAGGCTCGTGGGCTTTGAGACCATAGATCGCCTTCCGTAATTTGTAAACCTAAGAATCCCCTGAGCAACATTCCCTGGAGGTTGCTCCATGTACACCTCTTCGTAGAGGTCACCATATAGGAAGGCATTATTAACTTCCAGTTGAGACATTTGTCAGTCCTTATTAACACCCACCGAGAAGAGAACGCTGATCTTGTTGATACGAGACACATGGGAGAAGGTGTCGAAGAAGTCTACACCATAGGTGTAGGTGAAACCTTTTGCAACCAACCGGGCCTTATATCGATTGAATGTGCCATCAACATTGTATTACATAATAAAGACCCATCGAAATCCAACAATGTTTGCTCCAGAAAGAGTGGTAACAAGAATCCAAGTACCTCGTTCAGTGGGGGTAGTTATTTATTCATCCACAGCAACTTTCCAGTAAGGGATGAGAAGAGCATCGTGATGAGTAGTCGGAGTGACAGTGGCTGAGAGAGCCAAATCAAAGTCCCTAGAAGAAGAAGTAACTTGGGCATATGATACTACATCATGAATGGAATGTTGCGTACAAGTTTGGACTCCTTTGCGAAGAGCAATAGGAAGGTCAAGGTCCAAAATGCTATCTTCATAGGATCCATCTGAAGAAGAGCTTGATGTCATGAGAGATGCTAGAGAGGGTCCAAGAGTGGGTGGATAGACGGTGGTGGAGGGAGATGGAGTTTGGGGTGTCGGACGAGAAAGATCTGTGGGTGGAGCATGTAAAATGGGAAGAGGGTGAGGAGGATCAATAGTAGTAGAAGGAGATGTGTTGGTGGAAAAGTAAGGAGTGTCATCAAAGAAAGTGACATCGGCAGAGACATGCTATTTTTGAAGTATGGGCAAAGTAGCGACATCCCTTTTGAGTTGGAGAGTAGCCAACGAAGATACATTTGACAGTGCAAGGAGAAAGTTTATCCCGACCGGGGAAGAAAAATGAATGAAAGTAATGCAACCAAAAACCCTTGGGGTCAGAGAGAATGGTGGTGTACCATTGTATAAAAGGGGAAAAGGGGTTTGGCCAGAAAGAACAATATAAGGAATACGTTTGATGAGGTAGCATGAGAGCAAGATGGCATGTCCCCAGTAGGAGCAAGGAACATTCATATGGGCTAAGAGAGTTCGAGTCATGTCAAGTAAGTGGCAATTTTTGCGCTCAGCAATGTTATTTTGTTGAGAAGTGTAAACACAGCTAGTTTGATGGACGATACCCTGAGAGATACAGAAGTTAATAAATTGTTGGATAACATATTCTTTTGCATTATTAGTGCGCAGAACTTTGAGGGAAGCACCAAATTATGTCCGGATTTCATTATAAAATGCATTAAATAGAGAAAAGTTCAGAGCGTTATTTTAAAAAATGCACCCAAGTACATCTCGAAAAGTCATAAATGAAGGTTACAAAATAGAGACTACCCCTACCCACAGTTTTGGTAGGAGAAGGACCCCAAATATTCGAATGAACAAGCTCAAACAGAAGACTCGAACAACGGGTGGTTTTGGCTGGGTAGGAGGTAGGGTGATGCTTGTCATACTGACAAGCTTCACAGTTGAGAGGAGAGTCTTCCTTCTGAAGATTAGGCAGCAGTTGACAAAGTAAGCGAGGATGGTGTGACCAAGACAAGGATGCCATTGATGAAGAGATGTGGATGTGGTAGAAGCAGTAAGAGCATATGCATTGTCAAGGAAGAAAAGTCCCCCGCTTTTAGTCCCAGTAGCAAACATCTACTTCGATCGAAGATCCTGAAAATAATAATGAGATGAAGTTAATATAACATAACATTGTAGTTGTTTGGAGATTGGTTGAACATACAACAAATTGCACAGAAACGTATGCACATAGAGAGTATTATCAAGATGAATAGAAGGAGTGGCGTGGACGACACCAGTCGCACAGACAGGTGATGGTGTACCATCCGCAATCAATACAGGTGGTGAGCGATCATGTTTGTCTAGCTGAGAAAAGGTGAGCTTATTTCCTGTCATATGATTGGTAGCTCTGGAGTCAATCAGCCACTTACCCTGAGTGACAATGTGGGCGCTACCAGAAGAAGTTGCAATGGAGGCTGAAGGCTTGGATGTTAGAGGAGCAACATCAACTTGCAGACGAAGATGAGGATACTTGGCAAAGCAACGATCCACAATGTATCCTTGCTGCCACAGAAGGAGCAAACATATTTGCTAAGTGCTCTCCACCGAGACGGCCACCACGAATACTATTGCTCCCCCGTTCAGCAAGATGAGCATACTTTTTGGGAGAGGGTAAGACAAAGGTAGGCCATTGAAGGAGAGTTTGAACTGTCGAGAAGTGAGCAGTAGTGGCATCGAGGGTCGGAGAGTCAGCTTCGCCTAGAATTTGCTGACAGATCATGTCATAAGAATTGGGCAAGCGAAGTAAAAAAACATACAACTAGGAGCTTTTGGAAATGTTTGTGTTGTTCGGCAAGGTCGTCAGAGAAGGGCTGATGCTGAAGAAGTTCTGCGTCAGGGTTTGGACCTCTTGATAGGATTTTGTTGGGGTTAAGTTATGACGGGAGAAGAGATCTACATATAAGGTGTATATGCGAGAGGTCTTATAAACTTTGGAGTAAAGAGTGGCAAGTTGATCCCAAGCAGCTTTTAAGGTCTCGTCATGATGGATGATAGGCAACCACTCATCAGAGAGATTGTTGGCAAGCCAAGTACGAACAAGAGCATCACTAGCATCCTAGTCATCATAAGTGGCAGATTCTTTGGTGGGAGGGGCGTCAGTTAAATAATGGCGCTTGCATTGAGATTGCAATAAGAAGGTGAAGGAGGCACTTCAATCCGTGTAATTCAGCACAGTTAGCTTAGACGCAGTTCCAAGGTTGCCAGAATGATTGGAAGCAGAAGAGATAGCATGAGCGATCAGAGAAGCAAGAGACAAAGTGTTGGATCGTGGGGCGCCCTTAGAGGGGGTGGATAAGGGTTTTTAAAACTTGATTATTTAATATAAAACTTTTGTTGTTTTTCTTTAAATCAAATTAAATCAAAACTAAAGAGGAGTGAATCAATTTAAAACAAACTAGAAAGAACACGATTTTCATTATGATTTATGATTACAAAATATGTGATTTCTATAACGCTAGAAATCGAAGGCGAAATATGAAATATCTTTTTTGTTTTTTATACCGACTCTTCTCACCAAGAACCGGTTGGCTTTAGCAGATCTTTTCCAGATCCGGCCTCAAGCCGCTCTAGCCTTCCTATACCCAGAAAAGGCCTCGAGCACCCCCTAGATCTACTTCCTAGACCTAGTCGACAACACGAGGCGAATTGCCCCCCAAGTCCTACCCATACCTAGTCGCAAACACGAGGCGAATTTACTTCCAAGCAAATAATTAAAGGTTACAAATAAATATTTGAGCACATAAACTAAAACTCCCTATGAAGAATTCTAAAGATGGCGAAGGCCGCTGTAAGTTCTTGAAGTCGAAGCGTGCATTCTTCGCGTTGAGAAAGCGTTGATTCGGTTCTCCTTAAATTCTGTGCTCGAATGTGTGCGGGAGATGAAGTTCTGGAAAATACGGCTCTGATTGAGTTTCTGGAGTGCTGGAATAAGGCTCAAATCAATCAGCCATCAGAGACGTCGAAATCATCCAATTTATAGAACTTGAGCTAACGCCGACGTTGAGTTCTAACGCCGGACGTTGACCATGTATAGCAACATATTGATGGCTTGGATCTTCAGAAGAGGAAGGAGATTCAGCCCTTTAGGAATTGTTTATTTTAGGCAATCCTAACGCCGGCGTTAAGGCTAACGCCGGCGTTGAGGCAAATCATTCCTAAGGTTCGTCCTTCAATCACGTCTGCTTACTCCTTGCCATATTCGTCGATCGTTAATGTCGGCGGTAATTACTAACGCCTAGCGTTGAGCATCTTTCTCTTTTTATTCAGTCGGTAAGCCATCCCGTCGATCGGCAGACCATCCCGTCGGTCGGCAGACCATCCCGTCGAATGCTAACGCTCAGCGTTAAGACCTAATGCCTGGCGTTAGACATCTTTCAATCCTTCTGCTTGTGGATAGAGCCAGACCAGTATTGCAGCAACCTGGTGTCATATCTGTTCAAACCTGCATGCTAAAAACACAATGACAAACAAGATCAAATACATGTAGGATTTGTTATTCTAAAAAAAAGGGATGCAGAAAACCATGTTCCAACAATCTCCCCCTTTTGATAATAACAAGTCCAATAGAGATAAATCATAATCATATATAAGATGTGTGTTTTTAGAAGGATATATGACACAAAGTAATCATAGAGATAATAATAAGAGTTATAGTTCTTTTAACATTGTGCCCCCCCCCCTACTTAAGTGCTCCCTCTTAGTGTATGCACCCATAGACTAGATTCATGCTCCCCCTTAATCTAGTGAATCCTACTCCTTGTGATTTATCAATTTATTCTCCCCCTTTTGTTATTAGCAAAAGTGGGCGGAGTGTAAAAAAAGAGAGGGCAAAGGTAGAACATAACTAAGAGAGGAAGTAAGAGTTTTGTTTTAACATAAGTTAAGCCGTGATCGAGCTAAGGGAGAGAGTGGCACATCGAAAAATATATAATAAGCGTGAAAGAACAACAGTCCAAGATTTAACCTAAGGAATTCTACCACTTATTTTTCAAATAAAATTTTAAGTAGAATATTACTTGTTGGAAGAGAATGCAATGTTGTTTGACAAGTACAAGTGAAAGACAAATCTTTAGAAATAAGCACGAGAACACATGGTAAAAACCACATAGTCAAATTAGAATGCGAAAAAAACAAAGTTATTAAGATTTATATTGTTGTAATAATTTGACCATTTCAATAACATATCTAGACTCTTCACATGTGAGCATTTTAGATTTGAAAATTTTCATAACCAATAGGCAAGCATGAATCAACATATTCATAAAGATAATAACTACAATGTAACCAATTAGTATTTCAAGTAAAGAAAATATTGTAGAAATCATGCATTGCAATCTAGTGCTTTTACTTAAGTTTTGAGAGAATTATGTAAATTTGCATTAGGATCCAATTCTCATGAGTAGAAGCTTTATGAAAATCAATGATATGTGTATAAGGTGTTTTGAAAAAAGTATACAAGTGAAATAATCAAAACACATGACATATGTAATGAAATAGTAACAACAACATAAAGAATGTAATCGTATAATTACTTTCACACATCATATTTAGAATAAAATTTCAAAGCACAAAACATAAGTACAACTACCAAGGTGTTTCACCCACATAATGCTCATTAAGACTTATCAGGGAGCGAAGTATTGCTTGGGGGATCACATAAGCATTTGTATACAAATTTTATTTTAGTGATCCGATGTACAAGTAGAAGTGATAAAAAGAGATATGTTTGCACAAGACACTTTACAATTCTTTCCAAGGTGCTCAACCTCACAATGCTCATTAAGACTTATCAGGAGGGTGAGTAGTGCTTGGTGGAGTTATCTTTGGATTTTTATTTCAGATTTTTATTTTGGGCCAATGGTCTCCGAATTCACTTGTTGTTGCAAACATTTTTAATTTTGAAGTAACACTTCTATGTGTGCAAGAAATTTATGTTTAAAAGACGGTGTAGGTAATTTAGACATACAACTCAATGTGTTAAAACTATTACACTACACAATCATGCAAGACTAAGATTATGAACACTTGTGTAGATTATCAAAATAGTGAGTGTATAAATCATTAATTATCATAAAACATTACTCATACTTAGAGGCATGCTAGGCAATCATACACAATTATCTATAGACCATTTCATTGCACATAATCAGATTAAGGTCAAGGCATGACAAAAATAATGTTTAGAAAATTTGAAATTAAAATTAGACATTGAAGAAAATCCTTGTGAGTATGCCAAAATCAATTTTGACCGTTGGAAACAAAATAACAAAGATGTTTACTCTTGTGAAGTTTTATAGTCAAACCATAATTTTGTAAGGTGTTAAAGTAAAAAAAATAACAAAAACATATTTTTTTTGATCATTTTGAAATATTTGAATTTTTTTTTTTGTATTTTGGAATAAAACAACAAAATTAATAACACAATAATTTGAAATCAGATAAAATAAAGTGAGAAAAATAGTAGAAAAATACCAGAAATATACTAGTGAAAGTAGAATTTTGTTCTGGAGAAAAAAGCTAACGCTTGGCGTTAACTAGTTAGCGCTGAAACAACACTCACTTTTTTGAGATTTTTGAAAAAAAATTCTTTGGAATAGGGAGTATGTACCCTAAACCTTCTTAGGGTAGAAATTTCAGAGAAAGTTGAACTGATTTGAAGGCTTATTTAAGCATATTTTTATCTTTTATATTTAATTTTTTTTTTGTAAGGTGACATAGCATGTGGTGATTTTCAATTTGTTATATCTAAGACTCCTAATTCTAGTCTAAGTAGAGCAAAGGGGGAATCTGGTAAAGGTTTGGTAAAGATGTCCGCAAGTTGTGATTCAGTTCCAATAAAGTTTACATGAACATGTTCCTTTTTTATATGATCCCTAATGAAATGATGTCTAACGTCTATGTGTTTGGATCTTGAGTGATAAACGTGGTTGTTGGTTAAATCAATAGCACTCTTGTTGTCACACTTTAGTTCTATGTTAGTTAGATGAACTCCGAAGTCTTCTAATGTTTGAGTCATCCATAAGGCTTGGGCACAACAACTTCCTAGTGCAATATATTCTGCCTCGATGGTGGAGAGGGCAACAGAATTTTGTTTTCTACTTGACCATACAACTAGAGAAGGACCTAAGAAATGACATGTGCCACTAGTGCTTTTTCTATCTAAAGAACAACCCGCATAATCGGAGTCGGAATACCCATGTAATAGAAAGGAATCATTAGTTGGATACCAAAGTCCTAATTTAGGTGTGCCAATTAGATATCTAAAAATTTGTTTTACCACTTTTAAATGAGATTCTTTTGGGTTTACTTGAAATCTAGCGCATAGGAATACGACAAACATAATGTCGGGTCTAGATGCCCTAAGGTACACTAAGGATCCAATCATTCCTCTATACAAAGTTTGATCAATGGAAATTCTGGTTTCATCCTTTCCTAATTTTATTGACGCGCTCATTGAAGTACTAGCTTGTTTTAAGTTTTCAAATCCAAATCATTTTAGCATATCATGTATGTATTTAGATTGACATATGAAGATTCCATCATTTCTTTGGGTTATTTGAAAGTCAAGAAAATAAGTTAATTCACCAACTAGACACATCTCAAATTCATTTTACATTACTAGTACTACTTCATTACACAACTCTTCATTAGTGGCTCCAAAAATAATATCATCAACATATATTTGTAAAATAATTATATCATTATCAATATGCTTAATATAGAGTGTGTTGTCGGCACTACACATTTTATAACCGTGCTTTAATAAAAAAGATGTTAGTCATTCATACTATGCCCGGGGCGCTTGTTTTAGACCATAAAGCACATTTTCTAATCTAAAGACATGATTTGGAAATTTTTCATCTATAAAGTCAGGGGGTTGTTCTACATAGACTTCTTCTTTAATTATCCCGTTTAAGAAAGCACTGTTTACATCCATTTGAAATAATTTAAATTTTTTATAACTCGCAAATGCAAGAAAAATTCTAATTGATTCAAGGCGAGCTACAGGTGCAAATGTTTCATCAAAGTCTACCCCCTCGATTTGAGAATAACCTTGTCCTACCAATCTAGCTTTGTTCCTAGTGATCCTAGAATCACCATCTAATTTATTTTTAAATATCCATTTTACACCTATGACCCGGTGATTAGATGGTCTTTCAACAAGTTTCCAAACCCTATTGCGTTCAAATTGATTTAATTCTTCATTCATAACAATTAACCAAAATTCATCATTTAAAGCCGTAGAAATATTTTTGGGTTCAATTTCGGACGCAAAACATAAATTGGAAAAAGATTCATTAAAGGCAGAACGTGTAGTTACCCCTCTCGACGGCTCTCCAATGACAAATCCCTCGGATGATCTCTTGTGAATCAAAGCTCGCTTGGAGGCACAAAATCTTCTTGCACCGGCACTACTTCTTTGTCCTTTCCAAGTGGTTCATCGTCATCAAGCTCCAAATGTGAAGGGGATTCATCTTCTTTTCCTGTAATATTAGTATCTACACAAGGCACAAGTTCATCAAACTTAACATGAATAGATTCTTCAACCTTTTTAGATTTTTTTATTATATATCCTATATGCCTTGCTAGTTGATGAGTACCCAAGAAAGATTTTTTTCATCGCATTTTTCATCAAATTTAGCTAATGCGTCTTTGGTATTTAAGATAAAACATTTACATCCAAAAACATGAAAGTACGATACATTAGGTTTCTTTTGGTAATATAATTCGTATGGAGTTAATTTCAAAATAGGGTGATGCATGATACAATTTATAACATAATACGATGTATTTACCGCTTCAACCCAAAACGATCTAGGCAACTCATACTCAGATGGCAGAGTGCGTGCGAGTTCCTGAAGGATTCTATTTTTCCTTTCCACCACACCATTTTTTTTGGGGGTGCGTGGAGCGAAAAATTCGTGTTTAATACCTATATTATTGCAGAAAGTAGTGAAACTGTCATTTTCAAATTCCCCTCCATGATCCGACCTTATGCATTTAATTTCTAAGTCTAATTCATTTTGAATGAGATTGCAAAGTTTTGAAAATTCAGAAAACGCATCGGATTTGGAGGTAAGAAATAAAGTCCACGTGAATCTTGAAAAATCGTCAATCAATACAAAAGTATACTTTTTACCACCAAGGCTACAAGTGCTAATTGGCCCAAAAAGGTCCGGGTGAATTTGTTGCAATGGTCTTGAGGTGGATACTTCAATTTTACTTTTAAACGATGTTTTTGAAAATTTTCCTTTTTGGCATGACGAGCATAAGGAAGAAAGGTTTCCATTTAGTATTGGCAATCCTCTAATAATTTTATTTTTTGATAATGTTAAAATCAACTTGGTGTTAGAGTGACCAAGACGCCTATGCCATAATTCAAGTTCTTCATTTTTAGATATAAGACATTTAAGAGATGCACGTGATAGATCATGAAAAGCAATTAAATAGACATTATGAGATCTTGGTGCAGTGAGTACTGTTGGGAAAATGATTTCTCTTAACCCCTAAAAATGAGTTGAATATGAAGTCTAAGAAAGAAAAATCAAGGTTAAGTAAATATGCGTCGAATAGTATTCGACGCAACGTCGAAGTGGTGTCGACGTTCCTTTCAGAATGAGTCAAAGTAACTTTAAGAAGAATTCGACGTATCTTATGTCGACGTAGCTCTGACTTCTAGTCGACGCACCTTAGTCGACGCACCTTCCTTATTCTTCTCTCGACGTCCAGCCAGGACGAATTCGACGCTTACGTCGAATAGTGATCGACGCACGTCGATTTCTATGTCTAATTCAAAAATCGCCAGATCTCTTTCCTTCTTTTATAGATATGATTTATATGGAATCAATTTATTCTTTATAGCCGTTCTGAATCATTCTTTTCCTCTAATAGATTCTTGGCTAATTTGATTAAAACCATTACGGACATTATTTGAAATCAGAATGAATTCTTTCCTTCTATTGATATAATTATTATGGAAATATTTCTATCTTTCTATTTCTCTGTCTACTAATCAATTATCCTCCTATAGTATTATTTGAATGGACAGAGCTATAAAATAACAAGGAGGTCGGCAAAGAACACTAGACAAGTGATCCACCATTTTACATTTGAAAAAGAGGAAAAGCTCCCAAGAGAAAAAGAGAGAGAATTGAGAAATAGTGATGCAGCAACCATCAAGCTTCCATCTTCTCCTGAAGCCACTCTGCTGCATACTCTGATAGCTCTCACAAAAGAGAGAAAAGGCCTACAATCTCCTTCTCACTATAGAAGAGAGATTTCATTCACTACTTCTTGTGCTTCCAATCTTCTTGCTAGGAAGAAGATTCCTTCTTGTCTTTATATTATCTCTCTTTCTTCTTTACCTTTATTTCACTTTCAAATACTGTAAAAGAGTTTTTAGAATCTCTCTTCAAAAAATTCAGTTGTACTGGTTCTAAGAGTCTCCTTTTCAAAAGACTCAGTTGGTTCTAAGAGTCTTCTTATCAAAAGACTCAGGGTGATTCTAAGAGTCTCCTTATCAAAAGACTCAGTGCAAGATAGTGAATTTCCTACCAAGGGGGTAGAAGAGTGGACTACCCAAAGTTTGGGAACCACTATATTTCCTTGTGTTGTGCTGTGATTTCTTTTCTTGCATTTACTTTCTTTACTTACTTAATTCTTGTTGGTGTGTGGGAAGCCTTAATCTGTGATCACCACATATAAATATATATATAATTGCACAAAATATTTTAAATCTCTATTCACCCCCCCCCCCCCCTCTCTAGAGAATTCTAGTGAGGTTAACTGTGCACTTTCAATTGGTATCAGAGGGAGGTTGATCTAAAAAGGATAACTCCTTGATCAAAAAGATCCTACCTCTTATATATATATATATATATATATATATATATATTTCTGAAAAATATTTCATTCCACATGGCACAAATCAAAGATTATGCTTCCACCAGACCACCAATTTGCAACCTTGAAAAGTTTGCACTTTGGAAAACAAGAATTAGAATTTATTTAAACTCTATTGATGATGAATTGCTTAATGTTGTCTTGACAGGTCCCCCCAAGCCATTCAGAAAGGACTCAAGTGGAAAAGTAACTGAAACACTTGCTCCAAAAGCTGAGTGGACAGATGAAGAAAAGAAAGCCCAAGGATATGATGCCAAGGCTATGAATATCCTAGTCTCAACCCTCTCAGATGAAATCTTCCAAAAGATTGCTGAATGTGAATTAGCTAAGGAAGTATGGGAAGCTCTCACCAAAATGGTAGAGGGAAGTGCTGATGAGAAAAAGGATAGAAAGGCACTACTCATCTCTCAATATGAAAACTTCCAGAAGAAAGAAGGTGAAAATGTTGCTGACATGTATGCCAGATTCAGCCTCATAGTGAATGAATTGAGAACACTTGAAAAGGACATATCTCTCATTGAGATAAATGACAAACTGCTAACTTGCTTCCCTAGCTCTTGGGATTCAAGAATCTGGCCAATTAGAGACTCCAGAAGTCAAAGAGAAATCTCAACAAATTTTCTGTTGGGCAAATTAAAATCTTATGAACATCTGTTGAAAACAAGAGCTGAGAAAGAAGAGAAGGAAAAGGCTCCTTCACTCTCAAGAGAAAAGAGTATTGCACTAAAGGCTGTTGAAGGTGAATCCTCTACAAATGATGAAGAACTGATCAGTCTACTGGCCAGAAGATTCAAGAAGTGGATCAAAACAGAAGGATCCAGAGGAAGAGACTCAAAAACCAGGTATAATAAAACACCTACTAAAGAAATTATATGTTACTCTTGCAGGAAACCTGGACATATTGCACCTGAATGTCCTAAGGAGATCAGCAAAAAGAAAGATCTGAAAAGAACAGATCTACAGAAGAAAAAGAAGAAAGAGAAAGGTCTCATTGCTCAATCATGGAGTGATTCAGAATCTGAAGAAAGCACCTCATCTGACAATGATCAAGAAGAGGCCAAGATGGAGGAAACCTGTTTGATGGCCACTGAGAAGCCTGATGATACATCTATGATGTATCACATCTCCAGGCTGGTGTGGTACTTGGACAGTGGATGCTCCATGCACATGACAGGATGCAAAAACCTATTGATCAACTTTGAGGATAGACTTGGACCATCAGTGACTTTTGGAGACTCTAGCTGTGGCCAAACCAGGGGCTTTGGAGACTTCAAAGAAGGGAAAGTCACCTTCAAGAATGTGGCAGTAGTTAAAGGACTGAAGCACAATCTGATAAGTATAAGTCAGATATGTGAAAATGGTAAGTATGAGGTAAAGTTCACCACACTATTCTGCCATATTATTGATATCAAGACTGGTGCCACAGTACTCAATGGAATTAGAAAAGGAAAAGTATATGTAGTGGACTTTAGCTCCTCACCCACAGAAGTCTGTTTATTCAACAATATTATTGATAAAAGTGAATTATGGCATATGAGACTAGGTCATCTAAACTACAAAACAAATAGTAAACTAGCAAAGAATAACCTAGTCAGAGGCTTACCAAAGGGTAGGTACTCTAAGGATTCTCCATGCAGACCTTGCCAACTAGGAAAACAAACCAAATCATCCTTCAAACCAATTGGTAAGGATGACTCTCCCAGGGTCCTTTACTTACTACACATGGATCTCTTTGGTCCCATATCCACTCAGAGCTTAGGTGGAAAATCCTATAACCTAGCCATTGTGGATGACTATTCTAGATTCAGCTGGGTATTCTTTCTAAGGGCTAAGTCTGAAACCCACAAGACTCTCTCAAGATTCATAAAACAAATTCAATCTGAACTCAATAGTCAGGTTTCCATAATCAGAAGTGATCATGGGACTGAATTTGAAAATCAGTTTATGAGTAGTTTCTGTGAAGATATAGGTATCAAACAAAAATTTTCAGCCCCTAGAACCCCTCAACAAAATGGAGTTGCTGAAAGAAAGAATATAACTTTAATTGAATCAGGAAGAACCTTACTTGCAGAATCAGGTTTACCAAAAACTTTCTGGGCTGAAGCAGTCAACACTGCCAACTATGTTCTAAATAGAAGCCTCATACACAAAACTAAATTAAAAACTCCATATGTGCTCCTAAAAGGAAAAACACCAATTGTTAAATACTTCAAAATTTTTGGATGTGCTTGCTTTATCCTAAATAATGGAAAAGATCATCTTGCCAAGTTTGACAAGAAATCTGATGATGGAATATTTCTGGGATACTCAGCATCTAGTAAAGCCTATAGGTGCTATAACAAGAGAACTCTTAAAATTGAAGAATCTATGCACATTATATTTGATGAAACTAACATACTGTTTAAGGGGGAGGGAACTCCCACCAGTTCTTTTCCACAGGAAAGCAGCAGCATAGAAACACAGCTTGAACAACTGGTTCTAGAGAACATAGATAATGGAAAAGAAAACCAGATAGAGGAATCAAGTGAGGAATCTGAACAAGAACATGAAGAAGATTCAGAAAAGAGCATTCAAAACCAACTCCCACAAGAGAACATGGTTCAGGAAGGCCAGGTGGACAATGATCCCATCACCAATGAGGAAGAAGAACATCTGACAAGTCCAGGCAGGACAAGGGTCAATTTGAAAGATCATCCACAAACTCAAGTAATTGGACACCCCAATACAGGAGTAAGAACAAGTCACCAGGTCTCCAATGGGATGATGCTCCAATGCTTCCTATCACAAGTTGAACCAAAGAAGTTTGAGGAAGCAAATTGTGATCCTCACTGGATTATGGCCATGCAAGAAGAACTAGGCCAATTTGAGAGAAACAAAGTGTGGAACCTAGTTGAAAGACCAAGAAACTACCCTGTGATTGGTACAAAATGGGTATACAGGAACAAACTAGATTCCACTAGAGTAATTGTCAGAAACAAGGCAAGACTTGTAGCACAAGGATATAGACAAGAAGAAGGGATAGACTACAACCAGACCTTTGCTCCAGTAGCCAGATTGGAGGCAATCAGGCTCTTTCTTGCTTATGCAGCCTTCATGAAGATGAAAGTCTACCAAATGGATGTCAAGAGTGCTTTTCTGAATGGGTGACCTTCAAGAAGAGGTATATGTGGAGCAACCACCAGGTTTTGTAAATCCCTCTTCTCCTAACTTTGTTTATAGACTTAACAAAGCACTATATGGTCTTAAGCAAGCACCTAGAGCTTGGTATGAAACTCTCTCTAACTTCCTTTTAGAAAAGTCCTTTGAAAGAGGAAAAGTAGACAAGACACTCTTTACTAGAACCCATAAAAACCAACTCCTTCTTGTTCAAATATATGTAGATGACATCATCTTTAGCTCAACTCATCCTAAACTGTGTAAAAGATTTGCTAATCTAATGCAATCTAAATTTGAAATGAGTAGTATGGGAGAACTCTCATATTTCTTAGGATTACAAGTAAAACAAAGTAGTGAGGGAATCTTCATCTCACAATCCAAATATACTAAAGAGCTAATCAAAAAGTTTGGTATGGAATCAGCATCTACCATGAAAACACCCATGGCAACCAATGTCATTATAGAAAAAGATGATAAAGGAAAATCAGTAGATCAACAGACATATAAGGCAATCATAGGATCCCTTCTATATCTAACAGCTAGCAGACCTGACATTATGTTTGCCACTTGCATATGTGCTAGATTTCAGGTTGATCCAAAGGAATCCTCTGTAAAAAGGATTCTTAGATACCTAAAGGGAACCCCTAAACTAGGTCTATGGTACTCAGCAGAAACCAACTTTGAACTAATAGGTTTCTCAGATGCAGATTATGCTGGATGTAGGGTTGATAGAAAAAGCACATCTGGTACTTGCCAATTCCTAGGTGACAGATTAATATCATGGTTTAGTAAGAAACAAACCTCAGTCTCAACCTCAACAGCTGAAGCTGAATACATAGCTGCTGGGAGTTGTTGTTCACAAATTCTGTGGATGCAAAATCAGCTTCTTGACTACAAATTGGAAGTACATAACTCTAAGATCAATTGTGATAGCTCTAGTGCTATATCCATAGCATCCAACCCAGTCCTTCATAGTATAACCAAACATATAGAGATCAGACTGTTGGAACACGGTCTTCCGCATCTCCTAGGTTTGAGAATAACAAATCCTATGTGTATTTGATCTTGTGTGTTCAAGTGTGCAGGTTAACATAGTCCACATGACTCAAGGAGTACTCATGATGTCTGCCCCCAAAATTGAGGCCAAAAGTCGAACAAGCTCACTAGCGTCGGCGGTAGCGATAGCGCCCGGCGCTAGCATTGATTAGCTCGATTCCGGCGGCATTTTTAGAAGGAGCTAGCGCCCGGCGGTAGCTACTAGCGCTGGCGGTATAGAAAACGAAAAAGAATTTTTATTAGTCGCCTCCAATTTCTAGCGTCATAGAAATCAAGTTTTGTAAAACATTATTTGATATTAATAAAGCATATCTCTTTATTATTTTTTTACTTGATGTCTCTTTATTAATCTTGCAATATTCCGAAGTTTTTCTAAATATAATCTAAAGTTTTTGAAAACCCTTATTCACCCCCCCCCCCCCTAAGGGCGCCGACCGATCCAACACAGACATCACTTCCTTAGAGACAATATAGAAAAGGGTAAGATAACCTTAGAATATATTCCCACAGACAATCAAAGAGCAGACATCTTCACAAAACCCTTGGATGAAACTAAGCATAATTATTTCATCAACACCTTAGGAATGCTTGATGGTAGTCTGTAACCACCATTGTTGGGAAATCTAAAAGAAATCAGGAAATCTAAGAAAGTATTTGAAGATGCGTCGAATACATATCGACGCACCGTCGAGAAGAACTCGACGCTGGCGTTGATTTCTTCCAGGCAATGTTACATCGATAACTTATCGACGCACCGTCGAATTTATATCGACGCAGGGCTATGAACACGTCGACAGAACACTAAGTGGACAAATCTCCATGGAGCGTCGACTCCATATCGACGCATATGTCGACATCAATTCGACGTAACGTCGACATCTGGTTACAATTAGAATCAAATCCTTACTTCCTCTTTTGACGATTGGATTACCTGATATACCTTGATTTCTGTTTCCTTTCTCGACGTTTCACTTCCTTTAAATAATACCTCTTATTTCGTAACATATACTCTCCTAAAACCCGCCAAAACTTCGTCTTCTACCTCTCTCTCTCTACGACAATGGCACCAACTCTTGATCAATCGGCCCTCATCAAAGCGATGAACGATGCTCTTGAACACCTAGTAAAAGACTTCCAGAATCGACTGAATCACTTCGCCAACGAATGTGCTGCCATGATTAACACCTGTGCAGCCAAACTGGCAACCCTCTCTGCTTCTCTTCCTGAGCTTAATGCTCTCATTCAAGAATGGCCTCTGTCGCCAGAAAGGTTTAAATCCTTTATGCAGGATATAAACTAGGGGAGAGTTGCTCCAGAAACCCCCCTTGTCAGGTTCTCTATCTCTCTTAAAAGCTCAGGGTTAATTTCCTCTCCAACTCTAAATATTATTATCTCTAAAGTATTACTCCAACTTCTCTTCTTACAATAGGCTCCAATCTTCTCCAATCACTCTAACAACACCTTCAACAAAAATCTTGAAGAGACCTCCTCCTACCATACTGAAGGAGAGCATGATGTGGATTCAGCATTCAGAATAGATTCCCCACATACCCAGGGGAGATTGTTGTGGTAAAGAACACAGAAGTCCAGAGGGAGGAAGAAGCAGCCTCCTCTGATGACTGGAGAGGACAAGTGTGGATTGAAGCAACCCCATGTGAGGAAGAAATTCAGCATCACTCTCCTGGCTTCTCTGCCAGTTACATCAAACTGAAGACACCTCTACTTGAGGACATCCCTTCAGAAGAGCTTGGAGGAGACAAACATCCCTCAGCAAAGATTACTCTACCAGAGATCATTCTGCCTTTCACTGCAGAACAAACTCCTCCTCTTGAACAAATCCCTTCTCCACCTAAAGAGAATACTCCTTCTCCTCTGCTACCTCTACCTCCACCTCAACCTTCTTCTCTACCTCCACTGCTACCTTTACCTCCTCCAATAGCAAAACTCACTAAGCAGATTCTACCTAGGCAAAGTCTAGAAGGACAAATGAAAAGGAAAAGAGAAGCCATCCCCCACTGGCAAAACTTCTCCAAAGAAGAAAGGAAAGAGTATGCAAAGGAAAAGAAGTATAGAAAAGCCTGTGAGGAGATAAAAAGGTTTGAAAAGATGCCTGTCATCATTCCTAACAGCCCTGTAAAGGAATACCATGATCCTGACATGGAAAAGAGGCATGAAGAAATAAGAGAAAGAGAGATGTATGAATATGAAGCAGCTAGGAAAGAAGTAGAAGATAAAAGGAATGCCTGGATGGAAAAGATCAACAGGGGAATGACCAAGGAACAAATTCGTGCTGAATCTTCTATCAAAATTCCAAAGAAGTTGTTTGATATTGAAGCTTATCAAAAGAAAAACCCTCAGGCAGGGGTCATCCTAGAGAAAGGCCAAAAGCACAAGAGGGGTGTAGGGTGTGCTGAAGACACTTACATTCCCTATAAGAAGCCCAAAAGACCTGCAAAGTTAGACAATGGCTTGACTCACCCTAGAAAGGGAAAGGAAAGATGACTGAGATTCCTGACAAACAGCAATCAGAAAAGAAAACAAAGTATAGGCCCAAGGTTGATAGCAAGGGACCACCTGAGCTCAAGCCTACTCAACAGAAAACTCAAAACATTACAATTGAGATGATTGATGAAAAGGCAGCAATCATCATCAGCAAAGGCTACTCCATAAATGACACTCTCCTCGATGGTGATAAACTCTTGGAGAAACTGCATACAATCATCAGGAATGTCCAGGAACGTCCTGATAGAGCCAGGGGCTACATTTTTGATGCTATTGAAAATTTATCTAGAAAACTCTATTCTGCTTTTGTCAATTTCATGTATCGCAAGAAGTTTCTAGTTTAGATCTTGTGAAAGACAATTACTTATTTCTTCTGATTGTTTAATATATTTCTTATCTATACAAATGATGTGCTGTGCTAATTATATGCTGATACAATTTCTCTCTAAATAGGTTTAAGACAAATAGGGGGAGATTGTTGGGAAAATGATTTCTCTTAACCCCTGAAAATGAGTTGAATATGAAGTATAAGAAAGAAAAATCAAGGTTAAGAAAATATGCGTCGAATAGTATTCGACGCAACGTCGAAGTGGTGTCGACGTTCCTTTCAGAATGAGTCGAAGTAACTTTAAGAAGAATTCGACGTATCCTATGTCAACGTAGCTCTGAATTCTAGTCGATGCATCTTGAGAAGTCGACGCACCTTAGTCAATGCACCTTCCTTATTCTTCTCTCGACATCCAGCCAGGGCGAATTCGACGCTTACGTCGAATAGTAATCGACGCACGTCGATTTCTATGTCTAATTCAAAAATCGCCAGATCTCTCTCCTTCTTTTATAGATCTGATTTATATGGAATCAATTTATTCTTTATAGCCGTTCTGAATCATTCTTTTCCTCTAATAGATTCTTGGCTAATTTGATTAAAACCATTATGGACATTATTTGAAATCAGAATGAATTATTTCCTTCTATTGACATAATTATTATGGAAATATTTCTATCTTTCTATTTCTCTGTCTACTAATCAATTATCCTCCTATAGTATTATTTGAATGAACAGAGCTATAAAATAACAAGGAGGTCGGCAGAGAACACTAGACAAGTGATCCACCATTTTACATTTGAAAAGAGGAAAAGCTCCCAAGAGAAAAAGAGAGAGAATTAAGAAATAGTGATGCAGCAACCATCAAGCTTCCATCTTCTCCTGAAGCCACTCTGCTGCATACTCTGATAGCTCTCACAAAAGAGAGAAAAGGCCTACAATCTCCTTCTCACTATAGAAGAGAGATTTCATTCACTACTTCTTGTGCTTCCAATCTTCTTGCTAGGAAGAAGATTCCTTCTTGTCTTTATATTATCTCTCTTTCTTCTTTACCTTTATTTCACTTTCAAATACTGTAAAAGAGTTTTTAGAATCTCTCTTCAAAAAATTCAGTTGTACTGGTTCTAAGAGTCACCTTTTCAAAAGACTCAGTTGGTTCTAAGAGTCTCCTTATCAAAAGACTCGGAGTGGTTCTAAGAGTCTCCTTATCAAAAGACTTAGTGCAAGATAGTGAATTTCCTACCTAGGGGGTAGAAGAGTGGACTACCCAAAGTTTGGGGAACCACTATATTTCCTTGTGTTGTGCTGTGATTTCTTTTCTTGCATTTACTTTCTTTACTTACTTAATTCTTGTTGGTGTGTGGGAAGCCTTAATCTGTGATCACCACATATAAATATATATGTAATTTCACAAAATATTTTAAATCTCTATTCACCCCCCCCCCCCTCTAGAGAATTCTAGTGAGGTTAACTGTGCACTTTCAAGTACTATATTATTAGACTTGGGATCAATGATTTTGCACAAATTTGTAGAGGACTCAAATAACACATTAAGACCTTTATCGTATAATTGACTAATAGAGATTAAGTTACGTTTTAAGCCTTCTACAAATAAGACATTAGTAAGAGAGAAAGAGTCGTTACCCACTATACCGGTGCCCAATATTCTTCCTTTTTCATTGTCACCAAACGTCATGGTTCCTCCTTTTTTCTTGGTAAGGCTAATGAATCTTGCTTTATCGCCCGTCATGTGCTTGGAGCAGCCTGAGTCCAAGTACCACATGTCTTCTTTGTCCTTAGCCTGCCAACATACCTAAGAAGAAAAGCTTAGTGAAGATCTGGATTCCCATGAGGTTCCTCCCATAACATAGGTGGAGACCTTAGGTACCCAGATTTGCTTAAAGGTGCTCTTTCCCTTCTTCCTGCAAGAGTCTGTGGTGTGCCCAAAAAATAAACAATTGGCACAACCAACAAAAGGGGTTAAGACCTTTTTCAGAGACTGTTGTTGATCCTTGCTGGTATACACAGAGGTAGAGGGAGTGAAGGAAATATTTTTATTAAAAGATTTTTGATTTCTAGAAGAAGGGCTAACGCTAGCGTTAGAAGTCAACGATGGGCGGTAGGTTTCGGAAACATATCCCAGCCCAAACTTAGCAGATCCATGGCACTGGTTGCCCAAAATCTTATCCAGTGATTTTTTGCCAACACCAAATTTGTTTATCGACACATTAAGATCATTTATTTGGGCTTTTAAGGCGAAGTTTTCACTTAGTAAATTTCCACATCTCTTTGCAAAAATTTTCTTTTCATTTTCAATTTGGGAAAGAGATATTTTCAACCTTCTTTCTAAGTCTCCCTTTTCTTTCATGAGTGATTCGATGTTGAAGAGAGCCTTAGAAAGATCGTTTTCAAGTTCCTTTGCCTTTGTCAAATGATTGTCATTCTTTTGACATGACATAATTTCTTTATTTAATTTTTTATTTTTTTAAAAGGATTTTATTCTCAGTTTTAAGAAGATCAAGATCTTTTAAATTTCTACCAAATGATTTGCATGTTTTTAAATATTCAACATAAAGATCATCATAAGTAGAAGGGATTACCTCAGTGTCGCTTTGGACACTGCACTCGTCATCAGTTGATTCATGGTTCTTTCCCATGAGGCATAAGTTTGCCTCATCATCCTCACTTGAACATGGTTCGCTTGAGCATCCGGATGAAGAATCATCCCATGTTGCTGCCTTCAAGACCTTCTTCTTCTCCTTAATTTCCTTTATGCCGCTTTTCTTTTTGTTCCTTCAGGTATTTTGGGCATTGGCTTCTTATATGCCCGGTCTTCCTGCAGTGGAAGCACTCAGGAGGAGGTCGCTCTTCTTCTTCATCGCTTGATTTTTCCTTTTTCTCCTTTTTGGAAGATGCTCCTTTTCGAAAGTACTTACGAAAAGTATTTCTTCTCTCTGGATTCTTCATAAACTTTGTGAAGTTTTTCACAAAGAGACTCTCCTCGTCATCTTCCTCATCGTCATCCTCTTTTCTTGACTTTAGTGCCAAGGCTTTCTTCTTTGGCTCCTTATTGTATTCTTCATCTTGAATGTTGAGTTCGACCTCATGGGTTTTGAGATTCCCAATGAGGCTCTCGATCTGGAGCCACCATTGATCATGCGATTCGGAGATTGTAGTCACCTTTGGATTGAACTTTAGAGGAAGAGACCGAAGGATCTTTCGCACCAATTCACCGTTTGAGAATGTTTTTCCAAGAATCTTTGAGGCGTTGACAATCTTGGTGAAGCGAGTATACATTGAGTCGATGTCCTCATTTGGATCCATCCTGAACCTTTCAAATTCTGATTCCAGTTGGAATAGCTGTGTCTTTAACCTGCGAGGTACCTTCATGAGTTATTTCAAGGAAATTCCAAATGTCATAAGCAGTTTCACAAGCACAAACTCTATTAAATTCAGTTCTATCTAAAGCGCAAAATAAAGCATTCATGGCTTTAGCATTATTCTTACATTTATTTTTATCTCCAACATCCCACCTATCTTTAGGCTTTTCCATGGTTACTTCTCCAACAATATAAGTAGGAGTCGTATACGGTGTTTCAACACTAGCCCAGACATCTAGATCTAAATTGATTAAAAAATAACGCATGCGTGTTCTCCAGTAATTGTAGTCAGTTCCGGTGAAAAGTGGAGGTCTACTTATTCCTTGCCCTTCATGAAAAGCGAGATCACGAGATGCCATTATTCCTGGTTGCTAGACCATTTTGGAATAACCTAGCTCGGATACCACTTGTTGGATCATGAGGCGCCCTTAGAGGGGGGTGAATAAGGGTTTTTAAAACTTGATTATTTAATATAAAACTTTTGTTGTTTTTTCTTTAAATCAAATTAAATCAAAACTAAAGAGGAGTGAATCAATTTAAAATAAACTAGAAAGAACATGATTTTCATTATTATTTATGATTACAAAATATGTGATTTCTATAACGCTAGAAATCGAAGGCAAAATATGAAATATCCTTTTTGTTTTCTATATCGACTCTTCTCACCAAGAACCGGTTGGCTTTAGCCGATCTTTCCCAAATCCGGCCTCAAGCTGCTCTAGCCTTCCTATACCCAGAAAAGGCCTCGAGCACCCCCTAGATCTACTTCCTAGACCTAGTCGCCAACATGAGGCGAATTGCCCTCTAAGTCCTACCCAGACCTAGTCGCCAACACGAGGCGAATTTACTTCCAAGCAAATAATAAAAGGTTACAAATAAATATTTGAGCACATAAACTAAAACTCCCTATGAAGAATTCTAAAGATGGCGAAGGCCGCTGTAAGTTCTTGAAGTCGAAGCGTGCATTCTTCGCGTTGAGAAAGCGTTGATTCGGTTCTCCTTGAATTCTTTGCTCGAATGTGTGCGGGAGATGAAGTTCTGGAAAATACAGGTCTGATTGAGTTTCTGGAGTGCTGGAGTAAGGCTCAAATCAATCAGTCATCAGAGACGTCGAAATCATCCAATTTATAGAACTTGAGCTAACGCCGACGTTGAGTTCTAAAGACGGGCGTTGACCATGTATAACAACATATTGATGGCTCGGATCTTCAGAAGAAGAAGGAGATTCAGCCCTTTAGGAATTGTTTATTTTAGGCAATCCTAACGCCGGCGTTAAGGCTAACGCAGGCGTTGAGGCAAATCATTCCTAAGGTTCGTCCTTCAATCATGGCTGCTTCCTCCTTGCCATATTCGTCGATCGTTAACGCCGGCGGTAATTCTTAACGCCTAGCGTTGTGTAACACCCCAAAAATCGTAGTTCAGCGAGGTAGGCGGGGTGGTAGTGCTGCGCTCGGAATAGGCTAGGAATTCCATAGCAGTTCTCTTCGCGCACGACCATTTCTCCTCTTCGCGCACGACCAGTGATCGTGCGCCAATGATCGTGCGTTAGTCGCAAGGATTCGGAGTTCTGTCTCGAACAGTGCGCACGACCAGTGTCCTCTTCGCGCACGACCAGTGATCATGCGCCAATGATCGTGCGTTAGTCGCAAGGATTTGGAGTTCTGTCTCGAACAGTGCGCACGACCAGTGTCCTCTTCGCGCACGACCAGTGATCGTGCGCATGTGATCGTGCGCCCTGTTTATTCTGCTCCGCGATTTTGAGCGGAGAAGGAGATCGGTCCGTCCAAATCTATTGGAATTTGATCCAACGGCTGCGATGGATGGCTGGGGGGGTTTAGGGCTTGGTAGAGGAGTTAAACCCTCATTATTTCCAAGGCTTTCTCTCTTTTAGGTTGGAGAAAGGAGGAGGAGGCAAGGAGGAAGAAGAAGGGGAATCCGCCATTGCCGGAGCTTCGGAGCTCCGTTCGCCGATCCGAGACCGGCAGTGCGTAGAGGGCATCAAGGCGCTTCTTCTCCACCGTTTGTTTGCAAGCTTCTCATGGCTAGGAGGAGATCTCAAAAGGTAACGACATTTCTCCTCCCGGTCTTTAGGATGCGTGTTTGGCATCTCTTCTTTTTCTGCATTTTGGCACCGGATCCGTCGAGTGAGAGGGATCCGGGTCGCCTTGGTTCAAGAGAAACCACCGGGTTGATTGTGTCCGTCCCCGGCATGTTTTGCACTAGAGATCCGCTCCGCTAGCGGATTAGGCATTGTGGGTGAAGCCGGATTTGTGGCCGTTGGTCCGATCCGGTGATGTTGATTTGCGCACATTTTAGGGGTTTTGTTAGAAATCTGATTACGGCGAACTCGTCGTTGTGATGCCCTTGTAGCTTCGTGTGGTAACGAATGTTGGGTTTAGGGCGGAGAAATAATGTGCGGATTATGGGGCTTGTGATGCCTAGTGTTGTGTGAAGGCGCGATTGGTCTTTGTGGTCGGCTGGCTATCCCGTGAAGACTGAGATTCACGTGTGGAGAGTGTCCCGGCAAGATTAGTCCCTTCGATTGTTGACTGACGAGAATGTCTGTTCTACGGTTGAGTCCGTTGACGGTCGCCAGGCGAGGCAATCGGTGGACGTTGTCCCGAAAGTAAGCACAGGGCCTTGGGACGTTTTGGTTGGCCAGAATTCTTAGAATCGGTCTTGGTGCGTTGTTGGCGGCCCAAGCGTGTGAGCTGTCAGACAAGCCCGATGGCATGGTGGGCCAGGCGAGGTGGGTCTCAGCGAGAGCGCTTGGCCTTGGGTTTTGATGCCCTTGTGGGGAAGTTTTGAGTACTCTTGTGTTGGTGATGTATGATGATGTGTTAGATTCATACGCTTTAGGGCGCCTTGGGTGAAACCCGGGCTTGCACTCATTTTGCATTGTTAGGCCCCTTTTATTACCTGCTCAACATAGAAACGTGGATGATGCTTGTGACACTCATGCCAGTATTTATGTTGCTTTCCTTTATGTACATTTGCATACGAAGTGCTGACTTGCAGGGTGAAGCAGTTCCCCGGGGTCCGCTAGGACGGCCGGGAGGAGGGATGTTGTTACACCGCTTGTGGTCAGCCATAGCTGACCCTCGTTTACCGCTCTTTGTGATTTGGTTGCAGGGCAAGAATCGCAGGCTGGACCCAGCGCGCCGGCCAAAAAGGCCTAAAGCCTCACGAAGTGCTTAGTTGATTTCCTGCATTACTTTCTTCGTACTTTGTTATATCCGGCTTGCATGCCGAGGTAGTTTAGGGAAAAACTATCTTTCCCCTTTTATTGGAATGTTTGATGTTTTGGACATTGTTTTGTAAGGCCTTAAGGCCAGTTGGACTCCTTTGTAGCATGGACAATCTCTGTGGCTTAGTTTGTTTCTGCTGTGTTGTCTGAGTTATGAGATTGGGTAGTTAATATCATCTTTTAATACTAAAGCTGTGGCGGTTATATGCTGTGGGGTCCCGGCCGGACCCATATTATATGGTAATTACAGGGGAGGTGTTACAATTTGGTATCAGAGCTAGGTTTGTTCTAGTATTCTTGCGAGGTCTAGTGTTTTTGGATCGCGTAAGAGATTGTTCACATAGGAGTATTGTGCGGGATCATGAGTATCCCTGCGTTCGGGTCTTGCGTTTAGATCCTGATGAGCGTTTATTTATTTTCCTTGCTTATGTTAGGACGTTGGCGACGATGCGGGGACATCGAGGAGGCAAGAGGAGCCTTCGGGGAGTAGTGCTACTGCCCCAGGCCTCATGAATGTGGGCATGTCCCCGGCTGATTTCTGTCGCATGCTAGCGGAGGCAATGGTAGCGGCTCAAGCTGGAGCGATGCCACGGGTTCCTACGCCGGTGGTGCAAGTTGCGACCCCTGTCACTCCGGCGGCTACGCCAGATACACCGGATGTCGAAGTAAGGCAAGCAGAGCCTCTAGCGGAGAGAGCTATTCCGATGGGTGATCGATTCATGAAGTATTTCTTGAGTTTCCACCCTCCGACATTCAAGGGAGTGGGCACTCCAACGGATGCCGAGGATTGGCTTTCGAGGATCCAGGAGCTCTTGAAGGCAGCTGAGACCCCAGCTGAGAGGCAGTCTCACTTTGCGAGCTTCATGTTAGAGGGCGATGCGAAGTTGTGGTGGGTGAACCATAACGGTCGACTTTTTGTTGGGCGTGTTCCGTCCATGGAGGAGTTCGGAAACGCTTTCCTAAAGCGTTACATTCCGGCTTCAACAAGGTTAGCACTGCAGCGGCAGTTTCTGCATTTGGTGCAGCGGGAGAAGACGGTGGATGAATATCTGCAAGAGTTCACTCGGTTGGGTCGGTATGCGGGCACGACAATGGCAGATGATGAAGAGAGAGATAACCTCTTTTATCAAGGGTTGAGGGAAAATTTAAGGCAACCACTCATAGCCTTGAAGAATGCGGGATTCAATGAGTTGGTCGAAGCCGCTCGCACGCTGGAGAGCGACTTGGAGCGAACTCAACGGCGAAAGGGTGTTGCGGCAAGGCAGGGAGAAGGAAAGCCTTCTAAGTCTCAGTCCCAGTGGAAGTCCGAGGGCAGCCAATGGAAGAAGAAGCCCCGTCCTAATTGGCCTGGGGAGAGAAGTGGCGCACCTTCGGGAGATTTCCGTTCCAAGGGTCCGGTTACTTGTTACCAGTGTGGCAAGGTGGGTCACATTAGTCATTTTTGTACCGAAGGCGGAGCTGGGCCAGAGCCGAGACAAGAACAATCGGTGCGTTCGGGTCCCGGTGTTGCAGAGAAGGGGAAAGCGGCGGAGTCGAGTGCTTCGCGGTTCCCTCCAGTGCAGCCTAGGGCCTATAATCTTGGGCAATAGGAAGCGATACGTCAACCCGATGTGGTGACAGGTATGAAAAGTTTAAGTTTTCGGTTGTTACTATAATGTAGGTTGCGGCCTTTCATGTTTGTCTTGCACGTGGTTAGGGTTCGTGCTAGTTTCGGGCTACCCCTCTCGAGTGTTGTTCGACACGGGGGCGTCACACTCTTTTCTTGCGGAAAGTTTTATCCGGAAGATTGGTGCTGACCCCGTAGTGGCAGGAGTGGAGCTGAGTGTGCGTATGCCGAATGGATCTTTCATGACTACCATGAGGAAGGGACGCATTGTGATGCAATTTGGCGATTGTGATTTCGTGTTGGTAGCAGCGATTCTGCCACTAGCCGAATTCGACGTTATCTTGGGGATGGACTGGCTTGTGGAGCAGCGAGCTAGTATCGACTGCCAGTTGAAGGTGGTAACCCTGAGAGGTGAAGGTAGAGCAGAGGTCAAGTTCGAAGGCCTAAGCGGAGTGACTTACTCCCTGATTTCCGCTATGCAAATGAGGCGTGCGGTAAACCAAGGAGGCGAGGCGTTCTTAGCTTTGTTGGAGACTCACTCCACATGGTTGGCTATTAGAGAAGTTCCGGTGGTGGAAGAATTTGAGGATGTATTCCCCGAGGAGCTTCCGGGAGCACCTCCTCAGCGTGAAATTGATTTCTCGATAGAGTTGGTACCGGGTGCGAGGCCAGTGTCGCGTCCTCCGTTTAGGATGGCACCGAAGGAACTGGCCGAGTTAAAGGTTCAGTTGCAGGAGTTGTTAGAGCAAGGGTACATTAGGCCCAGCTCTTCGCCGTGGAGCGCGCCGGTTTTGTTTGTGAAGAAGAAAGACGGAAGCATGCGGTTGTGTATCGATTACCGTGAATTGAATAAATTGACCGTTAAGAATAAATATCCGATTCCCCGAATCGATGATTTGTTCGACCAGTTAGTGGGGTCGGTGGTGTACTCCAAGTTGGATTTGAAATCGGGGTACTACCAGTTGAAGATTCGAGAAGAGGACGTTGCCAAGACAGCGTTTGGGACTCGGTATGGCCACTCGAGTTTTCGGTGATGCCGTTCGGTTTGACGAACGCGCCATCTGTGTTCATGGATTTGATGAACAGGGTCTTTCGCCCGTTCTTAGATTCGTTCGTGGTGGTGTTTATAGATGATATCTTGGTGTATTCGAAATCGGAGGCAGAGCATGAGTCTCACTTGAGGCAAGTATTGCAGACTCTAAGGGAGAATCAGCTTTATGCTAAGTTCTCAAAATGTGAGTTTTGGATCGAGAAGGTGGCTTTCTTGGGGCACTTAATTAGTGGAGATGGGGTGGCGGTAGATCCAGCGAAGATTGAAGCCATTAGAGATTGGCCTGTCTTGAGGACCGTGGCGGAAGTCCGGAGTTTCCTTGGACTAGCCGGTTATTATAGAAGGTTCGTGGAGAACTTTTCGCGGATGGCGTTGCCCCTCACCACACTCACTCGCAAGGACCAGAGGTTTGTTTGGACACCAGAGTGTGCCCGGGCATTCGAGAATTTGAAGGAAAGATTGATGTCTGCCCCAATCCTTAGTCTTCCTAGTGGGACGGAAGGATTTCAGATCTTTAGCGACGCGTCAGGTTGCGGGTTGGGTTGCGTGCTGGTGCAGCACGGCAAGGTGATAGCGTATGGGTCAAGGCAGTTAAAGACTCATGAGAGGAATTATCCCGTCCATGATCTGGAGTTGGCGGCGGTAATCTTTGCGCTAAAACTGTGGAGACACTATGTTTATGGTGCGAAGGTGGAGATCTTCACGGATCACAAAAGCCTGAGGTATCTCCTAGACCAAAAGGATCTGAATATGCGGCAGCGTAGGTGGGTCGAGTTCCTTGGGGACTACGACGTGGAGATTCAGTATACGCCGGGTAAAGCCAACGTGGTGGCGGATGCTTTGAGTAGGAAGTACTCCGGGCAAGGTAATTGGATGGAGGCGCATAACGAGCGTTTGATTCGAGACTTGGAGTCTCTTGACATCTCTTGTGTGGCTAGAGGTGAGTCTAGCATAGCCCGTTTGAACTGGATTGAAATGCAGTGTGATATAACGGATCGAATCCGAGAGGCGACCAGTGCGGACGAGGAGTGCCAACAGTTGGTGTTGGAGGCTCAACAAAGCGAAGGCACTGCTTTGGAGATGGTTGGTGGAATTCTGAGGAGAGACGGAAGGATCTGTGTTCCGCGCTTCGGCAAGCTTTGCGAGGAGTTGATGTTTGAAGCTCACTTTACGAAGTACTCCGTTCATCCAGGAAGTACAAAGATGTACGCGGATTTGAAGAAATCTTTTTGGTGGCCTGGGATGAAGCGGGATGTAGCCGAGTACGTGAGCCGATGTCAGACTTGTGCCTTGGTGAAGGCTGAGTGCCAAAAGCCCGGCGGGTTCTTGAAGCCTCTTCCCATCCCCGAATGGAAATTTGATGACATCTCTATGGATTTTTGTGCATGGTTTGCCTCGATCGCAGCAGGGTAACGATGCGATTTGGGTGATAGTGGATCGCCTGACGAAGGTGGCCCACTTCATTCCGAATCAGAAGAGCGATGGCGTGGAGAAGCTCGTGGAGCTTTATGTTCGAAACATTGTGCGGTTGCACGGGATTCCTAAGAGCATCGTTAGTGATCGCGATGGGCGATTCACATCGAAGGACTGGAGATTAGTGCAGAAAAGTCTAGGCACGAAGCTCAAGTTTAGCACCGCGCTTCATCCGCAGACCAATGGTTAGACGGAGTGAACGAACCGTACGCTGGAAGACATGTTGAGGATGTGTGCTCTCGACTTTGGCAAAGGTTGGGAGGACCACCTTTTCATGGTGGAGTTCGCCTATAATAATAGCTTCCAGGCGAGTATCAAGATGGCGCCATACGAAGCTTTGTATGGAAGGAAGTGTCGAACGCCGATGTCTTGGGCAGAGGTGGGAGACACTAAGCTTTTGGGAAAGCAAGTGGTGGAAGATGCTTGCGAGATTGTGCGGACGATTCAGGAGCGCATGAAGGTTGCTCAGGATCGACAAGCGAAGTATTTTAATGCGCGCCACAGAAATGTGGAGTTTGCAGTGGGCGACATGGTCTACTTGAAGATCAAGCCGTTCAAGGGTGTTTCGCGGGTGCGGCGACTCAAGAAGTTGAGTCCGAGATATTTGGGTCCGTTCGAGGTTACGGAGCGTATAGGCGAAGCAGCCTATCGTTTGGCGTTGTCCGCAGAGCTGAGTGGATTACATGACGTTTTCCATGTCTCCGTGCTGAGGAAAGTTTTGGTAGAGCCGAGTGTCGTGGTCGAAGTGGCGGCGGTGCCGGTGATGGAGAACTTGGGGGCGAGGGTTCGCCCGGTGTGCGTGGAGGATTCAGAAGTCCGGCAGTTGCGTAACAAGCAAGTCAAACTTGTAAAGGTGCGATGGGACAACTGCGGGCGAGACGAATTCTCTTGGGAGCGTGAGCAAGCGATGCGGGAGGATTTCCCGGAACTTTTCGCTCCAGGTATGCGTTATGAATTTCCTGTTTAAATTCTGGAATTTCGAGGACGAAATTCTTTTAAGGGGGGTGGAGTTGTAACACCCCAAAAATCGTAGTTCAGCGAGGTAGGCGGGGTGGTAGTGCTGCGCTCGGGATAGGCTAGGAATTCCATAGCAGTTCTCTTCGCGCAAGACCATTTCTCCTCTTCGCGCACGACCAGTGATCGTGCGCCAATGATCGTGCGTTAATCGCAAGGATTCGGAGTTCTGTCTCGAACAGTGCGCACGACCAGTGTCCTCTTCGCGCACGACCAGTGATCGTGCGCCAATGATCGTGCGTTAGTCGCAAGGATTCGGAGTTCTGTCTCGAACAGTGCGCACGACCAGTGTCCTCTTCGCCCACGACCAGTGACCGTGCGCATGTGATCGTGCGCCCTGTTTATTCTGCTCCGCGATTTTGAGCGGAGAAGGAGATCGGTCCGTCCAAATCTATTGGAATTTGATCCAACGGTTGCGATGGATGGCTGGGGGGGTTTAGGGCTTGGTAGAGGAGTTAAACCCTCATTATTTCCAAGGCTTTCTCTCTCTTAGGTTGGAGAAAGGAGGAGGAGGCAAGGAGGAAGAAGAAGGGGAATCCGCCATTGCCGGAGCTTCGGAGCTCCGTTCGCCGATCCGAGACCGGCAGTGCGTAGAGGGCATCAAGGCGCTTCTTCTCCACCGTTTGTTTGCAAGCTTCTCATGGCTAGGAGGAGATCTCAAAAGGTAACGACATTTCTCCTCCCGGTCTTTAGGATGCGTGTTTGGCATCTCTTCTTTTTCTGCATTTTGGCACCGGATCCGTCGAGTGAGAGGGATCCGGGTCGCCTTGGTTCAAGAGAAACCACCGGGTTGATTGTGTCCGTCCCCGGCATGTTTTGCACTAGAGATCCGCTCCGCTAGCGGATTAGGCATTGTGGGTGAAGCCGGATTTGTGGCCGTTGGTCCGATCCGGTGATGTTGATTTGCGCACATTTTAGGGGTTTTGTTAGAAATCCGATTACGGCGAACTCGTCGTTGTGATGCCCTTGTAGCTTCGTGTGGTAACGAATGTTGGGTTTAGGGCGGAGAAATAATGTGCGGATTATGGGGCTTGTGATGCATAGTGTTGTGCGAAGGCGCGATTGGTCTTTGTGGTCGGCTGGCTATCCCGTGAAGACTGAGATTCACGTGTGGAGAGTGTCCCGGCAAGATTAGTCCCTTCGATTGTTGACTGACGAGAATGTCTGTGCTACGGTTGAGTCCGTTGACGGTCGCCAGGCGAGGCAATCGGTGGACGTTGTCCCGAAAGTAAGCCCAGGGCCTTGGGACGTTTTGGTTGGCCAGAATTCTTAGAATCCGTCTTGGTGCATTGTTGGCGGCCCGAGCGTGTGAGCTGTCAGACAAGCCCAATGGCATGGTGGGCCAGGCGAGGTGGGTCTCAGCGAGAGCGCTTGGCCTTGGGTTTTGATGCCCTTGTGGGTAGCCCTGCAAGTTGAGTCGAGCCGGCTCGTGAGCTCGATGAGCCGGCTCGAAAAAAGCTCGACTCGAGCTCGAACCAGTTGAGCTCGAGCTCGAGCTCGACGAGCTCGAGCTCGATTTCGAGCCGAGCTCGAGCTCGATTACTCTTGTTCATGAGCTCGCGAGCTGGCTCGCGAGCTTTTTTTTTGGGTATTTTTTTTAAAAAATATATATAAATAAAAATAAAATGGGGTTCATGAGCAAAAAGCTCGCGAGCAGCTCGAGCTCGACTCGAGCTCGCGAGCTCGAAAGCTCGAGCTCGAGCTCAATATACTGGTCTCGAGCTCGAGCTCGAGCCAAGCAGGGTGAGCTCGACGAGCTCGAGCTCGAGCTCGAGCTCAAAATATTTAGCTCGAGCTCGAGCTCGAGTTTGGGATTTTTGCCAAGCTCGACTCGAGCTCGACTCGTTTACACCCCTACTTGTGGGGAAGTTTTGAGTACCCTTGTGTTGGTGATGTATGATGATGTGTTAGATTCATACGCTTTAGGGCGCCTTGGGTGAAACCCGGGCTTGCACTCATTTTGCATTGTTAGGCCCCTTTTATTACCTGCTCAACATAGAAACGTGGATGATGCTTGTGACACTCATGCCAGTATTTATGTTGCTTTCCTTTATGTACATTTGCATACGAAGTGCTGACTTGCAGGGTGAAGCAGTTCCCCGGGGTCCGCTAGGACGGCCGGGAGGAGGGATGTTGTTACACCGCTTGTGGTCAGCCATAGCTGACCCTCGTTTACCGCTCTTTGTGATTTGGTTGCAGGGCAAGAATCGCAGGCTGGACCCAGTGCGCCGGCCAAAAAGGCCTAAAGCCTCACGAAGTGCTTAGTTGATTTCCTGCATTACTTTCTTCGTACTTTGTTATATCCGGCTTGCATGCCGAGGTAGTTTAGGGAAAAACTATCTTTCCCCTTTTATTGGAATGTTTGATGTTTTGGACATTGTTTTGTAAGGCCTTAAGGCCAGTTGGACTCCTTTGTAGCATGGACAATCTCTGTGGCTTAGTTTGTTTCCGCTGTGTTGTCTGAGTTATGAGATTGGGTAGTTAATATCATCTTTTAATACTAAAGCTGTGGCGGTTATATGCTGTGGGGTCCCGGCCGGACCCATATTATATGGTCATCACAGGGGAGGTGTTACACGTTGAGCATCTTTCTCTCTCTTTTTTTTCAGTTGGCAAGCCATCTCGTCGATCGGCAGACCATCCCGTCGGTCGGCAGACCATCCCGTCGAACGCTAACGCCCAGAGTTAAGACTAACGCCTGGCGTTAGACATCTTTCAATCCTTCTACTTGTGGATAGAGCCAGACCAGTATTGCAGCAACCTGGTGTCATATCTGTCCAAACCTGCATGCTAAAAACACAATGGCAAACAAGATCAAATACAAGTAGGATTTGTTATTCTAAAAAAAAAGGGATGCAGGAAACCATGTTCCAACACAGAGTACCCATAGAGAAGCGGGAGACAAAACTGGCCGCAACAAAGAGATCGCAGTAAGGAGCAAAAAGGGAGCCGGCGGTTAGAAAAATAGAAGGTCGCACAGACAAAGCGAGCATGCGAGCAGTTAGAAAAAAATAGAAGACCACGGAACAGGCGAGCACATATTTCACATGAAGGATGTGTTGCGGTTAAGAGAACTGAAGTCTATACACAGGAAGAGAGAGAGAGAGAGAGAGAGAGAGAGAGAGAGAGAGAGAGAGAAAGGGGGCGGTTAGACAATCGAAGCCTGCAAACATGAAGAGGAAATAGTGGGTGGTTAGCAACCGAAGTCCGCACGAGACCAACGATCAAATAGGGCAAGAATAGAGTTCACAAATGATGGATCGTTGTTAGCTCTGATACCATGTGAGAAAAAGAAATATAACTTGCGAGAAATTGAAAATAATCGAAATTTTATTTCCAAAAAACTGAATATTTCTTGTGTGCACCCTTCTTTATATAGAAAGAAGGAGGCCAGAGAATTTACAAATTGGCAATGTGGGACTGATTACAGAAATCTTGTTCAGATACAGACCGCGCAGTTTGTGCGATCATACAAGGATGACTGCCTAGGAAGATGCGGTTAACATAAGGTTAATCGCACATGTACAATAACAGGGAGCTAGTACAAAGGAGATGTCCGCCAGTCTTTATCAGTAACATGAATCCTGGAGACCAGATCATAGACGGTTAAGACCATACTTAACTGTCTAGACCATAATGGGAGGAGACAGTGTAGAGACTGAACGATCTTTGACTGTGATCATACTTTGCGGTCAGCCATGTCTAACCGTGGAGACCGCACAGTGCGGTTATCAATGGTTAACCACAGATGTTCTATCACTATCCAAGGGAAGGTGTAGGTCACATTCCAAACACAAAATAATCTATGATAATGCTTCAAGGTTTGCATAGGGGAAAGTTATAGTTATTAAGTTAAAGGTCCCTTTCATAATCAAATAAGAATTAGTCTCTAGAAATAATCAATACCTACTACACATACTGAAAAATTCATCACCATGCAAAGAGTAAACAAGGGAATTACACTATTTTCTCAATAAAAGGGTAATTCAGTTCATATTGATTAATCAAAACTTATCATAATGTTTTCACAAACAAAAGTGAATACTAGGATTTACCATTACTTTGTGACACATTCTAACAACATAAACAATTCATCACTTGGGATGGGTAGGTTGAACTTAAAGATGAGTAAATAAAAAATGGGTGCTACAATGAGAGTGCATTGAAAGTGCATTCTGAACAATATATGATGCATATAAGGGTTATTCATTAAGATTGCATTGAAAGTGCACAATGAACATTAATCATCGGATGCATTTAAAGAAAATACGGTAGGAATAAGCATCCTTTTCTACCCCCAAATTTAAAGTGAGTGTTGTTCCAAAGCTGAAAATTAAAGAGAAAAATGTGGGAGAATGGAAACTAGGTTGACCAATTAAGTAAATGTATCCAGAAAGGCTTTGAAAGGCGCTTCATTATCTAACCAACGCAAGCATTTAGGACCTGGAAAAAATACCAAACCATGCATACAAATTAATATTAGATTAGGTATAAGCATCATACAAAATTACTTGGGGTGCCTCCCAAGAAGTGCTTTATTACGTATTTGAGTGGGACCAAATATCTATATTAAACACAAAATAATTTATTATTTGATTGCGCGCCTCTTCATTTGTCTATTTCAACGATTCCATGGTGGGGAGAAAGTCCAAGAAGGTAACGACTTCCCTCCTCTCGGTTATTAGGATGTGTAGTTGCATTCCTTCTTTTTAATACTTTAATTGTTGGTATTTGTGCTACCATGTGCCTCTAATTATAGGTCTTAGGGTTTTCCATGATTCATTGCAAACCACCGGGGTGTGTTATTGTGTTCTTGACATATTTGCATTACAAGTATGAAGGCGATTATGGGATTAGGCAATGTGGGTGAAGCCAAATCAAGGCTGGTACACCGATTTGGTGATGTTTGCTTGACATTGCATTTAGGAAATCTAGTGAACGTACGATTACGGCCATAGTATCTTTGTGATGCCCATTTTTCATGAGATATAGTGGATGTTGAGGATAGTTCAATGTGAGCACGTTATATTCATATTGATTGGATGTGACATCATGAGATTGTGTATGATAATGGATAGGTCGTTGGAAATGTCACAGTCTTGAGAGTCTTCATATGACACCATCGTAGAATCGGTGTTGGGGACTTCATGCATTTCCACACATGAAATTGTGTTAAGAATATAACGGTGTTTGGGACTTTGGGTAATGTTGCCATAAAGATATGGGGCTTTACTCACAATGTTGCCACACATGTTCTGATAGAAGCATGGAGAGAATTCAGGGGGTAATGTCATTGTGAAGACCATGAGATTTTACTCAGATGCATACGCATATGTTTTGAATAATTGTGATAGAAGGGTATTGGCTATTGAGACAGTATATGAAATACTACAGCCATACTCCTTAAATATTATAATATGTGAAATCATTCCAGTAGATGATCTGTGTGGGATATGATTATGTCAGATAGTCTATTAGACTCATACACGTAACTAGGGTGTCGTGGGTGATATCCAGCTTGCATAAGTAGGTCCATGTTATTTGATGCTCAACATAAAGACATGGTTGATGATTGTGACACGTAGACTTGTGCTAGATATGCATGTTTATGTGTTTTCCATATGTATACAACGTGTTTACTTACAGGGTGATGTGATTTCTCATGGTCTGCTAGGACGTGTAACACCCTGCCAGTCCGAACAATATAATAATTGGTCCGGTCGGGACCCCACATCATATTGAGCACACTAGCTAGACGTTAGTAAGATGATAAACAGAAACATAAGTCTACAGGAGAGTATAACTAGCACAAGAGGAAGAATTCATGAAAAAGTTTCATAAGAATGTCCACCAACTCAGGAATGTCATTAATAAAGTTATTGGCTTAAGGCCTTACATTAAACCAATGTATCAAAACTCTACAACAAACATCAGCATGCAGGCCGGCAATACATGAAAAGCAGTAAAAAGGTTGGCCTTCGAGGGCCAACTCAGTAATGGGTTTCTGCCCGCCCACTCGGCTCACCAGCACTTGCACCAAGCACAAATAAGAGGTAAACAAGGGTCAACTATGAGCTGACCAAAAACTGCATAACAACCCCCCGGTCATTCTAGCTAGCTTCAGGGTGGGGCACCGCTCACCTGCAAGCAAGTCATACATGCAACATGCAATATAATAAAAAAGTGCATCTACTCTACACAAGGTGATGTTTCAAGCACAATCAATCTTCTAGATTGGGCATCAAAGTAAGAGGAACCTAGTAATGCAAATAATGTTAGTTGGGTTCACCCGGAGGATCCCCACGGCCGCCTAAGAAACCGCATGAGTCTAATATAACATCAATTCATCACATCACAAATGTGGGTACTTGAAACGACATGTTTCATGCACTCACGACATGATTTAAGTGTACTCACTAAGGAGCATCGTCACCACCCTAAGTTATGCAAACTTAGTTGGGAAGGAGATATTTTGTCGATCTAGGTTAACATACCTTCCACGGCCTACACCATGATCACATGGCATTTTGGAGGTTAAGACCTCACATCGATATGCATGGAACGGGTTCGGTCCAACTTTGCCTATGTTCAAGTCATCGCGATCAATCTGGGCAATGCGGGTATTGCATCGCCTCAGACCATAAGTGTTTAACACATACAAGTGCTACCAAAACAACAAGCTAAGCATCTGATCCATTCAAGTGGACTTAGGCTTCACAATTATAAACGATGTAGGAGGTCTAAGTCAACTCCACTATGAATTTGTGGTGAAGGTTTTCTTTCGACCAAACATAAATCAAGAGGCTTCCATTAGGAACTCCAAGAGACACCTTAAATTCAAGTCCCGTAAAACAATAGCTTATTTCATGGAGTCATTCTATGGAACGCATTCTAGGCTTAACCAAAATACAACATCACAAATCAAGCATCACTGATCTGGGCAAACGCGGAACTTCCATTCCAGAATCGGCAAAGACTTTAGAAACCCACCAAGTCTTTGGCATTCTGCCTTCACCAAAGTAGAAGTATGACACTTGGTCACATAGAGGGCAACATATTTCTTCAAAATTGGACACCAAAAGAGTTTCTTCATATTCATGTACATTTTTGTGCTCCTTGTTAGATCGAGTACTTGGTAAAGTGAGCCTCATATATCAATTCATCTCGTAGCTTTCCAACATTGGGGACACACAATCTAGCATTCTTCCATATAAAACCATCTTCAAAGGTGAATTCAGCATTAGACCCATCCACATTCTCCTCCATATAACATTTCATTCTTTCATCAAGCTCCAAAGCTCGTCAAACTCAGTCTGCAAGGTCATATTGAACCTCCATCCAGGTCAAGCATGTTGAAGTAGATGCTCTCCTATCAACACAAGAGATCTCCAAGGACTCTAGATCATGGATTAGACGCCCATCATGCATCAGGATCCAATTTTCTTGCACGGGAGCCCGCAGGCTCAACACATCCGCAACAACATTACCCTTCCCCAGAAGTGTAATGAATATCGAAGGTGTAGTCCCCAAGGAACTCCATCCACCTCCTTTGTCACATATTCAACTTCTTCTTTTTTAACAGATATTTTAGGCTTGTATGGTCTGTAAGGATGTCAATCTTTACACCATACAAGTAATGCCGCCATAGCTTAAGAGCGAACACCACGACCGCCAACTCCAAGTCGTGGACTAGGTTATTCCTCTCATGCACTTTCAACTGACGCGAGCCATAAGCAATCACCTTCCCAAATTGGACAAGAATGCAACCCAAGTTGATCCTTTAGGCGTCACTATATATCTCATAGCCTTCCTTACCACATGGCGAACATAAAATTAGCACCGTGGTTAGACAGCTCTTTAGATCCTCAATGGCTCGTGCACACTCCGGCGACCAAATGAACTTGTGATATTTCCTACTCACGTAGTAAGAGGAAGTGTGAACCGCAAGTTCTCCACGAAGCGCCTATAATAGTTGTCAAGCCCCAAGAAACTTCGGACTTCCGCCACATTTTTCAACACAGGCCACTCTGATTACCACAATATTCGACGGATCCACCGTAATTTCCTCCACTAACCACGTGACCAAGTAATGCCATAGACGGTAGTGAAAACTCACATTTGGAGAACTTGGCATACAATTAACTCCTCCTCAAGGTGCTCAAAACTACGTGTAGATGATCTGCATGCTCCTCTTTAGACTGAGAGTACACCAATATGTCATCGATGAAGACGATCACAAATCATTCCAAGTACTCTCGGAACGTTCTGTTCATTAAGTCCATGAATATCGATAGTGCATTCGAGAGATTGAACGACATCACCTTGAACTCATAGTGCCCGTAATGGGTACTAAACGCCGTTTTTGGAATGTCATATTCCCGTTTTCTAGGCTGGTAGTAACCAGACCTTAAGTCCAGTTTAGAATACACTGTCGACCCAACCAAATGGTCGAAAAAATCATTGATTCTCAGAATCGGATATCGGTTCTTCTATGTCAGTTGATTTAGTTCGTTGTAGTCAATGCATAGACGTAAGCTTCTGTCCTTCATTTTCACAAAGAGGATCGATGCACTTCAAGGGGATAAACTTGGATGTATGTAGCCTTTCTCTAGCAGTTATTGTAGCTGAACTTTTAGTTCTGCCAATTCCTTTGGCAATATACGGTACAGTGAGCGTGACACAGGTTTGGCACCCGACACTAGCTCAATACAGAAATCAATCTCTTGCTGAGGCGGAGCTCCAGGGATTTTGTTTGGAAACACGTCTGCATACTCCATTATTATTGGAACATCAGTTAGACTTGGCTTGGGTTTCGAAGCCTCTAACAAAGTGAAGAACAACTCTGCGCCTTTCGGCACCACTTTGACCACTTGGAGAGCAAACATCAGTGACATGCTCGCTCCTCGCATACCAGCAAATGTGGTCTCGCCTCCGGTGTTCTTTCCCAATGTGATCTCCTTGAGATTGCAATATATGCATGATCGCTGATCCGAGAGCTAGTCCATGTCAATGATCACATCAAATTCAGATAACAGTAGCAATGACGCTTCCAAGTTGAAATACTAATTCCCTATCTGCACCTTTGCACAGCTTCTCCTATTCGTGATCATTCGAGACCCATTGCGCAACATTACTTCCAATCTATCCGTTTCTAAGGTAGACGACACTCTGATTCGCACCACGAAGTCCTCAGATGGGAAGGAGTGTGATGCTCTAGTATCAAAAAAGCTCTCGTCGGATAGTTGAAAATTACGACGAAGCCAAATTGTAAACACAATTAAAACATATAGTCGCACATGAAGTATAAATCACATTAAGCCCTAAAAGATAAATTTAATTCATACCTGTGATGACATCATTTTGTCGAATGGCTTCTAGCTAACCAAGCGAGTAAACTCTCGCCTGGGTCAGAGGATGTTGGGAAGTAGAAGACTCTGTTGCTTTCCCTTTCTCCGCATAAGTTAAACCTATTGCATAAGCGTAGTAGTCCACTACTCGGTTATCCGCCTTTGGGGACCACTCTAACATGCACGGGCCTTGTGTCCCACCTTTCTGCAAGTGAAACATGTTAAAGGACCCCATGCATTCGTAGATCTTGACACATTAGAGGGAGCTGGTTCCACAAACCTAGACTTCCTCTTGTTCTTCTTGAACTTAAGTCTTGTCTGAGAGGTCGGGGCGATGAACTATAAGTTCTTAACATTAAAGCCCTTTCTGCGTTGAACTCTCTGCATGTCCATCTCCAAAGATCTGGCAGTCTGTACCAGAACACGAAAGCCAAATGTCACGGGGCCTGCCAGTAGCATCCTCAAGTCATCTTGAAGTCCTTCATAGAAATTATTCATCTTTGTTTCCTCGTCCTCTATCAAAGATCTTGTATAACAACTAAGTCTGGTGAACTCGTGTAAGTAATCGTCTACCGAGCGATCACCCTGAGTTAAATGCAGAAACTAGTTTTGAAATGCGATACGCTGGGCAGAAGGAATAAATCTCTGGAGGAACAACTCTGAGAACTTTCCTATCAAGATATTAGTAATTTCTCATCCACCAAACTTGTGCGCTTCTATTTCTTCCCACCAGAGCATTGTCTCACCATTCAGTTGGAAGGTGGCTAAAGTGACATTCATAGCTTCTTTCGTTGTTGTCACTGTCAAGGTTCTCTTTATTCTTGAGAGCCAGTCCTCTGCTTCCGTCGGGGATTCGATCCCCGAGAAGTTTGTAGGGTGGAAGCTTAGAAAGTGCTTTAGTTGTTGGTCACATGCTCGCCCCACAGCTACAGGCTCAAGCTCAACTCCATGCTCCATTGTCGGTTCCACTCTAGGCTCCATTGCAGCAATTGGCACTGGGGCCACATCAAAAGTAGGAGCAACATGTTATACAAGCCTTGATGGATGTGAACTTATCATAGAAAAGACCGCTTCGATGATCAATCTAACCATTTCAACAGAGGGAGTGGTTGTTGGCACATCAGCAGACACACTACTTTTCGCAATATTACGGGGTTAAGACTGTCATGCACCACTCCTAATCACCTATAATCGTGCAACACATCATTTAGTGATCGAAAATGAAATATATGGGTTGTCTATAAACTACACCTAGAGGGGGTGATTAGGTGTTTTCAGTATTATTTGCTACTTTAAAGTTTGACTATCACAGCACAAAAGCAATCATAGAAAACACACAAGATTTATAGTGGTTCCCTACAAGACAATGTGTCAAGAGGTAGTCCACTGTCCCTCCTACCTATCTAGCAATTTGCTAGACTAGGCAACTTCTCCAACTCAGATCTTTTCACTATAAACAGATCTTACAACTCAGGTTCATACAGAACCCTACCAAGCTCAGGCTCACAAAGAACACTACAAACTCATATATATCACTAGATCCTACCAACTCAGGCTCACAAAGAACCCTACAAAGTAATATAGAGAGGTTGTTGTAGAAGAAAATGCTTCAGGATGAAAGCTTTGAATATCAAGTCTTCTTCTTCTTGTAACAATAAGCCCAAAGATCTTGTGGATCAATGAACCTTTCTTTAGAATCTTCTCTAGACCTTCACAGCACAGCAGTAGTGAAGTCTTCTTCTTGTTGATTCTTTTCTTTCTCTTCTGGAAGTATGTATGAGAATTAACTTGAGAGAGAGATACTGAGCAAGTGTATTCTGTAGATACAAAATATCTTCTTTTATATTGCTCTGCAATTTTGCATAAAACCCCTTGTTTATTATTCCATAATCAGTTTTCCGTTTGAAACGTCTTGCAGAGTTTGCAATATTTCATCATAATTACTAGCCGTTCTTGGAACTTGCATAATATAGAAATAATAAATTTCTTCATTAAATATTGTGCAACGGTTATATTCTGTAGAGAATATATCATTTATTGCTCATTGAATTGTGCACAAGATATGCGGCGTGCACATTCCCTGAATATCAATTTCCAAGAATGTCTGCGCAATAAATGTTGCTCTGTAACTTGTCAAGACGATAATCTTCAAGACGATATCGTCTTGATCAGTGTAAATGACAGATATACTTCACGACGATATTGTCGACATACTTCCTTCTTCAATACTTTACTTGATATCTCAACGATATTACTTCTTCAAGATAATATCGTCGAGATGTTTCCTTAGATACAATATATCTTCAATCTTCAAGGCGATATGTCTTCTTCAAGACGGTATCGTCGATATGCATCCTTCTTCAAGACTTTATATGATATCTCAACGATATTACTTCTTCTTGACGATATCATCGAGACACTCCTTTTCATATGACTTAGACTTTTCTTCAAGTTGATAGCCTTTCTTCAAGACGATATCGTCTTGATCCTCAAGACGATATAAGGTCTTCAAATGGTGTTTGTCCACATGACCCTTTCTTCATGACTTACAGAGTTATGTTTTTTAATCTTCAAGACTATACCTATTCTTCAAGACGATGTCGTCGAGTCATCTAAACTTAGTCTTTCTCAACTATAAGCTTTCTTCAACCTTCAAGACTATATGTTTTCTTCAAGACGATATCGTCGAGATATCTGAACTTATCCTTATCAACGATAATCTTTCTTCAAGACTACACATCTCCTTCAAGACGATATCGTCGAGATATCTGAACTTAGCTTTATCAACGATAAGCTTTACTCAAGATGATATCGTCGAAACTGTCTCGACCCATATGTTTCCTTTTTCAACGATTCTTCTGCTGAGTCTTGAGACGATATTTTACTTAGTTAGTTCTCATTACTATTATCATCTAGATACTAGTAATGTAGCTTTGATGCATCTATCACAACATGAACTTAAACATGACGTCAAAAATAACTTAGCTTATCTATACTTGTGTTCCTTCTTCAAATCTAGAGACATTGAAGGCATAATACCCAACAATCTGCCCCTATTTGAAGAAGCCAGAACTTACAAGTATAGATAGGCCTTACTAACAAATATAATCATAATCAATTAATTGAGCATTTAATCACTGCATATATTGATTAACAACAGTCTAATACATTAACAATATATTAGATGCAAAAGTGTAAAGCATAGAAATGTGCATGTGATTTCTAGAATCCTTCTTCTTCAATCCTTCTGAACATCTTTGCCTTTCCCAGATGGTCCCGCCTTCTTGGATTTCTTGGATTCAGCTTGTTTCTGCTTTTGCCTTTCAAAATAGTTATAAGGCTTAGGGTGATATCTGATAGGGACATGGGTAGGCACTGAAGTATCTCTCATCTTGATCTCGTTCTAATAGTCCCTTCTTCCAGCTTCACACATTTCATATTTCTGTCATTCTTCTGAGCTGTAGAATGTACCCCTGTCATGCTTTCCTTGCTGGAATAGAGTACAAGTGTTTAGGATGATATCCCTTGAGCAAGGGCTCCATTCTTCAAAATTTGGGTTTTTCTTTATTTCCTTCATTCTCCTCCTCTTTGCTTCTTGCTCTTCAGGATCAACATAATGTCTTTTACTTTTCCTAGCCTGCCTACTCCCAATAGCAAGCTCATCAACAAAATACCCTTGGTAGCTATCAGGTTCTTGATATTGTTCTGGAGAGACATCAGGCATTGCATTTTGAGAGGGTTCTTCAGGGAGATTGCCTTCAGGAATTGGATGTTGATAGGCAATCCCATAGTCAATTGGTTCAATATCCATTGAGAACATTACTTCATTTGCTAGCCACATGGCATTATGGCTTGACATTATCTCCCCTTTTCTGGCTTCTGAAAATAAATCTTTAGAGAGGGATGCCTGAAAGGCCTGAAGTTGTCTAGCCAGAAGATTGTTCAGATTTCCAATAGCATCCATAAGAGTTCCTTGAGAAGCTCTGACAGCTTGATTGAAAGAATTGGAAAGATGATCTTGGGTGACTTGAAATTGGTGCAGTAAAATTTCACCTACATTGTCCACTAGCTCTTGAAAGACTTGATCTGAAGAGGATATTCTCTGAAGTACAGTGTTAATGGCATCTTCAAAATCATTAAAGGTCACATCTTGATTATGGATGATGGACTGCTGATTGTCTCTTAGAATAGACAATCTATCAAGCACAATGTTTAGTTGATGTCCAATGAGATCAGTGGCTTGATTTATGTTGGCTATTTCAGTCCCTGTATTGGCCACAGCATTGGCGGCAGTCTGATATACATTTGTGTTTTGATGATTTAGCTGATGAATGTCTTCTTGCAGTCCATCTATTCTGGCAGACAGGTCATTTTTTCAACTTGTAACAGCCTGATTGACATAGGATTCAAATTGTTCTCTTTGTCTATTTAAAAGACCTTCCATTTGGGACAAGAAATCAGTTGATGGAACTATGGAAACTGTGTTAGGTAGAGGACGTTGCTCATCTTATATTCTTTGAGATGAAGAGAACATTGTGGATTGACCAGTATGCTCCCCCTCCATTGGTGCAAGGGTTTTAGAGAGGTGTTCATATTCTTCTCCTTCTGAGTATGTATGCATTTCATCATTAAGAAAATCATTCAAAGACCTGTCACACTTATCTTGTTCCCCAATAACTGCATGAGCACTGCTTGGATCTTTCTTGGATTCTTGTAAATCCACATGCAAAACAACTTCTGTATCAGGTAGCTGCTCATGTGCTAGATTCACCTCCTCTTAAGGTGTTGGAGCACTGTCCATCATAGGAGTTACTTCTCTCATAGGCTCCCCCTCAATAGGAGTTAGCGGTTCTTGAGTAACTATAGAAACTGGGGCAGGGGTCTTTGAGCCTTGAGCAGAAGATTCACCTGCTTCCTTCTTGGTGAACCTCTTCTCCCACCTACCCACTGTCTTTACATCTATCTTCTTGAGATAGTGGAGAGGGGTAGATTCTGAAACTTTGAGAAGATGAGGGATGCAATTCTTAAGGGGCAGAGATAAGATTCTACCAAAGTTTAGAGATCTTATGTTTTTTGTAATCTTTTCAAACACAACCTTTCCCCAGTCAGTCCTTTTGTTCAAGATCACTCTGACCATTATCTCGAACATCCCTTTAGAAACTCTATCATGGGAACCTGTCTTACATATCAGCACTTTCCCATATATGTAAGTAATTTGCCTTGCCTGTTCATATGCATCTTCTGTAAGCCTCCATAAGGTTTGGTTTCAAAACCACACCATTTCAACCCTTCATAGGTATCTACCTCTGTGATTTCTTCTTATGTATCATCCTGTTCAAAAGCAGCAAGTTATAGGACTTTGGACAAGTTTCTGCAGTCACTTTAATTTGTTGGCCAGCCACAACAGTGCAAATTTCCCTTTCAGATTTATTGAGGTCAGCGTTTTCATAAAATGCCAAGACGGCGGAGTTGTAAAGACGGGTTGGCTCAAAAAGGATGTATTCTAATTCAGATGCGTACAGCAGGGTGATTACCATATCCAGATCCTCGTTCATCTTCTCGAAACCACCCTTCAGAAGTTCTCCACCATAAGGGATTTTCTCGTCATTCTTTTTCGGCGTCATTGCGTTAGCAGAGAGTCGTCAGAAGGAAGGAGATGAAGGAGGAGTTCTAGGGTTTCGTGTGTGCATGATTTCTATGCTTACACAATGTCTAATATATAGAATAATGCATTGGGAAGATAAAGAGGCGCGCACCTATTAAAATCCTCCCGTATCATTTTGATAATCCTATAATTGCGGCGCAATAAGGACGGTGTTGTGTCATATGATGTCCTTTTGTCGGTCTTGATTGAGCTTTGTCGTCGAGAGTGTAGTCGAGATGTATTTATTCTTATTGTAGAAATCATTTCAGCTTTGTCATTGAGACGTGATGAGTACTTTTTGTACTCATCTCTTAGTATAATTTTAATATAGTTTTAGTATGACTTTATATAAATTATATGTATTATCTTATCTAATTCATTCCTTTTTATTTTTGCCACTAATTTAAGCTTAGTTTATGTTTTTCAGGTTTTCTGGACAATTTGAGCAAAAATGACAAGTACATGCCCAAGGTCACGGGCGTGACTAAGGGGCGTGACAGTCTAGACGTGTTCCAGACCTGATTCCGCCATCCCGGGAGCATTTCGTGAAGTTTCGCCAAGTACACGCCCAAGGTCACAGGCGTGACCAAAGGCGTGACATCTAAGTCACGACCGGGACCCCACTACCAGCTGCCAGCACGCCTGCCACGTCAATTAAAGTTACACGCCCCAGGTCACGGGCATGACCAGGGGGCGTGACATCCAGTCACGGGCGTGACAAATCCCACGCTCCTTCCCGCCAAAGTTTCCCGCCAGCAGCCACTTTTGAAGTTTACACGCCCCAGGTCACGGGCGTGACCTAGGGCGTGACGCGTCCGTAACGCCTGCAATTACTCCAAAAGGCACCCTCTCCGATGCTGCTTCGATCCCGCCCTTACACGCCCTTGGTCACGGGCGTGACCAAGGGTGTGTAACCTCAAATTTTCAGCTATATAAGGGGAGCTTCACCAGATGTTAAAGGACGATTTTTGGGAGTTTAAAACTCCTTTTCTTGCTTTATTTTCTTATTTTTAGCATTTAGTAGTTCTTGTAATCTAATCCTTCTTGCAATTGTTCTTTAATTTCAATCGTTATAATTTTCCTTTCAATAGTTGTAATTCCTTTTCTTGAATTAATAAAATTTGTTGTTGTTTTGTTCATCCATTCTCTCCCTCTTTTCAATAACTTTAATCTTCAAGTTGAGTTACTGAAAGTGCACAGTGAACCTCACTAGAATTCTCTAGAGGGGGGATGAATAGAGATTAAAAATACTTTGTGCAATTATATATATATATGTGTAATAACCACAGATTTAAGCTTCCCACACACCAACAAGAATTAAGCAAGTAAAGAAGAAAAATAGCAAGAAGAAAATCACAGCACAACACAAGAAAATATAGTGGTTCCCCAAACTTTGGGCAGTCCACTCTTCTACCCCCTTGGTAGGAATTCACTAACTTGCACTAAGTCTTTTGATAAGGAGACTCTTAGAACCAGACTGAGTCTTTTGATAAGGAGACTCTTAGAACCACTACAACTGAATTTTTTGAAGAGAGATTCTAAAAACTCTTTTACACAATTTGAAAATAGAATGAGAAGAAGTGGTAGAACAAGTAGAAGAACAGAAGACAATATATGTAAGAAAGAATCTTCTTCCTAGCAAGAAGATTAGAAGCACAAGCATAGTGAATATGATCTCTCTTCTATAGTGAGAAGGAGATTGTAAGCTTTTCTCTCTTTTGTGAGAGCTTTCAGAATTTGCAGCAGAATGGCTTCAGAAGAAGGAGAAGATGAAGGCTTTTTCTTTTCTGCAGCACACTATCTCTTTTCTCAATTTTCTCACTCTTCACTTGGGAGTCCTCTTTTTCAAATGTATATGGTGGATCACTTCTTGTCATTCTCTGTCGACCTCCTTCTTATTTATAGCTCTGTTTAAAATATATTGCTAAAGGAGAATAATCAATTAACAGACAGAGAATTAGAAAGTGATAAGAGTTTCCATAATCAATATTTCTGTAGAAGGAAAAGAATTCATTCTGATTTCAAATAATATCCATAATAATCTTAATCAATTTAGCCAAGAATCAAATAGAAGGAAAGGCTGATTCAGAACGGCTATAAAAGAATAATATCATTCCATAAAAATCAGATCTACAGAAAGAAGGAAAGAGATCTGGCGTGTTTTTGAATTACTTATAGATATCGACATGCGTCGATTACTATTTGACGTAAACGTCAATTTCATCCTGGCTGGACGTTGAGAGGAGAATAAGGAAGGTGCGTCGACAAAGGTGCGTCGACTTTATCAAATGCGTCGACTAGAAGTTAGAGGTACGTCGACTATGATTACGTCGAATTCTTCTAAGAGTTACTTCGACTCATTCTGAGAGAAACGTCGACTATACTTCGACGTTGCGTCGAATAGTATTCGACGCATATTTACTTAGCCTAATTTTTCATACTTAGAATTTATATTCTTCTAAATTCTAGGGGTTAAGATAAATCATTTCCCCAACAATCTCCCCCTATTTGTCTTAACCCTATATAGAGAGAAATTGTATCAGTATCAAGACATTCATATAGAAGAAGTATGCTAAATAATCAGAAGAAGATAGAATAAGAAATTATATAAGCAAATTTCATGTTCAGTTGATTGATCAGCATTTAAGAATAGACAATTGTTCAAATAGAGTATATCATCATTGTTCATGGGTAGGAGGAGTTTTTCTTTTCCTAGTGAATACTTTTGTGGGTTGCTCCTTCTCAGTAGTAGGTGATTTCCTCAGCTCCCCCTGAGTCTCAGCAATTTGCTCCCCCTGAGTCAAAGTAGTATGCTCCCCCTGGGATGGAGCTTCCTTTGAGCCTTTTTCTTCTTCTTCAATTTCTCTTTCATCTCCAGCTCTAGTTTTAACTGCATCTGGCTCCTGAGCTCCTTCTTCAGCCATCACAGTATCAGCTTCATTTTCTTTCTCTCCTTCAGCTTCAGTTTCCTTTTCTGTCCTACATGCCTCCCCTTGTAATAGAATCACTTGTTGAGTAGCTTCTCTTACTATATTGAGTACCTATGTTAGGTGCTCTTCACTATGTAGCTCAGGTACAACTTCATTCCCAATGGTCTTGAGCAGTGCAAGACTATCATTTTTTGAAGTAGGAAGAGACTTGTGAGAGAGAGATTTATGACTGGAGGGCTGCTCTTCATCTAACCTCTCCCCCTTCTTGACCTTCTTATCCAAGGAGGTTAAGAAAGATCTGGTGACCTTAGAGGAAGAGATAGAGGTCCTCAGGCTTTGCACAGAGGCACTGACCCCATCTATTTGGGTCTGCATGTGTAAGATGGAGGAATGAATCTTGGAGCAGTGCCCATCCAGCATTGCTTGGAATCTTTGGGCTGTGGATTGGATACACTGAGTGATGAGGTTGTCAGTGGATGGAGATAGTTCAAAGTGTGTTGGAGGAGGAGGAGTCAATGGAGGAGGAGGTGTTGTATGTGATGAAGGTGAAGAGGGGACTGTATCATTTTGATGAAGTGTATTGGATGGAGATGGTGGAGGAATAAAGGAGGGTTGAGCAAGTGATTGGGTTGGTATTTGTGAAGGTGTGGATGATGGTGGTACAGAAGAGATGTCTGTATAAGGAGGAGGAGGAGGAGGAGAAGATGGATGAGCAGGAGAGATAGGAGGAGAAGGAGTCCTTTCAGGAATGGCACCGGGCATGGGAATTTGCCTGGTCCATTTTGAGAAGAGAGCAATGGACATCCTTTTGCCTGGAGGGATGGGAATTCCTTTTGACTTGCATAGGTCAGGGAAGGAGTGGAAGAGAACTTGGCTCATAATTCTCATGTAGGCATTCTCTTTGTGAGAATATTTATAGCCTATCATTTTGAGCAGGCAGCTTGCCCAATCTACCTTCTTCTTCAGTACAAGGGCCCCCATGATGTTTAGTTGCTGCTTGGGCACTGCATCATGGGCAGAGATCTTATATAGTAATATCTTCCCTACTATGTCTGCCAACAGTCTATACTCCTCTGAGAAGTCTATTTTCTTCAAGTGGATTGGTCTATCTTTGGAGAACTTCATGGTGATTAACAAATTCTTTATTTCATCAGAGGTAAGTTCCATAGGTTCATCACCTGATAGGGGAATTATTTTAGTTATTCTTTAGAAAATGATTTGCTTTCCCTATGTGAACAAGGATAATATTTGATTGTACCTGATGGTAGATCAAAGGTGGTCCTAATGTGTTCTGCAGAAATTGAGACAGGTGTCTCATGGATTGTTCCTGTGATTTCTCCTTGTTCAGATATCTGAACATGAGTCATCAGCTCTGTGAGTTCTATCTCCATGAGTTTGCATCTTGTGGAGATGAGCTTATCCAGACCAGCTTCAGTGAAGAGAGCTATGATACTCTTATAATTTTCTGCGGCGGCTTGGAAGGATTCGAGGTCAATGTCGAAGCCAGAGTTTATCTTAGGAGCCATTGTAGGTCAGTGAGAAAGAGGAAGATATGGCTGGACTGGGAGGTAAGAAGGATGAAAGATGCAGAGTGCGAGAGGATTTCTAACTGAAGAGTCTATTTGAGTCAGGTGAAACGTCGAAATGAGACACAATTCGAGGTATATTCGGTACTACAGTGGATGTGACCGAAAATATTTTAGTATTGCAGCTCTTTTTCATGAAGTCGACGTTACGTCGAGTGGAATTCGACGTAAGCGTCGATACAGTTTGGGGTAAGATGTTAGGGTTTCATATCGACGTATACGTCGATTGGAGTCGACGCATGCGTCGATTTAAGTTGTTATTAATAGTTATCGACGGTGCGTTGATTATAAAATCGACGTGACTTTTATTTTCCTGAGAAATTTTGGGTTTTCCCTTGAGAGATTATTTCTTCTTGCTCCTAATGTTTTCTAAGACAGTCTTGGACTAATTTTTATAATTAGATTGATTGTACCAACATTGTTTGGCAATGTGGCCAGTTTTATTGCATATATAACATCTGACTATCTTTAGATTATGGGATTTTGAGTTTAGAGAGAGATAGTGGTGTTGATTAGGATAAACCTTCTGATTAGGAAAAAAAATTGATTAGGATAAAAGTTTTGACTAGGATAGAAATTATGATCAGGATGAATGAGTCCTGAATGGGGGTTAAGATGGAAGGTTTTTGGAGGATGGAAGTGTTCTGTCTTTATGTTGCTCTGAGTTGTATGCGTCGATATCTATTCGACGTATGTTGATAGTTGCGTCGATTTATATTTGGTGCTTTCTCCAGATTGCGTTGATCTGGAATCGATGCATGGAAGAAGTTGCGTCGATTTGAAGTCGACGTACTTTTATTCAAGCGTCGAATTGAGGTCGAAGCATCTGAGAGATTGCGTCGAGTAGAATTCGACGCACTATTATTCATGCGTCGATATGAAGTCGACGCAATTGTGTTTTCACAAACTTTATTTTTCCCTTTTTCTGATTTTATTTCTTTATGAGTTGTTTCTCTTGGCCTAGTTACCTTCTCAGAAGAAGTTTGAGAGTCATCAACTGAATAGTATGATGTTTCATCAAATTGGTTTATTTCCTTGAAGTCTTCTCCCTTATTTTGTGAGTCTTCTTCTTGGTTTGTTGATTTGATGGGTTTAGTAAATTTAACAAGGCTCATCCAAGCAGGCTTGTTGGATGGAATTAGACTAGCTGAGGGATCAGCTCCTAGTCCAAGATTTTTATGTCTTCTTATTTGTTTGTCTGTGATTTCTTTGAGTGTTTGGCTTCTCATTTTTATTGATTCTTCAAAAGCTTTTGCTTGGGATACCTTATTTTTAAGAAGCTGGTTTTCTATTTTAGCCCTCTCTATTTCTTTTTCCCTTAACTCATAATTTTAGAACAAGTATCCTCAATATTTCTCTGGTTTTTAATGACATTAATTTGTTCTCTTAGATTCTTAATTTCTTGTTTAGCTTTTAGTTGATCTAAACATGATCCTTTAAAATCATTTTTAAAATCATCACACAGAAAATCTATGTCATCAAAAATGCTTACCTCATCCTTATCCTCAGACTCCTCTATGAGAATAGGGCTATTTTCTTTATCATCTTCAGAAGAGATGCTTCCTTCTGATTCTGTCTCACTCCATGATTTAGTACCATGTTCTTCATTTGAGCTTTCAAAAGCCATTAAGCATATGTCTTCTTGCTTAGACTCATCATTGTCACTTTTGGATGTAGTGTTGTCCTCAGAATCTGTTTCACTCCAAGCTTCTGCAATGAAGCCTCTTTCTTTCTTCTTCCCCTTTTTCTTGAGATCTTTCTTTTTTAGATCTTTCTCTTTCTCAGTATTTTCTGGACATTCTGGTGCAATGTGTCCTGTTTTCCTGCAGGAATAACAAATGATTTCTTTAGTAGGAGTTTTATCATACCTTGGTTTTGATTCTCTCCTTCTAGACCCATCTGTCCTGACCCATTTCTTGAATCTCCTGGCCAGGAGGCTGAATAATTCTTCTTCAGGACAGGGGTCTCTTCTTCTGTTGCTTTCAAAGCAATGTTTCTATCTTTTGAGGAGGTTGAAGTGCTTCCTCTTCTTTCCTTCTCTTCTCTGGTTTTCAGCAGTTGCTCATAGGATTTAAGTTTTCCTAAGAGGGCATCTGTTGAGATTTCCCTTTGTCCTCTTGTATCTCTTATTGCCCATATTATTGAGTCCCATGAACTTGGGAGACTCATTAACTGTTTGTCATTGATCTCTGTGAGAGAGATCTCTCTATCCAGGCTTCTTAATTGATTTATGATCAGACTGAATCTATCATACATCTCAGATATGCTTTCTTCATGCTTCTTTTGAAAGTTCTCATATTGGGAGATCAATAGAGCCTTTCTATATTTCCTTTCATCAGCACTTCCTTCTACCATATTTGTAAAAGCCTCCCATATTTCTTTGGCTGATTCACAGTCAACAACCCTTTGAAAGATTTCATCTGAGAGGGTTGAGACAAGAATGTTTACAGCTTTTGCATCACATGTTACTGCCTTCTTTTCTTCAGCTGTCCACTGAGCCTTTGGGACAAGTGTTTGAGTCACTTCACCACTTGAGTCTCTTCTATAAGGTTTGGGAGGACCTGTCAAAATAACATTAAATAATTCTTCATCAATAGAATTCATATAAATCCTAATTCTTGTTTTCCAAACTGCAAACTTTTCAAGGTTGCACATTGGTGGTCTGATGGAAGCATAATCTTTGATTTGTGCCATGTGAAAAGATATAGTTTTCAAATATATATATATATATGAGGTAGGATCTTTTTGATCAAGGAGTTACCCTTTTTAGATCAACCTGGCTCTGATACCAATTGAAAGTGCACAGTGAACCTCACTAGAATTCTCTAGAGGGGGTGAATAGAGATTAAAAATACTTTGTGCAATTATATATATATATGTGTAATAACCACAGATTTAAGCTTCCCACACACCAACAAGAATTAAGCAAATAAAGAAGAAAAATAGCAAGAAGAAAATCACAGCACAACACAAGAAAATATAGTGGTTCCCCAAACTTTGGGTAGTCCACTCTTCTACCCCCTTGGTAGGAATTCACTAACTTGCACTGAGTCTTTTGATAAGGAGACTCTTAGAACCAGACTGAGTCTTTTGATAAGGAGACTCTTAGAACCAGACTGAGTCTTTTGATAAGGAGACTCTTAGAACCACTACAACTGAATTTTTTGAAGAGAGATTCTAAAAACTCTTTTACACAATTTGAAAATAGAATGAGAAGAAGTGGTAGAACAAGTAGAAGAACAGAAGACAATATATGTAAGAAAGAATCTTCTTCCTAGCAAGAAGATTAGAAGCACAAGTATAGTGAATATGATCTCTCTTCTATAATGAGAAGGAGATTGTAAGTTTTCTCTCTTTTGTGAGAGCTTTCAGAATTTGCAGCAGAGTGGCTTCAGAAGAAGGAGAAGATGAAGGCTTTTTCTTTTCTGCAGCACACTATCTCTTTTCTCAATTTTCTCACTCTTCACTTGGGAGCACTTCCTCTTTTTCAAATGTATATGGTGGATCACTTCTTGTCATTCTCTGTCGACCTCCTTCTTATTTATAGCTCTGTTTAAAATATATTGCTAAAGGAGAATAATCAATTAGCAGACAGAGAATTAGAAAGTGATAAGAGTTTCCATAATCAATATTTCTGTAGAAGGAAAAAAATTCATTCTGATTTCAAATAATATCCATAATAATCTTAATCAATTTAGCCAAGAATCAAATAGAAGGAAAGGCTGATTCAGAACGGCTATAAAAGAATAATATCATTCCATAAAAATCAGATCTATAGAAAGAAGGAAAGAGATCTGGCGTGTTTTTGAATTACATATAGACATCGACGTGCGTCGATTACTATTCGATGTAAACATTGATTTCATCCTGGCTGGACGTTGAGAGGAGAATAAGGAAGGTGCGTCGACAAAGGTGCGTCGACTTTATCAAATGCATCGACTAGAAGTCGGAGGTACGTCGACTATGATTACGTCGAATTCTTCTAAGAGTTATTTCGACTCATTCTGAGAGAAACGTCGACTATACTTCGACGTTGCGTCGAATAGTATTCGACGCATATTTACTTAGCCTAATTTTTCATACTTAGAATTTATATTCTTCTAAATTCTAGGGGTTAAGATAAATCATTTCCCCAACAGTTACCTTTCTAGTTGCAACCAAATCAAAGTACTTTTTGATAGAACAATAGAGATCTTCTTGAGTAAGAGTAATCAACGCGCCCGGATTTTTATACGACCTTGGTTTTTATAAGCCTATACTACATTCGACATGGTACACTTGTCGTTGTCTTTTTTCCTTAAGTATCTTTTATGTTAAAGTGTTTATAATTTCAATCTAATTTTGTTTCAAAATTTCTATAATTTCGATTGCTAAATAGTTATCTTGAGAAGTAGTTAGCTAAATAAATTTCTCTTTTTAAATTATCAACATAATTTATGACTTAATTCTTGAATTCCTAAAATTTGCTTTTGACTTATTCTTGGTTTAATAAAATTTTAGTCAATTAGAAAGAATATCGATGTCTTGTAATTCTTTCCTCACTCTTTTGCTCTGGAATAATAAAAGCTCAAGTATGGGGGTGTTTGATGAGTACTTTTTGTACTCATCTTTCAGTATAATTTTAATATAGTTTTAATATGAATTTATATAAATTATATGTATTATCTTATCTAATTCATTCCTTTTTATTTATGCCACTAATTTAAGCTTAGTTTATGTTTTTCAGATTTTTCTGGACACTTTGAGCAAAAATGACAAGTACATGCCCAAGGTCACGGGCGTGACCAAGGGGCGTGACAGTCTAGACGTGTTCCAGACCCGATTCCGCCATCCCGGGAGCATTTCGTGAAGTTTCGCCAAGTACACGCCCAAGGTCACAGGCGTGACATCTAAGTCACGACCGGGACCCCACTACCAGCTGCCAGCACGCCTGCCACGTCAATTAAAGTTACACGCCCCAGGTCACGGGCATGACCAGGGGGCGTGACATCCAGTCACGGGCGTGACAAACAGTCACGGGCGTGACAAATCCCGCGCTCCTTCCCGCCAAAGTTTCCCGCCAGCAGCCACTTTTGAAGATTACACGCCCCAGGTCACGGGCGTGACCTAGGGCGTGACGCGTCCGTAACGCCTGCAATTACTCCAGAAGGCGCCCTCTCCGTTGTTGCTTCGATCCCGCCCTTACACGCCCTTGGTCACGGGCGTGACCAAGGGTGTGTAACCTCAAATTTTCAGCTATATAAGGGGAGCTTCACCAGATGTTAAAGGACGATTTTTGGGAGTTTAAAACTCCTTTTCTTGCTTTATTTTCTTATTTTTAGCATTTAGTAGTTCTTGTAATCTTATCCTTCTTGCAATTGTTCTTTAATTTTAATCGTTATAATTTTCCTTTCAATAGTTGTAATTCCTTTTCTTGAATTAATAAAATTTGTTGTTGTTTTGTTCATCCATTCTCTCCCTCTTTTCAATAGTTTTAATCTTCAAGTTGAGTTACCTTTCTTGTTGCAACCAAATCAAAGTACTTTTCGATAGAACAATAGAGATCTTCTTGAGTAAGAGTAATCAACACGCACGAATTTTTATACGACCTTGGTTTTTATAAGCATATACTACATCCGACACGGTACACTTGCCGTTGTCGTTTGCAAGCATAGTTTTCGCTCATCAAGACGCCAGTAATGTCGTCGAGACTTGGATGTTGTCGTCGAGACTTCATCAATGTCGTCGTTATCAATTAAGACGATATTCTTTGTGAAGCTATTTTCCTCTAGAAGATTTTAAGTTATGCTTTTTGGTGTTCCTATCTTCAAAAACTAAGGTTGTTAGATCACTTTAGGGTGGACCTTGTGTGAGATCCAGCCCATTATTAAAATATTTCACATCTACTAAAAGGAGATATAATGGATTCAACATGCCTAATTCAAGAACTTAACATTCCCAATTCAATTTTGAATTGATTGAACTTAGACTCATCAAGGGGCTTAGTGAAAATTTCAGGTATCTGCCTCTCTGTATTGACATACTCAAGGCAGATGTCCTCATTTTCTACATGCTCCCTAATGAAATGGTATCTAATTTCAATATGTTTTGTTCAACTATGTGCCACAGGATTTTTCGCAATAGAGATGACACTTGAGGAATCACAAAAGAGAGGTGTTCTCTTAATGTGCTAATTGTAATCCTCTAATTGGTGTTGAATCCACAGGAGTTGTGCACAGCAACTACCAGCTGAAATGTATTCTGATTCAGCTATGGAGATAGCAATGATGTTTTGCTTTTTACTACTCCAGGGCACAAGCCTTCTCCCCAAGAACTGATAAGTTCCTGAAGTGCTTTTCTGTCCTCTTTGCACCCAGCAAAGTCTGCATCAGAATAGCCACACAGCTTAAAATCATCTGACCTAGGATACCAAAGCCCTAGATTTGGAGTACCATTCAGATATCTCAAAATTCTTTTCACAGCTGAGTATTGAGATTCTTTGGGGTTCACTTGATATCTTGCGCGGACACATGTGGCAAATATGATGTCTGGCCTACTAGCAGTGAGGTAGAGCAATGAGTCAATTATGCTTACATATATGGACTCATTATAGGGTTTCCCCTTTTCATCCCTGTCTAGAGACATAGTTGAATCCATAGGAGTTCTCATAGGGGGAGAGTTCTTCATACCAAATTTCTTTATGATATCCAAGGTAAATTTGGTCTGAGAAATGAAGATTCCTTCCTCAGATTGCTTCACTTGGAGACCTAAGAAATTTTTAAGCTCTCCCATACTGCTTGAAAGTGCACAGTTAACCACACTAGAATTCTCTAGAGGGGGGGTGAATAGAGATTTAAAAAAACTTTGTGCAAAGTTAACAAATATATATATATATATGTGTGTGTGTGTAATAATCACAGATTTAAGCTTCCCACACACACCAACAAGAATTAAGCAAATAAAGAAAATAACAGCAAAAGGAAAATCACAGCACAACACAAAGAAATATAGTGGTTCCCCAAACTTTTGGTAGTCCACTCTTCTACCCCCTTGGTAGGAATTCACTATCTTGTACTGAGTCTTTTGATAAGGAGACTCTTAGAACCAGCCTAAGTCTTTTGATAAGGAGACTCTTAGAACCACTACAACTGAATTTTTTGAAGAGAGATTCTAAAAACTCTTTTACACAGTTTGAAAATGAAATGAGAATAAGAAGAAGAAGTAGAAGAAGTAATTGAAACAAGAAAGAATCTTCTTCTTAGTAAGAATATTAGAAGCATAAGAAATAGTGAATGAAATCTCTCTTCTATAGTGAGAAGGAGATTGTAGGCCTTTTTTCTCTTTCAATGAGAGCTATCAGAGATTGCAGCAGTATGGCTTCAGAAAGAGAAGAGGAAGAAGGCTTGTTGTTTGCTTCAACACACTATCACTTCTCTCAGTTTTTCTCACTTTTCTCTTGGGAGCTTTTCCTCTATTTCAAATGTATGGAGTGGATCACTTCATTTTCTTCTCTGCCGATTTCCCTCTTATTTATAGCTCTGTTTATTCAAAGAATACTATAGGAGAATAATCAATTAGCAGTCAAAGAAATAGTAAGAGATAAAAGATTCCATAATCAATATTTCTGTAGAAGGAAAAAGATCATTCTGATTTCAAATAATATCCATAATAAACTTAATCAATTTAGCCAAGAATCAATTAGAAGGAAAGGCTGATTCAGAACGGCTATAAAAGAATAATATAATTTCATAAGAATCAGATCTACAGAAAGAAGGAAATAGGTCTGGCGCGTTGAATTTGACATAGGAAAAAGATCATTACTATTCGACGGAAGCGTCGATTTCAGACTGGCTGGACGTCGAGAGGAGAATATGGAAGGTGCGTTGACTAAGGTACCTCGACTTCACTAGATGCGTCGACTAGAAGTCAGAGTTATGTCGACATTGGTTACGTCGAATTCTGTTTGGAGTTACTTCGACTCATTTTGAGAAGAACATCGATTGCACTTCGCCGTTGCGTCGAATACTATTCGACGCATATTTACTTAGATTAATTTTTCATTCTTAGAATTTATATTCTACTCATTTTTAGGGATTAAGATAAATCATTTCCCCAACAATCTCCCCCTATTTGTCTTAACCCTACTCAGGGAGAAATTGTATCAGCTTTTAATCAACACAGCAAGGCATTTATATAGAAAAGAAATGACTTCATAAACAGTATTTAAGCATGGAGGAAAGAGTATATCAACATTGTTCAACACATCACTTAGGAGGGGTAGGAGGAGTTTTTCTTTTCCTAGTGAATACTAAAGTTTTTAGAGAAGTGGGTTGCTCCTTCTCAGTAACAGGTGATTCACTCAGCTCCCTCTGAGTCACAGCAGTTTGCTCCCCCTGAGATGGAACTTCCTTTTCTTTTACTTCTGCCTCTTCAGTTTCTTTCTCAGCTCCAGCTCCAGCTTCATTTGGCTCCCCCTGAGCTTCAGCTTCTTTTTCAACATTAGTTTCCTTTTCAACTTCTCTCTCTGCTCTGCTAGCCTCCCCTTGAAAGAGAACTACTTGTTGTGTAGCTTCTCTTGCTATAGAGAGTACATCTGTTATCTGGTCCTCGGTATGTAGCTCTGGTACTAATTCATTCCCAATTTTCTTAAGCAGTGCAAGACTATCAGATTTTGAAGTAGGAAGGGACTTGTGTGAGAGAGATTTGTGACTTGAGAGCTGCTGTTCATCTAATTTCTCCCCCTTCTTGACCTTCTTAGCCAAGGAGGTTAAGAAAGACTTGGTCACTTTAGAGGAAGAGACAGAGGACTTCAACAAGCTTTGCACAGAGGCATTGACCCCATCTATTTGGGTTTGCTTGTGCATGATGGAGGAGTGAAGTTGGGAGCAGTGTCCATCCAGCATTTCTTGAAATTTTTGGGCTGCTGACTGGATACACTGGGTCATGAGAGTTTTAGTGGATGGAGATGGTTCAAGGTGTGTTGGAGTAGGAGATAATGGTGGAGGTGGAGGTGATGAAGGTGGAGAGAGGACTGTATCATTGTGATGAAGTGTGTTTGATGGAGGAGGTGAAGGAATAGAGGAGGGTTGAGCAAGTGATTGAATTGGTAGTTGTGAAGGTGTAGGTAAGATAGGAGGTGTGAGGGTAGTAAAAGATATAGGTGTGGATGATGTTGGTAGAGAGGAGATGTCTGTATGTTGAGGAGGAGGGGAAGATGGATGCACAAGAGAATTAGGAGGAGAGGGAGTCCTTTCAGGAATGGAGCCAGGCTTGGGGATTTGCCTGGTCCATTTTCAGAAGAGGGCTATGGACATCCTTTTTCCAGGAGGAATGGGAATTCCTTTTGACCTACATAGGTCAGGGAAGGAGTGGAGGAGTACCTGACTCATGATCCTCATATAGGCATTCTCTTTGTGAGAATATTTGTAGCCTATCATTTTTAGTAAGCAGCTGGCCCAGTCAACCTTCTTTTTCAGCACAAGGTCCCCCATGATGTTCAGTTGCTGCTTGGGCACTGCATCATGGGCAGAGATTTTGCATAGTAAAACTTTTCCTACTATGTCTGCCAATAGCCTATATTCATCAAAAAAATCTATTTTCTTCAGGTGGATTGGTCTATCTTTGGAGAACTTCATGGTGATTAACAGACTTTTGATTTCCTCAGGGGTGAGTTCCACAGGTTCATCACCTGATAAGGGAATGATGATGGAGATTTATTTAGTTATTTTTTTAAAAAAAATTGCTTCCCCTTTTTGATTTGAACAAGGATAGTGTTGGTATGTACCTGATGGAAGATCAAAAGTGTCCCTAAGGTGTTCTGCAGAGATTGAGACAGGTGTCTCATAGAGTGTTCATGTGATCTCTCCTTGCTCAGATATCTGAACATGATTCATTAACTCAGTGAGTTCTGTCTCTAGTAGTCTGCATCTTGTGGAAATGAGTTTGTCTAAACCAGCTTCAGTGAAAAGAGCTATGACGCTCTTATAGTTTTCGGTGGCGGCTTGGAAGGATTCAAGATCAATATCGAAACCAGAGTTTATCTTGGGAGCCATTTAGGTTAGTGAGAGAGAGGAAGAGATGGCTGGACTAAGAAATGAGAAGGGTGAGAGATGCAAGGAGCGTGCTGAATTTTAACTGAATAGTCTATTTAAGTCAGGTGAAACGTCGACACGAGACACAACTCGAGGTTTATTCGGTACAACAGTAGATGTGACCGAAAATATTTTAGTATTGCCGCTCTTTTTCATAAATTCGACGTTACGTCGAGTGGAAGTCGATGCATGCGTCGGAGCTGAGATGACAGGGTTCCCTATCGACGTATGCGTCGATATGAGTCGACGCATACGTCGAGTTTATTAATCATTTTTAGTTATCGATGATGCGTAGATTAAGGAATCGACTTGATTTTTACTTGTCTAAAAATTTCAGGTTTTTCTTGAGAGATTATTTCTTCCTAATCCTAAGGTTTTCTAAGTCACCCTTGGACTAATTTTATAAGCAATTGGATTGATTGTGCCAACATTGTTTGGCAGTGTGGCCAATTTTATTACAGATATAACACCTAAATGTCTTTAGATTATGGGAATTTAAGTTTAGAGAGGGATAGAGATGTTGATTAGGATAGAGTTGTTGATTAGGATAAAAGTTTTGATTAAGATAAGAGTTTTGATTAGGATAGAAGTTTTGATCAGGATGAAAGTTTTGATTAGGATAGAAATTTTGATCAGGATGAAAGGGTCCTGAATGGGGGGTTAAGATAGAAAGTTATTGAAGAATAGCTATGTCATGTATTTAAGTTGCTCTGAGGTTTTATGCGTCGATATCTATTCGACGTATGTTGAGAGTTGCGTCGATTTATATTCGGCGCTTTCTCTAGATTGAGTTGATCTTGAATCGATGCATGGAAATAGTTACGTCGATTGTAAGTCGACGACTTTTATTCATGTGTCGATTTGAGGTCGAAGCATCTGAGAGATTGCGTCTAGTATGATCCGACGTACTATCATTCATGCGTCGATATGAAGTCGACGCAATTTTATCTTCACAGATTTTATTTTTCCCTTTTTCTGATTGGAGTTTTGTTTCTTTGTAACTTATTTATTTTGACATAGTTGCCTTCTCAGAGGTAGTTTGAGAGTCTTCTTCTGAATGGTATGATGATGATTCATTAAGGTGGTTTATCTCTTTGAAGGTGAAGTCTTCTTCTTTATTCTGTGAGTCTTCTTCTAAGTTTGTTGATTTTATGGGTTTAATAATTTTAACAGGGCTCATCCAAGCAGGTTTGGTAGATGGTATTGAACTGGTTGAAGGATCAGCCCCTAGCCCCAAATTCTTATATCTGATTGTTTGTTTTTCAGTGATTTCTTTAAGTGTTTGGCTTCTGCCTTTTATAGATTCTTCAAAAGCTTTTGCCTGGGATACCTTATTCTTAAGGAGTTTATTTTCTATTTTAGCACTATTTATTTCCTTTTCTGTTTTATAGATTTTACACCTTAGTTCATAATTTTTTGAACATGTATCTTCTATTTTTCTCATATTAATTTGTTCTTTTAGATCTTTAATTTCTTGTTTAGCTTTTAGTTGATCTAAACAGAGTCTTTCAAAATCATTTTTAAAATCATCACATAGAAAATCTATTTCATCAAAAATGCTTACCTCATCCTTATCCTCAGATTCCTCTATGAGACTAAGGCTATTTGCTTTTGCTGTTGAAGAGATGCTTCCTTCTGATCCTGTTTCACCCCATGATTCAGCAACACATTCTTCTTCTGTGCTTCCAAGAGCCATTAAGCATAGGTCTTCTTGCTTAGACTCTTCATTGTTACTTTTAGATGAAGTGTTGTCTTCAGATCCTGTCTCACTCCAAGCTTCTGCAATGAAGCCACTTTCTTTCTTCTTCCCCTTTTTCTTGAGATCTTTCTTTTTCTCAGCATTTTCTAGACATTCTGGAGCAATATGTCCAGTTTTCTTGTAGGAATAACAAACAATATATGTAGTAGGAGTCTTATCATACCTTGGTTTTGACTCTCTCCTTCTAGACCCATCTGGCCTGACCCATTTCTTGAATCTTCTGGCCAGGAGGCTGAATAGTTCTTCTTCAGTAACAGAGGTTTCTTCTTCTGTTGCTTTTAATGCAATGTTTCTATCTTTTGAAGAGGTTGGAGTGTTTTCCCTTCTTTCCTTCTCTTCTCTGGTTTTCAGTAGTTGCTCATAGGATTTAAGTTTTCCTAAGAGAGCATCTGTTGAGATTTCCTTTTGTCCTCTTGTATCTCTTATTGCCCATATTCTTGAGTCCCATGAACTTGGGAGACTCATTAATATTTTGTCATTGATCTCTGTGAGAAAGATCTCTCTGTCCAAGTTTCTTAATTGATTGATGATCAGACTGAATCTGTCATACATCTCAAATATACTTTATTCATTCTTCTTTTGGAAGTTCTCATATTGGGAGATCAATAGAGCCATCCTATCTTTCCTTTCATCAGCACTTCCTTCTACTATCTTTGTAAGAGCCTCCCAGATTTCTTTGGCTGATTCACAGTCAACAACCTTTTGAAATATTTCATCTGAGAGGGTTGAGACAAGAATGTTCACAGCTTTTGCATCACTTGTTCCTTCCTTCTTCTCTTCAACTGTCCACTCAGTCCTTGGGACAAGTGTTTGAGTCACTTTACCACTTGAGTCCTTTCTATAGGGCTTGGGAGGACCTGTCAAAATAACATTAAACAAATCTTCATCAATAGAATTCATATAGATCCTAATTCTTGTTTTCCAAAGTGCAAACTTTTCAAGGTTGCAAATTGGTGGTCTGGTGGAAGCATAATCTTTGATTTGTGCCATAAAAATTTTTTAGAAATATATATATATATATATGAGGTAGGATCTTATTGATCAAGGAGTTATCCCTTTTTGATCAACCTAGCTCTGATACCAATTGAAAGTGCACAGTTAACCACACTAGAATTCTCTAGAGGGGGGGTGAATAGAGATTTAAAAATACTTTGTGAAAAGTTAACAAATATATATATATGTGTAATAATCACAGATTTAAGCTTCCCACACACACCAACAAGAATTAATCAAATAAAGAAAATAACAGCAAAAGGAAAATCACAGCACAACACAAAGAAATATAGTGGTTCCCCAAACTTTGGGTAGTCCACTCTTCTACCCCCTTGGTAGGAATTCACTATCTTGTACTGAGTCTTTTGATAAGGAGACTCTTAGAACCAGCCTGAGTCTTTTGATAAGGAGACTCTTAGAACCACTACAACTGAATTTTTTGAAGAGAGATTCTAAAAACTCTTTTACACAGTTTGAAAATGAAATGAGAATAAGAAGAAGAAGTAGAAGAAGTAATTGAAACAAGAAAGAATCTTCTTCTTAGTAAGAAGATTAGAAGCACAAGAAATAGTGAATGAAATCTCTCTTCTATAGTGAGAAGGAGATTGTAGGCCTTTTTCTCTTTCAATGAGAGCTATCAGAGATTGCAGCAGTATGGCTTCAAAAAGAGAAGAGGAAGAAGGCTTGTTGTTTGCTTCAGCACACTATCACTTCTCTCAATTTTTTTCACTTTTCTCTTGGGAACTTTTCCTCTATTTCAAATGTATGGAGTGGATCACTTCATTTTCTTCTCTACCGATTTCCCTCTTATTTATAGCTCTGTTTATTCAAAGAATACTATAAGAGAATAATCAATTAGCAGTCAAAGAAATAGTAAGAGAGAAAAGATTCCATAATCAATATTTCTGTAGAAGGAAAGAGATCATTCTGATTTCAAATAATATCCATAATAAACTTAATCAATTTAGCAAAGAATCAATTAGAAGGAAAGACTGATTCAGAACGGCTATAAAAGAATAATATAATTCCATAAGAATCAGATCTACAGAAAGAAGAAAAGAGATCTGGCGCGTTTTGAATTTGACATAGGAATCAACGTGCGTCGATTACTATTCGACGGAAGCGTCGATTTCAGACTGGCTGGACGTCGAGAGGAGAATATGGAAGGTGCGTCGACTAAGGTACGTCGACTTCACTAGATGCGTCGACTAGAAGTCAGAGTTACGTCGACATAGGTTACGTCGAATTCTGTTTGGAGTTACTTCGACTCATTTTGAGAAGAACGTCGACTGCACTTCGCCGTTGCGTCGAATACTATTCGACGCATATTTACTTAGACTAGTTTTTCATTCTTAGAATTTATATTCTACTCATTTTTAGGGGTTAAGATAAATCATTTCCCCAACACTGCTCATTTCAAATTTACTCTGCATAAGTTTAGCAAACTTTTTGCAAAGACTCCCATCTATTAATCCAAATATGATGTCATCAATATATATTTGGACCAAAAGGATCTGACCCTTCAACTCTCTCAAGAAAAGAGTCTTATCCATTTTCCCTCTTGAGAACTTGTTTTCAAGGAGAAAGGTAGACAGTGTCTCATACCAAGCCCTTGGTGCTTGCTTCAGCCCATACAAGGCTTTCTTGAGGAAATACACATGGTCAGGAAAGGTTGGAGAGATAAAATCTAGTGGTTGAGCTACATAGACTTCTTATTTTAGATCTCCATTTAGGAATGCTGATTTTACATCCATTTGATAGACTTTGAATCCCTTGTATGCAGCATAGGCTAGAAAGAGTCTGATGTCCTCCAATCTAGCAACATGTGCAAATGTCTGATCAAAGTCTACGCCTTCCTCCTGCCTGTATCCTTGAGATACCAGCCTTGTCTTATTCTTTATAAACATTTCAGCTTCATCCATCTTGTTTCTGTAGACCCACTTTGTCCCAATAATATTATGCCCTTGTGGCCTTGGGACAAGCTTCCATACTTTGCATCTTTTGAATTAATTGAGCTCCTCTTGTATATCCATAACCCAGAATTGGTCTTTGTTGGCCTCCTCAAATTTCTTGGGCTCAAGTTGTGATAAAAAACTGAGGTGCAAATTTTCATTTAGAGCATTTCTTCTAGTCCTAACTCCATGAGTGAGTTCACCAATTATTTGATTTGCTGGATGACTTCTAATATGTCTCATAGTTGTAGGCATTACTCTTGTTGGATCTCTTGTTTTAGTAACTTCTTCAGCTCCTGCTTCATGATTCTCATTTTGGAGATTTTGCTCTTTAGTTGATTCTTCTGCTATTTCTAGAATGGATTACAGTGTGGAAGGCTCATTCTTCTCAACTGTTTCTTCTTCTCTGGTTTTGAGGGTCTCTAATCTTTCTTTAATTCCTGCATTGGATGAACTAGAAGAAGGATTATGCAGCATGATGCTCTCATCAAAAATAATATGTACAGATTCCTCAATTATAAGAGCATTCTTATTGAAGACTCTGTAGGCTTTGATATGCTTGATATATCCTACAAAGACACCTTCATAGCTCTTTTCAAAAAAATTGGGAATGTAGTGCTTATTGTTTTTCAGCACATAGCATTTACTTCCAAAGATTTTGAAGTAAGCTAGTGTTGGCTTCTTACCCTTAATCAGCTCATAAGGAGTCTTAGTACGGTTCTTATTGATGAGTGCTTTGTTTTGCACATGACATGCAGTGTTGACTGCCTCAGCCCACGGGTATTCTGGGAGTGAATAGTCACTTAGCATGGTCCTACCAGCTTCAATAAGTATTCTATTTTTCCTCTCAGCCACTCCATTTTGTTGGGGAGTTCTAGGAGAAGAAAACTCTTGTAGGATACCTTCTTCTTTACAGAATTTGGTCATTGAGCCAGACTGAAATTCAGTTCCATGATCACTTCTGATTTTGACCACAGAACTGTTTACTTCATTCTGAATTTGTTTGACAAAATTCATGAATGTACTTAGGGTATCAGACTTGTGTTTCAAAAAGAACGCCAGGAAAATCTAGAGTGATCATCAACAATAACCAATGTATAAGCCATTCCTCCTAAGTTGTGCACTGTCATAGGACCAAATAAGTCTATGTGCAGTAGGTATAAGCACCTAGTGGATTCTTTGTCATGTATGCTTTTGAATGAAGTTTTTGTTTGTTTGCACATTTAGCATGCATGACAAGGACTCATCTCTAAGCAATGCAGCTTAGGAGCATCCCTTACCAAGTTCTTTGTCATCAATTTCTTGAGAGACTTGTAGTTAATGTGGGCTAGTCTCTTATGTCACTTTACATAAGCAGACACTCCATCATTTGCTACAAGACATACAGGCTCATTTTTCCTAATGCAAATGAAATTTAAACAATAAATATTGTCACTCCTAGTGCCTGTTAGGAAGGATTCATTCTCAGATTCTTTGATCAGGCACTTATCCTTGTGGAAGGAAATAGCATATCCCAAGTCACAAAGTTGACTTATGCTTATAAGGTTATGTTGTAACCCTTCAACATTAGCTACTCTTGTGATAGTGATACTACCATTTGTGATCTTACCATAGCCCTTGACTACACCCCTGTCATATCCTCCAAATTTAACTTTGGGTCCATCTTCTATATGTGTAAACTCCTTCAATAGGCTACTTGTTCCAGTCATATGCCTGGAACATCCACTGTCTAAGTACCACACATGAGTCTTGTTGGTTTTTGGACATACCTACAAGATAACTACACTTCCTTAGGAACTCAGTCTCTTTTGGGTCTGAGGTGCTTGTTAGAAACTGATTTACTAGCCTGCCTTTTAGTTGTCATGTGGGAATGATTCTGGACTGTTGGGTTGAACCAACAGTCTATGGCAAAATGCCATACTTTTCCACAACACCAACATTCAAATCTATTGTATCTAGATTTTCTTGTGGTGTTTGGACTGACAAGGTTAGGTTGTTGCTTGACAGCTAACCTTCCCTTCTTGGAGGCTGAAGGGTTTTCCCCAACATGGCAATTTCTAAAGGCCTTCACTGGAGGATTCTTTTGGGGTGTAGATAGTGCACTCTTCCCAAGGAAAGTTTGTCTCTTACATAGCCAGGTAGAAGGCAGCTTAAGACTACTGTCTATCTTCTGGCTTTCTTTGCATCCATAGATGCTACTGTGATCTATGATTTTGTGGGTATGATCACTTTTCTAAAAATTGTCTTTCCTTGGGTAGATTTCCCATAGTTTTCACCTTGATTGTAGCCCAAACCTTGCATATTTATTTGTGAAAAGCTATCAATCAAGGGAAGAATTGTTTGTGGCTTGGAATAACTAGCCACAATATTCTTTTCTTTTAAGAGCATATCCTCTAGCTCTTTGATTCTAAAATTCTTGCGCTTGATGACTTCAGTCAAAGTATGAGTGCTCAGTGGGGAGATTGATAATTTGGTTTTCTCTTGAGCTAGCTCAATTACTTTCTCAAGTAGTTCATCTCTCTTGTCATTCAAGGAGATGATCTCTGCAGGTTGTGCTTTACAGAGAGCCTTTGCTTCTTAAGGGTATCAAGCAAGACACCAAATTTCTTTATATAATCAGTGTCAACTTCTCTTACTGTTGAAGAGGAGCTGGCATCTGAATCTGTGTCAGAGATGGTGGGAGAAGCTTTAGGAATTACCAATTTGTGATGAGTTTCATTACAACATTCTTCATCTAAGAAAGCTATGGCTGCTATATGTCTATCTGATTCTGATGAAGAGAAATTAGTGTCATTGTCACTAAGTGTCTTCACTTTCTTTGCCACAAGTCTTTTCTCTGCCTTCCTGTTCTTTGAGTGATTTCTTTCCTCACTCTTCTCTTGTCTTTTGAGTGGACATTCAGCAATGACATTCCCAGGCTTTTTGCAGCTATAACAAACAATATTAGAAGAATTATGTTTGCTGGATTTGGAGTCATACCTGTCTGATTTGTGTTTCCTCCCAGACTTGTCTTCTCTCCTGGAGCTAGAGGGTGAAGCTTCATATATTTTGTTCCCTCTTCTTCTGTTTCTCAGCAGTTTCTTAAACTGCTTGGTGAACAGTGAAAGATCTTCATCAGAGAGTTTTGAGCTGGAGTTTCTTGAGGTCTCTTCCTCTGAGACATAGACAGGCTCCACTGTCTTGTGCTTTCTGGAAGCTTCAGCTTTAAAGGCCACTACCTTTTCTCTATTGTAAGCCTTAGAGTTTTCCTCCTCAGCCTTTCTGGTATTTAGCTGCAGCTCATATGATAGGAGCTTGCCATATAACTTTCTAGGCTCCATTGCTCCCAGATTGCCAACTTCCCTTATTGCACACAGCTTCATGTCCCATTCTTTGTTCAGGGATCTCAGGAATTTGTCATTTAGCTCATAGTTGGTGAACTCTCTTTCATAAGTTCTGAGCCCATTGACAATACTAAAGAACTTCTCGTAGTATGTAGCTTTGTCATCCTTCTTATCTTGCCTGAAGGATTCATACTCCTGATTCAGGAGGGATTTTTTGTCATCCCTGACTTCTTCAGTTCCTTCCATGTAAACAACTAATGAATCTCATATTTCCTTAGCTTTTTTGCAATGAATTAGATTTTGAAATGTTGAATCATCAATTGCATTCACAATGATGTTCTTAGCCCTTTTGTCCATAGTGACCAAGGCAACTTCATCCTTGGTGAACCGAGATAAGGTCTTAGGTGTAGGAGTTGATGTTGGATCCATAGGGATGTTCATGGGAACATAGGGTCCCTCTACCACTGCCAAATAAACTCTAGGGTCTGAGGCTTCCATGTACAACTTGATTCTCTATTTCCAGATAGTGAAGTTCTCCTTGGTGCAGATGGGCAGCTTCATTGAGCTCTTTTTCTTATGATGCTCACCATCCATTGACTTAGCACAACCCACTAAATTTGTAGATCTTATTCTAAGCTGTTAATCCTTTGAACCAAACCTTGCTTTGATACCAATTAAAAGATACAGGTTGTCTATAAACTACACCTAAGGGGGTGATTAGGTGTTTTTAGTATTATTTGCTACTTTAAAGTTTGACTATCATGGCACAAAAGCAATCACAGAAAACACACAAGATTTATAGTGGTTCCCTATAAGACAATGTGTCAAGAGGTAGTCCACTGTCCCTCCCACCTATCTAGCAATTTGCTAGACTAGGCAACTTCTCCAAATCAGATCTTTTCACTATAAAAAGATCTTACAACTCAGGTTCACACAGAACCATACCTAGCTCAGGCTCACAAAGAACCCTACAAACTCAGATCTATCCCTAGATCCTACCATCTCAGGCTCACAAAGAACCCTACAAAGTAATACAGAGAGGTTGTTGTAAAAGAAAAGACATCAGGATGAAAGCTTTGAATATCAAGTCTTCTTCTTCTTCTTCTTCTTGTAAAAATAAGCCCAAAGATCTTGTGGATCAATGAACCTTTCTTTAGAATCTTCTCTAGACCTTCACAGCACAGCAGCAGTGAAGTCTTCTTCTTGTTGATTCTTTTCTTTCTCTTCTGGAAGTATGTATGAGAATTAACTTGAGAGAGAGATACTGAGCAAGTGCATTCTGTAGATAAAAAATATCTCCTTTTATATTGCTCTGCAATTTTGCATAAAACCCCTTGTTGATTATTCCATAATCAGTTTTCCGTTTGAAACGTCTTGCAGAGTTGGCAATATTTCATCATAATTACTAGCCGTTCTTGGAACTTGCAGAATATAGAAATAATAAATTTCTTCATTAAATATTGTGCAATGGCTTATTTTGTAGAGAATATATCATTTATTGCTCCTTGAATTGTGCATAAGATAGGCGGCGTGCATATTCCCTGGATATCAATTTCCAAGAATGTCTGCGCAATAAATGATGCTCTATAACTTGTCAAGACGATAATATTCCTTCAAGACGATAACGTCTTGATCCCTTCAAGACGATAACGTCTTGATCAGTGTAAACGACAGATATACTTCACGACGATATCGTCGACATACTTCCTTCTTCATACTTTACTTGATATCTCAACGATATTACTTCTTCAAGACGATATCATCGAGATGTTTCCTTAGATACAATATATCTTCAATCTTCAAGGCGATATGTCTTCTTCAAGACAGTATCGCCGGCATGCATCCTTCTTGAAGACTTTATATGATATCTCAATGATATTACTTCTTCTTGATGATATCGTCGAGACATTCCTTTTCATATGACTTGACTTTTCTTCAAGTTGATAGCCTTTCTTCAAGACGATATCTTCTTGATCTTCAAGACGATATAAAGTATTCAAACGATGTTTGTCCACATGACCCTTTATTCATGACTTAAAGAGTTATGTCTTTTAATCTTCAAGATTATACCTCTTCTTCAAGACGATGTCATCGAGTCATCTGAACTTAGTCTTTCTCAACTATAAGCTTTCTTCAACCTTCAAGACTATATGTTTTCTTCAAGACAATATCGTCGAGATATCTGAACTTAGCCTTATCAACGATAAGCTTTCTTCAAGACTATACATTTCCTTCAAGACGATATCGTCGAGATATCTGAACTTAGCTTTATCAACGATAAGATTTCCTCGAGACGATATCGTCGAAACTGTCTCGACGATATCTTTCCTTTTTCAATGATTCTTTTGTTGAGTCTTGAGACGATAGTTTACTTAGTTAGTTCTCATTACTATTATCATCTAGATACTAGTAATGTAGCTTTGATGCATCTGTCACAACATGAACTTAAACATGACGTCAAAAAAAACTTAGCTTATCTATACTTGTGTTCCTTCTTCAAATCTAGAGACATTGAAGGCATAATACCCAACAGAAAACATATCAAAACATCAATCAAGGAATGCTCAGGTTGTATAAACAATTCGACAAACATGCTTATTTTACATTCCTAAGTGGACATTCTTATTAATTTTTGTTGTTTTAGGTGAACGCGCATCACGTGCACTCCACCTCTTAAAAAGAATTCGGCCTCGAATTCGAAAAACTACTGATCGACTCCTAAAGTCCGATACCAAATTATAGCAATATAACAATAGGTCTGGTCGGGACCCCGCGCCATATTGAGCACACTGGCTAGACATTAATAAGATTATAAACAGAAACATAAGTCTACACGAGAGTATAACTAGCACAAGCAGAAGCTTTCATTAAAAAGTTTCATAAGAATTTCCACCAACTCAGGAATGTCATTAATAGAGTTATGACATTAAGGCCTTACACTAAAACACTAAAATAAGCATCGACACGTAGCACAACAATACATGAAAAGCAGTAAAAAAAAGGCTGGCCTTCGAGGGACAACTCAGCAATGGGCTTCTGCCCGTTATTTTTGCCCAACTCACCACCACCTACACCAACCACAAATAAGAGTTAAACGAGGGTCAGTTATGAGCTGACCACAAACTGCGTAATGATCCCACCCAACCACACACCCCCCGACCATTCTAGTCGACCCCGTTGCAGGACACTGCTCGTCTGTAAGCAAGTCGTACAAGCAACATGCATGTAATATAATAAAGAAAGTGCATCTACTCTACACAAGGTGAGGTTTTAAGCCCAATCAATCTTCTAGGTTGAGCATCAAAGTAAGGGGAACCTGGGAATGCAAAAGATGTTTGTTGGGTTCGCCTGGAGGATCCCCGCAACTGCCTAAGCAACCACATAAGGATAATATAACACCAATTCATCACATCGCAAACATGGGTACTCGAAACCACACGCTCCATGCACTCACGACATGATTTAAGAGCACCGTCACCAACCTAAGGCTTCATTTGGCGCAGTGTTTTGCTCCGATGCGTTTTCCCCAAATGAAACGCAATTTTTTTTGGTATCCCGCCTCCGTTCCCAACGCCCGCGATTTCGATCCCAGTATTTTTTCCCCAACCGCAACCGCTACCCCGACCTCCAGTCCTCAGCGTTTTCACGCATGAAAAAAATTCCGGAAAGCGAACATGAATGACAAGCGCGTACGGGAGGCAATATTTGGGAGCTGCCTTTTTCGTCGGAGCCCCGACGGAGTACCCCCAGTGGGTTCGCCGGGGTCGGGCGACCCCGCCGGTGGGCTCCGGGAAGGCCTCCGCCGGAGCCAGGGGCCGGGTGGCCGGGCTGAGGCATGGCGACAGAGGCAGGGGTGGTCGGGCGGTGTCCCTGCCGGAGCCCCGCCAGACTACCCCCGGTGGGTTCGCCAGGGTCCGGCGACCACTCCGGCATGCTCCAGGCAGGCCGCTGGCGGCGGAGCCGCGCGGGGTAGATAACGGGCGGAGGCTGGGCGGAGGCTGGGCGGAGAAATGGAGATAAACAGTAAATTATATTTATATAAGATATATAGTTTTTAAACAGTAAAATTTATACTAATAAAATAATTAAAATATATATATTATTATCAATAATTAATAACACATGATATTTCATAGGTTAAGACCTCACACCGATCTGCATTGAACAGGTTCGGTTCAGCTTTGCCCGTGCTCAAGTCATCACGATCAATTTGCACGATGTGGTACGGCTTCGCCTCGACCCATAAGTATTTTAACACATACAATTGCTACCAAAACAACAAGCTCAGCACCTGATCCATATAAGTGGACTTAGGTTTCGCAGTCATAAATGACGTAGGAGGTCCAAGCAACTCTACTACGAATTTGTGGTGAAGGTTTGCTTTCAACCACACACAAATCATGGGGCTTCTATTATGTACTCCAAGTGACACCTTAAACTCAAGTCCCTTAAAACGATGACATATTTCAGGGAGTCATTCTCCGGCACGCATTCTAAGCTTAACTTAAATGCAACGTCACAAATCAAGCATCGCCGATCTGGGCTAACGACCAATGGTAGACTTCACACAAAATGCCTAAATCTGTATGTCTGTCGGATTTCTAAATGCAATATATGTCGGGGATGGACACAATCTACCCAGAGTTCTGAAGAACTAAAGGGAGTCTTACACTTCACTAGTTAGTGAAAGAGACAACCATATGCAAGCATAGAAAAAAGAAATGAGAGGACCAAACACGTCCTAAGACCGGGAGGAAGGATCGTTGCCCTTGCCAATTTCTTTTGCGCCATGAATCTAAGATTTGATTTGATTGGAAACGACCATTGCAGGTTCCTCTCCGTGGATCTGGAAATGGCTCGCGATTTGGAGCTTTGAAGCTCCAATAATGGCCAAAAGAGTCTTCTTCTTTCTCCTTAGCGTTCTTCTTTCTCAAGCTTGGAGAGAGAAAAGAATGAGGATAAACATCATCTCTTGACGACCTAATAAGTTATGGAACAAGTCTCAGCTGTTAGATCAAAAGCCCAAGTGAAATAAACACCCACGATAGTTGTTTCGCGAATCTGTTTCCATTAGCTACCGCTCGCAGTAGCGATACCGCCCGCGGTAGCTCTCGGTGATTCAGTTCACACCGACAGAGCTCACTAAGATACATCTCACGACGATAAGCAGTAAGTAAGGCTATCGCCAACTGTAGGACCTACTGGTGCGCGTTAGCTCTCGACGATAAACCTATCGCCTTCTCTTCTCGTCGACAAAATGACCCTTCTAGTCGATAGGGCTACCGTCGGTGGCACCAATAACGTCCGGCGTTAGCTCTCGACAATATGCACAGCCTTCTCATCGATAAGGCAACATTGTCTAGCTGATAGCGGCTTATCTCAATGATAAGCTACCGCTGTTAGAAATTATGTAAATAAAACAATTATTTTATAATGTTTTATTGGAGCCTTTAAGATGTTTGGTGTATGGCTATTCATACTTGATGAAAAGCTCCAAAACCAAATTAGAGGGAATCCAAATTATTGGAGGGAACCTTTCATATATGAAAGGATGAACCCATTAGTCCCACCATGCTCCTATGTTTTCTAGTTTGCAAGTATATATATGTATTCACTCTTTCTTACCTGTTCAAAAGAACATAAGGAGAAACTATGAACCACGCGCGCACGCGCGCGCACCGCAACGGACCGGATCCGGAATTGGATTTGGATTTGGATTTGGGGAATAATTGAATTGAATTGTATTTTTGTTCAAAATAGTTTCAAAGCTTTTATTCGGAGTTGCGTCGAATAGATGTCGGAGTTGCGTCGATAATAATTCGAAGCAACTTTCTTGAGTCGATAAGTTGTCGACGCATGCGTCGACAAGTTCTCCTTCGTTTTAGTCTGCGTCGATAAGAACTCGACGTTGCGTCGAGTTCCTCCGTTCGATTTTGACGTTACGTCGATATGTACTCGACGTAACCTTTATCGTTCGCATTTTATCTTGCAATTATTACGCGTGTTTACTAACTGCGCATATATGCGTGTTTCTTGCCTTTATTTATGTTGGAAATATGCATCGTTTCACTTCTCGATTATGTGCCTTCCAATTATAACCGTTAATATTTATTATGGTTTTAATATTGCCGTTTTGAGATCCTTTTTTCCGGCGATTTTACTGCCTTCGTTTTATATATACTCGTTCTTCTCAGAAGGACAATGGCTCTGCTGCTTTCTCTGTTTTGTAATGTTCTTCTACGCGTTCTCTTTTCTTTACATTTGCTTCATCAAGTGGGAGTTCGGGTGCTCTGTGCTTCTTCGGTGTCTGCGCACATCGGAGCTTTCGTAATCTAGCCGGGTGTTGTACCTTGGAGGAGTGAGCATCGGTGAAAGCCCTGCCGGAGGGTGGTGCAACTTCTTTAGGGCGGTGATCACACGCCCTACCCAGGCTCGATTCAAAACTATAGACTACTCTCTTATTTATTTCTCACCCCTTCATGCAATCTTATTAATATTGCAATATTGATGCTCTGAAAAAGTTTTTATACCAAAAAATTATATTTTTTTGAATGTCAATATAGGAATATAGAATAATATTCGAACAATCTAAAGAATTTTGTAATTCCACATCAACAAAATAAATAAAATCAAAATAATCAAAATGTTTCTGTCTGCTTTCGTTTTCATATGTACAGCAATTTATTGTTTATATTTTAAATTTCAGAAATCACTAATGGCTTCTAGATCTGAGGATTCTGTCGGGATCAAACCCGAGAAATTTAACGATAGCGGTTTTCGTCGTTGGCAAGCACAGGTCGAATATTGGTTAAATACCATAGGCCTTTTGTCTGCCATCTTCGATGCCCCTCCTACAGAAACTGAAATCCCTAGCGCTGCAAATGCAGTTGCTTCGACTCTACCATCGTCCTCATCTTCAACTGCAAACACCACCAGAACCTATGTAAGACGTCTCCCTTATAGTGATCCGGTAGATGTTGAATATCATTGGCGTAACCGAATCCTAAGTGCTTTGTCTGATAGCCTTTACGATGTCTTTCTTCAATATCGTACGGCTAAGGATTTGTGGTATGCACTTGAAGCACGCTATAACCTTGACAATGCGGGTATAGAACGCTACAATGTTTCCAACCTCCACAAATTCAAGATTGATGCTTCCAAGCCCATCAATTCTCAACTCCATCAACTATATGAGATGTTGTCCAAGATCCGAGCCGATGGCTCAATTCTTTCCGAAAATTATTTAGTGGCTTGTCTGATTGATTCCCTTCCTGATTCTTGGTCCAGCTTTAGCACTAGGCTAAGGCATGACCAATCAAATCTTACTTATGTTCAAATCCAAAATGCAATCCGCATAGAGGAGGAACATAAGAGTAAAAATTCTAAAACCCCCAAAGACCTTGCTCTTAAAGTGAATCTCACTGAATCGCAAGGCAATCAGTCTTCCTACCATCACTTCAAAGCCAAAGGAAAGAACCACAAGAAACCTTTCCGTCAAAATTCCCGTCATAAAAAAACCAATCAATCCAAACCTAGTTCCTCAAACTAAAATCTAGGTAAAGGGAAATGGTGCTTTATTTGCGGCCGCACTAACCACTTGTCAACCATCTGCTTCTATAAGAAGACTGAACCGGTGGTCGGCAAATCCCATGGCTCCAAGCCACAGGAAAATATGATTCAAGCACCGAATCAACCTATCTTCAGGTTAGATTATTCTCCTAGTCTTCATCTCACTTGTTCATCAGATTGGTGGCCTGATTCCGGAGCAAATGTTCATACTTGTTTTGATCGCTCTTGCTTTGCCACCTTTCAGGACATCAGTGGAGGAAGCATGATCTTAGGAGATGCCTCTTCGGCACAAATTCTTGGACGCGGGCGAGTTGATCTTAGGTTGACATCCGGGAAGACACTAGCCTTGCATGATGTGCTCTATGTGCCGAGAGTTAGGAAGAATCTTGTTAGCGGCTCTCCGTTAGTGAAGAAAGGCTACAAGATTGTTTTAGAATCTAATAAAGTTGTAATAACAATGAATGATTTATTTATTGGCAAAGGCTAAGTTTGTGATGGGTTATTTAAATTAAATGTTGCTGATTTAGAAGTTAATCAAATTTCCTCTCCTTTAGTTCAAAGTTCTTCTCCTGATTTTTGGCATGCTAGATTAGGACATGTCAATTCTGATTGTATGAAAAGAATGATGCCCTTGAATTTAATTCCTAAAATTAATATTGGACCAAGTGCCAAGTGTGAAATTTGCGTGCAAGCCAAATTTTCTAGGAAGTCATTTAAATCAGTCGATAGAACTTCTAAACCTTTAGAATTAATTCATTCGGATGTATGTGATTCAATCCGCCAACCTACTAGAGGTGGAAATAAACATTTTGTAACATTCATAGATGATTTCACCAAATTTTGTTACGTATATTTATTAAAAACTAAAGATAAGGTGTTCTCGTATTTTAAGATTTTTAAAGCTAAGGTAGAAAATCAATTAGGAACCTCTATCAAAATTCTTAGATCCGACCGAGGTGGAGAATACACTTCGAATGAACTGACCCAATTTTGCCAAGAACATGGGATAATTCATCAAGTGACTGCTCCATATTCACCTCAATCTAATGGGGTAGCTGAACATAAAAAACGGACTTTGATGAATATGGTCAATGCTATGTTAGCCGAGTTTGGTGCCCCAGAAAATCTTTGGGGAGAAGCGTTGCTCACCTCCTCCTTTGTCCTTAATAGGATTCCTTTAAAGCATAAAGAAAAAACACCTTTCGAACTATTTAAATTAAGGAAGCCTAACCTCCAAATTCTTCGAGTGTGGGGGTGTTTAGCTAAGGTATCAATCCCTGAACCAAAGAGAAAGAAAATAGGACCTAAAACTTTAGACTCTATCTTTATAGGTTATGCGTCAGATAGTAGTGCTAATAGATTTCTAATTACTAATTCTCAAATTAGTCAAATCTCTAATAACTCTATTATAGAAGCTAGAGATGCAGCCTACTTTGAGGATAAATTTCCTTTTAAATTTAACATCGCATCTCAACCTTCAACAAGCTCATATCAACCTTCTTCTTCTTCTTTAGAACCATTAAAAAATGATGAACCTAGAAGAAGCTAAAGAGTTAGAACCGAAAGAACCTTTGGGGAGGACTACTTCACCTATCTAGTTGAAGGAGATCCTAATACTTTTGAGGAAGCTATGACCTCATCTGATTATCCTTTTTGGAAAGAAGCCATAAATATAGAAATTAATTCTATCCTGGAAAATAAAACATGGATTCTAACTGATTTACCTCCTGGGGCTAAAGCCATAGGTTGTAAATGGATTTTAAGAAGAAATTAAAATCAGATGGCTCCATAAACAAATATAAGGCTCGCCTTGTAGCTAAAGGCTATGCTCAAAAACAAGGAATAGACTTTTTATATACATACGCTCCAGTAGCTAGAATAACCTCTCTTCGTATTCTAGTCGCCTTAGCATCGATCTTTAAGTTGCTTATCCATCAAATGGACGTCAAGACCGCCTTCTTACATGGAGACTTAGAAGAAGAAGTTTACATGTCTCAACCCGAAGGTTTTGTAGTCAAAGGTCAAGAATCTAAAGTATGCAAATTAATTAAATCTCTTTATGGATTAAAGCAAGCTCCTAAGCAATGGTATCAAAAATTCGACTTTGTTGTCTCTCATCTTGGTTTCAAATCAAATGAATTTGACAAATGCATATATGCTAAACAAGACGGAAATGGAATTATCTTGTTATGCCTTTATGTAGATGATATATTAATTTTTGGAAACAAAATTGAATTAATAAATGAAACTAAAAATAATCTATCTTCTAAATTTGATATGAAAGATTTAGGAGTGGCAAATATAATATTAGGAATGAAACTAGTTAAAACTGATTCTAGTGTTTCATTATCCCTCTCCCATTCGATTGAGAAAAAGTTAAATAAATTTAATTTATTTGACTCCGCTCCCGCCTCTACCCCTTTTGACGCTAGCTCAAAACTCTGTAAAAATATGGGTGAACCGGTTGATCAACATAGGTATGCAGAAATGATAGGATCACTCCTATACATAGCTAACCGCAATAGGCCCAATATTTCTTATGTCGTAGGACGACTTAGTAGATATACCAGTAATCCTAGTGATGATCATTGGATAGCATTAAATAGAATATTTAAATACCTTCGTGGAACTATTGATTATAGTTTAGTGTACACGGGATTTCCCGAAGTACTAGAAGGATATTCAGATGCCAATTGGGTAACTGATTCGTTAGACGTTAAGTCAACGACTGGATATGTATTCCTCCTTGGAGGAGCCGCCATTTCATGGGCTTCTACAAAACAAACAGTCATTTCTAGAAGCACCATGGAATCAGAGCTTATAGCTTTAGACACAACATGTGTCGAAGCAGAATGGATTAAAAATTTACTTTCAGAAATTCCTTTACTTGCAAAACCTATACCTACTATTTCTTTGCATTGTGATAATAAATCTGTTATTGATTTAACTGCTTCTAATAGCACTAATTCCAAAATGAATAAGATTATGAGAATCAGGTACAAATCAGTGAAGCAAAGAAGAAAAGAAGTGATATCACTCAATTATGTAAAGTCAGAATTGAATCTGGCTGATAATCTTACCAAGGGATTGTCCCGAAGGGAGATTTTATTATCATTGAGGGGAATGTGGCTTAAGCCCACATGATTTGCTACCAACGGTGGACACCCAACCCATGTGATTGGAGATCCCATGAATTGGTTTCAATGCGGTAGAAATGAAACCGTTGATGTAGCGTAGTTGGGAGCACAAATTATAAGGTTGAGAAAACCTTCTCCCCATTCATATGATGTTGTGCTCTACGTAACAAGATAGGATGAACGTAAAGTTCTTAATGGTTGCCAAAGGCATATACCTTTGCGAGATATGGTTACGAATATCTCTTGAGGCATCACCTATGTGGGGGTTGTTGTGAGGCCGCAACTTTGGGATCCGGGCTGAACCCAAAATAACTCTCATGAAAAATCAAGGAATGTGCATGGCCATTAACGCGCCCACCGCCATAACCTAAGAATAACCAATCTTTTGTGTACTTATCTAAATTTATCGGTCAAAGTTTATAATTCAAAGCCTCTGACATATTATATTCTTCGGTAGAGGAAATAAGTACTAAGTATAGGTTTAAGGTAACCACTCCACCTATACCCATTACATTAGATACAACTTGATGAAGCAAATTTGTATTTGATTTTATTAATTATTACTAAAATCATAACTTATGAAGTTCGCTTTTGGTTTTTCGCTTTTGTGGGGGATTGTTAGAAATTATGTAAATAAAATATTTATTTTATAATATTTTATTGGAGCCTTTATGGTGTTTGGTGTATGGCTATTCATACTTGATGAAAAGCTCCAAAACCAAATTGGAGGGAATCCAAATTATTGGAGGGAACCTTTCATATATGAAAGGATGAACCCATTAGTCCCACCATGCTCCTATGTTTTCTAGTTTGCAAGTATATATATGTATTCACTCTTTCTTACCTGTTCAAAAGAACATAAGGAGAAACTATGAACCGCGCGCGCGCGCGCACGCACCGCACCGGATCCGGATTTGGATTTGGATTTGGATTTGGGGAATAATTGAATTGAATTGTATTTTTGTTCAAAATAGTTTCAAATCTTTTATTAGGAGTTGCGTCGAATAGATATCGGAGTTGCGTCGATAAGAATTCGAAACAACTTTCTTGCGTCGATAAGTTGTCGACGCATGCGTCGACAAGTTCTCCGTCGTTTCAGTCTGCATCGATAAGAACTCGACGTTGCGTCGAGTTCCTCCGTTCGATTTCAACATTACGTCGATATGTACTCGACGTAACCTTTACCGTTCGGGTTTATCTTGCAATTATTACGCGTGTTTACTAACCGCTCATATATGCATGTTTCTTGCCTTTATTTACGTTGGAAATATGCATCGTTTCACTTCCCGATTATGTGCCTTACAATTATAACCGTTAATATTTATTATGGTTTTAATATTGTCGTTTTGAGATCCTTTTTTCCGGCAATTTTACTGCCTTCGTTTTATATATACTCATTCTTCTCAGAAGGACAATGGCTCTGCTGCTTTCTCTGTTTTGTGACGTTCTTCTACGCGTTCTCTTTTCTTTACATTTACTTCATCAAGTGGGAGTTCGGGTGCTCTGTGCTTCTTCGGTATCCGCGCACATCGGAGCTTTTGGAATCTAGCCGGGTGTTGTACCTTGGAGGAGTGAGCATCGGTGAAAGCCCTGTCGGAGGGTGGTGCAACTTCTTTAGGGAAGTGATCACACGCCTTACCCAGACTCGATTCTAAACTATAGATTACTCTCTTATTTATTTCTCACCCCTTCATGCAATCTTATTAATATTGCAATATTGCTGCTCTGAAAAAGTTTTTATACCAAAAAATTATATTATTTTGAATGTCAATATAGGAATATAGAATAATATTCGAAGAATCTAAAGAATTTTGTAATTCCACATCAACAAAATAAATAAAATCAAAATAATCAAAATGTTTCTGTCTGCTTTCGTTTTCATATGTACAGCAATTTATTGTTTATATTTTAAATTTCAGAAATCACTAATGGCTTTTAGATCTGAGGATTCTGTCGGGATCAAACCCGAGAAATTTAACGGTAGCGGTTTTCGTCGTTGGCAAGCACAGGTCGAATATTGGTTAAATACCCTAGGTCTTTTGTCTGCCATCTTCGATGCCCCTCCTACAGAAACTGAAATCCCTAGCGCTGTAAATGCAGTTGCTTCGACTCTACCATCATCCTCATCTTCAACTACAAACACCACCAGAACCTACGTAAGACGTCTCCCTTATAGAGATCCGGTAGATGTTGAATATCATTGTCGTAACTGAATCCTAAGTGCTTTGTCCGATAGCCTTTACGATGTCTTTCATCAATATCGTACGGCTAAGGATTTGTGGTATGCACTTGAAGCGCGCTATAACCTTGACAATGCGAGTATAGAACGCTACAATGTTTCCAACCTCCACAAATTCAAGATTTATGCTTCCAAGCTGATCAATCCTCAACTCCATCAACTAGATGAGATGTTGTCCAAGATCCGAGCTGATGGCTCAATTCTTTCCGAAAATTATTTAGTGGCTTGTCTGATTGATTCCCTTCCTGATTCTTGGTCCGGCTTTAGCACTAGACTAAGGCATGACCAATCAAATCTTACTTATGTTCAAATCCAAAATGCAATCCGCACAGAGGAGGAACATAAGAGTAAAAATTCTAAAAACCCCAAAGACCTTGCTCCTAAAGTGAATCTCACTGAATCGCAAGGAAATCAGTCTTCTCACCATCACTTCAAAGCCAAAGGAAAGAACCACAAGAAACCTTTCCGTCAAAATTCCCGTCATCAAAAAACCAATCAATCCAAACCTAGTTCCTCAAACCAAAATCTGGGTAAAGGGAAATGGTGCTTTATTTGCGGCCGCACTAACCACTTGTCAACCAACTGCTTCTACAAGAAGACTGAACCGGTGGTCGACAAATCCCACGGCTCCAAGCCACAGGCAAATATGATTCAAGCACTGAATCAACCTATCTTCAGATTAGATTATTCTCCTAGTCTTCATCTCACTTGTTCATCAGATTGGTGACTTGATTCCGGAGCAAATGTTCATACTTGTTTTGATCGTTCTTGCTTTGCCACCTTTCAAGACATCAGTGGAGGAAGCGTGATCTTAGGAGATGCCTCTTCGGCACAAATTGTTGGACGCGGGCGAGTTGATCTTAGGTTGACATCCGGGAAGACACTAGCCTTGCATGATGTGCTCTATGTGTCGAGAGTTAGGAAGAATCTTGTTAGCGGCTCTCTGTTAGTGAAGAAAGGCTACAAGATTGTTTTAGAATCTAATAAAGTTGTAATAACAATGAATGATTTATTTATTGGCAAAGGCTATGTTTGTGATGGGTTATTTAAATTAAATGTTGCTGATTTAGAAGTTAATCAAATTTCCTCTCCTTTAGTTCAAAGTTCTTCTCCTGATTTTTGGCATACTAGATTAGGACATGTGAATTCTGATTGTATGAAAAGAATGATGTCCTTGAATTTAATTCCTAAAATTAATATTGGACCAAGTGCCAAGTGTGACATTTGCGTGCAAGCCAAATTTTCTAGAAAGTCGTTTAAATCAGTCGATAGAACTTCTAAACCTCTAGAATTAATTCATTCGGATGTATGCCATTCAAACCGCCAACCTACTAGAGGTGGAAATAAATATTTTGTAACATTCATAGATGATTTCACCAAATTTTGTTACGTATATTTATTAAAAACTAAAGATGAAGTGTTCTCGTATTTTAAGATTTTTAAAGCTGAGGTAGAAAATCAATTAGGAACCTCTATCAAAATTCTTAGATCCGACCGAGGTGGAGAATACACTTCGAATGAACTAACCCAATTTTGCCAAGAACATGGGATAATTCATTAAGTGACTGCTCCATATTCACCTCAATCTAATGGGGTAGCTGAACGAAAAATCGGATTTTGATGTATATGGTCAATGCCATGTTAGACGAGTCCGGTGCCCCAAAAAATCTTTGGGGAGAAGCGTTGCTCACCTCCTCCTTTGTCCTTAATAGGATTCCTTCAAAGCATAATGAAAAAACACCTTTCAAACTATTTAAATTAAGGAAGCCTAACCTCCAAATTCTTCGAGTGTGGGGGTGTTTAGCTAAGGTATCAATCCCTGAACCAAAGAGAAAGAAAATAGGACCTAAAACTTTAGACTATATCTTTATAGGTTATGCGTCAGATAGTAGTGCTAATAGATTTCTAATTACTAATTCTCAAATTAGTGAAATCTCTAATAACTCTATTATAGAAGCTAGAGATGCAGCCTACTTTGAGGATAAATTTCCTTTTAAATTTAACATCGCATCTCAACCTTCAACAAGCTCATATCAACCTTCTTCTTCTTTAGAACCATTAGAAAATGATGAACCTAGAAGAAGCAAAAGAGTTAGAACCGAAAGAACCTTTGGGGAGGACTACTTCACATATCTAGTTGAAGGAGATCCTAATACTTTTGAGTAAGCTATGACCTCATCTGATTATCCTTTTTAGAAAGAAGCCATAAATATAGAAATTAATTCTATCCTGGAAAATAAAACATGGATTCTAACTGATTTACCTCCTAGTGCTAAAGCCATAGGTTGTAAATGGATTTTTAAAAAGAAATTAAAACCAGATGGCTCCATAGACAAATATAAGGCTCGCCTTGTAGCTAAAGGCTATGCTCACAAACTAGGAATAGACTTTTTAGATACATACGCTCCAGTAGCTAGAATAACCTCTCTTCGTATTCTAGTCGCCTTAGCATTGATCTTTAAGTTGCTTATCCATCAAATGGACGTCAAGACCGCCTTCTTACATGGAGACTTAGAAGAAGAAGTTTACATGTCTCAACCCGAAGGTTTCGTAGTTAAAGGTCAAGAATCTAAAGTATGCAAATTAATTAAATCTCTTTATAGATTAAAGCAAGCTCCTAAGCAATGGTATCAAAAATTCGACTCCGCAGTCTCTCATCTTGGTTTCAAATCAAATGAATTTGACAAATGCATATATGCTAAACAAGATGGAAATGGAATTATCTTGTTATGCCTTTATGTAGATGATATATTAATTTTTGGAAACAAAATTGAATTAATAAATGAAACTAAAAATAATCTATCTTCTAAATTTGATATGAAAGATTTAGGAGTGGCAAATATAATTTTAGGAATGAAACTAGTTAAAACTTATTCTAGTGTTTCATTATCCCTCTCCCATTCGATTGAGAAAATGTTAAATAAATTTAATTTATTTGACTCCGCTCCCGCCTCTACCCCTTTTGACGCTAGCTCAAAACACTATAAAAATATGGGTGAACCGGTTGATCAACATAGGTATGCACAAATGATAGGATCACTCTTATACATAGCTAACCGCACTAGGCCCGATATTTCTTATGTCGTAGGCCGACTTAGTAGATATACAAGTTATCCCAGTGATGATCATTGGATAGCATTAAATAGAATATTTCAATACCTTCGTGGAACTATAGATTATAGTTTAGTGTACACGGGATTTCCCGAAGTACTAGAAGGATATTCAGATGCCAATTGGGTAACTGATTCGTTAGACATTAAGTCAACGACTGGATATGTATTCCTCCTTGGAGGAGCCGCCATTTCACGGGCTTCTACAAAACAAGCAGTCATTTCTAGAAGCACCATGGAATCAGAGCTTATAGGTTTAGACACAACTTGTGTCGAAGCAGAATGGATTAAAAATTTACTTTCAGAAATTCCTTTACTTGCAAAACCTATACCTACTATTTCTTTGCATTGTGATAATAAATCTATTATTGATTTAACTGCTTCTAATAGCACTAATTCCAAAATGAATAAGATTATGAGAATCAGGTACAAATCAGTGAAGCAAAGAAGAAAAGAAGTGATATCACTCAATTATGTAAAGTCAGAATTGAATCTGGCTGATAATCTTACCAAGGGATTGTCCCGAAGGGAGATTTTATTGTCATTGAGGGGAATGTGGCTTAAGCCCACATGATTTGCTACCAACGGTGGACACCCAACCCATGTGATTGGAGATCCCATGAATTGGGTTCAATGCGGTAGAAATGAAACCGTTGATGTAGCGTAGTTGGGAGCACAAATTATAAGGTTGAGAAAACCTTCTCCCCATTCCTATGATGTTGTGCTCTACGTAACAAGATAGGATGAAAGTAAAGTTCTTAATGGTTGCCAAAGGCATATACCTTTGCGAGATATGGTTACGAATATCTCTTGAGGCACCACCTATGTGGGGATTGTTGTGAGGCCGCAACTTTGGGATCCGGGCTGAACCCAAAATAACTCTCATGAAAAATCAAGGAATGCGCATGGCCATTAACGCGCCCACCGCCATAACCTAAGAACAATCAATCTTTTGTGTACTTATCTAAATTTATCGGTCAAAGTTTATAATTCAAAGCCTCTGACATATTATATTCTTCGGTAGAGGAAATAAGTACTAAGTATAGGTTCAAGGTAACCACTCCACCTATACCCATTACATTAGATACAACTTGATGAAGCAAATTTGTATTTGATTTTATTAATTATTACTAAAATCATAACTTATGAAGTTCGCTTTTGGTTTTTCGCTTTTGTGGGGGATTGTTAGAAATTATGTAAATAAAACATTTATTTTATAATGTTTTATTGTAGCCTTTAAGGTGTTTGGTGTATGCTATTCATACTTGATGAAAAGCTCCAAAACCAAATTGGAGGGAATCCAAATTATTGGAGGGAACCTTTCATATATGAAAGGATGAACCCATTATTCCCACCATGCTCTTATGTTTTCTAGTTTGCAAGTATATATATGTATTCACTCTTTCTTACCTGTTCAAAAGAACATAAGGAGAAACTATGAGCCACGCGCGCGCGCGCGCACGCACCGCACCGGATCCGGATCCGGATTTGGATTTGGGGAATAATTGAATTGAATTGTATTTTTGTTCAAAATAGTTTCAAAGCTATTATTCAAAGTTGCGTCGAATTGATGTGGGAGTTGCGTCGATAAGAATTCGAAGCAACTTTCTTGCGTCGATAAGTTGTCGACGCATGCATCGACAAGTTCTCCATCATTTCAGTCTGTGTCGATAAGAACTCGACGTTGCGTCAAGTTCCTCCGTTCAATTTCAACGTTACGTCGATATGTACTCGACGTAACCTTTACTGTTCGCGTTTTATCTTGCAATTATTACGCGTGTTTACTAACCGCTCATATATGCGTGTTTCTTGCCTTTATTTACGTTGGAAATATGCATCGTTTCACTTCCCGATTATGTGCCTTCCAATTATAACCGTTAATATTTATTATGGTTTTAATATTGCCGTTTTGAGATCCTTTTTTCCGGTGATTTTACTGCCTTCGTTTTATATATAATCGTTCTTCTCAGAAGGACAATGGCTCTGCTGCTTTCTCTGTTTTGTGACGTTCTTCTACGCGTTCTCTTTTCTTTACATTTGCTTCATCAAGTGGGAGTTCGGGTGCTCTGTGCTTCTTCGGTGTCCGCGCACATCAGAGCTTTCGGAATCTAGCCGGGTGTTGTACCTTGGAGAAGTGAGCATCGGTGAAAGCCCTGCCGGAGGGTGGTGCAACTTCTTTAGGGCAGTGATCACACGCCTTACCCAGGCTCGATTTTAAACTATAGATTACTCTCTTATTTATTTCTCACCCCTTCATGCAATCTTATTAATATTACAATATTGCTTCTCTGAAAAAGTTTTTTTACCAAAAAATTATATTATTTTGAATGTCAATATAGGAATATAGAATAATATTCGAACAACCGCCAGTGGTACCCCTATCGCGCGGCATTAGCTATCAGCTACAAGTTTCTAACAAATCCTTACCTTTGGGAAATGAGGTGTTACAGAACGGCTGGGAGGAATGAGGTTGTTACATAGTTATGGTCAGCTCATTGTTGACCCTCGTGTACCCTTCTTATTGATTTGGTTGTATGACAAGGTTCCAATGCAATAGCGCGCTTGCTGGCTATAAAGTCAAGCCTCATGAAGTATTTTTCCTCTTCTCTTTGTTTTTTTACTTATTTTGTCGGCCTGCGAGCCGAGGTAGCTTATGAAGTTTTCGTATGATTTGGATGATATGTTTTATAAGGACATAAGGCCAAAGACATTTGATTACTTGATATATTAAATGTTGACACTCTGTTTGAGTTTTGTTTTCGTTGTACTAATGCTTTGGTTATTGAGTTTACTTTCATACCACATTTTAATACTTAAGTTGTGATGAGTGTATGATGTAGGGCCTGGCCGACCCATATTATATGTTCATTATGATGGAGGCGTTACATCTTCCTCTACTGTTGCTTCTCCCTTTATCACTGGAAATATATAAACCATCAATGTCTTTAAGTTGAGGGCGTGTTGATATGTCTGTCAAACTAGAGCTTTGATTTAGTCATTACAGAACATCGACATAGGGATGCTTGATCAAAGGCTATTTTTTCTTCCAATAATGCCTTCCACCATCAAATTTTGTGATTTCTTATCTGTGCTAGCCACAAGATTACCAAAAGATCCGCCAATTTGGTTACCCATTTCATTTTTTGTCATAAATTTAGGGACAATGGCTCCAATTTGTGTGGGAGGAGTGGCAACACCAAATTAAGTTCATAATTTTGGAACATATATGATATAGATTTTTGCGGTTTTGAAATTTTAGTGAAGGGTTGAGATTTTTTTTCCAAAACTATATCCGATAAAGGCAAGTGTACCTTATCGTCTATAGTATAGGATATTAAGAAATACCAAGGTCGTATTCCACGGGGCGCGTTGATTACTTCTACTTTGAGGAAAGTCACTATTATCTTATCTAATGATATTTTGGGGTTTTGGTTCTTAGCTAAAAAAAAGAGAAATTGCAAGCTAAATTAAGGGTTTAGATGATGATAAAAGAGGCTAGTACTCAATCAAAAGTCACCTTGGAGTGAGAAAAGACAAGTAAAAAGAAATTAAATCTAATTCCGTTTAAATTGAACTACTTGACCGTGGAGGTTCCCGAAGCTCGAACATGCCTCTCTCGAGGTTAATGCCCAACTAAGATTAGGAAAAATCAACCGGACTCTCGTCCTATAATCGATTACCTAAAACTTGCTTTACGAGGTGAACCCCACTATTGGATTTGACTCCAATCCGGGAGATTTACGTCATCCTCTCTCGAGGGGTGCGTGCAACTCTCTTTACCCTTGAGTGATCGATTCATACTTTGAGCCTCTCGGCTAACTAAATATGAAAACTTAAGCGAAAACCATATATCGAAAGTATGGCCTCACTAATTAAAAATCAAGGATAATTCAAGTGTTTATAAAAACGGAAAAAGAAAACTTTAGAAAATCATAACTTGTCTAACTCATCCTCGGATCATTTTGATCGAGTACTAATGAGGATTAGTTAATCATGGTGGAGGGGGAAGAGGAAGAAAAAAAAAATGCATATTAAGAAATTTTAGCTAAGGAGGAGACAAAATAAAGAGAACAAACTATTTTTTATTTAAATGAAAAACTATTACAAGACTTAAGAAAGGAAATTGCAAGCTAGGAAAAATAAGATTACAAGCTTAAACTAGACTATTGCACTAAAGGAAAGCTAATACATTGCATTAGAAAAGGAAGAGAGCATGAAAATAAAGAGACATGAACATAAACATGAAAAAGGAAAACTACTCAAGATTGGCTCCAGCAGCACCTTCCCCACTCCAAAATTCTGAACCCTGGACTCAAGGAGAGCCTCTGAATTTATAGGCAAAATTTTCAAGTTACACGCCCTCGGTCACGGGCGTGTCCAAGGGCGTGTAATCACTGTAACATTGGATCCGGCAGCGGCGTGGGCTTGGCGTGACGGCGGGAGAAAATCGGACATGTCACGGGCGTGACATATGGGTCACGGGCGTGACTTAGGACGGCTTCATTTAATGCGGCATGGGCTAGGCAGACCGCGCGGCGGCGTGCTTGGATCACGCGGGAAGGTCACGGGCGTGACTTTGGTTCACGGGCGTGACTTTGGGTCACGGGCGTGACTTTGGTTGACTTCTCAACGGCAACTTCTTGTCTCGACGGCAGCTCCACGCGGCAGATTCTAATATTACACGCCCATGGTCACGGGCGTGACTTTGGGTCACGGGCGTGACCTGGGGCGTGACTGGGTGTGGACTAGCTCAACAGCACGGCATCGACCTGGACTGGTCTACAAGTTACACGCCCTTGGTCACGGGCGTGACCGAGGGCGTGTAATGCAATATTTTCCCAATTTGTCCAAAAATCTGCAAATATTAAAATTAGGCTAAGTTAGAATCAAAATTACAAAAAGAACTACTTATAACCTAAATTTGACATAAAATAGAGAATTCATATTAAATATTTACAAGATTTTCTATTAAAAAGTTATAAAAATACTACTTATCAATATACAATTTTTGTTTTGCGCATTTTGCTTGAAGAGGATCTGAGATACGACGTTTGCCATGAAATTTTTTTCTGATCGACTGTCGAAGAACTGCTCCTTACGAGTAGAACTTTGCTTCTCACTGTGGTTCAACATCTCATTTTTTGTTGAATTACCTACTTCAATCTACATTAACATCATCTTTATGAATTTATAAAATATTTGCATTGGTCTGCACATAACAAATATGTTTGCAAATGATAATTTTTCATTTGTTCTTGTTTGCATATAGCAATGGTTAGTATATAATCAAACCGGAATTGCATATAAGCCCAAAATTAAGCTCCATATATGAGACTATATAAGTTAAAAATGAAGTTCTATTTTAACTACTTAAGGTCTATTTGGGTGGGTGGTTGTTGGAACCGAGAACTCGATTCATAGAGTTCAGACCCCAAGAAGGTTGTTGCTCGCCCTTACTTTTAATGAGCGAGGACTAACGATTGGGAACTCGGAATCGAGGGCACTTGCAAGGCAACCTTATCCTCCAAACAGACCCCTGAGCCGCAGCGAGGAGGTCCCGCCACAAACCCGAAAGATCTAAAAATCTTTCCCTCCCCAACCAAGACTGAGCTCAGCGCCTCAGAAAACCAGAGAGCAGGAAAGAAGAAGCTCTCTCTAGAAATCAGAAATTGGATCCCCTTCTAAGGGTGCATATGAGGGTCTATTTATAGGATTCTAAAAATGGCATGCGGATAATGGTCTCCGCCTTTTGGTTTCTCCTAACCGCAACCCAAAATGGTGTGCAGATAGCAAAAACCTGCTATTTAAAAATTACTAGAGGCAGACCACAAAAATAATTGGCGAGTGCTTCCCCTTGTGCACTCTCCTAGGGAGTCGAATGCTCTTACCGAGTTGACACTCGTACTCGCTCGTTCTTACTGTCAGGGGATAAATATTCTCATAATAGTGCATGGTTCATGCCTCCTTTCCTAGGACCGGCGATCAACTTATGAGTCACGGGACTCGCCCCTTGGTCCAAGAACCCGAGTGAGTGATGTATTTTGCAGGGAGCTACACTCTCTCTAACTCAGGTGCACTCGTCGTGGTTCGACTCGCCAAATACAAGGTTGTACACAATCCTCGCTCTTTGCGAGCTCACCCTAGGCTTGGAAAGACCGTCCAACCATGTTTTTGGCGAGTCTGAGCACGCTCGAAGAAACTTTTGATGGCCCCCACCAATAGGCTATAAATTGCCTGGGATGGAACCAGACCCTTTCCCCAGAGTTTCCCTTTCTATTCTTCTTCCGTCCTGCCGGTAACCTTTCGCGAGTCACCGTCCATGGCCTCGCCTACAGACCTTCTGACCCTCCTCGCTGCCCAAAGGGAGAAATTCCGTGGAGGCGCGGCTAAGCTGATGGCTCTAGTCAAGGAGAATTCGCCCCGCTCCAAAAAACATGGTGGGTGAGTACCAAGAAACATCGCCCCGGGCTGATAGAGGCCACAGTTCCCTCGCTCGAGACCCGGATTCCATCCCCGCTCGGCAGGGGCCAAGATGTCGCCCATCAAGTTCTTAGTCGTCTTATGACAGGTCTGAATTCCCATATCTCCGGCGAGTTCAGTTGGTCAAGTGGGCTTTCCCCGTCGCCCCTCAGCCGGATTCACGAGATCCTTTGTCAGCCCGCCAGCATGGCCGAGTTGACCGATCGCGTGGCCACTCTCTTCGAGAGGCATGAGCGCCTCATGGTCGCCATAAACAAGGATCGGCTCGCGTAGGAATCTGACTCGTTCCCTCACATTATAGGCCGGGGGGAGTGAATCCACAGAGTCGAAAGATGTGTGACCCAGCTTTCCAAGGAGTTACAAAGCTGCGGGAGCAACATGACGGAGTTGGAGGAGAACACGGTGCGGGTGGAGAAGATGATCCTGGCGGCCCATCATGAGCTCGCGCGAGTGCGCCAGTGTGCTCGTACGATGCGAGGCCATAAGCCTCGCACACGAGGTCGCGGGCAATGGACGTGGCTTCCCCTCTGAATATTTTCCCTCTCTTCCCCCTCCTTTTTTCGTTGCACTCACATGTACTCTATCGAAGAATAATAAGAATTGTATTCACCAGTTTTATTGTATATTAATCATTCCGCTCGCGTCTGCTGGATGACTCGTTTAAGACTCCCAGCACTCGCCGATTTAGTAGTGCGTTCCTGCATACTCCTCGATCTGGTCCACTCGCTGTGTGAACCCGGTATCGCGATCGCGCGAGTGAATCATTGTGCCACTTATGATGGGACGTGGGTGGGGCCCACTTAGGAAGAGCAGCTCCATTTTTCCCAATGCATTTTAATACCCCCACCCACCCACCGCCTTAATTTCTCTGACCGTCGTCTTCCTCCTCTTCGTCGCACTCGCCTCCTCAACTTGCCTCTCTGAAACCATGCCGAGGAAGTCTGGCAAGTCAGATGATGGTCGGTCTAACTGCGAGAAGAACTTTCGGGCCCACATCTTCTCGGATGGCAAGGTGACAAGGGTGGAGCTCACGGATTTCCAGGTTGCTTACCCGGTGTCAGGGTTTGACATTCGCGACCCGAAGGAGGGCGAATGCGTCAACACCTTCAACGCCGATGAACTTCCTTTCCCACTCGCTCATTTAAATAAAGGGCTTCACCTACCTCTCTGGCCTGAGGTGAGACAGTTTTTTAAATATTTTGGGGTCGTCCCTGAACAAGTGAATTCGAACGTGATTGTGATGTTGGTCACATTCGCATGTTACTTTCGCGAGGAGCGAATAGAATTTGACCTCACTGTTTTCCGGAAGCTATTCGTCTTCCGAGCAACCGAAGATGGGGTGACCTTCTTGACAGGCTCGTGCATATGGGTGCTCGAGACATCCAACAAGATTCACCACTGGACGAACAAATTTGTCTTCGTCAAGGGTGAACTCGGTAATATCCCCTATTCGCCGATTCAGAAGAGCGAGAAGATCTACAAGGCTTTGGCGTTGAACGGCGAGGTGGCCCTCCTTCATGCGTTCTTCTAAATAAGAGAGCAGACTGTACTGACCCACCCTCCTCACGCTCCCAGGGGCGAGCCGAGTGCCCTGGCTAGGAGGCGGATGTTGATCCTGCGCTGAAGCTGCCTCCTGCGAGTACGCCTACGCGGAAGTAGGGGACCATCGACATTGAATCCTCTGAGCATCTGGCTTCTCTTAAGAGGACCATGCCCTTACGGGAGAATGGTAAGAGAGTCAAGTCGGGGCCTCCGAGAGCTCCCGCAAAGCATCCCTACCATGACATGGGGTTGAAGGCGATGGACCTCTCGGGCAACCCTGTTTTGCACTGGGGGTCCTCGGCGAGCCGAGTCTGTTGGATCTTACGGTGCCCTTAGAGGGGGGGTGAATAAGGGAATAAAAATTCTTTTTATAATTTTAAGAAAATTACTAAATTGTTTTATAATATGCGAAGGTAAAATAACAATTTAGCTAAATGAATAGAAAATTATGAATTTGCAATTTTAGAAATAAGTACTAAATTGTTTTATGATGAAAGAGATTGAAATAAACAATTTAGATTTAGAATTGAAAACTTAGAAGACAATATAATAGAGATTACGCCAAGTGATAGAAATCAAGTAAACACAAAAGAGACATGATTATATTATATGACAAAGTGTTTACATAAATTTGATTTCTATATCGCTAGAAATCGGAGGCGTACAAATGTAAATTTCTTTTTGTTTACCAATCCTTCTCCCAAGGATCGGAAGGCTATCACTTGTCTCTCCCTAGACCAAGCCCAAGCCTATCCTCTAGATCTTCCCAAAATCTAGACGTAGCACACAAGGCCACGATTTCCCACTAAGCCACGCAAGGACTTGGACGCTCCGCACAAGGAAGCGATTTTCCCCTAAGCCACGCAAGGACTTAGACGCTCCGCACAAGGAAGCGATTTTCCCTACCAATACAAAGTAAAATGTATATAAATGAAAATACAAGATAAAATAAGAACTCCCTAGAAATTCAGATCTCTGAAAGGAAGGTTGAAGCCTCGAGATGATAGTTGATGTAGAAGCGCGTCCGATCTCGTCTTCAATTTCAAACCTTCTCAGCAAAAATGGGAGTTCTTGAGGTTCTGGAGCTCTCTGGTTCGTATACACTCAGGAAGGGACTTGAAATTCTCAATACATCGAATGCACGAACACAAGGAGTTAATTTATAGAAAATCGCTGTCGCCTGGGCGACATCGACTGTCGGAATTTTCCGACAGCGCTAAACTGCCGCTGGAGTGCCGTCGTGCGGGTAGTTGCTGTAACCGTCGAGCTGTCTCCTGGGTGACATCGATGTCGGAATTCCGACAGCGCAAAACTGCCGGTCGTCGTGCTGTCGTGGGCAGTTGTTGTAACCTCCAAGCTGTCGCCTGGGCGACATCGCTGTCGGATTTCCGACAGCTCAAAACTTCTCTGCTGTCGCCTGGGCGACATCAGCTGTCGGAATTTTCCGACAGTGAAAATTTCATACACTCAAATTGAGCTCCAGCAGAATTGTGAACATCTCATACCTGTTACCTGCACACCATAAATAAAAATAGAATCAAATACATTCGGGATTTGTTATTCTCAAACCGGACGAGTGCAGAACGCATGCTCCAACAATCTCCCCCTTTTGATAATAACAAATCCTTATACTAATAAATCGAATAAATCCTATATAGATAGTGACAAGTACATTATGTATGCACAAGTGTGAACTTATGATCTTCATGTTCTCCCCCTTAATATGATCTCCCCCTTAATATTAGCTCCTTCTAAAATTATTCTCCCCCGACTTATAAACTCCCCCTACATGAAAGCTCACTTAATTAATTAAGTAATTTAAGTGATTTAAGTGATTTCTTAGTATCTTCTCCCCCTTTGATATTATCAAAAGTAATGAATATAGGGATGAGTGTATATCTTTTAAGATAGGTAAGGAACCATTTATTGAAGGATTTTCATGATCGAGCATATGTTAATGTATGCACCTCCTATAAACAAATTTACCCATTTTTTTGTTTAATATCATTATAATGCACTCCCCCTAAATCTTAGATTTATGCAATTTAATCTCCCCTTTTGGTAGAATCAAAAGAGGGTTTAGGTGAGGGTAGTAAGGAGGCATTTCTTATAAATGATAAAGAGTTTAAGCATAGCATATATAAGAGATTTCAAATAAAAAGATAAGAGTTGTAGGCAAGCGGAAGATTATAATAAACATATTTTTGTAAGCATGAAAAGCATAAGTAAAAATATGAGTTTTAGTTCAAAATTGAAAGATGTTTAAACCTTGTTGAAATCTCAAATTTTTTTCATAAAAATACCAAGCATGAAATGAACATATCAAAGAGATATTATACTACAATGTTACTTAATTTAGAGTTCAAGAGATACCAAAACATTGTAGAGATCATGCTAGGTTATCTAGTGCATTTTTCTATAAAGAGTAGTATAGATAAAGCATTAGAATCCAATACTCATGAGAAGAAGTGTTATGAAAGATAATGATGTGCACATAAGTGTATTTTGGGCAATGTTAACAATTGATTTAAATCATCAAAATACAAGACATATGTAAAGTAAAGTGCACAATAAAACACAAGTAAATTACTTTCACACGCTTTTAATGCACATAATTTTTAACAAAGTGGTGTAATAAACAAAGTTTGCACAAGACACTTTACTATTCTTTCCAAGGTGCTCAACCTCACAATGCTTATGAAGACTTATCAGGAGGTTCAAGTAGTGCTTGGTGGAGGTATATTTGTCTACATATATAATTTTTGTTCACATTTGTGAGACAACATTCTCCGAATACACTTGTTTTGCAAACCAAAATTTTTAACTTAATCACTTTTCTAAATTTCATAAGTGCAATTCAAATGTAGTGTAGACAATAAACTTATGCAAGTTTTAATTCATTGTACAAATATAATACACAAGCAAGCATTTTTAGATTTAGACACACATGTTGATTACCAAAATAAGTGAGTGAAATATATCATTATCAATCATAAAACATTTACTCATACTTAGAGGCATGCTAAGCTTGTATCTACACATTTTTCAATACAATTGATGCACGTTAAATAGATATATCAAAGCATGATAAGCAAGACAATGTTCATAGTAATTTGAAGAAATAAGGTTTAACATTGTAAATAATTCTAAATAATAGAATTCATACATGTTTGATATTTGACAATAAAGATCATACAGTTTTTTTTATTTGTTTTATCATTTTTTTAAATCAAATAAAAACAGAAAATCACAAAAACATATTTTTGTAATTTTTGAATTTTGAATTTTTGTAGTAAATTTTTCATAATATGAAAAAAAAAACATATTCTTGTATAATTTTTTTTTGAATTTTGAACTTTTGTAGTTTATTTTTCATAATATAAATAAAATGAAAATAAAATAAACAGAAACACAAAATTAGATTTGTACACATAAACTAACATATTTTTGTGGATTTTTAGAAATTTTAAATTTCTGATTATTGATATTGATTAAGTGTCCTTAAAGTAGTTCCATGCTGAAATTTCAGAATTTTTGGAGATCTCTAGGTGGATCAAATTTGCATGAAACTTTGGCTTTTCAAATTCTTGTGTTTTACAAAATCATTTAAACATGAAGATATAAACTATGAAGACACAAGAGGACATTTTTTATTAAACAACGCAAAATATGCATGATTTAAGTGATAAGTAAATAAAATGATCATGCAAAGAGTAATATAAGTACGTCCTAAGATTAAAGATTACCCCGACTAAATATCTACACCCTAGCCTCGTACTAAGTGACGGATGGGCATGAGGAGCTGCACGCATGCCGTAGGTTGGGGTGTTAGTCCCATATGCACACACTAGAGAACACTCAACCTAGCACTCTTTCCCCCCAGTGCCTCGCAAGGCCCCACTGGAACCCTCCCCGGTTAAGGACAAGACATGTCTTATAAGTTAGGTCTCTAATGCATACAACCCTACGCCCCCGCTATTGTGAGATATGAAGTCATAGGTGAAATAATCTTTTGGAAAACCTATGCTTTTAAATCTAAGGGTTGATACATAAACTATGGGTTTTGTTTAATGTGATGAGTTATATAAAGCCGCATAGTTTATCTACTTTTATGAGATGATGATATGAGATAACTAGCACAATTACTAATATTCAATAAGTGATAAAGCTAGTATGATGAGTTTTGGGTTTAAAGTCATGTCATAAGATTAATATTAATATTGCATGTATTCCAAAATAGAATTTCAAATTATAGATCTAGAATGGAGTGATGATTTAGTTTGATTTATACTTTCATTACAAGTTGATTCTAGAGTCTACAAATATGAGAGATACATGCAATCACTAGCAAAGCAGATCAATACATCAAATAATGTAAAGAAAACATTATTCATAATTTTTATCATAAGATTCATAATTCCTATTATCGATTTGAGATATGTCTTGATAGAACATGAATTATGATTTATGATTAAAGAGAATTTTTGCATAGAATATATGTTAGATCATCATGATGTGTGTAAATTCTAATTATTCTAGACTTATGACAATATGAATTGGTGATTTTCGTTTGAATGAGCACGTTTGAATTGTAAGTCTAGAAAATGATGATCAAGCTATCATATCAAAGACAAAGATCACAAATATATAGTTTTGAAATAAAATGCCATTCAATAATTGAATTTATTGATCTTTGGTTTTGCATGATAATATATGATTCATGAAATAATATTCATAAATATTCTAATGATTAATTCATAAACTATGTGTTTGTTGGAATTTTAGTATTCTATATAATTTCAAATCACATAGTTATCATGATATTTTAATAACATTGTAAATGTTATACCTAGCATATAAATTTAAGCACAAATTAAGAAGTGATGCTAGAATGATACATTTGAATGCAATGTAATTACATAGAATTAATGGAGATAATGTTGCATGTAATATGAGATGTTTACAAATTAATTTTCTTTAGACCTATAATGAAATGATTAAACTTTTGATTTGATCTTAATGATATAAGATGATTCTAAGGTCTAAATTACATGCAAACAATGGTGACACACATCACACATACTATCTAAATTAATATATGAAACAATTATACATAGGATATCATGTGATGAAAAAAAATCCTTAAACACAGAAATTTCCGAATCAAGCGAACTAAGATAGCATTTAAAAACGGAGTTGAAATTGGGCAAATTGACAGCACCAAACAAACTTAAATGGTCAAGTTTAGTTTGCCGATAGATGGAGATTTCTGTGCTCTTTCTGAAAAGATATTAAACGCGAAAAATGGACGAGTGGATCAAAAGATATGGCTATTTGAAGTTTTGATCAAAAAAACTTACTTTTTGAAAGATTAAGCATGCGTTTAGATGAATTTTTGTTTTCGATTTTATTTGATAATATTTTCCATAATAAGGGCTATCAAATGCAGCAAATAACATAGAAAGTAATCAAACTGTTGCGCATTTTAATTTTTAGCTTAAGCCCTTTTAATAAACCAATTAAATCCATTTTTAAAATTAATTTCATTAGTCTTGAAAAATAGTTTCAATATTCTAATTATAATGTTAATTCAAGACATTGATGGGTAAAGGATTTAAAAGGATATATATAACAAAAAAATGAGAGGTAGGTCTCTTTTAAAAATCATATGACTTAATGTTCAATTTTAATTCAATTTGATTTGATAAACATTAGGCTTAATATATGAAATTCATATTTCATGATATATAAAGAGATCATAGCATGTTTGTTTAAAAAATATAAAATAAACAAAAGAAAAGAGACAAAAAGCATATCATGAAGTAGAGTAGTGATATTACATTTTTATTTGTTTCTACTTCATGCAAATGATAGGATACTAATGAATAAGAGATTTAGGTATCCAAAGTTGACCATGTGGGATGGTTCCTTTGGGTACCCAAATACATCGTGATGGCTTTTGAGAAGATAATGATGAATGAGCCCTTTTAATTAATGTTGATGTATCATTTTTCTTTAAGGGACTCCATTCATACTTTGGTTGTTTTTCTTTTAAATTCATATTATGATTATTTGACATCTTTTTGGAATGATAGTTGTTTGAAAAATAATTCATTTGAGATTTATGTTTATTCAAATTATTTTTCAAAATAGATTGATGTTGATAATCATAATGATTTTCATTATATGGATTCTTTGAAATTTTATAAGAGTGATTGTCTTTCTTTAGAAGTGATTGTTGAAAGAGTGGGTTACAATATGTTTTAAAAAATTGATTATCATTTTGATGATTTTCATTTCCACTCTTTCTTTTAGACATACTCTTATAATATGAAGGATAATATTTTATATTTTGGTTTTCATGAAAAGGAATTTTTAAATTTGAGTCATGATTGAAAATATATTGAGACTTATAATAGTGACTCTTAAGAATTTTATGAGGATCATAATTCTTTTTGAAACCAAACTCCTTTTGATTTAATGTGTGAAAATGATCCTTTTTCGAAATGATTTTGTAAGTTAATTTATCCTTGTTATTCAAAATCTTATCATGAGATTCATTAGATGACATTTGAAATTTTTCAACAAAAGATTTTAATTGTATTAACTTACAAGATAAAACATCATTTTCAATTAACAATTTTTCATTATGCCTTTTAGAAATTAAGAGCCCTTTTTCAATTTCTTTGAATTTTTCTTTTAATAAATTGCAATTAAGACAAGGAATAGGAATTTCAACTAAAGAGCATGAAAGAGAATTTAACACATCAATATTTGATTCTACGTTATCGTTTGCTTTTAAAGATTTATTTTCTAAACGTAATTTGGAATTAGCAATTTTTAATTTTAAAATTTTACGTTTAGCAATTTTAAGCATACGAGATGTAGAAATAAAATTCGTTACAAAAAGAGAAGTTTTTGATTTTCTTACCTTGCAATTGTTTCCGTCTTCTCTTTTGCTTGATGTGTGGCCAACAAATGAGTCCAATATTGTGATGTTGTATTCTTCTTCCTCCAAGCATAAGTCCTCATCGATTTCTTCTCTTGGATCCATAAGAAATTCCTCGTTGATTTCTCTCTTAGATTTATCATCCTCCAAGAACGAGTCCTTGTCGATTTCTTCTCTTGGATCCATAATGAATTCCTCTTGTTCATCATCTGTAGAAGGAAGACTATAAGTATTCTCAAGAAATTTCCAAACTTCATAAGCAGTAGGAAGTGTATAAATAAGTTTGAAAATATTTTGATCTAATGCACAATATAGACTATTCATAGATTTGGCATTTAAAAACATTTCATTTTTATTTAAAATACTTGGGGGCATTTTAATTGTAATATTCCATACTTCCATATCCAAAGATTTAAGAAATTTTTCCATTAGAAATTTCCACCCATTATAATTTTTCCCTTCAAATAAAGGTGGTGCTAAAGATTTTTCATTCATAAGAAAATTTCCCCTATTAGTAGAAGCGAGATCATGAGACGCCATTATTCCTGGTTTTTAAACCGTTTGGAATAACCTGCCTCTGATACCACTTGTTGGATCTTACGGCGCCCTTAGAGGGGGGGGTGAATAAGGGAATAAAAATTCTTTTTATAATTTTAAGAAAATTACTAAATTGTTTTATAATATGCGAAGGTAAAATAACAATTTAGCTAAATGAATAGAAAATTATGAATTTGCAATTTTAGAAATAACTACTAAATTGTTTTATGATGAAAGAGATTGAAATAAACAATTTATATTTAGAATTGAAAACTTAGAACACAATATAATAGAGATTACGCCAAGTGATAGAAATCAAGTAAACACAAAAGAGACATGATTATATTATATGACAAAGTGTTTACCTAAATTTGATTTCTATATCGCTAGAAATCGGAGGCGTATAAATGTAAATTTCTTTTGGTTTACCAATCCTTCTCCCAAGGATCGGAAGGCTATCACTTGTCTCTCCCTAGACCAAGCCCAAGCCTATCCTCTAGATCTTCCCAAGATCTAGACGTAGCACACAAGGCCACAATTTCCCACCAAGCCACGCAAGGACTTGGACGCTCCGCACAAGGAAGCGATTTTCCCCTAAGCCACGCAAGGACTTAGACGCTCCGCACAAGGAAGCGATTTTCCCTACCAATACAAAGTAAAATGTATATAAATGAAAATACAAGATTAAATAAGAACTCCCTAGAAATTCAGATCTCTGAAAGGAAGGTTGAAGCCTCGAGATGATAGTTGATGTAGAAGCGCGTCCGATCTCGTCTTCAATTTCAAACCTTCTCAGCAAAAATGGGAGTTCTTGAGGTTCTGGAGCTCTCTGGTTCGTATACACTCAGGAAGGGACTTGAAATTCTCAATACATCGAATGCACGAACACAAGGAGTTAATTTATAGAAAATCGATGTCGCCTGGGCGACATCGACTGTCGGAATTTTCTGACAGCTCTAAACTGCCGCTGGAGTGCCGTCGTGCGGGTAGTTGCTGTAACCGCCGAGCTGTCGCCTGGGCGACATCGATGTCGGAATTCCGACAGCGCAAAACTGCCGGTCGTGGTGCTGTCGTGGGCAGTTGTTGTAACCTCCGAGCTGTCGCCTGGGCGACATCGCTGTCGGATTTCCGACAGCTCAAAACTGCCTTTCGTCGTGCTGCCGTGGGGGGAAGTAGTTGTAACTTCTCTGCTGTCGCCTGGGCGACATCAGCTGTCGGAATTTTCCGACAGTGAAAATTTCATACACTCAAATTGAGCTCCAGCAGAATTGTGAACATCTCATACCTGTTACCTGCACACCATAAATAAAAATAGAATCAAATACATTCGGGATTTGTTATTCTCAAACCGGACGAGTGCAGAACGCATGCTCCAACAGAGTCTCCCTCTCCACCCTCCAACCCTCTTGGGTGGAGGGCGAGGAGACCAGCGCGCGAGCCTTAGCTTGATATACAGGCCCTATGGCCGAATGGACGTCGCAGTCTACCGGGGCCTTCCCCTTCAAAACCTTGCCCAACAGAGCGTCGCAGCGTCACTTCACGCCCTTGAGCTTTCACATGCGGCAGCGAGGAAGAGTCTCGTCTTCAGCCAACACCATGCAAAATGCGGCGAGAAGCTCGAGAAGGCCTACAAGAGGGCCATAGATGGTGAGGATTGCCTCTAGGCTGCCGAGTTCACTTCAGAAAGGTCCATCCGAAAACTGGCATGCTTTCCTTCACACTTTCCTTTCTTGCCGACCTCGCCTGCTAGTTTTCCTGACCTCACGTCTTTCTTTTTCAGGTGTCCGAGAACCTTGAGCAGCTAACCAGTAGGATTACGGAGCTGATGCTGGATAACGCCCATTTGAAGGCACGGCTCGACTCGTCTAGCGAGCGAGAGCAGGTGACTGGGCAAGGTTAGTCATCTTCCACCGGTGCGAAGACCCTGCATGTTATGCCTCGCAAGATGGAAAGAATCCGTCGGGACTTGGTCGCGGCAACGGCGGAGTTCGTGGTGGATTTCCTCCGTGAGGCGAATGCTCTCACCGAGACATGGGCCACCGTCAGAGTCGACTCCATCATCCCTGGCTTCTTCCTTCCAGCTTCGGGCTCATCTTCGAGTGGGGAGGGCTACTCGCCTTCCCGGGGCAGCGAGGAGGGAGAGACTTCACAGAGACCGTATTGATCCATGAAATGATATTTTTGAAATTTCTGCTATATTTATATTTTCTTTTTCCTATATTCTCGCCTCGCTAGGCTTTAGGATGTGATACAAAAATGCGCTCGCTCCGGCCGCTCGCCGAGACATGCCAGGAATATTTAGACCCTAAGTAAAAAAAATTGAACATGTTATTCAGCTTCGGCCTTTTCGCCGGAAAACATGAGGAAGACACAAATAGAGGCAACGAGCACTTGCTCAACTTGGCCACTCGCCGAGGAGATATGGTGCCCAAATCATAATTTAAATTATAAGTAAAAATAAAGGACGCTTCCTTGCCTCGGCCTCTCGCCGAGAAACGATAGGGAAACGTAGGTCATGCATGACTACTGTGACCACTCGCTTGCCTTGGCCACTCGCCAAGGAGCTATGGTGCCTAAATCATCATTCAAATCATAAGTAAAAATAAAGGACGCTTCCTCACCTCGGCCGCTCATCGAGAGACAATAGGGAAACGTAGGTCATGCATGACTGCTGCGAGCACTCGCTTGCCTTGGCCACTCCCAAGGAGCTATGGTGCCTAAATCATCATTCAAATCATAAGTAAAAACAAAAGATGCTTCCTCGCCTCGGTCGCTCGCCTAAAAATGATAGGGAAATGTGGGTCATGCATGACTGCTGCGAGAACTCGCTTGCCTTGGCTACTCGCCAAGGAGCAATGGTGCCTAAATCATCATTCAAATCATAAGTAAAAGAATGACTCTTCCTTGTCTCGGCCGATCGCCGAGAAACGATAGAGAAACTTAGGTCATGCCTGACTGCTGCGAGCACTCGCTTGCCTTGGCCGCTCGCCAAGGAGATATGGTGCCTAAATCATCATTCAAATCATAAGTAAAAATAAAGGACGCTTCCTTACCTCGGCCGCTCGCCGTGAAATGATAGGGAAACGTAGGTCATGCATGACTGATGTGAGTACTCGCTTGCATTGGCCACTCGCCAAGGAGCTATGGTTCCTAAATCATCATTCAAATCATAAGTAAAAAATAAAGGACAATTCCTCGCCTCGGCCGCTCGCCGAGAAACGATAGGCAAACGTGGGTCATGCATGACTGCTGCGAGTACTTGCTTGCCTTGGCCACTCGCCAAGGAGCTAAGGTGCCTAAATCATCGTTCAAGTCATAAGTAAAAATAAAGGATGCTTTCTCGCCTCGGCTGGTCTCCGAGAAACGATAGGGAAATTTAGGTTATTCATGACTGTTGCGAGCACTCACTTGCCTTGGCCACTTGCCAAGGAGCTATGGTGCCTAAATTATCATTCAAATCATATGTAAAATCAAAGGATGCTTCCTCTCCTCCCAAGCGAGTGCTCCGGCCCTGTTGGCCTTTGTCCCTTGTGAATACATGCTCTGCCTCCCGAGTGAGTGCATCATCCCTGTCGGCATCAAGGAGTCCGGTCAGCGATCTATTCTCGGGGCCTTATCAAAAACATACTTTATGCCTCTCGAGTAAGTGCATCTGCCCTGCCGACATCAAGAAGCCCGATCAGCGGTCTCTTCTCGGGGTCTTATCAAAAACATAATTTCTGCCTCTCGAGTGAGTGCATCAGCCCTGCCGACATTAAGGAGCCCGATCAGCGGTCTCTTCTCGGGGCCTCATCAAAAACATACTTCCTACATCTCGAGTGAGTGCATCAGCCCTGCTGGCAGCAAGGAGCCCGACCAGCGGTCTCTTCTCTGGGACTTATCAAAAACATATTTTCTGCCTCTTGAGTGAGTGCATCAGCCCTGTCGGCATCATTGAGCCCAGTCAGCGGTCTCTTCTCGGGGCCTCATCAAAAATATAATTCCTGCCTCTCGAGTGAGTGCGTCAGCCCTGCCGGCATCATGGAGCCCAGTCAGCGGTCTCTTCTCGGGGCCTCATCAAAAACATACTTTCTGCCTCTTGAGTGAGTGCATCAGCCATGTCGGCATCAAGGAGACTGGTCAGCAGTCTCTTCTCGGGGCCGCCTCATCAAAAACATATTTCTTGCCTCTCAAGTGAGTGCATCAGCCCTACCGGCATCAATGAGCCCGGCTAGCGGTCTCTTCTCGGGGCCTTATCAAAAACATACTTTTTGCCTCTCGAGTGAGTGCATCAGCCCTGCCGGCATCAAGAAGCCCGGTCAGCGATCTCCTCTCTGGGCCTCATCAAAAACATACTTCCTACCTCTTGAGTGAGTGCATCAGCCCTGCCGACATTAAGGAGCCTGGTCAGCGGACTCTTCTTAGGGTCTCATCAAAAACATATTTTCTTCCTCTCGAGTGAGTGCATCAGCTCTGCCGGCATCAAGGATCCCGGTCGACAATCTCTTCTCGGGGCCTTATAAAAAAAATACTTCCTGCATCTTAAGTGAGCGCATCAGCCCTACCGGCATCAAGGAGCCCGGTCAGTGGTCTCTTCTCAGGGCCTCATCAAAAACATACTTTATGTCTCTCAAGTAAGTGCATCGGCCCTACTGGAATCAAGGAGCCCGGTTAGAGGTCTCTTCTCGGGGCCTTATCAAAAACATACTTTCTGCCTCTCGAGTGAGTGCATCAGCCCTCCCGGCATCAAGGAGCATGATCAGCGATCTCTTCTCGGGGCCTTATCAAAGACATACATCCCACCTGGGGTCACCTGGCTCGCCGGCCTATGAGAGCCCATGTGACGGCTCCTCTCTCGGGGGAGGTAGAAAACATAAAAATCATATTTTCTAAGGGTCCTAGGCGTAAGTCCAAAACATAAGTGCAAAAAGCTATCCAATAGGATGCTCGAAATTTATTATGGATAAAAATGTTTGAGGTCATCGCCACTCCAAGTATTACCAAGGGGTGTCCCCTCGGCGTTTTGAAGATGGTACCCCCTGACTTCAGGTCTTCCAAGATTACATAAGGTCCTTCCCAATTGGGATGGAGCATTCCTATATTTGATGATCTTCCCGCGGCGTCGACCTTCTTTAGGACTGGATCTCCCGGGGTGAATTGCTTAACTCTAATGTTTTTATCAAAGTACATGGCCATTCGGCACTTCACTTCCACTTGCTGAATCATTGTCAGGACACGGAGTTCCTCAACCATGTCCAGGGAGAGCCATTGTGTTTCCTCATTGTCTATCCTCCACTCCTCATCCTCTTCCTCTACAGCTGCAACTCTGGGGTCTTGACCTCGAACTCCACCGATATTACTGCCTTTGATCCATGAGAGAGCCTAAATAGGGTCTCTCTTGTTGTTGAGTTGGGCGTCGTTCTTAAGGCCAATAGGACCGAGGGGAGCTGTTCCACACAATTCCCCTTCAAATTTTTCACCTTCTTCTTTAATAAGTTGACTATAACTTTGTTCACTGCCTCTACCTGCCCGTTACTTAGGGGATGGTGAACTGAGGCGAAGCGGAGGTCTATACCCAACTGACCGCAGAAGCTGATGAGTTCCTCGCTAGCAAATTGTGGCCCATTGTCGGTCATTATGGTGAGGGGGAGCCCATACCTACAAATTATTTCCCCCCATATGAAGTCGCTTATTACCTGCGATGTGGTTTTTTCTAGAGCCTTGACCTCCATCCACTTTGAGAAATAGTCAATCATGACTAGGAGAAATCTTCTTTGCCCGCTAGCCTGTGGGAACAGGCCGACCGGATTCATTCCCCAGATGGCGAAAGGTCATGGTGTCTTGATGGTCCTGAGCCTTAGTGCAGGTTGAAGCTGAAGTTGCGCGAAGAGCTGGCACTTCTGGCACTTTTTTGCAAATTTTGTGGTATCCTTCTGGATGGTATGCCAGAAGTACCCCTGCCTCAGCACCCTCATTTCCAAAGTCTGGCTCCCTGAGTGACTGTCGCACTCCCCTGAGTGGATTTCTTCCAGGACCTTTGGGACTTCTTCTTCCGCCACGTATCTCACCAACAAACCGGTGAGGGGTTTTCGGTACATACTCCCTTCGCACATCAGGTAATAGGCTGACTTGTACCTGAATCACCTTTTATCCGGAATCCCCTCCGGAAACTTGCCTGAGGACAAAAAAGTGACAAGTGGATCCATCCATGAGGCCTTCTGATTGATCTCCATCAGTTCGCCTTCCTCAATGGATGGGCGGAACAACTCCGTCATTATCCCCCAACCCCCCCCCCCCCGACCCAGGGTCTGTATTTTGTTAGGGAGTTCGCCTGAGTGCTCTCCTCTCTTGGTACGTGCTGGATTAAGAAAGTGCGGAACTGGCTGACGAGACCCTTAACTTTCACCAAGTACCTTGGGAGGGTTGGTTCTCTAGTCTCGAACTCCCCCTGAACCTGGAAGGCCACCACCATCGAATCTGTGAATACTTTAACATCTCGGATCCCCAGCTCACATGTCAGGCGAAGGCCGGCCACCACTACTTCATACTCGGCTTGGTTGTTTGTAACAGGGAAACGGATATCAAGTGCCTGTTCGATTCTCGTCCCTTGCGGGCTTACCAGAACCATCCCCCTCCTAGGGAGTGTTTTCCTAATAACACGTCTGCAAATAACTCCCAAGTTGCCACCTCGGGGAGCTTTGAGTCTCCCGCTTCGATTGCGTACTCTGCCAGGAAATCTGCCACTACCTGCGCCTTCATGGACAGCCGTAGAGCAAAGGAAACATCGAACTCGCTGAGCTCCACTGCCCACTTCGCCAGCGTACCTGAGTGATCCACCCCTCCCATGATACTCTGAAGGGGGTGGTCGGTCACTACCATGACTGAATGTGCCTGGAAGTAGGGTCGGAGCTTCTTGGCCGAGATGATTATGGCAAACGCCAGCTTCTCCAAAATAGGGTATCTGAGCTCCACGTTCTTCAGGACTCTGCTAACATAATAGATTAGAAGCTACCTCTTTCCCTCTTATCGGACCAGGACCAAGCTCACTGACTCAGTGCCTACCCCTAGATAGAGGAACAGGTCTTCTTCTCTCGGCCCTTGCAGCAGCGGAGCCTGTGTCAACTTCCTCTTCATGGCTTGAAATGTCGTCTCGCACTCCTGTGACCATTCAAACATCTGATTCCCTTGTAGAGCATTGAAGAAAGATGAGCACTTCTCTCCGGGCCGGGAGAGGAACCTGCTCAACCCTGCCAGCTTCCTCGTTAGCCTTTGAACTTCTTTGGCATTCTTTGGCGATTCCAGGTCCAAGATGGCTTTGATCTTATCTAGATTAGGCTCGACCCCGACCGGGGTGAGCAGAAGGCCAAGGAACTTCCCCTTACTAACGCCTAAGACACATTTGGAAGGGTTAAGTCTCATCTTGTATCTATGGAATGTTGTAAAAGTCTCTGCTTGGGCTCGCAGGTGGGACTCCACGTCCTTACTCTTCACTATGAGATCATCCACATACACTTCCAGATTTCTCCCCCTCACACCAATCTTCCTCCTCTCCTCCTTCTCCTCTTCCTTCTCCCCTTCCTTCTCTCCCATCTCCTAGCAACAACTGCTCTCCCCCTGTAGGGGCCCTTCTCCTTTCCCTAACTTCCAAGAATTCGAGGCAGGTGGCTGCCGCGTGACCTTCCACTTGATGGAAGTCACAAAAAGGCAACACCCTCCTCTCCCGTCTTACTCCGCTACCGCTACAAACAACGTGATTCCTTCTCCCTCACTTTCCTTGACTAACCGTCATCCCATGCTGAGGCTGTGGCTGCACCGGCCTCGGGCTCGAACGCCATCTTGGAGGGTTGAAATGCCCTTTCCCTCCAGGGAAGTTTCCACCTCCCTGAAAATAACCCCTTCCATGGCCCTGAGGGGGCCCTCCTGCTGTCCTCCAAACCGGTCGATTGGCCGGTGGTTGGAATCTCCACCCTAGCTCTTACCCCCCCCCCCCCCCCTAGAGGTCCTTGGAAACCTTGCCTTCTTGGTTCCTCCCTTTTCTTCGGCTCCAACTACTTAACTTCTCCCGACTTCTCCCCGTCTTCCGTCCATTTGGTCAGCTTAGACACGAACTCCTGGTTCATCGTATCACTCTCGATCTCTCTCCCTGCTCGCTTCATCAACTCCTCGAAAGACAGAGGAGGGTCCTTGGACAACCCCATTCGGAATAACCCTAGCCTCAGCCCGATGGTAAGTACAAGCTACAAGGTGTGGTCGGGCACCTCATTGACGAGAAGGACCTCTTCTTGGAACCGATCCACATAACTTCCCAGCGGCTCCTCCACTCCTTGCTTGATCTCGAAAAGGGCCTATGCCCCTTTTCTCCTCTTATTCGATGTAGAGAACCTCAGCAGAAAGCTTCGCCTCAAATCTTCGAAGCTGTAGATGGACCCCGATGGGAGTTGATGAAACCAGTCCCTCGCCTTTCCCCTGAAGGAGAAGGTAAATAGTTTGCACTTGAAAGCGTCGGTCATCTGCCTGATGGACATGACATCCTCGAACCATTGGAGGTGCAGGAAGGGTCATCTTTTCTCGTGTAATGGGACATAGCTGGCTCCCTGAACCCTTCTGGAACTAGGGCAGACAGGATTAGCTCGCAGAAAGTGCTCCCCCTTCCTATCTGCGAGTTGGCAGCACTCGGTCGGCTTCCTCGCCAAGATGTTGAGGATTCGCCGGGCTAGGAAACAGCACCCGCACGTGAAGGGTTCGATCATCTTCCAACTGCACTTCCTTGTCGGGTCGCCCGGCTGGTGCCGCCCCGCCCAAAGTAGGCGAGGCGAGAACAGGCACTGATGGAGTCGAGCACTAGCCTGCGTGGGTGAGCGCGAGGCGCACGGTCTCCAGGATTGATTTCTTAAACTCGTCAAAATTGCACTTCCTTACGTAGTCGCCGGGAGGAGGGTGAGTTCCCCAGGTCTTCGCTTCCAGTCATAGCTCTCGCCTAGTATTTTCCGAGCGAGCTGCTGTCCACGCTCACCGCACCAAAAATGTTGGAACCGACAACTCGATTCACGGAGTTCGGACCCCAAGAAGGGTGTTGTTCACCCTTACTTCTAAAGAGAGAGAACTAACGATTGGGCACTCGGAACCGAGGGCACTCGCAAGGCAACCTTATACTCCAAACAGACCCCTAAGCCGCAGCAAGGAGGTCCCGCCACAAACCTGAAAGATCTAAGGATCTTTCCCTCCCAAACCAAGACTGAGCTCGGCACCTCAGAAAACCAGAGAGCAGGAAAGAAGAAGCTCTCTCTAGAAATCAGAAATTGGATCCCCTTCTAAGGTGCATATGGGGGGTCTATTTATACGATTCTAATAATGGACTACGGATAACGGCCTCCTCCTTTTGGTTTCTCCTAACCGCAGCCCAAAATGGTCTCCGGATAACAAAAACTGCTATTTGAAATTACTAGAGGCAGACCACAAAAATACTTGGCAAGTGCTTCCCCTTGGTGCACTCGCCCAGGGAGTCGAATGCTCTTACCGAGCTGGGCACTCGCACTCGCTCACCCTTACTGTCATGGGCCAAATATTCTCAGAATGGTGCATGGTTCATGCCTCCTTTCCTAGGACCGGCGAGCCCCTTATGAGTCACGGGACTCGCCCCTCAGTCCAAACACCCGAGCAAGTGATGTATTTCGCAGGGAGCTACACTCGATCCAACTCAGGTGCACTCGCCGATACTTTTGGGTCGACTCGCCTAATACCGGGTTGTAAAATGGTGATGTGTGGAAATATAGTGATTAGGAAAATAAAACAATATTCTTGAATGTAGATCCCTTGTAGTTAAAATTAGACATAAAATGAGATTTGAGAATTAGTGATTCCAAATAGAGGTTATTCAAACCGGCAAAATAGTGTGTGTTTTTTTCTCAAAACTACATCGGAGAGTAAACACCTCAATAAACAGGGTCTTAATCTATTTTGTAACGATGAAAAATAAGAGGCTTTAAGGATGATATTGCACCTGAGTTTAGTCAAAACGCCGTTATCATAGAATGTATGCTTAGCAAGACAAAGGTTATGGCCGCTATAAAGAAAATAAACTAATTTTGAGCATAAAATGCATGATTTTTTTAGGCGATGTTGGGTGTTCACGAAAGACGGTTCATGACCACGGCGTTCACGACCGCCACCACCGCGCCAAACGAAGCCCTAGTCGGAGCTCCGCTCAAAATAGAAATCCTACCGCCGACTAAGCGGGTGGCAGAAGAGAACACAAAGCTGGAACAATGGGAAGGTGGTTACATGAAATAACACAAATAAAACGTTGAATGCTTCTTGCGATACTTGATATTTGTCGATCGATCAAGTAGATAGACAACTGTTAAAAATGTCAGCATTAATCAAATTCAGCAAAAAAAACTATGGATAAATAAAACTCAAGATAAAAAAAGTTAAAATTATAAATTCTAACTATTTAATCTATTTTCTAATTCAAGAATCAATCTGATCCCGGTTCGATTTAAAATTAGATTAAAATTGGACATTGTTAAAGAGAAATCAAATATGGCTATCCGCACAACAACATAACTTAAAATACTCATTTTAAATTAGTTTCGGTTTTTTTTAAAGGCAAACTTTAAAACGGTTATCTGCACATCAATATAACTTAAAATTCTCATCTAAAATTAGTTCATAAATTTTCTACAGACAAAACATAAGTTGCACGCCAGCGCCGAAAACCCACCCTGATTCCCTCTCGCGCTGAGTCGAAGCATTCTCGCATTATATAATGATTTGTTTATTCAGTATATGCATGCACAATAAATGTTAATCCACAAAGAAATGCAATAAGATGTATATGATCATTTTCTTATCTTTCAGAAATTTCCGAAGGATAATATAACATAACAAATCCTCCTGAGACTACAGTATCAAAAAATAAAAATAAAAATTATGCAGAAAATTTCATGATCATACTTCACTCATACATAAATTGAGATTGTCAGTAAAATTCTGTGGTTAAAGCACGAATGCCGAAAGCAGAATTTTTATTCTTTCCTGGATCAGACATTGGTTATTCAAAAAGCTAAACTAGTCGAACAATCTTTTATTTCTTTATAGACGCAAGAACTCATCATTTACTTTCGTTTTCCTTTGAGTCGCTTTGGTTAGCAACTATCCTCAAAGCCCTCTCAATGATTGAAAAATAATGACAAATTTTCTAATTTTAAATTTGATTTGTTGTTAACAATATCGATTTGTCGTTAACAGATTTGTTTCACCGAGTAATTTCCAAAAAGTATGATTTGATGTTATTCACCGAGTTATTTCCAAAAAATTTCTTTAGGACTTGAGTTGAGAGACTCAACTCGATCAATTCTATCCAAATCAAATCAAATTTTATTTTCCTCAACTGATCCAATCTTCAAGTCAAAAGTAACAAACCAATTTAAATTGGAATCCTATTTTTAATAAGCATATTCCTCTCTCAATACGATGAGATGGGCGATTGGGAATAAGTGGAGTCCTTTGAAGAAATTAAAGACATGCTTGGGAGGGTTTTTTAATTTGATTTTGTTTTCTGAAAAACGTTACCGCACTTTACAAACTGTTTGAAAGTCTATCGGTTGAAAAAGCTACCGCTCAAAACTCATTTTTCTCCTCTTTTTGAAAAGTCGTGGGTCTCCTACTTTTTAACATTTTCAGATAGTATTTTCTCATCCTGATACACAGTTGACACTGCGGAAATTTTTCCTCCTCTCAATCAAGTTCGACAACACTGTGGAACCCTAGCCTTTCTCCCGACGATCCATTTTTCGACCGGGCGTGCATTTTCGGCCAGGGCTCGCATTTTCAGCCCGGGCTCGCATTTTTCGGCCCGGGTGTGCATTTTTTTGCTCGGGAGCGCATTGTTCGACCGGGCACGTATTTTTAGAGCGGGCGCGCATTTTTCCACCTAATGCGCTTTTCCGCCCGAGCACGCATTTTCAGCCCGGGTTCGCATTTTTATGCCAGGGCACTCATTTTTTTCCTGAGCACGCATTTTTCGCATTGCACGCATTTTTCCGCCCCGACGCAAATTTTCCATCTGTGCATGCATTTTTGGCCCGGGCGCACATTTTTTGCCCAGACACGCATTTTTCGGATCGGTCGCGCATTTTCTTCCCGGACGCGCATTTTCTGCCCAGGGGCGCTTTTTCCGCACGGGGATGCATTTTTCGGCCCGACCGCGCATTTTCTGCTCGAGCGCGCATTTTTCGCCTGGGCGGGCATTTTCCGCTCGGGCGCGCATTTTCGTGTTCGGGCGCGCACTTTCCGCCCGAACGCGCATTTTTCAGTACGGGCACGCATTTTTCAGACCGGGCACGCATTTTTCAGCCTGGGAGCCCATTTTCGGCCTGGGCGCTCATTTTCTGCTGGGGCGCGCATTTTCCGTCCCGGGTCGCATTTTCCGCATGGGCGCGCATTTTTGAGTTCGTGCGCGCATATTTCACCCGGAAGCACATTTTTCAACGCAGGCACGCATTTTCCTTGCGGGCACGCATTTTCTGTCTGAGCACGCATTTTTCACCCTGGCGCGCATTTTCCGCCTGGGCGCACATTTTCTGCCCGGGCACGCATTTTTGGCCCAGACGCACATTTTCAGCCGGGGCAGGCATTTTCAGACCAAGCGCGCATTTATGAATTTAATTTATTTGTTAATGTCTAGTTTTATCAAACAATTTTATAATGTGTTTCTCCTTTTCTGAAAAGCTCTCTAAGTGAGTTCACACAAACAGATTTTCAATTGCGATAGACATTTTCCAATAGCTCCTTTCCCACACTCCTTTTGGGGAGATTCTTGCGTCCGATGCCCGTTCCGAAATCCCTATCCGGGATTACTGCTCGCGTGCCGCGTAGAACATCGAACGGAGGCGAGCAAAACTAAAAATCTATCAGGATTAGCGAACCCGTTCACGCAGGGGAGCAAAGAAGGAATCGGACTCCGGAGATCGGATTCAAAAATTTCACCTCCTTTTGCCACCACTCATTTCCCCACCGCCACCGCTCTCCCAAACAAACCCTAATTCTCCTCCATGCATACATTCGCAAAGGACATGTATGGGGATATTAGTAAAATTGCAGAGGATGTTGTTTGAAAAATTATTGGTCACTTCAAAACCATGCAGTCATTGCAAGCATCAAAATATGAAATTGCAAAGATCGATGGATTCCACGAGTTTTTTTTCGTTAAGGCGGGCTACGATCTTAATGCATGCACGCACCAACATATCAAAATACGACAATCATTCAAGTGGCTCCATGCATTTTCTTTTTTCATGATATTCCACTCTGACCTAAATGCATACTTGCACATCTATTTTGTGATATTTGGCACATCTAAAATGCATACATTCACATCTATGCCCCATGTGAATATATACTTGTACACTTAGATTAAAAAAACTATTTGAACATTCGGTCAGAGCTGCATATGCGTATATGCTCAAACTGTAGTATAATATACCAAAAAACTTCTTGTTGGACAGGCACTTGCATCACACCATGCGCTCTGCATGACCGATAATTTTATGTTGATTACAATAACTCTGCACCTAATCAAAAGCAACTGCTACAATGCTGAGTACACGTAAACTTGCTAGTTAAAAGCGTGTAAGTGCACACGCTATTAATTGCCCAAACTTCCCAGGAGAGTTGGCATAATTACAAGTTTATACACTTCTTTTGAACCTACAAAAGTCACTGTAAGTTTACATTTCAAAACATGCACACAAAAATATACTCAAGGCACCCCTCCAGATGGGTATTGTTGTATATGCATGTGATGAAATGCAAACTTACATGGGGGCTTTTGTAATTTTTAAAAATAGATGAAAGCAACCTATAATTTAGCATACTTACAGGGGAAATTCCCATAAACCTACATATGTAGGTATATGTACAAGCAGTCTGGTAGGGAGACCCATGCCCCGCGTTACAACACTAGCGTCGGTCGCCTACAACACTAGCGTCATCGTTGCACACTTGCGGGCGACATGAATACTGCCAGATTGGACATGAGGGTTTCATGTGCCAAACTGCTCGTGTCACATTAAAATTTAATAAAAACGAACTATAAAAGCATTTTAAGCAGCAAAATTATTTGAAGTTAAAAAATTATTAAAAAAATACAGAAAGTTTTAATGAAAAATAAAAAATTTAATACATGACAACCAATAGCCTACTGAGTAACAATCTCTGATTGGAATCTAGGGCTTGGTAGTCACCGATCAATCTGGTGTAGCAATTGTCGGTCGCCAACCAAGAGTAGCGATCGCCAATCGATCGGCATGACAGGAAGGGCAAAAAGAAAATTTCAAATGGCACAAACGGGCCGTGAACAATAGCCCAACAACTCATTCATTATACAGTATAGATATAATGCATATGTATATGTAGTAAGTTTCCGAGTTCATCATTGAATCAAAATGTTGGCAGATGGCCGGAATAGTTCGGGCAACAAATTTATGGAGAGCATGAACAGATTTTTCCCCAATTATAACCAAATTTAAAATAAGCAGGTACACTGGAACAAATAAAATGCATCAAGACCTACAAAAAACAACAAAAAATCACAACTCGAAGCCTGCGTCAAGAAACTCCGGTGCAAATTAACCTGAAAAAAAATCAGCATTTTGAGTTTCCTGTTTGCTTTGGGGGGGAAACCAAATCAAGCAGTCATGTAAAGGAAAAAAAATAAACAAATAAATTTGATACATTATAAGCTCAATATAATCACAATTGTAATTTAAGTGCTCAACCAAAACAGACTCCTTGATAGAAATAAAGACATTTGAGTTCTCTGTATTGGAATTTAAGAATTTTTGCAACTTTTAGTTTTTGAATATGAGACGTCAAATCAGACGTGTGGTGACGTGTCGTGTTTGCTATGTGAATAATTGATAGTTCATTGATAGTCTTCAAAAAGTGAGTTGTTACTTTTTGAGCATGCCTCCTTAGTAGTATTTATATTTTTGTCAAGGCACTGGTTTTTAAGACATGCCTCATTGGCTCGACCTCCTTGTGGTAAACTCAGGGAATAAGATAAGGAAGTATGATTCGGCTTTGAAGTTGTTGCGGTTGCTTGGACTAAAAAATACCTTGGTATTGCTTATGGGTCGTAGACGGGATCAAAAACTTTAGTTAGGATTTAAAGCCTAAGCACGACAGCAAGAGGTCGCATGAGACAAGGGCCCGAGTAATTTTTCAAGTTCCTAAGAAGCTGTCTATATTGTTTCTTTTATTTTATTCCACAAATAGTCAGAGTTAGTAGTAATTTTTTTCTTGAGGTGATATTCATATTATTCTCCCTGAAACCCATCGTACTCTCTCTTTCTGGATCTCTCTCCGATTGCTTTGCACGACATCAATGTTTCTTCTTTGTCGTTGCATGTTCCTTGAACCAGAGCCCAACCACTTGCTCAACCGGACCCTCGCCTATGAAGCACCAGCATGGGTACGAGAACCGGGTATGATACCTATCCGGTACGGTGGTACGGGAAAAAAAAGACCGTGTACGTTTGGGGTACAGCATAATTAAAATTGTCTTGTATAAATACACATGCAATATGTCCATGTATATACATGCACATATACTGTTAGATACTATAGTTGAAAAGGAGGAGAGGGAGGGGATGAGACGAAGGGGAAGAAGAAAGAGATGAATCTAGCCCCTAGGGCTCCTTCAAAATAGTTACTCCACGATCCCCCAAATGAAAGACGAACCTAGGTATATAGTGCCTAGTTACAATATATGCGAGAGCAAACGGTAAATAACCAACGGCTCGAGATACATGTGCGATAATAAAATATAACGATAACGGTTGTGCTATGCCCATGCACACAACTGGAGAATGTTGGGATCTGTGTCTGGTGCCGCCTTGGTCTCGACAACGTCATGTGCGTTGTGTCCTCGTGTCCTCGTCTCTGATCCTCTTCCGTCTTCGTAACAATGTCGTCCTCTCAAAAATTTGTCTTGTCGCCAAGGCCGAAGTAAAGTCCTGAACGCACGACACTTTGGACTTGGGATGGAGGAGGGGTGGCCGGGTAACTTGGCGCGATGTCATCCCGCAGATGGGCTGCAATGTACATAGCCTTTGGTTGTGGAGTAGTGAGGGCCACCGTTGGGCGGGGAAAAGACACCGCACAAGCAAAGACGAAAGGGACTCCCGCTCAAGGAAAACACATCGCCATGCGAGCCCAGTTTCCATACACATCGCCCAAAGTACGAAGTCATGCGGCGCCGAGAATGACGTCAAGGCCACCGAGCTCAAAGGAATAGAAATCTACGTGGCGAGGTAAGGGTCCCACAGTCATGTGTAGGTCCGAAAGGTGGCCCCCACTGGTAGTGCGACGGTCGTCGCCCAAGCAAACTGCGAGAGGAGCAGGAGACGGGCGAATGTCAAACAGGGACACGAAGTGCAGGGAGATGAAGTTGTGACTGGCCCCACTATCCACCAACATAGTCAGGGGAGTGGCATACATGGACCCAGAGAACGCCATAGTGAGGGGGGCAGAGGCGTCGCTAGTCACCAAGCACAGAAGTTCGAAGCGATGAAGTCGGGCGTGGGGTCCCGTGACGGCGGGGAAGTCATCGCCCTATAGGGCTTTGAATCCCCCAAGGTGATCTCTGGATCTTCCTCGCCAATGGTGATGCGGAGCTCCTCCAAAGGACAGTCATGGCGATGTGGTCCTTCAAAGGCAGGCGAATGTCGAACAGGGACACAAAGTGCGGGGAGATGAAGTTGTGGTTGGCCTCAATATCCACCAACATAGTCAGGGGAGTGCCATACATGAAGCCAGAAAACACCATAGTGAGGGGGGCAAGGGGGGCAAAGGGGTCGTTAGTCGCCGAGCACAGAAGTTCGAAGCGATGCAACAGTGTGAGGGGTCCCGTGACGGCGGGGAAGTCATCGCCCTCCAGGGCTTCGAAATCCCCCAAGGTGATCTCTGGGTCTTCCTCGTCAATGGTGATGCGAAGATCCTTCAAAGGACAGTCATCATGAGTCGGAGAGTAGGGTTGTTTACAACGAAAACAAAAGACCCTTAGTGTGAAGATCGTGATACTCTTGGTTAGTCATCTGGGGGTCGTGTCGCGGCCGAGGCGGTGGGCCGATACGCGGGGGAGTCGTGGTATGCACCTAGGGCGGCGGACGGAAGGGTGTAGGAGGGTAAGCAATCGGGCAGGGCGTCAAACTCCCCGGAGGCTAGCCGGTGTCGACGGAGGGGACATTGAAGCTGCTTCCACCAAGTTGGTGAGGTCCATGGCCTTGGTAATAGAGGGCGGGTGATGCGTGCGCAGGCGGGCACGAATATGCGGGAGGAGCCCATGCATGACGAAGTTGAGGTAGAGATTAGGGGGAGGACGGGCACATGCGTGGCGAAAGCGATGAATTCGATGTAGTCGTCGAGGGGACCCGTTTGACGAACACAGCAGAGGCGCTCCACCGTTGAACCCGAGTAACGAACATCGTATCTATGAATGAGATCTTGATGTAGGTCGTGCCAAGAGAGAGCAGGTATGGACAGCCAAAGCAAACATACCCAACAGAGTGTGGAACCCTCCATGCATATCATAGTCGTGTTGACTTTGTGCGGCTCCGAGATTTGTTGGATGTCAAAAAACTGCTCCACGTGGGCAATCCAGCCCATAGAATCGGTGTCGTTGAAGGACGGAACGTCGAAGGACCAGGGTGCTGGGGAGAAAACAGTCGGCGACGAAACTGTGTCTCGGGAAGAGTCCGGGGGTGCACCGAGGGACAGGGAGGCCACAGTGGAGGTTGTGGACATGCTTGGGCGGACGGCCATGATGACATCAAGTTTCACGTCCATCTGTAACATGAGGACTTGGAGCAAGGCAATGTCGTCGCCGTGACCATCAAGGCGACGGAGGATGGCCAGATCCACCGGAAGAGGCGTCAGTGTGTCGGAATGGGTCATTGAACGAAGTCAAGGGGGCATGCACACGATTGAGGCACTGGCGAGAACCAGAGGACGCAGCAGGACGCGGTATGGGTGACGGCGGAAAGGCAAGGCACTGGCGATGTCAGAGTCAATGTCGCAAGGAAGGATCCACTGAAACAGACATCGGTGCATCAGAATGGGTCATTGAGCGGAGTCGAGGGGGCATGCACACGGTTGAGTCACTGGAGAGAACAACCAGAAAACGCAGCAGGCTGCAGTAGGGGCACCGATGAAAATGTAAGGCACCGGCGATGTCAGAGTCGATGTCGCAAGGAAGGGCGCACGCGCAAGCGATGTCGAGGTTGACAGCAACGCACACCGAAGGCGATGTCAACACCAAAGTCGTTGTCCATGTCGCGGAATGGAGACGCACGCGAGAGCACGATGTCGCGGGAATGAGACGCAGCCGAAGTCGAGGGCTATCGGGGAAGAGACGCACCAGTCGACGTCTGCGGACGACGAAGTCGAAGGCCGAAGGAGGGGCGCTAGAAATCAGGTGGCAGAGACCGCGGCCGGAAGAAGGGCGGATTGGATCAAATGTTAGATACTAGGGTTGAAGAGGAGGAAAGAGAGGGCATGAGACAAAGGGGAAGAAAAAGAGATGATTCTAGCCCCTAGGGCTCCTTTAAAATAATTACTTCATGATCCCCCAACTGAAAGACAAGCCTAGGCTTATATAGTGCCTAGTTACAATATATGCAAGAGCAAACGGTAAATAATCAGACTCGGGATACATGTGTGATAATAAAATAAAACGATAATGGGTGCGCTATGCCCGTGCGCACCACGGGAGAACGTCTGTCTTCGAATTAGGATCTGTGTTCGTGCCACTTTGATCCCAATGACGAGATGTGTGTTGTGTCCTCGTGTCCTAAAAAAACAAAATAATAAAATTTAAATCAAATTCTTTGTAGTTTTAACAAAAAAAGATACTTAAATTTGAAGCACACCGCTCCTTCCATGCCTGCATTTATCCCACCATTGCCTCATGATCTCTCTCAACCTCCTATTCATCTAATGTTCTCTCCCGTTGAAAGTTCCTAGCATCTAAGAGCTGCCTTAACCACTTCATCCATGTCCCCACATCCTCACCCAGTCCGTAGACCACATCACAGCCCATAAGGATTCTTTTTAATCCTCTCACAGCCGCGCAGTGCTTATAATGCCTCTCTCCTCCCCTCCATAGCCTATAACCACTCTCCAATGTCCGCAATTATACTCACCCTACTAGCAATTGTTTCAGCCCACTTCGAATACTCCCTTCTCTTTCTGCTATGATCCATCTCCAACAACTATCCATAACTGTCTCCAAGTCCTCAACTTCATCTTTTTTCTCTCTCAGACATCCATGCTACCCACCTACTTTCTTGAAGCCTTCTCCTGTGGAATCCACCCAGCAGCTCCTCATAGCTCTTCCTCTGCATCGCCTTCAATTTTGAAGGTCACATGCTGAAAGATAGAAGACTACTATTCACGGTTAGGACATTTCTTGAATTTAGAGCTTCTATTCTTCTGTCTTACATCAATTACTTCCTTCCCAACCAAATGTGATAAATCGCTTGTAGAGCTTTGCATGCCTAATGTTTTGATCTATAAAAAACTTTGGATCAGAAGAGAGGTGTATAAAGATCTCAGATTACTCAGGTATGGTGTTGAGATGGTTTACTGGACTGGTAAGACATAACTATGGCTTTATAGTGGAAATAAGATCCGGAGCGCAGATAATTCCTTCTGGTGGAAATAAAACCGAGCGAATTCAGGGAGATGATTTGAGCGAACTTGAGACAACCTAATAGAAATTTGAACTTCTGAAAATCTGATTGTGTGACGACTAAGGGCGGTTCTTTTTGTAAAATCAACTCTATAGATGAACACAGAAGTTGTGGATAACTCTTTGAAATACTCAATTATGACCAAAATTGAGAGAACTATGATTTATCCCAGAAATATTTTGTCAATGCATTATGAGAATTCTATTGGTTCCGAGATTTCGAGTTCTAAGGACTCAAAGTACTTACCTCATCTTGTGTAATCTTTCCCAAAATGGGCGTCGAACTTTGGACAAATAAATGAGGAAAAAAAACAAATAAGATAAAGAGAACATATGAAATAGTTCATTGTTTTTCCATCTTGATTAAAAAATAAAGCAGAGGTCTCTTATTTAATCTTATAAATCAAGAACTTGTTTATCAAACAATCCTACATTTTATGGTATCAATAAATAACATGATTCACGACATTAGGGCATGCCATAAAAATCTCAATGTTAGCTCTATGAAGTCCAACAAAAAAAGAATGAACATGGATCATAATAATAAGCATTATTATCAAGATTAGTGTAACTCAATGAAAGCTTTGAGTGGTAATCTTCTATCAATTTGTGACAAGTATTTTGATTCAGAAGCTCTTTAGACTAGAGGATTATTCTGTTTTTTAAATGATCTCCTAAAAAGTTTGAGCTAGACTTCATCTGCAATCACAAATGTCGTAGTATGGTCTCACACGACCCGCTATCCAATTTAATTAATTATGTTGGTGTTTTTCGATTTCAATATATGTTTATGTCCGCATTTTTTAATTAGCATGTGGGAGTCGGTTATTATTACGCGTTTTAGTATTTTATGATAAGTCCAAATGTTCAGACTTATTACGTTCTATGCCACTATGTAATAGTATTGACTCTTGGGGTCATGAATGGGATTATGCAATGAATTAAACCAAAGTATCTCTGTCTAAAATCTTCTCCTTCTCTCTCAAGCTAGGGTTTGGACGAGCAAAGCTCCCCTCTCCCCTCTTTTTCTCCCCTTGAATCTTCGCCTTCACCACCACCTCCGACATGATCCCGTAATTGGTCCATAACAACTTGGTATCAGAGATAAGTCCACCCCCGCTCTTTCGCAACCAATAGATCCGAACCGTGGCCGCCGAAACAAATTGCGCCCTTGGTCGAGTACCTAGCTAGGGCTTCGTCGTCAGACAACACAACCACCGTCCACCGAGGTAGTGATCCCCCTTCCTAGAAGGGTTGGGGTTTGCAGACGTTACCCTGACACAACTCTAGAATACGGTCCAAGATTGCGTCGAGCCTTCATTCGATACACCGACGAGACCAAATCTGTGAACCTTTGCCGCTTTGATAAAGACCCGCTAACGCACTTCCAATCGAAGACGACATCGTCGTACCTAACAGAAGCCATCCACTGCAACTTCGACGAGCTCGATGCCTCGATTTCTCCTCTGCCACTTCCGCCAATGCCACAACCCGCTCCCAAGGCCAATCGTCAATCATTTTCTCCACATTGTCTTCGATCGCACTAAAGGAGTTCGGCGCACACAATCACAGAGACGGCACGCCTCTGACGTCCTTGTGTGCGCCTCTTCGATTCCAGAGCAATATCGAGCCCGACAGAGCAGGCATCGATCCCCTTCCAGTTGGTTGCAAACCTATCGAGCTTGCGTGCACGGATTAGCTCTTGTCGAGCACTGTGCTTCTCGATCCCCATGCCAGCAGGAACTGAACACGCCAGGAGGGATTCGGTCAGATAGCATGATAGGAAGAGTAATTAAATAATTGACCATGTTTCCTCGGTTCCACGCTTACCTTCAGCAACCAGCTTTAATAACCTCCATTCGACGCTATTAAAGGTGTCGACGTTCACGAAGAGCATGTTGATGCCTCGAGTATGAGCCCTTTCCTGCTATTAATTAATTCCTTTGGATTAATTGGTTAATTAATTCTCTGACATGAGGATAAGTGTCGCAAAACAAGTCGCCCCTCCATTCGATGTTATTAAAGGTGTCGACGACATTTGACGTTGCGCTTTCTAGACTTACTGCCAGTATTGACCAACACTTCGAGGGCTCGATCCCACTAGAACTAAGTTATTAAGGCGCGCTTGGGGATTTCAAGGCCTTTTCTTCAACCTGATTAATGAAATTTTTCTGGGAGGTGGACAAAAACATGATCTCAGGCTTAGATTACATGATTTCTTATATGTAACCACCAGGCACAATTGGCTCGCCTCCAAACGTTATGCATGGCATTTTTCCTTCAACAAGCGTCTCTGCCACGTCGTCTCATTGCAATCCTTCATGACATACGTAAGCAAGATGGCGACCTACCGCTCAATGCATCCTCCTTTACCGCGACGCATGACCAGAAATTGTTCTGGCGGAAAATCAAAGAGTCAGATGATCAAGCCGCCCAAGCCCCATTCGATCTTGAGGGAAAACTCCATTTGAAGAACAGGTGGGATATTATTGGTCTCACACAACCCGCTATCCAATTTAATTAATTATGTAAACGTCTTTTCGGTTTCAAGGTATGTTTCAATTTACCTCGACATCTTTTTATTAGCATGTGCAAGCCGGTTATTATTACACGTTTAAGTATTTTATGATAAGTACAAATGTTCAGACTTATTAAGTTTTATGCCACTATGTAATGTTATATAATGACACTTAGGTCATGAATGGGATTATGCAATGAATTAAACCAAAGTTTCGGTCTCACTCTTTAAGATCTCGTCTCTCAAGCTAGGATTTGGGTGAGCAAATCTCCCTTCTCCACTCTTGTTCTCCCACGTCCTCCTTCGGGTGCGCTCCAGCCTAAGTTGTCAAGGCGTGCGCCTAGGCGCGCCTGAGGCACCGGGCGCACCCCGTTGCGCCCCAGCAAGGCCTAGGCGGGCGATGTGCCTGAGGCGCGCCTAGGCGCGCCAAGGCGCACCCGAGGCGCACCCAAGGCGCACCTAGGCGCCCAAATGCTGAAATTCAGCGAATTGGGTGCCCAATTCACAGAAATTCAGCGATTTGGGCGCCAAATTCGCTGAAATTCAGCGATTTGGGCGCCTAATTCGCTGAATTTCAGCGATTTGAGCGACCAATTCGCTGAATTCGCTGAAATTCAGCGATTTGGGCGCCCAATTCGCTGAAATTCAGCGATTTGGGCGCCCAATTCGCTGAATTTCAGCGATTTCCACGAATTGGGGGCCCAATTCGCTGAAATTCAGCAAATTGGTGGACAAATTCAGCTAATTGGGTGCCCCATTCGCTGATTTTCCATGAATTGGGCGCCCAATTCACTGATTTTATGTTTTCCCCATTTGTGCGCCTCACGTGCCTCAGGCGCGCGCCTGCGCCTTGCGCCTTGCGCCTAGGCTCCAGGGCCCCTTTGTGCCTCGGTGCGCCTTGCGCCTTTAATAACTTAGGATCCAGCTCCCTTATATTACTGCCACCTCTGACGAGATCCCGAAATGGGTCCATTGTTTGCCCAGAAGTCCGCAACCTCTCCTTTTTTATCAGAATTGTCGGCGCCGGCGGTCTCGATTTTCCAAGACCGCACAGACCGCCTGTCGCACCTCCGGCAGATTTCCTAAGGCACGGACGGCCAGGCTCCAGCGAGACCGCGCGTTCTGGATTTTTCTGTCTTTTTTGTTATTAGCACCCCATGTATCCTCACTTCTCTGCCCTGGTTCTCCTGTACCCCGGGCAGCCCGTTATTTTTGGACCTGCCCGTTTGGGCAGGCCCCCGCGTCTATAAATAGAGGGGTAGGGGTACCAGAAAAGGGACTTTTGGATTCGAGCCTCCATCTTGTGGCATGTACAAGCGGTCTCGAATTTTGTCACTTTTCTACCTCTCACCCTGACCTATTTCAGACCTCCCTGTAATCCTTTTTGAGATCAATCAAAGCAGGTTTTTCCCTCAGAAACCTCTCCTTGCTGGTATGCAGTGTATTGAGCTCTTGGGTGCTGGAATGGGGTTCCAAAGCCCAAAGTTGGTCTTCCTGGACATTAACAGAGGGGAGGGGCTTCCAAAAGGTATGAGGGTGTTTTGGAGAAGGGGGGATATGATCGAGATGAGGGTTAAACGTGGCTTTGGTGGATGGAAATGGAATGAAGTAGGGCAGTTACTAGAGGGAATGGACATTTGAGGCTTAAATAGTGGAGGCAACCCGTTGTTAGGATAGGATTATATTACTCTCAGCGGTTTTTTGAGGATATAATGGAAGTTAAGGGTAGTTATAGGTAAGTAGAGTGGTTATTGAGTTTATGAGGTAGTTGGGGTAGTTAGAGGTAATGGTGGTCGTTGTGGGTAATTATGAGATATTAAAGGCTCAAGGCGCACCAAGGCGCAAAGGGGTCTTGAATCCTAAGCACAAGGCTCAAGGCGCAGGCGCGTGCCTGACTAGGACAAGGCGCAACCACATCCATTTTAAATAATCAGCCAAGTGGTGGTAGTGATGGTGGTAGACGACACGAAGGATGGAGGTAGGAGGGGAGGGTCGTCCAAGGAGGGAGAGAGAAGAGGTTATAGGCTTCACACCTAGTTTTGGGGCTCGGAATTTACGAAGTGGAGCTCCAGCTAATCTTGAACTAATAGCTGAAGGGGATGAAGATCTAGATCATATTAGCCTTGCAAATGATGATGAAGATATTGTTGATAATTATGGGCAAATGACGAGTACCTCAAACCAACTTAAGCTCATGCAATGCCAATGACGATTTACTAGATGATGATTCTATTTGATCTAAAAAATTATTAATGCTAGTGTGTATCAGTGTATGATGATAACATTTTGGTATTGAGTGAAATTGTTGTGATTGTCATTATATATATTGATTCTGAAATCTGAATATATTGATTCTGAATATATTGATTCTATTTGATTCAGAATTTACATATTTTACTAATTGATATTCCTCAATGTATGATTGTTCATGCCACTATTCCTCAATGTGTGGCATGATACATATAAAAAACTGAAAAGTGATTTATATTAATAATGATTCATGCTAGTTGTCTGGTTCATTTTGGACGTATTAATGAAAAAAAACTGTGTATCTGAATGTGAATGACTTCTGTCAGTATTGGTAAATTCTCTTTCTGACTTGTAAAAAAAAACTGGGACTATAGACAGCGGTTATTATAATAACCGTTGTCTATAGTGACTGCCAGGGGACTATAGACAGCGGTTATTATAATAACCGATGTCTATAGTCTTTATTTGTTTTTAAAAAAAAATTAATTGTCGCCTTGCATTTGCTCGCCTTATTGTCGCCTAGGCAAACGACCTGAATCTAAATCCTCACTTGTTTGACAAGGCATCTTCGTGTGGTCAGATAATTTATGGTTTGATTCTTCGATCTCAGGACGTGATCCTAGAATCAGTACTATTTGATTGATTTTGTCTCCTTAGTCATTGTAAATGACCATGATCTATTTAATTTATCCATACTCTGATCAACAAATCATGGGTCTTAGGGTTACAATCATGGGTTTTAGGGTTACAATCATGGCTCTTAGGATTACACTCATGTGATATTGGACTCCAAATATGGGAAGTTGACTACCCTGCTTTTCTATTATAACACTTTCTTGCATTGGGAAATTTTATTATCAATGTAGTCTCTTTCTACTCATGTATGACATTGATTCATTGATGACCATCTCTAGTGGGTATTTATATAGTGGTACTAAGAAGTAACTTTGGATGTGACGTAGGATACATCATTATAACAACAAAAATAACACATTTAGTAAAGATAAATATTAAACATATATATATAACAACATAAAAAGCCTTTTCCTCATGATGTGAACACAAAATTATCCTAGTTCAATTGCAAATCAACTTCCATAAGTAATTAATTATGTAAACATAAGGATTAACTTCCAAACAAAATAAAGCTAAGCACTCAAGAGAGAGAATACCATATTGATAATACAATTCTAGAATAAATAAAATAATTAACAATTCAACAAGTTTATAGTCATTTACCTAATAATGCAGAAAATAAAAAGAAGAACTTTAATCAAAAAGACTGAAGCCCATATCATCATCACTCTCCTCCTTTGGCTCTTCCTGCAAACGAAGAAAAAATGGTACAGATTAGGAACGTAAAGGGGCAAATATTCATCATAATTTTTACAAAAATGAGACAGTAAAAACCTTCTTCTCCTCAGCAGCTGGGGCTGCTTCTGGGGCAGCACTACCGCCACCACCAGCGGCTGGAACTGCTACAGCAACGGAAGCTCCACCTCCACCTAAAAAAACCATACAAACAGTACAGGAATCAAAGTCGATGAAATGAAAAAGAACGAAATTTATCAATCAAGGAACTGGAATAGAGAATCAGACCGGATCCAACACTGAGGATGAGATCATCGATGCTCCTCTTCTCAAGAAGCTTCGCGAACAGGGTCGCCCAGTAAGATTCGACAGAAATTTTTGCAGACTTCACCAACGTGGAGATCTTCTCCGCCTGCTCACTCGAAAAGCGTTAGAAAGCCTCCAATTTTTAGTTTTGGCGAATGCAATACAAAAATCTTACCGTGATGGGAATCCCGTCATCATATAGGATCAAAGCAGCGAGGCTGCAAGCTTGCTCACCAATCGACATAGTAGGCAGCGAACAAGAAAAATCTGAGATTTAGGAAGAAGAAACAAGAAACGTTAGTGCTGCTACCGACCAGATCTCATCAGAGAGGTCGAAACCCTACCTGCGGCGAAAACACGGCCCAGAGAGATGAGTCCCGAAACGGCGAAAAAGAGCCGAAACTCCAGCTTTATAGCAAGTCCTATCGAAATCTGCTATTTAATCTAAGCCGCTCGGTAAATCCGACGGCTATTAAAACACGTTTATGCAAATCCGGTTTTTACTTTCCACAGAGTAGTGAAATGTTTTTTTGAGTGATAGGTTAACAATTATCATTGTAGGACTCTGCACATATGTTAAAGAATTTACCTTGATAGTTGTTGTATGGACTGTGGGAATATATCTTCATCATTGGTAGTTGTAGGTGCAACAGTGGTAGAGGCATGACCATTGGCAGGATCTTGATGGGTTGTTCGAATGCAACCGATGAGAAGGGACTGTTAGAAAAGTATAGGTGTCGCTACGCAAATTGTATTATCGAAAATTTAGGGTAATTACAAAACTGAATGCAGCGATGATACAGATGTAGGATCGTCTTATTCAAAAGCTACTAATCTTTATTGGAGTAGAAAATGCAGGATTATATTTTCTAATTAAATAATTAAACAAGAACATACAAATAAAACAGAGCTGAAGAGAACGGTAAATATTCTTAAGTGCAAAGATGGAAAAGAGCGGTTACACTCAACAATCGCAAAACCTCCTATCAGCCCCTGTTCACATTTTTGCTTAGAATGAATGGCATAACTCAATTTTGGACCTTAATAGGAGAAGTCCAATGGGGGGTTACAAATTGGATTTAATAAATTCAATTAAAACTCCCATAAATAAAATATAAAATCCATAAATTAATTGGATTTCATAATTACGCCAATATTCGTGTCAGGGGTGAGACCGGGTTCGCGTCCTGAAGTTACGAGACGATCTAGCCCACCTATCATAGGCGTCGATCGTTCGCGCGACTGAATTAACACACGCTTGCGGGAATCTGAATAGATTCTAATCTTTTCGCGTACGACTTTATCGGGACGTCCCGATGAATCGAGTCCAATTAATGGAAAATTTCTAACATTCTCTCACTTGGACTTGTATTCATCATAATTTATAACGTTCTGTATAAAATTTTCACTAAACTTAAGGGTACCATTAGTGAACGTGATAGTAAGAGTCTACTCTCACGTCAATCCAGTCCAACCAAATCTTTCACTCTGAATCATGACGACAACCGCATCATTGAGCGACATGGGACCTTTCATGGTCACAGTAGCTTACAGATTCAATTGACATGGACAAAACGCGGTTCAAATTTTAGAACAACATAATGAAGAGTGTATACACATGTAGTTGTTGTCCTAATATGGTGGTCAACCGATTTCTCTAATGAATGCACTAAATCATGCTACAAGAAACCATTAAGTGTTCAAAAGAACATGTATGTCGTTATCTTAAGAATTTTACTTAATGTGTCAAATAGACATACCAAGGCTTTACTAAATAAAATGAAGTGCCCACAGCCTTATGCTCAGACTAACACCCGTCTGAGTCTTTTAAATAAAGTGTGATATATCACATAAACTTTATGAATACTGAAACTTAATGATATTCAACATGAAAATTCACTTAATGTTTGATCTCAAACAATTATTCATGAATATATAAAAGTGCTAATTAATTAACAGATAAATGAATTGAAGCTTTATGTAGCCTCCCACTAATCTATCATATCAATCGACTCCATAAGCCTCATAATGTAGGCATGCTTTTGAAATACATTGGGGCGAAGTCCTTTAGTAAGCGGATCGGCTATCATATCATCTGTTCCTATATGCTCCACCGTAATGTCACCTTTCTTAATCAATTCCTTAACGGTTAAAAACTTAATTTTCATGTGTTTGGATCCTGTGATACTTTTAATATCCATAGAGAACATAACTGCAGAAATATTATCACAGTACAACTGAATGGGTTCAGCTATAGAAACGACGACCATCAACTCTGTAATGAAGTTCTTAAGCCACATTGCGTGAGTAGAAGCTCCAAAGAGAGCTACAAACTCCGCGTGCATAGTGGATGAAGTAATGAGTGTCTGTTTGACACTATTCTATGAAACGCTCCCACCAGCAAACTTAAATATATAACCTGAAGTAGACTTCTTATCATCCTCACACCCAGCAAAATCAGAATCTGTATACCCTACCAATTCAAGATTTTTAACTTTATGGTAGACCAACTTAAAGTCTTTTGTTCCTTTCAAATACCTTAAGACTTTCTTAGCAGCCACCCAATGAGCTGGTCCTGGGTTTGACTGATATCTGCCTAGAAGTCCTACTGCAAAAACAATGTCCGGTCTGGTACAGACTTGGGCATACATCAAACTGCCTACCGCACTAGCATAAGGTATATCCTTCATGCACTCTCTCTCTCTCTCTGTGTGTCGTTCCTGGGACATTGTGACAAGCTTAGCTTATCACCCTTAATCACTGGTACATCTCCAAGCTTACATTCGAGCATGCTAAACCTCTCAAGTACACGCTCTATATAGGCTTTCTGAGAGAGTGATAACGTATGATGAGATCGATCCCTAATGATCTCAATCCCTAGAACAAAAGACGCTTCTCCAAGATCTTTCATATCAAAGTGCTTTGACAAAAATTGCTTATATTCATGCAATAGTGTCAAATCACTACTCGCAAGCAGAATATCATCTACATACAAAATTAAGAAGATGAATTTGCTCCCATTGATCTTGAGATATATGCAACAATCTACCTTATTTTCTTTGAAATCAAATGAAGTGACCACCTCATCGAATTTTAAATACCACTGTCTAGAAGTTTGCTTCAAACCATATAGGGATTTGTTAAGCTTACATACAAGTTGGTCAGTATGACCAGACTTGAATCCTTAAGGCTGTACCATATAGACTTATTCAGCAAGATCGTCATTCAAGAATGCGGTCTTTGTTAAAAAATTTAGAGGTCCGGAGTGAAGTAAAAATTGTGGAACAGTTCAACACAATCCACAAGCGTGACAATCAATGACAATGGGAAGACAGAATAGTGCTCTTGCATTAACTATCCCTTTACAGCGCGAGACATACATGGCGAGACATGATTCATAAAAATCACAGAGGAGAGAAGCACAAGACACAAAAAACAAGCCGCCAGCGAACTGCCAGGGCAGAGACCGCCAGACCGCTCGAACAGGCAAGCCGCACGGCTATCCCTGAGATCGCGTGAACAGAGCAAAAGCCGCCGCTGTCAGACCGCAACCACAGACCGCACAACCTGCTGCTTTATTCAACTGCTGAAAATAATTGTCTTCACTTCTTGATCGCCCAGACCACATGGTCTCAAGATCACAGAAGAACCCACGAACACTTAACGAAGAATTGCTTCCTGCTGCAAGACCGCAACTCAAGACCACCCGACCACTTAAGACCGCCTGATCAACTGAGTCCGCTGCACAGTCCAAGAACTCCTAAACACAGTCCGCACAAACAGACCGCTGCCGAACTGGTTTATTCAAAGCTGGAAAGAAAGGAGAATGCTGATGGTTACTGCTAGCCGCTAACCTGCGAACAGAACAACCCGGTCAGACAACTCAAACCGCGCGACCTCAAAATGAGACCGGCTCAATCAAGCCAACTTGAATTCTTATAGTTCTTGCGAGTTTATGGCTACCCCGACGTCCCTATTTATAGGCAAACGAATGGATGTCGTCACCGCCCCCAAGGGATACACTCACCTTCCATATTGAAGCATGCGGTCTCTAGTACCAGACCGCGCGGTCTCATCAAGACCTTATTACACTTAAGCGAAACTGTCCAAGACATCTTGCCTAGAACAAACCGGCAAACCGCCCGGTCTCTTATAAGAATAGACATGAGCATCTGACCGATCAGGAGCAGACCGCCAGAAATGAGCTCATACAACCCGACCAGACTCTTATAAGATCGGAGCCAGATGATCATTCTGACACACCAAGCTGACCGCCAGAATGAACTCATGCAGGTCGCAGTACGAGACCGCAGATGCGACCTCCAGTACAGACCGCCCGGTCTAAACCAGAACAAGGATACTTCGGCAAAACAGGCAGACCAAACACAGGCCGCCAACACCAGAGATGCGCGACCACACCAGCCAGGTCGCCACACTGAGCTCGTGGTTTCCAGAGGAAGACCGCAACACAAGTTGCGCGGTCTCCAAAAATAGACTGCCTGGCCTGACACTTCCACTTCAAAAATTTAACACTCCCCCTTGAAGTGAGAAGTAGAAGTCAACCCAAGTAACCTCCTCAACTGTGTGAACGGTTCCTTCGACAACAACTTTGTAAATATGTTTGCGACATTTTCCTTGCTCTGCACATGCTCAACCATAAGAGATCCCTCCAACACCTTCTCCCGAATGAAATGATGTTGAATCTCTATGTGCTTGGTTCGCGCATGACAAACTGGATTATTCACCAGCTTTAGGGCACTCTCATTGTCACCCCGAAGCAGAGTAGGACCATGCACCTCCCTATGAATGTCCTCCAAAAGCCTCCTAAGCTAGATGACTTCTTGAGCTGCCAAAACCGAAGCTTTGTACTCCGCTTCCGTTGTAGAGACAAACACATAATTCTGCTTCTTGCTGCACCATGATATAGCTATAGAGCCCGTCATAAAGACGTATCCAGAAGTCGATCTCCGATCATCTAAATCTCCTCCATAATCATCATTCATGTATCCATGCAAGCAAAAACCCGAGTCCTTCCCATAGAAGAGACTCAAATCCGAGGTGGTCTTGACATACTTCAAAATGCTCCTTGCCGCCATCAGATGAGGCTTTCGTGACTCTGCCATATACCGACTCACCCGGCCAACCACATATGCAATATCCGGCCTCGTGATCGTCAAATATATCAGACTTCCGACCAAAGCCCGGAACACCAAAGGATCAGAAAGAACCTTCCCCTCGTCACGTCGAAGATGAATACCAACCTCCAGTGGAGTAGAACTGCTCTTCGCCCCCTCCATGCCGAATCGCTTCCCAATTCATTCTGCATAGCTCTTTTGGGAAACAAGCAAACCTCCCTCTTTCCTCTCCACTTCGAGTCCAAGGAAATGGTGGAGCTCACCCAAGTCCCTCATCTCAAATCTCGTAGCTAGCTCAACACGAAGCCTAGCTACCTCCACTTCAGAATTCCCCGTGACGATCATATCGTCAACGTATAGCAGCACCAAGACCTGAAGCTCCTTCGTCTTCTTTATGAATAAGCTTGAATCAGAATCAGAAGCAAAATATCTGCAGAACTGGAGGTATTCTGCGATCTTCCCAAACCACGCCCGAGGCGCCTGCTTCATGCCATAAAGAGCCTTCTTGAGCTTACATACATGTCTTGGGTAGACTTCAGAAACATACCCTAGTGGTTGATCCATGAAGATATCTTTATCGATCTCACCGTAAAGGAAGATATTCTTCACATCGAGCTGCCATATCTTCCACCCTTGGCAAGCTGCCAGCACGATCACCACCCGAACTAAAGTCATCTTAGCAACGGGGCTGAAAGTCTCTTCATAATCCTCCCCATACTTCTGAGAGAACCCTCGAGCTACAAGGCGAGCCTTGTACCGCTCGATACTGCCATCAGCCTTCTTCTTCAACTTGAAAACCCACTTGCAAGCCATCGGAATAACACCCTCAACTTTAGGCACCATGTCCCAAGTCTTATTCTTCCTGAGGGCAGACATCTCTTCATCCATAGTCATTTCCCACTCCTTGACTCCAACGACATTTTCATAACAAGATGGCTCTCTCTCATCCAGGGGACCTGTGAAAAAACATGAGATGAAGCTCACCAAGTTTCCCCCCGTATACCGATCTGGTGGAATAATGGTCCTCTTGGACCTCCTCAGAGCTATACTTTGATCCACCTCTCCAGCTACTTGTTCTGGACTAGCTCTCCTTTCAGGCATATTTGGAGCATTGCTCCCCTTGCTTCCAGAACCTGAAGCACCTGACCCAGAGCTAGAAGCACCTGGAGCACCTTGAGAAACATGCAACTCCACCAGAACCTCCTTAGTAGCTTCACCTAGTCCACCATCTACCCTGCTTCCTTGTAGCTCAACAGAAGAGCTACCCTGGTATGACGTCAACTCATCGAATACCACATCCCTTGAGACCACAGCTCTCCGTGTCTCTGGATCCATGCATCTCCAACCCTTCTTCCGGTCATCATAACCGACGAAGACTAGCTTCCTTGATTTTGCATCTAGCTTCGTTCTGAGGGCATCAGGAACATGCACGTAGCAGGTAGATTCGAACACTCGAAGGTGTTCCACCGTGGGATTTATCTTGAACATCAACTCATGATGGGTCTTCATGTTGATAGGACTAAGAGGCATCAAATTGATGTCATAAGTTGCACAAGACATTCCCTCAACCCAGAAGGACTTTGGGATATTCTTGGCATGAAGCCAATACTTGCAGGTCTCCGTCAGATGACAGATCTTCGCTCTGCAACACCATTCTGTTGTGGAGTGTGAGCACAAGAGAGCTCTCTCTGGATGTCATGCTTCCTGCAGAAGTTAAAAAACACTTTGGAGGTAAACTCCCCTCCATTGTTAGTTCTGAACTTCTTTATCCACATGTTGAGCCGACCCTCCACTAGCTCCTTAAACTCCACAAATCTCGCGAATGCTTCTGACTTCTCCTTCAGAAAATATACCCAAGTATATATACTAAAGTCATCAATCAAAACCAGCATATACCTGCTGCCTCCAAGACTGACAGTTGTGGTAGGTCCAAACAGATCACCATGAATACACTCCAATGGTGCTTTACATCTGCTTTGTGATTTGTCAAATAGAAGACGTTGAGCCTTACCATATTGGCAACCTGCACAAACATGACCTTCATCGAGGGATGACAAACTAGGCAGACCTCTCACAAGGCCTCTCCCTGCCATAGCTTTCAACTTGTCCATCCCAACATGTCCGAGTCTTTCATGCCAGATAGAAGCGTTATCATTAGTCATCATCTTATCAACATATGAACTTGTAGATAACACAAACAATTCATTCACCCTTCTGCCGACATGAGTGACTTCAGCCTGCATGATGACTTCACCGCTGACACGTTTCACAGAAACTTCACTTATGTTGGATCAAACAGAACGTGATAGCCAACATACACAACATTGGTCACCGAGAAGAGGTTTTTCTTCATCCCCAGAACATGATAGACACTCTTCAACATAAGAGTACCTCTATCATCATTCAAAAAAACTACACCCTCCTTCTCTACTGCATGTATAGTATCATCAGCCGTAATGATAACATCATTACCTGTATATGCCTGCAAAGAAGAGAACTTCGACTCATCTCCGGTTAGGTGATAACCACAAACCGAGCCCACTATCCAATCATCCTGATAGTTGATGGACTCCATAGCCCGAACACACGTGCCCGTCATGAAGGCTCCATCACCCCATCTATCATCTGCATTGGAACCAGCATCCTCCTTTCCTGCAGTATGCCCCGGCTGAAGATTGACCTTGCAGTCTCTTTTGAAATGACCAAGCTTATTGCATTTGTATCATCTCAACCCTTCCTTCTTCTTCACTTCAGGCTTATGAGCATAACTCCTCTCTTGCTGATATGAAGTAGATGATCCATCGTTACCAGATGACTTCTTCTTCTTGTCCCAACGCTTGTTCTTTCCAGAAAAGAGAACCTCATCTTCTCCCCCAGAGACTGACATCCCTGCCATTTGCTTAGCCAAACTCTCTTGCGACGCAAGCAAGTTCTCCAGCTCCAGCAACGATGGCTGATTGACCCAACCTTGTACAGAAGTAACAAAGGCCACATACTCCCTCCGCAAGCCGCGGATTATGTGCCTCTTCAGCTTCACTTCTGAGATAGGCTCATCTGACTCCAATGTCGATATCTCTGCGCATAGGTTCTTCATTTTCAAGAAGAACGTTGAAATGGACAAGTCTCCCTGAGTTGCTTTCGCCAACTCATTTTCTAAGAACTGCAGCCGAGATACATTCTTCTTATTGAACAAGCCATCCAAGGTTGTCCAAATTTCAGCAGCTGACCTACACCCGATGATGTGGTCAAACAACTCCGGAATGATAGCTCGCTTGAGAGTGAACTCAGCCTTCGCATTAGTTCTCTTCCATGCCTTCACGAGCTCAGCATTCCCCTCAGCAGGAACAACAACTTGTCTTGCTTCTCCTCCAACTACCTCCCATAAGTCATCACCAAGAAGATAGCTTTCCATGCACGACTTCCACTTTTTAAAGTTAGTCTGCGTAAGGAGCTCAATACCAAGACCTCTAACATATCCTCCTTCCATTACTATCACACTGATTGACAATCGACTTACAGAAACCCAAGCAGAAGACAACGCTGATTACTGCTGAGAAACCTTCCTCTGATACCATGTTAAAAAATTTAGAGGTCCGGAGTGAAGTAAAAAATGTAGAACACTTCAACACAATCCACAAGCGTGACAATCAATGACAATGGGAAGACAAAATAGTGCTCTTGTATTAACTATCCCTTTACAGCGCGAGACATACATGGCGAGACATGATTCATAAGAATCACAGAGGAGAGAAGCGTAAGACACAAAAAACAAGCCGCCAGCGAACTAGCAGAGCAAAGACCGCCAGACCGCTCAAACAGGCAAGCTGCACGGCTATCCCTGAGACCGCGCGAACAGAGCACAAGCCGCTGCTATCAGACCGCAACCACAGACCGCACAACCCGCTGCTTTATTCAACTACTGAAAACAACTGTCCGCACTTCTTGATCGCACAGGCCGCACGGTCTCAAGATCACACAAGAACCCGCGAACACTTAACGAAGAACTGCTTCCTGCTGCAAGACCGCAACTCAAGACCGCCCGACCACTTAAGGCCTCCTGATCAACTGAGTCCGATGCACAGTCCAAGAACTTCTAAACACAGTCTGCACAGACAAACCGCTGCCGAACTAGTTTATTCAAAGCTGGAAAGAAAGGAGAATGATGATAGTGGCTGCTAGCCGCTAACCTGCGAACAGAACAACCCGGTCAGACAACTCAAACCACGCGACCTCAAATTGAGACCGGCTCAATCAAGCCAACTTGAGTTCTTACAGTTCTTGCGTATTTATGGCTACCCCGACGTCCCTATTTATAGGCAAACGAACAGATGTCGTCACCACCCCCAAGGGATACAGTCACCTTCCTTATTGAACCACGCGGTCTCCAGCACCAGACCACGCGGTCTCATCAAGAATTTATTACACTTAAGTAAAACTGTCCAAGACAGCTTGCCAAGAACAAACCGGCTGACTGCCCGGTCTCTTATAAGAACAGACACATCAGGAGCAGACCGCCAGAAATGAGCTCATACAACCCGCCCGGACTCTTATAAGATCGGAGCCACATGAACATTTTGACACACCAAGCTGACCGCCAGAACGAACTCATGCAGGCCGCAGTACGAGACCGCAAAAGCGACCTCCAGTACAGACCGCCCGGTTTAAACCAGAACAAGGATACTTGGGCAAAACAGGCAGACCAAACACAGGCCGCCAACACCAGAGATGCGTGACCACACCATCCAGGTCGCCACACCGAGCTCGTGGTTTCCAGAGGAAGACCATAACACAAGTCGCGCGGTCTCTGCGGTCTCCAAAAATAGACCACCCGGCCTGACACTTCCACTTCAAAAATTTAACACTCCCCCTTGAAGTGGGAAGCGGAAGTTAGCCCAAGTAACCTCCTCAACCGTGTGAACGTTTCCTTCGACAACAGCTTTGTAAATATGTCTGCGACATTTTCCTTTCTCTGCACATGCTCAACCATAAGAGATCCCTCCAACACCTTCTCCCGAATGAAATGATGTTGAATCTCTATGTGCTTGGTTTGCGCATGACAAACTGGATTGTTCACCAGTTTGAGGGCACTCTCATTGTCACCCCGAAGCAGAGTAGGACCATGTACCTCCCTATGAATGTCCTCCACAAGCCTCCTAAGCCAGATGGCTTCTTGAGCTGCCAAAGCCGAAACTTTGTACTCCGCTTTCATTGTAGAGACAGACACAGAATCCTGCTTCTTGCTGCACCATGATATAGTTGTAGAGCCCGTCATAAAGACGTATCCATAAGTTGATCTCCGATCATCTGAATCTCCTCCATAATCAACATTCATGTATCCATGCAAGCAAAAGTCTGAGTCCTTCCTGTAGAAGAGACCCAAATCCGAGGTGGTCTTGACATACTTCAAAATGCTCCTTGCCGCCATCAGATGAGGCTTCCGTGGCTCTGCCATATACCGACTCACCCGGCCAACCGCATAAGCAATATCCGGCCTCATGATCGTCAAATATACCAGACTTCCGACCAAAGCCCGGAACACCAAAGGATTAGAAAGAACCTTCCCCTCATCACGTCGAAGATGAATACCAACCTCCAGTGAAGTAGAGCTGCTCTTCCCCCCTCCATGCCGAATCGCTTCACAATTCATTCTGCATAGCCCTTTTGGGAAACAAGCAAACCGCCATCTTTCCTCTCCACTTCGAGTCCAAGGAAATGGTGGAGCTCACCCAAGTCCTTCATCTCAAATCCCACTATTCTGGGTCCTCCTAAAGGGGAATAGAACCTAAATCCCTTGGAATGATCTGGGTAGCTGATGGCGCAAATCTCGCACACCGCTATAGGCGGTAACAAGACTGCGACACGAAACGGCAGTGTACCGATCGTTCAAGTAATATAAAATGAGGAGTAATCTCCGAGTATCGAATCTCTCAAGGAACACAGTAAGGTGGAGTTAACGTTCGAGGAAGGACTTGAGATCGAAGTCCTTGAGTCGGATGGAATGCGGAAACGGGGTGATTTGGCTTTTGGAAAATAAAAGAAAACAACTACAACTACTCCTATGCAATGCCGCTATGCAGTGCTTCGCTTGGCGGGATGGAGACTAGGCAGGCCTTGAGCGCGCTGCGTCACAAGGGCGGATGGACGAGTAGGCAAGCGGAGTCGAACTGTGCAGGCCTTGAGCGCACTGCTTCGTTGGGCGAATGGATTACACGGGCCGCTATGCCACGCTTCGCTAGGCGGATGGAAGAGTAGGCAAGCAGATGGAATGGTTCGCACCGGCGGAGTCGGAATGGATTACACGGGCCGCTATGCCATGCTTCGCTAGGCGGATGGAAGAGTAGGCATACGGATGAGGGTCGCAAGCACCTCGTCGACAAGCACGCCACTAGCAATTGCTAGTGCGGCACACGAACGTGACGGCGGGATGGAGGATGAATGGTGGCGCACATCGTACACATATGAACAAAATATAACTTCACATAGACATGAAATTAAGATTACAAGCACGATTCATAGTGTTCATCATCAATACATGAGAGATCTAGCTACAAACGCATCAATAAGAGAAGAACAAGGCAAGAAATCGACCGAATCCGAAGGCTCATTGGAGATTCACGGTTGGAATCGTCGGGTTGTCAATCCGCGTCCAAGCTCGGTCCGCAACTACGTCCGGGGTAGAGAGAGCTGTCACTACTCTCCAATGAGCCCGTCTTCTTCGTGTCACGATCCGGTAGAGGTTGCAAACTTCCTCTTGCTTGATGGCGATGGCGGCTAGATCTTCCTTTGAAGCGCTAGGATGAAGGAGGAGGCCGAGAGGAAGCTCCGGCTCAAGATTGGCGTGAAGTACAAGCCCGGAGCAACTCCAGATGGTGGGCGGCGATGGAGGGGCGAAATCGGGGCTCTAGCGCGAGAAAACGACGGACTGGAATCAACCCCCCGACCTAATTCGCGAGCAGGTCTTTAAATAGGCGCTGGAATAAACAGTGCGCACGATCGGTGGCGCACGACCAGTGGTCGTGCGCACTAGAATCCTGTGATCGCGCGCCTGCCTGGGCGGAGCCTGCAATGTAAGAAATTCATAAAATATAATGTTCGCACGACTAGTGGCGCACGACCAGTGGTCGTGCACACTATCGTAAGTGGTCGTGCGCACTGGTCAAAACAGAACTCAAATTTTGGGGGTTGAGTGCGCACGATCAGTGGCGCACGACCAGTGGTCGTGCGCAATAGAACCAGTGATCGTGCGCAGTGTTCCTGTACAGAATTGTACCGGGAACACCTGCACGACTCCTATTCCTACAGAAATGCTAATCAGGCCGCTGAAAGCGGCACTCAACAATACGATAAGGCTATCAAAAGAGAATAAACATAAAACACACCAAATTAGGCCAAGAAGTGCACCTAGCATAGAATGACAAATATGAGCTAAACAAGGCTAAAGTGCAGTGGAATGACTAGATAAACGGCCCAGATGAGTCCATATATGTGTATATAATTGGGACTCATCACACCCCCAGACTTAACTGTTTGCGCGTCCCGAGCAAACAAATCCTGCGGAGTAGGGAAAATGGTGGTTAGTGTAGAGAATTGCAAATAAAGAGTCAGATGCGAAGTATCATACCCATGTAAATAGAAATTCTGTAAAAGAAGATTCTAGCTATACTAATTAATTTACAAAAGTATACATGCGTAAATAGAGATTTATTTGTACTCAGATGGTGAATCATGAAGAATTTGTGCGGTCGTGCCCGATGTGAAAGTAAACAAGCCACTCAGGAGGGTGTTGCTAAAGACCGGAATTCGGGAATAACTCCGCTGAAATCCATCAACGACGAGAACCATAAGCTTGCCCGGTTACACTCTCTCCACGGCACTAGCAAACTCAGAAGTTAAATCAATAGGACTTCGGGTTATAATTGGGCTTAGGTTACGGTATGATATTCAATGATAAACGAAACGGCTACGCAACCCAAATGAGCAACATCGAAATGCTTACCCTGAACAAGCCCAAAACATCGCTAGTGTACCATACCCCCAGACTTAGCTTGAAAAACGGGTGTGTACACAGCCTACTCCAAACAAATACCAACTAAAATTTTCTATTATGCCCAAGGGGATTTCTTGTCATTTTTATTCTTTACAGATTTTTTTCTTTTAACTTCATTTTTTTTAATTTATCCCCCGGTTGGTTTACAACAAAATGTTCAGCACACAATACACTTTTTCTTCACATCACAAAAATTTCCATACATCACATCCAAATATGAAAGGTAATTTCAGTTAACTCACTACTTGGCTGCGATAATAGGATAAGCTTTAGGCTTTTGTGATTTAAAAGAAGAGCTGAAACAAAAGAAGGGTAGACACAAACTTGGCTTGCAAAGGTGAACGCATAGGTCATGGAAAACAAGGCTCAAACTAGCCAAAAATGGCCTACATCAGATTTAACAAAAAGAGTTGCTCTCGCCCATGCTTCAAGAGTCGCTTGGGGCAAGTTCTTAGCCCACGAGAAAGGTAAACCTTCCTTCCGACTCGAGCAACACACAACTAGCGCTTGCTTACACACAACACCGTGCTACCGCAAATTTCGGTTACATTCACCAAATGAGTAAAATAAATCAAAAACTACGCAAAAACACTAATTGTAAATTAAAAGTATAGAGACAATCTAATTCTACTCAAATTTCTATGCAAGCAAGGAATATGCGACTAGACCACTACAAGAGTCAACATCGCACTCCGATTTGCAATTCCTAAGCTAACATCATATTTCACATTCCAAACCAAGATAAGTGTGAACGGAAGCACACAAACAAGTGAGTGCGCGCTAAAGTGGGTGCAGTGGTGTGCGGAGAAAGTAAATAAATCATAAAACTGAAAATAAAATACTTCTAGCATGCTAAGCACTAGTGCACGTGCAGTGAACACTCGGTACACTCCCCCCCCCAGACTTGAATTGGACAATCACATGAATTATGATAATGAGAATAAAGAAATGTCGAGGAAGAGGGTACCTATGCTCAGATATGAGCATACCAGAAGATTGGCGTTAATACTGCGAAGGGAATCCAAGTCCGCCACCAAAAGAAATTGCCGCACACCTGCAGGCAAAAAGCCTCCAAGCAAAAATATATAAAACTAAACTATTAACAGGTTAGCAACAAAAAATTTGGGTTGTCTCCCAGCAGCGCTTTTGTTTACCGTCCTTAAGCTGGACTTAATACCTGTATTAAACAGTTTTAATAATAGTCTAAGCATAGGGCAAAAGATGGTAAATCCTAAATATTACATGCCTCAAAATGATCAACTATAAGTTGATTTAAAATGGTAACTAAGAATAAAAGAGATGGGCCCGAAGACCCAACAACAACAGTCAAGAGGATCAGGAGCTTTCCATCTCCATATTTCGTCCTTCTTCATCCTCTTCCTCTCCTCCAACCTGCGGTCATGGATGAAGTAACGCTTTCCTCCCTGCACCCAGTCTTTCAAGGAAAAAGCAGGCAATGATGATGAAGTGGAATAGACGATTGAATTCATCATTGCCAACTGCTTTCCCTGCCAAGACTGCCTCTCAAAATTACCCAAGAATGGGTCTATAAATTCAAGCATCTGCAGAGGGATAAATGAAATATCAGACATTAAAGCAGGCGGGGAAGCAGGAAGGATGAACTTATCAATATCAGCATTAAAAGAAGGTTGATTAGGAAATAAAATGGACGAAGAACCAAAATAATCAAACAACGGAGGAGTGATCCCGGTTTCACTCCTGGCAGGATCCAAGCACAGATCACTGTCGGTATCATATGAGTCGTAACGAGGGGAACCCAGGAGCTCGGGGTCCTCGGTGGTGAGCTGGATGTCCCCATCCAAGAGGTAAGTAAATACCTCCTCGGAAAGAGAATCCTCCTCATCCCACCGCGGTGCGTCATCGTGTTCAAAGGTATCACACTCCCCATCAGAGAGAATGAGATCCTCATCCCACTTTGGCGCAACCTCAGGCGCCGAATAAACCACCCGCACGACATCATCAGCCGACTCACTGAAGATAGAAGCAGATGAATTTTGCAAGGAATGCGGAGGAACCAGACTGCTCTCATGATCAGAAAATAAATGAGCAGTCGCCTCCGCGAAAATATCCACAGACGCCTCCCCGCAGGAAGAACCAGAATCTGCACACCATACTGGTGCATCCATGAGTTCCCAATCCTGTCCCTGTTGACCATCGAATGAGTGCACATCGTCACTCAAGGGAAGCTCATAAAAGGGGATTGAGGGACCCATGAAAGAGCTGTACGCGGCGAGAGATTCCTCAGTAATCTCCAAGGGCAAAGATCGAGCATGATGTGCGATGTCAGTGTAGGGGCCAGGCAACACTCTGGTGGGCCTGTCCGCAGTAGTCTCCCGTAAACGGGGGGATGCTGCGTACACGTCCTCAGAGGGGGAAGGATCGCACAGACGAGGGCAATCCTTCACCATATGACCTAAACCTTGACATAGCAAGCACCTAATACAATGCTCATCGTTTAAAGCAGTCAGGGCGTCGATGTATCGACGCAAAGTGTCATAAAGACGACACTCGGCTTCAGAATACATCACAGAAATATGTGGATAAACAGAAAATAAAGATTCTTTGCAAAATAATACTACACACACAAAATAAATCTGGAAAACCTGCTTTAGAAAAGTTAAAACTAGAAAAAAAATAACAGAGCACATAAAATTAAGAGGCTAAATTTTTTTTAAGACAAAAACAAAGTAGAAAAATGGATATACAAGTGAAAAAGAACTACAATCTCTCGTCTACCTCTCAAGAAACTCACACGACCATGTTCCCCGGCAACGACGCCAAAAACTTGATGGCGCAAATCTCGCACACCGCTATAGGCGGTAGCAAGACTGCGGCACGAAACGGCAGTGTACCGATCATTCAAGTAATATAAAACGAGGAGTAATCCCCGAGTATCGAATCTCTCAAGGAACACAGTAAGGTGGAGTTAACGTTCGAGGAAGGACTTGAGATCGAAGTCCTTGAGTCGGATGGAATGCGGAAACGGGGTGATTTGGCTTTTGGAAAATAAAAGAAAACAACTACAACTACTCCTATGCAATGCCGCTATGCAGTGCTTCGCTTGGCGGGATGGAGACTAGGCAGGCCTTGAGCGCGCTGCGTCGCAAGGGAGGATGGACGAGTAGGCAAGCGGAGTCGAACTGTGCAGGCCTTGAGCGCACTGCTTCGTTGGGCGAATGGATTACACGGGCCGCTATGCCACGCTTCGCTAGGCGGATGGAAGAGTAGGCAAGCAGATGGAATGGTTCGCACCGGCGGAGTCGGAATGGATTACACGGGCTGCTATGTCACGCTTCGCTAGGCGGATGGAAGAGTAGGCATACGGATGAGGGTCGCAAGCACCTCGTCGACAAGCACGCCACTAGCAATTGCTAGTGCGGCACACGAACGTGACGGCGTGATGGAGGATGAATGGTGGCGCACCTCGTACACAAATGAACAAAATATAACTTCACATAGACATGAAATTAAGATTACAAGCACGATTCATAGTGTTCATCATCAATACATGAGAGATCTAGCTACAAACGCATCAATAAGAGAAGAACAAGGCAAGAAATCGACCGAATCCGAAGGCTCGTTGGAGATTCACGGTTGGAATCGCCGGGTTGTCAATCCGCGTCCAAGCTCGGTCCGCAACTACGTCCGGGGTAGAGAGAGCTGTCACTACTCTCCAATGAGCCCGTCTTCTTCGTGTCACGATCCGGTAGAGGTTGCAAACTTCCTCTTGCTTGATGGCGATGGCGGCTAGATCTTCCTTTGAAGCGCTAGGATGAAGGAGGAGGCCGAGAGGAAGCTCCGGCTCAAGATTGGCGTGAAGAACAAGCCCGGAGCAACTCCAGATGGTGGGCGGCGATGGAGGGGCAAAATCGGGGCTCTGGCGCGAGAAAACGGCGGACTGGAATCAACCCCCCGACCTAATTCGCGAGCAGGTCTTTAAATAGGCGCTGGAATAAACAGTGCGCACGATCGTTGGCGCACGACCAGTGGTCGTGCGCACTAGAATCCTGTGATCGCGCGCCTGCCTGGGCGGAGCCTGCAATGTAAGAAATTCATAAAATATAATGTTCGCACGACCAGTGGCGCACGACCAGTGGTCGTGCGCACTATCGTAAGTGGTCGTGCGCACTGGTCAAGACAGAACTCAAATTTTGGGGGTTGAGTGCGCACGATCAGTGGCGCACGACCAGTGGTCGTGCGCAATAGAACCAGTGATCGTCCGCAGTGTTCCTGTACAGAATTGTACCGGGAACACCTGCACGACTCCTGTTCCTACAGAAATGCTAATCAGGCCACTGAAAGTGGCACTCAACAATACGATAAGGCTATCAAAAGAGAATAAACATAAAACACACCAAATTAGGCCAAGAAGTGCACCTAGCATAGAATGACAAATATGAGCTAAAACAAGGCTAAAGTGCAGTGGAATGACTAGATAAACGGCCCAGATGATTCCATATATGTGTATATAATTGGGACTCATCAGTAGCCTATGAAATAGCAACGACAAGATCCAGGGGCAATTTTACTCTCCGATGGGTTATATAAATGGACTTATGCAGGGCAACACCAAATGCGTAAATGATTAAGGCTGAGTCGCCTACCAGTCAACAACTAGAAAGGTGTTTTGGGTACTGACTTTGAAGGTACTCTATTAAGGATATACACCGCGGTCTTAAGTGCTTCACCCCACAAAAACTCAGAAAGATTAGTCCTACTCATCATACTCCTCGTCATTTCCTTAAGGGTGTGATTATGCCTTTCAACCATACCATTTTGCTCAGGACTACCCGACATGGAGTATTGGGCAACAATGCCGCAACTCTCCAAGTATCTGGCAAACAGACCTTTATGTTGCCCGGAGGCATCATGTCTGCCAAAATACTCGCCACCTCTGTCAGACCTAACAATCTTGATGACTTTCCCTATTTGTTTCTCAACTCCAGTCTTGAAAATCTTAAATTTGTCAAGAGATTCAGACTTTCTTTAATTAAGTACAAATACCTGAAACGGGAGTAGTCATCTATAAAGGTAATGAAGTAAATGTTCTTACATAGGGTAGTGGAATAAGGACCACTAATGTCCATATGAATAACCTCTAATAAACCAAGACTACGTGTGGAGCCCTTCTTCTTGAACTTGGACATCTTGCCTCTACAACAATCGACGCATGTCTCTAGGTCGCTGAAGTCAAGAGTAGGGAGAATATTCTCCTTCATTAATCTCTCTACCCTCTCCCTAGAAATGTGGCATAAGCGTTTATACCACAACATGAACGATTTTTCCTTAAGTTGTGGTCTTTTACTGGCAACGCGCTCTACATTAAATGAGGTTGCATAAATGTTTGTAGGAGCTAGACATAAACTATACAATCCGTCAGATAAAGAACATTGGCCAATAACTTGTGATTCAAAAGAAATATTAATTAAATCACCCAGAATGTTAAATCCATAATTAAGTTTATCTAATGCGGAGACTGAAATCAAGTTCTTTCTAAATGAAGGAATATAGAAAATGTCTCTTACATATAGTTCATAACCAGAAGCTAGAACTAAACATAGGTCTCCTATAAACTCCACCTCTATTTCAGCAGTGTTGCCTACCGTGAGTCTACACTCATCCTTATTTGGCCTCCTCCTTCTAATGAATCAATGCAATGTGAAAGTAACGTGATTCGTTGCTCCACTATCAAGCCACCAGGAACTGGATGGTGCTTCAATTAAATTGGATTCACACAGGACTGTTGCCAAAGGGCTAACCTTAGGAGTGAAACTACGCCGCTCAATCCAAGCCTTAAACTTTATGCACTCCATCCTCACGTGTCCCTTCTTCTTACAAAAGAAGCAAGTGAGAGATTTCTTTTCAGTAATGTCCTTAGTATCTGAAATGTGTCCCTCATGAGCTCTATATGGAGTTTTGGACTTCTTCTTCTTAAATGAGGGTTTGATTATATGTATTGCGGTGTGAGTCTCATTATTATTTAATTTCACTTCATTAGCAACACATCGGGTAATGAGATTATAACGATCTCTATCAGTTTGAGTGACGGTCGCTGTAAGAGCTGCATGCTGGTTGGTATTCATGGCCATTTCTGTATCTACCTTATGTGGTGCAGACTTAATGTCGAACTTAGAATTTTCGAAGTTCGACTCAATGAATTATTCGATGGTCGTCTAATATTTTATGGGCGATGAAGGTGACTAAAAAGAGAGGAAATAAAAATGGATTGGACGAATAGAGCAACAGTGGCTATAAACCCTAAACAACACACTAAATGGAGAATCCAGACGCGTCAGCGGGCAACACCTTTGGGCAGACAACACGCCACACAATTAGTAATTCTCCACACACGAATGAGCAACAGTTACGTTTAAGCTTTTAGTAGATCTACCACCTTTGGGCGAATAGATTACTAGAGCCCCGCACTACCGTCCAAATGTCCCAGTGTATCCCTCTGAGCCTATTGGGCAACCACCACCTTTGGGTGAATGATTGCGCACTAGTCTCAGAGAAATCCCTAAAACATGTGAAACCGTAATCTCACAGGCTGACTCGAAACGACCACTTTGGCGGCAACAGATCTTATCAACCTATAAGACCCTTTCACACTGGGATATCTGAATATTGCTCTAAGATGAATGTCGTGTTCTTTTATGAATGACGTGTGAGCACTTAATCGCCTTAAAGAGACACGACGATTGTCTTGGACTGTTTCAATGAATGCACTATTAGAAACAATTTCTTATTTTATTTTCCTAAAAAAAAAACCGAATGGGTTTTCAATTTGGTGTTCTTTATGTAGGTAATTAGAAATTAATCACACTCCAAATAATTAATGATACTAATAGAATTGAAATAAGTCCGCTCTGATACCAACTGTTAGAAAAATATAGGTGTCGCTACGCAAATTGTATTATCGAAAATTTAGGATAATTACAAAACTGAATGCATCGACGATACAGATGTAGGATCGTCTTATTCAAAAGCTACTAATCTTTATTGGAGTAGAAAATGCAGGATTATATTTTCTAATTAAATAATTAAACAAGAACACACAAATAAAACAGAGCTGAAGAGAACAGTAAATATTCTGAAGTGCGAAAAAGGGTTTATTCCGTTCTTTGATTCATGCTCATGTTCTTGATGACAGAAAATCTCAATTAGCTTCGATGTATTCCTCCTTATGAAATTAGCAGTGACCGCAGATTCCGCCAAGATACAAGTTCTATCTAAGTAGATCCCTTCAACCAAAATAATTAGTACAAGTATACATGTATGTTAATCAATAAGGCTGAAAAGAAGTCGGTGATGTGTATGTTGGAGTAGTCCAATATAAGATCTATAAATCTCTACTCATAAGTTAATCTTCATCATACACATTGTCGTAATAGATTTTGATGTTTCAGTTACGTAACTCCAAATCGTGCTAACAGATCTATATATTTGTGCACAATATAGCCAGATATTTATCATACATACACATATATAAAAGATGACAAGAATCAAATATGGTACCTTGGTGTAATCAAAGGGAGACGAAAACCAAAGATTGAGTTCAATTGAACCTATGCAGTTTCGTCCCAGATCTGGATTTTCCCTGGATGCGAGATGAAGGTGGGATTCGCCTGCAAGGATGACGATGATGCCGACGCTGTAGGTGGTCGCAGACGATCAGGTTCCCAAACTTGATGCCTGGATCGGCTAACTTTTCTGTCGTAGATCGGCAAGCATGTAGTCGGCGATCTAGATCTAGAGGTGAATGAATTTGTAGGCTGTAAATCTCCTTCCTTAGGTCGCCGACAAAGAAGATGGAGAGAAAACTCGGCAGTTCCACGATTTCTACTGAAGCCCAGCGAGAAGGAGTTGGTAGTTTCCAAAACCAGGAATAGAAAAGAAGAGCATCACTTCTCCTCCTCCACTGAACGAAGATCAGAACCTGCGCCTGGATTCTAAACATGAAGAAGATGGAAAAGAGCGGTTACACTCAACAATCGCAAAACCTCATAGCAGCCCATGTTCACGTTTTTTCTTAGAATGAATGGCATAACTCAATTTTGGACCTTAATAGGAGAAGTCCAATGGGGGGGGGGGGGGGGGGGTTACAAATTGGATTTAATAAATTCAATTAAAACTCCCATAAATAAAATATAAATCCATAAATTAATTGGGTTTCATAATTACGCCAATATTCGTGTCAGGGGTGAGACCGGGTTCGCGTCCTGAAGTTACGAGTTGATCTAGCCCACCTATCACAGGCGTCGATCGTTGGTGCGACTGAATTAACACACACTCGCGGGAGTCCGAATAGATTCTAATCTTTTCGCGTACGACTTTATCGGGACGTCTCGATGTATCGAGTCGACTTAATGGAAAATTTCTAACAGGGACAACAATTCTTTGATGCTGAAAGCGCAGACTTCTTCGATGATTTTGTAATTGAATGTGTGGTTGCCTGGCACGACGTTGTTTAACGTGAGGAAGTAAGGACAATTCTTCGGTGGTAGTTGTGTGTGGCGTGGTTGTAACGATATTTCTCGTATGTTGGTGAAATTGGGTAAAATTTTCTAGAGCATTGGTTTGAGGAACATACTCAATGTCTGCAAAATAATTGTTGAAACGTAAACATTAGATGGAGAGTTGTTGTAGATGTATTGACAATGTAAATGAAGTGGTTGAAGAGCTCTGACTGACAGCTGATGAATGAAGTGATGCAGACACCCCATCGACGACCGATACGGTAGGCATGGTCATCTAATCGAGAGGAGGTATCGAGTGGAATGAGAATATGTAGGGTTTAGGTTCTTAAGATGAGATGGATTGAAGGATCGAACAGATGAGGTGGACAGTAGGTTCTACTACAAACTTTTTCGATTTTATAGATTTTCATATTTACTTTTAATTTAAGGATAAAGTGTAATTACTTGAATGGACATTGTATTTTAAAATTGTCAAATATAGCCTTATTATTCTAATCTAATGACTTAACATATATTATAGTCTATTTTGAAAAAAATTAAAATAAGTAATTACACTTTATCCCTAAATTAAAAGTAACGATGAAAATCTATAAAATTGAAAAAAATTTTAGTATAACCCTACAATCCATCTCATTTGTTCGATCCTAGGGCGAACCACGATAGTATCACGACCGCGACTGTGCACGGGGGGTCTCAGTGCCCCACGCGACAGTACCCCGACCACGACATTGCCCCGATGTGATGGCGCTCCCGCTACTCACAAACCCTCGAGTGTTATACTTTGTCTGTCGCTCGTTTTTGTCATGTGCATGGGAGTTTGCCAGCGGAGAGAGCACATTTTTATTGCAAGTAAGAGACTTTGCCTATATGATAACACTTTTTTTTAAAATAAAAGAAAATTCACATAAATTAAAAAAAGGAAATTTTGTAATTAAGATGAGTATAGCACTCGGGGGGTTTGCGAGTGGCGGAAGCGCCGTCGCGCAGGGCAATGTCATGGTCTGGGTACTGTCGCGCGGGGGCATTGGGGGCTCCCCATGCACTGTCGCGATCGGGGTTCTGTCGCGGTTGGACATAGAGGCGGAGCCCCGTAACTATCACTCATGTGTGTGTGTGTGTGGTGTGCGTGAATGCGAGCGCGGGGAAAACTTATGCTTGATAAAACATTTAAAATTGTCAAATATAGCCATATTGTTCTAATCTAATGACTTAACTGTTGAAATCTTCTATAATCTAGAAATAATTGAGGATTTAACTATACTGTCAACGTAATATAAGCCTATAAGTCCCACATAAGAACATACAGAAAATGGATAAATGAACGTGTTGATTTTTACTTATATTGGTTATAAGTGAAGAACCAAGCCTAAATAATGTTTAATTAATTAGGAATTAATTAAATAATGATTGAGAGTAACTGTATGTCGAATTGGATTCAAAATGAGGATGTTAAACGACTACTCGACGTATGTTGACTTGTGAAGTCGACTTACGTCGACTTGGTGTGCATTTAACATCAAGACAGACATTTCAGGATACTATTCGACGTGCGTCGACTTGTGAAGTGGACGTATGTCAAGTTGTGAGTAACTAGATAGTACTCGATGTATAACGACTTATGAAGTTGACATACGTCGACTTGGTGTGTGGATAACCGTTTTCTATATATGACAGTACTCGACGCACGTCTACTTTATTAAGTCAACGAACGTCGACTAATGAATTTGAACTCGACGCACAATTTGGTAGTTTGTGAAATTGTTATAAATAGCGTCTTTTATGGTTTTTCAATTACTTCCCTTTTGAGTGCGACTCTTACGACAACTGAAGAACCTGCAGTTACGCCATATCCAGAAAACGAAACTAGTATTTCATAGAGACGAAGGAGGACGGTCATCTTCCAACTCAAGTTCGTTGGACGAATAGTGAAGTGTTTCCGACATTTGTGTGGACACTCATAGAGACGTAGATATCGTTCTACATAAGGGTGTGCAAAAATACCCGAAGAACCGAAAACCGGACCGAAACTGAACCGAACCAAGCGGTTCGGGTCGGTTCCTAGTTTGTTCGGTTCGGGTATGGTTCCAAAAAAATAAGAACCGGTAGTTCGGTTCGGTTCTCGGTTCCGACCGTCGGGTACCCGAGAACCGACCCGAACCGAGAATATAGGCTTATTTATTAAATATATTTATTATTTTATAACTTGAGTTAACGAGTGGGTGTTCTGGTAAGTGGTAATTTTATAATCTTCCCATAATGCCATGGCTTTTCATAATATAATAAGATAAAACTCCATTTTATAATTCAGATTTCCGAATTTCCCGTTCCCACGCCCTAGGCTCTGTCTCGACGGTTGGTGCTCCTTCCTCCCATCTCCCGAACCGCCGATGCTCCTTCCTTCCATCTCGACGACTGGCGCTCCTTCCTCCCGCCTCGACGGCCGGCGCTCCTTCCTCCCACCTCGACGGCCGGCGCTCCTTCCTCCTGCCTCGACGACCGACGCTCCTTCCTCCCCATCTTTCCCTGGAGGCCTGGACGGCCTCAGAAGTTCTTCCTCTCCGTTCAATAAGTAGGTAAACTTCTTCCCCTCGCCGGTCAAAAAATATGACTAATAAACCCTCTTCCTCGCCACCTCGCCGGTCAAGAACATGTGCTAGTGCTATGCCTTCAACTGATTTCCAGATTAGGGTTTTTGATTTGCAGGTGGAAACATTATTGATTTCCATATAATGTTTTTTGTTTTGCAGGTGGGAACATTGCTTTCCAGTCATCATTCCACACTTCAACTTACAGCTTTAGTGATTTGCATTTGCATTTGGGGTATGAACCTCTTGAAATCTCTGTCTTTAGTCTTTACATATACTGTTTTTGTTTGATTGTTCATTATTTTGGCATATGTGATCAGTTGGTAATTAAAGTTTATTAAAATTTGTTATGTAGTGTGCCAATGTCAAGTGTGGGGGAGACAAATATTGGTAATATTAGACAATCTGATCATGATGGTGTAGTGGTTGGCCCCCCTGTAGATGAAGATGTTGACAATGCGAATGTTGCTAGCACATGTGATCCTAATCCTAAAAGGGAATATAGAGCTAAATCAAATATTTGGGGTCATTTTACAAAGGTGAAGAAAAAGGAATCAGAGAAAGCTGAGAAAGCCACTTGTAATTATTGTAGCAAAGAGTACGGTTGTGCTAGTGTCAATGGTACAAGTAACATGTGGAAACATTTGAAGCTTTGTAGGAAATATCCTCATAATATGGTTGACAAAAAACAAAAGACATTAGCATTTGAAAACAAAGATGGGCTAGTGGGAAGTGATATTGCTTCAGTTGGCTCTCTTAGTTGTTGGAAATTTGATCAAGATTCATGTAGGGAAGCCCTTGCTAAATGGATCATTATGGATGAGATGCCTTTCAAAATTGTTGAAACCCAAGGTTTTTGATATCTTATGAGAATGTTACAATCAAGATTTAAGTTAATATCACACACAACATTAACACGAGATTGCATGAAATTGTATGCCACCGAGAAGACGAAGCTAAAGAAGACACTAGTTAATATGAAGTCAGCTGTGAGTTTGACAACCGATTGTTGGACCTCTGATGAGCGAAACTATATCCGCAAACGATAACGGCAAGTGTACCGTATCGAATGTAGTATAGGTTATAAAACCAAGGTCGTATAAAAATCCGGGCGTGTTGATTACTCTTACTCAAGAAGATCTCTATTGTTCTATCAAATAAAACTTTGATTTGGTTGCAAAAAGAAAAGTAACTTAACTTGAAAATTATAACTATTGAAGAGAGGGTGGACAAACTTTAGAGAAATGGATGAATAAAACAACACTAAATTTTATTAATTCAAAAGAGGAATTACAACTATTGAAAGGGAAATTACAAGTGCAAGAAAAAGTAAAACTAGATTACTTAAAACAGTAGAAATAATGCAGAAAATGGAGGCTTCGACTCCAAAAACAAGGTCCCTGATCATCTGGAGGAGCTGCCCTTTTATAGCTAATAATTTGGTGTTACACGCCCTTGGTCATGCCCGTGACCAAGGGGCGTGTAGGGGGCGTGATCGGTGCTGGCGGAGAAGGCGCCTTCTGGCTTCAATACAGGCGTTACGGACGTGTCACGCCCTAGGTCACGCCCGTGACCTGGGGCGTGTAATCTTTAAAACTCGCTGCTGGCGGGAAGCTTCGGCGGGAAATTGGCGCGGGAAGAGTCACGCCCGTGTGCTGGATGTCACGCCTCCAATGTCATGCCCGTGACCGGGGGGGGGGGGGGGGCGTGTAATTTTAATTGACGTGGCAGCTGGCTCTAGATGCATGTGGCGGGTCGCGGCCGTGATATTGGGTCACGCCCTTAGTCACGCCCGTGACCTGGGGCGTGTACTTGGCGAATTCTTCACGGAACGTCCCCGGAGTGGCAGAAACAGGTCTGGAACACTTCGTAGGTTACACGCTCATGGGTCACGCCCGTGACCTGGGGCGTGTAATTTAACTTTTTGCTCGAAACAGCCCAGAAAACCTGAAAACACAAAATAAACTTAAGTTAGCTTATGAAATAAACAATGGAAGGATTTATATGATAAAATTCCTATAAATAACATAATTTTATATTAAAAACATAATAAACCTAAACTAAAAGATGAGTAAATAAATTACTCATCAACCTCCTTACAAAATCTTTCTTATTTATGTCTCATGACACATTTTATTGATGATGACTGGAAGCTTCAAAAGAGAATTCTTAATTTTTGTGTTATCTCTAGTCATAAGAGGAAATCTCTTGGAAAGGTTTTAGAATCATGTATCTTGGATTGGGAAAAAAACTTGAATATGTGAGACATTGCTATGAGTTCTTTTACCAATCCGAGCAAGTTGATGAGTTAATGGAAAAAGTAGTAGATGTTATGAGAGATTTGTTCAAGTATTATAAAAAAATTGATTCTACACCATCAACCTCTGCCTCTACGAATGACAATATGGAATTAGATACACCAAATATTTGTCTTAAAAGTAATCCTTTAAATGAGATGAAACAGTTAAGAGCTATGTTTGACATGAAAAAGAAGGCCATTCAAATTTCTTCAAACCAATCTGAGTTGGATAAGTACTTGAAAGATGATTGTGACTTAGATGAACACTCTGAGCAGTTTGACATATTGAATTGGTGGAAGGTGAACTCGAGCAAGTATAAAGTTCTTTCTTTGCTCGCTAGAGATATTTTGGCAATACCGGTATCTACAATTGCATCTGAATCAGCATTCAGTACAGGTGGACGTATTCTAAATCGATTCCGTAGTTCTCTTTCGCCAAAGATTGCAGAGGGGTTGGTGTGTACTCAAGATTGGTTGAGAGCAAGTCCATTACCAATGCACATTGAAGAGGACTTACATCAAATTGAAGAACTTGAGAATGGTAAACACTATTAATATTTATGAATATTACTTTTCTATGTAGGATATCTTTTTCATTGGTTTTAATTCTTTATCTTGTTTTATTTTTACAAGTTATTTGGAGTGAACAAGAGGCTTTTGAAAAAGATTGTTGACACTTCTATAAAAATGAGGTATATTTTACACCTATAATCTGAAAGTTTATGACTTCTTCAGCTTTCACATTTTGTGCAGTAAACTAAGTATTTTAACTGCGTGTTAATTATTGTATTCATGTCATACTAGTTTGGTTATTAAAATTATCTATATCCAACTTATTTAACGGTGACACACCTATTGCTTCGAACTAAGAACCGAACCAGAACTGAACCGAACCGAACGGTTCGGTTCCGGTTCCATACTATAGGACCGTGGGTCGGTTCCGGTTCCAAAAATTTGGAACCGAACATATATGGGTCGGTTCTTGGTTTTGGATAGAACCGAACCGAACCGATCCGAGTTGCACCCCTAGTTCTACTTCTATATTGTGGTTCTCCCACGACAGTTATCATTCTCGAAATATTGATTTTGACGCATGTATAAACTCAATTCTTAAGCTATTGTTTTTTGCATGGTCAAATACAATAGGTTTCTTGCAAATATTATGCTATGCATGTGACGCCTGAGAAACCCAACATTAACATATATTATAATCTATTTCGAAAAAAAATTAAATACAAGGTCAATTCATGTAATTACACTTTATACCTAAATAAAAGTAATAATGAAAATCCATAAAAATCGAGAAAATTTTTAGTTGAACCCTAAAATCCATCTCATACGTCTGATCCTTCAATCCATCTCATCTGACGAACTTAAACCATACATATTCTCATTCCACTCCATACCTCCTCTCGATCCCGCCTCCAACCCTCCACAACCTATCCATTCAAACTTCCTTCTCCCTGTTTACCCAGAAATCGGCGATCCTCTCCGAGGAGGTTTTTCTGCATTTCTCCTACAGGTCATGCGGCTAGGGACCCCCTGTCCGCCCAGCAAGGGCGGTCTCCTCCTTGAGGTCGCCCAGCAGAAGCGGTCTCCTCTTTCGGGCCGCCCAGCAGTGGCGGTCTCCGCCTTGAGGCCGCCCAGCAGGGGCGGTCTCTGCCTTTAGACCGCCCAGCAGGGGCGGTCTCCTTCTTCAGGCCGCCCAACAGGGGCGGTCTCCTTCTTCAGGCCGCCCAGCAGGGGCGGTCTCCTTCTTCAGGCCGCCCAGCAGGGGCGGCATCCTTCCTCAGGCCTCCCAGCATGGGCGGTCTCCTTCTTCAGGCCGCCCAGCAGGGGCGGTCTCCTTCTTCAGGCCGCCCAGCAGGGGCCGTCTCCTTCTTCAGGACGCCCAGCAGGGGCGGTCTCCTTCTTCAGGCTGCCTAGCAGGGACGGTCTCCTTCTTCAGGCTGCCCAGCAGGAGCGGTCTCCTTCTTCAGGCCGCCCAGCAGGGGCGGTCTCCTTCTTTAGGCCGCCCAGCAGGGGCGGTCTCCTTCTTCAGGCCGCCCAGCAGGGGCGATGTCCTTCTTCAGGACGCCCAGCAGGGGCGGTCTCCTTCTTCAGGCCGCTCAGCAGGGGCGGTCTCCTTCCTTAGTCTGCCCAGCAGGGACGGTCTCCGCCTTCAGACCGCGCGGGTAGGCGGCCTCCTCCTTCAGACCACGCGGGTAGGCGACATCTTCCTTCAGACCGCGCGGGTGGGCGGCCTCCTCCTTCAGACCGCGCGGGTGGGCGGCCTCCTCCTTCAGATCGTGCGGGTGGGCGGCCTCCTCCTTTAGACCGCGTGGGTAGGCGGCCTCCTCCTTCAGACCGCGCGGGTAGGCGGCCTCCTCCTTCAGACCGCGCGGGTAGAACTCCAGTCACCGACTCACCGGCGGTGATGACATCAACCCAGAGCCTATAAATAGGACCCTCTCCATGAACAGAGGGACAAGAAAGTTGGGGGAAAAACTGGCGGCTAGAAACAGCCAGACCGTACCTAGCCGCGGGCTGTCTGGGCGACCTCAGCGAACAGTCCAGGCGGTCTCAGCCAACAGCCCAGGCGGTCTCAGCCAGCAGCCCGGGCGGTCTCAGCAAGCAACCCGGGCGGTCTCAGCAAGCAGTCCGGGAGGCCTCCGCGAACAGCCCTGGCGGCTTTCTTTTCTTACCTTTCTCTCTCTTGTATTCATTCTATTTCCATGTACTAAAAACGACAAGCTATAATACTGATTATTAAATAAAGGGAAAGCTCATCGCAGGAGTGGCATTTGCCGCGGTGGGTGAAGTCTGGCCTCGCCGCAAGCTAGCGGTCCTCTCTTCTTCTCTCTCACTCAGCTCTTCATTTGTGACTCAAGTAACCAGCTGCTCAACAATTACCCCCTCTCCTTCCTCCGGGATCGATCGTCGAGGACTTGGGGACAATTTTGGATTCAACAGTCCCCACACGACATCACCATTCTCTCCACGGCGAGCACCGATAGGTTTTCGGTCTCTACCCTCATCTGCTTTGACCGCCCGTCTGACGCCCTTTGATACGCCAGCAATCTCCCACGACGACGGCACATTTATCCCACATCGATTCCCTGTCCCTCGAGCTCTCAACGTTCCATCTTCATCAACCGTTTTAGGACCACACAACGTCGACGACGTCGCTATCTCACTTGCGCAGGTCCAACCTCCTATTTATTCTCATCTCCCACCACTTCTTCTTTCTTGTCTATAGAATGTAATCTATAAATCTTATAGGTGTTCATGTTTTTATTCCTTCTTCATGTTTTCATCGGAATAAATTATGATGCTAGAGAAATGATTACTTTAGTTTTTATCATAAAATGCATGCTTCATCATTGCTGGTAATGCAGCTATATTAAATAATGAAGAGGAAGTTCATGAATAGACAAATATGAACATTGGTGAAACTGCAGCAATATCATCTGATCGCTTGTAGCCGTCTTCTCTTAGGTTAGTTCAAAATATATATTTGTGTATGGTTGTTGAATGTGCTTCGTTTGCTAGGATTTCATATGCTCGAGGATATCAACCTCAACATGCTTAAGATTTAAATACCTAAATTTGATTTTTGAGGTTTGTAGGAGTCTCTACATCAGATCTATGTCAGTTTATTTGTTTTTTTATATGCTATAATCATCTTGCTATTGACTTCATGTTTAACATTATTTCTTTTGTTTGACAATATGATGATTTCTGATTTTCAGGATATCAACCTCAGCATGTCTAATGTTAAAATTCCTAATTTTATTTTTGAGTTCTTTTGAAGAGTCTCCACAACAGATCTATCTGCATTTATTTGTTTTTTAACTGCTTTAATCATCTTGTTGTTGACTTCATGCTTGGCATTATTTCTTTTGTTTGAGAATATATGATGATTTCTGAGTTTTTGGGTAGAGTCTTCACATCAGATCTACATGGGTTTATTTGTTCTTTAACTGCTTTAATTTTCTTCATGTTTATTAATTATATGTTTTTGTGGATCGACAATTACTAATTATCAATTATACCATCAATGAATTAATTATCTACTTCTTCTTACATTAATTGTTTCTCTTTAATTATCATTTTTAATACTCAAGTATGTATGTCAAAAGATTAGCTAAATCCTTTGCAATATCTACAGATTGTTATTTCCTTATTTCTAGTTTCAGTTGATTCTACGTGCAAATATTAGGTTACAATGTCAACAGATTGTTAAATCCAAGTAAATTACGTGTGTATATTATACCATCAGTGAAACTTATATTAATAATTGTTTGATCTTATGGCGTCCTTAGAGGGGGTGAATAAGGGATTTACAAATTTTAAATAAAACTGAGAAACTTTTCGAGATAATTACAGAAATAGGAAACTTTCTGATTCGGTTGCTACTACCGACATTAGTGTTAACACCGGACATTAGCTCTCCAGAAAATAAAACTCCTCAAAAAATGTGCCAAAGAAATTTTTCTTAGAAATGCTTGAATGAAATAAAAAACTTGAAATTCTGAAAAGATGAAATATGATTTTATTTCAAAGGAAGAATACAATAATTTGATTTCAATGAAGCTTGAAATCTAGGCTTTAATAAAAATCACTTTTTGATCATTCACTAGTCCTTCTCCCGAGGACCGACTGAATATAGCTTATCTTACCCCAGATATGACCTCTAGCCTCCCCTAGATCTACCCTAGACATAGTCGTCACACATAAGATGACGAATTTCACCCTAAACCTCACAAGGCCTAGTCGCCACACACAAGGCAGCGAATTCACTACCGTTATAAAAGAAAATGGAAGAATACAAAATAAATTTAGAAATAAAAACTCCCTATATTGAAGAGCTCTGAAGAAGATAATGAAGAATTGCCATTAACGTCATCGGAGTTGAAATGTGCATCCTTCTTCAAGTTTGACCGTTTGAAATTCTCCTTCTCAATCTTAATCTTCAAGGATGGTGTTGTGAGTGCTCTCGAAATTCGGGGATGAAGGCTCTCACGAAAGGAAGAAATGATAGCTTGAGATGCGGTAACTTTGAACGAAGAGATCTGCTCCTTAAATAGGCTCGGGAGCTAACAACGCGTCAACAGTAGCAATACCGCCTGGCGGTAGCGTATCGTTGAGACACGTAGTCAATATCATGGAGATCGTGGTTGGTCGTGGAGATCGTGTCCCTACCGCGCCGCGGTAGTGATAACTCCCAGCGGTAGCTACAGATCGTGTTGATCATGGCAGAGATCATGACACTACCTCCCCGCGGTATTGATAACGCTAGAGCTAAAGCGAGCGGTAGTGATACCTCCTAACATTAGCGATAAATTCTGAGTTCTATCTTCATACTGCATCACACTCATAAGAGTATTGTACAAGTAGTTCATGCACACTATAAACACACGAAAAGCAAGATCAAATACATTATGAGATTTGTTATTCTCAAATCAAGGGATACAGAGCGCATGCTCGAACAATCTCCCCATTTTGATAATAATAAATCCTCTAGGAAGAAAACAACAATAACTAAAGTGGTGTTTATAGTAAATGATAAGCGTGATAACCGTGTAATATACTCCCCCTATAAGGATGCTCCACCTACATAGATGCATTCTATGATTTTTTAATGTAATCCTTCTAAATATTAGATTTCTTCAATTGATTCTCCCCCTTTTGGTATTATCAAAAGAGTGTGGATGAGACTTTTAGCAATATCTTTCATGTGTACTATATAGAGATGAAAGTAATTATTTAACATTTAGAGTTACTACTTAAGAACAAAATATGCATGATCAAGCACAAGTAGTTAGCACATCGGAAATAGTGTAAGCACTCATAAAAACATCCTTTTAGAAGGTAAAAGCACATAATAGATAATGAGTTTGAAATTTAAAAAAGCATATGTTTGAAGTTAAGTACAAGAAATGTTTCTTCAAATATATGCAAGCATGATTTGAAATATCAAGAAAAGACGTGCTTTACAATGTAAAGTAATTTGCATTTCAAGTCAAAATAAACATTATAAAGGTAATGGTATGCTATCTATTGCATTTACTCATGTTTGTAGAGAATAATGAAGATATGCTTTAGGGTCCAATTCTCATGGGTGGAAGTTTTATATAAGACAATGATGTGTACACAAGGTTTTTTGATAAAGTATACAAATGTATAAATCAAACCACATGAAAGCATGTAATGTAAGAACACACCATTAAATATACATAAATAATTTTACTTCCACAAGTTTCATTGCACATAAAGATATATATATATATATATATATATAAGAGAAGTGGTGTAATTTTTGTTTGCACAAGACACTTTACATTTCTTTTCAAGGTGCTCAACCTCACAATGCTTGTTAAGACTTATCAGGAGGGTGAGTAGTGTTTGCTGGAGTATTCCTTGTCATATTTTTATTTGATTTTTATTTTAGAGACCAAGGACTCCAATTCACTTGTTTTGTAAACATAAATTTTTTTAAACCACATTTTCCAAACAAAAAAAAGTGCAAAGAATTGCATGAAATAATTCAATGTTGTGTAGGTAATATACTTATGTAATTCAATAAGTTATGTTATTACATTACACAATCATGCAAGAATAAGATAACAAACACATGTAGGTTATCAAAAGAGTGAGTGAGATAATCATTATCAAAAATAAAACATTAATCATACTTAAAGGCATGTTATAAACATTCCTACACATGTGTTGTACAATAATGTTCATTGCATATTATAGGATAAAATTCAAGGCACAACAAAATCAAAATAATATTTTAAAGAAACTTGAAAGTAAAATTAATCATTGTAAATAATCTTTAAATGATAAATCTAATCATCCTTGACTTTGGCAATGAAGCATAAACAGTTTTTTTAGTTTTCAAAGCTTTTGTAATAAATATACAAAATAAAGAAGCACAAAGAAAAAGTAAGCAAAACATTTTTTTTTTGAAAATTTAAATTGTTTTGTAATTTTCTCTTTGCTTTTGAATTTTAGTAAAATCAAAACAACAATACGAAAATCTTTCTGAAGGCAGTGGAAATATACCAAAGTAGTTTTAAAGAAAGGGAAAGAAATAAAATCAGAGAGGTATCTGATATGAGAAGAATTAGGCTAACACCGGGGTTAGTACTAGCGCCAGGCATTAGTTAACAGAGATTTGATTTTTTTGTTCAAAATGCATATATTTCGTGACTTTTGCTTCCAATTTTCCGTGATTATGATTTGTCGTTATAGGGCCTATCAAGTATAGCAAGAAAAAAAAGCAAAAAGTTGATTAAATATTTTAAGCTAACATGTCCAAAACTCTAAATTCTAATCTAAGGATATGGAATCTAGCATCAGAGAGTGGTTTGGTAAAAATATCCACAAGTTGAGAATCAACCCCAATGAAGCTAATTCTTACATGTTCCTTTTAATATGACTCCTAATGAAATGATGTCGGTCATCTATTTGTTTGGATAAAAAATAATGTATTGGATTGTTTGTAAAATCGATAGCGCTCTTGTTGTCACATTTTAATTCTATATTATTTAGATGAACTCCGAAGTCTTCTAAAATTTGAGTCATCCATAAAGCTTGTGCATAACAACTACCTAGTGCAATACATCTGGCCTCGGTGTTGGAGAGGACAATAAACTACTATTTTCCACTCAACCATGACACAAGTGAAGGGCCAAAGAAATGACATGTTCCAATAGTGCTCTTTAGATCTAGTGATCAACCCACATAGTGTAAGACCCCCCTCCCAAATCAGCGGTCCGACCGGGGGATCTTATCGCACACCACCCTTTTTGCATGACGCCGAAGCGATCACGAAAGGTGAAGGTACTTTCTTCTCCAACTCCCTACCTTGAACGCTTTGTTGTCACGCATTGGGGTGATGTTAAGCGAAAGTCACTACACAAAGCAGTATTCTAGCGGAAGACGTCATTACATAGTGCACTTCATATCACTTAGCGGAAGACATGATTTATAGCGGATGAGTAATCATCACATAAACCCTTATATTCAAGACCTGTACTAGTAACGCCATCGTCTCTGCCATATTAAATCCCATCGATCGAGGATTTATTTTCAATATATATATATGTCATGAAATAGGGTACACAAAAGGAGACGCGGCTTAACGAGTATATACCCGTAGTAGCTTGCTCTGTGGCTTCCTCTACACTTAGGTGTTGTCTCTCACCCGCACCTGTTACCTGTGCGAATGATAAGTTATTAGAATCACGAATAAAATCCAATACTTATTAGCATTAAGCATAGTATAACATTTATAAGGGAGGAAATATCTGGACTTCTAATTGGGTCGTGGCGGTCTTCCCGCGACCGCCGCCTACGTACTTCGTATCATCCTGGATACGGTTTCAGACCCACGTAGTTCTATTAGTTTCACACTGGTTGTCTTCCTAGACCGTCCTTCGTGCGGGTTGCCTCAGAGTATAACTCGCCAACCATCTGATTTTCTCCCCACAACACAATTTCTTGAAGGCACAATGAATTCCCGTAGGAATAATTCTCGAAGACACAATATATTCCCGTAGGAATATTTCTCGAAGGCACAAGATATACCCGTAGGAATTATTCTCGAAGGCACAATATGTTCCCATAGGAATATTTCTCGAAGGCACAAGGTATTCCCGTAGGAATTATTCTCGAAGGCACAATATGTTCCCGGTGGAATATTTCTCGAAGGCACAAGGTATTCCCGTAGGAATATTTCTTGAAGGCACAAGGTATTCCCGTAGGAATTATTCTCGAAGGCACAATATATTCCCGAAGGAATATATATCGAGGGCACAATATATTCCCGTAGGAATATTTCTCGAAGGCACAAGGTATTCCCGTAGGAATATTTATCGAAGGCACAAGGTATTCCCGTAGGAATTATTCTCGAAGGCACAATATATTCCCGAAGGAATATATATCGAGGGCACAATATAGTCCCGTAGGAATATTTCTTGAAGGCACAATATATTCCCGTAGGAATATTTCTCGAAGGCACATTTTATTCCCGTAGGAATCATTTCTCGAAGGGACATTTTTTTCCCAATAGAGAAGGAGAGTAAGTAGAGAGAGAAGTAAGAGATATGCCTTCGATCATTAACCATAACCTCCTTTCCCTCAATTTATAAAATGCTACTTTGTATATAGAAAGAGAGAAGCAAGGTTGGTAGGCAGTAGAGAAGAGGGTAAGCATAAATAGTCAAATTTCCACCTTCTCTCATTTATGCATAAAGTAAGTGATGTATGGTAATAGGAAATTTCCGTAGCGCATCTGTAAAGAAGATCAACCACTTGAAGCAGGAGGTAGTATGGAAATTCAATTTCCTTCATTCTATTGCAAAAAAAGAAGAAGAGTATCAACAGTTCTAAATGCTTGCATTACCTCCAGCCACTCTTTCATATGCATACTTATAAATATAACACAACCTCTAGACGTGGACTCCAACATCTCTACATCCAACTATCAATAATGCAATCTCGCATTCAACAGGAACTAACCATTATGAATCGAGCAGTGGAAAGGTAGAGGATGGAGTGTAGAGGATGGAGTTCATGCTTAGATGCCTCAATGATTTTCTTTCCAGAAATCAAGAGAGGGAGAGGGAGAGAGAGAGAGAGAGAGGGAGAGAAAGAAAGTAGTGTGCGTATATCATTTATGAACTGAATCAAGTTCACCAATGTCCATTTTAAATTCTTAGTTCCTCAGTCTATTCACAAAATCAGAGGAAAAGATACTCATGAAATGCATATGGTTTGATGAAACAGAGTAGAAACCCAAGGCTCATAGGACTTCTATAATAGTGGCATAAAGCTGAGGAGAAACTCTCATATTCCAACCTTCTCGTGTGAAACCCCAAGATAGACCCTCTTAGGTGATATATATACATACATATATGTATATATTAGAACTCGCACAGATAGAGAAAGAGAGAGAAAGAGAGAGTGAACTTCCAATTGCTCTTTCCCCCTTCCAAATCTCTCCTCCATCTCCTATGAAGAAGAAAAGAAGATGGAGAGAGAGAGACGGGGGGGGGGGGGAGAGAATATTTCCAAATCCATCAATGGAAATCCCTTTCCTTGGCATAATAATAAACATGGAGCACCAAAGTAACATCTAACCTACTCACAATTAATTATATTATTATATGTCAAGCTCATAAATTATTATATCCGCCACCCTCTCCTCCAGTTTATAACATGGTAGAAAGGGAGGGAAAGAAGAGGAGAGGGAGAAAATTATCTATAACAAATTGATTTCACAGAAGGAGCTTCCCAGGGGAAGTTCAACTAGAAACCAACGAGATAACCCCGTCCATAATATAAAACATCTGAGTTTGAATTACCAAGGAACCCAGGGTAGTGGTATTCATAGTAGAGTATCTACATTCATGTAAATCATCCTGAACATCATACAATAAGAATCTTATACATGAAGGCAGTTGGATATACGAGAAGGAGATGTTCTCATCAAGTTTATATATATAGCTATATGCACGGGAAAAGAACTCTAAAACCACTATGATGAGCCCTTTTTAATACTTAGAAAGTAGGTGCCGATTTTAAACAACCTTAACCTCCTCTTATCACCACCCGCCAACTTTTCCTTACCTCAGAGCAGAAGGAGGAGGGAGAAGAAGGTGATTGTGTTTGCCTCGTAATCCTTCCCAAATTGAAATTAATCAACTGATTATGTAACGAAGTACTAAATTGGTGTTACCTGGAAAGAAACTGTAAGAAGCAGAACTTAAATTTATCTCACATTTAGCCTCAAACCGGTGAGGTAAGTTTTCATCCCATAGAAAAATTTATCACAAACAATAGCATAAAAGGATGAAATTTATATTGGAGAAACCTCTACCTAAGCTCCATTCCTCCCATGTTCCTTCACAATACCGGTTGACCTCATTAGTTAAGACTAGTTTGCCAACCAAGGAAGGACTTGACAGTCCAGCCAGCTCCAACAATTAAGGCCAGTGGGTAGAGAGAGAAAGACAACATTACCACCGAATCCCAATATTACAATAGTGAGATTGAATCCCAATATTTTTTCTTTCTTTCTATCATTTTCATATCATTGTTGATTCAGTAAATTCCCAAAAGAAATTGTTCCTAGCAATGTCATATACACTAATTGATCTTAGAATAAATATAATACCAAAAATATGACTTTTCAGTGAAAAACAACATTACCTCTGAATCCAGATATCAAGCAACCAAATCAATTCAGTATGGTGTTCAAAGCACCTCCCAACTATTCCCAAGTAGCAATCAGAAGATCAATAACTTAAAACTTACACGGGAAGACAAGTGCAATATGTTGATATGACACTTTGGAAGATAATGTTTCTATGAAAGCATGCATATACAATATGATGTCCAATCAAGTGCGTTAAAACCTATGTATACAAAATTATATCCGCTGAGAACGAAAAACTTTTTGCTGGAAATATGGTCACCCTTGGAGGAAAATATTTAATATGGTCACACTTGGAGAGAAACATTTATATTAGACACCAGATGGAATAGAATAGAATTGTAATGATACTTAAAATATCAGTAGCTCATTGTAAGGTACTACCATCATCAAGTTTCTTCACAAATTTCACTCCAAGGATTTCAAGTCGTTCAGCCAGCCCCAATAATTAAGGTGAAGAAAGTAATCTGGGGGGAGAGAGAGAAAGATTTATTTCTGGATTACCCCTTCAATCAAATTTTCATTCTCATATTCTTACTGTGAAGGAAATAGGAGGGGTGAGTAAGGGAGAGAGATAGAGAATTAATTATGTACTACATCTTAAATTTGATTTCAAGTTCTGATTGTCGTGAAACCTTCACCGCGACAAAGCTTCGAGGAGGAGGAGGAAGAGGTAGGTGAGGGAAAAGAAGCCATTGCCATGAAAAGCTTGAGGAAGGAGGGGGTGAGGTGATCCCCAGAGAATCAAACCAGACCCATTTTATAGCCATGGATGACCAATTCGATGCCTCCAACGATGGTGGAGGTGTGGCTCACCTCCCTTGGAGAGTCTCCTTACCGATGGATCTTCCCCAAGTTTCAACCAAGAGTGAGATCCGCTGCTCCCGGTGAGCTTCTTCTCCCGCCCACAGTTTTCTGTCCCCCGGTTCGCCTGTGCCTGTAAAGGGTTTTCGCTGGTTTCGGTTACTCTCTCTGGTTTTCATTTATGTTTTAGGTATATATATGTATATATGCACATATTTATATAAGCATGTATATATTTACATACATATATAATCACAACTCGCAAAGTAAGCACGGGAGAAATGCGCGGAGTGTGCCTTTGAGTTCGTGTCAGCCGTACAAAACTAATGAAAGCATCCGAAATTGATTCCGAGCCCGTTCGCCCATAATTATTCCCTCGAGTCGGTGCATGACTTAAAGTAGCTCATTTTGCTAATTTTCTCAAATCTTATCAGATTTGAATGAAACAAATTGTATTGCGCTTGTATTGATCATACGAGTCTGATGCAAGTAACTGAGATCAATTCAGAGCTCGTTTGTTCAATATTTTAAAATGGCGTTGTTGCGACGCTCGATGTTACTCAAAATAGTTGTTTTCTCCAAACGACCTAGGATTGGAATGAAACGAGTTCCATTGCACTTGTATCAACCATACGAGTCTAACGCAACTTACGAAAGTCAATTTGGAGCATGTATGCTCATTATACTAAAATAGCGTCGTCGTGATGCGCTACAGTACTCAAAATGGTTACTTTCACCAAATGACCTCAGATTGGAATGAAACGAACTCCGTTGCACTCGCATCGACCATACGAGTCTAACGGAATTGACAAATGTTAATTTGGAGTGCGTATGGTCACTATACCCCAATGACTTTGTTGTGACGCACTACGATACTCAAAATGGTCATTTTCCCTAAACAACCTCGGATTGGGACCATAAACCTAATCTAGATGTACTGATTAGATATCTAAAAATTCATTTTACCATTTTTAAATGTGATTCTTTGGGGTTAGCTTGAAATCTAGCACATAAATAAACGACAAACATAATATCGGGTCTAGATGCACTTAAATATAAAAATGATCCTATCATTCCTCTATATAATATTTGATCAATAGAAATACTAGCTCCATCTTTTCCTACATTAGTGATGGACTCATTGGAGTATTATGTTACGATCTCCTCCTTTTTGGGGTTAATTGATGGGAAGATTCTAGAGAAATCTGGAGTCTTGTACATAGGAAGGCGGAAGAACAATCTAGAGAATTCATGACTCTTGTATATACCGGAATTGTATAGAATACTCTAGAATAGTAGGGGTCTAGAATATTCTTTGGTTTGGAGGGAAACCTCTTTGGGGCCTATAAAAGGGGAAGGCCCCCTCATTTGTAATCATCCAAGTTTGGAACAAGCATTTGAGTTCTCTTGCTTACTTCTTCTCTTGTGCACTTGTGCTCTTGTGTTCTTGTTCTCATTCCCATTTCCACCACAGTTTTCTTAGAGCGAGGCTGACTTAGCTAGCCGCGAGGGGTGGCAAGAGGAGCTAAGGCCGTGCGCGACATAGTCAAGGGGACTAGTCCGTGACAGTTTGGTATCCGAGCTATGTTGACCGAAGTTGACCCAGGTTCACTCATGTTCAATTTGTGGTGCTGCTATGGCGAATGAGGCAAACAACTCAAGTGTTGTTGACGAGCGCGGCAGGGAGGTCGTAGATCAACAAGGCAGGAAGAAGAGAGATCATAGCAAGATGCGTGAAGGAACTCACGTGGATCAGACTATCATGATGCTGGCCGATCGAGTTGAGAAGGTGGAAGGTAACTTCGAAGCTCTTGAGGCCCATGTGCTAGAAGAATTCGAGTCCATCAAGGAGTCTACCCAGACTTGTCTTGATGCTCACCCGGCGTTGGAGGAACGCCTTGCAAGGTTGGAAGATGCCATTCAAGCGATGCGGATCGGCTTTGAGGATATGAAGGAGGAAATCACCGTTTGTCGCCGAGCCGTGGCTAATGGTGGAGGCAACATGGCAATGGGCAACCCAAGGATGGAGGTTCCTAAGCCCAAGCCATTTGTGGGCAAGCGAGATGCAAAGGAGGTAGAAAACTTCATTTGGCAAATGGAGCAGTTCTTCGAGGGGTGTAACCTCGTCGACGAAGCCGCTAAGGTACGACAAGCCTCTTACTACTTATCAGATGTTGCTTCTCTTTGGTGGCGAAGAAAGCAGGCCGACATCGAGAAAGGCTTGTATCATATTGATACATGAGAGGAGTTCCGACGTGAACTCAAAACGGCATTTCTATCCAGAAAATGTCATTTATGAAGCCAAGAAGAAGCTGAGGGAGTTAAAGCACAAGGGGAGCATTGCGGAGTATGTCAAAGAATTTACCACCTTGATGCTGCAAATTCCTAACATGTCGGATGAAGACTTGCTATTCTTCTTCGTGGATGGTCTTCAACACTGGGCTAAGCAGGAATTACAAAGGCGAGATGTCAAGACGTTGGATGAAGCTATTGCCACATCGGAGTCCCTTATTGAGTACCAATGACACCCAGATGCAGCAAAGGCAAAGAAAGACAAGGGTGATTACGGGAAAGGTGGGGGAGAGAAGCGGGATGGCAAGAAGCCCACCTTCCAACGACATGATACTCGGAAGGAATATGAAGAGAAGAAGAAGGCCTTCATTCCGAAAGGAGGATGCTTCTTAAGCAAGGGACCGCATGCAATGAGCAGTTGTCCAAAGATGGGATCGCTTTCTGCAATCATGGAAGGCAACGATGCGGGAAATTCTGGAGAAGGTACTTCTACTCAAATGGGTTCATTATAGTTACTTAATGCTTTGAATGTTAGACCCACTCCAGCCCCATCAGCAAAAGGATTGATGTTTGTGGAGGCAAAGACAAACGGGAAGGCCACCAAGGCCTTGCTCGATACGGGGGCAACGCACAACTTCATGACCGAACAGGAGGCTAAGAGACTTGGCCTGAATATCTCTAAAGGTGAAGGTTGGTTGAAGACGGTGAATGGGAAGGCGAGACCGCTGCAAGGAGTTTCACGCGGAGTGGAGCTGCAGTTGGGAACTTGGAAGGGCCAAGTGGACTTCTCTATTGCGCCGATGGATGACTTTCAAGTTGTACTTGGCATGGATTTCTTTGAGAAGGTACGAGCTATCACTATGCCTTTTTGTAGATCCATGTGCATTATGGAGAAAGGGTCTCCATGCATGATCCCAGCGGTGGAAGGGCCACCAACGAAGGGAAAGCAGCTATCGGGTATGCAAATAGCCAAAGGCGTCAAGAAAGGAGAGGTGACTTACTTAGCCACCTTGAAGGAGGAAGTTGCGGAAAAGGATGAGGAGGTACATCCTTTCATTGTGCAAGTCTTGGAGGAGAATCAAGACGTTATGCCAACCGAGCTTCCGAACAAGCTACCGCCTCGGAGGGAGGTGGACCATGAGATTGAGCTGGAACAAGGGGCGAAACCACCTGCGATGGCGGCATATCGCATGGCTCCGCCCGAATTGGAAGAACTTCGCAAGCAGCTAAAGGAGTTACTTGACACGGGGAAGATTCGTCCATCGAAGGCACCATATGGCGCACCGGTGCTCTTTCAGAAGAAGAAAGACGGATCTTTGCGGATGTGTGTAGACTATCGGGCACTCAACAAGGTAACGGTCAAGAATAAGTATCATATTCCTTTGATCGCTGACTTGTTTGATAGGATGGGGAAAGCCAAGGTCTACACCAAGATGGACTTGCAGAAGGGCTATTATCAAGTCCGAATTGCTGAAGGAGATGAGCCGAAGACAACGTGCATCACTCGTTACGGGTCCTACGAGTGGTTGGTCATGCCATTTGGCTTGACTAATGCTCCGGCCACGTTCTGCACTTTGATGAACAGGATATTCCATCCCTACTTAGACCAATTTGTGGTGGTTTATCTGGATGACATCATGATCTACAGCAATTCTATGAAGGAGCATGCGGAACATCTCCGCACTATCTTTCGAGTCTTGCGGGAGAATGAGTTATATGTGAAGAAGTCAAAATGTACGTTCGGCACGGAGGAGGTCTCATTCCTTGGACATGTAATTGGACATGGCCAACTGAAGATGGATGAAGCCAAGATCCAAGCGATCATAGATTGGGAGCCACCTACAAAGGTAACCGAGCTAAGATCTTTTCTTGGACTTGCAAATTACTATCGACGGTTTATCCAGGGCTATTCGAGGAGAGCAGCCCCATTGGCGGATTTACTAAAGAAGGAGAGATCGTGGGCTTGGGATAAGGGATGCCAACAAGCCTTCGAAGATCTAAAGCAAGCAGTGAGCACCGAGCCCGTGTTATCATTGTCGGACTTTGGAAAGGAGTTCGAGGTCCAGACGGATGCTTCCGACTTTGCCATTGGTGGAGTCTTGATGCAGGATGGGCATCCCATCGCATATGAAAGCCGAAAGCTGAACGAGACGGAGCGGCGATACACCGTCCAAGAGAAGGAAATGTCTTCTATTATACATTGCTTACGGGTATGGAGGCACTACTTGCTCGGGGCGAAGTTTGTGGTCAAGATGGACAATGTGGCCACAAGTTACTTCCAGACGCAAAAGAAGTTGTCTTCCAAACAAGCGAGATGGCAGGACTTCCTAGCGGAGTTCGACTATTCCATAGAGTACAAGCCCGGGAAGGCGAATGTTGTTGCGGATGCCTTAAGCCGTAAGGCCGAACTTGCCGCAATATCCACGGTGAAAGGGGAGTTGCTGACCAGGATCAAGGAGGGGTTGCAACAAGATCCGTTGGCAATCGAGCTAATGAAGGCGGCAAGGGAAGGGAAGACCAAACACTTTTGGGTAGAGGATGAACTCCTCTACACAAAGGGGAAGAGACTATACATCCCAAAGTGGGACAACCTACGGAGGGAGTTGATCAAGGAGTGTCATGACACTCGATGGGCAGGTCATCCTGGCCAAAAGAGGACCATGACGCTAGTGGAGATCTTGTACTACTGGCCGAAGATGAAGGAAAGCGTGGATTTGTATGTGAAGACATGTCTTGTGTGCCAACAAGACAAAGTGGAGAATCAGCAACCAGCGGGATTGCTTGAGCCTCTTCCAGTTCCAGATCATCCATGGCACACCGTGACGTTGGACTTCATTAGCGCTCTCCCCAAATCAGAGGGATTTGGATCGATCATGGTGGTCGTAGACAGATTATCGAAGTATGGGACATTCATCCCATGCGCAAAGGACTGCACAGCGGAGGAAGCGGCCCAAGCATTCTTCAAGCAAGTGGTAAAGCATTGGGGGCTTCCACAAAATATTGTGAGCGATCAGGATCCTCGCTTCACGGGGAAACTTTGGACGGAGTTGTTGGGATCACAACTAAACTTCTCCACAAGTTTCCACCCGCAGTCCGATGGGCAGACCGAGAGGGTAAATGGCTTATTGAAGTGTTACTTGCGGCACTTTGTGAGTGCTAACCAGCGGGATTGGGCAAAGATCTTGGATGTTGCTCAATTTTCCTACAACTTGCAGAGGAGCGAGTCTACGGGAAGGAGTCCCTTTGAGCTGGCGACCGGGCGTCAACCACTCACACCGCACGCATTGGCCATCAACCCAGGAGAACTAAAAAGCCCAGGAGCATTTCAAATGGCTAAGTCTTGGGAGGAGCGGAATGACTTGGCCAAAGTCTGCCTAGAGAAAGCAAGGAAGCGCATGAAGAAATGGGCGGACGTGAAGAGAAGGCCGCAGGAGTTTGGCCTAGGAGACAAAGTGATGGTAAAACTCCTACCCCAATAGTTCAAAGTAATGTGGAGCATGCATAAGGGGTTGATAAGGAGGTATGAAGGACCGTTCGAGGTGATCGGTAAGGTAGGAAAGGTGTCATATTGCCTTGATCTACCTAACTCGTTGAAGATTCATCCGGTCTTCCACGTAAGCATGTTGAAGCCTTATCATGAAGACCAGGAAGACCCAAGGCGAGGAGAATCACATAGAGCGCCTCCGATCATGACCAAATCATTCGAGAAGGAGATTGATCGGGTGCTATCCCATAGGGTGGTACGGCGACGCGGAGTCCCGCCAAGTACTCAGTACTTAATCAGATGGAAGGGATTGCCAGAGTCTGATGCTACTTGGGAGACATTTGAAGACTTGTGGCAGTTCAAGGACTTCATTCAGCAGTATGAGGCGACGAGGACGACGCCAGGATAGGTGGGGGAGAATGTTACGATCTCCTCCTTTTTGGGGTTAATTGATGGGAAGATTCTAGAGAAATCTGGAGTCTTATACATAGGAAGGCGGTAGAACAATCTAGAGAATTCATGACTCTTGTATATACCGGAATTGTATAGAATACTCTAGAATAGTAGGGGTCTAGAATATTCTTTGGTTTGGAGGGAAACCTCTTTGGGGCCTATAAAAGGGGAAGGCCCCCTCATTTGTAATCATCCAAGTTTGGAACAAGCATTTGAGTTCTCTTGCTTACTTCTTCTCTTGTGCACTTGTGCTCTTGTGTTCTTGTTCTCGTTCCCATTTCCACCACAGTTTTCTTAGAGCGAGACTGACTTAGTGTTGGGTATTGTGTCCACAATCACCTTGATTTGAAGATGTCCCCTAGTAAACTAAAATGAATTGTATTTGTATTTGATGACTTTTGTTTAGATGTGTTATGACAGGCCTTAATGCTAAGTGCTCACCAAAGTCAGGTTGCAATGGATCACCAAACACAGTTCTAAACAATGTAATCCCTCATTGTATAGCACAAAGTGTTGGTCCATGTGTAATCTCTCTTTTGGGGTGCACTTCATATACTCATAACTGAAGGCTTTCAAGGTTGAGGAGTGGAGCAGGTTTTCAGAAGAAAAGAAAAATTCTGCTGAGTCAATTCGTCGAGATGACTCGGGTCATTCCAACGAATCCCGACGAATCCAGACAGAAGACCTTTGTCTTGGTTTAGAAGAAAATTCTGCAGCCAAGTCCATTCGTCGAGATGACTCGGGTCATTCCGACGAATCCCGACGAATGCTGACAGAGGTCATTTTGGCTGAGTTGTGAAGAAAATTCTGCAGCCAAGTCCATTCGTCGAGATGACTCGGGTCATTCCGACGAATCCCGACGAATGCTGACAGAGGTCATTTTGGCTGGGTTTTGAAGAAATTTATGCAGCTAAGTCAATTCGTCGGATGTTCACGTGAAGTCTCGACGAATGACGGACAGACGAATTTCAAATCTTTGTTTCGTTTTCGAAAATTAGGGTTAGCCACCATGAACAGTACACGTGTCGCCTCTCCCTTCTTTGTCGCACTAGCCGTTGAAGTCCTCCCTATAAATAAATCCTTATTTTAGGGCAAGGGGTTCCTTTTTAATAATTTTCTCGATCTAAACATCTCTCTTCAGCCGACAGTTCAGAAAAAGCTAAAAGTCGATCTCCTTTCTCTTTTGCTGAACAAGATTTCTGAGACCTAACATTTGCTGCTCAAGATCCTTTCTCTCTTGATGTTAGAGTTTTCTCAGAAGAAGGCCTTTGATCTTATTGTTGCTCTCCTTATTGAAGATTCTTTCAAGTAAGTCAAAGGGCCTATTCAGATCTGGTTAGCCAAGTCTTCTCTCCTCCACTTCTTTCAAGTGCCAAGCTTTCTTTCAAGGTTAAGAAGAAGACTCAGTTTTCAAGATCTGAAGTTAATCTCTTTAGAGGTTAAGAAGAAGTATTTTGTTGTTTCCATATTTTCTTTTGTAGGAGTTTTCACTCCGAGATTATTTGTAGGAGTTGTTTACTCCGAGGTGTAGGAGTTGTTATACTCCGAGTTGTAGGAGTGGTATACTCCGAGTTGTAGGAGTTTGGACTCCGAGGTGTAAGATTTGTTATAATCAGAGATTGGTGAAGTAGCTGAGTCTAGCCTCGTAGTGCTAGATAAGCGAGGCGGGAAAGAGGACTACCCACATCGGGGAACCTCTATAAAATCCTTGTGTCTGTGCTGTGTTTGATTGTTTGCTTTACTGTGTTAATTTTTAATTCCGCTTAAAGACATAGAATCCACCTATTCACCCCCTCTAGGTGATTTAGGCCGCAACTAGATACTTTCAATTGGTATCAGAGGGAGGTTGTTCGCTATAAGGCTAACACCTTGAACAAGACTCCTCATCTAGTTGCTAAAGCAAATATGTCTGGAATGGATAAGACCAAGGATTCCGTCAAGTTGCTAGTCTGCACCAAAGAGAACTTTCCTATGTGGAAGGAAAGAGTAAGATTCTACATGGAAGTTGCCGACCCAAGAATCTTTCAGATCGTGGAAGAAGGTCCCCATATTCCGATGAAACCATCTTCAATAAACTCCACCATCATGATCCCGAAGAAGATGTTGGAACTGAACAAAGATGAGACCGCTCTAGTGGCCCTAGACAAGAAAGCAAAGAATATCATAGCAGGTGCAGTTGATGATTCAATGTTGCAAAATCTGCTTCACTGCAAATCTGCTAAAGAAATGTGGGATTCACTAGTCGTTCTGATGGAAGGGACCGAAGAAGTGAGGGATGACCGAAGATTGTTGCTGAACCAAGAATACGAAGCATTCAATCAAGATCCAAGAGACTCCATTTCTGACACCTACGAGAAGTTCTTCAAGATCGTAAATGGTCTTAGGAACTATGATATAGAATTCACAACTGGCGAACTAAATGACAAATTTCTGAGATCCCTGACGAAAGAATGGGACACCAAGGTTATAGCCATCAGAGAATTCGGAAAGCTCGGAACCACGGAGCCACAAATGTTGTTTGGTAAGCTCCTGTCCCATGAGTTGAAGCTAAATTCCCGCAAAGCTGAAGAAGAGGGGGTCAGGGCCTCTGGAAGGGAGAAGTCCTCTGCCCTAAAAGCTGAAAGCTCAAGAAAGAGCAAGGCTCTCCCACCTGTCAGGAGACCATCTTCTGATGAGGATGAGTCTGATGCCAGCCCCTCAGGTTCAGAGATGTCTGATGGAGAATTTTCTCTTCTCTCCAAACAATTCAAAAGACTTCTGAATAAAAGAAAGCAGAAGAGAGGCCAATCCACTGCATTTGATCACAGAAGATCAAGACGTGATGGTGATCATCACAAGAAGGACTACTATAATGACAGGTATAAATCTAAACCGAACAAATTTGATTCTACTGACATTATTTGTTATTGCTGCAATAAGCCAGGACACGTAATAGCCGAGTGTCCATACAAAAAGAAAGAAGGATCAAAGAAGGAAGAAAAGAGAACCTTTAAAGGAAAGAAGAAAGAAAAGAGCCTCCTCGCCAAAAAGGCCAAGACTCTGAGCGACAGTGACTCTGATGCGTCAAGCTCAGATGAAGAAGCCTACTTTGGGCTAATGGCACATCTAGACGAAGAAATAGGCGACTCCTCTCATAAGGGGAAGGTAAACTCTCATACCCCTCTGTCTGCTTCTGAAGATGAGACTGCATCCATAGCAAATGAAGGCTACTCCTCAGAGGAGGACTCTAAGTTAATAACTCAGTATGAAGCCCTTGTGAAAGGATTTGACAAGTGCCGCAAGGTCGTCAAGTCCAAGTCAAAAAAAATTGAATCTCTCAAGACAGTGGAATTAGCTTTGAGGGAGGAAGTTGAACAACTAACTCCTCTCAAAGATGAAATCCAACTCTTGAAAGACGAACTGAAAAGCTCCACTGAGTTGTTGAATCTAAAGGAGAAAACTATAAATGAACTAGAAGATAAGTTGAAGGCGGAAAGGAAGCTCGTAGAAAGCTTCTCGAAGCCTAAGACTATTCTTCCATTCATTGATAGGTTTTCTGCTCCTGCGAAGGGTAGTGGAATTGGTCATAAGGCTGAAAGTAGTAAGGCTGCTGAGAAGAGAGCCGTGAAAGGGAAGGGAACTGCCAATCAAAGTCAACCTTCATTCAGGAAGGTCATTTTTCCATCAAACCCGTTTGACGTTGATTCATCCTACGGTCATCTTGCTAGGCCAACACATGTTGAACCTAGTAATAGATATCAAGGATGGAGCTTTCCCCGAAACTTTGACAACTCTCCATTCAAAGCTCCTCATGAAGAAATAATCCTCAAAGATCATGGTCCATTTGTTCACGGATCAGCTCACAAGAAAGCACCAAAAATTAAAACGATTGCACCCAAATCTGTTGAGAAGAAGTTGGAGCCGTGTGTGTGCTGTCACCATGAGGCCCCCACTTCTAAGAAAACTTCCACTAAGAAAGTCACTCCTGTTGCACCTCCCGTTCAAAAGGCAAAACAGGAGACAAAGAGAAGGTACAATCGATTCGATTGTTGGTGTTGTGGCAAGGTTGGTCACTTTGCCATAGATTGTTGGTTTAATCCGAGAAATGTCACGACTCCACGGATTAACAATGCAAGAATGACCCCTCGCAATGTTAACATTCCAAGTGGTGGTCATCTAACAAGAAGCCAAGGACCCAAATCGGTTTGGGTTCCTAAGGGCAATTGATTATTGATTGCAGGTATGTCCAAAGGCCAACTCAAATCCAATATGGTACTTGGACAGTGGATGTTCACGACACATGACCGGAACAAGAAGCCTACTACAAGAGTATACCCCGGTGAAAGATGGTCCAAAAGTTATTTTTGGCGGATCTGATCGGGGAATCACAAAAGGCTATGGTATGATCACAAATGGTATAGTCTCTTTCACAGACGTGGCTTATGTTAAAGGATTACAACATAATCTCATTAGCATAAGTCAACTTTGTGACAAAGGCTATATGGTAGAATTCTACAAGGACAAGTGCTTGATAAAGTCGTCTGATACGTCAGAAACTATTTTAACAGGCACTCGGAGTAGAAATATTTTTTGCTTAAATTTTCTCTGTTTAGACTCTTCTACACCAGTGTGCTTTTTAGCAAAAGATAGTGCATCTCTTTGTGACCAGTGGCACAAGAGACTAGCACATATAAATTTCCAAACTATAAATATGTTATTTTCACACAACTTAGTTCGTGATGCTCCTGATGTTAAGTGCATTAAAGAGAGACCTTGTCACGCATGCCAAATGGGCAAGCAGACGAGAGCTAGCTTTAAGAGCATTATTGGCAAAGAATCTACCAGATGTTTATATCTACTTCATATGGACTTATTTAGTCCCATGCCAATTCGGAGTTTAGGGGGTAAGTCTTATACGTTGGTCATTGTCGATGATTACTCACGTTTTGCTTGGGTATTCTTTCTGAAACACAAGTCAGACACCTATGATTCTTTCACCTCATTCGTTAGGCAAATTCAGAATGAATTAGAATGTTCTGTGGTCAAAATCAGAAGTGACCATGGTACAGAATTCAAGTCTGGGGCCATGACTGAATTTTGTGAAAGTCTGGGTATCTTTCATGAGTTTTCCTCTCCCCATACTCCACAGCAAAATGGGGTTGCCGAGAGAAAGAATAGAACACTCATAGAGGCTTGCAGGACAATGTTGAGTGATTCTTCACTACCAGAGTACTTTTGGGCTGAAGGTATCAACACTGCTTGCCACGTGCAAAACAGAGCACTGATCAACAAAAATCATCATAAGACTCCCTATGAACTTCTGAAAGGCAAGAAACCAACTCTGCCTTATTTTAGAATCTTTGGCAGTAAATGCTTCGTGCTTAACAATGGAAAATATTATAAAACTAAGTTTAGTGAAAAATGTTTTGAAGGTATTTTTGTAGGTTATAGTAGCCATAGTAAGGCATATAGGATTTTCAACAAGAAAACCCTGGTTGTAGAAGAAACTTACAATGTTATATTTGATGAGACGAGTATGCTTCAAAGCAGCTCTTCTAGTGTCTTTGTTGAAGATGCAGATGCAAGGTTCAAAGAACTACACTCAGAAGAAGTGGTAAAGGAAGACGTTCCACAATCTATTGAAGTAAATGCTCCCTCTACATGTGAGGATGATGACCCTCAGGAAGATGAAGATGTACCTGAAGTGCAGGAACCTCATGGTCATCTAAATGTTGGAATGATCAGACATTTGAGAGATCATCCAGCTGATCAAATCATCGGAGATCCTTCAAGCAGAGTTCTAACGAGAAGAGGTACAACTAACGAAGCTTTACATTTAAGTTTTCTTTCACAGATTGAGCCGAAGAAGTTTGAAGAAGCAAACACCGATCCCTCCTGGATCCTTGCTATGCAAGAGGAGCTCAACCAATTCAAGAGATGTAAAGTTTGGAAGTTGGTACCTAGACCCAAAGGACAGAATGTGATTGGAACCAAATGGATTTACCAGAACAAGCTTGATGAAAAGGGCATCATCATCAAGAACAAAGCAAGACTGGTTGCTCAAGGGTACCGGCAAGAAGAAGGGATTGACTTTGATCAGACCTTCGCACCAGTAGCAAGACTTGAAGCTATCAGATTATTTCTGGCTTATGCTGCATATAAGGGCTTTAAGGTTTTCCAGATGGATGTAAAGTCCGCCTTTCTGAATGGAGACCTTAAAGAGGAAGTTTATGTAGCTCAGCCTCCAGGTTTTGTAGATCCTAACCTTCCTGATCATGTATTTTATTTACATAAAGCCATGTATGGTCTCAAACAGGCACCCCGAGCCTGGTATGAGACATTGTCTAAGTTTCTTCTTGAGAACAAATTTACAAGAGGAACAATAGACAAGACATTGTTTCTTAGGGAAGTTAAAGGCGAGATTTTACTTGCAAATCTATGTCGACGATATTATATTTGGCTCTACTGATGACAAACTTTGCAAAAAGTTTTCTAACTTGATGCAAGGTAAGTTTGAAATGAGCAGTATGGGAGAGCTGAAATATTTCTTAGGACTCCAGGTGCACAAATCTGAAGATGGAATCTTCATCTATCAGACGAAGTTCACCAAAGAGCTGCTTAAGAAATTTGGAATGGAGAGTGCAACCTCAATGAGGACTCCAATGGGCTCAAGTATGTCTCTGGACAAGGATGAGAAAGGGAAACCTTTTGATGAAACCAAGTACAGAAGCATAATTGGGTCCTTGCTCTATCTCACTGCTACTAGGCCTGATATAATGTTCTCAACATGTGTTTGTGCCAGGTATCAGGTGAACTGTAAGGAATCTCATTATGCTGCTGCAAAGAGGATTTTGAGATACCTTAAGGGTACACCCAATCTCGGCTTATGGTACCCAAGAAGCAATGATTTTGAACTAATTGGTTTTTCAGACGCTGATTTTGCAGGAAGCAAAGATGATAGGAAGAGCACTTCGGGAACTTGCCAGTTCTTAGGAAAACGACTCGTCTCCTGGAGCAGCAAGAAGCAGAATTGCGTTGCAATATCGACTGCTGAATCGGAGTATATCTCTGCCGGCAGTTGCTGTGCTCAACTTTTGTGGATGAAAAATCAGCTTGAGGACTATAATTTAAAGCTCTCAGAAATCCCCATGTTCTGTGACTCCTCAAGTGCTATTGCCATCGCAAATAATCCCGTCTCTCACAGCCGAACGAAGCATATTGAGCTTCGCTACCACTTCATCCGGGAACATGTTGAGAGTAAGGACATAAATTTGTTATATGTTAATACTGACAAACAAATTACAGATATTTTTACGAAGCCTCTGGACGAAACCAAATTCAATTTCTTCAAAATGGAACTTGGAATGCTTAACAAGGACTCTTGAAGTTGGGACTGTTGAGATTTCACGAAATTGCACGAGATTTTACTTGTTAACTCAGAAAATTTCATGAAGTTTCACGGATGTTCACGGGACAAATTTTACTCCTCTCAATTCATCTCCCGTGGAATCATCTCCCTATTAAATACGATTTTATCGTCTTTCAGGTACGCACTCTACTTAAATTTATATATATATATATATAAATAAAAGAAAACATCACGATTTCACGAGAACCTCCGTGAAACCCTACCCGACCGTTCGTCTCCTTCTTCACGATTCCTCTGTTTCTCTTCCGCGGCTTCGACGACGTCAATGGCGCCCAAAGCTTCTGGTGGTCTGCATTCACGGGGAGAGTTGGTGAGAGGCGCCTTCCGCTCAGCTTCAGATGAGTTTCGGAACGTGATTTTGATGCTCGATGTCGCCGGGCTCAGTTTTATCTTAGAAGAGCCGGCTAAAATCCTAAAACAGGACATTCTGGAGTTCTATCGAAATGCCAAAATCTCAAGTCAAGGTAAGAAGATCAAAAGCTCTATTAGGTCTTGCAAAATCATTTTGAAGGCTAGTGGTATCAACCGATCGTTGAGGATGCCTGAAGTTGAATCAGAAGAGTTGTCTGTTGAAGATATTTTCAGAGCCAGAAGATTCTGTGGCATTCTTGATCAAAGCTCCAAAATCAGAAGAAAGTTCATGAATGAAGGAGGTAAGCTTCTGTGTGATATTATAGGAAAAGTATTATTATGCAAGGTAGGCTCTCATGACTACCTCTCTGAAGAAGCTTTCAAAATTCACACCGCTATAATTTGTCGGAAGAATTTCAATTTTGGTGAAGTAATCTTTGAGAAGATTAAAGAAAGTTTTCTTGCTCCAAATTTTGGAAGAATTCTCAATCTGCTTCTCCACAGTAGCAATCCAGATTTTTTTAATCTTGGAAGAGGTATCCCCATCCACCACACAAAGAAGATCAACTCAACCATTTTCTCCAAATGGGAAAGGGTAATTCCCAAGGGCTTAGGGAATGCTGGAGTTAGGGCTGCTGTAAGTGATGATGAGGCCCCTCTGCTTGATGAGCATAGATCTATTGAAGCAGGGCAATCTTCCAGGGGGAGTGGACTTAGTCCAGCTCCTGCTCAGGGCAGAGATGCACATGTTGAGGGGGAGTTTCCAACCCCAAGAGACATTGGTGCAGGAAGTGGTGCTGCAGAAGATGTTCCTCCAAGTGATGCTGATCAAGTACCTCTTGATCCTGTTGATTTTGTTGTCCCTGTTGCTACTCTTGACATGGAGGGCCCAGAGAATGCTGCTGTTTTTGATGAGTCTCCTGAGCTGGAAGATTCAAGGAGATCACCTGCCATGGTTGTTTCTCATTCTGAAGATCATGAAATCTTGCCAGACTCTCCTCATGAGCAATCTGAATCTGGGGAGAAGGGCAGCTTTGGTGCTATTCTGAGGTTGGCTAAGGAGATGTCTCTTGTTGAGGGGGAGAAAGACCAGGAAGATATCTTCATGGCTGAATCTGTTCTTCCTGAAGTCTTTCCTTCTGTGCTGCTTTTGCCTCCTCCAGAAGTTCTTGTGGCTAGGAGCACTTCTCCAAGGGCAACTGTGCTTGACAAGCAAGCACAGTCCTCAAGTTTTGTTGCTGATAGAATTCTCCTGAAGAGGTTGAGACTGGTGATAGCTCTCACTCCTCTTTGCTGCAGTCCATAGCAGGGCTGCTAAAGGTTCAGACTGATCACTTTGATCAGTCTATCAAGCAAGTCTATAAGAAGATTGACTCTGTTGATAGTTCTCTGAAGCAGGAATTGGCTGAGATCAAGCATGACATGGGAAGATTTAAGAGTAATCAAGAAGCCTGGATGCTATCTGCAGGAAAAGCTTTGGATCATTCAAATAAAGCTGTTGGGCATACTCTCAAGAATCTGCATCAGGTTAGTGAAGATGTACTACATTTGACTACTGCTCTCTCTACTCTTAGCTCTGCTCATGATCAAGGAATCACTTACTTGGATGATCAAGTTGATGCTCAGCTGAAGAGATTATTTACCCTCCTATATGAAGATGTCATAAAGGGGGAGGAGAGTGTGGTATCTAAGTTAGAAGAAAGTGCAAGCAAAATGGATGTTTTGAATGAAACTGTAGCTAGTCAAATGCAAGATCTAAAGGAAAACATCTTACAAAATGTTAAGGATGTGAACTGGTATACTTATGAAGCCCAAAGCTGGCTGTTCAAGCAAGTGGCTGGAATGCTTGGGTTTACTGTTGTGGATAAAGGATCATATTTTCCCTCTTCAAGTGCTCCAGAACCCAGGGCTCCTAATTTCTCTCCAAATCCTGTTGAGGATTCTGTTCTTGCTGATGAAGTCATTCCTGCTTCAACTTATCAAGAATTTTGGGATGATCCTTTCCCTGTTCAAGATCCTGACAGCTCTCTTTTTGCTGAACCCTCTGAGAAGTCATTAAAAAGGAAGCTATTTGCTGATAAGCCATCTGCTAAGAGGTCTAATCCACATAAGAAGATCAGAGAATTTTATGATAAGCCTCCTCCTAGAAACTTCCAAGAAAGTTGGAGCCCCATCTCCAAAAGTATTGTTCTATCTGTTTTTGATAAAGTCAGCAATCAGAATGAAAAAGTCAGTGACCATTATAGTTCAGAAGAATGGAGCAAGTTTGAGAAGAGGACAAATGAAAGAAGAATTCACTTCAAGAATGGTGGATCTAAAGATTCTGCTCCTGACAAATACTGGCCTAAGCCAAAGGCATTCTTTGAGAGAATGGATTCAGAACTGAAGAAGAAAACTGAGGCAGTGGACAGAATGTTTGCAAAGAAGAAAGGCAAAGGTCATGAATAAGCTGTGCTTATCTGGAATCATGATGTTTTCTTTGCTTATATATATATACACATTTCTCTTGTGTTAAGTTAAAACATTCAGTCCTATTCTGTTTTTCCTTATATATTACTGCCTGGGTTGTGCTTTCTTATTTAGTATTCTTTCTGTGCAATTCAAGTTAGTGTCTAGGGTTATGACATCTTCAAATAGGGGGAGATTGTTGGGTATTGTGTCCACAATCACCTTGATTTGAAGATGTCCCCTAGTAAACTAAAATGAATTGTATTTGTATTTGATGACTTTTGTTTAGATGTGTTATGACAGTCCTTAATGCTAAGTGCTCACCAAAGTCAGGTTGCAATGGATCACCAAACACAGTTCTAGACAATGTAATCCCTCATTGTATAGAACAAAGTGTTGGTCCATGTGTAATCTCTCTTTTGGGGTGCACTTCATATACTCATAACTGAAGGCTTTCAAGGTTGAGGAGTGGAGCAGGTTTTCAGAAGAAAAGAAAAATTCTGCTGAGTCAATTTGTCGAGATGACTCGGGTCATTCCGACGAATCCCGATGAATCCAGACAGAAGACCTTTGTCTTGGTTTAGAAGAAAATTCTGCAGCCAAGTCCATTCGTCGAGATGACTCGGGTCATTCCGACGAATCCTGACGAATGCTGACAGAGGTCATTTTGGCTGAGTTGTGAAGAAAATTCTGCAGCCAAGTCCATTCGTCGAGATGACTCGGGTCATTCCGACGAATCCCGACGAATGCTGACAGAGGTCATTTTGGCTGGGTTTTGAAGAAATTTATGCAGCTAAGTCAATTCGTCGGATGTTCACGTGAAGTCTCGACGAATGACGGACAGACGGATTTCAAATCTTTGTTTCGTTTTCGAAAATTAGGGTTAGCCACCATGAACAGTACACATGTCGCCTCTCCCTTCTTTGTCGCACTAGCCGTTGAAGTCCTCCCTATAAATAAATCCTTATTTTAGGGCAAGGGGTTCCTTTTTAATAATTTTCTCGATCTAAACATCTCTCTTCAGCCGACAGTTCAGAAAAAGCTAAAAGTCGATCTCCTTTCTCTTTTGCTGAACAAGATTTCTGAGACCTAACATTTGCTGCTCAAGATCCTTTCTCTCTTGATGTTAGAGTTTTCTCAGAAGAAGGCCTTTGATCTTATTGTTGCTCTCCTTATTGAAGATTCTTTCAAGTAAGTCAAAGGGCCTATTCAGATCTGGTTAGCCAAGTCTTCTCTCCTCCACTTCTTTCAAGTGCCAAGCTTTCTTTCAAGGTTAAGAAGAAGACTCAGTTTTCAAGATCTGAAGTTAATCTCTTTAGAGGTTAAGAAGAAGTATTTTGTTGTTTCCATATTTTCTTTTGTAGGAGTTTTCACTCCGAGATTATTTGTAGGAGTTGTTTACTCCGAGGTGTAGGAGTTGTTATACTCCGAGTTGTAGGAGTGGTATACTCCGAGTTGTAGGAGTTTGGACTCCGAGGTGTAAGATTTGTTATAATCAGAGATTGGTGAAGTAGCCGAGTCTAGCCTCGTAGTGCTAGATAGGCGAGGCGGGAAAGAGGACTACCCACATCGGGGAACCTCTATAAAATCCTTGTGTCTGTGCTGTGTTTGATTGTTTGCTTTTCTGTGTTAATTTTTAATTCCGCTTAAAGACATAGAATCCACCTATTCACCCCCTCTAGGTGATTTAGGCTGCAACTAGATACTTTCACTTAGCTAGCCGCGAGGGGTGGCAAGAGGAGCTAAGGCCGTGCGCGACATAGTCAAGGGGACTAGTCCGTGACAATTAGCTTACTTTATATTTTCAAATTCAAATCTTTTGAGTATATCATGAACATATTTAGATTGACAAATAAAAATACCATCATGTCTTTGAATGATTTGAAATCCTAGAAAATATGTGAGTTCTCCTACCAAGCTCATTTCAAATTCATTTTTCATCACTAAAACAACTTCATTACACAACTCTTTATTAGTGGCTCCAAAAATAATATCATCGACATAAATTTACAAAATTATCAAATCATTATTACAATGCTTAATGAAGAGTGTGTTATCCGCACTTCCCATAGTACGTATATCCGTGCTTTAAAAAATGATGATAATCTTTCATACCAAGCACGTGACATTTGTTTCAAACCATAAAGCGCCTTTTCTAATTTATACACATGATTAGGAATTTTTTCATTAATAAAACTGAGGGATTATTCAACATATACTTCCTCTTTTATGATCCCATTTAAAAATGCACATTTAACATCCATTTGATATAATTTAAACCATTTAGAATTCCTAAATGCAAGAAAACTTCTAATAGATTCAAGGCGAGCAACAGGTGCAAAAGTTTCATAAAAATTTATCCCCTTATTTTGTGAATAACCTTGTGCAACTAATCTAACTTTATTCCTTGTAATCCTAGAGTCATCATCTAATTTATTTTTAAAAATCCATTTAACACCAACAACCGGATGATTAGATGACCTCTCTACAAGTTTCCAAACCTTATTACATTCAAATTGATTAAGTTCTTTGTTCATAGCTAAAAACCAAAATTTATAATTTAAAGTGGTTGAAACATTTTTTGGTTTTATATTTCGGATACAAAACAAAGGTTTGAAAATGACTTATGTAAAGAAGAACAAGTAGTTACCTCTTTTGATGGTTCTCCAATTATATGATCCCTTGGATGGTCCTTTGAAAATTTGAGCTCACTTAAAGGAACACATTTTTCTTTCTCTTTCTTCTCTTTTTATTCTTCTTTTTCTCCAAGTGGTCGTTCAATATCCTCATGCTCCGAAGGGGGAAGGGGCTCCTCTTCATTTCCTTTAGGATGAGAATCTACACACGGAACATGCTCATCAAATCTAACATGAATTGACTCTTCAACTATTTTAGTTCTTTTATTATATATTCTATAAGCCTTACTAGTTGAAGAGTACCCAATGAAAATTCTCTCATCACATTTTTCATCAAATTTTCTTAAAGTATCTTTAGTGTTTAATATAAAGCACTTGCAACCAAAAAACACAAAAATAAGATATATTAGTCTTCTTTTGAAAATATAGCTCATAAGGTGTTAATTTTAAGAATGGCGAAACATGACATAATTATTAACATAACATGAAGTATTAACAGATTCAGCCCAAAATGATGTAAGTAAGCCATATTCGGAAAGCATAGTGCGTGTTAGTTCTTGAAGGGTTCTATTTTTCTCTCCACTACACAATTTATTATGAGGTGCGTGGAGCGGAAAATTCATGCTTAATTCCTAGATCATTACAAAAAGTAGTAAACTTATCATTTTAAAATTATCCTCCATGATCCGAGCATAAGCATTTAATTTTTAAATCAAGTTCATTTTAAATATGAATGCATAGTTTAGTAAATTCAAAGAATGTATCAGATTTGAAATATAGTCCAACAAAATCTTGAATAATCATCAACTAAAACAAAAGTGTATTTCCTACCACCTAGAATAGAAGTGATAACCGGTCCAAATAAATCCATATGAATTAGTTTAAGTTGTCTAGTGGTAGAAAGAACATTTTTTCTTTTAAAGGAAGATCTTGAAAATGTTCCATTTTGGCAAGGCGTGCAAAAAGAAGATAAATTTCCATTTAGCATTGGTAGTCCTTTAATTAATTTATCTTTTGATCATTTTAAAATTAGCTTGGTACTAGAGTGACTAAGACGCCTATGCCAAAGTTCTAATTCTTTATTTTTTGAAATAAAATATTTTATAGAAGAATGAGAAAGATCATTAAAGGCAATTATATAGACATTACGCAATCTATGTGCGGTGAGAATGACATCATTTATTTTAGAATCTATGATTTTGCAAGGATTTGTAGAAGATTCATATAAAATATTTAAACCTTTATCACATAATTGGCTAATTGAAATTAGATTATGTTTTAAATCTTCTACAAACAATACATTAGAAATAAAAAATGATTCGTTACCCACGGTACCGATGCCCATGATCCTTTGTCGTTATCTCTAAAAGTCACCATCCCTCCTTTCTTCATCATGAGGCTAAGGAACTTTGCTTTGTTGCCCGTCATGTGTTTAGAATAACCCGAGTTCAAATACCACACGTCTTCTTTGTCCTTAGCCTGCCAACATACCTAAGAGGGAGATGAGAGTAAAGATCCGGCTACCCAAGAGGTTCCTCTCAAAGAGTAAGTGGAAACCTCAGGTACCCAAATTTATTTTAAAGTAGTTCGACCTTTCTTCCTACATAAGACCGTGGTGTGTCCAAATATATGGCAGTTGGCACCTGATATAAAGGGGGTTGAGACCCTTTTAGAAGTTCTGTGTGCACTCTTGCGGGAAGATGAGGTAACAACAGTAGATTGATTTAATTTTTTATTAAAAAAATATTAATTTCTGGATTTATTGCTACCGCCGGCGTTAGTAGCTAACACCGGGTGATTGCTTCCAGAAGCACATCCTAGCCCGTATTTTGCACTTCCATGGCATTGATTGACCAAAATCATATCAAGATTCTTTTGGCCAACTACTATTTTTTAATAGACATATTTAAATCATGAATTCGGGCTTTAAGTGCGGTGTTTTCCGTTACTAACATAACACACCAATTCACAAAGGTTTTCTTTCCCTCTTCTATTTGAGAAAGAGAAGATTTAAGAGATCTTTCTAAGTCCCCCTTTTCCTTAGTAAGAGATTCGATAGTGGGATGATACTTAGCAAGAGCTTATTCAAGTTCTTTCACCCTTGCTAAGGAGTGATTGCACTCTTGGCAAATCATCTTCTCTTTCCCTAATAGCTTAATTTCTTTAGTTAAATTTTTATTCTCTTTTAATAAAAGTTTATTTTTAGATTTCAAGAGATCAACATCTTTTAAAATTTTATCAAAGTATTTGCAAGTTTGTAAATATTCGCTATATAAATCATCATAAGGAGGAGTTACCTCAGTGTCGCTTTAGACACTGCATTCAGTGTCAGATGACGTGTTGCTCTTTCCCATAAGGCACATGTTTGCCTCTTATACATCGCTATATGATGAGCCGCTTGATTCCTCAGAGGAGGAGTCATCCCATGTAGCCGCCTTCGACACCTTCGTCTTCTCTTTCCCCTTTCGCCTCTTCTCTTTTTTCTCTTTCAGAAACTTTGGGCACTTACTCCGGATATGTCCGGTATTCCTACAGTGATAGCACTCCGATGGTGGTCATTCTTCTTCATTGTCGTCGCTAGGGTTTCCTTTCTTTGATGAGAATTCCTTTTCGATGAAATATTTCCGGAAGGTGTTTCTCCTTTCTGGATTCTTCATGAATCATTTGAACTTTTTCACAAAAAGGCTCCTATATCAACATCGCTACTAGCCTCCTTCTTTGATTTCAACGCCAAGGCCTTCTTCTTTGGCGCCATATTGTACTCTTGTTGTTGAATTTTTAGTTCAACCTCATGGGTTTTGAGATTTCCAATAAGGCTCTCAATTTGGAGCTTCTTTAGATCGTGCGACTCTGAGATGGCCGTCACCTTTAGATTAAACTTAGGGGGGATAGATCTAAGAATTTTCCTCACCAAATCACCATTGGAGAATATATTTCCAAGCACCTTTGAGTCATTGACAATCTTGGTGAACCTTGTGTACATCGAATATACATCTTCATCCACTTCCATCCGGAATTTTTTGAACTCAGATTCCAATTGGAAGAGCTTTGAATCTTTTACCTGCGAAGTACCTTCATGAGTAATTTCAAGTGAATTCCAAATATCATAAGCCGTTTCGCAATCACAAGTCCTATTAAATTCCTTTCTATCCAAAGCGCAAAATAATGCATTCATAGCTTTAGCATTATTCTTACATTTTAACTTATCGATATCATCTCATTTGTCCTTGAGTTTTTCCATTGTAACTTCTCCAACAACCATTGTTGGTGGAGAGTAGCTTTGTTCTACCATACCCCAAACATTCATATGCAAAGCAATTAAAAAGCACAACATTCTTGTTTTCTAATAATAGTAATCAGAACCGGTGAATAAGGGAGAGTCTACTAATCCCTTGCCCCTCATGAAAAACATGATCATGATGCGCCATAATTCCCAGTTGTGAAACCGTATTGGAGTAATCTTGCTCTGATACCAAGTGTTGGATCTTATGGCGCCCATAGGGTGGTGGGGGTGGTGGTGGGGGGGGGGGGGGGGTGGGTGGGTGGGGTGGTGAATAAGGGGTTTGTAGGATAGAACGCTTACCCAATTGTTCCAAAAGGCCATGCTTATGGAAATGGCGCTATTTTTCCCCTTAAGGAAGTAGTAAAGCGACATGGGTCAAGTGAAGGAATGTTGGACCCAACAATCCCCCCCAACATCCAGCACGACCCGCGAGCTCAGAGGTGGGCCCCACATGGCTTAGAGGTGGTGCACCACATGGCTCAAAGGTAGGTTTGCCACATGGATGCAGTTGCCTGACCCGCCAGACCCACACAGGTAGAGAGCAATTTCAGGATTTATTAGCGCCCCCGGTCTCATACCCGTGACCTCCTCTGATACCACTTGTATGATAAAGTGCTTACCAAATTGTTCTAAAAGCCCGGACTTATGGAAAGGGCACTACTTTTTCCCTTAAGGAAGTAGCAAAGCGCCACGGGTCAAGTGATGGAACGCTGGACCCAACATGGTTTACAAATTTTAAATAAAACTGAGAAATTTTTTGAGATAATTGTAGAAATAGGAAACTTTCTGATTCTGTTGCTACCGCCGACGTTAGCTCTCTAGAAAATAAAATTCTTCGAAAAATCTGCCAATGAAGTTTTTCTTAGAAATGCTTAAATGAAATAAAAATCTTGAAATTCTGAGAAGATGAAATATGATTTTATTTTAAAGGAAGAATACAATAATTTGATTTCAATGAAAATTGAAATCAAGGCTTTAATAAAAATCACTTTTTGATCCTTCATCGGTCCTTCTCCCATGGACCGGCTGGCAATAGCCTATCTTACCCCGAATATGTCCTCTAGCCTCCCCTTAGATCTACCCTAGACCTAGTCACCACACACAAGACAGCGAATTCCCCCTAAACCTCACAAGGCCTAGTCGTCACACACAAGGCGATGAATTCACTAGTGTTACAAAAGAAAATGGAAGAATACAAAATAAATTTAGAAATAAAAACTCCCTATATTGAAGAGCTCTGAAGGAGATGATGATGATGAATCGACATGAAAATCATCGGAGTTGAAGCGTGCGTCCTTCTTCAAGTTTGACCATTTGAAATTCTCCTTCTCACTCTTGATCTTCAAGGATGGTGTTGGGAGTGCTCTCGGAATTCGGCGATGAAGGCTTTCACAAAAGGTAAAAATGATATCTTGAGATGCGATAACCTTGAATGAAGAGATCTGCTCCTAAAATAGTCTCGGGATCTAACGCCAGCGGTAGCGATACCACCTGGCGGTAGCTATCGTTGAGACATGTCGCTGATATCATGGAGATCATGGTCGGTCATGGACATCTTGTCTCTATCGCGTCGTGGTAGTGATAACACCCAGCGGTAGCTGTAAATCATGCTGGTCATGACAGAGATCGTGGCACTACATCCCCGCGGTATTGATAACGCCAGAGCTAACACGAACGGTAGTGATACCGCATAGCATTTTCGATAAATACCCAGTTCAACCTTCATACTGCATCACACTCTTAAGAGTATTGTACCTGTAGTTCCTGGACACTATAAAAACACGAAAAGCAAGATCAAATACATTATGAGATTTGTTATTCTCAAACCAAGGGATGCGGAATGCATGCTCCAACAATAATGTCTTCCAATGTTACATGTTCAAACAAAGCAGTTTCTAACAACAACTATGAATGCCTAATACAACACAACATGAAACAATTAATGCAAGAAGATGCGAACTTTGACACTTATATTCCGCACACCGACATGAACCTCCAACGATGACCGCTGACAAAAGTACAATATCAAATGCTAGTAGCTTTCCCCTACAATATATCGTTGACGAGGACGACGTCCAACACAAATATCAGTTCCAAACTGACGTGATGCAGTTAAAGCCCGCAGGTGGGAACTTCGGCGAATTTGCTGAACTAATACTGATGCAAAAGGTGTCCATTGAATTGCAAAGTGCCTACAATTTAATCAGAATATAATATTTAATTATAACTTTGTACAACATAGGTTCACAAGACGATTCACTCAATCAAATCCGTTCTGAACAAGCTCACTTACAAAGTCGTCAAGAACCCGTGGCTGGTACTTTAAGGCAACTTGAAAGACGCTCAAACCTCCAAAAATGCAGATTGCTCATCAGAGAAAGCTCTTAGATAGAATGCTAGTACTCTCTTCCGACAACATCATAGGTTGCTGCAATATTTGTTGGCACAAACTATTTCATGGAAGCAAATATAGGAAACATAGTTGACGAAACATTTGTTGGCAGACTACTGACAATAAATGAATACTCTGGCAACTACGACCCCTGAAGTATCCATTGCTACTTCTACATGGATCATACGCCGGGTGCGGTGATGAACAACTAAGTCACGCGAAACGAATAAGATGTCATGATTACTACGCCTACTTGAAACAAGTTATCAACATTTTAAACATTTCATAGAACACATACATTGTTTCTTACTACTTGCTAATTTCACTTTACTGCATATAGATCCACAAAGATACACCATCCATACTTCACCACGCATGATGTTTGCTACAATAGTGCATAGTCAATTATTACATAAAATTAAAACACAAATATTGAGATGGATAAGGTCACATCAGAGCGATCTTCGGGTTGAACTATACTAGGGGTTACAAGACTGCTTCAATAGCGGATCGAAAGATGCAGGTGAACAAATTTCTGACAAATATACCTATATAGCACCAAGAACTTCCATATATGATGCTAACTTATTGCCTTAACTTCGTGTTATAACAAATGTAGGATGAAGGACTATATTACCATCTTCTTTTGTTGGGAGCTCACGAGATATGTACCAACGTTATTAAGATGCTATAGCGATTTTGCACAATTTCAGAAAGCCATATATTTTTCTAACTATGACGTGCAATCCTTGATGTAATGAGATAAGTGATGAGCTTCGTCTTGGACAAACACATCAAGATCGTCCGGACTTAATATCTAGAATTTTCAATGCAAAATTAGAAAGTTTGAAAGAATACATCTTTCACAAGGGTTTCCTTGGCACAGGTTTAGCGCACGTTCATGTTATAGAATTTCAAAACATAGGTCTCCCACATGCGCACATGTTTTTTATTTTCAGTGAGGACGACTAGTTAAATACTCCCAACAATTACGACTGCGTCGTGCGAGCAGAAATACCAGTTCAATCAGAAGAACCATAGATGTATAATGTCAGCCTAAAATATATGATACACGATGTTGAAACCAAAACTTGGTCTCTTGTGGAGCTCGGGCCCTCAACAAGTTGAGGGGCAGCTGGCACTTACTGCTTCCTCGGAAGAAACAAACCGGAGCCTCAGAACTAGACACGGACCTTTAGTTGCAGCGAGGAGGTCCCACCACACACCTGGAAGATCTTTGAGCGCTTCCCCTCCCATGCCAAAGCTGAGACTGGGCACCTTGGAGAGCCTGAGAGCTAAGCCAAGATAACCCAGGGAGGACGAGGCTCAGAGTACTGAGATTCGAATCCTCTCCAAAGGTGCCCTTCAAGGTCTATATATAATTTTTTTAGTCTGGTCTGCTAATAGCGGGATTCCGCCTTACACTTTTACTATACGCATCCCAAAATGGTCTGCCAACAACCAAACTCCGCTGTTCGGAGAGGCTAACTGCATACCACCAAGGGTTTTGAGGTAAAAACACCCCTGGACCCTTACTAGGCGAGTCGACCACAAGGGCCTCTCTTGCGGACTGAGAGACCTGACCCGCCCGCCTTCCCGCGGGCGACCGATGAGGGCCCGGCCTGCTCGCCTACCTGCGAACAGCCGGCGAGAGCCCGACTCGCAAGCCTTTCTATGAGCACCTGGATCGCCCTCTTGCGAGCACCCGACTCACCCTCTTGCAGGCACCCGCCTTGCCCTCTTGCGAGCGCTCGGCTCGCCCTCTTGTTTATCCATCAAGCCCGTTGACCCCTTAGCCTCTGCTCACCTCTTGGCGAATACCGGGGTTGTACACAATCCTCGCTCTTCGCGAGGCAACCTTAGGCTCGCGAAGAAACATCTGACCCCTGGTGTTTGCCAGCTCTTGATGACATGGTGAGAATCTTTTGGTGGGCCCCATGCCCAATGCTATAAATACCATTCTCTCGGACCGGTACTGTACAACCCCGTATTCGCCGAGTGGGTCCCCGGGGCCTAAAATGTCTTTAGGCCCAGCAATTTTTTAGCGCTGACCACAGGCAAAAAGGAGGGGGCGAGCGGTGGAGGCAAAGGCCTCCCGCTCGCCCAGTCCGTAAGAGTGGCGAGCCAGAGGTGTGCGACCTCTTGGGCTCGCTGATGGCGCAAATACCACACACTGCTATAGGCTGTGGCGAGACTGCGACACGAAACGGCAGTGTACCGATCATTCAAGTAATATAAAATGGGAATGAATCCCCAAGTATCGAATCTCAGAAGGAACACAGTAAGGTGGAGTTTACGTTCGAGGAAGGACTTGAGATCAAAGTCCTAAAGTCGAATGGATGCGGAAGGGGTTGAATTGGCTTATGGAAAATCAATGAAAACAACTAAACTACTCCTATGCAGGCCTTGAGCGCACTACTTCGCCGGGCGGATGGAAACTACACGGGCTGCAATGCACCGAATCGCTAGGCGGATGGACGAGTAGGCTCGCGGATGGAGTGGAGAGAATGGCGGAATCGAACTGTGCAGGCCTTGAGCGCACTGCTTCGTTAGGCGGATGGATCACACGGGCCGCTATGCCACGCTTCGCTAGGCGGAAGGAAGAGAAGGCTAGCGGATGGAATGGTTCGCACCGGCGGAGTCGGAATGGATTGCACGGGCCGCTATGCCACGCTTCGCTAGGCGGATGGAAGAGTAGGCATACAGATGAGGGTCGCAAGCACCTCGTCGACAAGCACGCCACTAGCAATTGCTAGTGCGGCACACGAACGTGACGGCGGGATGGAGGATGGAATGGGGCGCTCCTCAAATCACATAAACCACAAAGATAACCACAAAACTATGGAAAAATACACTAATAACATTTAGGGTTTATGGACATCATTCGTATAGAAACATACAACCACACATATCAAATAGAATCAGCAAAAATAACAAGGAGGAGGTAAGATTACAATCGAAGCACGAAGAATCGTTGGAGATTCACGACCGGAATCTAGGGTTGTCAATCCTCGTCCGGGCTCGGTCTTCAACTGCCGTCCGGGGTAGAAGAGGGCTGTCACTACCTCCCAATTAACCCATCTTCTTCATCAATAGCCTTCAGCCACGATCTTGCCGGAGAACTCCAAGGATATAGTGCACAATCCGTTGAAATGGAGCTTGGAAGCTTCTGAATGATGGAGGAGGCCGAGAGGATACTCCGGCTCGAGATTGGCGTGGAGAGTATGTCCGGAGCACCTCCAGATGGTGGGTGGCGATGGAGGGGCGAAATGGGAGCTCTGGAGCAGGAAACGACGCAGCTGGGCGGAGTCGGGAGATGGATCCCGACCTAAAATCGCGCTTGCCTATTTATAGGCGGAGCAGAAATAAACAACGCGCACGATCAGGCGCACGACCAATGGTCGTGCGTGAAGGAATGCCTCTGATCGTGCGCGAAGAACCTGTAGCTCAATCCAGATCTGCACAAAAGCGCATGGTCAGCGGCGCACGACCAGTGGTCGTGCGCGAAGAAGGCCAATGATCGTACGCCGTCGCTCAGTCTAGGAGGGGAATTAACGCACGACCACTGGTCGTGCGCCTGATCGTGCGCTAAGGAATGCGCACGATCAGTGGCCTTTTTGACTGAAAATTCCCCAGAACCAATCCCGAGTGTCGCACAACCCTTGGACCTGCATGAAAATATACCAGACCTCAGAATTACATGAAATCACACCAAGATGGGTCATAAATGTGCACTAAGCAATGAAATGGGCAACGTGATCAAATATGAATGAAAACATGCCTAAAATGTAGTGCAAAGACTAGATAATCGGCCCAGATGAGTCCATAAATGTGTATATAATTGGGACTCATCACACCCCCAGACTTACCTGTTTGCGCGTCCCGAGCAAACAAATCTGGCAGAATATGAAAATGGTAGTTAGCGTAGAGAATTGCAAAGAAAGAGTAAGATGTGAAGTATCATACCCATGCAAATAGAAATTCTGTAAAAGAAGATTCTACCTATACTAATTAATTTACAAAAGTATATATGCGTAAATAGAGATTTATTTGTACTCAGATGGTGAATCATGAAGAATTTGTGCAGTCATGCCCGATGTGAAAGTAAACAAGCCACTCAGGAGGGTGTTGCTAAAGACCGGAATTCAGGGATAACTCCGCTGAAATCCATCAACGACGAGAACCATAAGCTTGCCCGGTTACACTCTCTCCACGGCGCTAGCAAACTCAAAAGTTAAATCAGTAGGACTTTCAGGTTATAATGGGGCTTGGGTTACGGTATGCTATTCAATGATAAACATGATGGCTACGCAACCCGAATGAATTAAAAGACCAAGCTGCACCTGAACAAGTCCAAGACAAATGCTAGTGTGACACACCCCCAGACTTAGCTTGAAAACTGGGTGTGCACACAGCCTACTTCGAACAAACACCAACCAAATTTTTTCTATTACGCCCGAGGGGATTTCTTTTCATTTCAGAATTTTTTCCAGATTTTTACTTCTAACTTCATTTTCTTTCAATTATTTTATCCCCCAATTGGTTTACAAAGGTGTGTTCAGCACACAATATAATAAATTTTTTTCCCATCACAAAAATTCCATACATCACACCCAAATAAGAAACATAATTTCAATTAACTCACTACTTGGTTGCGATAATAGGATAAGCTTCAGGCTTTGGTGATTTAAAGAAGAGCTGAAACAAAGGAAGGGTAGGCACAAACTTGGCTTGCAACGGTAAACGCATAGGTCATGAAAACCAAAGCTCAATCTAGCCAAAAATTGGCCTACATCACGTTTAACAATAGTGAGTTGCTCTCACCCATGCTTCAAGAGTCGCTTGGGGCAAGTTCTTAGCCCACGATAAAGGTAAACCTTCCTTCCGACTCGAGCAACACACAACTAGCGCTTGCTTACACACAACACCGTGCTACCGCAAATTTCGGTTACATTCACCAAATGAGTACAATAAATCAAAAACTACACAAGAATACTAATTGTAAATTAAAAGTATAGAGACAATTTAATTCTACTCAAATTTCTATGCAAGCAAGGAATATGCGACTAGAGCACTACAAGAGTCAACATCGCACTCCAATTTGCAATTCCTAAGCTAACATCCTATTTCACATTCCAAACCAAGATAAGTGTGAACGGAAGCACACAAACAAGTGAGTGTGCACTCAAGTGGGTGTAGTGGTGTGTGGAGAAAGTAAATAAATCATAAAACTGAAAATAAAATACTTCTAGCATGCTAAGCACTAGTGCACGTGCAGTGAACACTCGGTACACTCCCCCCAGACTTGAATTGGACAATCACATGAATAATGACAATGAGAATAAAGAAATGTTGAGGAAGAGGGTACCTATGCTCAGATATGAGCATACCAGAAGATTGGCGTTAATACTGCGAAGGGAATCCAAGTCCGCCACCAAAAGAAATTGCCGCACACCTGCAGGCAAAAAGGCTCCAAGCAAAAATATATAAATCTACTATTAGCGGGTTAGAAAAAAAATAAAAGCAACAAAAACTTGGGTTGTCTCCCAGCAGCGCTTTTGTTTACCGTTCTTAAGCTAGACTTAATACCTGTATTAAACAGTTTTAATAACATTGTCTAAGCATAAAGCGAAAGCTAATAAATCCTAATTATTACATGCCAAAAGGATCAACTATAAGTTGATTTAAAATAGTAACTAAAAATAAAAGAGATGGGCCCGAAGACCCAACAGTAGAAGCAGAAGGAAGGATTTATCCTCCATCCCCAAATCTCTTTCTTTTTCGCCTTCTTCTTCTCTTCCGACATTAGATCAGGATATGAATATCTTTTGCCTCCCTGCAACCAATCCTTTAAGGGAAACACCATCACAGCATTGTATTTCCCCTGCAAGTATTGGTTTTCATCATTACCCAAAAATGGGTCAACATACTCATAAGCCTGCATGGATGGAAAAGAATAAGCATTAAAAATATCAGGAAGAGGAGATAGAGGTGAATCAGCAGTGGAGGGCATTTCAGGTTCAGCTTCCCAAAGATTTACCACTGCTGAATCCCCCTGCACATGTTCAAGCCAAGAAGGGTGGTCAGGAAACAAAATAGAAGAAAGACATAAATAATCTGTAATTATAGGAGTGATCCCGGTTTCACTCCCAGCAGGATCCAATGATAGATCACTATCATCATCGTAAATATCATAGCAAGGGGAACTTGAGAACTCAGGGGCCTCAGTGGTGGTTTGGACCTCCTCGTCCCATGAAGAAGTGCAACCCTCCTCATCAGAGAGAGTATCCTCCTCATCCCACCGAGGTGCACCATCGTGTTCAAAGTATTCATTCTCCCCTTCAGGGAAAATGACATCCTCATCCCACTTTGGAGCACCCTCCGAGTCAGAAGCATCACCCCACTCCTTCACTTCGATAGGATCAGAGAAAATGTGTGTAGAAAAATCATGCAAAGAAACTGGAGAAACAAAAAGAGTTGGTTCCTCCGCAAAAAGATCCGCTAACGCCTCCCCAATGGAAAGAATACTTTCCTCATCATACTCAGGTGCATCTAGGAGCTCCCATTCCTCTCCTTGTTGGCTAACAGATGAGTGATCATCATCACTAGGAGTGAAGCCATACACAGGGAGTGAGGAGTCCATGTACGAGACAAGCTCGGGGGTAGAGGGCACAATTGCCTCCATGGGTAAAGAATGAGCGATATGGACAATGTTGTCATGAGTGGAGGAGCAGCGGTCAGGCTTGAAAAGACTAGGACAGTCCTTCAATTCATGACCCTCTCCTCGACACAACAAGCAAACAAAGTTCCTACACTGCCTAACATTTAACTCATTCATTTGATCTATATAATAGACCATCTTGTCGTAAGTGCTAGGAGAAATGTCCCATGATGGCATATTTGACAATTAAAGCAGATATAACGAGACTGAAATTCTTTGCAAGAAAATTTACACAAACTAATAAAACTTCTTGGATTAGACTTGCCTAAAACTTTAAAACAGAAGAGAAATAAACAAACAAACAGAAAATGATCAGAAAGCAAACAAAAATAATAAAGCGGCTATACACACTGGAAGAAACTTCTCTCTCTCAGCTCTCCCTCACAAGAAAACTCACACGACCGTGTTCCCCGGCAACGGCGCCAAAAACTTGATGGCGGAAATCTCACACACTGCTATAGGCTGTGGCGAGACTGCGGCACGAAACGGCAGTGTACCGATCGTTCAAGTAATATAAAATGGGAATGAATCCCCAAGTATCGAATCTCAGAAGGAACACAGTAAGGTGGAGTTTACGTTCGAGGAAGGACTTGAGATCGAAGTCCTAAAGTCGAATGGATGCGGAAGGGGGTGAATTGGCTTATGGAAAATCAATGAAGACAACTAAACTACTCCTATGCAGGCCTTGAGCACACTGCTTCGCCGGGCGGATGGAAACTACACGGGCCGCAATGCACCGAATCGCTAGGCGGATGGACGAGTAGGCTCGCGGATGGAGTGGAGAGAATGGAGGAATCAAACTGTGCAGGCCTTGAGCGCACTGCTTCGTTAGGCAGATGGATCACACGGGCCGCTATGCCACGCTTCGCTAGGCGGAAGGAAGAGAAGGCTAGCGGATGGAATGGTTCGCACTGGCGGAGTCGGAATGGATTACACGGGCCTCTATGCCACGCTTCGCTAGGCGGATGGAAGAGTAGGCATACAGATGAGGGTCGCAAGCACCTCGTCGACAAGCACGCCACTAGCAATTGCTAGTGCGGCACACGAACGTGACGGCGGGATGGAGGATGGAATGGGGAGCTCCTCAAATCACATAAACCACAAAGATAACCACAAAACTATGGAATAATACACTAATAACATTTAGGGTTTATGGACATCATTCGTATAGAAACATACAACCACACATATCAAATAGAATCAGCAAAAATAACAAGGAGGAGGTAAGATTACAACCGAAGCACGAAGACTCGTTGGAGATTCACGGCCGGAATCTAGGGTTGTCAATCCTCGTCCGGGCTCGGTCTTCAACTGCCGTCCGGGGTAGAAGAGGGCTGTCACTACCTCCCAATTGACCCGTCTTCTTCGTCAATAGCCTTCAACCATGATCTTGCCGGAGAACTCCAAGGATATAGTGCACAATCCGTTGAAATGGAGCTTGGAAGCTTCTGAATGATGGAGGAGGCCGAGAGGATACTCCGACTCGAGATTGGCGTGGAGAGTATGTCCGGAGCACCTCCAGATGGTGGGCGGCGATGGAGGGGCGAAATGGGAGCTCTGGATCAGGAAACGACGCAGCTGGGCGGAGTCGGGAGATGGATCCCTACCTAAAATCGCGCTTGCCTATTTATAGGCGGAGCAGAAATAAACAACGCGCACGATCAGGCGCACGACCAATGGTCGTGCGGGAAGGAATGCCTCTGATCGTGCGCGAAGAACCTGTAGCTCAATCCAGATCTGCACAAAAGCGCACGGTCAGCGGCGCACGACCAGTGGTCATGCGCGAAGAAGGCCAATGATCGTGCGCCGTCGCTCAGTCTGGGAGGGGAATTAACGCACGACCACTGGTCGTGCGCCTGATCGTGCGCTAAGGAATGCGCACGATCAGTGGCCTTTTTGACTGAAAATTCCCCAGAACCAATCCCGAGTGTCGCACAACCCTTGGACCTGCATGAAAATATACCAGACCTCAGAATTACATGAAATCACACCAAGATGGGGCATAAATGTGCACTAAGCAATGAAATGGGCAACGTGATCAAATATGAATGAAAACATGCCTAAAATGTAGTGCAAAGACTAGATAATCGACCCAGATGAGTCCATAAATGTGTATATAATTGGGACTCATCACTCACCTCGGGCCTCAGTTAGGGGGCGAGGGGAGGAGCCGCAGACACCTCTCGCCCCGCCCCAGCAAGGGGGCAAGCTCAGGAGGGAGGCACCCTCCCATCTCGCCCCGCCCCAGCAAGGGGGCGGGCTCAGGAGGGAGGCGCCCTCCCAGCTCGCCCCGGTCCAGCAGGGGGCGAGCTCAGGAGGGGGACGCGTTCCCAACTCTCCCCGCCCCAGCAGGGGGCGAGCTCAGGAGGGGGGCGCCCTCCCAGCTCGCCCCGCTCCAGCAAGGGGGCGAGCTCAGGAGGGAGGCGCCCTCCCAGCTCGCCCCGCCCCAGCAAGGGGGCGAGCTCAGGAGGGAGGCGCCCTCCCAGCTCGCCCCACCCAGCAAGGGGGCGAGTTCAGGAGGGAGGTGCCCTCCCAGCTCGCCCCGCCCCAGCAAGGGGGCGAGCTCAGGAGGGAAGCGCCCTCCCAGACTGCCCCGCCCCAGCAAAGGGGCGAGCTCAGGAGGGAGGCGCCCTCCCAGATCGCCCCGCCCCAGCAAGGGGGCGAGTTTAGGAGGCCGGCCCCCTCTCGCCCTAGCCCCAGTGAAGAGGTTCGGTCTGCGTTTAGCGCCGTAGAACAGCGGGATTTGGCTGTTCGCAGGCCAAATCCGAGGGTATTTTCGTAATCTCGTAGGCCAGATTGTGGCTATTTGCAGACCCGTTTCCAAAAGCTATAAATAAGCCCAAGGGGCACCATTTGGAGGGGACTTCTCTCTTGGCCAACTCTCCCCCTAAGTCCCTTTTGTTGGGTGGAGAGAGCCTCCAAGGGTGCCCAAGCTTAGCATTGGCTTGGGAGAGGAAGCGCTCTAAAATCTTCCGGGTGTGTGGCGGGACCTCCTCGCTAAGCCCTTGGCCTTGTTCCTAGTTCCTTAGCCTCTTAGTCTAGAGCTCTCCCTTGGGAGGAGTAAGTGTTGGTCACCCCTCAACTTGTTGAGGGCCCGAACTCCTCGAGAAACCAATTTATTGGTTTCAACATTTTGGTGCGGTGAGCGTGGAGAGTGACCAACTCAAGAAACTCTCAAGCTGAGCTCCATGGACGGAGGCAGTGGATCCGACCCAGGCCACTCGCAGCCCCCGATGGTTGGAGTGATGTTGGAGATGTTTGAAAATTTCCAGCGGGAGGTCCTGCAGATCTTGCAAGTAGCTTTCACCTCGATAGGCGAAGGCAGGAGAGGAAGTGGTCCGGAGGTCTCGCCTCAGCCGGTAGGAGAGGGCACTCTCGGCCAGCAATCCAGGAAGGAGGTGTTAGCGGGGGGGGGGGGGGGGGGGGGGGGTGGGGAGGCATTCGGCCCCCACTCGCCCAGACCCCTAGGAGGGGGCGAGTGGGGAGGCGCCAGGCCCCCACACGCCCAGCCCCAAGGGGGAGAGTGGGGAGGCGCCATACCCCCACTAGCCCAGCCCCAAGGGGGTGAGTGGTGAGGCGCCAGGCCCCCACTCGCCTAGCTTCAAGGGGGGCGAGTGGGGAGGCGCCAGTCCCCCACTCGCCCAACCCCAAGGGGGCAAGTGGGGAGGCGCCAGGCCCCCACTCGCCCAGCCCCAACGGGCGAGTGGGGAGGCGCCAGGCCCCCAATCGCCCAGTCCTAAGGGGGCGAGTGGGGAGGCGGGCATCACCCACTCGCCAAGCCCCAAAGGGGGGCGAGCAAAGGAAGTCCTTTGTGTGAGCTGATCCTCTCGACTCCGGTTCCAGAGGGGTCCGGAGGGCTGGAGATGTCTCACTACTCTAGCAAGGATGACCCCATCTTGCACCTGCAGTGGTTTGAGGACATGGTCTCCATCAGGCCCACGTCGGACGCCTTCAAGTGTCGACTCTTCGCGACAACTCTGAAGGAGAAAGCTAGAGATTGGTTCCACCAGCTCCCTGCGGGATCCATCTATGCCTTCGAGGACATGCGTCGAATTTTCCTACTACGCTTCTCGATATCAAGGAAGAGGAAGAAAGATGCCGAAGCACTTTTCAAGATCAAGCAAGAGCCAGGGGAGTCACTGGCTCACTATGTTGATCGGTTCCAGGAGGAGGTTCTCCTCACCCAAGAGGTGCCAGGCTACACCCTCTAGCTCGCTTTTACCGTGGGGCTGTAGGGGGGATTCTTCAATATGGAAATCAAGAGGAGAGCTCTTTGTCTTTTGAGGAGTTGATGGAAAGGGTGGCGGAAGAAGTTGAGAGTGAGGAGGCCAACCCGGAGTTCGCAAGAAGGTTGGCCAAGCTGAGTGAGCCGGAGGCCAGGAAGCAGGGGGGAGGGTAGGGGCTCCCAAGAGGAGGTTCGACCAAGAGGAGGACAACTTCCAGGAAGAGAGGCCCGACCTCCCAGGGTGGAGGCGGGGACCAAAGGCACCCCATCCACCAACCCAGCAAACCATGGCGATCGGCCACGGAAGAAGAAGGAATCGAACAGGAGGAAGAGGGGGTATCCGTGCGGAGTTATCTTACTGTGACTTCCATGATGAGGAGGGTCACGCGACATCTGCCTGCCCCGAGTTCTTGGAAATGAAGGAGGCGAGGGGTCCGAAGCCGCAACGTTAGCAACCAGAGGAGGTCGAGGAGGACCATGCCTGGGAGTAGAAGTCCGAGTCCCGGTCTCCATTCTTAGTTTTTTCTTTAAATCCATGTAGTATGATGGTTTATCTCCATACTTAGTTTTTCTTACATGTAACCGGGTGACCAATGTAATGAAATTTTTTCAAAGTACTTTTTCCCTTAGATGGTTCCGCTGACCGGGCTCTCTATAGCCGGCAGGGCAGGTTGACCTCCCAGGGAGGCTAAGTATTTTTCCCCTTGATGGTTCCGCTGACCGGGCTCTCTCTAGCCAGCAGAGCAGGTTGACCTCCCAGAGAGGGTAAGTGTTTTTCCCCTCGGATGGTTCCACTGACCGGGCTCTCTCTAGCCAGCAGGGCAGGTTGACCTCCCAGGGAGGCTAAGTATTTTTTCCCTCGGATGGTTCCGCTGATTGGGCTCTCTCTAGCCGGCAGGGCAGGTTGACCTCCCAGGGAGGGTAAGTGTTTTTCCCCTCGGATGGTTTCGCTGACTGGGCTCTCTCTAGCCGGCAGGGTAGGTTGACCTCCCAGGGAGGGTAAGTATTTTTTCCCTCGGATGGTTCCGCTGACCGGGATCTCTCTAGCCAGCAGGGCAGGATGACCTCCCAGGTAGGGTAAGTGTTTTTCCCCTCGGATGGTTCCGCTGACCGGGCTCTCTCTAGCCGGCAGGGCAGGTTGACTTCCCAAGGAGGCTAAGTACTTTTCCCCTCGGATGGTTCCGCTGATCGGGCTCTCTCTAGCCGGCAGGGCAGATTGACCTCCCAAGGAGGCTAAGTACTTTTCCCCATGGATGGTTCCGCTGACCGAGCTCTCTCTAGCCGGCAGGGTAGGTTGACCTCCCAGGGAGGCTAAGTATTTTTCCCCTTGGATGGTTCCGCTGACCGGGCTCTCTTTAGCCGGCAGGGCAGGTTGACCTCCCAGGGAGGCTAAGTATTTTTCCCATCGAATGGTTCCGCTGACCGGGCTCTTTCTAGCCGGCAGGGCAGGTTGACCTCCCAGGGAGGCTAAGTATTTTTCCCCTCGGATAGTTCTGCTGACCGGGCTCTCTCTAGCCGGCAGGGCAGGTTGACCTCCCTGGGAGGCTAAGTATTTTTCCCCTCAGATGGTTTCGCTGACCGGACTCTCTCTAGCCGGCAGGGCAGGTTGACCTCCCTGGGAGGCTAAGTATTTTTCCCTCAGATGGTTCCGCTGACCGGGCTCTCTCTAGCCGGCAGGGGAGGTTGACCTCTCAGGAAGGCTAAGTATTTTTCCCCTTGGATGGTTCCGCTGACCGGGCTCTCTCTAGCCGGCAGGGCAGGTTGACCTCCCAGGGAGGCTAAGTATTTTTCCCCTTGGATGGTTCCGCTGACCGGGCTTTCTCTAGCCGGCAGGGCAGGTTGACCTCCCAGTGAGGCTAAGTATTTTTACCCTCGGATGGTTCCGCTGACCGGGCTCTCTTTAGCCGGCAGGGCAGGTTGACCTCTCAGGGAGGCTAAGTATTTTTCCCCTCGGGGATGGTTCCGCTGACCGGGCTCTCTCTAGCCCGCAGGGCAGGTTGACCTCCCAGGGAGGCTAAGTATTTTTCCCCTCGGATGGTTCCGCTGACCGGGCTCTCTCTAGCCTGCAGGGCAGGTTGACCTCCCAGGGAGGCTAAGTATTTTTCCCTCGGATGGTTCCACTGACCGGGCTCTCTCTAGCCGGCAGGGCAGGATGACCTCCCAGGGAGGCTGAGTATTTTTCCCCTCGGATGGTTCCGCTGACCGGACTCTCTCTAGCCGGCAGGGCAGGTTGACCTCGTAGGGAGGCTGAGTATTTTTCCCCTCGGATGGTTCCGCTGACCGGGCTTTCTCTAGCCGGCAGGGCAGCTTGACCTCCCAGGGAGGCTAAGTGTTTTTCCTCTCAGATGGTTCCGCTGACCGGGCTCTCTCTAGCCGGCAGGGCAGGATGACCTCTCAGGGAGGCTAAGTACTTTTCCCCTCGGATGGTTCCACTGACCGGGCTCTCTCTAGCCGGCAGGGCCGGTTGACCTCCCAGGGAGGCTAATTACTTTCCCCTAGGATGGTTCCGCTGACTGGGCTCTCTCTAGCCGGCAGGGCAGGTTGACCTCCCAGGGAGGGTAAGTGTTTTTCCCCTCGGATGGTTCTGCTGACCGGGCCCTCTCTAGCCGGCAGGGCTGGTTGACCTCCAAGGGAGGGTAAGTATTTTTCCCCTCGGATGGTTCCACTTACCGGGCTCTCTCTAGCCGGCAGGGCAGGTTGACCTCCCAGGGAGTCTAAGTACTTTTCCCCTTGGATGGTTCTGCTGACCGGGCTCTCTCTACCCGGCAGGGCAAGTTGACCTCCCAGGGAGGCTAAGTATTTTTCCACTCGGATGGTTCCACTGACCGGGCTCTCTCTAGCCGGCAGGGCAGGTTGACCTCCCAGGGAGGGTAAGTATTTTTCCCTCAGATGGTTCCGCTGACCGGGCTCTCTCTAGCCGGCAGGGCAGGTTGACCTCCCAGGGGGGCTAAGTGTTTTCCCCCACTTATAGTGTGGGTTTCAGCACCACTCGCCGAATATGTGGGGTTAGACTTTTCTTTCCGACCTTGTACCTCATTCGAAAAGAGCGGAGATTGTGTACAACCTCGTATTCACCTAGTGGGTCCCGGGGCCTAAAATGTCTTTAGGCCCAGCAGTTTTTTAGCGCTGACCCCAGGCAAGAAGGAGGGGGCGAGCGGTGGAGGCAGAGGCCTCCCGCTCGCCCAGCCCATAAGAGGGGCGAGTCAGAGGCGTGCGACCTACTGTGCTCGCCTCGGGCCTCAGTTAGGGGGCGAGGGAAGGAGCCGCAGGCTCATCTCGCCCTGCACCAGCAAGGGGGCGAGCTCAGGAGGGAGGCGCCCTCCCATCTCGCCCCGCCCCAGCAAGGGGGCGAGCTAAGGAGGGAAAGCGCTCTAAGATCTTCCGGGTGTGTGGTGGGACCTCCTCGCTAAGCCCTTGTCCTTGTTCCTAGTTCCTTATCCTCTTAGTCTAGAGCTCTCCCTTGGGAGGAGTAAGTGTTGGTCACCCCTCAACTTGTTGAGGGCCCGAACTCCTCGAGAAACCAATTTATTGGTTTCAACAGGTACAAGAACTTTTCAACCCTCTTCTCCCTTTCGCTTTCTGTTGCCATATTCACCAAGATGTCCAAAAGGGAGGAAATATTAGCCCGCCTCAAGGCCTCGCATGCGACTCAAAAGGGCAAAGCCACCGAGCTTGCCCCCTGGATTTCCAGCAACCTGTTCCGCCTCTGCCTCAGACCAAAAAGGCAAGGACCGTCCGGAGGCCGTCCGGGGAGGATGAGTCATCACACCTGTCTCTGCCCCCCCGCAACGAGCTCGCCTCGTAAGTTCTACTGTCAGTTTCAGCAATCCATCCTTTTCCCGTTTAACACTACTTCACTACTCGCAGACTCCTCCTGAAGACAATATTCTTGGGCAGTCGCCTCCGGGGTCCCGCCTCGCGTCCCCTGGGAGGGTCGACCTCCCTGTTGAAAAAATTGAGGTCAGGAGGTGAAGTAAAAATGTAGAACACACTTCACAAAACCTTTCACAAGTGTAGCACAATAATGACAATGAGAAGAACGAATAGTACTATGATATTGACTATCTCTTTACAATGCGAGGTATACATGGCGAGACATGATTCATAAGAATCACGGAGGAGAGAAGCACACAACACAAGGATAAAACAAGCTTCAGCGATCTGACTCTTGAGACTGCCAGACCGCGCGAACAGACAAGCCGGACGGAAGCCACTAAGACCGCGCGAACAGAGTACAAGCTGCACCTGCCAGACCGCAACCACATACTGCCAACTTGCTGCTTTATTCCATTGCTGAAAACAAATAGTTCGCACTTCTTGATCGCCCAGACCGCACGGTCTTGATCAAAGAAGAACCCGCGAACTCTGAACAGAGAAATTGCTATCTGCGACAGACCGCAACTCAAGACCGCCTGGTCACTTAAGACTGCCTGATCAACTGAGTCCACTGCACAGACCGCGAACACCTAAACACAGTCCGCCCGAACCAGTTTATTCAAAGCTGGAAGAAGGGAGACAAGCTGACCGCGAGCTGCAAGCCGCTAACCTACAAACATAGAAACTGGTCAGGCAAAGATCTCAGACCGCACGACCTCAAAGTGAGACCGGCACAATCAAGCCAACTTTGGTTCATACAGTTCTCGTTCTTATTATTAATGACGGGCCCTACACCCCTATTTATAGGCGGACAGATGGATGTCATCACCGCACTAACCGGGATACAATAACCGCCCATCAGATCGCGAGCGGTCTTGCAAAGCAGACCGCCCGAGCTCAACATAGCTCACAGCTCCTTTATTAAACCTTGCGGTTATAACCAAACCGCCCGGTCACTGCGGTCTCCATAAAGTAGACCGCCCGGTCTTATTGCAAAGCAAAGAACTCCTTCTGTAACCAGACCGACTAGAATAGTCTTCAGACCGCCCGGTCACTACAAGAAGGCAGACCAAGAACATCTGGCCGACTTAGGACAAGCCGCCAAGCCAACCCGCGCAAGCCGCCCGGACAGAAGAGGCGGTCTCCCAGATCAGACCGCTCAGAACAAACCGCTGAGACAAAATCGACCAGAGAACCAACGCAAGCCGCGCGGTCTCTGCGGTCTCCAATCCGCAGACCGCCCAGCAGAAATCCACTTCCACTTCAAAAATTTAACACTCCCCCTTGAAGTGGGAAGTGGAAGTCAGCCCAAGCAAACTCCACAACCGACCAAAAGGTCCCTTCGCCAGCGGCTTAGTGAATATGTCAGCAACATTCTCCTTTCTTTGCACATGCTCCACAATCAGAGATCCCTCCAACACCTTCTCACGAATGAAATGGTGATGAATCTCTATGTGCTTCGAACGCGCGTGACAAACTGGATTGTTCACCAGTTTGAGAGCACTCTCATTGTCACCACGTAGTAGAGTAGGACCTCCCACCTCCCTATGAATGTCCTCCACAAGCCTCCTAAGCCAGATGGCTTCCTGAGCCACCAAAGCTGAAGCTTTGTACTCCGCTTCCGTGGTAGAGACAGACACAGAATCCTGCTTCTTACTGCACCATGATATAGCTGTAGAGCCTGTCATAAAGACATATCCAGACGTCAATTTCCGATCATCCGAATCTCCTCCCTAATCAGCGTCCATGTACCCGTGCAAGCAAAAGACCGAATCTCTCCCGTAGAAGAGACCCAAATCCGAGGTGGATTTGACATATTTCAATATACTCTTAGCCGCCACTAGATGAGGATTCCGAGGCTCTGCCATAAACCGACTCACCCTGCCAACTGCATAAGCAATATCTGGCCTCGTGATTGTCAAGTATATCAAGATTCCGACCAAATCCCAGAACACTAAAGGGTCAGTAAGAACCTTCCCTTCATCTCGCCGAAGATGAACTCTAACCTCCAGTGGAGTAGAGCTGCTCTTTCCCCCTTCCATGCTGAACCTCTTCACGATTCGATCCGCATAGCCCTTTTGGGAAACGAGCATCCCGCTCTCTTTCCTCTCCACTTGGAGCCCAAGGAAATGGTGGAGCTCACCCAAATCCTTCATCTCAAATCTGATAGCTAGCCCAGCACGAAGCCTAGCTACCTCCATTTCAGAATTCCCCGTGACGATCATATCATCCACGTACAACAACACCAAGACCTGAAGCTCCCCCGTCTTCTTTACGAATAAGCTTGAATCTAAATCAGAAGCAAAATATCTGTAGAACTGGAGGTATTCTGCGATCTTCCCATACCACGCCCGAGGCGCTTGCTTCAAGCCGTAAAGAGCCTTCTTGAGCTTGCAAACATATCTTGGGTGCTCTTCGGAAACATAACCAGGTGGCTGATCCCTGAAGATATCCTTGTCAATCTCGCCATATAAGAAAGCGTTCTTCACGCCGAGTTGCCAAATCTTCCACCCTTGGCAAGCTGCCAATGCGATCACCACCCGGACCGAAGTCATCTTGGCAACGGGGCTAAATGTTTCTTCATAATCCTCCCTATACTTCTGAGAGAAACCTCGAGCTACAAGGTGAGCCTTGTACCGCTCAATACTTCCATCAGCCTTCTTCTTCAGTTTGAAAACCCACTTGCAAGTCACCGGAGTAACACCCTCAACCTTAGGCACCAAGTCCCAAATCTCATTCTTCCTGAGGGCAGCCATCTCTTCATCCATGGCTCCTTCCCACTCCTTGACTCCAACGTCATTTTCATAATAAGATGGCTCTCTCTCATCCAGGGGACCTGCGAAGAAACATGTGACAAAGCTCACCAAATTCCCGCCCGTATACCGATCAGGTGGAATAATGGTCCTCTTGGACCTCCTTAGAGCTTGACTATGAACCACCTCTTCCACTGCAGCTTCTGGACTAGCTCTCCTTTCAGGTAAACTTGGAGCATCGCTCCCCCTGCTTCCAGAACCTGAAGCACCTGACCTAGAGCCAGAAATACCAGGAGCACCTGGAGAAACAGGTAACTCCACTAGAACTTCCTGTGCAGCTTCCACTGGTCCACCATCTACCCTGCTCCCTTGTAACTCAACAGAAGAGCTACCTTGGTATGATGTCAGCTCGTCAAATACCACATCCCTAGAGACGACATATCTCCGTGTCTCAGGATCCATGCATCTCCACCCTTTCTTCCGGTCATCATAACCGACGAAGACTAGTTTCCTTGCCTTAGCATCTAGCTTCGTTCGAAGGGCATCCAGAACATGCACATAGCAGGTAGAACCAAACACTCAAAAGTGTTCCACGCTTGGCTTCTCCTTGAATATCAACTCATGAGGGGTCTTCATGTTGATGGGACTGAGAGGCATCTGATTGATAACATAGGCCGCACAAGACATTCCCTCTGCCCAGAAGGACTTTGGGATACTCTTGGCATGAAGCCAACATTTGCAGGTCACCGTCAGTTGACGGATCTTCCGCTCTACAACTCCGTTCTGTTGTGGAGTGTGAGCACAAGAAAGCTCCCTTTGGATGCCATGCTTCCTGCAGAAGTTAAAGAATGCCTTGGAGACGAACTCCCCTCCATTGTCAGTTTTGAACCTCTTCACCTGCAGGTTTAGCCGTCCTTCCACCAGCTCCTTGAACTCCACAAACTTCTCGAACGCCTTTGACTTCTCCTTCAGAAAATATACCCAAGTATATCTGGTGAAGTCATCAACCAAAATCAGCATATACCTACTACCTCCAAGGCTGGCAGTGTTGGTAGGTACGAACAGATCACCATGGATGCACTCCAATGGTCTTTTACATCTGCTTTGTGATTTGTCAAATGGAAAATGCTGAGCTTTACCAAACTGACAACCTGCATAAACGTGACCATCCCTGAAAGAAGACAAGCTAGGCAGACCTTTCACCAGGCCTCTTCCCACTATAGCTTTTAACTTATCCATTCCAACATGCCCAAGCCTTTCGTGCCAGATAGCAGCGTTGTCGTTAGCCCACATCTTATCAACATAAGAACTTGTTGAAAGAACAAACAAGTCCTTCACCCGTCTCCCAACATGAGTGACCTCAGCTTTCACCGCTGAAATGTTTCGGAGAAATTTCACTTCTGTTGGACCAAACAGAACGTGATAGCCAGCACCCACCGCATTAGTCACCGAGAAGAGGTTCTTCTTCATTCCCGGAACATGATAGACACTCTTCAACGTAAGAGTACCTCTATCATCGTTCAATGAAACCACACCCTCCTTCTCAACTGCATGAATAGTATCATCACCCATAATGATAGCATCATTACCTGTATATGCCTGCAATGAGGAGAACTTTGACTCATCCCCGGTGAGGTGATGACCACACCCAGAGTCCACTATCCAATCGTCCTGATAGTTGATGGAAGCCATGGCCCGAACACACATGCCCGTCATGAATGCACCTCCACCACCCTAACTACATTCTGAATTGGAACCAGCCTCCTCATTCCCTGCAGCATGCCCTGGCTGAAGATTCACCTTGCAGTCCCTTTTGAAATGACCAACCTTGTTGCATCTAAAGCATCTTGGTCCTTCCTGGTTCTTCCCATCACGCTTAGGAGCATAGCTCCTCTCCTGTTGATATGAAGTAGACGGACCATCATCTCCAGATGTCTTCTTCTTGTCCCATCTCTTCTTCTTGCCAGAGAAGAGAACCTCACCTTCTCCCCCAGAGACAGACATCCCAGCCATTTGCTTAGCCAAACTTTCCTGCGAAGCAAGTAAGTTTTCCAGCTCCAACAACGAAGGCGGATTGGCCCAGCCTTGAACAGAAGTCACAAAGGCCACCTACTCCCTCCGCAAGCCGCGTATTATGTGCCTCTTCAGCTTAGCTTCTGAGATAGGCTCATCTGGGTCCAAAGCCGATATCTCTGCGCAGAGGTTCTTCATCTTCAAGAAGAACGTTGTGATAGACAAATCTCCTTGAGTTGCTTTCGCCAACTCATTCTCCAAGAACTGTAGCCTCGCTACATTCTTCTTATTGAACAAGCCATCCAAGGCTGTCCAAATCTCAGCAGCTGATCCACACCCGATGATGTGATCAAACAACTCCAGAATGATAGCTCTCTTGAGAGTGAACTCCACCTTAGCATTCGTTCTTCTCCAAGCCTTCACGAGCTCAGCATTCCCTTCAGCAGGAACAACAGCTTGTCTTGCTTCTCCTCCTACAACCTCCCACAAATCCTCGCCAAGAATATAGCTCTCCATGCAAGACTTCCACTTCTTGAAGTTAGTCTGCGTAAGGAGCTCAATACAAAGACCTATAGCATATCCTCCTTCCATTGCTATCCCACTGATTGCTAACCACTTGAGAAACCCGAGAGAAGTATCAGCAATTTCAGCTTTGCAACCTCAGCAACCTCCCTCTAATACCATGTTAAAAAAATTGAGGTCCGGAGGTAAAGTAAAAATGCAGAACACACTTCACAAAACCTTTCACAAGTGTAGCACAACAATGACAATGAGAAGAACGAATAGTACTATGATATTGACTATCTCTTTACAATGCGAGGTATACATAGCGAGACATGATTCATAAGAATCACGGAGGAGAGAAGCACACAACACAAGGGTAAAACAAGCTTCAGCGATCTGACTCTTGAGACCGCCAGACCGCGCGAACAGACAAGTCGGACGGAAGCCGCTGAGACCGCGCGAACAGAGTACAAGCTGCACCTGTCAGACCGCAACCACAGACCGCCAACTTGCTGCTTTATTCCACTGCTGAAAACAAACAGTTCACACTTCTTGATCGCCCAGACCGCACGGTCTTGATCAAAGAAGAACCCGCGAACTATGAATAGAGAAACTGCTATCTGTGACAGACCGCAACTCAAGACCGCCTGGTCACTTAAGACCACCTGATCAACTGAGTCCGCTGCACAGACCGCGAACACCTAAACACAGTCCGTCGGAACCAGTTTATTCAAAGCTGGAAGAAGGGAGACAAGCTGACCGCGAGCTGCAAGCCGCTAACCTGCGAACACAGAAACTGGTCAGGCAAAGATCTCAGACCGCACGACCTCAAAGTGAGACCGGCACAATCAAGCCAACTTTGGTTCTTACAGTTCTCGTTCTTATTATTAATGACGTGCCCTGCACCCCTATTTATAGGAGGACAGACGGATGTCGTCACCACACAAACCGGGATACAATAACCTCCCATCAGATCACGAGCGGTCTCGCAAAGCAGACCGCCCGAGCTCAACATAGCTCACAACTCCTTTATTAAACCTTGCGGTTATAACCAAACTGCCCGGTCACCGCGGTCTCCATAAAGTAGACCGCCTAGTCTTATTGCAAAGCAAAGAACTCCTTCAGTAACCAGACCGACAAGAATAGTCGTCAGACCGCCCTGTCACTACAAGAAGGCAGACCAAGAACATCTGGCCGACTTAGGACAAGTCGCCAGACCAACCCGCGCAAGCCGCCCAGACAGAAGAGGCGGTCTCCTAGATCAGACTGCTCAGAACAAACCGCTGAGAGAAAACCAACAAGAGAACCAACACAGACCGCGCGGTCTCTGCGGTCTCCAATCCGCAGACCGCCCAACTCAAATCCACTTCCACTTCAAAAATTTAACACTCCCTCCTCCGGATGTGGGGACCTCTGGCCTGCGAGTCTCCTCCTCGCATCCTGGTGAGTTGTTCGCCCCGCCACTTTTTGCATTTCTACTTGCTAAAGATGCATTCTTTTTACGCAGTGACTCCTCTCGCGACTCCGGAGAGGCGGACCACCTTTCCGGTGGGCTCGCCCGCACTACCTGAAATGACGATCATCACCCTGGGGTTTGGCGTTCTAGGACAGCGGAGCCCGGGAGGGTCGCTGCTCGCCAAACATGGGGTCGCGGATGACTCGACACACTGCCCCGGCCTGGGGGAATCTATCACCCCTGCCTTCATCGAAGCCTTCAAGGGCCAACCGAGCTCTTCTCGCCCGCGAGCTCATACCATTCTCATCTCGCCAGGTTAAACAATCTCTGCTGAATGCCCCCTTCTTGCCCTCCTTGCTGATTTCTACCTTGCAGGTGTTCCCACAACCCCGCCTGCCGAATCGGAGCACGACGTGGAGGAGATCTCGCCACTGCCCTCCTCGGGCCAGGTCGCTGATTTCCTATGGGACCCCGGCAACCCCGAGCAGATGAAGAGGCAGGTCACCGAGCTGTTCGAAAAGTACGGCCTTATGCTGCGAGAGCTGTATGATCAAAACCGGGTGGACAGGACCTCTTATGAAGAAAGGTTCGCTGCGATGGAGGATGTGAATGTGCGGGTCCTTGCCGAGATGAGTTAGGTCGCTCACGGCGAGGTCACCTCGCCCAGGGTACACCTCACGCGAATAGAGGATCAAATGCGCCTGATGCAACATGAGGTCCAATCGGTTCGCGAATACCACTACCCTAAAGTGCCCCCGCGATGGGGGGTGGGAGGCAGTGGTCGCTGGAAGTGGCTCAACTATTGAACCATTTCTTGGTTGTTGCTCGCTCTTACTACCCCCCACCCCTTTGGGGGTTTTGAACAATTTATCAATGTAATCAGGATAATTTTTTGCTCACTCGCGAGCTTTCTATCTAGCTTTCGATTGTTTATGTTGCTATGCTCGCATGTTATTGACTATATGCTTTATATTCCTGACTCGCTTTACGCCTTGCGAGCTATTGCCTCGCCTTTGCGGGCTTTACTTCTTTCTCTGCAGCTTGGCTCGCCTATGGTGAATCAGAAGATGTCGCCAGGACGCAAGACCACCTGGAGCGGATAAGGCCTAAGAAGTTGAAACGTCACCGCGCGGCCCAGCTATCCGCACCCCCTGGCGCTTCACATTCTTCCCGCCCTTTTCATTATTATAAATAGCCGTCGGTTTTTATTTTCTAACCACCGCATTAACTCTCTTCAACCCTTCTTCTCTCTTCCAGGCTCTCTCGCAAATCCCAGCTCGCATTCGTGCTTCCTCCGACTCGCTAATTATAAAAGAACCATGGTCGCTGACGGAGACTCTGAGGGGCGGGCCAGGTATGTCGTGGCCTACCACGACCATCCTTTCTTTTGCGCCATGCTTTCCCGTGAGGAATTCCTCTCCACCATCGACAAGTATATACCCTCGGGCTTCGTTGCTCGCCGCCCGGCAGACACCGTTGCCATAAATGAGCCATCCGCCGAAGAGATCGCTATACCCATTGCTTAATTTGAGAATGGGTTGCGACTCCCTCTCCGGCCAGAAGTATGCTAGGTAACCTACTCAACTGTTATATTTCCTTGCTCGCCTCGCAAAGAGCACGCTAACCCTTTGATTAATTCTCTAGGTACTAAAGTATTATGGTGTTCTGCCGAGTCAACTAACCTGCAATGCGATCGCGGTCTTAGTCGCGTTCGCCTGCTATCTGCGGGAGGAGAGGATGGAATTCAACCTGCTTGTCTTCCGCAAGATCTTCTCCTTTCGCACCTACAAGGATGGGACAACCCCTTTCGCAAGCCAGCATGTTACTGTCTGTGAGACAGTTAACAAGAGCCACTACTGGCACCAGAAATTCGTCCTCGTCAAAGGACCCTTTGGAAATATCCCTTTCTCCCCCCTCCAATGAGACGACGCGACCTACCGCCCTCCCGCTTCGCTTGGGGGTGACGACGCGAAGCTCTTCCAATATCTGGAAGGGAAGAACTTCGAGGTCGCCTACCTCCGGCGAAGGGTGGACTCGCTTCCGCCGGTCCCGTAAGGAGAAGGTTCGACCCGCGCTCGCAAAACTTCTCTAAACTTTTTCTTATTCTGCTCGCTAACCCTTTTATTGCCTCTGCAGGAGAGCAGGATATTCCCCTCCACCACCCGCATGCGAGAAGCACAGTCCTCTCCTCCAGCTCTCTCACCACCACGGCCGCCGATGCATGCCGAGAACCTCTCGGTTCGACTTTCGGTAAGAAATGGCCACCCCCAGCGAGCCAGCTCGCCGCAAAACCACCAGCCAAGAAAAGGAACAAGGAGGCCCCACTCTTAACTAAGGGGCAAGAGGTCATGGACCTCAGCGAGGCAGAGGTTCCACTCCCCCCGCCCGTGAGTGAAAAGGTTGCCAAGGAGAGCATCGAGATAGGAGGTGCATTCGGCGAGCCCAAGACGGCGAGTCACAAGAACTTCGGCCTCCGCGCGAAGCTATCAGAGGCGCTCGGCGAGCCACTGCTCATATGGGATCCTGACCACAACATGATCTCATGCTCTTCGCTCCTCCCCTCCTGGGTCGAGGGCGACAAGGTTGGGGGTGAGGCGTTCGCCCTCGCCTTCGGGCTGTATGGCCGTGAGGATGCCGCCGGCTAAAGCGCCCTAAGATCCAGGCTACTCATCTATGAGGCAATGTGAGCCCAGTTCCAGGCCATGGAGCTCACCCACATGGTGGGCCGGTGATACCTGACATCGGACAGGGACGCTAAGGACCTCCAGTGCGCGCTCCAAGAGTCCGCAGATGAGGTCGCGCGCCTCAAGGGGAAAGAGGCCCTATCAGATGGTCTTCTCGCCAGCCTCCAAGGCGGCATGGTAAGCGATTCACTCAGATTTTCTACCTCGCTCGCTGCAAATTGTTTCGCTTGATTTACGTTTTTCTTTTGCAGGATGCCGAGACTGCGAGCCAACTCTCGCGAAACGCCAACCTGGAGACTGAGAACATGTTCCTGAAGGCGCAGGTCTGCGAGCTGACCAGAGCTGTGCTCCCCCCGCCCCCTCCGTGAGCTGGGTCTCGCCAACAATCTCTAGATGAGAAGGAGGCGACCCGCAAGAATTCAATGGGCGTCGCCAACCTTGTCTTTGACACTCTCAAGGGGGCGAGCCTACTGGTTTCGGGCGCGATGGAGTTCACTGTCGAGGACGTCGTCCCTGATTTGTTCACGCCGATTCCGGAGCCCTAAGATTGCGGGAGCGAGGATGAGTTGTCCGGCGAACAGCCCTGACTTTTTGTTTCTCAATGTATATTTTCATTTTGACTGGCGAGTTCACCGTTACATGTAATGACCACCTTTCAAGGAATGGAATGAAATATTTTCTCCTTATATTATTATTTTTGTCATGCCCGCTTCAATGCTTTTACCATGATCGCGTTTAAAACATTTAATCGTGCTCGCGCCAATATACTTAGCCGCGCTCGTATCCTTACGCTTAGCCATGTTCGCGCACGCCCGCTTTTTCCTTCGCAATGTCTACAAGGTTTAACATATTATTGCTCGTTTTGTTTCGCCACCCTACCTCGCGCACAACCAATAAGGCTTCCACATACTTTCTCTCGCTTCGAAGCTTCGTTAGATGAACCTGTTTGCCTTCACACATGGGTAGAACGCGGTTCGCCTAGCGCTTCTAGCTCGCCCTGTAGGGGCCCTTGCGAGTGAGGTCGATGTTACTCCACCTCGCTCGCCCAATCCCTGCGCGCGACCAGTGTTGCTTGTTAACTATCACGCCGATGAGCCTCCCTGACTCGCTGATTTTAGGCATAGCATAGAAATTCTCCCAATGTTTCCGCGAGCCAGGGCCCGATCCGACGAGCCTTGCGACTCCGTATTCAGCCGTCTAGCTGTTACCATTGGACTTAGGCATCTTCCATCCGATGTTGTTTTTTATTCTCATGCGAGCGAGCCCCGGGGCTCGCCCCCGCCTAGGCCTTGTCTTGATCGAGTGTGTGAACTGAGCCTGTCAACACGGGCAACTTACTTGCCAGCCTCTCCGCGAGATCGACCTGACCCACCGGCTAGTGAGAGCCCGACAGCGGGATCGTCCGGGGTATTCCAGCACAAAATACTTGTCACCTTGCCAGCCTCTCCGCGAGATCGACCTGACCCACCGTCTAGTGAGAGCCCGACAGCGGTATCGTCCAGGGCATTCCAGCACAAAATACTTGTCACCTTGCCAGTCTCTCCGCGAGATCGACCTGACCCACCGGCTAGTGAGAGCCCGACAGCGGGATCGTCCGGGGCATTCCAGCACAAAATACTTGTCACCTTGCCAGCCTCTCCGCGAGATCGATCTGACCCACCGGCTAGTGAGAGCCTGACAGCGGGATCGTCCGGGGCATTCCAGCACAAAATACTTGTCACCTTGTCAGCCTCTCTGCGAGATCGACCTGACCCACCGGCTAGTGAGAGCCCGGCAGCGGGATAGTCCGGGGCATTCCAGCACAAAATACTTATCACCTTGCCAGCCTGTCCGCGAGATCGACCTGACCCACCGGCTAGTGAGAGCCCGATAGCGGGATCGTCCGGGGCATTCCGACACAAAATACTTGTCACCTTGCGAGCCTCTCCGCGAGATCGACCTGACCCACCGGCTAGTGAGAGCCCGACAGCGGGATCTTCAGGGGCATTCCAACACAAAATACTTGTCACCTTGCCAGCCTCTTTGTGAGATCGACCTGACCCACCGGCTAGTGAGAGCCCGACAGTGGGATCTGATGAGTCCTCATCATATACACTTTTATGGACTCATCTGGGCCGTTTAGTTAGTCATTTCACTGCACTTTAGCCCTGTTTTAGTTCATATTTGATATCCCATGCTAGGTGCACCTTTTGGCCCATTTTGGTGTGATTTCATGTTGATTTTCATTAGTAGTTTTCATGCATTGTTCGGTGCCACTTTTAGTGGCCGGATTGGTGGTTGTACGCTAGAACAGGAGTCGTGCAGGTGTTTCCGGTGCAATTCTGCACAGGAACACTGCGCACGATCACTGGTTCTATTGCGCACGACCACTGGTCGTGCGCCACTGATCGTGTGCACTTAACGCTTTTTTCATAAGTGCTGTTTGGTGTAATGCGCACGATCATCAACTCCAGCGCGCACGACCACCGGTCGTGCGCCACTGCTCGTGCGCACTGACCATTAATCTTTAAGTTCTGTTTCATCTATTGCGCACGACCACTGACGCTAGTGCGCACGACCATCGGTCGTGCGCCACTGGTCGTGCGAACATGTTATTTTGTAATTTCTGTCTTTGCAGGTTCTGTCCAGGCAGAGCGCACGATCACAGGATTCCAGTGCGCACGACCAATGGTCGTGCGCCACTGACCGTGCGCACTGTTTAATTCCAGCGCCTATAAATTCCCTGCTCGCGATTTTAGGTCATGATCCCGATTTTCAGCGCCGTTTTCCGCCCGGTTCCGCCCAGTTTCGCCCCTCCACCGTCGCCCACCATCTAGAGGTGCTCCGGGCTTGCTCTTCACGCCTATCTTGAGCCGGAGTTTCCTCTCGGCCTCCTCCTTCATCCAAGAGCTCCAAAGGAAGACCTAGCCGCTATCTCCATCGAGCAAGAGGAAGTTGGCAACCTCCACCGGATCGTGACACGAAGAAGACGGGTCCATTGGAGAGTCGTGACAGCTCTCTCTACCCCGGACGTAGTTGTGGACCGAGCTTGGACGCGGATTGACAACCCGGCGATTCCAACCGTGAATCTTCAACGAGCCTTCGGATTCGGTCGATTTCTTGCCTTGTTCTCTTCTTATTGATGTGTATGTAGCTAGATCTAACACTATGATGAAGCGTGCTTGATTATTAGCATTTTTACTTGATTATGTCTATGTGATTTGAGTATTCTTGCTTATTATTTTGAGGTGTGCCTTGTGGTGTGGATTGTTGGTTTTGTTGTGCCGCCCTAACAATTGTTAGTGGTGTGCTTGTCGAAGAGGTGCGTGCGACCCTCATTCCACTAGCCTACTCGCCCATTCGCCTACCGAAGCGTGGCATCGCGGCCCGTAATCTATTCGCCTATCGAAGCAGCGCGCTCAAGGCCTGCATAGTTCGATTCCATTAGCCTTCTCGTCCATCCGCCCTTGCGACGCAGCGCGCTCAAGGCCTGCCTAGTTTCCATCCCGCCAAGCGAAGCTTTGCATAGCGGCATTGCATAGGAGTAGTTGTTAGCTTTTATTTTGTTTTCCAAAAGCCAACCCAACTCCCCCGCAATCCATCCGATTTAAGGACTTCGATCTCAAGTCCTGCCTCAATAGTAAACTCCACCTTATTGTGTTCCTCAAGAGACCGACACTCGGGGATTTATTCCCAACATTTATTACTTGAACGATCGGTACACTGCCGTTTCGTGTCGCAGTCAAGCTACCGCCTATAGCGGTGTGTGAGATTTGCGCCATCAGGATCATCCGGGGCATTGCAACACAAAATACTTGAGGACCCCTGCTTAGCAAAATTCTTGGAACCAAAATATGATGAGTCAAATATGTAATAAATCAATATAAAACATCTAAGGATAGAAATGTTTTAGGTCATTCCCGCTCCGAGCTCGACCAAGAGGTACCCCTTCCACATCCTGGAGGTGGTATCCTCCCGACTTGAGCACTTCACCTACAATGTACGAACCTTCCCAGTTTGGCTCGAGCTTACCTACCGAAGCCCCCCTTCCGCCCGCATCGACCTTCTTTAAGACCAGGTCTCCCTTCTCGAACTGCTTCACCCGGATATGTTTGTCAAAGTACCGAGCCATCCTCCGCTTGACTTCCTCCTGCCGGATGGTGGCTAAGTCCCGGAGCTCTTCCACCAGGTCCAGAGATAGCCTTTGCTCTTCCCCATTCTCCACCAGCCATTCCTCATCCCTTTCCCCCGCGGAGACCACCCTGGGGGATTTCACCTCGAACTCTATTGGGAGGATGGCCTCGGACCTGTGAGAGAGCTTGAACGGAGTCTCCCTTTATGGCCATGTTCGGAGTGGTCCTCAGGGCCCAGAGGACCGAGGGTAACTACTCTACCTAGTTCCCCCTGAGGTTCTCAACCTTCTTCTTCAGCAAATTCACAATTATCTTATTTGTCGCCTCCACTTGCCCGTTGCTCCTCGGGTGGTGGACCGACGCAAACCGAAGATATATGTCAAGCTGGGTGCAAAAGCTGATGAACTCGTCGCTGGCAAACTGCGGCCCATTGACTGTAACTATGGCTAGTGGGAGCCCATGCCTGCAAATTATCTCACCCCATATGAAATTTCTAACTACTTGGGATGTTACCCTGGCCAGCGCCTTCACCTCTAACCACTTGGAGAAATAATCAATCATCACCAATAAGAACTTTCTTTGGCCACTTGCTTGGGGGAAAGGACCCACCAGGTCTAAACCCCATATTGCGAAGGGCCAGGGAGCTGTGATAGTTCAGAGTCTTTAGGCTGGCAAGAACTGGAGAGGAGCAAACAATTGACACTTTGAACACTTCCTTGCGAACCCCGCTGCATCCTTGCCGAGGATAGGCCAAAAATAGCCTTGCCTTAGCACTCTCCCCTCCAAGGTTTGGCTCCTAGAGTGACTGCCCCATTCTCCTGAGTGGATCTCTTCCAGGACCCTCGGGACCTCCTCCTCTGATAACAACGGGCTAGGAGCCCCGAGAGTGTCTTTCGGTATAATCCTCCTGCATGCAAAGAGTAGTACGCAGACTTATACCTGAATCGCCGGTTATCCACATCCCCCTCCGGGAACTTCCCCGACGTCAGGAACGTGATGAAGGGATCCATCCACGATGCCCGCTGGTCCACCTCCATCAGTTACCCCTCCTTGATGGACGGTCGGATGAGGTCCAACACCGTTCCCCCTGCCCTGGGACCGAACTTGGCCAGGAGGTCTGCAGTGACACTCTCCTCCCTTGGCACATGACGGATCGAGAAGGTGCGGAACTGTCCTATGAGCCCTTTGACCTTTCCCAAGTATCGCTGAAGAGTCGACTCCTTCACCTCAAACTCCCCCTGACCTGGCAAGCCACCACCATGGAGTCCGTCGAAACCTCCACATCCTGCACACCCAGCTCCCGGGCTTGGCGGAGGCCTGCTATCATGGCTTCGTACTCGACCTGATTGTTGGTGAGGGGGAAATGAATATTGATCGCCTGCTCAATCCTTGTCCCTTGGGAGCTTACCAAAACCACTCTTCCTCCAAAGGAAAGCTTTCCCGAGGCTCTGTCGACCAACATCCTCCAGGCCACCTGGTTGGGAAGCTCGGACTCTTCCACCTCGATCATATAGTCTGCCAAAAAGTTTGCCACCGCTTGGGCCTTTATGGACAACCTGGGCACATACATGATATCAAACTCACTCAACTCTACTGACCACTTGGCCAGCCTTCCGGAGTGCTCCACCCCCTCCATGATGCTGCAGAGAGGATGGTCGGTCACCAACTTGATCGGATGTGCTTAGAAATAAGGTTGGAGCTTCCGGGCTGACACCACCAAGGCAAAGGCCAACTTCTCTAAGATGGGGTATCGGAGCTCCGCCTTCCTCAGTACTTGGCTAACGTAGTAGATTGGGAGTTACCTTCTGCCAACTTCCCGGACCAGAACTGAACTCACTACCTCGGGTCCTACCTCCAGATATAGGGACAAATCCTCTCCCTGTCTCGGCCCTTGCAACAACGGGGCTTGGGTCAACTGTTCCTTCAGCGCTTGAAAAGCCTTTTCACACTCAGGGGTCCATTCAAACTTTTTTCCCCTGCAACACCTTGAAGAAGGGTGCACACTTCTCTCCCGCCAGAGAGGAACCTGTAAGTTTATAAAGGTTGTAGTCGAAATCACCTAGAGGGGAGGGGGGTGAATAGGTTTCTTTTTATTTTCCTCTAATTAGCCTAGCTGTTTTCTGGTTTAGTATTAGCAATTAATCAAACACATAGAAAACACACAAGCATTTATAGTGGTTCCCCAAGATAGTGTGTCTATGGGTAGTCCACTTTCCCCCTTCACCCTTCTAATAGTGTGTTAGATTGGGCCAACTCCTCCAATCTCAGCTCCAAGAGCTTACAACACAGATCCCTCAGGATCTCTCAGGTTTTCCCAAACCCTACCTCAGGCACATCAACCCTACCTCAGAGGAAAACACCTCCTACAACTCAGACCACCTCCAGGTCCTACCTCAAGCTGATTTCTCAGCTCTACAACTCAGGCTATTCAGCCCTACCTCAGATCTCACAGATCCTACCTCAGAGGACTCCACCTCCTACAGCTCAGACCACCTCCTGGTCCTACAACCTCAGGCCAAATGGACCTACAAACTCAGGCAAATAGCCCTACAGTGAAAGAATATTTGAAGCTTACTACAACAGACAACAAAGAGAAGAAGTCTCTGATGCGGTTTCGGCAAGTGCACCGGTCGCACAAGTAATAAAGTTGGGAATACGTCCCCGAATATCGTCTCTCAAGGAATGCGCGTGGATTGTTTGATTCTTCGGATTGAGAAAATAATTACTAGAGTAGACTAAAGGAAAAACAGGGCTTTGATTTTGGTTTCCTAAATTACTACACAGAAATAAAATGCGGGTCAAAACTCCGCTTCGCAAGGCGGGATGGATGCAATGGCCGCGATGCCGTGCTTCGGTGAGCGGGTGAACGAGAGGGCTGGCAAATTATGGCGCTCCTCAAATCTCATGAACCACAAAGGATCTCAAAAACATGCAATCACATTAACTAAAACACAATGTTCATGATCATCATCCATAATAACAAACATATCTAAGAAAACTCTAAAGAAAGCAAAGGGGAAAAAAGGAAATCGAAGCTCGAAGACTATGCTGAAGATTCTCGGCCGGAATCGATGGGTTGTCAAGCCTTGTCCGTGCTCGGTCTTCAGTTGCGTCTGGGGTCCGGAGGAGCTGTCACCTTCCTCTACTTATACCCGTCTTCTTCGTGGTCTAGCTTGAGGTATCTCTTGTTCTACTCCTGGAATGTAACGGAAGCTCTCCGTATATGGCGTTCTTGAGCTCAAGGATGATGGAGGAGGCCAAGGAGGGAGCTTTGGTGGAATATTTGCAAGCCAAAGGTCACCGGAGCTCCTCCTAGGTCGAACGGTGGTGGAGCGGAAGAACTGGGCGAAAATGGCGGGCTCTCCAGCTTTTCCCGCTGGGGCTTCCTTCTTCCAGCGGATTTCCTGCCTTAAATACAGAAAAGTCATAAATTTAGTCACGCACGGGCGAACACACGATCGTGCATTGCCCGTGCATTATTTAACGAATAAATTGGCTTGAGGAAGAAGCAGCAGCGCCCGTGCGATTTACTCACGCACGGGCGAATCCGCGCGTGCGCAAAAACGCATGAACAAATTCAGATTGGCTGAAAAATAGATGAAACAGGCGATCGCGCGTTTCCTTCGCGCACGGGCAGCCGCCCATGCGTTCAAACGCACGACCAAATTTAGATCACCAGTTTCTACCCAGAAGAAGGCGCACGACCGCAACCGTCTGTGCGTCAAGAAAATGCACGACCGTGTGATATAAATAAACATGATTTCTGGGGTAAAATAGGTTGATCCAACTACCTGTAAGAACAACAATCCAGCTGGGAATACACCTCCAGCACCAATCAGATAGATAAAGAGGGTTGGGGAGCACCATGTGCTTACCCCCAATATCATGGAGCGCAAACGCACACCCAAACAGGCTTAAAAGGAGCACAAAGCACGCAAGTGCGCATGAATGAGCATAAGTGAAATAGATGCAATAATAGCTCGAAAATGATGCACATGAGAGTGAAAACTAGCCCGGATGAGTCCATCAAAGTGTATATAAATGGGACTCATCACACCCCCAGACTTAACCGTTTACACGTCTCGGGCAAACTACTTAGCTCTCTCGTCGGAATAATTGGATGTTAGAGCAGATATGAGCGGTAGAGATCCATGCGAAGTCGCATGCTCACGTGCGTAGAAATACGTTAGAATAGAATTTAAATCAAGATTATATTTAACTATTTCTAGAACAGTAATTTGAAATTTAGTTTACTCGGATGGTGAATCCCGGTGAGTCTTTCGGTCGTGCACAAGGGACAATAGCATGACTAATGAGTAGAGTATTAATCGAATCAAAATTCGGGACAATCTCCTAAGAAATCTATCAAAGTCGGTGTACATAGGTTTGCACGTTCGCACTCTCTCTACTGCATGAGATGACTCATATCTAAAATCAATAGAACTTATAGGTTAAGATTGGGCTTAGGTTGAGTTTAGGTTAGATAAGTAGAAGAACGATGGGCAACGCACTCAACACAACCTGAGTACTCAAGAGTATAAAATCAACAATACAACAATTTCAAGAACCACACAGCACCCCCAGACTTCAACTAGACACTAGGTCTGTGCTAAGCCAACCATACATTATTTTATCGAGAGATTATACTTGAATGTTCTTTTTGCATAGTTATATTTTTTTTCTTTTTCTCTTCTCGACAAATAAATCTTTTGTAAGCACTTTATAAACTTCTCCTTTAGCTTTCTCAAGGCTGCCATACACAACATAGATAACACCAAACGTGGTAGATATATAAACTTCTTTTCAAACTCATTTGTTGGTGCGAATATAGGTTTGGCCGTATGGCTTTGGTGACATTTAAGTGGAGCTAAGCAAGAAGGATAGGTAGGCACAAGTGGGTTTGCAAAGGTGATTACATTGGTTAGGATTTCAAAAGCACAAACGGATCAAGAAATGGCCTACATCACGCTTTAAAACGAGTTATTCAACGCAATCGTTTCAAGAGTCGCCTAGTGCAAGTTCTAGCCACCAAGAAAGGTTATCATTCCTTCCGACCCTAATAATAAGCTACTACTAATTCTGCTACACTCGAGCCTATGCTACCGTTGGATTCACTGGATTCACCACTAGAGTAAAATAAATTGCAACTACTATAATAGAAATAATTAAATTATAACATTGCATTTTATTCTACTCTAATTGAATTTCTAGGCGTGACGGGAGCACTCGACTAGAGTACTACTCGAGTCAACATTTTTCTCCACCCCTCACTCCTACACTCACAATCCAATTCTTATGAGCGGGGAACCTAGCCGCAATACCCAATAAGTGCGCGCGATTAAGTACGCGTGAACTAGGTACAAATGTATGCAATGTGTGCAACAAAATTGAAAATCCTAACTTAGCACATTCTAACATGCTATGCAAAGTGCGTGCACGTGCATAACTCGATCTCTACCCCAGACTTGATCACAATCCTATAAAATAAAGAATTCATGGATTAAGGAAAATAGGGGTAGAGTGGACCTATGCTCACGAATGAGCATGACAGAAGTGCGACAATTCCTTCTTTAACTTTCTCCTTCCTCATCCCCCGAGCGAGATCTTGAACCTGCGATGTTAGCATGAACAAACAACAAAACAAAATAAACACAAATCTGAACAACAGATCGGAACCGAATGGTTCCCCCCCATGGGTTGTCTCCCAAGAAGCCCTTTTGTTTACTGTCCTTAAGGTGGACCAAATACCTGTATTAAGCAAAGTTCATAAAGTGCAGAAGTTCTAAAGAAGAGTTCACACGCAAAGTTCTCAGAACACGAAAAGAAAAACATAACATCAGCTATAAGCATTTTTGTAGTGCCCGTCCCTAGTGGCTCGTAGGCTGGAAGTGAAAGCTTTAGGGCCAAAATTGGTATTGCCCAATTTTCCCCTAGCCCCCGCCATCTTGCCACGGAGAGCAGCGGAGCATGTAGCACGCAATAGTCTCTCTTGTTTACGCTTCTCCACGGTTGGAGAGAGCCAACGTTGATAAGTTTCAGCATTTCCCACCTTGGTGGTGGTTGGCATCACTTCCGTCGCTGTAATGGCGACTGGATCAGCCCAAGAGATAGAACGTTTAAGAGGTTTGTTACATAATTCATTACAAGCTAACAATGGGATGTCGTCCCGAGTTAAGTTCGGCTCGACAGGTTCAGAAATGAGGTTCTCCTCCCTCTCCGAGTCACATTCTTTCCGACAGTCAACTTCTTCCTCTTCTCCGCTCGACTGATCTTCTTCCTTTTCTCCGTTAAATGATCCTTTTTCTTCCCTATTCTCTGCATTACTAAGTGATTCATCACTAATAAACTGGGGAGAGCAAAATAATATTGCAGTTGCAATCTTGGGGCAAGTATGGGATGTTACCTTACTAGGTCAGATAACACACCCCGCAGAGAAGTCCAAAGTGGCACCGCTCTCTTTCAAGAATGGTACTCCCAAGATGGGAATAGATTGATTCTCACGGGGTCCCAATACTTGGAAATCGGCGACCACCACCTTCCCCTCGATTAAGACTTCAACATTTCTTACTTCTCCCTCCGCCTGAATGACAGTCCCGTTCGCAAGCACTAGGGACTTCCGGTCATCCGTGTTCATTTCAAGTTGCATTTTAGCAACGTCCTGCTGTGCAAGGACGTTGCGGGATGAACCAGAGTCACACAAGGCAGCAGTTTCAACATTATTTATGGAGCATGTTATTACCAACTCACTTGGGTTACCTACTTCCGCATCGGTGAGACTCTTCCCTTGATTGATTGGATTCTTTTCAGTGTTGCTGGGAAGGGTCCCTTGCGAACGCTCGGTCAGCAGTTGAGCTAATTGGCCCAATTGCGTCTCTAAGCTTCGCATGGACGCGGTTTGGCTAACCATATTAGAGTTAGCGGCCTGCGTGAATCTCTCCATCATTTCTTCAAGGTTGCTCTTCTTGGGGGCTGGTGCATTTTGTGTGTAACCCGGTTGTGGTGTCCGCGGTTGGCTCCCGGAGGCTTGAGCATCGAATTGATGCGAGCCTCCTTGCCATCGCTGGCCAGGAAAGTTTTTTTTCCACAAGAAGTTCAGGTGATTCCTCACACCCGGGTTATAAGCATTATTAAAAGGTGCTCCACGATTTTGATCATTCATATAATTTTTGCTTTCATCATAAGATACTTCGGTAGATTGCTCACATGTGGGACACTCATATGCATGATGCCCCGGGCTTCCACAACCTTGACATGAGATGACCATCACTGGGGCAGGAGGAAGGGCAGGCTTCTTAAGCAGCATGATATTTTCATAGGGTGCTGATGCCATCTCAGCAGATGCACGAGGTGTGCTCACCTCAAAGAGTCCCCGAGAATTCCTTGGGGCATTCCTTCCAGCAGTCCAGAATGAACTATGAATGACAGTGTCCTGGAAAATCCGTAATGCATCTTCGGGGGTATGGTTCATCAGAGTTCCGCCTGCAGCTGCATCAATCATGACCCTGTAATTGGGCTCGATTGCAAAGTAAAATTTTTCCACTAGGCTCCACGGTTGCAGCTCATGCTGTGGGCGTTTTCGGAGAAGGTCCATGAACCTTTCCCATGCCTCAGCGAGAGTCTCCTGATCATGTTGTCGGAAGGTAGCGATTTCTCTCCTCAAGTTCACAAGTGGTGGCTGTACCGGGCGGTATCTTGTGAAGCCATGCTTTCGCCTTGTCTCAGAGGGAGAATGGAAACAACCTGAGTTTCACCGTCTCATCAGCGATCCCAGCGTACCGAAATGTTCTGCAAATTTTTGCGAATTTAGCCAAGTGAAGATGGGGATCTTCACTGACTAACCCGGAGAATTGGGCCTGGTTGCGGATCATATTCAGGATGGCCGGCTTTATCTCAAAGTTGTTGTTCGTGATGGCCAGGCCAAATCCGGGGTACACACTCCCAATAGTGGGCGTAGTGTAGTCTCTCATGGTCCTAGGTCTCGGCCTAGCCACTTCATTCTCATCGGCTGCCTGACCGGTGGCTGGTGTATTTCCCTCCCCGGGATTGACCTGATTTCCATTGGCATCCATGGTTGCAGCAACACGGAGACGCGCTAGTAGGGTACGCTCTATTTCAGAGTCAAATGCTGCAACGTCACCGGGGTCTCGTCTCTGTATACACACACCGAAAATAATAGAAATAAAATAAAAAACAACAACTTCTGTAACTATTGACTCAAGCACCGAAATCAAACTACGCCTGCATTCCCCGGCAACGACGCCAAAAACTTGATGCGGTTTCGGCAAGTGCACCGGTCGCACAAGTAATAAAGTTGGGAATACGTCCCCAAATATCGTCTCTCAAGGAATGCGCGTGGATTGTTTGATTCTTCGGATTGAGAAAATAATTACTAGAGTAGACTAAAGAAAAATAGGGCTTCGATTTTGGTTTCCTAAATTACTACACATAAATAAAATGTGGGTCAAAACTCCGCATCGCAAGGCGGGATGGATGCAACGGCCGCAATGCCGTGCTTCGGTGAGCGGGTGAATGAGAAGGCTGGCGGATTACGGCGCTCCTCAAATCTCATGAACCACAAAGGATGTCAAAAACATGAAATCACATTAACTAAAACACAATGTTCATAATCATCATCCATAATAACAAACATATCTAAGAAAACTCTGAAGCAAGCAAAGGGGAAAAGAGGAAACCGAAGCTCGAAGACTATGCTGAAGATTCTCGGACGGAATCGACGGGTTGTCAAACCTCGTTCGTGCTCGGTCTTTAGTTGCGTCCGGGGTCCGGGGGAGCTGTCACCTTCCACTACTTATACCCGTCTTCTTTGTGGTCAAGCTTGAGGTATCTCTTGTTCTACTCCTGGAATGCAATGGAAGCTCAGTTTATGGCATTCTTGAGCTCAAGGATGATGGAGGAGGCCAAGGAGGGAGCTTTGGTGGAAGATTTGCAAGCCAAAGGTCACCGGAGCTTCTCCAAGGTCGAATGGTGGTGGAGCGGAAGAACTGGGCGAAAATGGCGGGCTCTCCAGCTTTTCCCGCGGGGGATTCCTTCTTCCAGTGGATTTCCTGCCTTAGATACAGAAAAGTCATAAATTTAGTCACGCACGAGCGAACGCACGATCGTGCATTGCCCGTACGTTATTTAACGAATAAATTGGCTTGAGGAAGAAGCAGCAGCGCCCGTGCGATTTACTCACGCACAGGCGAATCCGCCCGTGCGCAAAAACACACGAACAAATTCAGATTGGCTGAAAAACAGATGAAATAGGCGATCGTGCATTTCCTTCGCGCACGGGCAACCGCCCATGCGTTCAAACGCACGACCAAATTTAGATCACCTGTTTTCTACCCAGAAGAAGGTGCACAACCGCAGCCGTCCGTGCGTCAAGAAAACGCACGACCGTGCGATATAAATAAACATGATTTCTGGGGTAAAATAGGGTGATCCAACTACCTGTAAGAACAACAATCCAGCTGGGAATACACCTCTAGCACCAATCAGACAGAGAAATAGGGTTGGGGAGCACCATGTGCTTATCCCCAATATCATGGAGCGCAAACGCACACCCAAACATGCTTACAAGGAGCACAAAGCACGCAAGTGCGCATGAATGAGCATAAGTGAAATAGATGCAATAATAGCTCGAAAATAATGCACATGAGAGTGAAAACTAGCCCGGATGAGTCCATCAAAGTGTATATAAATGGGACTCATCAGTCTCCTGTAGTTCCTGCACAGCTTGTGCTTTCTTGTAGCTGGAGATGATGATGACAACTACAAATTGATCTTCCTCTTCAGTTGAAGGATGGAAGATCACCTTGCTCCTTCTTGTAGAGGAGCTTTCTTTATCTCTCGGATTCTTCTTGCTTGTTCAGTGAGCAGGAGGAGAAAGACGAGAACGGGGTCTGTCAATGGAATAGTTAATTTATTTTAGCACTCGACAAGAACTTCTCAAAAGTGCCCTAACTCTTTCTTTTATACACCCTTGATCTTCAACGGCTCTTAGCCGTCCTTCTGACAGATCTGAGAGAGATTGGTGGACCCCATAATGCCTTTCTGCAGCTTGCGCCAAGGGCAGAACCCGCCATATCACGTTTGAACTGTCTCATCGGATGGGATGAGATGGCTTCCTCTTCTCAACGGATTTTATCGATCTGTAGAGAAGTTTCTGCGTTCGACGAACAACATTCTGCGTTCGACGAACTTCATTCTTCGTTCGACGAACATGCCAAGTCTCAGCGCTTGCTTCTATCCCGTCTCTATGTTCAACGAACTGAGTTTTGCATTCAACGAACACGCAAAGTCTCAGCGGTTTCTTCTGTCTCGTCTCAGCGTTCGACGAACTGAGTTCTGCGTTCGACGAACATGCCAAGTCTCAGCGGTTTCTTCTGTCTCGTCTCAGCGTTCGACGAACTGAGTTTTGAGTTCGACAAACACGCTAAGTCTCAGCGGTTTCTTCTGTCTCATCTCAGCGTTCGACGAACTGAGTTCTGTGTTCGACGAACTGCATTCTTCATTCGGCGAACACACCAAATCTTGTCCAGAAGCCTTCTCAGCGGCTCCTGACCTCGTCTCAGTGGTTCAGCTGAGACAAATCTTCATCTCTTAGGAGATGATTTCTCCTGATCTAAGGGCATGATTGTCCCTTTCTCTTGAGTTACCTGAGCCTGTATATCTTACAAAAATATGGCTTTATCAAATACATCTTGTACTTAGCATTGTGAGTGATGCCTCTTCAAATCAAAGGAATATTGAGGGCAATATTCCCAACAGAATCTACTAAGCCCACCAAACTTCCCCGTGAGGCGCTGAACCTCCTTCGCATTCCTCGGTGACCCCAACTCTATGATCACCTTTACCTTGTCTGGATTAGGCTCCACTCCCGTTGGGGTGAGCAAGTGGCCTAGAAACTTCCCCCGGCTAGCCCCGAAGACACACTTATGGGGGTTGAGTTTCATTTTGAACTTCCGTAGAGTCCCGAATGTCTCTTCGAGGTCCCGAAGGTGGGACTCGAGGTCTCAGATCTTTATCATGAGGTCATCAACATAGACCTCCAGGTTCCTTCCCTTTTGCTCTCGGAAGACCCGATCCATCATTCGTTGGTATGCCACCCCTACGTTCTTTAGCCCGAAGGGCATCATTTTGTAGCAATAACACCCATCTCCCGTGATGAAAGAGACATCCCTGACGTCGGGGGGGGGGGGGGGGGGGTGCATGCGGATCTGATGATAACCTGAAAAAGCATCTAAAAAGACATCACAGAGAAATCAACGGCCGAGTCAACCAGCGCGTCGATCCGGGGCAAAGGGTAGCAATCCTTGGGGCATGATTTATTAAGTAAAGAAAAGTTAATGCACATTCTCCACTTACCTCCCTCCTTATTTACCATGACCATATTGGATACCCAGCCTGGGTACTGGATCTCCGATACAAACCCTGCTTGGAGGAGCTTGCCCACCTCCTCTCGAATGGGCCCTTCCATCTTGTCAGCAATGGCTCTCTTCTTTTGTCGGATGGGTTGGGTGCTGGGATCGAGGTTGAGGCGATGACAAGCCACATCTGCATCGATCCCGGGCATCTCTGCCGCGCTCCAGGCGAAGACATCCACATTCTCCTGTACGTAGGCCAGGATTTGCCTCTGCTCCTCTGGGCTGAGCTCCCCGTTGATCTTGACTTTTTCTACCACCCCTGCTTGAGTGGTGACCTCGAGCTCCACAATCTCATCTACGGATTCCAGCCGGGACTGCTCCCCTCAATTACCCTCCTTCTCCTCGCCGTGAGCTAGCGCTTCAGCCTCCTCCTCTTTTCTCCCTTCTCGAACCTCCATCAGTTCTTCCGCCCCTTCCTCCTGGGCCTGACCTTCTCCTACTCTTTCCTTCTCTCCAACCTCTTCGAGCCTCGCCGACTCCCCCATCTCCCGATCCCATTCCTCTGCCTCGGCCATCCAGGAGATGGTGTTCACGGCAGTCACATAGCACTGCCTTGCCACCTTCGGATCTCCTCTTATCCGGACCTGGACTCCTCTCACGTTGAACCCGAGGCATTGATGGAAAGTGGAGGGGACGCAGTGGAACGCGCTGATGAGTGGCCGTCCAAATATGACAATATTGATACTGGGGGCGTCCACTATGACAAAGCGGCAGCTCTGGGACTGACCCCCCCAAGACTACATGGAGGCCCACTCACCCTTACACCTCCTTTCTCTCCCCGTAGAACCCAAACAACAGGCCATCTGAGGCCAACACCCTCCTGGCCTCCACCTTCATTTCGTAAAATACCTTCTTGAAGATGATGTTGACTGAGCTCCCGTTATCTACAAGGATCCGAGAGACGGTGAAGTTCTCGATGGCTGTCTGGATGACCAGCGCATCACAGAATGGGTCTTCATGACCCGACATATCCTTCTGGGTGAATGAGATCTTCTCTACTGGGGGCGGGGCTTGGGATGTCGAAGAAACGCTATGATGATAGATGGTATGGAGGCTTGCTTTCCGGGCCGCCTCAATCCCTACCCCCCATGGATCACCCCGATCCCTCCTCGGGTCCCCATGTTGACCCAATCTTCACACCTCTCGTCCTCCTCATCCTGAGACAGGACCTCCTCAATCCTCACCGGCCACTGCTCCCGTGGCGCTAGTGCTCTAGCTCCCTTTATCTCTAAGAACTCCTGGCAGGTGGCTGTTGCGTGACCTTCCTCCTCGTGGAAGTCACAATAGGGCAACGCCTCCCCCTCCTCTTGGCCTCTGCCCCTCTATTCCTCCTCCTAGGACCGGCTCCTCTGGCCCCTGCTCCTCTTCCTCCTCTTGCTCTCCCTCGCCCAACCGCCATCACCTGCTGAGGCGGGTGGGGAGCTGGCCTCGGGCCCTGCCTCTACCCTAGCTGATGGGGTCTTCCTGGACGTCCTTGGAAGTGGCCCCCTCCCTGGTGGAAACCCCTTCCTGGGCCTTGCCTCCCCATTCTTGCTGCCTCCACCCCACCTCTGGGGCCCTCGCCTCTTCTCTTCTCCTTGCTTCCGATTGCTTGACTTTTGGCTCGCTCAGCCGTGCCAACCTTTTTGTGAACTCGGGATTGGCAGCCTCCCCTTTTATCTCCTCCGCCGCTCTCTCCATCAGCTCCTCGAAAGACAGGGGCGCCCTCCTCTTGAGATCCATCTTGAAGAACCCCTCCCGGAACGCTACTATAAAGGCAAGCTGAAGGGTGTACCCCGTCACCTCCTGGATGAGGAGGACCTCCTATTGGAACCGGTCCACGTAATAGGCCAACGATTCCCCCGGTCTCTACTTGATGTTGAAGAGCGCCACGGGGTCCTTCTTCCTCTTCTTTGAGGTTGAGAAGCGCAGTAGGAAGCCGCGATGCCGGTCCTCGAAAGCATAGATCGACCAAGAGGGTAACTGGTGGAACCAGTCCCTCGCTTTTTCTTTTAGGGTGGTGGCGAAGAGTCGGCACTTAAAGGCATCCGACATTGGTCTGATAGAGACCATGTCTTTGAACCACTGCAAATGCTGAGTGGGGTCATCCTTTCCAGTATACAACGTCATGGCTGGCTCACTGAACCCCTCGGGGAGTGGCGCCGAGAGCACCAACTCACAAAAAGGGCTCCCCCTTCACGCACCTGACTTGCTCCACTCGCCCCGCGAGCTCCCCGCCCAAACCGGCTCCTCCTGGTCTCACACTCGCCGAGGGAGCACTCGCCGGGACCCCACTGGCCGGTATCCCTCCTCCTGGGACGGCGCTCGCCTGGACCCCACTCATGCTCGTCGGGCTGGGGAAAAGCTCCCGCCCCGCGAGGTCTCGCTCTGGCACCTAGTACATTGCCTCCTTCCCTGGCCTCTGCCCCGGGGCGCCCTCGCCTACTCCAGCTGGAGGGGTCGTCAAGGGCGCAGAAGTTGCGAGACCCCTAAGGGCCATGGTGAAGTGATGAGTAGTATTTTTGCGTATTTTAATTATAGTATTTAGTTTAGTTTTAATTTAAAATTACAAATATTATTTATATTTTAGTTTAAAATCACTTCTTTTATAATTTCTATTCTAAATGTAGTTTTACTTTTGTTTTGAAGATGTTTTGGTGTTTTTGGACAAATTCCATAGTACACGCCCTCAGTCACGCCCGTGACCAAGGGCGTGTAACCTAAAGATCTGCGTTTGACGAAAACCGAGCTGAGTTCGACGAATCCATCGCCGCACTGCAAGTCACGCCCCAGGTCACGCCCGTGACCCAAAGTCACGCCCGTGACCAAGGGCGTGTAAACATAGAATCTTCCCAGCGGGCTGGCGTCGAGACGTGGAGATGCTGTCGAGGAGTTGACCCAAGTCACGCCCGTGACCCGAAATGTCACGCCCGTGACTTTCCCGCGTGATCCCTGCTCCCCGCCGCGCCGAATTCAAGCCCACGCTGCATTGATTGAAATGAAGAGCCACCCGTATTAGAGTTAAAACAACTCCCCCTCACCTCTAATATTTATTTTTAGAAAAAGAGTCTAAGCTACCCGTCATCGTTTCATCCGATCTTAGCAACTAAGAAATTTCTGAGTTGTCTATAGTCTTAAGAAAGCACCGCAATGCAATTGCGTGGCAATTATCAGATATTAAGGGTATAAACCCTTCCTTCTGCACTCATAAAATCTTTCTCGAAGATAATTCCCGCAACTCAGTCCAGCCTCAACGACGACTAAACCCGAACATGAAAGAAGTCATTAAGGTCGAAGTTATTAAACTTTTAGACGCGGGGATCATCTACCCGATATCAGATAGTACTTGGGTTATTCCAGTACAAGTCATACCGAAGAAAGGTGGCATCACGGTAGTTGCGAACAAAAAGTAATGAATTGATCCCAACCCGTACTGTTACGGGTTGGCGGATGTGCATCGATTATCGAAAACTAAATGATGCCACCCATAAGGATCACTTTCCGCTACCTTTTATCGATCAAATTTTAGAGCGCCTTTCAGGTCACTCCTACTACTGTTTTCTCGATGGTTTGTCGGGATATTTCCAAATCCCAATTTCGCCCGACGACCAAGAGAAAACCACTTTCACTTGTCCCTTTGGCACCTTCGCTTATCGAAGGATGCCATTTGGTCTTTGTAATGCGCCAACTACATTCCAAAGGTGTATGCTGGCAATATTTGAAGAATTAGTAGAGGAGGTGATGGAAGTGTTTATGGATGATTTCTCCGTGTTTGGAAACTCATTTAAAAATTGTTTAAAAAATCTCGAACGCGTGCTGCAGCGATGTGAGGAAACAAATTTAGCGCTTAATTGAGAGAAATGCCATTTTATGGTCAAAGAAGGATTAGTCCTTGGCCATAAAATTTCGGGCAAGGGGATCGAGGTCGATAGGGCCAAGATCGAAGTAATTGAAAAGCTCCCCCTCCAAGAAACGTAAAAGCTATTAGAAGTTTCCTAGGCCACGCGAGGTTTTATCGGCACTTTATACAAAATTTTTCCAAAATCACAAAGCCGTTAACCCATCTTCTCGAAAAAGAATCCTCCTTTATTTTTAACGATGAATGCCATTTGGCCTTTAAACTTATCAAAGAGAAACTTATAAACTCCTCGATTCTAGTCACCCCAGATTGGTCGTTCCCTTTTGAAATCATGTGCGATGCGAGTGATATTGCGGTTGGTGCCGTTTTAGGCCAACGGGTGAGTAAGTATTTCCACCCGATTTATTATGAGAGCAAAACACTCACGTCGGCACAAGCAAACTACACCACTACCGAGAAGGAACTTCTAGCAATTGTTTTCGCTTTTGATAAGTTTAGGTCGTATATCACGCTTTCCAAAGTTATCGTCTTCACAGATCACTCCGCGCTTAGGTATCTCTTAAGTAAATCGGACGCCAAGCCTCATCTTTTGCGATGGATCCTCCTCTTGCAGGAGTTTGATTTATAGATCCGGGACAAAAGGGGAGCCGAAAACTTGGCGGCCGATCATCTTTCTCGATTAGAAAATCCCTCCTCGGAAGTATTAATAGAAGCCGACATTAACGATAAATTTCCCAAAGAGCGCCTCCTTGCTCTCGAAAATATTAATTCATCTTTTACCCCCTGGTTTGCGGATTTAGCTAACAATTTAGTAGCCCGGGTCTTGCCAAAAGAATTCTCGAGTCAGCAAAAGAAGAAATTCTTTTCTGATTTAAAGAATTATTTTTGGGAGGACCCCTTTTTATTCCGTGTTTGCGCAGACCAGGTGGTGAGAAGATGCGTCTCAAGTGAGGAAGGCCTTAAAATTTTATGTCATTGTCACGAGGGACAATCCGGTGGTCATTATCAAGCAAACCGAACTGCGAGGAAGGCGCTGGAGGCAGGCTTTTATTGGCCCACGCTTTTCAAAGATGCTCACACCCTTGTGAGTACTTGCGACAGCTGCCAGCGGTCGGGGAACATCTTCCGCCGGGATGAGATGCCCCAAAACATTTTCTTAGAATGCGAAATTTTCGATCTTTGGGGTATTGATTTTGTTGGTCATCTCCCTCCCTCTTATTCAAATAAATATATTCTCGTTGCGGTCGACTACGTGTCGAGGTGGGCGGAAGCGCAAGCTCTCACCACCAACGATGCGCGAGTCGTCGTTCATTTATTAAAACAATTATTTTCTCGATTTGGCACACCGCGCGCTATAGTGAGTGATCGGGGCACCCATTTTTGCAATAGTCAATTTACAAAAATCTTAACAAAATATGATGTCACGCACAAATTATTCACTGCATATCACCCACAAACGGGAGGCCAAGTCGAAGTTGTTAATCAAGAATTAAAGCGGATTTTAGAAAAAATGGTTTCTATTAATCAGAAGGATTGGGCAATAAAGCTCGATGACGCACCATGGGCCTATCAAACGGCCACAAGACCGCTATCGGTTGTACACCGTATCAAATGGTTTATGGCAAGGCTTTCCACCTTCTGGTCGAACTAGAACACCGCGCTTTTTGGGTGCTTAAATTTTTAAATCTCGATTCCACTTTAGCGGGCGATCAAAGAAAATTTCAAATGAACGAATTGGATGAATGACGAGCGAATGCGTATGAGAGCAATAAATTATATAAGGAGCGAACAAAGTTTTATCACGATAAACACATAAAATTTCCGAAATTTTTTTCGCCGGGCGATCTCGTCCTCCTTTATAATTCTCGCCTTCGCCTTTTTCCGGGAAAACTAAAATCCCGATGGACCGGACCCTTTGTTGTTAAAGAGGTTTGGTCATATGGGACAATCCTAATTTCCCACCCGGAAAAAGGTACCTTCAAAGTAAATGGGCACCGCCTTAAGTTATATCTTCCGGGAGAGCTAGCTAACGAGAAGAGTGAATCATTATCTTTTCATCCTATAATATGATCGGCAAGTGGGTCAAGCTACGCGACCTTAAACAAAACGCTTTTGGGAGGCACCCCAAAGTTATCTTTTTATTATTTTTCTTTTTATTTTAACATGTTTTGTAGGTAACCGCGGCTTCCCCCGCATCTTCATAACCAGGGAAGCCCTCTTAACCTCTCCTTCATTTCTATTATTTTTGTTTTGTCTTGCACTTTATTTTCTTTTACTTCATACTTAGTTTTAAATATTGGGGACAATGTTTAACTTTAAGTATGAGGGTGTAAATAGTTTTTTTTAAATTAGAAAATTTTCAAAAAAAAAAAATATTTTCTTATGTTTTCTTCTTTTTAAGCACTTGTAAAACCTAAAAACTTAAAAAAATTAGAAAATCGAAAAATTTAAATCTTGGAAAGGGACATTTGGGACCTCACACCATCTCACTTCCTAGTACCATGAGAACCCTTCACGGGGAATACCTCGGGAAGTCCAAGAGTTAAATTTTTTTTTAAGGTTTAAAATTAGTTTCCTTTCTTATATTATCAAAAATAAAAAAAAAAGATAATATTCAAAAATTCAAACAAATATAATATTTAAAAATTAAAAAAAAAAGATAATATCAAAAATTCCAAAAAAATTCTTATACCCCTCTAACTTGTTGTTTTGTGATTTCTTAGAAATCTAGTTGAGAATGTTTATAAGCATTTTTAGGCTTTTAATTGGCTAAAATTTTGTTTATCATAGTTTGTTAATTTTAAATTTTAGGTAATCTTATTTTAAGAACCATCTTATGATTTGAGTTTGATTAGAGATTTTTTGTTAGCATGACTTCTCTTTATATTTTTAAATGACTTCATTTTGTAGTGAATTTGCTAAACCTCTTTAAATTTCAATTATATTTTCTTCTAGCTTTTTAGATCTTAGGAAATTTAAATTTACTAGAATTTGCTCTCAATATAATTTAATTTATAAACTAGAAATTTTTCCTACCATACCCCTTTTGATGGCATAAAAAAGAGTGTTTTAAAAGATCATATGCTTGGGAATAAGAGGATAAAATTCATTATTCCCTAAACATATGCACCCAAAATCATTTAAAAGATTATATGACATGGAGTAAGAGGATAAAATTCATTACTCCTAAACATATACATTTTGGGTTTTTATTAGAAGAGAATTTAAAGAAAAAAAAAATATATAAAGGTGAGAGGATAAAATTCATCACCTCAAATCAAAAATCTCTTCTTATGCCAAGGTTTGTAAACCCCCCTTAACCAATATCTTTGATCTAGGTTTAACTTAAGTTATGGAGAGAGCAATATTTAGTAGGTTACTTATCCTTAAGTTTCTTTTAAGATAGAATTCTTATAATTTTAATTTAATCTAGTTTTATAATTTCTACAATTTTGGTAAACTAATTAATTATCTTGAGAAGTCCTTGCCTAAGCCATTTTATCTCTTTTCAAATCATCATCATAATTTAGGACTTACCTCCTCCTAGAATTTATTCGTAACTTAACTTTTGATTTAAATGAAATTTTAGTTTGAAATTAAAAATTTTGAGGATGTCTTATAAATTATGTCTCACACTTTTGCTCTAGAATAGCAAAACCTCAAGTATGGGGGTATTTGATAAGTAGTTTTTATATAACTTTTTAATAGAAAATTTTGTAAATATTTAATAGGTATTTTTCTTTTTCATGTCAATTTTAGGTCATAAGTAGTTATTTTGTAATTTTGTTTCTAACTTAGCTTAATTTCAATTTTTGCAGAATTTTAGGAAAAATTGGAGAAAATTACAAGTCACACCCAGGGCGTGTGGCCTAAAGAGTTGAGTTCGACAAAGCTCTCTGCCCCTGCGTTCGATGAAACCCGAGCTGAGTTCGACGAACGCACTCTTCCCCTGCGTTCGATGAAACCTGAGCTGAGTTCAACGACGCGCTCTGCCCCTGCGTTCGACGAAACCTGAGCTGAGTTCGACGAACGCGCTCTGCCCCTGCGTTCGACAAAACCCGAGCTGCGTTCGACGAATTCTCTATCCAGGCGGGCATGTAATCTTTCCAGCGGGTGGCCGTCGAGACATGGAGAAGCCGTCAAGATGTCAACATGAGTCACGCCCGTGTCTCATATGTCACGCCCGTGACTTTCCCACATGATCCCTGCACACCGCCGCGCCGCAAAGAAGACCCACGCCGCATTAAATGAAGCCGCCCAAGTACACGCCCGTGACCCAAGTTACACGGGCGTGTAATGTCTGAATTTCTCCCGCCGTCACGCAAAGTCCACGCCACTGTCGGATCCGATGTCAGCAATGTTTACACGCCCTAGGTCACGCCCGTGACCGAGGGCGTGTAGCTTGAAATATTTGCCTATAAATTCTGAGGCTCTCCCTTGAGTTGGAAGTGTAGAAATTTGGAGAGGGGGAGGTGTTGTCAGAGCTGTTAGTGAACTTTTTCAATGCTTTTTCATGTCTTTCAATTTCATTTTCTCTTCCTTTTCAATTCATGTAATGTGCTAGTTCCTATTTCTATGCAATAGTTAGTTAAAGCTTGTAGCCTTAATTTTCCTAGCTTTGTAATCTTGTTTAAAGAGTTGTAATAGCTTTTCATTTCAATGAAAGTTGGCATAGTTTTCTTCACCTCTCTTTCTTCATAGTGATTTTCCTTCTTGTAATTTGTCTTTTTTTTAGTTAAGTAAAACAACCCTCAAAAAATCATTCGATAAGATAATGGTGATTTTCCTCGAAGTAGAAGTAATCAACGTGCCCCGTGGAATATGACCTTGGTATTTCTAAATATCCTATACTATATACGATAAGGTACACTTGCCTTAATCAGATATAGTTTTGGAGAAAATCTTCAAACCTTCGCTTAATTTCAAAACAAGAAATTTCTATATCACTCGACGAGCTCAATCTTCCATCCAGTTCAGCAGACTCTCACAGGGCCGAGGGGAGCTCGCAGGAAGGCACGCGAGACCCGACCTCAGTGGATGTCGCCAAGACGGATGCGAGCGGAGCCTTCGCAGGGCGTTCGCCTAAGGGGGGTTTCGCGAGCCATACTCGCGAGGAGACTCGCAGGAGTTCTCGCGAGTAGCCTTCACGCAGGCCACTTGCCCATAGGATAAGGAGGCAAAATTACCCCTCTGCCCCCGGTGGTCTGCCGTTAGCCCCTCCTAACAGCGGAGTTTGGCTGTTAGCAGGCCAAATTGGGGTGCGTTTAGTAAGACCAAAAGGCGGGATTCCACTATTAACAGACCACGAACAAAAACCTATAAATAGACCTTGAAGGGCACATTGGGAGAGGATTCCAATCTCAGTTTCTGAGCTTCTTCCTTCCTAGGTTATCTTGGTTAAGCTCTCTAGCTCTCCAAGGTGCCAAGTCTCAGCTTTGGCTTGGGAGGGGAAGCGCTCAACGATCTTCCGGGTTTGTGGTGGGACCTCCTCGCTGTGACTAAGGTCTTAGTCTAGTTCTGAGTCTCCAGTATGCGCCTTCCAAGGGATCAGTAAGGGCTAGCTGCCCCTCAACTTGTTGAGGGCCCGAGCTTCACAAGAGACCGAGAAATCGGTTTCAACATTTTGGTGCGGTGAGCGTGGAGTGTGGCCAGTCCAGGAAAATTCCGAGGAAGGGACATGGCAGGAGACGAAGAGTAGGGCGAGGAGTTCCGCGGGTCGCCCCCGACGGTGATGCTAAGGATGTTCTCGGACTTCAGGAGGGAAGTCTTCGACACCCTCGGGTTCGCGGTCGCAGCGTTGTGTAGCGAGTTCACGACCCCGACGGTCCAGGTGTTCCATTCTACAACAGTGGTTGACGAGGATGCCCCGGGAGGAAGGGATGGAAAGGAGGTGGCCGGAGGGTCAGTGTAGGACCTAGGGGGGCGAGTGCTGTTCGCCAGTCCGGCAAGTTCGGTGCCAGCGGGCATGGGGTAGGCGAGTGCGGCGCAGGCGGGTGCAGCACATGCGAGCGTGATCTCGGCGGACGCGACACTCGTAGGAGCAGCTCTGACAAGTGTGGCTCTCGCGAGCATTGCCCCAGCAAGCTCAAGCCTGGTGAGGGAGCTCGGGGGGGGGGGGGGGGGGGGGGGGCAGTGGAGCAGGAAAGGATAGTAGGGGGAGGAAGCCCCTTCTGCGAGCTGGTGCTTTCCGCACCCATCCCGGAAGGGTTCAGGGAATGGGATATTGTCTACTACCACGACAGGGATGACCCAGTCTAGCACCTACAGTCATTCGAGGACTCGGTTTCTATTAGGCCGATGTCAGACGCCTTTAAGTGTCGGCTCTTCGCCGTCACCCTAAAGGAAAAGGCCAGGGAGTGGTTCCAGCAACTCCCTGTCGGGTCAATCTATGCATTTGAGGACCTGCGTAGAAGCTTCTTGTTGCGGTTTTCAACTTCGAAGAAGAGGAAGAAGGACACCGAGTCCCTCTTTAAGGTGAAGTAGGAGCCCAAAGGGTCATTGGCTCACTATGCGGATTAGTTTCAGGAGGAAGTCTTGCTCACCCAGGAGATGCCTGGGTTTGCCCTCCAACTCGCCTTCACGGTCGGGCTGAAGGAGAGTTTCTTTAAGATGGCTTTGAAGAGAAAGGCCCCCGTCTCCTACGAGGAGTTGATGGAGAGGGTGGCGGAGGAAGTCTAGAGTGAGGAGGCCAATCCGGAGCTCACCAAGAGGCTAGCAAAGCTCTGTGAGCTGGAGGTCAAGCAGTAGGAGGTGCGGAGAAGGGAAGAGCCCCGGGCCATGGAGGGGGGATGGAGGCAGCAGTGTGGGGGGATGCAAGGTCAAGGAAGAGGTTACGCCCCGGGAGGGGCTAACTTCTATGGGGGTCAGGGAAGACCCCACCAGTTGGGGTAGAGGCAGGGTCCGAGGCAGATGCCTCCCCCGCCTCAGTTGGCCATGGCGATCAGGCGAGGGAGAAGAGGAAGAGGAAGGAGGGAAGGAGCAGAAGCAGGAGCAGGAAGGAGAAGGGGGAATAAGGCGGCAGAGGCCGAGAGGGGAGAGGTGACGTTGCCATACTGTGACTTCCATGATGAGGAAGGTCACACAACGACCACCTGCCCGAAGTTTTTGGACACAAAGAGGGCCAGAGGCGCACATCGTCAGCAGCAGCAAGTGAGGATTGAGGAGGTCCTGCCTCGGGAAGAGGAGGAAGAAAGGTGTGAGGACCGGGCCGATGTGTGGACCCGAGGAGGGATCAGAGTGATCCACGGGGGAGTGGTGGTGGAGGCAACCCGCAAGGCGAGCCTCCATACCATCTAACACCGGAGCGTGGATTCGGCATCCACGACCCCACCCCCAGCAGAAAAAATTACTTTCTCCTAAAGGGACATGCCGGGTCATGAGGACCCTTTCTGCAATGCGTTGGTCATCCAGACCGCCATCGAGAACTTCACGGTGTCCCGGATTCTCGTGGACAACGGAAGCTCCATCAACGTCATTTTCAAGAAGGCGTTCGATGAGATGAAGGTGGAAGCCAAGAAGGTGTTGGCCTCGGATGGCCCATTGTTCGGGTTCTCCGGAGAGAGGAAGGAGGTTGAGGGGGGAGTGGGACTCCATGTGGTCCTGGGTGGGAATTCTCAGAATTGCCGCTTCGTCATAGTGGATGCCCCCAGCAGCTATAGTGCCATCTTCGGATGACCGCTAATCAGCGCTTTCCACTGTCTCAAATTCAGCTCGAGAGGAGTCCAGATTCAGGTAAGAGGGGATCCGAAGGTAGCAAGGCAGTGCTACGTGACGGCAGTAAACACCATCTCCTGGATAGCCAAAGTAGAGAAATGGTATCAGGAGGTGGGAGAGTCGGCGGGTCTCAGAGAGGCAGAGGAGCAGATGGGAGAAGGAGAGGAGGAGAAGGTAGAGATAGAAGGTCGGGCCCAGGATCAAGGGGCGGAAGAAGTGATGAAGGTTCAGGGGGGAGAAGGAGAGGAGAAGGTTGAAGTGCCAACTTGCGATGAGGAGAAGGAAGAAGGTTGGGGAGAGCAGTCCAGGCTGGAAGCCGTGGAGGAGGTCGTGGAGCTCGAAGTCACCACCCAGGCTGGGGTGGTGGAGAAGGTCCGCATCAACGGAGAGCTCGACCCAGAGGAGCAGAAGCAGATCCTGGCCTGCGTCCAGAAAAATATGGATGTCTTCGCCTGGAGTGCTGTGGAGATGCCCGGGATCGATGCTGATGTGGCTTGCCATCGCCTCAATCTCAACCCAGGAACCCGCCCCATTCGTCAAAAGAAGAGGGCCACAACAGACAAGCTGGAGGGACCCATCCGAGAGGAGGTGGGTAAGCTCATACAGGCGAGATTTGTATCGGAGATCCAGTATCCAGGCTGTGTCTCCAACGTGGTGATGGTAAAAAAGGGAGGAGATAAGTGGAGGATGTGTATCGATTTTTCCTTGCTTAATAAATCATACCCCAAGGATTGCTACCCCTTGCCTAGAATCGACGCGCTGGTTGATTCAGCCGTCAGTTTCCCTATAATGTCTTTTTTAGATGCTTTTTCAGGTTATCATCAGATCCGAATGCACCCCCGACATCAAAGATATCTCCTTCATCACAGGGGATGGGTGCTATTGTTATAAGATGATGCCCTTTGGGCTCAAGAATGCAGGGGCCACGTACCAACAATTGATGGACAGGGTCTTTCGAGAGCAGAAGGGAAGAAACCTGGAGGTCTATGTTGATGACCTCATGATAAAAAGCCGGGACCTCAAGTCTCACCTCCAAGTCCTTGAAGAGACCTTTGTGACCTTGTGGAAGTACAAGATGAAACTCAACCACCTGAAGTGTGTCTTCGGGGCTAGCAAGAGAAAGTTCCTGGGTCACTTGCTCACCCCAGCAGGGGTGGAGCCTAACCCGGATAAGGTCAAGGCAATTGTGGAATTGGGGTCGCCAAGAAACGCGAAGGAGGTTCAACGCCTCACGGGAAAGTTGGTCGGACTCAGCAGGTTCCTCTCCAAGGCAGGCGAGAAGTGTGCACCTTTCTTCAAGGTGCTACGGGGAAACAAGAGATTTGAGTGGACCTCGGAATGCGAGGAGGCTTTTCAAGCTTTGAAAGGGCAACTCACCCAAACTCCTCTACTCCAGGGACCAAGGCAAGGGGAGGATCTATCCCTATACTTGGGGGTAGGATCTGAAGCATTAAGTTCGGTATTGGTCCGAGAAGAAGGGAGGAGGCAGTTCCCCATCTACTACGTCAGCCGGGTGCTGAGGAAGGCGGAGCTCCGATACCCAATTTTGGAGAAGTTGGCTATCGCTTTGGTGGTATCGGCTCGGAAGCTCAGGCCATACTTCCAAGCACACTCAATCAAAGTGGTAACCGACCACCCGCTTCGCAAAGTCATGGAAGGGGTGGAGCATTCGGGGAGGCTAGCCAAATGGTCCGTGGAGCTAAGTGAGTTCGACATCATGTTTGTGCCTAGGATGTCAATCAAGGCACAAGCGGTGGCGGACTTCATGGCAGACTACGCAACTGAAGTGGAGGAGCATGAATGACCTCCCCGGTGGCATGGAAGATGCTGGTGGATGGTGCGCCAGGGAAGCACTCCTATGGAGGGGGAATCATCCTAATAAGCCCCCAAGGGACAAAGATTGAGCAAGCCTTGCGCATCCATTTCCCGATTACCAACAACCAGGCCGAGTACGAGGTAGTGATAGCAGGCCTGCGGCTGTCCAGGGAGCTGGGAATGTAGGATGTGGAGGTCTCAATGGACTCCATGGTGGTGGCATGCCAAATCAAGGGAGAATTTGAAGCAAGGGAGCCGACCCTCCAACGCTACCTGAAGAAGGTTAAGGGGGTCATCGGCCAATTTTGCACTTTCTCCATCACACATGTGCCGAGGGAGGAGAGCACCCCGACAGACCTGCTAGCCAAGTTTGGCCCTCGAGCCGGAGGGATAGTATCAGAACTCTTATGACCTACCAGCGAAGAAGGGGAGCTGATGGAGGTGGACCAACGAGCATCATGGATGGATCCCTTCATCACCTTCCTGGCATCGGGAAAGTTTCCTGAAGGGACGTGGATAAACAATGCTTCAGGTACAAGTCGGCCTATTATTCCTTATATGCAGGAGGACTATATAGAAAAACACTCTCGGGGCTCCTGGCCCGTTGCGTTCGGAGGAGGAGGTCCCGAGAGTCCTCGAAGAAATCCACTCGAGGGAATGTGGCAGTCACTCCGGGAGCCGGACCCTGGAGGGAAGAGTGTTGAGACAAGGCTATTTTTGGCATACCCTCAGCGAGGATGCATCAGAATTCACAAGGAAGTGTTCAAAATGTCAGCTCTATGCTCCACTCCAACTTCTCCCAGCTCAGAGGCTCCGGACCATCACAGCTCCGTGGCCCTTCGATATATGGGGTTTGGACCTGGTAGGTCCTTTCCCGCAAGCTAGTGGACAAAGGAAGTTCCTATTGGTGATGATTGATTATTTATCCAAGTGGGTAGAAGTGAAAGCGCTGACCAAGGTAATGTCCCAAGTGGTAAGGAATTTTGTATGGGGTGAGATAATTTGCAGGCATGGGCTGCCGTTGGCCATAGTGATGGAAAACGGACCATAATTTGCCAGCGAAGAGTTCATTAGTTTCTGCACCCAACTCGGCATAGACCTCAGGTTCACATCGGTCCACCACCCGAGGAGTAACGGTCAGGTGGAGGCAGCGAACAAAATAATTGTCAACCCGCTGAAGAAGAAAGTGGAGAATCTCAGGGGCAACTGTGTGGAGCAGCTGCCCTCGGTCCTGTGGGTCTTGAGGACTACTCCAAACACGGCCACAGGGGAGACCCCCTTCAAACTATCTCATTGGTCCGAGGCCGTCCTCCCGATAGAATTCGAAGTAAAAACCCCCATGGTGATCACCGCGGGCGAAGGAGATGAAGAATGGCTAGTAGAAAATGATGCAGAGCAGAGGTTGTCCCTGGACCTGGTAGAAGAGCTCCGAGACCTCGCTACTAATTGACAGGAGGAAGTCAAGAGGCGGATGGCCCAGTACTTTGATCAACACATAAAAATAAAACAATTCGAGAAAGGAGACTTGGTCCTGAAGAAGGTAGATGCGGCAGGGAGAGGAGCCGCTGTAGGTAAGTTAGAGCCCAACTGGGAGGGGCCTTACATTGTAAGTGAAATGCTCAAGTCTGGGGGGTACCACCTCCAGGATGTGGAAGATGTACCTCTCGGCCGAGCCAGGAGTGGGGATGATTTAAAGAGATTCTATCCTTAATAATTTTTTGTAACTGACTTTTGTATGTTTCCTTCTCAATACATAGATTATGGAGTAGTTTTTTGAGCAAATAACTAGTCCTTTGGTGCTGGAGTGCACCAGATCGATTCCGCTGCCGGGCTCTCATAGACGTCTGGTGGGTCAGGTTGATCTCTAGAGAGGCTGGCAAATAACAAGTCCTTTGGTGCTGGAATGCCCCAGATCGATTCCACTGCCGGGCTCTCATTGACGGTGGGTCAGGTTGATCTCTGGAGAGGCTGGCAAGTAACAAGTCCTTTGGTGCTAGAATGCACCAGATTGATTCCGCTGCCGGGCTCTCTTAGACGGTGGGTCAGGTTGATCTCTGGAGAATCTGGCGAGTGACAATTCCTTTGGTGCTGGAGTGCCACAGATCGATTCCGCTGCCGGGCTCTCATAGACGGTGGGTAAGGTTGATCTCTGGAGAGGCTGGCAAATAACATGTCCTTTGGTGCTGGAATGCCCTAGATCGATTCTGCTGCCGGGCTCTCATAGACGGTGGGTCAGTTTGATCTTTGGAGAGGCTGGCAAGTAACAAGTTTTATGGTGCTGGAATGCCCTAGATCGATTTCGCTGCCGGGCACTCATAGACAGTGGGTCAGGTTGATCTCTGGAGAGGCTGACAAGTAACAAGTCCGTTGGTGCTGGAATGCCCCAGATCGATTCCGCTGCCGGGCTCTCATAGATGGTGGGTCAGGTTGATCTCTGGAGAGGCTGGCAAGTAACAAGTCCTTTTGTGCTGGAATGCCCCAGATCGATTCCGCTACCGGGCTCTCATAGACGGTGGGTCAGGTTGATCTCTGGAGACGCTGGCAAGTAACAAGTCCTTTGGTGCTGGAATGCCCCAGATTGATTCCGCTGCCGGGCTCTCATAGACGGTGGGTCAGGTTGATCTCTGGAGAGGCTGGCAAGTAACAAGTACTTTGGTGTTGGAATGCCCCGGATCGATTCCGCTATCGGGATCTCATAGATGGTGGGTTAGGTTGATCTCCAGAGGGGCTGCCAAAAGGGGAAGTTTTTGATTGCCAAACAGGGCCTCAAAATGGCGAGAATGGGAGGTCTCGCCAGGCGAGACAACGGGGGGCCCCCTGTAAGATAGGGTCCTCGCAGACAATCTAAGGGAGAGTCGATAAGTGGGCGGCCCAGATGGGCAAGCTGTACGGAAAAGATCATTCAAGTCTCCGGGAATGGCGCGAGAAGCAGCGCAGGGATCTCGCTTGTCGAAATTATAAGGGAGACATTCCCCCCCCCCCCCCCGTGAGATAGAAATTCGGAAGGGTGGATCTTTAAATATCCCTAAGGTCGGCTAGAAGGGCGAGAACTAGCGCGGTGAGTATCCTGAGTCGAGGTTACGCGATTGCGTGATAGGCGGGCGCGAGCGCAACGAATGCCGAGGTAAAAGAACATGTAATAAACATGAGGAAAAGGCAGCATACATAAATAGCGAGAACACAACGAACCAGCATGAAATTTTTTTCATCTATTTCTTTCGAGTCTATTACATCCACCGCCGCGTTCTCGCCGGCCAAAAAGGGGTCGAAAAAAAATATATACAACAATTTAACTATCACTGAGGAGCAGCTGGTCCTCACTATCTGCAGGGGGCGGAGGGGGCAAGAATAGCTCCGGGACCACATCTTCAATCGTCAAGTCAGACGCCTCGGCGGATAGCAGGCCGGCTCCCTGCTTGGCCCGTAAAATGTAGCGCGCCGAGGTCATGGAGGCCTCTTGGTATTCTTCCTCTCGGGCTCGCTGATCATTCCTCAAACGGCGAGGGGACGGAGGGACGGCGGTGCGGGACAACTCACGGTTGTGAGCTTTCAACCCGGTGACCTTATTCTCCAGACCGAAGATGCGAGAGCAAAGCTCCTGGATAGTCTCGATATCCTGTAGAGGAAATGGATAAGCCCTAGGAACACTTAGAAAAGGAGGGAGGCGAGAACTCAAATGCTTACCATATCCTGGTGGCCGAGGGAGAGTGCCTCGGAGGCGAGCAGCTTCTCCTTCAAGCTCGTGACCCCGGCGGCGGATTCTTTGTAGGCGAGGGCGAGCTCCTCATTATGACGCTCCAGCTAGAGACACCGCCGGCCTGTCATATGAGCGAGCTCCATAGAGCGGATCTCGGCTCGCGTACTCTCGTACGCCAAGGTCCTCACAGTTTCGGCCTTGAAGACCGAGGCATCCTCGCGGCCGTACAATCCGAAGCAGAGCGAGAACGCCTGCCTATTGACCGTTGGCTGCTCCACCCAAGAAGGGAAGAGGGTGGAGATGGTGGCTTTATTGACTTCTGGATTCCAGTACAGCAGGTACTCGCCGTCCTCGTCCGTGTGCCTTTGGCCGAGACTGAAGTTCCAGTGATTTATCGGCACTGGCAAGGAGGGCATCCGGGCAGCCTTCTCGACCGGTTCGCTGGACACCCTTTCTTCAGGGAAATCAGTCAGCAGGACCTCGCCAGGGGAGGTCTCGACATGCCCCTTTCCCTTATCGGAGGGGAGGGGGTTCTTCTTACTCTTCTTCTGGGAGGGGTGCGAGGAGTCCTTTCGACCAGAGGACTCGCCCCTTTTCTTGGTTGGAGGGGAAGCAGGATGGGAGGTCTAGCGGCAGGCGTCCTCCCCCATCTTGGCGAGGGCGAGGTCCGCAGGAAAAGACCGGCTGCTCGCGTAGGGGGATTGGACGGGGAGATCTCGCTTTCCTGCAATAGTTCATCAATTAGAATCGTTAGGCGAGAACTCCGAGAAAAGGGGGGGGGTGGGAGCTGGCGCGATACGTACCCTCCTCGGGGAGCACTGGTGGTACGGTCGAGGTTTCAGTGGAGATGCGCCACCTCGAAGTTATTCTTGTTGAAGAACTGGGACAGAGCGGCGTCATGGCCGTCGAGAGTGGGGGGTGGGGGGGGGGGGGGGGGGGGGGGGGGGGGGGCGGTAGGTGCTCTCGCCATGCTAAATCGGCGAGAATGGGATGTTGCCGAAGTTCCCCTTGACGAAAAGGAACTTCTGAGCCCGGTAGTGGCTCTTGTTGACGGTCTCGTTGACCTTGAGTCCCGAGCCCACAGAGTAGGCGGTGCCCTCCTTGTAGGACCGGAAGGAGAACAACTTCCGGAAGACCGACAGGCTGAACTCAATGTGTTCCTCTCGCATATAGCAGGCGAACGTGATAATGACCGCCACGGCGTTGGGGGTCAGCTGGCCCAGTATCACACTGTAATGTTTCAATACCTAGCAAAGAAACATCGCTAGGTCTCTAAGAAGTGAGCGAGAGCTTCAAAATTCGTGAAGGTAAAATTATGCGAGATCAAGGAGGGACAAAATCAGCAACCGTGGCGAGGTATTCCTCTTCAGTCAAGTTGCTGTGGAAGACAGTGTGATCGGCGAAGCCCCGACGCACTTCAACCGACCTTCAGCCTCGCTCGCGTTGCCCACCATCATTGAGACCTGCAAAGAAGAAGAGGAAGAAAGTGCGAAGAAGAGAGCGCGAGATCTCGCAAGCGGAGGGAAGAGAAGAGCTAGAGTTAAATGCGGAGGTGGGATCAGCGCTGGAACCTATTTATAGAAAATAAAAAATGCGGGAAAGAAGTTGAAGCGGCGGGGGGTGCGGTTAAGCAAACACTCCGCATGGTGCGAGAACACAATAAAACATCAGGTATATTAGCGAGCGAGACCAGTTTACAGGATTACTATAAGCGAAATTTTCATGCGGAAACGACAAGAAAAATTGAAATAAAAGAGCGAGTGTCACAAGCAGATATATTACAACAACCAGTAAGTTCGCAAGAGCCCCAGGAGCGGGCGATGAATCGTTAATAATGAAAGGAGAAGTGTTCGCGAGATGGTCCGGCGAAATTAATTTTTTTTTCAAATATTACGGAGTGGTATGCCGAGCTTAGAATGAGTGCGGGCGAGACTAGTAGCATAGCCATTTCCACCGGCCATGACCTCGCACTCCAGATCTTGGAGGGATCCTAGGGTAATGATACGCATTGAGCGAGCGAGCCTCGCGTTGGATCAGGCGGGTGTAATCATTCACCTGCACGACATGTGTCCCGGGGGAGGTGGCCGTCTCGCCAATGTCTTCCGGTAGCTCGGCACGGAGCCGCTCGCAATCTTCCAGCAAAGCAGCATGCCTCTCCTCGGCAACTTCCAGGTCCCTCCTCACTTGGAGGTGAAGATCCTGCAGCATCCTCCCTTGCTTCTGAAACAATTCCGAGGTCCGCTTCTTCATGGCCTCGGGATCCCGCGGGTCACCCAAGTAGTCGTCCATCTGCTCCGGCAAGGGGAGAGGTGACATCTCTTCCTCCCCAAAGTCAGAGTCGGAGGGGAGAGTCTCAGAATCACCTGCGAGCAAACCCAAATATCATTAGCTGTTAGCGAGACTAATATGGAGTAACAAATGCGGCAAAATAATTACCTGCAGGCGGGCGAGAAGTAGTTGGCCGGCCCTGGAAGAGAGTAGCGAAGGGGAGCGAGGCAGACTTCCATGACCACCGCGCCGCGTCATGTCGTCGACGCGAGCTGTCGGGGCAGGTCGCGAGCCACCAGAACCCTCCCCCCTCAAGAGATTGAACCCAGGGGTGATAATGGTTGTGTCAGGAGGGACCGACGTCTGGGGCCGCGAGCTTGGATGACCCTGAGTCGATCGAGGAGAGGCTGTAAGAAGGAAAAATGAGAGCCATCCGATAGAAAGTTAATCCAGTTTTGTGGGAGCGAGGCGCTTACCAGCAGTTTCTCCGTCGACAAGATCAGTCCTCGCTGGAGGATCAAGACGGGTCTCGGTTAGGCCTCCGCCCGAGGCCTGATCGGCAGGGGGCGGATCCTGCGGTCAGGCGGAGGTTAGAAAAATCAAAGGAATAGATAAGCGAAAATATTACCTTTTCAGCGGGCCGATCGTCAGGAGAAGAGTCCAGCAGTGCGGTCTTGTCCCTCCTGGGGCTAAGCGGACTGACTTTGCCTTTTTTATCACAGGCGCAGGGGGAGGGGTCTGGCGAGTCATCTAGGAGGCGGTGTTGGCCATGGTGGAGAGTTCACCCTCTTTGGACGCCCTCAAGCGAGCCCGGAGTTCTTCAGAAAGTGGCATTCTCCGGCGGATATAGTTATTGGACATGTGTGTCACATCCCTTTGTTTGAGAATAACAAATCCCATATTATATTTGATCTTCCTTGTCGTGTGTTTATAGTGTGCAGGAACTATAGGTGTAATACTCCACAGGTAGAAGGCAGCATGTAATCAACATCTGGAAGATAGCACTACCGCCAGTGCTAGTGATACCGCCTGGCGCTAGCGCTACTGCCAGCGCTAGCGCTACCGCCTGGCGCTATCTCGAGTTTGCGCAGAGCACCACGCTGCGACAGTTCCGTAACCACTTCTACACGATCGATATCGCAGGCGCTAGGAGCTACCGCAGACGCTAGCGAGAAGTTCTGTAAATTGGAGCTTTGCTTCTCGTTTTGGCTATCCATCCCAGAGAGAGTGTTTGTGCCATAATTCTATTGATGTTATGCTGCCGAAAAAGGATCTCCCACAAAAAGCTTAAGGAGAATTCTGGAGGAGGACTACGCCACGCTACATTCAAAGGACGATCGCTTCGACCTCGCTCATACTACATCGATCCTTCATCCTCATCTTCAGAGATCTCATATAGGGAGTTTTATTATTGTTATCTTTATTTTCATTCCATATATATTTGTAACCGTTTAGAGAATTCGCCTTTTGTTGGCGACTAGGTTTGGGTAGGACTTAGGGAGGAATTCGCCTTGTGTTGGCGACTAGTTCTAGGTGATTAGATCTAGGGGTGCTTTAGGCCGTATCCGGGAAGGATTGGCTAGAGCGGCTTGAGAACTTATCCGGGGAAGGATAGGCTAAAGCCAACCGGTTTGTGGAGATACAAGTCAGTATAGAAAAGGAAAAGATAGTTACATTTGTACGCCTCCGATTTCAAGCGATATTGAAATCAATTTATGTAAACACCTTTTTTTATATAATATAATCATGTCTCTTTTTGTGTTTACTTGATTTCTATCTTTTGGCATAATCTCTAAATATTGGTTACAAAGTTTTCAATTTTAATTACTTTATCTAACTTGTTTATTTCAATCTCTTTATTCATAAAACAATTTAGTACTTATTTCTAAACTTGAAAATTACTATTCTCTTAATTTAGCTAAATTGTTATTTTGCCTTTCTTCTATTATAAAACAATTTAGTAATTTTCATATCATTATTAAAAAGAATTTTATTCGCTTATTCACCCCCCTCTAAGGGCGCCTATCGATCCAACAAGTGGTATCAGAGGTAGGTTATTCCAAACGGTTTAATAACCAGGAATAATGGCGTCTCATGATCTCGCCTCTACTAGTGGGGGAAATTTTCTTATAAATGAAAAATCTTTGGCACCACCTTTATTTGATGGCAAAAATTATAATGGGTGGAAAATTCTTATGGAAAAATTTCTTAAATCTTTGGATATTAAAGTATGGAATATTACAATTACAATGCCCCCAAGTATTTTAAATAAAAATGAAATGTTTTTAAATGCCAAATCTATGAATAGTCTATATTGTGGTCTAGATCAAAATATTTTCAAACTTATTTATACGCTCCCTACTGCTTTTGAAGTTTGGAAATTTTTTGAGAATACTTATAGTCTTCCTTCCACAGATGATGAACAAGAGGAATTCCTTATGGATCCAAGAGAAGAAATTGACGAGGACCCATTCTTGGAGGAAGATCAATCAAAGAGAGAAACAATATTGGACTCATTTGTTGGCAACACATCAAGTAAAAGAGAAGACGAAAATTCAACTATGGAAGAGGAATGCGAAGAAGATGTCAAAGGAACCCTTGGTTCAAATCTTGCCTCATCCCATAGCAATGTAAGAAAATCAAAAACTTCTCTTTTTGTAACAAATTCTATTTCTACATCTCGTATGCTTAAAATTGCTAAACGTAAAATTTTAAAGTTAAAAATTGCTAATTCCAAATTACGTTTAGAAAATAAATCTTTAAAAACAAATGATAACGCATAATCAAATATTGATGTGTTAAATTCTCTTTCATTCTCTTTAGTTAAAATTCCTATTCCTTGTTTTGATTGTAATCTATTAAAAGAAAAATTCAAGGATATTGAAAAAGGGCTCTTAGTTTCTAAAAGGCATAATGTAAAATTGATAATTGAAAATGATACTTTAACTTATAAGTTAAGACAATTAAAATCTTTTGTTGAAAAAGTTCTAATTTCGAGTAATGATTTTCATCATAAGATTTTGAATAAAAATAAATTAACTTACAAAATCATTTTTAAAAAGGATCATTTTCATACATCAACTAAAAAGGAGTTTAGTTTCAAAAAGAATTATGACCCTCACAAAATTCTTAAGAGTCACTATTATAAGTCTCAATATATTTTCAATCACGACTCATATTTAAAAACTCCTTTACATGAAAATCAAACTATAAAATATTATCCTTCATATTATAAGAGTATGTCTATAAGAAAGAGTGGAAATGAAAATCATCAAAATAAGAATCAATCTTTTAAAACATATTGTAACCTACTCTTTCAACAATCACTTCTAAAGAAAGACAATCACTTTTATAAAATTTCAAAGAATCCATATAATAAAATTCATTATGATTATCAACATCAAGCTATTTTGAAAAATAATTTGAATAAACATAAACCCACAATGAATTATTTTTCAAACAACTATCATCATATAAGGATGTCACATAATCATTATATGGATTTAAGTGATAAACAACCAACGTATGAATGGAGACCCATAAAGAAAAATGACATATCATCTTTAATTGAAAAAGCCCATTCGTCATTATCTTCCCAAAAGCCACCACAATGTATTTGGGTACCCAAAGGAACCATCCCACTTGGTCACCTTTGGATACCTAAATCTTTTATTCATTAATATCCATTCATTTGCATGAAGTAGAAACAATTAAAAATGAAATATCAATACTCTACTTCATGATGTGCTTTATTTCCTTTTTCTTTAGTTTATTTATTATTTTGATCCAAAATGTTTTTGGTCTCTTTATATTTCATGAGATATGACTTACACATTTTAAGCCCAATATTTAACAAATCAAATTGAATTAAAATTGAACATTAAGTCATATATTTTTCAAAGTGACCTATCTCTAATCTTCTTAGTTCTTTATTCTTTTAAATCCTTTACCCTTAATTGTCTTGAATTATCATGATAAATTGAATATTGAAATTATTATCAAGACTATTGAAACTATTTTAAAGATTAGATTTAAATGGTTTATTAAAGGGCTTAAACTAAAAATTAAAATGCGCAACATTTTTGATTCTTTTCTATTTTAGTTTGCTGCATATGATAGCCCTTATAATGAAGAATATTATCTAGAAAAATTGAATGTAATAATTCATCTAAACGTATGTTTAATCTTTCAAAAATACGAGTTTACGATCAAAACTTTAAACAGCCATATCTTTTGATCCGCTTGTCCGATTTTTGCGTTTAATATATTTTCGGAAAGAGCACATAAATCTCCATCCAGCAGAGAACTAGACTTGCCCATTTGAGTTCGTTTGGTGCTGTCTATTTTCCCAATTTCAACTCCGTTTTAAAAGCTATCTTAGTTTGCTTGATTCAGAAATTTCTGTGTTTATTGATTTTCCATCACTTCTTGGTCTATGCTTATATACTTATGCTAGGTATAACATTTACAATGTTATTCAAATTTCATGATAACTATGTGATTTGAAATCATAAATAGAATACAAAAATTCCAACAAACACATAGTTTATGGTTTGATCATTAGTATATATATCATGAAACTATATATCATCATGCAAAACCAAAGATCAATAAATTTAATTATCCAATGCAATTTTATTATAAATTTCAAAATGTTATATATGTGATCTTTGTCTTTGGTATGATTGGATGATCATCATTTTTTCTAGACTTACAAATCAAACATGCTCATTCAAAAGAAAATCACCAATTCATATTGTCATAAGTCTAGAAGAATTAGAATTTACATACATCATGATGATCTAACATATATTCTATGCAAAATTCTCTATAATCATAAATCATAATTCATGTTCTATCCAGAAATATCTCAAATCAATAATAGGAATTATGAATCTTATGATAAAAATTATGAATAATGTTTTTCTCACATTATTTGATGTGTGAATATGCTTTGCTAGTGATTGCATGTATCTCTCATATTTATAGACTCTAGAATCAACTTTGTAATGAAAGTATAAATCAAACTTAATCATCACTCTATTCTAGATCTATAATTTGAAACTCTATTTTGGAATACATGCAATATTAATATTAATCTTATGACATGCCATTAAACCCAAAACTCATCTTACTAGCTTTATCACTTATTGAATATTAGTAATTGTGCTAGTTATCTCATATCGTCATCTCATAAAAGTAGGAAAACTATGCGGATTTATATAACTCATCACTTTAAATAAAACCCATAGTTTATAAATCAACCCATAGTTTAAAAGCATAGGTTGTCCAAAGATTATTCACCTATGACTTCATATCTCACAATAGCGGGGGAATTGGATTGGATGCATTAGAGACCTAACCTCTAAGACATGTCTTGTCCTTAACCGGGGAGGGTTCCAGTGGGGCCTTACGAGGCACTGGGGGGAAATAGTGCTAGGTTGTGCGTTTTCTAGTGTGTGCATATGGGATTAACACCCCAACCTACGACATGTGTGCAGCTCCTCATGCCCATCCGTCACATAGTACGGGGCTAGGGTGTAGACATTTAGTCAGGGTAGTTTTTAATCTTAGGACATACTTATATTCACTGCACGAACTTTTATTTTACTTATCACTTAATTCATGCATATTTTGGGTTGTTTAATAAAAAAATGTCCTCTTGTGTTTGCATAATTTATATTTTTGAGCTTAAATGTTTTTGTAAAACACATGTATTTGAAAAAGCTAAAGTTTTATGCAAATTTGAGCAATCAAGACATCTCCAAAAATTACAACATTTTTGCATAAGACTACTCTAAGGACACTGAATAAATATCAAAAATCAGATTTTTAAAATTCCCAAAAAATCAAGTACTGTTTGCCGTGCTAGCACTAGCGCCGGCGCTAGTATGGGCGTTTGAATTTTCTGAATTTTAAAAATTTCTAAAAATCCTTAAAAATATGTTAGTTTATATTTACTAATTTGTTTTTGAATTTCTGACATTTATTATCTTTGTTTTAATTTATATTTAAGAAAATCAACTACAAAAATTCAAAAATCAAAAATACAAAAATATGTTCTTAAGATTTGTGTTTTATTCATATTATGAAAGATCAACTACAAAAGTTCAAAATTCAAAAATACAAAAATATGTTTTTGAGATTTGTGTTTTATTCATATTATGAAAATTCAACTACAAAAGTTCAAAATTCAAAAATACAAAAATATGTTTTTGTGATTTTCTGTTTTTATCTCATTTAAAAAAATGATAAAACAACAAAAAAAACTGTATGATCTTTATTGCTAATATCAAGCATGAATGAATTCTATTATTTAGAATTATTTACAATGTTAAAATTTATTCCTTCAAATTACTATGAACATTGTTTTGTTTATCATGCTTTGATATATCTATTTAAAGTGCATCAATTGTATTGAAAAATATGTGTAGAACCAAGCTTAGCAGGCCTCTAAGTATGAGTAAATGTATTATGATTGATAATGATACCTTTCATTCACTTATTTTGGTAATCAACACGTGTGTTTAAATTTAAAAATGCTTGCTTGTGTATTGAATTTGTACAATGAATTAAAACTTGCATAAGCTTATTACCTACACTACATTTGAATTGCACTTATGAAATTTAGAAAAGTGGTTAAGTTAAAAAATTTTTGGGTTTGCAAAACAAGTGTATTCGGAGAATGTTGTCTCACAAATGTGAACAAAAATTATATATGTAGACAAATATAACTCCACCAAGCACTACTTGAACCTCCTGATAAGTCTTCATAAGCATTGTGAGGTTGAGCACCTTGGAAAGAATAGTAAAGTGTATTGTGCAACCCTTGATTAATACACCATTTTTTTATAAAATAGTGTGCATTAAAGTGTGCGAAAGTTAATTTACTTGTGTTTTATTGTGCACTTTACTCTACATATGTCCTGTATTTTGTGATTTAAATCAATTGTTAACATTGCTCAAAATACACTTATATGGACATCATTATCTTTCATAACACTTCTTCTCATGAGTATTGGATTCTAATGATTTATCTATACTACTCTTTATATAAGAAATGCACTAGATAACCTAGCATGATCTCTACAATGTTTTGGTATCTCTTGAACTTAAAAATTAAGTGACATTGTAGTATAATCTCTCTTTGATATGTTCATTTCATACTTGGTATCTTTATGAAAAACTTTGAGATTTCAAAAAGGTTAAAATATCTTTCAATTTTGAACTAAAACTCATATTTTTACGTATGCTTTTCATGCTTAACAAAAGATGTTTCTTATAATCTTCCGCTTGCTTACAACTCTTATCTTTTTATTTGAAATCTCTTAAATATACTATGCTTAAAATCTTTATCATTATCTATATTACAAAAGCTCGATCATGCTTTATCATTTATAAGAAATGCCTCCTAACTGCCCTCACCCTACCTTCTTTTGATAATACCAAAAGGGGGAGATTAATTGAAGAAATATATATAGGAGAAATGTAGAAGAATATGGGGAGACTAATTCATGTAATCAATCATTTAGGGGGAGTGCAACATAAATTGCATTTATGTAGGGGGAGCATTAAGATAGGGGAGTATGAACATTTCTTATTATATTCTATAGTTGTACTATTTATCATGCTTATCATATACTGTACACTATTGTTGATTTCTTGCTAAGAGGATTTGTTATTATCAAAAGGGGGAGATTGTTGGACATGTGTGTCACATCCCTTTGTTTGAGAATAACAAATCCCATATTGTATTTGATCTTCCTTGTCGCGTGTTTATAGTGTGCAGGAACTATAGGTGTAATACTCCACAGGTAGAAGGCAGCATGAAATCAACATCTGGAAGATAGCATTACCACCAGCACTAGTGATACCGCTTGGCGCTAGCGCTACCGCCAGCGCTAGCGCTACTGCCTGGCGCTAGCTCGAGTTCGTGTAGAGCGCCACGCTGCGACGGTTCCGTAACCGCTTCTACACGATCGATACCGAAGGCGCTAGGAGCTACCACAGGCGCTAGCGAGAAGTTCTATAAATTGGAGCTTTGCTTCTCGTTTTGGCTATCCATCCTAGAGAGAGTGTTTGTTCCATAATTCTATTGCTGTTATGCTGCCTTAAAAGGATCTCCCACAAAAAGCTTAAGGAGAATTCTGGAGGAGGACTACGTCACGCTACATCCGAAGGACGATCGCTTCGACCTCGCTCATACTACAGCGATCCTTCATTCTCATCTTCAGAAATCTCATATAGGGAGTTTTATTATTGTTATCTTTATTTTCATTCCATATATTTTTGTAACTGTTTAGAGAATTTGCCTTGTGTTGGCGACTAAGTCTGGGTAGGACTTAGGGAGGAATTCGCCTTGTGTTGGCAACTAGTTCTAGGTGATTAGATCGAGGGGGTGCTTTAGGCTGTATCCGGGAAGGATTGGATAGAGCTGCTTGAGGCCTTATCCAGGGAAGGATAGGCTAAAGCCAACCGTTTTGTGGGGATACAAGTCGGTATAGAAAAGGAAAAGATAGTTACATTTGTACGCCTCCGATTTTAAGCGATATTAAAATCAATTTATGTAAACACCTTTTTTTATATAATATAATCATGTCTCTTTTTGTGTTTACCTGATTTCTATCTTTTGGCACAATCTCTAAATATTGGTTACAAAGTTTTCAATTCTAATTACTGTATCTAAATTGTTTATTTCAATCTCTTTATTCATAAAATAATTTAGTACTTATTTCTAAACATGAAAATTACTATTCTCTTAATTTAGCTAAATTGTTATTTTGCCTTTCTCATATTATAAAACAATTTAGTATTTCTCATATCATTATTAAAAAGAATTTTATTCCCTTATTCACCCCCCCCCCTCTAAGGACGCCTATCGATCCAACAATAGTGTATGAAGGTGGAATAAGAGAGAGTAATATCGTGCATCCCTCCGACTTGGGCAGTATTTATAGAGGTAGGGTGGGACCCACAGGAAAGATTCCCGAACACCTCAGCAGTCGCCATCGAACATGCAGGGTTGGATGATTGTTTGTGAGCTCAAAGTAGTCTCGCAAAGAGCGGGGATTGTGTACAACCCCGATATTCGCCAGGAGATGGGCATGTATTGAGGAGTTGTTGGGGAAATGATTTCTCTTAACCCATAGAAATGAGTTAAAGAAGAATTCTAAGAATGAAAAATAAGGCTAAGTAAATATGCGTCGAATAGTATTCGACATAACGTCGAGATAAAGTCGACGTTCCTATCAGAATGAGTCGAAATAGCTCCAAGCAGAAGTCGACGTATCCTATGTCGACGTAGCTCTGACTTCTAGTCGACGTATCTTGAGAAGTCGACGCACCCTAGTCGACGCACCTTCCTTATTCTCCTCTCGACGTCCAGACAGGATGTATTCGACGCTTGCGTCGAATAGTAATCGACGCACGTCGATCTTTATGACAGAATTCAAAATCGCCAGATCTCTTTCCTTATCTTATAGATCTGATTTATATGGAATCAATTTATGTCTTATAGCCGTTCTGAATCTTTCTTTTCCTCTATTAGATTCTTGGCTAAATTGATTAAATCCTTTATGGACATTATTTGAAATCCGATTGAATACTTTCCTTCTATGGATATAACTGTTATGTAAATTTCTCTTTCTTTCTAATACTCTGCCTGCTAATTGATTACTCTCCTATAGTGTTATTTTAATGAACAGAGCTATAAATAACCAAGGAGGTCGGCAGAGAAAGGGGACTAGGTGATTCACCATTTTACATTTGAAAAAGAGGAAAAGCTCCCAAGTGATAAAGAGATAATTGAGAAATAGCCCTGCAGCAATATTCAAGCATTCTTCTTCTCCTGCTTCTGAAATCACTCTGCTGCAAATTCTGATAGCTCTCACATAAGAGGGAAAAGCTACAAATCTTCTTCTCTCTATAGAAGAAAGATTTAATTCACTACTTCTTGTGCTTCCAATCTTCTTGCTAGGAAGAAGATTCATTCTTGTTTTAAATACTTCTTTTTCCTTTTTCTTATTTTCATTCTCACATATTGTAAAAGAGTTTTTAGAATCACTCTTCAAAAAATTCAGTTGTACTGGTTCTAAGAGTCTCCTTGTCAAAAGACTCAGTTGGTTCTAAGAGTCTCCGTATCAAAAGACTCAGGGTGGTTCTAAGAGTCTCCTTATCAAAAGACTCAGTGCAAGATAGTGAATTCCTACCAAGGGGGTAGAAGAGTGGACTACCCAAAGTTTGGGGAACCACTATATTTTCTTGTGTTGTGCTGTGATTTCTTTTCTTGCATTTACTTTCTTTATTTGTTTAATTCTTGTTGGTGTGTGTGTGGAAGCTCTAATCTGTGATCATACACATATATATATATATTTACTTTGCACAAAATATTTTAAATCTCTATTCACCCCCCTCTAGAGAATTCTAGTGAGGTTAACTGTGCACTTTCAATTGGTATCAGAGGTAGGTTGATCCAAAAAGGTTAAATCCTTGATCAAAAAGATCCTACCTCTTATTTATAAATATATATTTTTCTAATAATTATTTTTCACATGGCACAAATCAAAGATTATGCTTCCACCAGACCACCAATGTGCAATCTTGAAAAGTTTGCAGTTTGGAAAACAAGAATTAGAATTTATATGAATTCTATTGATGATAACTTGTTTAATATTACTGTGACAGGTCCCCCAAAGCCTTATAGAAAGGATGCAAATGGCAATGTCACACAAACACTTGTTCCAAGATCTGAATGGACAGAAGATGAGAAGAAGGCAAGAACATGTGATCTAAAGGCCATGAACATACTTGTCTCAACCCTCTCAGATGACATCTTTCAAAGGGTTGTTGACTGTGAATCAGCCAAAGAAATTTGGGATGCTCTTACAAAGATGGTGGAAGGAAGTGCTGATGAAAAGAAAGATAAGAAAGCTCTATTGATCTCACAATATGAGAACTTCCAAAAAAAAAATGAAGAGAGTATCTCTGAGATGTATGACAGATTCAGTCTAATCATCAATCAATTGAAAAACTTGGATAGAATGATCTCTCTCACTGAGATTAATGAAAAATTGCTAATGAGTCTCCCTAGTTCATGGGACTTAAGAACATGGGCCATAAGAGACACAAGAGGACAAAAGGAAATCTCAACAGATGCTCTCTTAGGAAAACTCAAATCATATGAGCAACTGCTGAAAACTAGAGAAGAGAATAAGAGAAGAAGAGAAGAGAAAACACTCCAATCTCCTCAAAAGACAGGAACATTGCATTAAAAGCAACAGAGGAAGGATGCTCTATCACTGAAGAAGAACTATTCAGTTTCCTGGCCAGAAAATTCAAGAAATGGGTCAGGACAGATGGATCAAGAAGGAGAGAGTCAAAACCAAGGTATGACAAAACTCCTACTAAAGAAATTATTTGTTATTCTTGCAGGAAACCTGGACATATTGCCCCAGAATGTCCAGAAAATGCTGAGACAAAGAAAGATCTCAAGAAAAAGGGGAAGAAGAAAGAAAGAGGCTTTATAGCAAAGCCTGGAGTGATACAGACTCTGAGGACAGCTCCTCTTCCAAGAGTGACAATGAAGAACCTAAGCAAGAAGATCTATGCTTGATGGCCCTTGAAGGATCAAAAATTAATGATAGTGCTAAATCTTGGAGTGAGACAGGATCAGAAGAAAGCATATCTTCTGAAGATGAAAAAGAAGATAGCCTTATTCTCATAGAGGAATCTGAGGATAAGGATGAGGTAAGCATGTTTGATGAAATAGATTTTCAAAGTGATAACTTCAGAAATGATTTTATGGGAATGTGTCTAGATCAACTAAAAGCAACACAAGAAATTAAAGATCTAAAAGAACAAATCAATGTAGCTAAAAACCAGAGAAATAGAGAAGTTAAATGCTCTAAAGATTATGAATTAAGGGCTAACATCATAGAAAAGGAGATAGAAAAGGCTAAAATAGAAAATCAGTTCCTTAAGGATAAGGTTTCCCAGGCAAAGGCCTTTGAAGAATCAATAAACATGAGAAGCCAAACTCTTAAGGAAATCACTGAAAAACAAACAATGAGACACAAAAATGTTGGGCTAGGAGCTGATCCATCAACCAGCTTGAATCCATCCAGCAAACCTGCTTGGATGAGCCCTGTAAAATTCACTAAACCTGTCAAATGGACAAACCAAGAAAAAGACCCACAAGATAAGGAAGAAAACCCCTTCAAAGAAATAAAGGAATTTGATGAGACATCATATTATTCAGCTGATGACTCACAAACTTCATCTGAAGAAACAACTAATCCAAGAAAAAACAACACATAAAGGAGTAAAAACAGAAAAAGGTAAAATGAAAATTGAAGATACAATTGCGTCGACTTCATATCGACGCATAAATGATAGTGCGTCGACTTATACTCAACGCAACCTCTCAGATGCCTCGACCTCTTCTAGACGCTTGAACAAAAGCACGTCGACTTCCAATCGACGCAACTTTCTTTATGCGTTGAAATCAGATCGACGCCATCTGGAGAAAGCGCCGAATACAAATCTACGCGACTATCAACATGCGTCGAATAGATATCAACGCACAAAAGTTCAGAGCAACTTAAATACCTTTCCTCCAAAAGCCTTTCATCCTAACCCATATTCAGGACCCATTCATCCCAATCATGATTTCTATCCTAATCAACACCTCTATCATGATTTCTACCCTAAACTTGGTAACCAAAATTCCCATTTTAACCAAAATTTCTATCCTAACCAAAATTCCCATCATAATCAAACCTTCTATTCTAATCAACCCTTCTATTCCTCTCTAAACTCAAATTATCATAATAATAAGATAATCAAGTGCCATATACGTAACAAAGCTGGCCACCTTGCCAAACAATGCTGGTACAACCAATCAAACTATATGTAAAAATTAGTCCAAGACTGACTTAGAACTAGGTAGAGATAAACACCTAGAATTCTTCAGGAAAATTAAAAGTCACGTCGACTTCTAATCAACGCACTGTCGATAACTCAACTCAATAAGTGAAACCGACGCATGCGTCGACTCCACTCGACGCATACGTCGATAGGAAACCCTATCATCCCAAATCAGACAATATCGACGCTCACGTCGAATTCCACTCGACGTAACATCGACTTCATGAAAACGAGTGGCAATACCAAAATATTTTCGGTCACATCCACGGAAGTACCGAATAAGCCTCGACTTGAGTCCAGTTTCGACGCTTCACCTGACTTAAATAGTATCTTCAGTTAGAATCCTTCACGACTCTGCATCTTTCATCCTTCTTGCTCCTCAGACCAGCCGATTTTTCCTCTCCCTTTCACTGAACTAAAATGGCTCCCAAAATCAACTCAGGCTTCGACATTGACCTTGAGTCTTTCCAAGCAGCCGCAGAAAACTACAAGAGCATCATTGCTCTTTTTACTACAGCAGGACTGGACAAGCTCATCTCCACTAGGTGCAAGCTCCTGGAATCAGAGCTCACAGAGCTAATAACTCATGTTCAGATATTTGAACAAGGAGAAATCCAGGGAACAATCTATGAGACACCAGTCTCAATCTCTGCAGAACATATTAGGACCACCTTTGATCTTCCTACAGGTATATCCTAATATTATCTTTGTTTAAATAAAATAGGGAAAGGAAATCAATTTCTAAAGAGTAACCTTATAAGTCTTTATCATTCCCCCATTAGGTGATGAATCTATAGACCTCACACCTGATGAAATCAAGCATCTGCTAACCACCATGAAGTTTTCAAGGGATAAACCAATTCATCTAAAGAAAATAGACTTTTCTGAGGAATACAGACTGCTAGCAGACATAGTAGGAAAGATACTACTATGCAAAATTTCAGCCCATGATGCAGTTCCCAAGCAGCAACTGAACATCATGGGGGCCCTTGTGCTGAAGAAGAAGGTGGACTGGGCCACATGGTTACTCAAAATAATAGGCTCCAAATACTCACACAAAGAAAATGCATATATGAGGATTATGAGTCAAGTACTCTTCCACTCATTCCCCAACCTCTGTAGGTCAAAAGGAATCCCCATTCCTCCAGGGAAAAGAATGTCAATAGCCCTATTCTCCAAGTGGACCAGGCAAATTCCTAAGCCTAGTTCCATTCCTAAAAGGACTCCCTCTCCTCCTAACTCTCCTGCTCATCCATCTCCTTCTCATCCATCTCCTCCTCCTTATCCTCAAAGAGACAATTCTTCTCTACCACCATCATCCACTCAAATAGTCTCTACCACCCTCACAACTCCTTCTCTACCTACCTCTTCTCAAACACCTGCTCCTCAAACAGCAGTTTCTCCACCTCCTTTATCACCCATACCTCATGTATCAACTAACTTCTCTCCAACCTCATCACCACCTTCACCACTCTCTCCTCATCCCCAACCACAACATGAACCATCTGCATCCACTAAAGCTCTCCTCACTCAGTGCATTGCATCAGCAACTCAAACATTCCAAGCAATGCTGGATGAGCACTGCTCCCAGATTCATTCCTCAATCCTACACATGCACACCCAAATAGATGGGGTCAGTGCCTCTGTGCAAAGTCTGAAGAACTCTCTCTCTTCCTCAAGAGTTACCAAGTATTTCTTAACCTCCTTGGCCAAGAAGGTCAAGAAGGGGGAGAAGCTTGATGAAGAGCAGCCCTCCAATCTTAAATCTCCCTCACACAAATCCCCTCCTTCTTCAAAATCTGACAGTCTTGCACTGCTCAAGACAATTGGGAATGAGATAGTACCTGAGCTACACAATGATGAACAAACAATAGAGGTACTCAACATAGCAAGAGATGCTGCAAATCAAGTGGCACTACTACAAGGGGAGGGAAGCAGAGCAGAAAATGAGGCTGAAAAGGAAGAAGGTGAGAAAGAGCTGAATATTGAAAAAGGAAATGAAGCTGATGCTGGGAAAGAGAAAGAGCCAGATGCTGTGATGGCTGAAGAAGGGGCTCAGGAGTCAGGGGCAGGGGGAGCTGAGACTCAGGGGGAGCAAATGGCTGAGACCCAGAGGGAGCTGAGGGAGTCACCTGCTACTGGGAAAGAGCAATCCACAATAGTATTCAAGAGAAAAAGAAAGACTCCTCCTACCCCTCCTGAATAATACTTGAAAACAATGCTTCATATACTTTATGATTGGTCTGAATATGAAGTTTGCTTCTGACTGTGTGAAATCTTCATTATCTGTACAAATGCTTTGCTATGTTAATTATATGCTAAATACAATTTCTCTCTAAATAGGGTTAAGATAAATAGGGGGAGATTGTTGGGGAAATGATTTCTCTTAACCCCTAGAAATGAGTTAAAGAAGAATTCTAAGAATGAAAAATAAGGCTAAGTAAATATGCGTCGAATAGTATTCGACGCAACGTCGAGATAAAGTCGACGTTTCTATCAGAATGAGTCGAAGTAGCTCCAAGCAGAAGTCGACGTATCCTATGTCGACGTAGCTCTGACTTCTAGTCGACGTATCTTGAGAAGTCGACGCACCCTAGTCGACGCACCTTCCTTATTCTCCTCTCGACATCCAGACAGGATGTATTCGACGCTTGCGTCGAATAGTAATCGACGCACGTCGATCTTGATGACAGAATTCAAAATCGCCAGATCTCTTTCCTTATCTTATAGATCTGATTTATATGGAATCAATTTATGTCTTATAGACGTTCTGAATCTTTCTTTTCCTCTATTAGATTCTTGGCTAAATTGATTAAATCCTTTATGGACATTATTTGAAATCAGATTGAATACTTTCCTTCTATGGATATAACTGTTATGTAAATTTCTCTTTCTTTCTAATACTCTGCCTGCTAATTGATTACTCTCCTATAGTGTGATTTTAATGAACAGAGTTATAAATAACCAAGGAGGTCGACAGAGAAAGGGGACTAGGTGATTCACCATTTTATATTTGAAAAAGAGGAAAAGCTCCCAAGTGATAAAGAGAGAATTGAGAAATAGCCCTGCAACAATATTCAAGCATTCTTCTTCTCCTGCTTCTGAAATCACTCTGCTGTAAATTCTGATAGCTCTCACATAAGAGGGAAAAGCTACAAATCTTCTTCTCTCTATAGAAGAAATATTTAATTCACTACTTCTTGTGCTTCCAATCTTCTTGCTAGGAAGAAGATTCATTCTTGTTTTAAATACTTCTTTTCCTTTTTCTTATTTTCATTCTCACATATTGTAAAAGAGTTTTTAGAATCACTCTTCAAAAAATTCAGTTATACTGTTTCTAAGAGTCTCCTTGTCAAAAGACTCAGTTGGTTCTAAGAGTCTCCTTATCAAAAGTCTCAGGGTGGTTCTAAGAGTCTCCTTATCAAAAGGCTTAGTGCAAGATAGTGAATTCCTACCAAGGGGGTAGAAGAGTGGACTACCCAAAGTTTGGGGAACCACTATATTTTCTTGTGTTGTGCTGTGATTTCTTTTCTTGCATTTACTTTCTTTATTTGTTTAATTCTTGTTGGTGTGTGTGTGGAAGCTCTAATCTGTGATCATACACATATATATATATATTTACTTTGCACAAAATATTTTAAATCTCTATTCACCCCCCCTCTAGAGAATTCTAGTGAGGTTAACTGTGCACTTTCAGGAGTCAACAGGCGAGAGAAGTAACAAGCAAGGCGAGTCAGAATCTCAAGGGTCGCTCGCAGGAAGGCAGGCGGGATGGGCACTCACCGACCGCTCGTGAGAAAGAGGATTCTTTCCAAGTTCCTACATCCAATGAAATTTGTTTTGCGTTCGACGAACTCAGCTCAGCGTTCGACGAAATTCGTTCAGCGTTCGACGAACTCAGCTCACCGTTCGACGAAATTCGTTCTGAGTTCGATGAATGACACCTTTTGAATCTGTCTCGGTTGGGCTGAGAGGGTCAGCCATCTCAGCGGTTGCTTCGGTCCCGTCTCGGTGGATCCGCTGGGACAAAGTTGTCTCAGCGGTTTTCCTCCATCTGCAGCTCAGCTCGGCGTTCGATGAAATTCGTTCTGCGTTCGACAAAGTTAATAGGCGAGGCACGTTTCAAATTGAGGAGCCAACAGGTGGAAGAGGTAACAAGGAAGGTGAGCCAGTCTCTGAAGGTCGCGCGCAGGAAGGCGGGCGACCCGGACACTCGCCGACTGCTCGCAAGAAGGCGGTTGAGCTAGGCACTCGCCGATCACTCGCAAGGAAGGCGGGCGAGCAAGACAATCGCCGATCACTCGCAAGGAAGGCGGGCGATCCAGATCCTCGCGGCCCTCTTATGGTGGTCTTCTAGGCAAGCCGGATTCTTTCCAAGATTCGGTGTTCAACGAACTCCAATCTGCGTTCGACGAAATCCGATCTGTGTTCGACGAACGCCAAGCTTCAGTTTGAGATCGACGAACTCAGCTCGGTGTTCGACAAAATTCGTTCTGCATTCGACGAACTCAGCTCAGCGTAATTCACGGTTCAGTTTGACGAAATTATTTCTCAGCTCGACGAGCTCAATCTTCCATCCAGTTCAGTAGACTCTCACAGGGCCGAGGGGAGCTTGCAGGAAGTGAAAGTGAGGTTAGATCTTAGATTTACTCTAGAGGGGGGGGGGGTGTGAATAGAGTATTAAAAAAGTTTTTCAGTTATTTTTATAGCGAAATTAAAATAGTGATATTTATATGTGTGCTGAGTGAGTTATAAAAACAAACACAAAGAGATCACACAGCACAACACAGAAAAATAAAAGCAAACACAAAAGACACAATGATCTATAGAAGTTCCCCAATAAACCTTGGTACATTTACTCTTCTACCACCCTTGGTAGGAATCCACTAGGTTTTTGATCAGTTGCCCTATCACCAATGGGGTTTTGATCAGGTGCCCAATACACCACTGAGCTTTTGATCAGGTGATCAAACCAAACTACAGGTTTTTGATCAGGTGCCCTGTCACCAATGGGTTAACTTTTGAAGGGAGTTAGAACCCTGTACAAGATGGGATAAAGAGGGTTGTGAGATTCTTCTCTGTCAACAATCTGAGAGAAGACTAGTGGATTGTGTTGATGTAAAGCTCCCCCTGTCTGATAGAAAATAGTTGACAGTTGAGGATGGAGCTTTATCTTGAATGTAGATCTTCCTTGATAGCTGATGAATCTGAGAGACAAAGGTTTCTCAGATTATTGTTGCTCTTGAAGATTTTGAACTTGCAGCAGAATACTGAGAGAATAATGTTGATGTTCTCAGAGATTGAGAGAGCTGCTGCTTGAGGATGAAGATCTGAAAACTTTTTGGCTTTCTGTATATTTCTTTTTCTTCTTCCTCTCGACTGTATTCTTCTTCTCTCTTTTTTGTCTTGCTATTGTAAAGCTGTAATAATGTGTATCTGTTTCTTCCTTCTTCTTTTTGAAAATATATCTCTGATTTAAATTTCAAGTCCTATGAATAAAGAATAGAATAATCAGGAGGATTATTTCTTAGAACTGCAAACAAATCTTTAATCCCTTTTCCTTTTCAATAAATGTATCCTTTTCCGATTAGCCAAACGGCTACTTTCTCGAAATAAGAGAATAATAAAGGAAATATAATATACTTGACTTATCTGATAAGAATAGACCCGTTGCTGATAGTCGATCTGAGTTCAGAGAATGAAATAAAAATGATCCTTCTGAAATACTGAACTGAAGAGAAATTTCGTCGATCTGAATAAATTCGCCGAACACAATCTGGAGTTCGTTGATCTCAAGCTGGAGGTCATCGAACTGAGAGATAAAATTTGATAAGTTAGCTGGAATATTGAATTCGTCGAGCTGAGAATGAATTTCGTCGATCTGAACATCTTGATACTTTTTCTTCGAACGCAGAGCTGAGTTCGTCGAACGCAGAATGAAGTTCGTCGAACGCAGAATGAAGTTCGTCGAACTGAAGAAATAAACTGCTGGACTGGCTGGAAAATTGAGTTCGTCGAGCTGGAGAGCAAGTTCGTCAAATGTAGAGAGGAGTTCGTCAAACGCAGAATAGAGTTCGTCGAACGCAGAACCTTGGCAAGTTCGTCGAACTGGAGCACGTCGTTCGTCGAACGCAGGATGGAGTTCATCGAACGCAGTATGGAGTTCGTCGAACGCAGAAACTGATTCTTTTCCTTAGTTCTATCAACCTAAAACCTTGACCCTTAGACTATACATTGGGGTCAACTTAGTCGTAGTCAACAGATAGTGATCCTAGCCCAAATCAGTAATTGGGTTGTTCCAACAATCTCCCCCTATTTGGGTTAGGACACTATTTGACAAAAATTGAATAATAAAATAAACAACAAAACAACAGAGCATATATATCTTTTGTCTTTCTCTGAAGGAGGCTTGAATGTGATTTGCCTTTTAAATTTTTGCGTTCTGAATTCTGACATTGTAGAGAACTGAAAGAAATCCTTGCATGCAGCTTTTGGCTTTGATTATCTGAACTGAATCTGTCATATTGAATCTGCTATATCAAAAATTATTTCTGAATCTGCATTTGCATCTGTCATATCTGAATCTTCAAACTGAAACTGCTGGAGCTTCTTCAAATAACTGAAACTTATCATAAAGGAGCTTCTTCATCAAGAACTGATTTTTGCTTCTTCATACAGCATCTCCCCTTGAAATTAGAGCATCTACATAAAACATCTTCCCCTATCAAAAAGGAAAGCATCTCCCCCTATCAAAAAGGAGCTTCTTCAAAACATCTCCCCCTACCTAGTTTTAGGAAGACCTGGAGCTAGGCCCCTAATAGAAGGGACAATTGTATAGGAGGTAGGGAAGGATGCAATTTTTTGAAGAAATATTGCCATTGTTCCTGCAAAAGAAAAAGAAAGATCAAGTGCAAAGGAACTGGAAAGAGAAGCAATTTCTGTAGGCATACAGTTAAAATGAAATAAAAGATTTGATTAAAATGAAAGATCAGAAGTCGAAAAGACTTAGCTTTCGTCAGACTGGGTTCGGCGAAAATTTAATTTTCATCGATCTCAGTTTGACGAACAAGCTTGTCTTCGTCGATCCCTGGATCAAATTAGATACTATCACAGCGGTTTGGTCTCAGCGGATCGGATCCAGACAGCTTCTCAGCGGTTCAGCTGAGATTAATAGCTTGTCTCAGCTGTTTTGTTGAGAATGAGAGCTTGTCTCAGCTACTTAGACAACAAACCAACTGAACTTAATTCACACAGAGAGGGATAAATAAAAGATATTTTTTTAATTAATTGAATCTCCATCTATCATTCCTAGCTAATTTATAAAGAAAATATGTTTCTTTTCATCCAATGGTTTGGTGAAAATATCAGCCCTTTTATCCACATTATCTCTGATAAAGTGGTGCCTAATTTCTATGTGTTTAGTCCTACTATGGAGTACTAGATTTTGTGCTATAGATATTGCACTAGTATTGTCATAAAATATAATTGAATTATTTAAGTTGATACCATAATCTAGAAGTTGATTTTGTATCCACAGTATCTGTGAGAAGCAATTGCCTGCAACAATATAGTCTGCTTCAGCTGTTGATGTAGACACAGATATCTGTTTCTTACAAAACCAAGACACTAGCCTATCACTAAGAAACTGGCAAGTTCCTGATGTGCTTTTCCTGTCTACTCTGCATCCAGCATAATCAGAATCTGAGAATCCAGTTAATTGAAATTCTGATGTAGTTGGATACTAGAGTCCTAGATTTGGACAACCCTTTATATATCTCAAAATTCTTTTTAGTAAAATTAGGTGAGATTCTTTGAGGTTAACTTGGAACCTAGCACAAATGTACATGTAGCAAACATTATGTCAGACCAACTAGATGTTAAGTAAAGTTAAGAGCCAACAATTGCTCTATATACTTTCTGATCAACAGGTTTCCCTGATTCATCAGTGTCAACAACAACATTGAAGGGCATGGTTGTTTTCATGGTGGAAGCATCAGACATACCAAATCCTTTCACTAATTCCTTAGCATACTTGGATTGTGATATGAATATGTCATTTGGAGTTTGCTTCACTTGAAGACCAAGGAAGTAAGATAACTCACCCATACTACTCATTTCAAATTTAGATTGCATTAGGTCAGAAAACCTTTTGCATAGATTTGAATCAGTAGAGCCAAAAATTATGTCATCTACATAGATTTGAACTAGTAATGTTTGATTTTTATGTATCCTGAAAAATAAGGTTTTATCAACAATGCCTCTACATAAATTGTTCTCCAAAAGAAAATTAGCTAAGGTCTCATACCATGCTTTGGGAGCTTGATTGAGACCATAGAGAGATTTATTAAGCTTAAATACATAAGAAGAGTGAGTTGGAGAGATAAAACCTGGTGGTTGTTCTACATAGACTTCTTCTTTGATGTCTCCATTCAAGAATGCACTCTTCACATCCATCTGATAAACTTTGAACTTCTTGAATGCAGCAAAAGCAAGGAATATCCTTATAGCTTCAAGTCTAGCAAAAGGAGCAAAGGTTTGATCAAAATCAATTCCTTCTTCCTGAGAATATCCTTGGGCTACCAATCTTGCTTTATTTCTGACTATGATGCCTTGATCATCTAGCTTGTTCCTGAAGACCCACTTGGTGCCAATGACTGGATGGCCCTTTGGTCTTAGAACCAAATCCCAAACCTTGTTCCTTTCAAATTGGTTGAGTTCCTCTTGCATTGTAAGAATCCAGTTTGGATCTTGTTCTGCATCTTTTATGGATTGAGGTTCAACTTGTGATAAGAAACAAGTATGCATCTGATTTTGGTGTAGTTGATGCCTTGTTTGAACACCTGCTGAAATATATCCAATAATTTGGGATATTGGATGATCTTTAACTGTGATGTGATCAACAGTTGGAGTTGGTTCAATAATAATTTCTTCTTGAGGGACTTGTTCAGTTGTCATTTGATTTGAATTGTCAGCAAGATCTGGATTATCCTCTTCTTCACTGTCTTCAATTATTTCATTTGATGGAAGTAGAGAATCTTCATTCTGTAGATTTAGTCCATTTAGTTCTTCACATAGAACTGGTACCTGCAAAGTATCTTTGGTAGAGGTGGTGTTCCTCTCCTCATTTAACATATTAGATTCATCAAAAGATACATGCATGGACTCTTCTATCTTAAGAGTAGATTTGTTGTAAACTCTATATGCTTTACTAGAAAGAGAATATCCAAGGAATATACCTTCAGCAGATTTTGCTTCAAATTTCCTGAGATACTTCTTATCATTGTTATGCACATAACATTTAAATCCAAATATCTTAAAATAGTTAACCTTAGGCTTTTTATTCTTGAGTAATTCATAAGGAGTTTTACCCTTAAGCTTATGTATCAGGCTTCTGTTCAACACATAATTAGTTGTGTTCACTGCCTCTTCCCAAAAAGAGAGTGGCAAGTGAGCATCATCAAGCAATGTAGTTGCTGATTCAATAAGTGTTCTATTTTTCCTTTCAACTACCCCATTTTGTTGAGGAGTTCTAGGAGCAGAGAAATACTACCTGATCCCTTCTTTTCCACAGAATTCTCTCATCAGAAGAGATTCGAACTCAGTGCCATGATCACTTCTGATCAATGCAACTAGAGTAGAGTACTCAATCTTGATGGACCTGAGAAAGTCTGTCAGAACACTGAAGGTGTCAGACTTGTTCCTAAGAAAGAACACCCAAGTGAATCTTGAGAAGTCATCTACAATAACTAGAGAGTAATGCTTCCCTCCTAGACTTTGTATTGCAGTGGGTCCAAAAAGATCCAAATGCAGTAAGTACAAAATCCTAGGTGAATCACTCTTGGATAAAGATTTAAAACTACTCTTAGTCTGCTTACCTAATTGACAAGCCCTGCAGAGTCCTTCCTTCTTGTATGAACCAGAAGGCAGTCCTCTAACAAGATTGTCCTTAGATAGCTTAAATATAGTTCTAAGGTTAAAATGTCTAAGCCTTTTATGCCATAATTTATTTGTCTTACTTATAGAATTAAATAAGCAAATATCTGAATTGGCAGAGTCAAAATTGACTAAATAAATGTTTCCATGTCTAATACCAGATAATACATTTATGTTTTAATTATTGGTAATAAGACATAAGGAGTGGTTAAAAGTTACCTGATAACCTTCATCACATAACTGGCTTATGCTGATGAGGTTGTGCTTTAGACCCTTGACATAAGCTACCACTTTGAAGGTGACTGCTCCAACTTTGATTCGTCCATAACCTTTGGTTTGTCCACAGTTGGAGTCTCCAAAGATCACTTTGGGTCCAAGCCTTGCCTTGTAGTTGCTTAGGTTGGCCTTGTTTCCCGTCATATGCTTTGAGCACCCACTATCCAAGTACCATTGCTCTTTTATTTTTGGATAGCCCTGTACCTGCAAAACAGAAAACATTCTAGTTGTTCTTGACCCAGACTACCTTGGGTCCTTTTGTTTTTCCACAAAATTCTGAAAAGAAAGACATCTCAGGCTGATCCTTATAACCTTGTGGATGATATCTTCTTGGAGGAATTATCCACTCAGTGAAAGGATTCTTAGTATGTGAAGAATAAAAATTCTATAGATTTTCAGTATATTTTCCGTTCGACGAATTCTGGTGAGTTCTTCGATCGCCGTTCGACGAAGTGAAGTGCTTTCGTCGAGCGCCGTTCGAATAATAACTATACTGAAGGTCTGTCTTCAGCGTTTGTCGATCTCCTTTCGACGAAATGAATTGATTTCGTCGAGCTTCGTTCGACAAATTCTGTTGAATTCTTTTATTCTGAACATCCTTGCTTGAAATATTTTTTATCTATTTCTACTGCCTCTTTGCCCTTGGCAGAAATGAATTTTACTAGTGTAGAAAGAATGTTTTTCTTAATCAGATGCGACTCACTTGATGATGCACCCAAGCCCAGTTTGCCACTAAGTCTGGCATTCACTGTGCTTGTGATGTCCATCAGTTTGATACGTCTCCCCTTTAGGGATTCTTCAAATTTCTTCGCTTCAGACAACTTGTTCTCAATGAGAACAATGTGTTTTCTAGAGGCAGCCAAATCTTTCTTAAGATTGACAGTTTCTTCACTTAGTTGGTTCATTTCAGCCAACTTGCCTCTGAGAGAGATTATCTCTTTCTCAGATTTAATTAAATCTAAACAAAGAGCTTTGAATTCATCTTTGAATTCATTTGAATTAAAATCAAAGTTAGATATTACCTGATCACTGTCATTGTCTGATTCTGATTCTTCCGAATTACTTCCTGAGGCATTGATAGCCATCATACATAAGTTTCTTTCTTCTTCATCATCACTAGAGCTAGATGATGATGCATATTCTGACTTACTGCTTGAGTCATATATAGCCATCAAGCATTGGTCCTCTCATTTGCATTTTCTTCATCTTCAGAAGAGCTAGATGAAGATTTTGATTCTGTTTCACTCCATGATTCAGCTACAAAGCCTCTTCCCTTATGTTTGTGTTTGTGGGAGGAAGGCTTGCTGGAGTGCCTTTTCTCTTCTTTATCTTTTCTCTTTTCCTTCTTTTGATTCTCTGGACACTCAGGTAGAATGTGTCCAGGTTTCCTGCAACCAAAACAGATAATTTCTTTAGAATTTGATTTGTCATACCTTGGTTTTTCTCTTGATCTGGAATCCTTCTTTCTGAAGTATTTTCTAGCCATCTTGTAGAATCTCATGGCTAGAAGACTCATGAACTCCACTTCTCCTGGAGCTTTATCTTCCTCTTTAGTTTCTTGGAAAGCAATGCTCTTTTCCTTCTTGGATGCTCGTGAGGAAGTAGATTGTTCAGCTTCTCTGGACTTCATAAGCTGCTCATAGGATTTAAGCTTGCCTAATAAGGTCTTAGTGGAGATCTCATTAAGGCTTCTGGCTTCCTTGATTGGCCAGATCCTAGAGTCCCATGTGCTGGGGAAGCACATTAATATCTTATCATTGACTTCAGTGATGGTGATCACTTTTTCTAGAGATTTCAGCTCTTTGATTATGAGACTGAGTCTATTGTACATATCTGCAACTGTTTCATTTTCTCCCCTCTTGAAATTCTTATACCGGGAGATTAGATGAGATCTTCTAACTTTTCTTTCATCTGTAGATCCTTCAACCTTATTGTTGAGGGAGGTCCAGATTTCCTTTGCTGAGGTGCATTCCACAACCTTTTGAAAGATGTCATCAGATATTGTCTGTGCCAATATATTCATTACTTTGGCATCAACACTTCTCTGCTTCTTTTGAGCTTCTGTCCACTCAGGAGGTGGAACAACATTATTTGTTGTTGTTTCAGCACTTGTTGTTGCTGTAGGAGTAGGAGGTCCTGTCAAAATTACATTAAAAATATCTTCGTCAATAGAATTCATATATAACCTCATCCTTGCCTTCCATAGTGCAAACTTATTTAGATTGCACATAGGAGGTCTTGTGCTTGAGTATTCTTTGTTCTGTGCCATGGATTTTTTTTAGAAAAATAAACTCTAGAAGAAAATTAAGATCTAATTGATCTTTTGATTCAGGTGTTAGCCTGTAAAGAATCAACCTACCTCTGATACCAATTGAAAGTGAGGTTAGATCTTAGATTTAATCAAGAGGGGGGGGGGGGGGGTGAATAGAGTATTAAAAATGTTTTTTCACTTATTTTTATAGCGGAATTAAAATAGTGATATTTATATGTGTACTGAGTGAGTTATAAAAACAAACACAAAGAGATCACACAGCACAGCACAAAAAAATAAAAGCAAACACAGAAAACACAAGGATCTATAGTAGTTCCCCAATAAACCTGGGTACATCTACTCTTCTACCACCCTTGGTAGGAATCCACTAGGTTTTTAATCAGGTGCCCTATCACCAATGGGGTTTTGATCAGTGCCCAATACACCACTGAGCTTTTGATCAGGTGCTCAAACCAAACTACAGGTTTTTGATCAGGTGCCCTGCCACCAATGGGTTAATTTTTGAAGGGAGTTAGAACCCTATACAAGATGGGATAAAGAGGGTTTTGAGATTCTTCTCTGTCAACAATCTGAGAGAAGACTAGTGGATTGTGTTGATGTAAAGCTCCCCCTGTCTGATAGAAAATAGTTGACAATTGAGGATGGAGCTTTCTCTTGAATGTAGATCTTCCTTGATAGCTGATGAATCTGAGGGACAAAGGCTTCTCAGATTATTGTTGCTCTTGAAGATTTTGAACTTGCAGCAGATACTGAGAGAATAATGTTGATGTTCTTAGAGATTGAGAGATTTGCTGCTTGAGGATGAAGATCTAAAAACTTTTTGTCTTTCTGTATATTTCTTTTTCTTCTTCCTCTCGACTGTATTCTTCTTCTCTTTTTTTTGTCTTGATATTGTAAAGCTGTAATAATGTGTATCTGTTTCTTCCTACTTCTTTTTGACAATATACCTCGAATTTTAATTTCAAATCCTATGAATAAGGAATAGAATAATCAGGAGGATTATTTCTTGGAACTGCAAACAAATCTTTAATCACTTTTCCTTTTCAATAAATATATCCTTTTCCTATTAGCCAAATGGCTACTTTCTCAAAATAAGAGAATAATAAAAGGAAATATAATATCCTTGACTTATCTAATAGGAATAGATCCGTTGCTGATAGTCGATCTGAGTTCAGAGAATGAAATAAAAATGATCCTTCTGAAATATTGAACTGAATAGAAATTTCGTCGATCTGAATAAATTCGCCGAACACAATCTGGATTTCATTGATCTCAAGCTGGAGGTCATCAAACTGAGAGATAAAATTTGATAAGCTAGCTGGAATATTGAATTCGTCGAGCTGAGAATGAATTTCGTCGATCTGAACATCTTGATACTTATTCTTCGAACGCAGAGCTGAGTTCGTCGAACGCAGAATGAAGTTCGTCGAACTGAAGAAATAAACTGCTGGACTGGCAGGAAAACTGAGTGTTCGAGCTAGAGAGCAAGTTCGTCGAACGCAGAGAGGAGTTCGTCGAACGCAGAATAGAGTTCGTCGAACGCAGAACCTTGGCAAGTTCGTCGAACTAGAGTACGCCGTTCGTCAAACGCAAGATGGAGTTCGTCGAACGCAGTATGGAGTTCGTCGAACGCAGAAACTGATTCTTTTCCTTAGTTTTATCTGCCTAAAACCTTGACCCTTAGACTATACATTGGGGTCAACTTAGTCCTAGTCAACAGATAGTGATCCTAGCCTAAATCAGTAATAGGGTTGTTCCAAGAGGAAGGCACGCGAGACCCGGCCTCAGTGGATGTCTCCAAGAGGGATGCGAGTGGAGCCTTCGCAGGGCGTTCGCCTAAGGGGGGTTTCGCGAGCCATACTCGCGAGGAGACTCGCAGGAGTTCTCGCGAGTAGCCTTCACACAGGCCACTTGCCCATAGGCTAAGGAGGCAAAATTACCCCTCTGCCCCCAGTGGTCTACCGTTAGCCCCTCCAAATAATGGAGTTTGGCTGTTAGCATGCCAAATTGGGGTGCGTTTAGTAAGACCAAAAGGCGGGATTCCGCTATTAACAGACCACGAACAAAAAACTATAAATAGACCTTCAAGGGCACCTTGGGAGAGGATTCCAATCTCAGTTTCTGAGCTTCTTCCTTCCTAGGTTATCTTGGTTTAGCTCTCTAGCTCTCCAAGGTGCCAAGTCTCAGCTTTGGTTTGGGAGGGGAAGCACTCAACGATCTTCCGGGTTTGTGGTGGGACCTCCTTGCTGTGACTACTAGTTATGAGTCTCCAGTCTGCTCCTTCTAAGGGATCAGTAAGGGCTAGTTGCCCCTCAACTTGTTGAGTGCCCGAGCTTCACAAGAGACCGAGAAATCGGTTTCAACAAGTATGTTACCTCATGTCATACCTTACTATACTTGTTGAGGTTAACCTAAACCTGTGTATGACATTTTAATAAACTGTTTGACCATACTTGCCTTGTGCCCTAAGGAGAACCGAGGGCTGGGAGGATGTTACTTAGTTATCGAGAACTAATATTTTAATACTAAACACAACAGGAGTAGGGATTAGCAAGCTCGCAACGGGTGTCTCCTCTGAGGTTCAACCCATACCGCGGTAGACAAAGAGCTTTTAGGACGATGCCCGCTCCACCTCCGTTACAAGACTCTTCCACGGATTTGTCTAATAATCTAGTGACTGTGAGTGTCGTAGAGATTATCTTTCTGGACTAATTTTCCTTATGTTGTTATTTGGGCATCTCATACATAGAATCCAAGCAGGTTGGTTGATGTGGAGAGGCGCATCTAGGATCTCATGTGATTGTGAAGTACCATTAAAACCTAAAGGCAAGTTTTACCGTACTACAATTAGGCCAGCAATGCTCCACAGTTCTGAGTGTTGGGCAGTGAATTGCGTATATGAGGGAAAAATGGGAGTTGCGGAGATGAGAATGCTTAGGTGGATGTTTGGTCACACGAGACTAGATAAAATTAGGAATGAATGTATCAGGCATAAGACAAGAGTGGCGCCAATTGTAGAGAAGATGTGAGAAGCTTATTTAAGATGGTTCAGACATGTACATATGAGACCATTAGGGGAACCTATTAGGCGTTGTGAGAGTTTAGACACTAGACATGTTAAACGGGGGAGGGGTAGACCAAAAAAGACTTGGAATGAAACTATAAGGAAATATATGATGTACATAACATTAGTGGGTCTATGATTAAAGATAGGGCGCAATGGAGACAAAGGATCCATATAGCCGACCCCACTATGGTGGGATAAAGGCTTGAGTGTTGTTGTTGTTATTTGGGCATTTGTTTGTGTAGCCCTTATGTTTGGACTTGCCTACTTTCTATTTGAGACTTAGTGTGTATGTATCTGTGATGACTTGAGCTGATTATACTGGTATTACTTCCTGTTTATACTTCATCTATACATTTGTACTATTACTTATACTCTGATGTGGTTTGTGAGATATGGCCGGCAGGGTAAGCGTCGCGTGGTGGTGTGTAGCCATGTTGTATGGATTCACCACGAGACGGTTACATTGGGCATAAAATCAGCTCTCCGTGTTTTGGGAGAGGGATTTTACATTTCTCCCCTACCGATTGTTGCCTCCCCTGACGAATCTTGCCGTCCGCTGAATCTTGCTGCCCCTGCCGAATGTTGCCGCCCCCGCCGAATGTTGCTGCCCCCGCCAAATATTGTCGCCCGCTAAATGTTGTCGTTTGTCAAATGTTGCTTCCTGCACGGGTTCCCCCCAGTGCATTAATTAATTGATAGAGGCAGATCCACATGCCTGTCGCGGTCAGGGTACTATTGTGGTAGGCCGTATGGGCGGAGCCCCATATCTGTCACTCGTGTGTGTGTGTGTGTATTTGTGGTGGAGCAATCTCTTGTGTATGCATATGAGACTTACATTTCAACCTACGACATATGTGCAACTCCTCATGTCCATTCGCCGTTTAGTAAGGGGATATTGTAATGTCATATATATTTATGGTAATTTGGTCTTGATCATACTAATTTCTCATTAGTTGCTTGCGTACTTTCTTGTTTTATGCTTAATGACTAAAAATATTTAATCTACATGTTTTTTCCAGTTTTTCTTGCTTTAATTAGCTGCTTCATAGTGCATATATAGAAAATACATATATATATATTTTCTTCTTCTAAAAACATGCTATTTCAACATTTTTTCGAGTCTTTATTTGATACCGCTGTGGTAGCGACTAAATATGCTTTTTTCTAATTTTTCTCCTAGATTTGTGCTATCACATTTTCTTCTTCTCATGTACTAAATCAAGAGAAATGTGGTCTATTATATGAATGTTTGCTTACAAGTAAATTCAGAGGTTTTGTTCATCTTAAATAAAAAAACAATAATGGAAAGGAAAACTCCATAAGTAATGTTTTGTATCCATGATAAGTCTCAATGAACATTGTGTGAACGAGGTACCTTAGGTTGAATTATAAATTATTTTGAGCAAACTAACTTTAAAACACCACATTCTTACTTCTCTTTGGTACACTGAATCACCAAAATTAAAGTTTTAATTTATGTGATCCACCAATCAATACTTCTTCTCCCTGATAAATCTTAATAAGCATTGTATGAGTGAAGTAACTTACAAGCAGGCAAATAAAAATAGTCCCAGCCATCCGTTCAATCATCTCCTCATCTCTTTATTTTTTATATTACATAAAAATCTCTCAATCCTCATGATGGCCTTGGGACTGTAGTCATGCGCTCGAGGGACTACAAGCTAGTGACGGGATTGTCATCATGCCAGGGCACTATGGAGGTAGGGGTACTTGTTGGGTTTTCTCTAAACAACACATAAAATGCGCGCAGCGGAATATACAAACAAGAACAACCCAAAAGAGTTAAAGGACCTTGCGATTTCATGAATCTAGAAATAGGAGAAGCAACGCATTGCGATATACATGAAAAGGGATTGTGTCAATACTCAACCAAGATGCTCTAAGATCTGATCCTGAAGACAAACTTTGAGTTCCAAGCACATAAATCGATCAGCGCCTCTATGAAAGTCCACACGAGTGAAGAAGAACCCTAGCTTCTTGTCGCACAATAACTAGGTCGGAGAAAAAGAGCCCTCTACGTTTCCCACGGGCTGCTAGGTCCGTCAAGGGGAAAGGCGGCGGCGGGGATGACGAGATGCAGAATCGAGGCCGATCGGAACACTTCCGTCGGTTCTTCGGAACACTTCCGCCGCTCTTCTAAAAATCGCAAAAGAGATCGATGACGTAGGGCATAAATCGTATCCTATTTATACCCCAGGCATAAAAGAAGATGTCTGCAGACCCGAGACTAGTATTGGAGTAAACACAAAATTCATCAAGTATACCTGATTCGTCGAGACCATTCGACGAATTCGTCGAGATAATTCAGTGAAGAGATTCATCGAGAAGATCTGATTCGTCGAGACCATTCGACGAGTTGATTCGACGAAGATATCCAATTCGTCGAGACATTTCGACGAATTGATATATTTCGTCGAGACCATGCGAAGAATTGTTTCGTCAAGTAGATCTAATTTGTCGAGACCATTCGATGAATTGATTCGAAAAAGATATCCAATTTGTCGAGACAATTCAATGAATCCATTCGACGACCCGAGGTATGTTTCATCGAGACATTCTCGACGACTCATCTCGAAAACTTGTCAATGTTCTCCATACAATATTCACAATACCCGTGGAGCATTCAGTCCACTCAACCCAACTCCAATAAGTCGTAGGATTGGTCCTTCACTCATATCCAATATGAGTAAGGCCACACAATCTCCAAACACTCTTGTGTATGACCCCATAGACTCATATCACGTTGGCAGTGAGACTAAATGCTTGACCACTTCCAGATCACCTTGGAAACACCAACAGTACTGTCGTTGTCCATATGGGTGGGGGTGGGGTGGGGGGGGGGGGGGGGGGGCGTGCACTGTCACTCGTGTATATATATATATATTCATACAAATAAAAATGTAGATTTTCTAAAACACTTACATGCAGTCAAATAAAAACCTAATACATTCATTTCCTCCCCCTCCCCGCACACACTCGTGTGTCTGTGACCTAATCGTTTAACTTCTAGTAATAGTGAAGCACTTTTCTGGCCAGATTTGCAGCGTGGTACAACAATTCTTCCATGGAGCCACCATAAAATCCCTCCAGTCTGCTTAGTAATGAATGCAGTAATAATCATTTAAACAACACATGAATCATTGTGTATAACTCCTATTTAGCGAGCAGGGGAAAGATGATATTTGGCAGACCCAAATGAGCGGGTTCAACCCATAATGCAGTGGGTGAGTTCAGAGGATGAATCTGGCTCGTGACAAATCAGAAGCGGGTTCAACCCACGGGATAAAGGGCGAGGCCGGGCAGTAGGGCGTACTCACCAGTGAGTAGGCGAGGCGAGCCCAGGGTGATCGACCTTCAAGAACTGTGGTGCTTGTCATCAGAAAGGCGAGATGAGTACAAACCTTTTTAGCTCTTGTACTCGTCTGGTCAATGGGTAACAACCTTTTGGTATTTTGGTTATCCGCAGACCGCTAGGGTCTGGTAATAGTATTCTCAAAAAGGCGGTGGCCATTGTCCCCAGACCACCTGGATCTGCAAATAGTACTTTTTTAAAGGTAGAGGAAGCTACCCGTAGGCCTTTTAAGACCTTTTTACCGTTGAGATGTTTTGAATATAAATACGTCCCAAAGCACCTTAGAGAAGGAAGACCTAGACTCCTAGAGCTCGCCACTTTTGAGCTTCTTCTCTGAGTCATCCGAGGTGCCGAGCTCAGTTTTGGGTTTGGGAGGGGAAGAAAAGAACTTTTGGGTGTGTGGGGGACCTCCTCGCTGCAACTTACGAGTCTGTGTGTAGGCAATCCACTTTCCACTGGTGAGGGTCATCTCTAGGCTCAGAATATCTAAGTCAAAATTGTTCGACGACGTCAAGTATGTTGGATCAGTATGCGCCCTTAGAGGGGGGGGGGGTGAATAAGGGTTTAAAAAAATTATAATTTATTTTTAATAACTTTAAAAAAGCTTTGATTATTAAACTAGAGAAGATCAAGACAAATCAAGTGAAGTAAAAGTAAAGACATGATTTTATTAACTTGAGAAGCATGATTACAAAACTTGATCTCTTATTGAAGCTAGAAATCAAAGCTAATAGAAAGACTCTTTTTGTTTTCTATACCGACTCGTATCCCCACGAACCGGTTGGCTTTAGCCGATCCTTCCCCGGATACGGCCTCAAGCCGCTCTAGCCAACCCTTCCCCGTATATGGCCTCGAGCACCCCCTAGACCTACACCCGAGACCTAGTCGCCAATACGAGGCAAATTTCTGCCTTAAGTCCTACCCAGACCTAGTCGCCAACACGAGGCGAGTTTACTTAAACGATTACAAGAAAGGATGTGAAATGAAAAGACAATAATATAAAACTCCCTCAATGTGGATCTCTTGGAGAAGTAGACGAAGACGCAGAGTATGATCGTAGTTGATGCGGTCTTTCGTCACGATGATGATGCGTGTTGAAATCTTCTCCACGAATCTCCTTAAGCCTATATGGATTTGTGGGAGTATCTCTCTGAACCTTCCTCTCTATGCTGTGGCACGAAGCTCTGGAATTTCGGATCTCAAGAGGATTAGGAAGACGGAGCCAAGGGGGCCTCGAGCACCCCCTAGACCTACTCCCGATACCTAGTCGCCAACACGAGGCGAATTTCAGCCCTAAGTCCTACCCAGACCTAGTCGCCAACACGAGGCAAATTCACTAACCGTTTACAAGAAGAATATGAAATGAAAATACAATAATATAAAAACTCCCTCTATGTGGATCTCTTGGAGAAGTAGACGAAGACGCAGAGTATGATCGTAGTCGATGCAATCTTTCGTCACGATGATGACGCGTGTTGAAATCTTCTCCACGGATCTCCTTTAGTCTTTAGGGATTTGGGGGAGTATCTCTCTGAACCTTCCTCTCTATGCTGTGGCACGAAGCTCTGGAATTCTGTATCTCTAGAGGCTTAGGAAGTCGGAGCCAAGATGTCCTTTTTTTAGACTTAGCGCTAGCGCCTGCGCTAGTGCTACCGCCGGTGCTATCCCATATTAAGTAATATTTTGCGCACGAGAATCTTTAATCTGAGGAAACAATTCCCCCTTGCCAACTGTGTTCCTCGCTATCGCCTGCGCTATCAGATATCGCTTGGCGCTATCTCCTTCTATAAGTTCTCCCGGCAATTTCGCTTCGAGCTAATATTTCGTCGAACATGAATTCGTCGACCGTTGCTAAGAGTTCGTCGAACGACAGCTAGTGCCTGCGCTAGTACTACCGCCAGCGCTAGTAGATGTATTGGATTTGTTGGCTCAACTTTGGGGGCAACCTTCTTATGTAATCCTTAGGTCATGTGGACTTTGTTATCCTGCACACTTAAACACACAAGATCAAATACACATAGGATTTGTTATTATCAAACCTAGGAGATGCGGAAGACCATGTTCCAACAAACTCTCCCTTTTGATAATAACAAATCCATTAATGATAAATCAGAGCATTAATATATAAGCATGAAGAAACATACTTGTGTGTGTGTGTGAGTGATGACTTAGGATAATTTACGATTTTAGCATTTAGAATTGCTCCACCTAAATACATGCTCCCCCTAAGTGAATGCTCCCCTAATATGTAAGTTATCATCTTAATTAAGCATTATATTTTGATAGTAGATTATATTTATCATGTTAGTTCTCCCCCTTTTGTTATTAGCAAAAGCGGGTAAGGAGACACAGCTTAAAGATTGATAATAAGGTAAAAAGCATGATCGAGCTTGTAGAGAAGGAAATGAAAGGATAAGGCATGATCGAGCTTTTTAGAGTAAATGAAATGATTAGGAGTTATAAGCATACTAAAGTAATGATTTCCAAGTAACCAATCTACCCAAGTTAATATGTCTACACCCTAGCCCCGTACTAAGTGACGGATGGGCATGAGGAGCTGCAAACATGCCGTAGGTTGGGGTGTTAGTCCCATATGCAAACACTAGACACAACTCAACCTAGCACTCTTTCCCCACAGTGCCTCGCAAGGCCCCACTGGAACCCTCCCCGGTTAAGGACAAGACATGACTAGAGATAAAGGTTATGTAATGTCTACAACCCTACGCCCCCGCTATGGTGATAAATGAAGTCATGGATAATAATTATTGGAAACATTTAAGCTTTTTAAATCTAATGACATAGCCTATGTATTTATATTTTTATTTGAATTTATGAAAACACTCACATAGCTATTTTGAAATCCATTCATAAATCAGAATTTTAGCATTACAATATTTTCATAGAAATAAATCAGAGTTCTTAGCAAAAAAGAAAATATTCATGTTTAAAGTAACCAATATAAAATCAACCAAGCAAGTCTACCATTTGTTGAAAGAAAGGAATTTTGGTATTTAAGACTTTGATATAAGCATGAGAGCGCAAGGTAGAAATATATGGTGATGATGCGGAAGACTTATAGAAATACAAGAAACATCTTATTGTAATCAATGATTATCCATAAAAAGATATATGAGTTAAATTTCATAAAGAAGATGTTTTTGTAAATCATTGTTCAATTAAAATCTTTAAGTTTAACAATAATGTAACCAAGCATGAAATAGTGTTATCAAAAGGATTGCTACAATGTTATTTTAATTTACAAATTCAAAAATACCAAACATTGTAGAAAGCATGCTAGGTTATCTAGTGCATTTCATAAATAAAGAGTAGTATAGAATTTGCAATAGGATCCAATACTCATGAGAAGAAGTGTTATGGTAGATAATGATGTGCACATAAGTGTATTTTGAATAGAGTAAACACAAATGTAGACAATGCCAAAATAAGTGAGTGAATAAAGATCATTATCAAACATAAAACATTTACTCATACTTAGAGGCATGCTAAGCTTAGTTCTACACCACTTTCAATATAATTGATGCACATATTAATAGATATATCAAAGCATGATGAAAGCAATGTTCAAAGTAGTTTGAAAAGATAAATTGCAACATTATAGAAGTTCTAAATAATAGATTAATTCATGCTTGATTTTCAATGAAGTCCATACAATATTTTTGATATTTTTGAAGAATAATTTTTATTTAACGTTTGAACTCATAAAATTGATCTTGGACTTCCCGAGGACTACCTTGTGAGAGGTTCGCCCAGTACTAGGTGATGTGATGGGATGATAGCCCAAATCACCCTTTCGCAAGATACAAGTAAAAGGTTAAGTTCAAAAATAACAATTTTTGATAATTTTTTTTATATTTTTGTATTTGATTTTTGCTTTTAGAAATAGAATTTAAACAAATGACAAAAAACACAAAGGCAAAACATATATATTTTTTGTAATTTGGCATTTGTATTTTTGTATTTGATTTTTCAAAATGTAATTAAAGCAAAAGTGCAGAAATGAATAGTACACATAGATTAATATATTTTTAGGGATTTTTCAAAATTTTAAAAATATAGAAAAACACATAGGTGCGCTAGCACCGGCGTTAGCGCTAGCACGGGAAACAGTACTCGATTTTTGATGATTTTGAAAATTTTAATTGTTGATCTTGATTAAGTGTCATAATAGTAGTTTCATGCTGAAATTTTAGTTTTTTAGGAAATGTCTAGATGGTGCAAATTTCATGAAACATTAGCAATTTTGTATATGACCTTACCACCTAAACTTTGCATGAGATGACATTAATGAACAAGTAAAATATGCATGATTTTAGTGATTAACCATAATATTTATGCACAAGAATACCATGGATGAGCCCTAGATGAGAATACCTAGCCTGTATGTCTTGATAAACATATAAAGCCTAACATAGACACAAATATTCTTTAGTCGACAATGTTAGTATGATAAGTTTGAGATTAATGTTATACCAAGGTTTGTTGATACAATGTTGCATGTATGTAACAATAGAGATTCAAGTTTTAGACATAGAATAACGCGATGATTCTAATTTATTTATTCATATGGATATAGAGTTGATTCTATGGTCTATGCAAAACATAATAGATTCATATAGTAATCATGATCACAGACTATATGTTTCAAAGGAATAAAATCTTTTGTAGTTATATTTGATGTTTGACTTAGAAGATCATATGATTTTGCATGACTATTATGTATAATCATTAATATTAATTCATAGTGATTAAGAACTCGTAATTAATTATTCATGATAATGTACATGAGGAATTTTTAAAGAAAATTCATATTCAACCTTTTCAAATTATTAGATAGAAACGTTGTAAGGTGAATAGTGAATATGAGAAAATATGTTTATTTTGAAGAGTTTTGTAAATTTTCTCTTTGGTTTTTGAATATTAAGAAAATACATATATTTTTGTTGATTTTTCAGAATTTTAAAATTTCAGAAAATCGGACACTTGAGCTAGCGCCGGCGTTAGGTCTTAGCGCCTGCGTTAGCTCACAGAGAGTGCTTATTTTGATCATATAGCCTAGATTTTCTTCGATTTTGCATCCACTTTTTCTTAATTATGTTTGTGCAATGTAAGCCTGTCTAATGAAGTGATGAGACAAGAAGAAATCGCAAAAAGTTGCGGAAGTTAAAATTAGTACATGAGTTTCATCTTCATTAGAGTTTCATATTTATTAAACCTTAATTATTGAGTTTTGCACATCATATGCATGAGTGAAATAAGTGAAATAATATTCATGCAATTTTTCAATTCCGATTTAAACATGATTATGATTAAACATACATGGGGTAATTGAAAATGATGCAAATATATTAACTGCCTAAGCAAAACTTGTGCATTTTATAAATTTAGCCTAATACCCCTAAGATACACCTTTAAAATCCATTTTGACACTTATTTCATTTAGTCTTAATAATATCATATAACAAATTTAGTTTTTCAAATTTTATAAGACTTTTAGGAAATGGATTTAGAAGAAAAGGATAAGTAGATCACTTGAGAGAAGATATGACTTTTTTATTCAACTTTATTCAATTTGATTTGTTTATGAATTTTGGTTTAATATGAGAAAGTCATATCACAAGTTATATAAAGTGATCATATCATGATGGTTCAAAAAATAAAAAGCAAAAACAAAAAGGAAATTAAGCATATCATGAAGTAGAGAATTGATATTTTATTTTGAGTTGATTTCTACTTCATGCAAATGATTGGATACTAATGAATATGAGATTTAGGTATCCAAAGAGGACCGGGTGTGATGGTTCCTTTGGGTACCCAAATACATCGTGTTTGCTTCTGGGGAGATGGAAGTGAATGAGCCCTTTTGAGTGGAGTTTGTGTTTCATCTTTAACTTTGGGTCTCCATTCAAATCTTGGTTTAACATTATTTGTAGTTTTCAAATTTCCATAATCATTTACTTGATCATTTGGATCAAAAAGGTTTTTGAATTTATAACTTGAAGGAAATTTGTTTCCATTTAATTTTAGGTTGGGAGAAACATGATTTTGTAAATTATTGTGATTTTGATTTACAAATCCCTTATGTTCATTACTCCTATTTTTAAACTTTGGTAAGATGTTCATATTCATATTCAACTTGTTTTTAGATATAGTTTGATATTGTGAATTTGTATTTACAATTTTCATAAGCAAGTTGATTTTTGATTTTAATTCATCATTTTTATCTTTAAATTATGTCTAGCTTTATTATAAGCGATTGTGCTATTTTTAAGAGTGGAAACAATTGAATCAATATGATCTTAATAGTTGTTTCTATATTCATCAAATGTTTCATCCATCTCTTTAATTTCAATTTTATATTCTTTACACTTAGCACAATCATTTATCAAAGATGAATTTTCTAAATATAATTTTTCATTTTGTTCTTTTATAAAAATAATTTCTTTTTCAAGTTCCTTAAATTTTTCTTTAATATTATTGCAATCAAGACACGTTTTGTAATTTCAATTGAAGTGACATGAGTAAAGCTAGATAAATCAGATTTTGATACTACTTTAACTTTAACTTTTAAAATTTTATTTTCTAAGCGCAATTTGTAATTTGCATTTTTAATTTCTTAAGTTTGCGCTTTGTAATTTGTAGCAATTGTAAAGTAGAAATGGAAGTACAAAAGATGGGATTTGATTTCCGTACATTGCTTTTGGGAGAGGCATGATTTGAACATATGGTTTCTTTTAAATCTTTTTGGCACTCCTCTTCCGAAGACAATACTTCTACTTTTCCATTTGATGTGCACTTCATGGATCCGTCATGTGTGGAGCTTTCTTGAATACCTGTGAAGGCTTGCATATTCTCCAGTTCTTGTAATTGTTCCATACCTGCAGAAGGAGAATCATAAATTATTTCAAGAAAATTCCACATCTCGTATGCAGTAGGAAAAGTATAAATGAGTTTGGAAATATTATGATCTAACGCACAAAATAGACTATTCATAGATTTTGTATTTAAAACCATTTCGTTCTTATTTAATACGCTAGGTGGTTTTTTGATAGTAATATTCCAAACATTTTCATCTAACCGTTTAAGAATATTTTCCATTATTATTTTCCATCCTTTATAATTTCTTCCTTCAAATAACGGTGGTTTAAGAGATTTTTCTTCTTCATAAAAATTTACCCCACTAGTAGAAGCGAGATCATGAGACGCCATTATTCCCGGTTGTTAAGCCGATTTGGATTAACCTGGCTCTGATACCACTTGTTGGATCGGTAGGCGCCCTTAGGGGGGTGAATAAGGGTTTAAAAAAACTTATAATATATTTTTAATAACTTTAAAAAAGCTTTGATCATTAAACTAGAGAAGATCAAGACAAATCAAGTGAAGTAAAAGTAAAGACATGATTTTATTAACTTGAGAAGCATGATTACAAAACAGCAATTTCGCTTCGAGCCAATATTTCATCGAACAGCAATTCGTCGACCGTTGCTAAGAGTTCGTCGAACGGCAGCTAGCGCCTGCGCTAGTACTACCGCCAGCGCTAGTAGATGTATTGGATTTGTTGGCTCAACTTTGGGGGCAACCTTCTTATGTAATCCTTGAGTCATGTGGACTTTGTTATCCTGCACACTTAAACACACAAGATCAAATACACATCGGATTTGTTATTCTCAAACCTAGGAGATGCGGAAGACCATGTTCCAACAAAGTAATGCAAGATGCCCCATCTTAGTCTAATCTCAGTTGAACCGGTTTCTGGGTTTCCAGCGTGGACTGGTAGCTTGTGAAGAAAAAACTTGCCTGACGACGCTATGAATGGACATGGAGAGCACGGAAACGACCAAGATAACTCACACCCATCCAACGTGTTTATCACGTGAAGCTATTTCACGGAGTTCAAGAGATCGATGGAGGAAACAATGCGAGCACTACTCATACTGAGCAGTGAGGCAGCGGAACCTCCGCCACCAGTCATTATCTCGCTCGACGAGGTGGGTCAAAATCGGCGGCCGGATAAGGAAGTCATCCAGGAGGAAGGGGATCAAACCCTACATGCGTAAGTGCTCTTTGCTGGCCCAACAACAAATTGCTACTCATAAAGCGAGTTTGAGCAAGCTCACCCTACTCTCCAAGTCGCTCCTGCGAGCCCTTTTTGCGAGCTGATCCTTTTAACCCCAGTGCTGGATGGATTCAGAGAGCCGACGATGAGTTATTACTCCTGGAAAGATCCCGTCCATCACCCTCAATGGTTCTATGATGTCATCTTGATCCGTCAGATGACAGATGCTTTTAAGTGCAGGATGTTCGCCATCTCCTTTAAGGGAAAGGTGATAGATTAGTTTCACTAGTTGGCTCCAAGCTCAATCTAAAGCTTCGAAGATTTCCGAAGGGGTTTCCTATTGTGTTTTGCAACCTCGAAGAAGAGGAAGAGAGGTACGGAAACCTTGTTCCTCGTCAAGAAGGGCCCCTATGAGTTGCTCGATACATACATAGATTGCTTAGAGGAGGAAGTCCTCACCGTCCAAGAGGTGTCAGGTCACACCCTGCAGCTCGCCCTCACTATTGGGTTGCAGGAGGGCCTCTTCAAGATGGAGATATCCCGTGATCCCCAGATGTCGTTTGAAGATCTCATTGACCGTGTAGGGTAATACATTGTGAACGAAACCACAAACCACGGTTTTGTGGCTAAGTTGGCGAAGCTGGCACGTGGAGAGGAGAAAACAGTGGCTGGCACCAGAAGACTAGAGTTCAAGAAGAAAGAAGAGCTAAGGAGGCAAGAAGAAAGGAGACCCTTTGGAGGTCGGGAACTGCAAGGGTAGGAGAAGAGGTTTCAAAGCCCGACCAATAGATAAGTGTGGATGTCGGCAGGAGAGTCACTCCATATAGGTCAGGGGAGGAGGTTTTCCCCCGAGCCACGAGCTCATTTTAATTCACCCGAGAGGAGGCCGGGGCCGTGGAGTTTGGACCAATTCCCTCCGAGGGAGGCGAACTTGATAGGTCATGGTCGAGATCGCGGTGGAAGTGCTCGACAACTAAGGAGAGTAGATGAGTGAAGGGTGATACCCTATTGTGACTTCCATCAGGTGAAAGTGAAAGTCTAGGGGTGTCTTCAGCTAGATGGGCAGTGAATAGGTGATGTCGGATATTTTAATAACTTTGCAGAATAATAAATCTAAGTGCAATAATCACACACCAATCACAACATAGACACATGCTATTTATAGTGGTTCCCCAAGACAACGTGTCTCTGGGTATTCCACTGTCTCCCTTCGCCTATCTATTAGTGTGTTAGACTAGGCAATATCCACCAAAGCTCAGATCCGTAGATCCTACAACTTATAGATTATGTCTCCTACCTCAGGTCCCATGGTCCCTACAACTCAGAAGCACTCACCTGCTTCCTACTTCAGAGAATATGTCTCCAACCCTCAGATCCCTCATGATCCTACACTCAGGAATTATGCAAAGTCCCCTACCTCAGATCCTTAGAAAGGATCCTACAACTCAGATCTGAAAGATCCTACACCTTAGATTTCCTTAGAAATCCTACAGGTGAATATATTAAACAATATTCTTACAAATAACACTAATACTCACAAATAGTTATCTTATAAAATGGGAGTCTTCTTGAAGCCTTTAACAGAAATGGATTCTTCATAGATCTTCTTGCAATAAATGTTGAATATCAGAATCGGCAAGAAAGTTGAATCTTTTCTTCAGAAAAAAGTATTGATAGACTTAAATGTATTTCTTCTATTTTTGAGATCTATAAGCGAGTATGACTCTTAACGACGACGAGCTCTTCTTTCAGAAATAATAAAGGAAAATGATTTCCAATCTAAAGATTAGGGTTTGTTGAAATCCTCTCAGCCCTTTTATAAGGACCCTTGATAACAATCTCTTCCTCGTATGCCTTTTATATCAGTTCTTAGCTTTCCATAAAGCTCAGGTTTTATTGGCTCAATCTGCGGCAACAATAAATGATGCGGTGCCAAAATAATGCTTTAATTTGAATTCATGCCTTTCCGCCATTCGACTATATGTCTAATCGAATTTACTTCTTCTAGACGAATCTGCACTTGTATAGCTTTAGTTCAATTCTTCTGCATGAATCATCTTGATACCTTTGGTATCCTTTGAGATGATATTTCATAGTATAATCTTTTGGTTGAATCGTCTACATGAATCATCTTGGTGACTGGTGGTCTACAAGATGATATTTCACACTTCATTCTTTTATATGAATTGTCTACACGAATCATCTTGTTGTCTCTTCCACAAGATGATATTTCATTGCTTTAACCTTCTAGTCGATTCTTCTACACGAATCGACTTGATGTCTCTTTGTAGTCTTCAAGATGATATTTGACTGCTTGTGCATTATAGTCGAATCTTCTACACGATTTGACTTGATATATCTTCATAATTTTCAAGACGACATTTCACTGCTTTTTCCTTCTAGTCTAATCTTCTATACGAATCGACTAGACAACTCTTTATAATCTTTAAGGCGACATTTGAGCTCTTCTAGATGAATTGTCTTGTTATTCATGAAATGTTGTCTTGGTTCCTCGCCGACATTTCAAGTAACCTCAATGATAATTGCATTATTCAATGTCTTCCTTCATATACCTGCTTTAAGATCTATAGTGTGTACTTCTAATATGATATGAATGTATATGAACCTTATCAAGACGATATCATCATGGAAAGTATTTTAGCCAGATGATATTTAGATATACACCTTCTTCTAGACAAGGCGATAAGAGTGATGATGTGAGTTTACAAGACGATATCATCTTGGAGCTTAGGGTCTTCAAGACGATATCAAGACCTTCACTCGAGGATATTTTAGCTTACCAAGATGATATTTCCCTTAGGAAATTCTGATCTTCTCAACTCAAATCATTTGCTTCAGCTCACTGGATAGACCTTTATACTTGGACCTTTCTCAGTCTTCTTCCACACGATTCTTCTTGAAACTTATACACATTCATTTAGTTGAATCATAGCTAGAGTGAATCCTTTATTTTTATTGAGGTCTACACGCTTCAGCACGATTGGCTAGACCATCTAGGCGTTCGACTATATGTTCAGTCAAATTCCAACTTAGTCTGTTTCTGTTGATGTCCACTAGTCTTCTTTTCTTTTGATTGATTTCCAGACTTTGCTTGCATATCTTTTAGAGAGTAAGTATAAGCCCAATATAGTCTAGATCTTAGGTCGATATGGTATCTTGAACAATGAGGGATTACATTGGCAAAACTATGTTTGATGACACTAAGTCTAGCACTATCTTGAGCTTGTACTTTCATTTACTTGAAATCATCTTGACAAGAAAGCACATGCATTAATTATTGATGTGTTCATCTATATTGTGAGGGCTTATTCAAATTAGGAACATTATGGGCATTGTTCCCAACAATCTCCCCCTATTTGAAGAAGTCAAAACCTCAAATATAGATGAATTCATATAGACATTATAATGATATTAACACAGTTTTAAGAAAATTCTTCAAATTTTATATATGAATAAATTAATAATGTTCTTGACTAGTTTTAGCTACATCATTCCTTCTCCCTAATGATCACACCCCCTGACCCTCTTTCTCTTTTTGCAGCTTCAACTTCTTCCTTTTTCTATCTCTGTCTCTTAAAATAGCTATCTGGCTTGGGAATGTATCTTTGGGGGACTGGAGGAGGCTTCTTGTTCTTGAAGTGAATCCTTCTCTGTGTTTTTGAATCATCATATTTCTTCCATTCCACTGAATTGTAAAATCTACCCCTGTCCAGACCCCCTTAATTGTTAACTTTCCATGTGGACAGAATGATGTTTCTTGATTAAGGGCCCCACTGTTCAAAATTGGGGTCTTTCTCCAATTCTTCTCTATGTTGGATCTTAAGGCGCCCTTAGAGGGGGGGGGGGGGGGGGGGGCGGGGTGAATAAAGGTTTTAGAAAACTTTAAGATTTAAAGGAAAACTTTTGATATTTTATTAGAAATAAATTGAATCAAAAGAAAAATGCTAGAAAATGGAAACCAAATCAATTTTATTGAACAAATAAAGACATGATTATCATTTATAAAATCGATTACAAAATTGGATTTCTATGACACTAGAAATCAAGGCGAATATGAAAAACTCTTTTTATTTTCTATACTGACTCTTGTTGGAACTTATGGCGTCTTTAGATGGGGGGGGGGGGGGGGGGTTAATAAGGGGTTTACAAATTTTTCTGTAAAATGAGAGATTTATAGAAAACAACAATTTCCCTTTACTATTGCTAACGCCTGACATTAAGAGTTAACGTTGGGAATTAGCTTTCCAAAAAATTAAGCTTCTCAGAATTATGTCAAGGTGATTTTACTTATGAAAACTTTAATGAAATACAATTCCAGAAAATCAGAGATAATGAAAATGAATATTGTATTACAAAGAAAATTACAAAGATAATATTTCAATAACACTTGATATTAAAGGCGACGATGTAAAATCAATTTTTGTTCCTTTACCGGTCCTTCTCCCAAGAACCAGTTGGCTATAGCCTATCTTTCCCAGATAAGGCCTCAAGCCACCCCTAAATCTACCCTTGACCTAGTCGCCACGCACAAGGCGGCGAATTACCCCTTAAACCGAACCCGGCCTAGTTGCAACACACAAGACGGTGAATTCACTACCATTTAAATAATGAAAAGATAAAAGTAAATTCAGATTACAAACTCCCAATAATGAAGAGCTTTGAAGGAGATGTTGAAGACACGCATTGACCATCGTCGGAGTTGAAGCAAGCGTCCTTCTTCAAATTTGACCGTTAGAAATCTCCTTCTCAATGGTGGTGTAGGGAGTGCTCTCTGAATTCAGGGATGAAATGCTCTCACAGAAGATTGGAGTAAAGGCTTGGAAGATTTGCATTTGAGCAACGAAATCAGCTCTTCAAATAGACACGGGAGCTAACGCCTGGCGTTAAGAGTTAACGCTAGCGTTAAGGATCATGTACAGTCATGGCTGAGATCATGCAACTGCCATGATCATGGAAGATCGTGGACTCAACGCGAGCGTTAACTCCAACGTTGCGTTGTCTCTGGCTTCTCGACAGATTCCTTCTTGACATCATTTTATGTCGATGGATTCTTTCTCGACGAAAGTTAATGCGGGGAATTAACTTCTAACGCTGAGCGTTAGATCTCTTTTCAGAGAATCGTCATTAATAACAATCCAATTGATAGAGATATGTACCTATAGTACCTGCACACTATAAACACAAGCAAGATCAAATACATAGTGTGATTTGGTATTCTCAAACTAAGAGATGTGGAACACAGGCTCCAACAATCTCCCCCTTTTGATAATAATAAATCCACTAATAAGAAATAAACTTTAATTAGAGTAGTGTTTATAGTATATGATAAGCGTGATAAACATGCATACTCTCCCTATATGGATACTCCCCCTACATGAATGCATTTTCTATTTTACTCCCCCTAAATAATAAATATTTTCAATTTATATCTATAATTTATTTCTTCAATTTATTCTCCCCCTTTTGTTATAATCAAAAGAAGGTGGTTTAGAGTAGTCACAATATGAAATATTATGCACTATATAGATATATAATATCAACTTTTTGAAAAATAGTGAACACAGCGAAAGCAATATTGAACATCTTTAAGAATTTTTAAGTACAAAATATAATAAGCATTTAAATCAATTAAGTAGATGTTTTAAATTTAGATACACAAGTTGCAAGTATTTTTGATATTGGTAATAGAAAATTAGCAAGCAAGATTACAAATATTAAGGAAAGATATGCTTTACAATGTAAATTAATTTGCATTTCAAGTAAATATAAACCTTGTAAAGATCATGCTTTGCTATCTAGTGCATTTACTTAAGTTTGTAGATAATAGTGTAGATGAGCATTAGGATCCAATTCTTATTAGTAGAAATTTTATGAAAGATAATGATGTGTACAAAATAGTATTTTGATAAAGTAAAAAAGTGAATCAATCAAAAAACACGACATATATAATGAAATAACACAACATTAAAAACACAAATAATATTACTTCTACAATATTTCAATGCACTTAAAGATTTTTTTTAAAGAGAAGTGGTGAAAATTTGTTTGCATAAGACACTTGATAATTTTTGGTGCGGTTTTCCTTGTCATCTATTTTTATTTGATTTTGTTTTTTATGACCAAGGACTCCAAATTCACTTGTTTTTTGCAAACATAGAAATTTTATTTTATATACCACATTTCTCTAATCACAAGTGCATGAAGATAAAGAAATGAAATAACCAATTCAATGTTGTGTAGGTAATCTATTTATGCATTTTAATTATTTATGTTATTACACTACACAACTATGCAAGAATAAGATTGTAAACACATGTAGGTTATCAAAAAATAGTGAGTGAGTGAATCATTATCAAACATAATTCATTACTCATACTTAGAGGCACATTTCTACACATAACAAGATAATTTTCAAGGCATGACAAATACAAAACAATATTTTTTAAGAAACTTGAAAGATAAAATTAAACATTGTAAATAATCTTTAAGTAATAAATATAATCATCCTTGAATTAAGCATTTAAGCATAATTTTGTAATCATTTTTTAAAAAATATTTAAAAAAAGAAAACCTTTTACAAACAGAGAAATAAAAATAAAACACTGCATTAAAATAATACCAGAAATTTTTCATAAAGACAAAAAATTTTTTTGGCAGCAAAAGGGGCTATTGTCAGGCATTAGCTTCTTAACGCCAAAACAGAACTACAAAGATTGATTTTTTGAAAAATGTTTTTTATAATTCATTTGTATTATAAAGAGGTCTTCTTATAGTTGAAATTTCAGAGATTATAAAGATGATTTGAAGGCTCATATAACATGTTTTTGATGGTTTTTATAAAAGTGTTTTTACATTTTTAGTAGTTTTTGAAATAAATTTTTATTAAAGAAAAGGACATATACTATTTTAAAATCATTGTATAAGGTTTAATGAGATATTTCTAAGACACCTAATTCTAACCTAAGCATGCTAAAATGTGCATCGGGTAGAGGTTTGGTAAGAATATCTGCAAGTTGTGAGTCAGTCCCTATAAAGCTAATTCTAACATGTTCCTTCTTGATATGATCTTTAATAAAATGATGTCGGGCATCTATATGTTTAGATCTAGAATGATGTACGTGATTATTTGTAAGATCGATAGCGCTCTTGTTGTCATATTTTAATTCTATGTTATTTAGATAAACACCAAAGTCTTCTAAAGTTTGGGTCATCCATAAAGCTTGTGCACAACAACTACCTAGTGCGATATATTCAGCCTCGGTGGTGGAGAGGGCAACAAAATTTTGTTTCCTACTCGACCATGATATAAGTGAAGGGCCTATAAAATGATACATGCCACTAGTGCTCTTATGATCTAATGAACAACCCGCATAGTCTGAATTAGAAAAATCGTGTAAAATAAAATAATCATTATGAGGATACCATAAGCCTAGTCTAGATGTTTCGATTAGATATATAAAAATTTGTTTAACCGCTTTTAAATGTAATTCTTTTGGGTTAGCTTGAAATCTAGCACATAAACAAACGGAAAACATAATATCGGGTCTAGATGCGCTTAAATATAGTAATGAGCCTATCATTCCTCTATATAATGTTTGATCAATAGAAATACCGGCGTCATCTTTTCCTAACTTTAGTGATGCACTCATTGGTGTATTAGCTTGTTTTAGGTTTTCAAATCTAAATCTTTTAAGAATATCATAAACATATTAAGTTTGACAAATAAAAAAACCATCTTGTCTTTGTGAGATTTAAAACCCTAGAAAATAAGTGAGTTCTCCTACCAAGCTCATTTTAAATTCATTTTTCATCACTAAAACTACTTAATTACATAACTCATCATTAGTGGCTCCAAAAATAATATCATCCACATAAATTTGCAATATAATCAAATCATTATTTACATGCTTATTGAAGAGTGTATTATCCGCAATTCCCATTTTATAACCGTGCTTTATTAAAAATTAAGTTAATCTATCATACCAAGCATGTGACACTTGCTTTAATCCATAAAGCGCTTTTTCCAACTTATATACATGATTAGGAAATTTTTCACTCACAAAACTGGGGGGTTGTTCTACATAAACGACTTCTTTTATAATCCCGTTCAAAAATGCACTTTTAACATCCATTTGAAATAATTTAAATCTTTTAAAACTCGCAAATGCAAGAAATATTCTAATTGATTCAAGACGAGCAACGGGTGCAAAAGTTTCATCAAATCTACCCTTTCGATTTGTGAATACCCTTGTGCAACTAGTCTAGCTTTATTCCTTGTAATTCTAGAGTCACCATCAAGTTTATTTTTAAAAATCCATTTGACACCTATAACCGGATGATTAGATGACCTCTCTACTAAATTCCAAACCTTGTTACGTTCAAATTGATTTAATTCATCATTCATAGCAAAAAACCAAAATTCATCATTTAAAGTGGTTGAAACATTTTTGGGTTCTATTTCAAATATAAAACAAAGGTTTGAAAAAGACTCTTGTAAAGAAGAATGAGTACTTACCCTTTTTGATGGTTCTCCTATGACAAGCTCCCTTGGATGATCCTTTGAAAAATATAGCACACTTGGAGGAACATATTCCACTTGTTCTTGTTCTTTCTCCTCTTGTTTTTCTCCAAGTGATTCAACATCCTCATGCTCCAAAGGGGAAAGCAGTTCATCTTTGTTTCCTATACGATTAGTTTCTACACAAGGAACAAACTCATCAAATCTTATATGAATAGACTCTTCAACTATTTTAGTTCTTTTATTATAAATTCAATAAGCCTTACTAGTTGAAGAGTAACCAATGAAATTCCCTCATCACATTTTCAACAAATTTTCCTAATGCATCTCTAGTATTTAAAATAAAACATTTGCAACCAAAACCATGAAAATAAGATACATTAGGTTTTCTTTTAAAATAAAGCTCATAAGGTGTTAACTTTAAAATAGGTCGAAGCATGACACGATTAATAATATAACATGAAGTATTAACTGCTTCGGCCCAAAATGATTTAGGCAACCCATATTCATAAAGCATAGTGCATGCTAGCTCTTGAAGGGTTCTATTTTTCCTCTCCACTACACCATTTTGTTGTGGTGTGCGTGGAGCGAAAAACTTATGTTTAATTCCTAAATCATTGCAAAAAGTTGAAAACATATCATTTTCAAATTCTCCTCCATGATTCGAGCGTATGCATTTAATTTTTAAATCAAGTTCATTTTGAAAACGAATGCATAGTTGATTAAATTCAAGAAATGCATCGAAATAGAATGATAGAAATAAAGTCCAACAAAATCTAGAGTAATCATCAATTATTACAAAAGTATATTTTCTACCACCTAGACTTGAAGTGCTAACCGGTCCAAATAAATCCATATGAATTAATTGAAGTGGTCTAGTAGTAGAAATTACATTTTTGCTTTTAAAAGAATTTTTTGAAAACTTTCCTTTTTCGCAAGGCATACAAAGAGGAGATAAATTTCCATTAAGCTTAGGTAATCCCTTAATTAATTTATCTTTTGATAATTTCAAAATAAGCTTGGCGCTAGAGTGACCAAGGCGCCTATGGCAAAGTTCTAATTTTTCATTTTTTGAAATAAAGCATTTTAAAGAAGAATTTGAAAGATCATTAAAGGCAATCATATAAACATTATGCATCCTAGGTGCGGTGAGTACGACATCATTTGTTTTAGAATTTATGATTTTGCAAAGATTTGTAGATGATTCAAATAAAACTTTTAAACCCTTATCACATAATTGACTAATTGATATTAAATTATGTTTCAAACCATCTACAAATAAAACATTAGAAATTGAAAACAATTCGTTACTCACTGTGTCGATGCCAGATAAGTAATAAAATATTTGTATTTTTAGTATAGTTATTAGTATAGTTTTAATTAATATTGTGAATTTTCTATGTAAATTAATAAATAAATCGCTTCTTTTCATTATTTCCTTACTAACTTAGTTTTATTTTTATTTTTGCAGATTTTGGCAATTTTTGTCAAGTCACGCCCCTGAGTCACGCCCGTGACAACAAGTCATGCCCGTGACCCAAGGGCGTGTAATTTTAAAATGCCAAACTTCTCAATCTGCGCTCGACGAACGCTCTCTGCCCTGCATTCGACGAAAATCGAGCTGTGCTCGACGAACGCTCTCTGCCCTGCGTTCGATGAAATCGAGCTGCGCTCGACGAACGCTCTCTGCCCTGCGTTCGACGAAATTGAGATGCCCTCGATGAACGCTCTCTGCCCTGCGTTCGATAAAATTGAGTTGCGTTCGACGAACTCTCTCCTTCTCAACGTTCGATGAAATCGAGCTGCGTTCAACGAACTCTCTCTATCTCAGCGTTCGACGAATGACGCTCTGTGTTCGACAAACTATCCACGCTCAGCGTTCGACGAACTATCCGCGTTCAACATTTGATAAACGACGCTCTGCGTTCGACAAACTATTCGCGTCCAGCATTCGACGAACGGCGCTCTGCGTTCGACGAACTATCTCCGCCCAGGCCTTCGAAGAATCCAGCGCACACGCCAGCCGTCACGCCCCAGTTAAAGCAGATATGTGTTACCCACTGTCACGCCCGTGACACTTCAAGTCACGCCCGTGTGCAGCCATGTTTGATGGCTGAAACTTCTAAAAGACGGTGGATGCGACCCCTAAAGCACGCGCAAATGTCACGCCCTAAGTCACGGCCATGACATCCAAGTCACGCCCGTGACCTAGGGCATGCAGAAATAAAATTTTGCCTATAAATAGGAGGGCTCGACTGAAGTAAATTTCATCCAAATTCTGAGTGTTTGTAATGTTTTTCTGAGTTCTTTTGAGTGGATGTGAGTTTTTCTTTATGAAATTAAGTTTATGTTCGTTTGTAATTTTTGTCTTTTTAGTCTAGTTGTAATGCTTATTTTAGAAATAAAATGTTATTTTCTTATTTGGATCATCTTCCTTTTTTATTTATGTTAGTGTGTGTGTGTATGAGAATAGTTTTATTGCTTTCATAACTTAGTTTATTGCTTTCATAATTTAGGTTTATTGCTTTCATAAAAATGGTTTATTGCTTTCTTTAACGCTTTATTTATCGCTTTCGTTTAAACGTTTTCTTTCGATTCCGTCTTTATATTACAAATAGAGTGCGTGCGTATATGAGATAGTGTTTTTCTTTATTGTAACTTAGCTTTATTTCAGTCCTTATATAATTGTTTATACCACCCCCATCTTGAATAAGAGGCTAATTTCCTTTAGCACTTATTTAAGATGGTTGGGACGGATATTATTTATGCACCTTTATAAGTCTTTTCATTTCTATATCACCCCTGTCCTAGATAAGATGCTAAGAACTTTTTAGCGCTTGTTTAAGACGGTTGGGACGGATACTATTACTGCTTTTATATAAGTCTTTTTATTTATCTTTTTATCCGCTTAAATTATTAAACATGTATTTTCTTAATTATGTCGTCTCCATTCCGATGTGTGGTTTTCATTTCCACCTCCGTACACTAGTTAGCTGAGAGGCTCATGCGTATGGACTGATCGATCATGGGTAAAGAGAAGTGCGCTCTACCCTCGAGAGAGGATGAGGTAAGTCTCCCGAATTGGAAGTAAAAACCCAATAGCGGGGTTCACAACATAAAGCGAGTATTAAGAAGATTCGATTATAGAATGAGAATTCGGTCGAATATTCATAATGTCAGGTGGGCGTACCCTCGAGAGAGGAGCGTTCATAATTATGGAACCTCCACGGCCAAGCCATTTTAATGTTTTAAAAAGTCATCTCTTTTACTTCAAAAAAGACTATTTTCGTCTCAAGGTAATTCGACATCGGGTGCTATTTATTATCATCGTTTAGAACTCTAGTTATACGCATTTTATCATTTAGAACTCTAGTTAATATAACCAAAAATATATTATTCCGATAAAATAATAGTTCGTTCCTCAAAGTAGTATAATCAACACGATCCGCGGAAATATACGACCTCAATATTTTCTAAAACAAAATATCTCGTATTACTCACGATATGGTATACTTGCCTTTATTATATGATTAATTTGGATTAAAATTTAAACAAACACTTTTCAAATCCAAAACTTACACAACTCTCCTTTGCTATTTTAAAAATCAATAGAATTCGGTGTTGTAGTCAAGGTGTAAACGTCAATATTTCGAAAGCAGAAAAAGACCGTTACTTCTATCTTTCAATAGGATAACAGTTAATTTCTCAAAGTAGGAGTACTTTCGAAACTCTTTGAAAACACCCGCCTAATTCTAATCTCGTCAAATAAAGGTTGCGCAAACCAAATTAATTAAAAAGAACAATCCGAATAAAATCATCAAGTTTTTGGCGCCGTTGCCGGGGAAAGTAGTGTTGTTATTTGAAAAAAGGAATTACTATTACTTTTGTCATATATATTAAATATATAATATAAAAAATATATAAATAAAAAAAACATAGAAAAGAAAAAAAAAACAAAAACAAAATATATCATTTTATTATTAGTATATGACCCGAGGAAACTCCTCGGACGATTCGAATATCCCTTTTGACCCCGAAATCGAGCGCACTCTTCACGAGCGCCTCCGACTTCGTGATCAAAACTTACTCGAATTTTCCGAAGATTCTGTCAAAGATACTTACACTGAACCTATGGCCGATCAAATTCCAGATGTGGCCCCGCCACGGACCATGGCATATTATGCCAGGCCAAATCTGGAAGATACCAGATCGAGCATAACGCGATCAACAGTGGCTAATAATAATTTTGAAATAAAACCTAGCATCATTCAAATGGTACAACATTCAGTCCAATTTGATGGTTTGCGAGATGAGGATCCGAATTTACACCTTTCTAGTTTTCTGAAAATATGCGATACCTTTAAAATTACTGGCGTTACTGATGACGCTATTCGTTTACGCTTATTTCCAATTTCACTGCGGACGAAAGCCAAGGCGTGGTTAAGTTCTCTCCCCAGAGGATCCATAACCACGTGGGCACAATTGACGGAAAATTTTTTAACAAAATATTTTCCTCCGTCTAAAATCGCTAAAGTGCGCACAAATATCGCCTCTTTCGTTCAATACGATTTTGAGTCTCTCTATGAGACTTGCGAGCATTTTAAAGAGTTCTTGCGTAGGTGTCCTCATCACGCGCTGCCATCCTGGCTGCAGGTTCAGACATTTTATAATGGATTAAATTTCTCAACACGACAGATGATCGATGCGGCCGCCGGGGGAACGTTAAACAACAAAACCACGGAGGCCACCCAAGCTCTGTTTGAGGAAATGGCCATGAACGTCTATCAATAGAATGCGCCTAGATCACGCCCTACTAAACCAACTGGGATATATGAAGTGGATGCCACTACTCACCTAGCCTCGCAAGTGGAGCGGCTAAGTAAGCAAGTGGCGGAGATGACTGCTTCCTCCTCCACTCCCGCTTGGGCTCCTAATAATAATAATAATAATAATAATAATACTTTTGTCGAAGAAACTGTAGATTACCTAGGCAACCCAGTTAGGCCCCTTTCAACCCTAATAACAATTCGTATAGTAATAATTATAATCTGGGTTGGAGGAACCACCCAAATTTTTTTTGGAGCAATCCTAATAATGCTCAGAGGCCCCCAATTGTAAATCCGAAAGGATTTCCGCAAGGATTTCCAAACGGATTTCAGCCTCCACCTCCAAAACCTTCTCCGCTCGAAGATATTTTTGCTAAATATGTTGCGTCCACCGAGTCAAATATCCAGAATATTACTTGATCGATTAAGAACTTGGAAAATCAGGTGGGACTGCTGGCAAAGATGGTCTCCGAGCAGCCATATGGAGCTTTGCCTGGGAACACGGAGCCAAACCCCCGAGAAACTGCCAATGCCATAAATTTTCGCAGTGGCAAGGAGGTAACCTCCCCAAAATGGGTCGAGCCTAAGGTACATGTTTCGACACTGACCTCTCCACCCCCTCTCTCGATAGATAATACAACGAGTATTCCGACTGTGCCAAATGTTTTTAGCCCGTCCCTTCCTTATCCCTCGAAAATAAACAACGAATGGAAGGACCAGCATTATAAATTTTTTTACAAATTTTTAAATAAATTATAATAAACGTTCCCTTCTGCGAGGCACTCTCCCAAATGCCGAAATACGTGAAATATCTTAAAGGGTTGCTTTCTGACAAAAAGAAACTCGACGATATTTCGCGCGTTTCCCTTAACGCGGACTGCTCGGCTATTTTTTTTTAACAAATTGCCGCCAAAATTGAACGACCCGGGACGGTTTTCCATCATGTGCCTCTTCGACAATATGTAATTGAAGTATGCTCTAGCAAACTTGGGCGCCAACATCAATTTGATGCCTTTTTCTCTTTTTAAACAACTCGACTTGGGCTTCCCAAACCCGACAAAGATGAGTATCCAGCTTATGGATAACTCGATAAAGTACCCTATAAGGGTAGTCTAGGATGTTCTGGTCCAGGTAGACAAGTTTATCTTCCCGGTAGACTTTGTCATCCTGGACATCGAGGAAGACACTGAGACGCCTATCATCCTCGGTCGCCCCTTAATTCCTCGCCACCTCCCGTGCGCTAATTGATGTCAGTAATGGTCTCCTCCTCCTTCGGGTGGGAGACGACGAAGTTACTCTGCACGTTAATCCCTCACTATAGCACTCCCTATCAAACGATGATCCCGGTACTTTAGTTTAGTCAAACTACGCGACGGTAAACAAAGCGCTCGTGGGAGGCACCCCATATTTATCTAATATTTTATTCTATTTTGTTCTTTTATATGTTTATGCAGGGTTTCGTTTGACCCCACCAGTTTTCGTTCAGGGAAGCTTTTTGCTCTCTCTATCTTTTTATACATACTGCATCTTTTCTTATTTCTCTTCTTCATACTTACATTACAACATTGGGGACAATGTTGGGTTTTAAGTATGGGGGTGTTTTACTATCTTTTTTTAAAAACAAAAAACTTAAAAAATTTATGTCTTTTATTTAAAAAAAACTTAAAAAATTTAAATAAAGTTTAAAAAAAGAACAAAACTATAAAAAAAAATTCCCTGTTTTATTCTGCATTTTGCATACTTTTGTAAATATAAGCTTAAACAAAACTACAAAAAAAAAATTTAAACAAATCACAAAACTTTTCAAAAAACTTGTTTTTCCTTTTTACTTTGTCATAGTACAAAAAAAACAAAACAAAAAAAAACAAAACAAAATCCAAAAAAATTGCAAAACCCCAAAACATTTCAAAACAAATAAATGTAACTATATAGTAGTTGAAAAAAAAAACTCAACTTTACTTTTATTCTTAAAGCATTTAGTTTCGAGAGTATATGTTTGTGGATTTTCATAATCGCTAGTTTTACTATTTGTTTGTTTATCTACGATCGATAGATTTAAACCCTCGGGGTTAAGTTTTAAAGAATATCTTGTGTTTTTAATTTAAATAGAGGCTTTGTTTTCAAGCACTACTTCTACTAGCTAAAATAGAAACATGTGTATTATGTTGGAAAAATAACTTTAGACTGCAATTATCCCTACATTATGTCTCTAGGAATCTAGGAACTTTCAAATTACCAAGGTTGCTCTCAAACCTTTTTTTATTATTTCTAAGAATTTTTTCTCGCAAACCCCTTTGTATGCATGGCAAGAAAAATAAAAGAAGAAAAAGATCTTATGTCAATGGGAATAAGACTTCGTTCCGTAAACATAGGCACCCAATAAAAATTTTAAATGATCTTATGTCAATGGGAATAAGATTTCGTTCCGTAAACATAAGCATTGGATTATTAAAGCAAAAGAAAATACAAACAGTTTTCCCCCGTATATCACCGTGAGCACCAAAGAAAACTAAAAAGGAAAGGTGTAAAGATACAAACCACCACTCCTAATTCAAGTACTCTTCTTTTTGCCATAGCTTTTTACCCCCCCTTTCCCTTAGCCGATTTATTATTTCTGGACTTAATTAAAAAAAAAAATCCTTTGAAAGCATAATCAGTAAATTGCATATTTCCTTCACATTTCTTTAAACAAAGGTTATTATAATTTTGATCTAATCTCGTTTACTAATGATTGTTATTTTGTTTGCTATTTGGTTAATTAAGAAGTCTTTTGGCTAGGACATTTCTTTCTACTTAAATCATTTGCATAATTTAGGATTTAACTCTTATTACTCTGAATTTTTATTTTTCAGTCTCTTATGATTAAAATTAAACGATAGCTAAAAATTAGAACTTATGTTAATCCCGTATAGATCTCTCTTACTTTTGCTCTGGAATAGCAAAAGCTTAAGTATGGGGGTATTTGATAAGTAATAAAATATATGTATTTATAGTATAGTTATTAGTATAGTTTTAATTAATATTGTGAATTTTCTATGTAAATTAATAAATAAATTGCATCTTTTCATTATTTCCTTACTAACTTAGTTTTATTTTTGTTTTTGCAGATTTTGGCAATTTTTGTCAAGTCACGCCCTGAGTCACGCCCGTGACCCAAGGGCGTGTAATTTTAAAACGCCAAACTTCTCAATCTGCATTCGACGAACGCTCTCTGCCCTACGTTCGACAAAAATCGAGCTGCGCTCGACGAACGCTCTCTGCCCTGCGTTCGACGAAATCGAGCTGCGCTCGACGAACGCTCTCTGCCCTGCATTCGACGAAATTGAGCTGCGCTCGACGAATGCTCTCTACCATGCGTTCGACGAAATCGAGTTGCGTTCGATGAACTCTCTCCATCTCAGCGTTCGACGAAAACGAGCTGCGTTCGACGAACTCTCTCCATCTCAGCATTCGACGAACTATCTCCGTCTCAGCGTTCAATGAACTATCCGCGCTCAGCGTTCGATGAACGGCTCTCTGCGTTTGATGAACTATCCGCGTCCAGCGTTCGACGAACAAAGCTCTGCGTTCGACGAACTATCTTCGCCCAGGCCTTCAAAGAATACAGCGCACACGCCAGCCATCACGCCCCAGTTAAAGCAGATATGTGCCGCCCACTGTCACGCCTGTGACACTTCAAGTCACGCCCATGTGCAGCCATGTTTGACGACTGAACCTTCCAGAAGACGGTGGATGTGACCCCTAAAGCACGCGCAAATGTCACGCCCTAAGTCACGACCATGACATCCAAGTCACGCCCGTGACCTAGGACGTGTAAAAATAAAATTTTGCCGATAAATAAGAGGGCTCGGCTTAAGTAAATATCATCCAAATTTTGAGTGTTTGTAATGTTTTTCTGTGTTCTTTTGAGTGGATGTGAGTTTTTCTTTATGCAATTAAGTTTATGTTCGTTTGTAATTTTCGCCTTTTTAGTCTAGTTGTAATACTTATTTTAGAAATAAAATGTTGTTTTCTCATTTGAATCATCTTCCTTTTTTATTTATGTTAGTGTGTGTGTATGAGAATAGTTTTATTGCTTTCATAACTTAGTTTATTGCTTCCATAATTTAGGTTTATTGCTTTCATAAAAATAGTTTATCGCTTTATTTATCGCTTTCGTTTAAACGCTTTCTTTCGATTCTGTCTTTTTATTACAAATAGAGTGCGTGCGTATATGAGATAGTGTTTTTCTTTTTTGTAACTTAGCTTTATTTCAGTCCTTATATAACTATTTATAGCACCCCCATCTTGAATAAGAGGCTAATTTCCTTTAGCACTTATTTAAGACGGTTGGGACGGATATTATTTCTGCACCTTTATAAGTCTTTTCATTTCTATACCACCCCATCCTGGATAAGATGCTAAGAACCTTTTAGCGCTTGTTTAAGACGGTTGGGACGGATACTATTACTGCTTTTATATAAGTCTTTTTATTTCTCTTTTTATCCGCTTATATCCGCTTAAATTATTAAACATGTATTTTCTTAATTATGCCGCCTCCATTCCGATGAGTGGCTAATTTCCTTTAGCACACGATGTCGAAGAGCATTGAGACACAAAAATAGTTTTTCTAAAAATAAAACATCTCTTTCTAAAATAATTAACGAGCTTAAGGTTTACCCGAGAATAACGTTGAGTGGTGCCACATAATCGATGTGTGGTTTTCTTTTCCGTCTCCGTACACTAGTTAGCCGAGAGGCTCGTGCGTACGGACTGATCTCTCATAGGTAAAGAGAAGTGCGCTCTATCCTCGAGAGAGGATGAGGTAAGTCTCTCGAATTGGAAGTAAAACCCCAATAGCGGGGTTCACAACATAAAGCGAGTATTAAGAAGATTCGATTATAGAACGAGAGTTCGGTCGAATATTCATAATCTCAGGTGGGCGTACCCTCGAGAGAGGAGCATTCATAATTATGGAACCTCCACGGCCAAGCCGTTTTAATGTTTTAAAAAGTCATCTCTTTTACTTCTAAAAAAGACTATTTTCGTCTCAAGGTAATTCGACATCGGGTGCTATTTATTATCATCGTTTAGAACTCTAGTTATACGCATTTTATCATTTAGAACTCTAGTTAACGTAACCAAAAATATATTATTCCGATAAAATAATAGTTCGTTCCTCAAAGTAGTATAATCAACACGATCCGCGGAAATATACGACCTCGATATTTTCTAAAACAAAATATCCTGTATTACTCACGATAAGGTATACTTGCCTTTATTATATGATTAATTTGGATTAAAATTTAAACAAACACTTTTCAAATCCGAAACTTGCAAAACTCTCCTTTGCTATTTTAAAAATCAATAGAATTTGGTGTTGTAGTCAAGGTGTAAACGTCAATATTTCGAAAGCAGAAAAAGACCGTTACTTCTATCTTTCGATAGGATAAAGGTTAATTTCTCAAAGTAGGAGTACTTGCGAAACTCTTTGAAAATACCCGCCTAATTCTAATCTCGTCAAATAAAGGTTGCGCAAACCAAATTAATTAAAAAGAACAATCCGAATCAAATCATCAATGCCCATGATCCTTCCTTTTCCATTATCTCTAAATGTTACCAACCCTCCTTTCTTCAACTCAAGATTAAGGAATTTTGCTTTGTTACCTGTCATGTGTTTGGAGCATCCCGAGTCCAAATACCACACGTCTTTTTTGTCCTTAGCCTGCCAACATGCCTAAAAAGGAGATGAGAGTAAAGATCCGGATACCCAAAAGGTTTCTCTCATAGAATATGTGGAAACCTTAGACAACCAGATTTGATTTATAGCACTACGACCCTTCTTCCTATATGATTCTGAGGTGTGTCCAAAAATATGACATTTGACACACGATATAAAAGAGGATGAAGCCCTTTTTGGAGTTTTGGATAAACTCTTGCAGGAAGATGACATAACATTTGAATTCTTAACTGATTTTTTATTAACATAAATAAAATTTCTAGATTTATTGCTAACGCCAGCGTTAGTAGTTAACGATGGGCGGTAGCTCCCAGTAGCATATCCAAGGCCATATTTGGCACTACCATGACATTGGTTGGCCAAGATCATGTTTAATGATCTTTGCCCAACTCTGAATTCTTTAATAGCCATATTTAAATCATGAATACGAGCTTTGAGAGTGGTGTTTTCTGTTACTAATATAACGTACCGATTCACAAAAATCTTCTTTCCTTCTATTTGAGAAAGAGAGGTTCTTAAAGTCTTTCTAAATTCCCCTTCTCCTTAGTAAGAATTTCGATATTGGAGTGAGACTTAGAAAGAGCTTCTTCAAGTTCATTCACTCTTGACAAAGAGTGATTGCACTCTTGGCAAGAAACCTTCTCTTTCCCTAATAGTTTATTTAATTTTTGTTTTCTTTAAACAAAAGTTTATTTTCAGAATTTAGAATCTCAATATCATTTAATTCACATCTTATGCGCTTGATAGAGTGAGATGCAAAATCGAAAAAATGAAAAAAATACTAATTCTATGTTTCTTTTAGAAAATAAAATTTTAAAAGCAAACTTGATGTGCAATGAAATAATGATGTGAATGCTGTCTCTCCCACGTGCTCTACTATATAAAATATTATATTTTTTTTTATTGTAACAAATTTAAAAATAAAACCAAGGTCTATGAAAATGAGCATATTTTTTCCAAAGTGCGTAGTCAATTATTGATAAATGAAACTAGCGCTCACTAGTAAACATGACTCCTTAATCTAGCGCTCTCACTAGTAATTCTTTTAGATTGGTTAGGGATTTTATTATCATGTTATGGTTTGGTTACAAACTTCATGATTATTATTTTATCAAACCTATTTTAATCTCTAACATATATTTTAATAAGAATTACTTTTCTTGATTTCATTTCTTTTTTTTTGTGTATATTTATTGCTTATTTTAATTTAATTTATGCTTTTATTGAGCTCTCTTGCCTAACCTTTTACCTTTGTATTGCATGGAAATGTATTCTTATGTCTACACTATAGAGACACTCGATGCGTGTATCAAAATCTATGTAATTGTTGCAGTTTCTTACAAGTTTATGTTCAATTTTTCAATAGTACTACAAATTATGGATCCTATCTCTGGCGATAGCTTTAGAAAACAACAAATTTAGTGTGGTTGTTGGAAAAAATATCTTGATTTGTTATATCAAATTAATCAAGTGAGTTAAGATATGCCTTTAATCTGTATAGAAAGACAAGTGTCTATTTTAGTTTACAGGTGTTGGGGGTTCATCAATGCCCCCGGTGTTGGGAGGTACGGCGTGAGGCGCTATGGCCCACACTAGTCGAACAGAAGTGCGTGTCCCCTGGGCCTAACTGGCCACCCCGTGGATCCTGCCTAGGGTAGCCAACTCCATAAAGGAGCGGTAGCACCCTCCTAGTCCAGTCTTTTTGGAGAGTTGGTAGCGATGTGTCCCTACAAGTGGTATCAGAGAAGGTCACGGGTTCGAAACCCCAGGGTTGTTTTGGGGGGGGGGGGGGAGGGGATTGTTGGAGTTCATCAATGCCCCTGATGTTGGGAGGTATGATGTGAGGCGCTATGACCCACACTAGTCGAACAGAAGGGCGTGTCCCCTCGGCCTAACTGGCTGCCCCGTGGATCCTGCCTAGGGTTGCCAGCTCCATAAAGGAGCGGTAGTACCCTTCTCATAAGTCCGGGCTTTTGGGAGAGTTGGTAGCACCGAGTCCATACAACAAGTAACATGGAGAGGTTCAGATTGAATAGATATGCAAAGGCTGAAAGCGAACTTCTTGCATCGAGAAGTAATCGACGGGCATTGAGAAATAATCGACGCACAACAAGAAGTATATAGACAGAACATAGAGCATAGAGTATAAGAATTTAACATATGTTGAGAAATCCACACATAAGTAAGCCTTACCTGAATTACTCCATAGAATGACAGTTTTGAATTCTGAGATAAATGAGGCTGTGATCAAGAATACAATGAAGTCATTTGTAGTTGTTGCTAATATGAATAAGGAAGGAATTGATATTGGATAATTCAATTAAAAGGAAATGTCATATATATAAGGCCCTGCAGAAAGATAGTGACTAATTCTCTACTTTCAATTCTCCAATTCTCTTTGGCTCTGGAGTTCATCTCACTCCCAGTCTTCTTGATTGGTTCATGGCTTCATCTATTCTTCATCAATCTTCAACAAAGATTTTTTAGAATCTCTCTCTCTTTAAAGGAATCAGTAGTTTGGTTTTAAGAGTCTTCTTACCAAAACACTCAGCGGTTCTAAAAGTCTCCTTGTCAAAAGACGCAATGGCTCTAAGGACCTCCTTGTAAAAAGACTCAGTTGTTCTAAGAATCTCCTTACCAAAAAATTTAGAGGACTGGTTCTTTAAGTCTCCTTACCAAAATACTTTAGCTATTTGTGGATAGTTGATTCCAACCTTTGGTAGAAGAGAGGACATATCCAATTTTAAGGAGAACCTCCATAAAAAAAATTGTCTGGAAGCTCTTGCTCTATATGAAGATTTAATTTTCTATCATTTACTTAACTACTTTATATAACCTGTGAATCTGTGTATTAATTGTAATTGGTTATGTAAAGATTTTTAAATACTCGATTCACCCCGCTCTAGAGTAAAACTCATTTATTTTCCTGCACTTCTAATTGGTATCTAAGCGAGGTTATTCATAAAAAAATTAACACCTTAATTAATCAAGATTCTGGAACTAAGATTTAATTCTTGATCACATACACAATCATGAGATCAACATAGTTTAGAGATTATACAACCTTTATACCTCATATGTGTAATTTATAAGAAAAAACTTTATGGAAATCAATTATTAAAATATATATGAATTCTATTAATGAAGATATCAATAACTACATCTTAACATGACCTTACATCCTTACTAAGACAGATTCAAGTGGAAAAGAAATCGTTAAGCGGAAAAATAAATGGAATGAAGGAGACAAAAAAGACAGATCTTGTGATGCTAATAAAGGCCATGAATATACTGGTTTCCATAATGACTGATAAGATCTATCAGAAGGTTATAGATTACCAATCAACAAAAGAGATATGACAATCTTTAATCAAAATTGTAGAAGGTACTTCTAATGAGAGAAAAGACAAAAGATCCCTACATATCTCTCAATATGAAAATTTTAAGAAGAGTTGAGAAAGTGTTACTAAGATGTATCAAAGATTCAGTCTCATAGTAAGTGAATTAAGAGGTTTGTCTAAGGAAATTTATGTTACAAAATGTTGGGAAAAACATCCTCTCGATTTATCTTACAAATTATGTAAAAGTGATTTCATCATCTAGGAATCATTACCCATGCCATATAGTGAGGGTAATATGGTCATTAGATGTACTAGGAAGTCACACTCATATTAGGGTGTCAAAGAGTAGTCCAAAAAAGTGCAAAAATTCAGTTGAGTTAATTATGCGCCGACTATAAGTCGACGTAGCTTTGACTTCAAGTCGAAGTAACTTCGAATAGAAGTAAGGATAACTCAGATAGGTAGTCGATGTATCAGTTAAAGTCGATGCAACGTTGAATTGTATTCGATGCAAAAGGCAGAGTAACATTTGAAGTCAACGCAACTTCGAATTATGTTTGACGCAGAAGTCAGAGCTCAAAGTCTAGGTCTTCATCTCGACGGATACACATATAAGGACTCAACACACTGTCAATATCAGAATTCATTTCAAAGCTGAAGAAGATGTCGAAGCAGCTTCTATTAGAACTCGGAGGTGCGTCGATCATAAGACAAATAGATTCGACGCAACGTCGAATACAGACACAGAATTAGAATGCTTCCTGGATTTGATTCTGAAACCTATTCCAAAGTTATAAATGGAAGTTATTTGAATTATAACAGGTCGTCCATAATCAAGAAGGGAAAGAAGAATACCAGAGATACAATAAAGATATATTTGGAAGTTATTCAAAAAGATTTGGACGGGTTGTCAACAGAAATAGAAAGAGAATAATACTACCTCTTGGACATTCCTATTTGGGAAATAACAGAAGAGGAAAGTAATTCATCAGTATTCGAAAAAGGAATAAGTATACTAAAGAAGATAGACAACAACAATTAACATACAATAATTCTTTCTTCTTCTTCTTCTTCAGCTCTCTGGTTTTACAGAAAAGATAGAATAGATCTCTGTACTGGACAACACAACAAGACTTCTTCTTCCTCTCACATCAAGAAGAATATAAATATACAAAGATCATCTTTAGGATCTAGAATTTTACAATCCTTGCATCTCTCTCTCTCTCTCTGTCAAGCAAGGAGTCATCTACTGAACAAAGATCCATACAAACACTAAGTGCTTGAATCCTCAGTGACTACTGCAGGAGGATTCAATCAGAAGAATCACCTTCTCTTCATCTTCTTTACTCTTTCTTTCACTTTTGTAAACTAAGTAAAGAGTTCTTAGAATCCCTCTTCAAATGATTCAGTGGTTCAAAATCTCCTTATCAAAAGATCTAGTTTAGTCTAAGAGTCTCCTTAATAAAAGACTCAGACCTTGGTTCAAGATCTTCTTATCAAAAGATCTAGCTTGGTTATAAGGGTCTCCTTAACAAAAGACCCAAATCCTGGTTCTAAGAGTCTCCTTATCAAAAGACTCAGGCACTGGATGGTGTACTCCTACCAAAGTGGTAGAAGAGTGAAGTACCCATATTTTGGGGAACCACTATAGATCTTATCTCAATCTGTGCTGTGAATTTTCTGTGTTGTCCATTCTTTATTTCTGCAATTGTGTGTTTGTTTTATTCTGGATTGAATTTCCGAATGCATAGTTATTAGAACTATTTTATTGTTATGTGCATAATTTATAGAAAAGTTTTAAAACTCTATTCAACCCCTCTAGAGAATACTCAGAGGACTCACTATTCAGTTTCAATTGCTATCAGAGGGAGGTTGATCATAAAAAGGTTAACACCTTGATCAAAAGATCCCCTCATTCAAACTCTTATATTTTAAAAACTATTTTCAGAAAATGAGTTCTAAAGACTATGCATTCACAAGACAACCAGTGTGTAATTTGAATATGTTTACACTCTGGAAGGCCAAAATAAAACTTTATATGAATTCTATTGATGAAGACCTATTTGATGTCATTGTATCAGGTCCTCTAGTACCATTCAAAAAAGATGTAAGTGAGACTCTCACACAGGAACTTGTCCCTAAAGCTGAATGGATTGTTGCTGAAAAGAAGGTGAAGGCATGTGATGCCAAGTCCATGAATATCCTAGTGTTCACTATGTCAGAAGGCATATTTCAAAAGGTGGTTGACTGCAACTCAGTAAAAGAAATCTGGGAATCTTTGTCTAGACTGGTTGAAGGCAGTCAGATGAAAGAAATGATAGGAAATCCCTTCTCATATCTCAATATGAGAATTTACAAAAGAGAGCTGAAGAGAATGTAGCTGGAATGTATGAAAAATTCAACCTAATCATCAATGAGCTCAAGGGTCTAGACAAAGATATCTCACTCACTGAGATCAATGACAAATTTCTCATGTGCTTCCCAAGCACATGTGATTCAAGGATATGGGCCATCAGAGAGTGCAGATTCATAGAAAGATCTCCACTGATGCCTTACTTGGCAAGCTCAAGTCTTATGAACAACTACTGAAGAGTCGAGCTGAGACAGAAGCCAGGGAGAAAGTCTTAACTCCCAAAGAAAGGACTATAGCTGTGAAGGCAGCTGAAGGAGAGCCTTCCACTTCTGTAGAAGAGATGTTTAATCTCTTGTCCAGAAGATTCAGAAGATGGGTCAAGTCTGAAGACTCCAAAAGGAAGGAAAGGAATTCAAGCAAACCAAGGTTTGGCAAAATTCCAAAGCAGGAAATAATCTGCTTTGCATGTAGAAAACCAGGGTATATTTCCCCTGAATGTCTTGAAGAGCAAAAGGACAGAAGTAGCAGCAACAATGAGCATAAGAAGAAGTCCTTCAGGAAGAAGGACAAGAAGAAGTGAAAAGGTTTAATAGCTGAAACCTGGAGTGACTCAGAATCTGAGTCAAGCTCCTATTCATCTGACAGTGATGAAGAATCTGCTACTGAAGAAGCCTATCTAATGACTTTAGAAGGTTCAACTAAAGAAGATTAGGTATCCTTATTTGATGAGTTTGATTATTCTTCAGAAAACTTTAAAAATTATTTTAAAGATATTTGTCAAGACTATCTTAACAGTAAAAAAGAACTAAAAACAGTTAGAGAAGAATTAGAAGACCTTGAGAAAGATAATTTGTATTCTGTTAACTATGAATTAAGAAATCAGATATACAAGAAAGAAACATAAATAAACAAACTCACCAATGAAAACTCAAATCTAAAAGAAGAGCTCACAAAGGCAAAAGCCTTTGAAGACTCACTTAAGGGGAAGAGTTAAAAACTAATGGATACCACACAGAATCTCTCTATGAGGTCTAGATATCTTGGCCTAGGAGCAGATTCATTAACTAGGACAACAATATCCAGCAAACCAACCTGGAAAAATCCAGTATTATTTGCTAGACCTAAAGATTATCAAATTAATGAAAATAGTCCAGTGTGTAAAGAACAAAACAACCATCCTGATAAACTCACTATATTTAATAGAGTGAATCCTAATAATGAGAAGAGAATTCTAGGCAAGAACAATTCAGAAAAACTAACAAACCACAATCAAAAAGCTAAAATCAAAAGGAAAATTATTAGGCATTCTATAGATTTATTATATTTAGATATATTCTATGCAAATTTCCAGTACAAAGGTAACAAATCTAGGTTTGATAAACCTATATTCTGCCATCCAAAAGAGTACAATGAAAGATCACTCTATTCTTTCATATCACCTTATAATGGTAAAAGCAAAGGGCCCAAGGTAACCTGGGTACCCTCTAATGTTTAAATTACATGTGCAGGAAAACTTAGGATCCCTTCCTCAAAAAAAATGTAGAGAAAGGGAGAACTAAATCTTCAATGTGGAACTACAAATATTCAAAGGGGTGATCTCTTCTCTAATCCCCTATGATGCTTTCTAATCTACACATATTATATTATAAATGACACTCTTAAGAAAAAATTATTGCTAGGAAAAACAACAAAATTCTTTGAAGAAAATACAAATGCTAATTCAGAGCTGCATCGAATAGAATTCGACGTACCGTTGAGTTCTACTCGACACTAGCTTCGAGAGATGCCTGGGTTAGTTAATTCAAAAGGCACTTGATGCAACATCGAATTCATATCGATGCAGGCATCGACTTAAGAGTTGCAGCAATAACTCGAAGTCACGTCGATTACCACAGGACGCAACGTTGAAATGTTAAGCACGCAAAGTTTTGCTTTTAGAAGCTACATAGACTTATTTTGGCGCATTGCATCTATTTACACTCGACATTGATTCGATTAAAACCCTAAGCTACGACAAATTATCTTCTTTTAAGCAACTCAGATGTTAGATCATCTTATGCTTTCAAATTTTCTCTCTCTTGCTCTCTTATTCTCTTGCTTTCTTGCTCCCGCTCTCTTTCTCTCGGCCTACTCTTCTTTTTATAGATAAAACTATAAGACTCAATGGCTCCCCCGAAAGTAAACTCAGGATTTGACATTGATATTGAATCATTCAATGTTGCATCTAAACATTTTAAACCAACTATGGGGCTTCTCCAAACTTCGGGATTGACGAAGCTGATTTCGACAAGAAGCAAAATACATGATGCAGAATTAATCAAACTAAAAGAAACCATCAGTATCGATAAGGATGGATCTCTACATGGAAAAATTTCTGATACTGACATCCATATAACAGAAGAATCACTGAAGCTGACATTTGACTTACCTATAGGTGAGGATTCTGCAGAACTTTCAGCGCAAGAAACCCAACACGCTCTTCAAATCATGCATTATAGCAAGGAGAAGGTGATTAACCTAAAAAAGAATGATCTATTTGAGGAATATAAGTTCTTGGTCGATATAGTAGCGAAAGTTTTACTCTGTAAGATTTCTGCATACGATGCAATCCCAAAGCAACAATTACAGATAATGGGTGTTCTAGTTCTGAACAAACAAATCAAATGGGGAAAATGTTTATTGAAATTAATTGGACATAAATATGCCCACAATAAGAATGCATATATAGAATCATGAGCCAAGTATTACTTCACCACTATCCAGTGGCGTGCAAATCAAAAGGGGTGCCCATTCCCCCTGGAAAACGAATCAACATTGGGATCTTCTTTAAATAGACTAGGCAAATTATGAAGCCTGGTCAAGCTCCACCCTCTCCTCCTTCATTTCCAGCTCCTTAATACCATGAAACAATCATAACTAATACCACAGGTGAACATCTAGCTCAAGACCTTGAGACAACCCTACCAGATATAACAACAGAACTTGCAGCAGAGATTTCCCCATTACAACAACCACCATCTGCCACACCTCCAGAAGATAACCTCACAGTCCTCCTTTCTGCTCCCTCAAATCATCCCCAATCACCCCATCAAGTTGACATATCTACACCTCCTGTTGATACACCTCCTGCTTTTACCTCTCATTCTACACCTTCCTTTGACATTTATCAAGCAATTATTAAAGTTGTGGGTCTGGCCACTGGAACTTTTGTTGACCTCAATCAAGGAAATTTCAAATAAAATACTCTCAGATGGAGATACAACAGAAAGATTCAAGGGAGTCAATTCAATCAATCAAGACATTGATGTCCTCCTTACAGATCACAAGATCTTTCTTAACCTTCCTTGTCAGCATGGTTCAGAAGGGGGAGAATGTTCAAGAGGAGGAAATGCCTGCCCAAGAAGAGAAGATTGGCCAGGAGAAGGAAAAGCTTATACAAGAAAGGGAAATTGCTCAAAACCAAGTTTTGATTGCTCAAGAGGACGAGATTGTTACTGATCAAGAGAGGCCAACACAAACTCAGGGGGAGATGCTTACATCAATCTAGGGGGAGCTCCTCACAACTAATGAGCAGATCATATAAGATGTCACCACAATTGCTCAAGAAGCTGCCCAAATAGCTGAAGATGTTGCATTACCTCAGGGGTAGCTTCACAAAGAGGATGGCAAAATTACTAAAGAGGAGGATGATCCTCTTATCATTCCACCAAGAATTGTGTGAGTTAGAAAAGACTGTGAGGGTTATGAGCTTATGATCCTGATTATCTATGTACTCTTGATGGCTTCCTACTATAAGAGAAGAAGATGAAGCAGTGGCCTTATTGTATTTGTTGTACAAAGATCTTTTCGTGTTCTCTTTGTGTTAGAGCTTTAGGAAGAAGAAGACTTGATAGAATAGCCTGATTGATTATATTTGTTGTCTTCCTATCTCTGTATACTTATTCTTCGTCGAATAGTATTTCAATTTGTTTCCTCTTCTTTTCTGTACTTAGAAGGAATGTCCACTGGATAATGAATGTTTCTTTCTATTCATGTTCACGACCCATCACTCTGAATTTGAATACCTTCCAAGAATGTATTTGTTGTCTTTCTGGAGTACTCCATTCCATTCTTGGCAATTAATGATCCATTAGAATTCAAATTTCATCCTTGAATACCTTCTGAAAATGCATCAAAAAATAATACATAAAGTATTCTATTTCTGTCCCTGTATTCAACATAGTGTCGAATACATTTGCCTTATACTCGGCGCACCTCCGAGTTCTAATAGAAGCTACTTTGAATTCCTCTTCAGCTTTGAACTGAACTAAGATATCGATGTTGCGTCGAATCCTTATCGACGTTTTTGTCGAGTTAAAGACTTGGACTTTGAACTTCATCTTCTGCGTCGACTTCAAGTCGCAGTTACGTTGACTTCTAATACTGCTTCAACTGACCCTGTCTTCTGCGTTGTGTATATCTCAATGTTGCATTGACTTGGACTTCAGTGTGAGTTACTTTAACTTGTATTCGAAGTTGCTTTGACTTTCAGTCAAAGTTGCGTCGACTTCTATTCAACGCAAGTTTAACTCAACTGAAATTTGTACTTATTTTGGACATGTCTTGACACTCTAGTGTGAGTGTGATATCCTAGGATATCTAATGACCAAAATACCCTCTCTATACAACATGGGTAATATATCCTAGAAAATGAAATCACTTGCATATAATATTTAAGATAAATCAAAGGGTGTTTTTCCCAACAATCTCCCCATATTTATCTTAACAAATTTTACAAATTGTATAAGTGATTTCAAACATACATAGACATAAATTCGAATACACACAGATATGTAATAAAGAACAATAACATTACTGAGTAGAAGCACTGACCATATAATAATCAGATTGTTTTCAAGTAATCAGATTGTTTGCAATAACTATATCTTGCTGATGATATAATGTAAATTGTTCATATTCCCTAAATACATGTAATGTCTTATTCTTTGGGAGGAGTTTTCCTTTTTCTTGAGAAGAACAGAGGTGTCACCTTTCTGGATGGAAACACAAGAGGCTCCTCCTCCTCTTCAGCATCCCTAACATCATCCTTCTCTTTTTCTCCTTCAGCCATTTGATTACCTCTTTTGTGAATCTCCCCTTGAAGTAATGCAGTACCTTCAGCAATCTGACCAGCTTCTTGGGGAATAGTAATAACATCTTCTAGGACTTGATCTGCATCTATTGTGAGAAGCTCCTCCTGGTTTGATGCAGGCATCTCCCCTGGGTTACTGCCCTTGGATTATTCCTTCTTGGAATACTGTGATCTTATTAGGGTCAAGAATATTAGCATCTGGGGCATTTTGAACAATCTCTTTTTCCTGTATAATATTTTCCTTTTCCTGGCCATTCACATTTCCTTGAACAGACAGTTCCTCCTCATAATTATTCTCCCCCTTCTGAACCTTACTGACAAGGGAGGTTAAGAAAGATTTTGTAACCATGGAGGAGGACATAAAGGTCTTGAGTTCCAGGAGTGATTCCTTTGATTCTTGCAGCTCTGTCTCCATTTGAGAATACTTCCTTTGAAATTTTCTTGATTGAGCCAGTAGCAGATCAGCAAAGGTCCCAATGGCCAGCCCCACTGCTTTAGAAATTGCCTGATCCATGTCAAAAAAGTTGATAGGATGGGATGTAGAGGGTGTATCAATAGGAGTTGTTGGTATGTCATTTGGAGAAGGTGATTGAGAATGAGTTTGTTGCAATGGGTCAGGATGGATGACTGTGAGGTTTTCTACAAGAGGGGTGATAGGTGATGGTTGTTGTTGAGGATTGAGAATCTTTTGTGCATGTTCTATTGTTGTATCTGATATCACTGTCTGAAGGTCTCGAGCTAGAGGTTCATTTGTGACATCTGGTACGGTTGTTTCATAGTCTTGAGAAGCTGGAGCTGGAGATGGAGGAGGAGAGGATGGAGCTTGACCAGGCTTTAGAATTTGCATGGTCCATTTTGAAAAGATTACTATGTTGATCTTTTTTCAAAGAGGAATGAGCACTCCTTTTGATTTTCATATTGTTGGATACTGGTGTTGTAACACTTGGCTCATGACCCTCATATATGAATTCTCATTATGGGCATACTTGTGTCTAATTAACTTTAATAGACACTTCCCCCAGTTGATTCATTTATTCAGAACTAGAACACCCATTATATGTAATTGTTGCTTTGGGATTGCAGCATGTGCCGAAATCTTGCAGAGTAAGACTTTTCCTACTATATCAGCCAGAAACTTATATTCCTCAGATAGATCAATCTTCTTTTGGTTAATCGCCTTTTCCTTGCTGTAATGCATAATTTGAAGGGCCTGTTGAGTTTCTTGCATTGAAAGTTCCGCTGAATCCTCACCCATAGGCAGATCAGATGTCAGGTTCAACGATTCTTCTATTATATGGATTTCAGTTTCAGAGAGTTTTCCATGTGGAGATCCATCCTAATCGATACTTATGGTTTCTTTTAATTCGATTAATTCTACATCGTATACTTTACTTCTTGTTGAAATCAGTTTCATCAATCCCGCAGTTTGGAAAAGCCCTAGAATTACTTTAAAATTCTCAGCGGCAACATTGAATGATTCAACATCAACATCGAATCCTAAATTAACTTTAAGAGGAGATATTGATTATATAGTACCTACACAAGTAAAACAAGGAAGCGAAAGAGAAGGTGAGAGGAAAGCAAGAGTAAGAACACAGGAAAACTAGAGAGCCAGAAAGCATGGGAGCAGGAGAGAGAATTTGAAAGCATAAAATGATCTAACGTCTAAGTTTGCTTAAAAGAATATGATTCATTGCAACTTAGGGTTGTATTCGAAGCAACGTCGAATAGAAGTAAATTCAGCGTGCAAAAACTTGCTGAAGTAGCTTCTAGAAGCATAACTACGCGCGCTTTGGCATGTCGACGTGACTTCAAATTTGTGCAGCATTTATTAAATCGACGCATGGGTCGATATGTAATCGACGCATGTGTCGAATGCTATTCGAATTATCAATCACAGGCGGCTCTCGAAGCTAACGTCGAATAGAACTCAACGGTGCGACGAATTCTATTCGACACATCTCTGAATCTACAGTTGCATTTCTTTAGGAAATTTATACTGTTTTTTTCCAGTAATTTATCTTTATTGAAAATACCATTTATCTATTATAGGTGTTAATTAGCATGCATCATCAGGAGTTTGAGAGATGAAGTCACTCCCTTGATTCTTTAAAGTTCCATGTTGAATAATTAGTTTTCCCTTTCCCTTTATTATCTTTGAGGAAGGGATCCTAAATTCTCCTGCACATGTAGCTCAAACATTAGAAGGTACTCAGATACCTTGGGCCCTTTGCTTTTACCATTATAAGGTGATATGAAAGAATAGAATGGTCTTTCATGATATCATTTTGGATGGCAGAGAATGAGTTTATTATAACTGCATGTGTTACTTTGGTACTGAAAATCTGCATAGAAAGTATATATATATAATAAGTCTATAGAGTGCCTAATGATTTTCCTTTTTACTACAGCTTTTTTATTGTTGTTAGTTAGTTTCTCTAAACTATTCTTGCCTAGAGTTCTCTTCTCATTATTTGGATTCAATCTATTAAATAAAGTTATCTTATCAGGGTGATTGTTGTCTAGTGGGAGATTGTTGACTAGTGCTTTAATTACTGGTCTGGTCTCAGTTATTTGAAAGTCACAGGTCTAACAAATGTAACTGGATTTTTCCAGGCATGTCTGCTAGGGACTTTTGTGTTGGTGAATGGATCTGCTCCTAAGCCAAGGTGCTTAAACCACATAGAGAGATTTTGTGTAATATCCTTGAGCTTTTGACTCCTCCCATTGAGTGAGTCTTCAAAGGCTTTTACCTTTGTGATCTCTTCTTTCAACTTTAAGTTTTCATTGGTTAGATTAGTTATTACTATTTCCTTTTATAAATTTGATTTCTTAAATCATAATTTACAGAATACAAATCATATTTCTTAAAGTCTTCTAGTTCTTCCCTAACTATTTCTATTTCTTTTTGAACTTTAAGATAATCTTTACAAAATTCCTTAATTTTTTTTAAATCTTCTGTATTAAATTCTTCTGAAGTAAAATCAAAGTCATCAAAGGGATATACCTGATCTTCCTCAGAGAAATCTCCAAAGCTATTAGGCAGGCTACTTCTGCAGCAATTTCTTCATTACTTTCAGATGAAGAGGAGCTTGATTCAGTTTGTGTCACCCCAGGTTTCAGCAATGAAACCTTTTCCCTTCTTCCTGTCCTTTTTCTTGAAGGACTTCTTCTTGTTCTCCTTTTTATTGTAACTTTTGTCCATTTACTCTTCAGGACACTCAGGGGCAATGTGCCCTAGCTTTCTGCAGGCAAAGCAGATTACTTCCTTCTTTGGTGTCTTATCAAATCTTGCCTTGCTAGAACTCCATTCCTTCCTCCTGGAGTCTTCAGTCTTGGCCCACTTTCTGAATCTTCTGGCCAAGAGGTTGAACATTTCCTCTTCAGAAGTGGAGGGGACATCATCAACATCCTTCATAGCAATTGTCCTTTCCTTAGGAGTTGAGACCTTTTCTTTGGCTTCGATCTCAACCCTGCTCTTCAATAGGAGCTCATAGGACTTGATCTTTCCTAGTATATCTTCAATAGAGATTTCTCTGTGGCATCTGGACTCTCTAATGTCCCAAATCCTTGAATCCTGAGTGCTTGGGAAATACATAAGGAGTTTGTCATTGATCTCTGTCAATGATATCTCTTTGTCTAATCCCTTGAGCTCATTTATGATCAGGCTGAACCTATCATACATTTCAGCCACACTCTCTTCAGGTTTCTTTTGAAAGTTCTCGTATAGGGATATGAGAAGGGACTTCTTGTCCTTTCTTTCATCAGAGCTACCTTCTACTAGTCTAGATAGAGATTCCCAGATCTCTTTTGCTGAGTTGCAGTCAGCCACTTTTTGGAAGATATCATCTGACATGGTGGATACCAGGATGTTCATTACCTTGGCATCACATGCCTTCAGCTTCTTCGCATCATCAGTCCACTCTGCTCTAGGGACTAGTTCTTGAGTCACCATCCCACTTGCATCTTTTCTGAATGGGAGTGGGGGACCTAAAATAATAACATTAAAAAAAATTCATCAATAGAGTTCATGTAAAGTTTTATTCTGGCCTTTCAGAGTGTAAACTTATTCAGTTTACACACTGGTGGTCTGATAGATGCATAGTCCTTAGAACTGATTTTTCTAAAAATAGTTTTAATTATAAAATTTAGAGTGAGAGGATCTTTTGATCAAGGTGTTAACCTTTTTATGATCAAACTGCCTCTGATACCAATTGAAAGTGCACAGTGTGACCTCTAAGTATTCTCTAGAGGGGGTGAATAGAGTTTACACTAAATATATACACAGAATAAAACTTCTAATAACTATGCAATCATAATACCATCTCAAAATAAATTAAACACAGATTACTGAAATAAAAAACAAGTAAAGGGACAACACATAAATTCACAGCACAAGACAAGAGCTAAAATGGTTCTCCAAAATATGGGTGCATCCACTCTTCTACCACCTTGGTAGGAATACACTAAATAGTGCCCGAGTCTTTTGATAAGGAGACTCTTAGAACCAATGAGTCTTTTGGTAAGGAGACTCTTAGAACCAACTACTGAGTATTTTGATAAGGAGACTCTTAGAACCAAGAACTGAGTCTTTTGATAAGGAGACTCTTAGAACCAATCTAAATCTTTTGATAAGGAGTTCTTAAACCACTGAATCCTTTGGAGAGAGATTCTAAAAACTCTTTACTCAAGTTACAATAGAAGGAGAAAAGTAAGAAAGAAGAAGAAGAAATGAAGATATTTCTTCTATTTGAATCCTCCTATAGCTATCACTGAGGATTCTGTCAGTTGGTGTTCTTCAGGATCTGCTTAGAATGAACCCTTGCTTGAGGTAGAAAAGACTGCAAGGGTTATGAGCTTATGATCATGATTATCTTTGTACTCTTGATGGCTTCTTGCAAGGGTTCTATCTTGAATAATGGTAAAACTCATCTTACAAATTTTCATAGGAAGATTGGTGTAGGAATTTTTCTTAGAATCCGAGAATCACCTTTGTATTTCTAATGCAAAGATGTCGGGGTTGCAATGCCACGCCACGACCACAAACTGAATGTCATGAGTCGCTTGCCTTAGAAATTCACTTATAGTGAAGGGGAGATTGATCATACCCTGCATCAGGGCGGGGCGATTGTTGAATTTGTATACCGGCCTTGTCGTCGGGTTGAGATGTTCCCGGGTGAGACTCATGTTCTGGAGTGTGGACATGAAAAGAACGTGGACCGAACTCCCATTATCCATAAGTATCTTTATGAAATTTAAGCACCGGTCCTCCATCTTTGCACTGATGCCAAAGGGGTCCCGGTACGGTAATCGTATACCCCTCAAGTCTTCATCTCTGAAGTGGATAGTGGTGTCTTAACGCTGTCCACATAGTTCCTATCAAGCTGAGCGATTAAGAGGATTTGAGCAGAGAGGGGGGTGGACCCGATGATGCTCTCTACCTTTACCACCATGGGCCTTCCACTAGTGCTCCTTGACGCACAAGAGGATGGTCACTTGTTGGCTCTGGTGGAACTGACGCGACTATATCTTTCTAGATATTGGCATGCTCCTTAGAAACTGCCATGTTGGTTGCGTGAGTTTTCCTTCCGGTCATTGTTGTCAGTTGGAAGTACTCCACAGAGCGAGTACTATCTTCATAAAATCTTCAGACTGTTGGTAACAATATTCCCACAGACGGTGCCAAACTGTTGTGGGTCGCTTAGCGCTCACATAGACCGGAGAAATCAAAATGTCTTATCTCAAGAGTGAGCCAAGTGTGCAAACAGAAAAAATGTAGAATCGGCAACAGACAACAAGATTTTTAGGTGGAAAATCCGAAAAGGGGAAAACCATGGGGCCAGGCCCAGTTCTAACAAAATCCACTAGTTGTAGTTGAGTACACGAGTTGGAGTTTTAGAAAAGTCACAAGTGGAGCGCACGCTTTGCAGGAGGATGATCGGAGATCCAAGTCTTCTCTGAAAATCCTGAAAGCTATGTCTTCTCCCTTTTTATTTCCTCGTCCCTGCAAATGAAGTCCCAGGGCCCATTTTATACTTTTTCAGGAGGGCGCATATATAATTGCACCCTCTAGGCAATTGAACGGGTGAATAAGAATTCACATTTTCGGTCACCTGAATCACCAATTTTTGGAATATGACGACCATGTCCTCCAGGCGGCCTGGGTAACTAAGGCAATCCAGGCAGGCTTGTCAGGGAGGCAGCCGCGGAGCGCATGAGGGAGCACAAACACTGGGTTATGCATAGTCGTGCGTGCCTCGTAAGGGTGCATGTGCGCACGGGTTCTTGTCCATGGGCTTACTTAGCTTGTCTTTTTGGTTGAGGCAAAACCTCGCATGGATGAGGCAAAACATTTCAGCGGGCCGGTCGTGGTCGTGGGTTATGAACGCAAATTCGACTTTCTAGGATTTTAGGGGAACCCCATCAATCTTTACCCTACTTTGGCCATAATAGCTTGTGATATACTAACAATCAGGCTTTGTTTGGGATATCGGTGCCGGTTTAAAATGGAGTAGTAGGAAATAGAGAATATAAAACTGTATTTTCAAAACTGAGAACTGTTTGGGTAACCTCCGTTTGTAGTCAGTTTCAAAACTGTAAAACAATGTATCTATTTGTGAAACTACCATTCCGGTGGCGGTTAAAAATAAAACATATATCCATTTCAAAGAAAATGCACCATTTTTTAAGAAAATTGAAATTCAAACTAATTTGTACAAAAATAAAAATACACATATTCAACGTCAATGTCTGGTTACCTCATATAGTTGTTCGGCAATGGAGCCACGCAGTGCAACCATTTAACTCGACCGACTCCTTGCACCCCTAATAATCTCATTGTCCTCCCTCCTTGTGTTGCTTGCCATTTGTACTCCTCATCTAATCAGACCTGTCTGACGGTAGACAAAAGTCTCATCATGATCACATCGGTAAAAATCTCTGTTTGCACGTGAATGAAGTCTGCATATAAAATTATGCAGTGTCATCATAGAGACTACAATATTTCGCTATTTTTTGAAACTATACGATGACATATCGCGAAGGATTCATCATTTCTTCTTCCACACGTCAAACGTACATTCTATAACACTACGCAATGATGAGTGTGACTGATTGAATATTTCCTTTCGTTCTTGTATCGGACGATGACCACGTGCAAAGTTTGGCAAGTGATACCTTATTTCTGCATAAGGTTTAATATACCCTACTTGCAAGGGGTATCCAACATCAACCAAGTACTATTTTCCTGCACATTGAAAATAGTGTTAGTAGCATATAAATAGTTATTTTTGCAGTAGAAAAACGTTTTTTTACAGGTTACCCGGCGATGGATAAGGGAAGTTTCATCATCGATCCGTAATTGCACTCTAGAAAATACGGCTATCATGTGTTGAACCCTCCCAATCAACCATGACAAAAGTGAAGGTCATATCAAAGTCAAATATAACCATAATATTCTGAGTTGTGGAACCATGACGTCCAATGTATGGAATCTGCTCGTCCACTAGGATGCGGTCATCAACAAGTGTCCCATCGATTGCTCCAATGCAATCCTTGAAGTAGGGCATATATTGATCATCATTTAAAATCTTTGCAGGGATATATGTAAATCAATCATCAACAGGTACAACAACGTCCTGTGAAAGCCTTATTAAAGAAGCCAGCCCTCATGAACAATATCTGTTTATTATTTCTGTCGAATGTTCAAAACGCTTCATGCATTTCCTCATTGATTAATTATGCGTCATAATATATATTATAATCAAAAGAACCTCTTTTGTAGTGGTATTCCTGGATCCTTCTATCCCATGAGATAAAACTAAATTTTCAAGCAAATCTAAGAAAATTTCCTTCGACATACTAAAGTTACTATGAAACTGGGTAGGATGACCATCAACCAGTTCTCTAACCCACGTATCTCCTGTGTTAGAAGACGTCATGCAATGTGTCCTGTCTTGATAATGGTAGTTGTAATTAAGCATCATACAAACACTTGTGTTAACCATCATAAGATAATACGCAACCCTCTGATGTCTGTCATTGAGCTCGATATCATTTTCTGAAGACATATATACATTGTTCAATGATGTTAGAACAAAAAATAGAATGACCTATCAAATAATCACAAAATTTAACATTCCCTAAATGGAAAATGGAATTACCATATCTAATTCAGATGACCATAATTTTTTTATAAAAGGAAACTTTATTTTTATAAAAGAAACTTGGAATTTTCATATATATTTCAGATGATCATACAAACCGTACGAAAAGCACAAAACCGTACAAAATCATACAAACCCATAACCATACACCATATAATATATCTTACATTGCATAACCATATACCATATAATAAGATGCATATGTACACACATACAAACTCATAATAAATATCGTCTAACCGTACACAGTACAAAATATTACATAACCACAACCGTACAAAACCTCGCATAACAAATACATTGCTTTAAAGACCCCCCCCCCCCCCCCCCCACTCCCCACACACACACACTAACTACATGCTTGTGTACTGGCAGTTTTTGAGCTACCAAGACTTTTTAGAGCTTAGTCGGCTCAGAAATAACTCCATATTCTTGTTGTCCATTTAAACATTATGGCAAAGTCATAGAGTACTGAATCGAAACAAACCTCGTGATATTTCTCCAACTCTTCAATTGCTTCATGGATAGTAAAAGTAGGGACAAACATTTTAGGGGGCAGTGATATACTTTCTCCAACTCTGATGGTTGATTCGAACAACTGATCAATGTTATATCTCCCAGGACATTTTTTTATAATTCCACTTTGTTTGTTTCTTTCAAATCTCCTCCTTTTTGTTCCTTGTGAGGACCCCCTCTTTCAAAGCTCCTCATATTATCTCTTTGGTCATCACTCATGTTAATCAGCGTACTCAAATTCTCAGCCATTTCATCATCATGCTCAAGCATTAACTTATCAGGACTAGATGGGTTTGTCCTTGAGTTAGGATCCCATGCATGATTACCAGATACGATAACCTCAATAAATAAAGCATACATTTTCTTTCCCAACTACGGGGAAATTCCTCCATAACGAAACTTTTTCGCAGCGGGAACAACCTAAAATAAATAATTGCATATCAGCATTGAATTATAACTAAAAAAGCTAAAGAAATTATATTCACCCGAGTCTCTCTTTCTACAAATCGTCTGACACATAATTTGTTCTCTGTGTTGAATCACAACCTAAACCCGTATTCCCGCACTTGAGTTCTTTCCATAGCTTCCAATCTTTTTTCAATTGGCCCCATTTATTTTTTTAATTGCACGCACACATACATTTCCCATGTACGTTCTTGAAATTTAACGGTCACTTTGTTCCAACCCTCCTTAGACAAGTGCGTCATTGATCTATTTCTAAGTCCAATCTTTGTTATACATAAGTCACAAAATAATAATACTCCACGTGACTCCCAAGTTGCTGCAATTACTCATTCTTTAGTTTTAACCATTGTGCGACCTAAAACAAAATCAAAAGATGAAATATGTATCTTATACCCATACACACAACACACACAACAATAATATATACATATATTCAAAAATGAGGATATATCACAAAACTAATTTTGCAACAATATACATACACACCACACTCATAACACACAATATACATATACAACGAACTCATAACACACACACAACATACACACACTCATAACACACACACATAACACACACACACTCATAACAGACACACACTCATAACACACACACACACAACACAAACACAACACACACACACACACACACAAACAGCATACATAACACATATAAAACACACACAACACACACACACACATAATCTATACACACAACACACTCAGAACACACACAACACTGAAATATTTGGGTTTGATTAGTATACACCTAGAGGGGGTGATTAGGTGTTTTCAAGATTATTTAATCCTTTAAAATATTTAGCACAGCACACAAGCAAACCAGAAAACACACAGAGATTTATAGTGGTTCCCTTCAAGATAATATGTCAAGAGGTATTTCACTATCCCTCCCACATAACTAGCAGTGTGCTACACTAGGCAACTTCTCTAAAACTCGGATCTCTTTTAAAATACAACAGATCTTATAACTCAAATCACAAAGGATCCTACCTCAGCCCTCACACAGAAAAGCTTACTCTCAAGTTACAAGAACCCTACCAATAACTCAGACTTGACAAGTCCTACCAAACACTCAAATCTTCACCAAGATCTTACGAAACACTAAGATCTTCACCAAGATCCTACCAAACTCAGATCTTCACCAAGATCCTACCAAACTCAGATCTTCACCAAGATTCTACCAAACTCAGGCTCATACAGAACCCTACAAAGTGAGAAGGTTGGTTTGCGGTTGTAGAAGAGAAGGCTTCAAAGATAGAGCTTTTCACTGAATGGACTTCTTCTTTTTCTAGCAGATGTAGCCTCAGAGATCTTTTGGATCACCAAAAATTTCTTGAGAATCTTCTTCTGACAATATCAGATTATCTTTTCTAACCAAGGAAGATGATTCTTTCTTTGATCTTCATAGCACGACAATAAAGGCTTCTTGTTCAGCACTTTTCTCCAATCTGAATGTAAGTATGAGAGTATGAGAGTAAGAGCAAAAGAACTGTATATAGATTTCAAAATTCTCTCTATTTATATTTCTCTGCACTTTTGCATAAAAGCCCTCAATAATTTATTTCATAATTAATTGGGTCTTTCAGGAATATAGACAAAAATGACAGAATAATATGTCATAAATGCTTTGCCATTTTTGGAACTTGCATAATATAGACGTATTTGATATTCTACTTTAATTACTGTGTAACGGCTAGATCTGCAGAGAATATATCATTAATTATTCTTTGATTAGCGCACAAGATAGGCGACGTGTATATTCCATGTATACCAATTTCCAAGAAAGATCACTGCATTAAATGCAGCTCTGCAACTGTCAAGACGACAAACTTCCTTCAAGAAGATATCGTCTTGAACATCAAGATGATATGTGTTCTTCACGACAATGTCGTTGACATACTTCTTCCTTCACAACTTATTAAGATTTATAGACAATATACTTCCTTCTAGACGATATCGTCTTGATGTTTCAGTCTACACGATGTATATTTAATCTTCAAGATGATATGACTACTTCAAGACGATATCGTCTAGACCTTTTTCTGCACGATCTTTACTTAACCATTTCAATGATAAAGCTTCTTCAAGACTACATACTTCTGTCTCGATGATGTAATGGCTCGGCATCAAGACTATATTTTACTTAGTCATTTTTCACTTCTATTATAGTCTTGATACTAAGAATATAGTCTTGATATATCTGTCACATCATGAACTAAAACATACATCAAAAACATCTTTGCTTATATATACTTATGTTCCTTCTTCAAATCTAGGAACATTGAGGGCACAATACCCAATAATCTCCCCTTATTTGAAAAAGACAGAAATTACAATTATAGATAAGCTTGACTAACAAATATATTCAATAAAGATCAAACAAAACTTAGAACACTTGATATATTGATTAAAGATTGTCCCAGAAGAATAAAGAAATATTAAACAAGAATGTAAAACATAGAAATGTGCATTGTGTTCCTAGGGTCCTTTTCCTTCATCAATCCTCCTGAATAGCTTTCCCATTTTCAGATGACCCAGCCTTATTAGATTGCTCAGCTTCAGCTAGCTTTTCCTTTTGCCTTTCAAAATAGTTGTATGGTTTGGGATGATATGTGAGAAGAGCATGAGTAGGCACTGAAGGATCTCCGATCTTAACCTTATTCCAATAATCTCTTCTGCCAGCTTCACCCAAATCATATTTGTGCCATTCTTCAGAGCTATAGAATTGACATGTTATCATGCTTTCCTTGCTGGTACAGTGTCCAGGTACTCAATATAATAACTCTTGAACAAGGGCTTCATTCTTCAAAGTTAGGATTCTTCTTGACTTCCTCCTTTCTCTTTCTCTTGGCCTCCTACTCTGCTAGATTTTCATGATGACTCTTTCTCCTTGTAGCTTGAGACTCATCAGTGAAATAATCTTGATATGGTTCAGGTTGTACATTCTACACTGGAAGATCTTCTATCATTGGCACATTTGAAGTTCCCCCAGGAATGTTACTTCCTTCTAGAATAGGATGTTGATAAGCAATCCAATAATCTATTGGATCAAGATCCATGGAGAATCTTACTTCATTAGATAGCCACATGGCATGATGGCTTGACATGATCTCCCCCTTTTTGGCTTCTGAAAATATTTCTTTAGAAAGTGAGGCCTGTGAATTCTGAAGTTGTCTAGATTTTAGAGCATTAAGGTTTCCAACTACATCCATGAGTGTGCTTGAGTAGTTCAGAGAGATTGAGTGAGAAGTCAGGAGAGCTGATTTTGAGTGACCTGAAGCTATTGGAGTAGAGTTTCAACAACATTATCTACTAGCTCATGAGAGACTTGAGCACTAGAATTATTCTTTGAAGGATAGTATTAACAACATCTTCTAAGTCATTGAAGGTCACATCCTGATTCTGAATAATTGCTTGTTGATTATCTCTTAAAGTAGACATTCTATCAAGCACTATGTTAAGTTGTTGTCCAATCAACAAGGTTGCTTCATTCATATGGGTTATTTCATTTCCCGTGTTAGCATTAACATTTGCAGCAGTATGATAAACATTTGCATTTTGATGATTTATATGCTGAATGTTCTCTTGCAGAACATTTATCCTGGCAGATAGTGTTAGTTTATATTCTAATCTAATCCCCCCTTTTTGCTTTTCTCAACTACTTTTATATCTTATCTCCTGTAATATTTAATAGGACTTATCTGTAGCCCTTGATAAGAGAGTTGTAGGTGTGTGCTGTAGTAGGACGACAGTTCTGGGACCTTTATCTTTCTCATTCTCGCTGTTAAGAATCAAGTTCTTCTTCCTTAATTTTTGTCTCTCTTTTTCTTGCTCAATCTTCTTCCTGCAAGTTAAGTTCATTTCAAATGCTAACATGGTATCAAAGCTAAAGGCTCGCGCCATCAGAAGATCCAGCATAGTATCCCAAATCACTGTGTGATCCTGATCCTTTGGATTTCATCACATTGCAGCATCGACCAGGTCTCAAACCTTCCTGTACTCTCAGACAGGAATCCCCATCTTCAAAGGAGAATCATATGATTATTGGAGCAAACAAATTAAGTTTTTCTTTGTATATCAAGGTCTATGGGAGCTTGTCCAAGATGGTTACCAGTTACTTGGAGTAACAGATCAAGGAAAAGCATCAGAAAGTAAAGAAGGGGTGACAGAAAAAGGAAAAACATCAGAAAGTAAAGAACGAGCAGGAATAGCCCAACTCAACCTGGAAACTCATAGAAGAGATGCAAAAGCAATTCTCTGTATCCAACAAGGAGTGAGCAAATCTATTCTTCCTCTTATTATTGATGCTGAAACATCAAAACAAGCCTGGGATATTCTCAAAGAAGAATACAGGGGAAATGAACGTGTCATTTCAATTAAGCTAACTCTTATGTGGAGAGATTTTGATACCTTCATGATGAAGGATGGTGAAACAGTACAGTAGTTTTTTCTCAAGAATATCTATAATTGTAAATCAAATAAGAACATATGGAGATGATCTTCCTGAGAAACGGGTTGTTTCCCACATTCTTGGAAGCCTTACCCCTGCTTTTGAGCATGTTATTGTCGCCATACAGGTGGCAAAAGATATCAGAAGGATCACCATCACTGAATTAATTGGCTCCATGCAAGGTCATGAAGCCAGGATGAAGAAAAAGGACATTCAACTTGAACAACCCTTCCGAAGTCATGTGTCATTATCATCCCAGAAAACCAGCTCCTGGAACCAAAACCCAGGAGAAAGAGGACCAGATGAGAGAATCTCCTGGAACCAATTCCAGTCTAGCAAAGACTAAGTGACTGATCAGGGATTCAGACCCTATTGTAAGTTTTGCAATAAAAACACCCATTTTACTAAAGATTGTTTCTCTAAATGTAAGAGATGCAAGAACCCAAACCATCTTCAAAGAGACTATTGGCATAGAAAACAGAGCTAAGGAAGAGGCAAATTTCTCTAACAATATTGAATCCCTATTCTACTCTGGCCCTAAATCTGACAGTGTGGAATCAGAGGTGTGGTTCCTTGACAGTGGGTGCTCTAACCACCTGTCAAACAATAGAAAGACTTTCATTCAACTTGATGAGTCTGAAAAATCAGAGGTTATCATGGGGGATGGAAATGCTAGGATGGTTGAAGGGAAGGGTATAGTTGCTGTGAGACTAAAGACTAGTGAAACAAATCATATCCATGATGTGCAATTCATTCCTAGTCTTTCTCAGAACCTCCTGAGTGTGGGACAATTGCTCAAGAAAGGCTACAAGCTTGTGTTTGATAAAGATGAGTGTAGCATTCATGACACCAGATCACAGAAGATGGTCATTATTGTGCAAATGTCCTCCAACAAAATCCTTCCTCTCAAAATGCAACTAAGCTCTGATCAAATGGTTCAAGCAAACACTGTCAGGAGCATGGATACATCGAGGTTGTGGCACTGCAGGTGTGGTCATCTGCACTTTGGAGCTCTAAAAAAATAAAATAAATGGTGGATGGAGGCTTGGAAAATCTGATTGAAAGTGGGTTCTGTGAGGTATGCGTCTACACTAAGATCCATAGAAGCCCCTTTCCTGTCCAAAGCCAGAGGAAGGCATCAATACCCCTGGAACTGGTTCATGGGGACATCTGGGGACCAGCTACTTCACCAACTTGGGCAGGAAATAGGTACTATCTTCTCCTAGTGGATTATTACACACACATGATGTGGATATACTTCTTGAACCTAAAATCTGATGCTTTTACCACCTTTATTAAATTCAAAAACCTTATTGAAAATGAAATGAGCTGCAAAATAAAATCCTTCCGCACATTCAAAGCAGGGGAATTCATCAGGAATAAATTCAATTCTTTTTGTGAGTTACATGGAATTAAAAGGCAACTAACTGCTCCTCACACACCTCAGTAGAATGGGGTTAGGGATATTCTAATCTAATCCCCCTTTTTTTCTTTTCTCAGCTACTTTTATATCTTATCTCCTGTAATATTTAATAGGACTTATCCGCAGCCTTTGATAAGAGAGTTGTAGGTGTGTTGTAGTAAGGCAGTAGTTCTGGGACCTTTATCTTTCTCATTCTCGCTGCTAAGAATCAAGTTCTTCTTCCTTAATTTTTGTCTCTCTTTTTCTTGCTCAATCTTCTTCCTGCAGGTTAAGTTCATTTCAAATGCTAACAGATAGCTCATCTTTACAACTTGTGACAACATTATTGATATATGCTTCAATGTCTATTCTCTGCCTTTCAAATAGGGCTTCCATTTGGGACATGAATTCAGTAGATATGGCTGTGGGGGTTGTGGGGGCTGTGGAGATTTGAGAATGTTTCTCATTTACTATCCTTGGAGGTGAGGGTTGCAGTGCAATCTGAAAAGTAGACTCCCCCTCCATTATTGCAAGGATATCAGATGGCTGTTCAACTTCATTTTTAGGAGTACTTTGATGCATATCATTATTTAGAAAGTCACCTAAGGATCTGTCAAAATCTTCCACCTCTTCAACAACGGCATGCCCGCTACTTGGACTTTTCTCAGGCTCATCAACTTCCACATCCATTACAGCCTCTTTAGCAGTTATGAGAACATCTTCTGGGGACACCTCCTTTTGAGGAACTGGGTCACTATCAATCACATCAGTATCTTCTCTCAGTGACTCCCCCTCAATAGGAGAAGGAGAGTTTTGAGCTGTTTGTGAAAGTTGTGTAGGGCTTTGAGGGATATCAATTCTTTGTGAGGAATGTTCGCCTACTATCTTTTTGGTGAACTTCTTCTCCCATCTGCTTATGGTCTTCATATCTATTCTTTTTAGAAAATGGAGAGGTGTTGATTCAGATTCATTCAGATGTTGAGGAATGGAGTGCTTTAAGTATAATGAAAGGATTCTGCCAAAGTTGGGGCCTTCAGGATTTCTTTAATCTTGTCAAACAGGACTTTGCCCCAGTTAGTCTTCTTCTCAAGAATGACTCTGATCATCAGCTCAAACATTTCTTTGGAGATTCTATCATGTGACCCAGCCTTGCACAGTAGTACTTTCCCAATAATATCAAATAATAGTTTACTTTGCACAATCATCTTATTTCTTTGAATGCTTCCATATGGTTTGACATCAAGTCCACACCATTTATATACTTCCCGGAAGTCCTCAGGACTGACTGATTCTTCTTCTTCATTCTCATCCAAAATAGTTAGTGTAAGGGCATTGGTTAGGCCTATGGCAGTTATCCTTATATATTCTCCAGACACAGTGGTGAGAATTGCTTTTCCTACCTTGCTAATTTGGGCATTTGCATATATTTCAGACAATGCAGTGTAGTATAGTCGAGTAGGATCAGTGAGAACATACTCTAATTCTAAGGCATATAGCAAGGTAATTACCATGTTAAGATCTTCATCAACACCTTTGAAGCCTTCTTTTAATAACTCTCTTCCAGACAGAACTTTCTCATCTGACATCTTTCGCGCCACTACTTGTTGTAGGGAGTCGTTAAGAGGAAGAAGATGAAGTAGGGATTCTAGGGTTTTATGTGTGCAGTTTCTATTCTTTCACATTGTCTATTATATACTATTATGATTTTGGAAGGTAAAGAGGAGCGTACCTGATGAAATCTTGTCGAATCATTTTGAAAATCCCGTAATTGCGGCATAATTATGATGCTCACATGACCTGTGACATCACCTTCTCACCGAGATGGTATATTCAGTATCATCTTGATTACAAATGCATTGTCGTCGAGATTATAGTTATCTTCTTGATTCATCAAGACAATTTTTATAATTTCCAGTATTTTCTAGAGGATTATACTATATTCCTCAGTCAATATGTTGTTGTTGTCTTTCAAAAGCTGAAAATGTTAGTCTTCTTTAAGGTGAACCTTGTAATAGATCCAGCCTTTTTACAATATAAATCAAATTCTACAGTAAAGAAAGTATGGAGTACAACATTCCAAATTTAAGAACTTAGCATCCACAATTCAATTTTGAATTGATTGAATTTAGACTCATCAAGGGGCTTAGTAAAAATGTCAGTTATCTGCCTATCTGTATGGACATACTCAAGGCATATGTCCTACTTTTCCACATGCTCCCTAACGAAATGACATCTAATTTCTATATGTTTAGTTCTACTATGTTCCACATGATTTTTAGCAATAGAGATGACACTAGAGGAATCACAAAAGAGATGTGTTCTCTTTATTTGCAAATTGTAATCCTCTAATTGGTGTTGAATCTAAAGAAGTTGTGCACAACAACTACCAGCAGAAATATACTCTGATTCAGGTGTAGAGATAGCAATGTTATTTTGCTTTTTGCTACTCCAGGACACAAGCCTTCTCCCCAAGAACTGATAAGTTCCTGAAGTGCTTTTTCTGTCTTCTTTGCACATAGCAAAGTCTGCATCAGAATATCCACACAGCTCAAAGTCATTTGACTTAGGATACCATAGTCCTAGATTGGGAGTAAACTTCAGATATCTCAAAATTCTCTTGACTGCTGAGTAATGAGATTCTCTGGGGTTCACTTGATATCTTGCACAAACACATGTATCAAACATGATGTCTGGCCTACTAGCAGTGAGGTAGAGCAATGAGACTTATGCATATGTACATGGACTCATTATAGGGTTTTCCCTTTTCATCCTTGTCTAGTGACATATTTGATCCCATAGGAGTTCTCATAGGGGTGGAGTTCTCCATTCTAAATTTCTGTATGATATCCAAGGTAAATTTGGTCTGAGAAATGAAAATTCCTTCCTCAGATTGCTTTACTTGAAGACCTAAGAAATATTTGAGCTCTCCCTAGAGGGGGGGGGGGGGGGGCGGTATTGGGTGTTTTCAAGGTTATTTAGTCCTTTAAAATATTTAGCAAAGGACACAAGCAAACCAGAAAACACACAGAGATTTATAGTGGTTCCCTTCAAGACAATATGTTAACTTCTCCAAAAACTAGCAGTGTGCTAGACTAGGCAACTTCTCCAAAAACTCAGATATCTTTTACAAAACAGTAGATCTTACAACTCAGATCACAAAGGATCCTACCTCAGCCCTCACACAGAAAAGCTTACTCTCAGGTTACAAGAACCCTACTAATAAACTCAGACTTGACAAGTCCTACCAAGCACTCATATCTTCACCAAGATCTTACCAAACACTCAGATCTTCACCAAGATCCTACCAAACTCAGATCTTCACCAAGATCCTACCAAACTTTGGCTCACACAGAACCCTACAAAGTGAGAAGGTTGTTTTGCTGTTGTAGAAAAGAAGGCTTCAAAGATAGAGCTTTTCACTGAATGGACTTCTTCTTTTTCTAGCAGATGTAGCCTCAGAGATCTTTTGGATCACCAAAACATTCTTGAGAATATTCTTCTGAAAATATCAGATTATCTTTTCTAACTAGGGAAGATGATTCTTTCTTTGATCTTCACAGTACGGCAATGAAGGCTTCTTGTTCAGCACTTTTCTCCTTTCTGAATGCATGTATGAGTAAGTGAGTAAGAGCAAAAGAACTATATATAGATTTCGAAATTCTCTCTATTTATATTTCTCTGCACTTTTGTATAAAAGCTCTCAATAATTTATTTCATAATTAATTGGGTCATTCAGGAATATAGACAGAAACGACAGAATAATATGTCATAAATGCTATCATTTTTGGAACTTCCATAATATAGAAGTATTTGATATTCTACTTTAATTGCTATGTAATGGCTAGATCTGCAGAGAATATATCATTAATTATTCTTTGATTAGTGCACAAAATAGGCGGCGTGTATATTCCATGTATATCAATTTCCAAGAAAGACCAGTGCATTAAATGCAGCTATGCAACTATCAAGAAGACAAACTTCCTTAAAGATGAAATCGTCTTGATCATCAAGATGATATATGTTCTTCACGACGATGCCGTCGACATACTTCTGCCTTCACAACTTATTAAGATATTTAGACAATATACTTCCTTCTAGACGATATCATCTTGATGTTTCAGTCTATACGATGTATATTTAATCTTCAAGACGATATGACTACTTCAAGACAATATCGTGTAGACCTTTTTCTGCACGATCTTTACGTAACCATTTGGATGATAAAGCTTCTTCAAGACTATATACTTCTGTCTCAATGATGTAATGGCTCGGCTTCGAGACGATATTTGACTTAGTGATTTTTTTCACTTCTATTATAGTCTTGATACTAAGAATATAGTCTTGATATATCTGTCACATCATGAACTAAAACATACATCAGAAACAACTTTGCTTATTTATACTTTTGTTCCTTCTTGAAATCTATGAACATTGAGGGCACAATACCCAATAGTCTCCCCCTATTTGAAGAAGCTAGAACTTACAATTATAGATAAGATTGACTAACAAATATATTCAATAATGATCAAACAAAACTTAGAACACTTGATATATTGATTAAATATTATCCCAGAAGCATACAGAAATATTAAACAAGAATGTAAAACATAGAAATGTGCATTGTGTTTCTATGGTCCTTTTCCCTCATCAATCCATGGAGAATAGCTTTCCCATTTTCAGATGACCCGACCTTCTTAGATTGCTCAGATTCAGCCAACTTTTCCTTTTGCCTTTCAAAATAGTTGTATGGTTTGGGATGATATCTGAGGATCATGAGTAGGAACTGAAGGGTCTCCCATCTTAAACTTATTCCAATAATCTTTTCTGCCAGCTTCACCCAATTCATATTTGTGTCATTCTTCAGAGCTATAGAATTGCCCTTTTATCATGCTTTCCTTGTTGGTACAGTGTCCCCGTATTCAATATAATAACTCTTGAACAAGGGATCCATTCTTCAAAGTTAGGATTCTTCTTGACTTCCTCATTTCTCTTTCTCTTGGCCTCCTGCTCTGCTAGATTTTCATGATGAATCTTTATCCTTTTAGCTTGAGACACGTCAGTGAAATAATCTTGATACATTTTAGGTTGTAGATTCTGGACTGGAAGATCTTCTGTCATTGGCACATTTGAAGGTCCCTCGGGAATGATACTTCCTTCTAGAATAGGATGTTGATAAGCAATCCCATAATCTATTGGATCAAGATCCATGGAGAATCTCTCTTCATTGGATAGCCACATGGCATGATGTCTTGACATGATCTCCCCCTTTCTGGCTTCTGAAAATATTTCTTTAGAAAGTGAGGCCTGAGAATTCTGAAGTTGTCTAGAGATTAGAGCATTAATATTTCCAACTGCATCTATGAGTGTACCTTGAGTAGTTCTGAGAGATTGAGTGAGAAGTGAGGAGAGTTGATTTTGAGTGACTTGAAGTGTTGGAGTAGAGTTTCAACAACATTATCTACTAGCTCATGAGAGACTTGAGCACTAGAAGATATTCTTTGAAGGATAGTATTAACAGCATCTTCTAAGCCATTGAAGGTCACATCCTGATTCTGAATATTTGCTTGTTGATTATCTCTTAAAGTAGACATTCTATCAAGCACTATATTAAGTTGTTGTCCAATCATAAAGGTTGCTTCATTGATATGGGCTATTTCATTTCCTGTATTAGCAACAACATTTGCAGCAGTATGATAAACATTTGCATTTTGATGATTTATATGTTGAATGTCCTCTTGCAGAACATTTATCCTGACAGATAGCTCATCTTTATAACTTGTGACAATATTATTGACATATGCTTCAAACTGTATTCTCTGCCTTTTAAACATGGCTTCCATTTGGGACATGAATTCAGTAGATTTGGTTGTGGTGGCTATGGAGATTTGAGAATGTTGCTCATTTACTATCCTTGGAGGTGAGGGTTGCAGTGCAATCTGAACAGTAGACTCCCCCTCCATTATTGCATGGATATCAGAGGGCTGCTCATCTTAATTTTTAGGAGTACTTTGATGCATATCATTATATAGAAAGTCATCCAAGGATCTGTCAGAATCTTCCACCTCTTCAACAACTACATGTCCACTACTTGGACTTTTCTCAGGCTCATCAACTTCCACATCCATTACAACCTCTTTAGCAATTATGAGAACATCTTCTAGGGACACCTCCTTTTGAGGAACTGGGTCACTGTCAATCACAACAGTATCTTCTCTCAGTGACTCCCCCTCAATAGGAGTAGGAGAGTTTTGAGCTATTTGTGGAAGTTGTGCAGGGCTTTGAGGGATATCAATTCTTTATGAGCAAGGTCACCTACTATATTTTTAGTGAAGTTCTTCTCACATCTTCTTATGGTCTTCATATATATTCTTGTTAGATAATGGAGAGGTGTTGATTCAGATTCATTCAGATGTTGAGGAATGGAGTGCTTTAAGTATAATGAAAGGATTCTGCCAAAGTTGGGGGACTTTAGGATTTCTTTGATCTTGTCAAACAGGACTTTGCCCCAGTTAGTCTTCTTCTCAAGAATGACTCTGATCATCAGCTCAAACATTTCAGTGGAGATTCTATCATGTGACCCAGCCTTGCACAATAGTACTTTCCCAATAATATCTGATAATAGTTTACCTTGCACAATCATCTTATTTCTTTGAATGCTTCCATACGATTTGACATCAAGTCCACACCATTTATATCCTTCCAGGAAGACCTCAGAACTGACTGATTCTTCTTCTTCATTCTCATCCAAAACAGTTAGTTTATGCGCATCGGTTAGTCCTATGACAGTTATGCTTATATATTCTCCAGACACAGTGGTAAGAATTGATTTTACTACCTTGCTAATTTGGGCATTTGCATATATTTCAGACAATGCAGTGTAGTATAGTTGAGTAGGCTCAGTGAGAACATACTCTAATTCTGAAGCATATAGCAAGGTAATTACCATGTTAAGATCTTCATCAACTCCTTTGAAGCCTTCTTTTAATAACTCTCCTCCACACAGAACTTTCTCATCTGACATCTTTGGCGCCATTACTTGTTGCAGGAAGTCGTTAAGAGGAAGAAGATGAAATAGGGATTACAGGGTTTTATGTGTGCAGTTTCTATTCTTTTGCATTGTCTAATATATATTATTATGCTTTTGGAAGGTAAAGAGGCGCGTACCTGATGAAATCTTGTCGAATCATTTTGAAAAGCCCATAATTGCGGCGTAATTATGATGCTCACGTGACCTGTGACATCATCTTCTCGTCGAGATAGTGTATTCAGTATCGTCTTGATTACAAATGCATTGTCGTCGAGAGTATAGTATCGTCTTGATTCATCAAGATGATTTTTATAATTTCCAGTATTTTCTAGATGATTCTACTATATTCCTCAGTCAATATATTGTTGTTGTCTTCCAAAAGCTGAAAGTGTTAGTCTTTTTTAGGGTGGAACTTATAATAGATCCAACCTTTTCACAATATAAATCAAATTCTACAGTAAAAAAAAGTATGGAGTATAACATTCCCAATTTAAGAACTTAGCATCCCCAATTCAATTTTGAATTGATTGAATTTAGACTCATCAAGGGGCTTAGTAAAAATGTCAGCTATCTGCCTATCTGTATGGACATACTCATGGCAGATGTCCTCCTTTTCCACAAGCTCCCTATTGAAATGATATCTAATTTTTATATGCTTAGTTCTACTATGTTCCACAGGATTTTTAGCATTAGAGATGACACTAGAGGAATCACAAAAGAGAGGTGTTCTCTTTATTTGCAAATTGTATTCCTCTAATTGGTGTTGAATACAAAGAAGTTGTGCACAACAACTACCAGCAGAAATATACTCTGATTCAGGTGTAGAGATAACAATGTTATTTTGCTTTTTGCTACTCCAATACACAATCCTTCTCCCCAAGAACTGACAAGTTCCTGAAGTGCTTTTTCTGTCCTCTTTGCACTCAGCAAAGTCTGCATCAGAATATCCCCATAGCTCAAAGTCATTTGACTTAGGATACCATAGTCCTAGATTTGGAGTATGCTTCAAATATCTCAAAATTCTCTTGACTGCTGAGTAATGAGATTCTTTGGGGTTCACTTAATATCTTGCACAAACACATGTAGCAAACATGATGTCTGGCCTACTAGCAGTGAGGTAGAGCAATGAGCCAATTATGCTTCTATACATGGACTCATTATAGGGTTTTCCCTTTTCATCCTTGTCTATTGACATATTTGATCCCATAGGAGTTCTCATAGGGGTGGAGTCCTCCATTCCAAATATCTTAATGATATCCAAGGTAAATTTGGTCTGAGAAATGAAAATTCCTTCCTCAGATTGCTTTACTTGAAGACCTAAGAAATATTTGAGCTCTCCTTAGAGGGGGTGATTAGGTGTTTTCAAGGTTATTTCGTCCTTCAAAATATTTAGCACAGCACACAAGCAAACCAGAAAACACAGAGATTTATAGTGGTTCCCTTCACGATAATATGTTAAGAGGTCGTGCATGGTCCCTACCACCTATCTAGCAATGTGTTAGACTAGGCAACTTCTCCAAAAACTCAGATCTCTTTTACAATACAGCAGATCTTACAACTCAGATCACAAAGGATTCTACCTCAGCCCTCACAAAGAAAAGCTTACTCTCAGGTTACAAGAACCCTACCAATAACTTAGACTTGACAAGTCCTACCATGCACTCATATCTTCACCAAGATCTTACCAAACACTCAGATCTTCACCAAGATCCAACCAAACTCAGATCTTCACCAAGATCCAACCAAACTCAGGCTCACACAGAACCCTACAAAGTGAGAAGGTTGTTTTGCTATTGTAGAAGAGAAGGCTTCAAAGATAGAGCTTTTCACTGAATGGACTTCTTCTTCTTCTAGCAGATGTAGTCTCAGAGATCTTTTGGATCACTAAAGATTTCTTGAGAATCTTCTTCTGAAAATATCAGATTATCTTTTCTAACCATGGAAGATGATTCTTTCTTTGACCTTCACAACACAGCAATGAAGACTTTTTGTTCAGCACTTTTCTCCTTTCTGAATGTAAGTATGTGAGTAAGAGAGTATGTGCAAAAGAACTGCATATAGATTTCAAAATTCTCTCTATTTATATTTCTATGCACTTTTGAATAAAAGCCCTCAATAATTTATTTCATAATTAATTGGGTCATTCAGGAATATAGACTAAAACGGCAGAATAATGTCATAAATGCTTTGCCGTTTTGGAACTTACATAATATAGAAGTATTGATATTCTACTTTAATTGTTGTGTAATGGCAAGATCTGCAGAGAATATATCATTAGTTATTCTTTGATTAGTGCACAAGATACACGGCGTGTATATTCCTTGTATATCAATTTCCAAGAAAGATCAGTGCATTAAATGCAGCTCTGCAATTGTCAAGACGACAAACTTTCTTCAAGACGATATCTTCTTGATCATCAAGACGATATATGTTCTTCACGACGATGTCGTTGACATACTTCTGCCTTCACAACTTATTAAGATTTATAGACAATATACTTCCTTCTAGACGATATCGTCTTGATGTTTCATTCTACACGATGTATATTTAATCTTCAAGACGATGTCGTCTAAAACTTTTTCTACACGATCTTTACTTAACCATTTCAATGATAAAGCTTCTTCAAGACGATATACTTTTGTTTCAACGATGTACTGGCTCAGCATCAAGAAGAAATTTGACTTAGTGATTTTTTCACTTCTATTATAGTCTTGATACTAAGAATATAGTCTTGATATATCTGTCACATCATGAACTAAAACATACATCAAAAACAACTTTGCTTATCTATACTTGTGTTCATTCTTCAAATCTAGGAACATTGAGGGCACAATACCCAACTAACACAACACACGCAACATAACATACTCTTAACACACACAATATGCTTTTTGGCGGAATGCGCCCCCGATTATCAGTTGATTGGCAAAATGCACCCCAAATTTTTAAATATGGTAGAATGCACCCCCAAATATCTTTCTTTTGAGGGAATACACCTCGAGCTCTTTTTTAGGGGTGTTTTAGTCATGCGCTCTCATTTGGCCGAAAATATACTGTATTGGCAGAATTTCAGCAACTTCTTCACATGTAACGTAATAATTTAACGTTATTTGCACTATAATTAAACCGTTTTTCAAAGCGACATCATTTAATGCGCTGTGTTGGGCCCTCATTTGACCAAAAATATGTTATTTTTTTCAGAATTTCAGCAATTTTTTCACCTGTAACGTAATGATTTAACGTTATTTGCACTATAATTAAACCATTTTAAGCGACATCATCTAATTCATTGTGCTTATTTTTAATGTCATTTGTTTTAATTGATTGTATCATAGAAATCCATTGTTAGTTTTTAATAAATTTGTTGCCCTTGTTAGGTATTTTGGTCACAAATCAAAATCATAATAAAGCATACGCAATGTGTTTTTCTTCAAAACACCATCCAAATACATTAAAGTACATGCCTTGAGCATATCACTCACATAAAATTACAAAATGTGTGTCAAATAGAAAACATTTGTAGTAGTCATTCAATTTGTGTAGCCACCATCCAAATGCAAAATTTTCCTGCGACACCTGCACATTTAAAAATCTTTTTTGTAATAAACTTTAAAACATTAAATATAATAAAAAACATGTGAATGATAACATAATATTCACCAAATTCCAATGCAATCTAGTAGACTTGGAGATATTCTTCAAACATCAAGTAGTCTTCCTTACCTACACGAGATTATCATTATAATAATAAATAATCGATGATGAAAATATGCTCATAATGTACAAAAATATGCTAACAATGACTTTTTTGCTTACCAGAAGTTTAGATTATTTTGTTGATGTTGAAGGCTTTGTTGAATCAACTGTGCAATTCCTTTTGTTGTGACCTCTCATACCACAAGTAGAACCTGAGTATTTTAAACCATGACTTTTAATACCATATTTTGTCGCCTCCAACTCCTCCATTCTTCTAGCATGTTGTAACGACCTACCAGGCTTCCTCTAAATAATGGACCACAAAATAATCGGATTCAAGTTTGCTAGTGGCCATTCTTTTTTAGATTTTATGGGATTTAATAAGTGTTCATAGGCTCTCATGAACATATCCTTCTTGTACCAATGCTGCATGTAATCTTCAACTTGTTGTCTTCGATAAAAAATGCATGCAATGGCATGCACACATGAAATCCCTGTGAGATCTCATCATCTACAATTGCAGCAATTCAAACTTAAGTCAACAGTCAACTTGTCTCCTGCCCAACCATTATCTTCAAACTTATGTTGGTCATTCCAACCCAAAATGTATCGGTGTGCATTTTTTTATTGTTTTCCAAAATTTTCTGAATAGAAGGGCACGCATCTCCATTGAATTTAAGAATCATGTCGCTTTGAGTGTGGAGCCTCTTCATTAGAATCACTCTGATAGTTTCCAACATACTTATTATGGACTTATCTCTACCCTTAAAATAACTTTATTGAATGCCTCATAATAATTACTAATTAGCATATCACATTTTGACCAAGTAATGAAATGAGACTTTGCACAATGCCTTTCATGTTTGTTTTCGCCCATTCATAAGCTTTCACATCACAATCCTTCAATTTATCCATTTCAATGTTGAAATCAATAATCCATGTACCAGATGCAGTCCTCCATGGAAATCCATGTTGGGAATATTGCCATCAATGTTCCCTTGATTTGAAGAGGCATCACTCATAATGGTAAGTACATATTGTATTTGATAAACCCTACTTTGCATCTGGAATGTGCAGGGTTAAGATATTCCAAACAACGGAGTAAGTTCAGAGGTTTGCTGTCAAAACCGCTGATAAGGAGTCTTTGTCTCATCTGAACCGCTGAGACAGGACCAGGAGCCGCTGAGAAGTGATTTGTCTCTGCTGAGCTGCAGATAGACAGAAACGCTGAGAAGGAGTCTTTGTCTCAGCTGAACCGCTGAGACAGGACCAGGAGCCGCTGAGAAGTGATCTGCCTCTGCTGAGCTGTAGATAAATAGAATCCGCTGAGAAGAGCAACTGTCTCAGTGGATCTGCTGAGATAGATGCAGTTCAACCGCTGAGACAGAAGGTTGTCTCAGCACAAACGCTGAGACAGATTCAAATATGAATAAAGCAGTGGCGCGATCTGTTTTTGGCACAAGTAGGGAAAAACAAGATACACTTTTGCTAGATGTCCATGTTGTGTTAGGGGCTTCTAATAGCCGTTGAAAGTAAGGAGGAAGTATAAAAGAAGATGTTAGGTCTAATGTAAGAGCATTGTTCCATTGCAAGTGCAGTATTGTGTGCTGCAAGGCCGATCTTCTTCAAGCCTCCTGAAAGGGCATTCTCTTAAGCTAAAGATCAACTTTGTTGAGAGATAAGTTTGTTCTTTCTGAATCAATCAAGAAGAACAAGTAGATCTTCAACTTTGCTGAAGAAGAAGATCAAGGAGAAACAAGACCTGTAGTTATTGCTTCACAGTACTGTTTCAGCACAACAGAAGATAAGACCTGAAGGTTAACTTTATACAGTCTTCTGTTGTAATATACACTCTATATTTATCTGTAAGGCCCTTATGCCTGAGCTGTATGACTGATTGGCCTGAGTGTAGAGTTGTACTCCCAGCTTGAGTGTAAGATCTTTATGAAGATCTGAGGTAAGACTTCAGGATAGGATTGAGGTAGGAAATCAGGAGATTTCTGAGTTGTAGGAGTTGGAGAACTTGTTGGGCTTTTGAGCCTGAGGTATGGTTTGGAGGAAACCTGAGAGATTCTGAGGAATCTGAGTTGTAAGCTCTTTGAGCTGAGTTGGAGGTGTTGGTCCTGTCTAACTCATTGTAAGAAGGGTGAAGGGGGAAAGAGGACTACTCAAGACACCCTGCCTTGAGGAACCTCTATATATGCTTGTGTGCTTTCTGGTTGTTTGCTTATAATCTTTAAACTCACTAAAAACAACTAGGCTGAAAAACAAAGGAAAGAAAGTGACATATTCACCCCCCCCCCCCCCTCTAGGTGATGTAGACTACTACCTATAAACTATCAAGTGGTATCAGATGGAGGTTGGTCAAAAAGGACATAACTGTCTGACCAGATCCTATAAAGGAGTAGTCATATTTGAATCCAATGGCTTCCACTGGATTGCAGAAGGAGATGGGATCTATGAAGTTGTCCACATGCAACAAAGAAAACTTTGGCATATGGAAGCAAAGGGTAAGGATGTTCATGGAAGCCTCACATCCTAGGATCTACATTACTGTGAAGCAGGGTCCTTTCACTTTTCAAACAGCCTCCACCATAGATCCAACTAGGAGAGTGGCCAAGCCTTTTGCTGACTTGACCAAGGATGAACTTACACTATTCACAATGGATAAAAGAGCCCAGAATATTATTGTGAATGCAATTGATGATTCCACCTTCCAGAACTTGGTTCACTGTACAACAGCGAAGGAGATGTGGGATACACTTGTGGTGTATATGCAAGGGACTGCTGAAGTAAGGGATGACATGAAATCTCTCCTCAATTAAGAATATGAGGCTTTCAGGCAGCTCAGCCAGGAAAGCATATCCATCTGAGGACCCATGAAAGGGTATTCAGTGACCTATGAGCTAGTCAATGAACTGAGGACCTATGAAAGGGTATTCAGTGACTATGAGCTAAATGACAAGTTCCTAAGATCTCTAACTAGAGACTGGGACATAAAGATATGTGCCATCAGGGAAGTGACTAAGCTGGGTGAAACACCTGCCCACACATTATTTGGGAAGCTGCTCTCTTATGAGATGCAGCTGTCTGCAAGGAAGGAGGAGGACACATCCTCCAGGCCTCATGCAAGGGAAAGGACAGTGGCCCTCAAGGCTGAGGGATCCAAGAAGAGAAAGGCAAGGATGCCTACTCCTCCAAGGAAGGATGCTAGCTCAGAAAATTCTGAGTCTAGACCATCTGAAAGCAGCTCTTTTGATGAGGAGTTTGCTGCCTTCTCAAGGAATTTCAAGAAAATGATGATGAGGAAGCAATGGAAGAGCCAGCCTTCCTCCTCCTCATATTCTAGGAAGGATCTCACCAGATCAGACAAGTAGCACTCCAAGGGTGACAGGTATGACCCTAAACATGCTAAACATATTTCATCTAATGTTATATGTTACTGCTGCAGCAAACCTGGACATGTCATTGCTGACTGTCCAGTCAAAAGAAAGGAGAAAAGTGATAAGAAACATCATCACCAAAAGGAAAGGAAAGGTGAAAAACTTTCCTAGCAAAGAAGGGGAAGAGCTGGAGTGAATCTGAGTCCTCAACCTTAGATTCAGATGAAGAGGAGAAAGCCTACATTGGCCTATTTGCTGTAGAAGAGGATGAAGACTTTCTTGTTGCAAGGATTGAAATCAGGGCCCCTCTATCACATTCAGACAGTGACAGAGGAGGATGAAGACATCCAAGAAGACCATGGGCTGATGGCTCTAACTGAAGATGAGGACAGCCAAATCAATTCAAATAATGAGCAGGTACAAATCCATTGCATTTCTTCTTCTGATTATGAGGCAAGCCCAGAATCTGAAGCACCTTCATCTATTGGTGGAAGTGACCCAGAATCTGAGGAAGATGTCAATCAATTGATTGACAGGTATGGTGCTATCTTGGATGCTCTAAAAAAAGCCAGAAGTTGGTGAAGAGGCAAGCCCAAGAAATTGCTTCCCTTAAGTTGGCTGAGAAAGAGTGCACTGAGTCACCTACCCGGGTGGCTCAGATGTGTAGAGAGATAAGCCAACTCAAGGGAATAACAATTATTCAATTGAGCACCATATCCCAAAAGAACAAGTCATCAAGGACCTTGAGGAAAAGCTTCTCAAAGAAAAGTGCCTAGTGGATCAATTCTCCAAGCCCAAATCAGTGCTTCCAATTTTTGACACCTTTTCTTCTCAAACCAAAAGAAGAGGACTTGGGTTCAATAAAATGCAAGTGGGAGAAGGGAGTGGAGAAAAGAGCAAGGCTAAGGTTAAGCCTTATACCACCTTTCAAAAGGTGTTACTTCCCTCTAAGAGGCATGACCATGACAGCATGTATGGTCACTGGAAGAATGGAAGCTCCTATAGGAAGGAAAACACTCCCTCCCATAGTAGAAGAAAGGGGATGGGGATGAGTGTTATGAAGGCTCCCCATGAAGAAATTCAAATGGCCCAACCTGGACCATTTGTTTTTGGTACTTCAGCTCCATCATTCAAGAGTAAGGAAGCAAGCTCTTCCAAGTTCATTCCAGCAAAGAACATAACTGCTGTCAAACCTGTAGACAGTCCTGACAGCTCAGTGTCTGATGTCATCCAATCTTGCCTAGCTTCCAAGCAAAGGCAAGCTGATGTTATTAAGACAAAGGCTGCTAAGACTGTCCACAGATTAACCTTCAGCCAGATCATTGCTGAAAGGAACAAGAAGAATGTTGATGTCTCTCCTCCTGAACACAAGCATATTAATGCTCAATCCTCAAGAAATGTTCAGAAGAGGAGATACAACATTCATGAATGTTGGAACTGTGGTAAGCTGGGACTGTTGGAACATGCTTTCCGCATCTATTGGTTTGACAATAACAAATCCTATTGTATTTGATCATACTTGTTTTGTGTTTATAGTATGCAGGATTCTGTGCTTTCAAATCTCCATGGAAATATATTTTTTTTTTGTTGCTACCCGCGGTGCGTTAGACCTACCGCTGGCGCTAACAACTGCTGAGAAGAAACTGCTGAGAAGAAACCGCTGAGAAGGAAACCACTGAGAACGGAACTGGCGCTCGACGAAATGGAAGCTGCGTTCGACGAACTGGTATTCGATGAAATGAAACCTACGTTCGACGAACTGCACGCTCTACCACGGCGCTCGACGAAGTGCATGCTTTACCGCGGCGCGTTAGAACTACCACTGGCGCTAGCGATCGACGAAATGAAAGCAGCGGTCAACGAAATAGAGGTCGACGAAATGAAAGCAGCGATCGACGAAATAGAGTTCGACGAAATGAAAGCGGCGTTCGACGAAGATGGTGTACGTCAAAATGTGTTCGACCAAAATAAATGTCGGTCGACGAAAATTGATGCCAGGTGTTGCTACAGCGGCGCGTTAGCACTACCGCTAGCATAAATGGAAAATTTGTCGTAAAGGAAATAGTGGAGAAAAAGGAATGTCGACGGAATGTTATTTTGGCAAGTACTAGCGCAACGCGTTAAGGACTAACGCCCGGCGGTAGGTTTTGGAAACTTCCCATCTACAGTTGATTGAGGAGCAGATTTGGAAGGAGATAGTGGCTGAAGGAAGGATATCTCGCTATCGCGAGGCGTTAGCGGTACCGCGGCGCGCTAGTGTTTTGCGCTCAAAATGTTGCCTAAACTACAACGATCCGTGTGCTTCATTGCCTAATGTGGATACCGCGGGGTGGTAGTACTACCGCAGGCGGTAGTGGCTGATTCTATAAAAAGAAGCGCGCCTCCTCCGTTGTTGCTTGCTGTTAAAGAAGGAATTAAAGCCATATATTCACAGCACTCGTGAGAGCCTTCCCCAAGCAGCCCGAAGAACTCCGTCAACGTTCGTGAATGCAAGGAACTTGAAGACCAATACGATCGCATCTACATCGACGTCAAGTTCTACTTTTGAGGGAGTCTTTAGTTTGAGTTTTGTTTTACTTTCAAATTATAACCTTTATATCTTTTGTTCGGTAGAGGAACTCGCCACACGGCAACTAGGTCCTTGCGGGGACTAGGGGGAATTCGCCACACGGTTACTACGTCTCGGTAGGACTTAGGGAGGAATTCACTGCACGACGATTGGGTCTAGGGAGTAGATCTAGGGGGTGCTCGAGGCCTTTCTGGTGATAGATTGACTAGAGCGGCTTGAGGCCGTATCTGGGGAGAGATCGGCTAAAGCCAACCGGTTCGTGGGGATACAAGTTGGTATAGAAAACAAAAAGGGTTTTCATATTATTCGCTTCGATTTCTAGCGTCATTGAAATCAGATTTTGTAATCAACTTTATAAATGATAATCTTGTCTTTTCTTGTTTAATAAAATTGATTTCATTTCTAATTTCATTATCTCTTTATTTTTGATTTAACTGCGACCAAAATATCAAAAGTTTTTCTGCTAAACTTTAAAGTTTTTAAAACCCTTATTCACCCCCCCCCCCCTCTAAGGGCGCCTACAGATCCAACAAGTGGTATCAGAGCCAGGTTATTCCAAATCGGCTTAACAACCGGGAATAATGGCATCTCTTGATCATGATCTCGCTTCTACTAGTGGGGAAAATTTTAATATAAATGAAAAAGTATTATCACCACCTTTATTTATGGGCAAAAATTATAAAGGGTGGAAAATATTAATGAAAAAATTTCTTAAGGCCTTAGATGAAAAGGTTTGGAATATTACTATTGAAAAGCCACCTAGCGTACTAACTAGAAACGAAATTGTTTTAAATGCAAAATCTATGAATAGTATATTTTGTGCGTTAGACCAAAATATTTTCAAACTTATTTATACTTTACCTACCGCATATGAAATTTGGAATTTTCTTGAAAGAAATTATGATTCTCCTTCTATAAGTATGGAACATTCACAAGAACCGAAGAATATGCAAGCCTGCACAAATGTTCAAGAAAGCTACTCAAATGATGGATCCATAGAATGCTCATTAGGCGGAAAGGATGATGGAAACTCTTGTTTGGAAGAGGAAGATGAAAAAGACAAAGGGACAATATGTTCAAATCATGCCTCGTCCACAAGCGCTGTAAGGAAATAAAAATCTCCTATTTTTTGTACTTCTTGTTCTACATTACAATTGCTACAAATTACTAAACGTAAGATTAAGAAACTAAAAATGGCTAATGCAAAACTATATTTAGAAAATAAAACTTTGAAAGCAAATGTGAATGTAGAATCCAAAAATGAAATGTTTGTATCTCCATCATGCTCTTCATTTAAAAACTCTATATCTTGTTTCGATTGTAATAATATTAAAGAAAAATTCAAGGAACTTGAAAAAGAGTTTACTTTAGTAAAAGAACAAAATGAAAAATTATGTTTAGAAAACTCTTCTCTGAAAAATGATTATGCTAAGTGTAATGACTATAAAATTGAAATTAAGGAGATGGATGAAACATTTGATGAATATAGAAATAATTATCAAAATCATATTGATTCAATTGTCTCCATTCTTAAAATAGCACAATTGCTTATAATAAAGCTAGACATAATCTTAATGTTAAGAATGATGAATTAAAATCAAAAATCAACTTGCTTATGAAAATGGTAAATACAAATTCACAATATCAAACTATATCTAAAAACAAGTTGAATATGAATATGAACATCTTAACTAAGTTTAATAACGGGAGTAAGAAACATAAAGGATTTGTAAATCAAAATCAAAATCGCCATTATTTACAAAATCATGTTTCTCCCAACCTAAAATTAAATGCAAACAAATTTCCTCGAAATCATAAATTCAAAAATCATTTTGATCCAAATATTCAAGTAAATGATTATGGAAATTTGAAAACTAAAAATAATGTTTATCCAAGGTTTGAATGGAGGCCCAAAGTTAAAGATGAAACACTAACTCCACTCAAAAGGGCCCATTCATCACTATCTCCCCAAAAGAAAACATGATGTATTTGGGTACCCAAAGGAACCGTCACACCCGGTCCTCTTTGGATACCTAAATCTCTCATTCATTAGTATCCAATCATTTGCATGAAGTAGATATCAACTAAAAATGAAATATCATTATTCTACTTCATGATATTCCTAACCTTTCTTTTTGTTTATTTTCTTTTTGTTGAACCATCATGCTATGATCACTTTATATAACTTGTGATATGACTTCCACATATTAAACCAAAATTCATAAATAAATCAAAATTGAATAAAGTTGAATAAAAAAGTCATATCATTTTTCAAGTGATCTACTTATCCTTTTTATGTTTATTTTTCTAACTCCATTTCCTAAAAGTCTTATAAAATTTGAAAAACTAAATTTGTCATATGATATTATTAAGACTAAATGAAATAAGTGTCAAAATGGATTTAAAAAGTATTTTAGGGGTATTAGGCTAAATTTATAAAATGCGCAAGTTTTTCTTAGGTATTTAATATATTTGCATCATTTTTGATTACCCCTAGTATGTTCAATCATAATCATGTCAAATCGAAATTAAAAAAATTGCAAAAATCATTTGTGTTTAAATAAAGAATCTCAACTCTGTTGCTAGCGCCTGGCGTTAGGTTCTAACGCTGGCGGTAGCATAAATTTCCTAAATTCTGATTTATCTAAAATATTATTTTCTAAAAAATTATTGTATTAACTTTATTATCAACATGCTTTCATAAAACTATATATATGTGATTTATTTAAGATTTCAAAAATCAAAGAGAAAATTTACAAAACCTTTCTAAATAACCAAAAATATTTTTCTCTTTATATTTATCTTAAGCTTTCACCTTATAATATTTCTCTCTAATAATTCAAAAAGGATGAATATGAATGTTCTTTAATAATGTCTCATTTATATCATCATGAACAATTAATTATGAGTATATAATTTCTATGTGTTAAAATTCATGATCATGTATAATAATCTCGCCAATTTAATAGATCTTTTTAATTCAAATATTAAAAATCTACAAAAGATCCAATTGATTCAATCAAATAGTTTGTGATCATGACCATTATATGTATCAATTATGTTTTGCATGTATCTCATTTATATGAAGATCACAAAATCATCTTTATATCTAAAAGAATAAATTAACTAGAATCAGCACTTCATTCTATGTCCAAAATTTGAATGACTAGGTTTGAATACATGCAACATTAATGAAATAAATCTTACGCCATAAAATTGTGATCAAACTCTTCTTTCTAGCATTATCAACTAGTCAATACTATCTTTCATGCTAGTGATCTATTGATGCCATAATAAATCAATTTTAAAGAAAAACAATTGAAAGTTAAAATTCATAATAACTGTGTTGCTTTAAAATCAAATCAAATAAGAAATTAATCTCACATAAAAGCCATAGTTTACAAAATTGGTTCAATAAGATTAAGTGCTTAGTATGCCCATGATCATTCAACCACACTATGTGTCTCACTATAGCGAGGGCGTAGAATTGTGTGCATTAGAAACCTAACCACTATGTCATGTCTTGTCCTTAACCCGGAAAGGTTCCAGTGGGGCCTTGCGAGGCACTAGGGGGGAGAGTGTTAGGGTGAGCATTTTCTTTTGTATGTATGTGGGATTAACACCCCAACCTACGGCATGCGTGCAGCTCCTCATGCCCATCCGTCACTTAGTACGGGGCTAAAGTGTAGATATGTTGTTAGGGTATCTTGATCTTAGACATACATATGTTGTATACATTGCATGAATATTATTTCACTTATTTACGATCATTTCACTCATGCATATTTGTGCTCAAATATGTTATCTTATGTTTTTCATATTATCTATTTCTTAACTCTCATGCATGTGAAAAACACAAGTATTTTGAAAGTGTATTGTGACACCTTAGGTTAGAATTTGGGGTTTTGCACATATTAGCTTAAACTTGGAGAATCCACATTTTTGTGTATGCATATGTCTGATTTCATTGCTGAACTTCATTGTCACAAATCTGCACAAATATATTCAAAAGAAAAATTCTGAAAAATTTCACGTTTTCCCCAAAATTCTAGTTCTGTCACTACCGCTAGGCGATAGCTAGTACCGCTGGTGTTAGTGGGTCATTTCTGAATTTCCTGTTTTCTCTTTCATTTTTTTCAGCTCCTGTTATTTTCTTTTAAAAATTATATACACAAAAAAAACTGTAAAACAAATCAAAATTCGACCATAAACATGCTTTGTTTTTTCTATATATCAAAACCAACTACAAATTTGAAAAACCAATCAAAACAACAAAAACATGCTTTTTATTTGTTTTATTTTTTTGCTTTGAAAAACTTAAAATCTATAGAAACTGATGTAATTTTCAATGTTTCAAGGATGATATGGTTTATCTTGCCAAGTTTAGAATACAATGTCTCATTCTCTATTTCAAGTATCTTAATAACATTATTTTGTATCATGCCTTGATCATTATCTTATGTGTGCTTTGAAATTGATTATAGAAATCATGTGTAGTATTGCATAGCATGCCTCTATGTATGAGTAAATGACTTATATTTGCAAATAAATTTTTTTTACTCACACCTTTTGATATACTACATATGAATTTAATCTTCTCCTTCATGATTGCGTAGTGTAACTACTTAATATTATTGTTAGGCATGCTTAGTTTTACCTACACCACATGTAAAAATCTTTTTCATGCACCTATTTTTTGAAGAAGCATGTCTTTCCAAAATCTTTTGTTTGCACATACAAGTGAATTCGGAGACCTTTGTCGTTAAGCACAAAAAATTCAACTAAATAATTGACAAAGATAACTCCACCAAGCACTACTCACCCTCCTGATAAGTCTTAATGAGCATTGTGAGGTTGAGCACCTTGGAGAGAATTGTAAAGTGCCTTGTTGCAAACATTTTCCTTTTACACTACTTCTTCTTGTACACCGAATCACAAATAACTCAAATTCAAAATAATAATTGTGATTCCCCAAGCACTACTTTGCACCATGATAAGTATTAATAAGCATTGTGTGTACAGAGCACCTTGGTAGTTGTACTCTTTTTCTATGTGCATTGAAAAATTTATATAGCTTTGTGGGTAGAAGTAACTCTAAAAATACTTTTTCAATAATATTGTGCTTATTCCATTATACATGTCATGTGTTTTGATTAACTCATATGTATACTTTTATCAAAAACACTATTTTGTACACATCATTATCACTTGTAAGCCTTCTACTCATGAGAATTGGAGTCTATTGCATATCTACATGTATTCTCTAAATTCTTAAGTAAATGCACTAGATAGCCTTGCATGATCAATACAATGTATAAGTGTACTTGGTTTCTCAATTTACAACATTGTATTCTTCCATCTTGACTTGATATCTTGTATCATGCTTACATATTTTTTTCCGCTACGCCATGAGAACTCTGTATTTCATACCTTTCAAATCTAGTATATGGCTATGTTACAACTGAAATTATTTTGTGTACTTAAAATGCTACAACATCTATTTTGTTATGTCTAAAATTCTTAATCATCTACTATGCTTCACAATTCCTATATAGATGTTCCCTTTTAAAAAAAATATTTCGTCATGCTTTCCACCTCTTTACTACTTGTACGCTCGATCATGAACACGTTGTCCCAACAAGTGGTTTCTTTATGAAAAATTCTTCACATTCCTTTCTTTTTCTCTCCCATCTATTGTATTTTTCCTAAGAGTTTCACTCTTTATCATGATCATTCCCTCTCTACACAGTTATTGCACACTTTTTGTTGGACTACCTCTCCATCCTCTTTTGATAATACCAAAAGGGGGAGAATATATTTGAAAGAAATTAACATGTTTTGGGGAGTCAAGTTCATAGAAAGTTTTGTTGTAGGGGGAGCATTTATTTAGGGGGAGAATTCATTTAGGGGAGCATTTGAACATGCCTAATTTTCATGCTATCTATGTTCATTCTCTATTATAAACACAAATTCCTATCAATTGAATTATTTCTTTCTAAGGGGATTTGTTATTATCAAAAGGGGGAGTTTGTTGGAACATGCTTTCCGAATCTCTTGGTTTGACAATAACAAATCCTATTGTATTTGATCATACTTTTTTGTGTTTATAGTATGCAGGATTCTGTGCTTTCAAATCTCCATGGAAATATTTTTTTTGTTATTGCCACCGCGGTGCGTTAGACCTACCGCTGGCGCTAACAACCGCTGAGAAGAAACCACTGAGAAGGAAACCGCTGAGAACAGAACTGACGCTCGATGAAATGGAAGCTGCGTTCGACGAACTGGCATTCGAGGAAATGAAACCTGCGTTCGACGAACTGCACGCTCTACCACGGCGCTCGACGAAGTGCATGCTTTACTGCGGCGCGTTAGAACTACCGCTGGCGCTAGCGATCGACAAAATGAAGGTCGACGAAATGAAAGCAGCGATCGACGAAATGGAGGTCGACGAAATGAAGGTCGACGAAATGAAAGCAGCGATCGACGAAATAGTGGTCGACGAAATGAAAGCAGCGATCGATGAAATAGAGTTCGACAAAATGAAAGCGGCATTCGACGAAGATGGTGTTCGACAAAATGTGTTCGACCAAAATAAATGCCGGTCGAGGAAAATTGATGACAGGTGTTGCTACCGTGGCGCGTTAGCACTACCGCTGGCGCTAGCATAAATGGAAACATTTGACGTAAAGGAAATAGTGGAGAAAAAGGAATGTCGACGGGACGCTATTTTGGCAAGTACTATCGCAGCGCGTTAAGGACTAACGCCCGACGGTAGATTTTGGAAACTTCCCGTCTATAGGTTATTGAGGAGCAGATTTGGAAGGAGATAGTGGCTGAAGGAAGGATATCTCGCTATCGCGGGGCGTTAGCGGTACCGCGACGCGCTAGTGTTTTGCGCTCAAAATGTTGCCTAAACTACCACGATCCGTGTGCTTCATTGCCTAATGTGGATACCGCAGGGCGGTAGTACTACCGCAGGCGGTAGTGGTTGATTCTATAAAAAGATGCGCGCCTCCTCCGTTGTTGCTTGTTGTTACAGAAGGAATTGAAGCCATATATTCAGAGCACTCGTGAGAGCCTTCTCCAAGAAGCCCGAAGAACTCTGTCAATGTTCGTGAACGCAAAGAACTTGAAGACCAATACGATCGCATATACATCGACATCAAGTTCTACTTTTGAGGGAGTCTTTAGTTTGAGTTTTATTTTACTTTCAAATTGTAACCTTTATATCTTTTGTTCGGTAGAGGAACTCGCCACATGGCGACTAGGGCCTTTGGGGGACTAGGGGAATTCACCACACGACGACTAGGTATAGATATGACTTAGGGAGGAATTCGCCACATGGTGACTCGGTCTAGGGAGTAGATCTAGGGGGTGCTCGAGGCCTTTCTGGTGATAGATTGGCTAGAGTGGCTTGAGGCCGTATCTGGGGAGAGATCGGCTAAAGCCAACTAGTTCGTGGGGATACGAGTCGGTACAGAAAACAAAAAGGGTTTTCATATTATTCGCTTCGATTTCTAGCGTCATTGAAATCAGATTTTGTAATCAATTTTATAAATGATAATCTTGTCTTTTCTTGTTTAATAAAATTGATTTCATTTCTAATTTCATTATCTTATTATTTTTGATTTAACTACGACCAAAATATCAAAAGTTTTTCTGCTAAAGTTTAAAGTTTTTAAAACCCTTATTCACCCCCCCCCTAAGGGCGCCTACAGATCCAACAGGGACACTTTGCCATAGATTGTTGGCACAATCCTAATGTTCCAAGTGCAAAGAAGAGCCTTCCTGCAAAAGGTACAGTAGGTGTGACATCATCTTTTCATGCTAACAAGCAACATAGGACCCAAATTAATTGGGCTCCTAAGGGTAATTAAATTCCATCTTGCAGGTTAGTTCAAGTACCAGCCTTGGGCAAATATGGTACTTGGACAGTGGGTGCTCAAGGAACATGACAGGTACCAGAAGTCTTCTACAGGACTACATAGTTGTGAAGAATGGACCTAAAGTCACATTTGGTGGATCTGAAAAGAGAGTCATCAAAGGATATGGTACAATCTCCAATGGCATAGTCTCAATCACAAGGGTAGCTTATGTTGAAGGGTTGCAACACAACCTTGTAAGCATAAGTCAACTACGTGATCTAGGCCATGTCATTGAATTCCACAATGACAAGTGCTTGATCAAAAAGTCAAATGACTTAGAGACCATTCTCTCAGACACTGGGAGTGGGAATGTATATTGCTTAGATTTTATTTTGCTATAATTGCCTATCTCCTGTGTGTCTTGTAGCTAATGAAAGTGAGTCTATTTGTGTTCAATGACACAAGAGACTTGCCCACATTAACTACAAGACAATGTATAGACTATTTTCTAAAAACCTCGTTAGGAATAGTCCAAACCTAAAATGTATTAAAAGTGATCTCTATCATGCTTGCCAAATGGGTAAGCAAACTATGGCCACTTTCAAAAGTATTGGCTCCAAAGACACTGGAAGATGTCTATATCTATTGCACATGGACTTGTTTGGTCCTTTGCCAATTCAGAGCCTAGGTGGGAAGTTGTATACCTTGGTGATTGTTGATGATCACTCAATGTATACATGGGTAGTCTTCCTAAAGAAGAAATCTAATACCTTAAATTCCTTTATAAATCATGCCAAGGCCATTCAGAATGATCTATAATGTATTGTGGTTAGTACTAGGACAAACCATGGCACAAAATTTCAATATGAGGTTATGACAAGGTTTTATCAAGAATTTGGTATCACCCAAGAGTTCTCCTCCCCAAGTACTCCACAGCAAAATGGTGTGGCTTAGAGGAGGAATAGGACCTTGATAGAAGCTGAGAGAACATTGCTTAGTGACTCCTCACTCCTAGAATATTTTTGGGTTGAGGCAGTCAATACTGCTTGTTATGTTCTCAATAGAGCTTCCATCAATAAGGTCTTTGGAATTACACCATATGTGATTCTGAAAGACAAACAACTAACAATATCATACTTTAGAATCTTTGGTTGCAAATGCTACATTTTAAATAATGGAAAATCTCATTTGACAAAGTTTGCAGAAAAATGCAATGTGGGGGTTCTTGTAGGCTATAGCTCACATAGTAGAACTTATAGAGTATACAATAAGAAAACTCAAGTTGTAGAAGAGTCTATGCATGTAGTGTTTGATGAGACCAGCCTACTCTATAAGGGCAGGTCTAGTTCTTTTGTTTTGACAGGAAGTGAACAGAAATTGGAAGAGATGTCTATCCAAGACATTCCCAGCAGCAGCAAAGCTTATATAGATGTTGTTATTCCTGAAGATGAAGAAGTGCAGGCTACTGAAGATCCTGCTGTTCCAGGAGAAGACTTGCAAATTGCTGCCAGGATGCCTGCAGTAATAAGACACTTGAGAGATCATCCAAGAGAACAAATCATTGGAGCTGAGAATCAAGGTGTAATCAAAAGAAGTAGAGCACACAATAAAGCTCTATTCCTGTGCTTCCGGTCACAATTGGAGCCCAAGAGGTTTGAAGAGGCCAATCAATATACTTTTTGGATTCAAGCCATGCAAGAAGAGCTTCTTCAATTCAAGAGATGCAAAGTCTGGAACTTGGTGCCAAAACCTCAAGGACACAACATCATTGGCACCAAGTGGATATACAGAAACAAGTTGGATGAAAATGTAATCATCATCAAGAACAAGGCTAGATTAGCAGCCAAGGGCTATAGACAAGAAGTGGGTATAGACTTTGATCAAACTTTTGTCCCAGTTGCAAGGTTAGAAGAAATTAGGCTATTTCTTTCCTATGCTGCCACAAGGGGTTCAAAGTATACCAGATGAATGTCAAGTCAGCCTTCCTCAATGAAAAATTGAAGGAAGAGGTATATGTTGAACAACCATCAGGTTTTGTACATCCTACCCTTACTTCTCATGTTTATTTACTTAGGATAGCTCTATATGGTCTAAAGCAAGCCCCTAAGGCTTGGTATGAGACCTTGTCTAGCTTTCTCATCAAAAACAAGTTCTTGAGGGGAAAGATAGATAGCACATTGTTTCTTAGGAAAACAAAGGACAAGTGTCTTCTAGTCCAAATATATGTGGATGAACTAATATTTGGTTCTACAGATGACAACCTTTGCAAAAGGTTTGCCAAGCTTATGCAGGGGGAGTTTGAGATGAGCAGTATGGGAGAGCTCAAGTACTTTTTAGGCCTCTAAGTGAAACAGTCTGATGAGGGGATATTTATCTCTCAGACTAAGTACACTGGGGAGCTTATCAAGAAGTTTGGGATGGAATCAGCTTCCACCATGAAAACTCCCATGGGGTCCAACATTTCCCTGTTTAAGGATGAGAAGGGCAAGGCCTTTGATGAATCCATGTGCAGGTGCATTATTGGATCCTTGTTGTATCTAACTGCTTGTAGACCAGACATTATGTATGCTACATGTGTTTGTGCTAGGTATCAAGCATGCCCTAAGGAATCTCATTACTCAGCTGTAAAGAGGATTTTGAGATACCTTAAAGGCAGCCTACATCTTGGCCTTTGGTACCCTAAGAACAATGATTTTGAACTGACTGGATTTTTAGATGCAGATTTTGCAGGATGCAAAGAAGACAGGAAAAGTACAAGTGGAACTTGTCAATTCCTAGGCAGAAGGCTGATCTCATGGAGCAGCAAGAAGTAGACTAGTGTGGCAATATCCACAGCTGAATCTGAGTACATTACTGCAGGAAGTTGTTGTGCACAACTTTTGTGGATACAACATCAATTAGAGGATTATAACCTGAAGGTAAGTAACTCTCCCCTATATTGTGACTCATCGAGTGTTATTTCTATTACTAAGAATCCTGTCTCACATAGCAGGACTAAGCATATAGAGAAAAGATATCATTTTATCAGAGAGCAGATTGAGAGTGAAGATATATGCCTTGAATTTGTCACCACTGAAAAACAATTAGCTGATATATTCACAAAACCATTGGATGAGGCATAATTTAATACTTTTAAAATTGAGCTTGGCATGTTGAATCTAGAATAAATCTTATCTGAAATTTTTTATGTATTGCTCATGATGTTATTCCCTAGCTTTAATATAGCATGTAATCATGAATATCAAGCTTTGATAGGAAAAGTATCTATATAAACAATTGGTAGCATGTTTAGGTCTGGACACATGCCTAAAAAGTTTAAAGCTATTTAATTTAGCATGCTTAGGATCAATGAATGTGAAATCAGTTGAAACAACTGAGAAGGTATCAGTTGAACCACTGAGATAGCTGAGAAGATCTCAGTTAATCCACTGAGACAACCAGAACTGTTTCAGTGATTGACAATCCTTGTCCCAGCGGATAACAACTCCGTCTCAGCGGTTCCGCTGAGATGGGCTGGCTAAATAAAAATATGTCATAATTGACACATCATCGATGAAAAATCAACCAATTTGATTAAGCCTAATCAACATGTATACTTAGGAAAATTTAAAAATAAATCAAACCCCAATAAATATCAAAATGTTGATTAAGTTAGCACAATCTCATTTAACCTAGCCGACGAGATGAGTCCTTCTCTCTCCCGTCTCAGCGACCTAGCCTTCAGAAGAAATGGCGCCAAAGATGGCAAAAGATCTTCATGAAGGATATGAGATAGTTAGAAATGGATTTCAACATGCTCCTGCAGAAATAAGAGAAGTGATTCAACTTCTAACCGACCAAGGACTTGAATATGTACTGTCTGAACCTTCCTCAATTCTCAGAACTGAAGTTCTGGAATTGTTCTCTACTGCAAAAATGTCTTCTTCAAATTCCTCCATCAAAAGAAAGATTGGAAGCATGAAGATAAGAATATCTCCTAAGAAAATGGAGAAGGATCTGCATTTGACCTCTTGTAGTGAAGAGGAGGAAGAAGAAATTTCTGAAAAAGACAAGGATCAAGCTCTACAATAGTGTGAATACAGTGATTCCAAACTTGGCTCACTTAAGAGGAAGTTCTTTAATCAGAGGGGCAAAGTGTTATCTGATATTGTTGGCAAAGCCATCTTATGCAAGCCAGGTTCTCATGACACCATCTCAAAACATATGCTTGAGTTTATGTCAAGAGTTATTATGAAGAAGAAGACCTCTTGGGTTGAGGTGTTATTTCTAAGGATAAGAGAATGTCTACAGGCTCCCAACCTAGGCAGAATTCTCTCACTATATCTTCTAAACACCTACCCTGAGGAATTTAGTAAGTCCAAAGGAACAAACATACATTATCTCAAAAGGATAAACATCAAAATCTTGGACAGGTTCGCAAGGGTCCTCCCCATGAGACAACCCTCTGAACCCAAGACAAAGAAGAAAAGCTTGGTAAAAGGGCTAAGAAGGGCAAGAATAATCTGCTCTGCCTCTGGGTCAGATGCAGAAGAGGATATCCCAGTTGTGGACAATCAAGGTCCAGCCAGCAGTCCTCCAAAAGATGACCAAGGAGAAGTTCCTGACACTGAAGGTCATAAAGGCAATGCTCATGAGAAAGAGCATGAAGAAGAAAGAGATGATGATGCTGAGGAAGAGAATCAAAAGAATGAGTATGCTATTGCTGATGTTGCTGCTGCTAAGGACTTGTCAAGAGGACATAAAGATGATCACACTACTTGTGATTCCTCCAATCCTGCCACTACTGATAAAAGGTTGCAGGTCATACACTCCTCCTCAGAAGAAAATGAGGATGATGAAGTCCATGCTCATGTTGATCTTCAAGGTGAGATTGATTTAGTCATTTTCAAGCTAGAGCAAAGAATCAAGCTAATCCCTCCAAAACCAGCAGATTACTGGGAAGATGATTAGGACAATGATGATCCTTCATCCGGGGGGAGCAGCAGAAGAAATCTCCTGCTGAGGAAAGTGGTAAGTTTCCAAGCAAGGGGGGCAAGAAAGAATTGGTGCAGAAGATAAAGATAACTCATCAGGTAAAGTGCATGTCAGTAATCCAACTAATATTCACTCTAACACTAATTCTAATGATGACATTAATCTAAATGTAGATAATAAAATTGATAATGCCCCAAGTGAGGGGAGCATCAGAAGATCGCTAAAGAAGCCAAGCAGACTGCTGCAATGGATCTAAATGAAGACCAGCCCAATGCTAATACTAAAAAAGGAGCATTTACCTGATCCAACTGAGGGGGAGCCAATCCCTGCTCAGGCTGTGGGGGAGCTTATTTCTGATGTCCCATACACATCAACCACATCACATGACAATTTGATCAGTTCCATTAGTGCACTCATTGAAGACCAAATGATTTCAATGAAGGATTACATTGACAGATCACTCATGTATCTGAAGAAAGAAATCATGGCTGAGGTCAAAGAAATCAAGGAAGACACTGCAATCCTTAATAGACAAATGACAAAGTGGTTTGATCTGGCAGAGAAGTCAGTGGTCTCTCAGAATACAATTCTAAGATCAATGAACAAACACCTCCAGCTGTCTGAGCAGGATATCTCATATGTAAAGAACTATGTAAGCAAAATAGATGAGGTGATAGAAAAAGCCTTTAATCATGTACAAGAGTATGTGTGGAATACTGCCACCCAAATGATCAGTGAGGCTGAGAAGATGAAGGATGAGATGAAGTTTGATCTGGAGAATGCCTTTTAGACCATCTCAGGATCTGTAGCAGCTGCCTCCCAGTCCATATAAGCTAAGATAGTTGAAGAAGCCAGAAAGGGGGAGGTGGTCAATGCTGAGACCAACTCTGAGTTGGCTCTCCAAGTGCTGCAAGGAACTAGAATAGCTCTGAACCTGCCCCTGCTGGACAATTACAGAAAAGAAGACATTGACTTTGAGGGGTAGGCTAAGATTGCTCAAAATAGTCAATTAGCAAAGAAAAGAAAGAGAGAAGGAATATTGCTAGCAGAAGAATTTATGGCTAAGCAAAGAGAAGAGCAGTGCAAAGACCCAGACTATGAGTATTGGAGTGAGGATTCTAAGAGCATGATCTTGAATGCCTAGTTAAGCCATGGTCAAGTGTGCACGGATATTGATAGAATCTATCCGGCTGAAGAATGGATTAAACATCTTGAGAGAAACAATCACAGGGATAAGATCTTCAAAGAAAATCTAGTAAGAAAGAGCAACCCAAAGAAAATTCCCTCTAAATACATTCGAAAGCCATTTCTGTATTTCAAGAGGCAAGAGAATAAGAAGAAGCTAGCTGAGATTGCTGCTGCTGCAAAAGGGATGGAGGTTGTTGTTGACAAAGCTGAAAGCTCCAAGAAAAGAAAAACTTAGATGAATGTATTCAGTTTTTTCATTAAATCAACTTGTAACTTGAAAATTGTAAAAACATTATGACAGCAATGAAATTGATAGTTTTGTTGAATCTTTTGGTTTATGTTATAGGCTAATATTAGTCAAAGCTTAACATAATTTTGTATTATTGCTTTAAATATTATGTCATGCCTTAATCAGTTAACCACATTATTGGTTTGATGAACAATGTTGTTATTATGCTTTTCCTGAATATTATCTGTAATGACATTATCTGTAATGTCATAGTAATGTTAACATGTATATATAATGATATCATGAATGCTATGTAGTGCAGTTGCATGATAAGTTTTTAGTTGTAATGTATCTTAACATTGGGGATGTTCTGCCTTCTTCAAATAGGGGGAGATTGTTGGGAATATTGACATCAATGTTCCCTTGATTTGAAGAGGCATCACTCACAATGCTAAGTACATATTGTATTTGATAAACCCTACTTTGCATCTGGAATATGTAAGGTTAAGATATTCCAAACAATGGAGTAAGTTCAGAGGTTTGTTATCAAAACCGCTGAGAAGGAGTCTTTGTCTCAGCTGAACCGCTGAGATAGGACCAGGAGCCGCTGAGAAGTGATCTGCCTCTGCTGAGCTGCAGATAGATAGAAACCGCTGAGAAGGAGTCTTTGTCTAAGCTGAACCGCAGAGACAGCACCAGGAGCCGCTGAGAAGTGATCTGCCTCTGTTGAGCTGCAGATAGATAGAATCTGCTGAGAAGAGCAATTGTCTCAACGAATCATCTGAGACAGATGCAGTTCAACCGTTGAGACAGAAGGTTGTTGATGAAATCACCAAAACACATTTATTTAATAGTATTTTATGTTAGATTTTATTTAAAAACTATGCTTTTCACAGTATTTTTGTTTATTAGTACGCGCAATTTATATATTTATTCATAGTTTCTTTTGTTATATTCAAAATGACACTTTTCACGGAATTTTTGTTTGTGTAGTTGCAGGTTATTAAATCAACAATCTGAAGATAACAATGCGGAAACAAGAGAAAAATGCAGCAAGGAAGTCTACAAGGTTAATGTCGGATGATCGTTTGAGCTGCGCACCGCATTTATCCATACGAGTGCATCAACATTCATTGCGCCCACGTAAACCAGCGCCATGCGACACATTTTTATAACTGGCGGGCACTACTAATTCAAGAGAGTGTTGACTTGTCAACACATTAATGAGGGATGAATTTTATTCCAACACTCATATATATGCATTGACTTGTCAACACTATATTTATGTTTGCTGGAATAATTCCAACGCCCAAAACAAATGGCAAGAGTGTTTAATGTCATTATTGGCTGAATTAATTTCAGCACCGATGATATTAAGAATAAAGAAAACGCCAACAACAAAATAAGCGTTATGTATTTTTGATGCACATTTCTTAGATTTAAATTTTTGGTTTGAGAGAGGTCTTAGCCTATAAATTCTCCTCATTTGGGAGGAAGAAAGAGGAGAATTGGGAGAGCTGAAAGTGAGAGTTTACGTACATTGTATTTGTGAGTTTATGTGAGATATTGTGGCGGTGGAAGGAGAAGATTTAGAGGGAGCTTGTACATGCGCTTCGCGCATGTTTGTTAGTCCTTATTTTTATTAATAAAATCATTTCTTTTCTTGAATCTTTTCTTGTTCATGATTATATCTTTCATAGTTTTTCATATTGCAACTATGCGTGACTAGTCTCCTTGTGTTTCGGGTGCAATTTGATCATTCATTAAATTAATTATGTGATTATTATTATAATTCATCGCTTCAAATAATCATATGCATGTCCGAAGATTTTATTAGAAATTTTGATATTTTGTGTTGCCTAAAACACATGTTGCATGCCTACGAAAGTTCGATGCAATATGGCTTGAGAGCACACGAAATATCCTGAGCATTCGAAGCAAATTTTCGGACTCTTCTTAAGGCTTTCATTATATTTCTATCACCTAATTTTTGTCTTCATTGCTCGCATATATTACATGCTTAAGTGATTTTGATGCAATATGTGGAAAGCAATAAACAAAATAATTTGATGATTTATAAAAATAAAAGGCTTTTGCGAATCATAATTTCAAATATACTTTTATGATGCGATGAATTATTAATCATATATTAAACATTTTTAATAAAATTGCACCCGAGACATATTTATCAAAAATTATTTTTCTCAAATTAAGATCTCATTTTTAAACAAATCAATCCAATTTTTTATTTTTAGTTCGCCTGGATTAAGGTAAAATTGAACTTCTCCGTGGATCGACCCGTACTCGCATTGGTATTACATTCGTACACCGTGCACTTGCGGTTTTTATTACTTGAAATTTTGTTGCACTTTATTGATTCCAATCTTAAACTGCTTATCATATTGTATTGTTAGTTTAGTGCTTTGAAATTTTCCATCAAGTTTTTGGCGCCGTTGCCGGGGAAGTTTTAATTTCTCTTTAGTTCTTCGAATTATTAGATTAGATAATAATTATTATAAAAAGTTAATTAATTTACAATTTTAAAATTTCCTAACTAGTTGGTGTCTAGGAAAACGGTTAGGGGTGAGCTAGTATCCCCCGAAAGGAAGGTGGTGTTTAACGGTACGTAGTGCGACCACTAACCATACGTTTACCTGGCCGACAAATTTTTGAAATTTAAAATTTGTAAATTTCATCTTTATATTAAGCTTATTTGTTGGTGTCTAGGTAAGTGGTTAGGGGTGAGCCAGTATCCCCCAGAAGAGAGGTGGTGTTTAACGGTATGTAGTGCAACCACTAATCTTATGCTTACCTGGTTAACGAATAGACGAGATATAAAATTTGAAAATTAACACAAAATAATAATAATAATAAAATAAGCATTTATTGAAAAATATATCTGAAAGGTTTTAAAAAAAATATCATTTTCGTTTTAATCACTTATCTTAATTCATATAGTGTATGCACATTTGGACTAGAGATTCTACAAAACGCTTAGTACGATCTGAATTTAAAAGTTTAATTATGGCTGAAGTAAATCCTAATGTTGCTTTACGTGATAAGTGTTAACCAATGAGAACATCATTACCTTCATGTATTAAATTACCTATATCTATTGCAAACAATTTTGAAATCAAACCTCACTATATGAATATGCTTCCAAAATACCTAGGAGCCGATAGTGAAGATGCTTAGGCTTCATTTGGCGCAGCGGGGGCCAGCGGAGACGGCGGGTCGATCCGCGGGATTGGAACTGGAGGGGGGTAGCGGGGGTTGGAGACGGAGCGGATCTGCTCCTTTTCCTCCTTTCCGAGGGTCCAAACGCTGCAAACGCCGCCGGAGGGGCATTTGTTTTGCCGCCTTCCGGCGGCGTTTGCCCCAAACGGGACGGCAAAACGCCGCCCCAAACGAAGCCTTATATCTTTATAAGTGAATTTGAAGAGGCGTGCTCTATGATAAAATTACAAAACTTAACTGAAGATGCACTTAAGCTTCATTTTCTTCCATTCGCTTTAAAATATTATGCTAAGAAATGGTTGCATAGTTTACCCATTGATTCTATAAATACTTGGGATGAGTTTATCAAAGTGTTTCTAAGAAAATTTTATCCTAATCATAAAATTGCAAAAATTAGGAATGAAATAAATCAATTTTCCCAAATTCCTGGAGAAATATTTGGAAGTACTTAGATAGATTTAAAAATTTATTAACATTATGCCCTCATCATGCTATAGAAAAATGGAGACTATGCCAAATTGTTTATGAAGGTTTGAACTTTAACACAAAAACTATGCTCGAATCTATGTGTCAAGGAAATTTTATGGATAAAAGTGAAGATGAGGCTTGGGAATTTTTTGAAAACTTAGCGGAAAAAACTGGGCAATGGGAAGAGAGTACTTATGATAGGTCTAACAAATCGATTAATGAAAAATCAATGGCCTATAAAAATGGTATGCATGTTATTGATCCAACTACTGCATGTGAGGCTAGAATCAACGCACTTGTCCGTGGATTAGATGAATTAGACATTAAGAATAAACAAGTTAATCAAATTTCTGTATGTCCTAATTATCAAGATCCATCACACATAGGAGAAGAGTGCCCGTATTTAGAAAATAATTTAAATTATGAACAAATGAATGCTACTTTTCAAAATCCTAAGAATGATCCATATTCTCAATATTATAATCCAGGTTGGAGAAATCACCCAAATTTCTCATGAAAACAAAATGATAATTCAAATTTTCATGCACAAAATAATAACAATAACAATAATAATAATAATTCAAATTCTAAATCATTTAATCAAAATTTTAAAGAATCGCAATTTCAAAATTTTAATAATTTAAACTCTAATCAACATTTTCAACCTCCTAGATTTAATAATAAACTTTCTGATTTAGAAAAAAGTGTAGAAGTTTTAGTGAAAACAACATCGCAAACATCTGATGCCCTTACCAAATTCATACAAACATCTAGTCAAATAATGAGCACTAACTCACAATCCATAGCTAGATTAGAACAACAAGTTGGGCAAATTGCTTCTCAAATTAGCGAGAGAGGAAAAGGAACCTTTCCTAGCCAACCAATGACCAATCCAAGAGATCCTAAAACTATAAATCATATAAAAGAAAGTCAAGTTAATGCTATAACAGTTTTAAGATCTGGTAAAAAAGTGGATAATAAAGTAGAACTTTATAATGAGAAGCCTGAAACCATAGTTGAAACAAGTACAAATGATGAAATACCTCTTGAAGAACCAATTGAAATATCATCAAATAAAAACAAAATTCAAGAAATAAAGGCTCCTTATCCACAAAGATTAAAAAGTAATAAAAATTCTACGCAAATGGAAAAATTGTTAGAGGTTTTTAAGCAAGTAAAAATTAATATTCCTCTTCTTGATGCAATTCAACAAGTGCCAAATTATGCAAAATTTCTTAAAGATTTATGCACCAAGAAGAAACAAACTCATGTACCTAAGAAAGTCTTTTTAGCCTCTAATATATCAAATGTGTTAACAAGCACAATTCCCGTTAAATACAAAGACCCTGGATGTCCTACCATCTCATGTAGTATAGGGAATAAATTTATTAATAGAGCCTTATTAGACTTAGGAGTTGGTGTCAATTTGCTTCCTTATTCTGTTTATGAGCAACTTGATTTAGGAGAATTAAAGCCTACTAAGGTCACTCTTCAACTAGCTGACCGCTCTATTAAGATACCAAAGGGAGAAATAGATGATGTACTAATTAAGATTGGGGAATTCATCTTTCCAGTAGATTTTATAGTACTAGAGACACAACCAGCTGCTAACACTCGTTGTCAAATACCTGTCATTCTAGGACGACCATTTTTAGCTACATCTAATGCTTTGATTAATTGTCGTAATGGGTTAATGAAATTATCTTTTGGAAACATGACAATTGATTTGAATATTTTTAATTTAACTGGGCAATCATGTGATCAAACATTAGATGTAAATATGATTCAAGAATTAGAAGATGAAGATTTAGGAGAATTAGATGAGGAAATATTTGATAAAAGTTTTGAAATTTTTTTTGAAGATGAGATCGATTGCACTATTAGATGAACTTAATATGCATGATTTAATGTATGCTCATAGAGAACCGCTTCCGAAACCCTTGAGTGAAGAGCTTAGAGCCCCTAGCCTCCCTTCCATGATCGAATCACCTAAATTAGAACTTAAACCATTGCCCGATCATTTGATATATACATATTTAGGTGAAAACGAGACACTTCCTGTTATAATAGCAAAAGATTTAAATGAAGACGAAACTAAAAAATTAATTAAAATTCTTAAAACTAATAAGGAAGCCATTGGATGGACTATGGGAGACATAAAGGGGATTAGTCCAACCATAGTACAACATAGAATTCATATGACTGAAAATGCAAAACCTAAATGTGACCCTCAAAGAAGACTAAATCCAATAATGAAGGAAGTTGTTAGACAAGAAATTATTAAATTGTTGGATAACGGAATAATATATCCTATTTCAGATAGTCCTTGGGTTAGCCCGATTCATGTTGTACCTAAGAAATCTGGAATAACTGTAATAAAAAATAATAACAATGAACAAATTGCAACTCGCACACAAACTGGATGGAGAGTTTGCATCGATTATAGAAAACTTAATGAGGCTACTAGGAAAGATCACTTCCCATTACCCTTTATTGACCAAATGCTAGAGAGGTTAGCGGGACATAAATTTTATTGTTTTCTTGATGGTTACTCTGGATATAACCAAATTCCCATCTCACCGAAAGATCAAGAAAAAACAACCTTCACTTGTCCATTTGGAACATTTGCTTATCGTCGCATGCCCTTTGGATTGTGCAATGCACCTGCTACCTTTCAAAGGTGCATGATGAGTATATTTTCTGATATGGTTGAGAGATTTTTGGAAATATTCATGGATGATTTTTCTATTTATGGAGATTCATTCTCTGACTATTTAAATCATTTAGAGTTAGTATTAATAAGATGCAGAGAGAAAAATCTTGTGCTTAACTGGGAAAAATGTCATTTTATAGTAAAATGAGGGATCGTTTTAGGACATATAATCTCCAACCAAGGATTAGAGGTTGATAAAGCAAAAGTTGAGGTTATATCAGGGCTTCCTCCTCCTAAATCAATTAAAGAAATAAGAGCATTTTTAGGTCACGCGAGTTTTTATCGACGCTTTATAAAGGATTTTAGCAAGATAGCTAGACCTTTGACTAAACTCTTAGGTAAAGATGAGCATTTTAATTTTGATAATGATTGTTTTTAAAGCATTCACAATTCTAAAAGAACAATTAACTTCTGCTCCTATAATTCAAGCACCTGATTGGACTAGACCATTTGAAATTATGTGTGACGCTTCTGACTATGTTGTAGGAGACATCTTAGGGCAACACATAAATGAGATGCCATATGTAATTTATTATGCTAGTAGAACCCTTAATGATGCTCAATTAAATTACACTACTGCTGAAAAGGAATTTCTAGCGGTAGTATTTGCTCTTGAAAATTTTAGATCATATCTAATAGGATCTCATATCATAATTTACACCGATCATTCCACAATTAAATATCTGTTAACAAAGAAGGACGCTAAAGCTAGGTTGATCCGTTGGATACTATTACTACAAGAATTTGATTTAGAAATACGAGATAAAAAGGGTGCGAAAATGTAGTAGCTGATCATATTTCTAGATTAAAAAATGGCGAGTCTAATATAATACTGATTAATGAGAATTTTTTGGATGAGCAAGTTTATATTGCTTCTCAAACTCCTTGGTTTGCGGATATTGTAAATTACCTAGTCACCAAAGAAACTCCTTCATTTTGGACGAAATAAGATAAAGATAAATTTTTCTCACAAGTAAAATGTTTTTATTGGGAAGAACCGTATTTATTTAAATATTGTCCCGATCAAATCATTAGAAGGTGTGTCCCGGATGAGGAGTTTAGAAGCATATTATCCTTCTGTCATGATCAAGCGTGTGGGGGGCACTTTAGTACTAAGAAAACATCATCAAAAGTATTACAATATGGATTTTATTTGCCCACCTTATTTAAAGATGCATTTGAATATTGCAAAATGTGTAGTAAATGCCAACACATGGGTTGGATAACCAAAAGAAATGAAACGCCTCAACAATCAATCTTAGTAGTAGAAATATTTGACGTATGGGGAGTAGATTTTATGAGACCGTTCCCAAACTCATTTGGAATATTTATATTCTACTAGAAGTGGATTTTGTGTCTAAGTGGGTTGAGGCAATACCATCTAAAACTAATGATAGCAAAATTGTGATTAAGTTTATTAAGGAAAATATTTTATCTAGATTTGGAACTTCAAGAGCTATTATTAGTGATAATGGAACACATTTTTATAATCGTTCATTTGAGGTTTTAATGAAAAAGTATGGAATTATTCATAAGCTGTCAACACCATATCATCCACAAACTTGTGGACAAGTGGAGGTGTCAAATAGACAAATCAAGCAAATCCTAGAGAAAACGATAAGTGCGAATCGAAAGGATTGGACATTAAAGTTGGTTGATGCTTTATGGGCTTATAGGACAGCGTTCAAAACGAATTTAGGTATGTCACCCTATCAGATTGTGTATGGAAAAGCTTGTCACTTGCCTGTTGAATTAGAACATCGTGCAATATGGGCAATTAAAAAATTAAATTTTGATGAAAATAAGATTGGAGCGCACAGGAAGTTTCAATTATCGAAATTAGATGAATTAAGGAAGGATGCTATGAAAATTCTAGAATATATAAGGAGAGGACCAAACAATTCCATGATAAATTTATCTCTAGGAAAACATTTAACATTGGAGATAAAGTATTACTCTATAATTCTAGATTACATTTATTTCCTGGGAAATTAAAAACTAGATGGACTGGACCGTATCTAGTAAAAACTATATTTGCGAATGGTGCTATTAAAATTGAGGATTTGAATAAGGAAAAAAGCTTTAATATAAATGGGCATAGATTAAAACAATTTCTAGAATTTGAGCATATTGAGACATTTGAGATCATGAGTCTTGATGAGCCCTCATATGTCCACTAATTTTGATCTTCTTGATTAATATGTAAATAATTTATTATAGTTTTATTTTATTGTTGTTTGAAAAAAGAAACAAAAAAAAACTGCATTTTTTATTACTATTTTGCTCGAGGACGAGCATAAAAATAAGTGTGGAGGGGTAGATTCACTTCATACTTTTCTATTAAAAAAATTGTTTGTTTGTTTGTTTTTTTCCTCTATGATAAAAAAAATGAGTTTTGATTTCTAATATTCATGGACAATGATTCTTACCCTTACAAGTAGATTTATTAACACTTGAGTAAATATAAGTCAACAATAATCATCAGTAATCAGGTATTAGTAGAGTATGTATCTCATTTATGTGTACTTAATTCTTAGTTGAGAAGAGCCCACATTAGAAGATTTTGAGTGAAATAATCAAATTGAATATTATGATCTCTTTTACTTCTAGCAGGCCCTTATTTGAATTTTTTTTATGAGTTGTGTAATCTCGGTTATTGTTTAAGGCGAAGATAATAAATCGTGTTGATTAATTCACTTAAGATTGATTAAGTGAACAATTATATTTTCTTCATAAAGATAACAACTTGTCACTTGACTCCACAACTACATTAGCTAGCTATCCCAGTTAAATAATTTCTTTGGCTTTTTGTTCCCTTATAATTGTTTTTTATCTGTGGGATTCAATATAATATGAGATAAAAAAATGAAAAAATGGTAAAGTCCTAGCACTGCCATGGTCCCTGATAAGCCCTAATAGGCATTATGGGCTATGGCACCTAGGTAATTATGGATCTCCCCTAGCACTACTCTGGTCCCTGATAAGTCCTAATAGGCATTGTGGGCTATGGCACTTAGGAATTATTTTTGAAAACTTAAATAAATGTTATAAGAACTCTTTGGTTTATTCCCTCACTAGCTCTACCTCAATGTCTGATAAGACCTAATGGGCATTGTATGTTGAGGCACCTAGGGAGTTATCTTATACTATTATTGGGGAACATTTTGCTTTTAGTTTTTTCTGGAATCATAGCTTACGTTAATGTCTTCAAGAAGCTCAGGTGATAAAATGATCGTCTCTATGACCTTAATAAACTTATTCTGCAATTTCAATATTAAGAGAATTTTTAACATATCTTTACAAATTTGTCTTTTACACTAACTTAGGTTATTTTTCTCATAAATTGAGTTTATTTATAACCTCTAGATTATGAGTTTGAATAAAAATCAATTGAGATAAATGTGAATCACTAATGTTATAAAAATTTGCTCTCTCACATAGAATCGTGGACATAATATCTAAGATATATATTTAATTAATATTTGTCTAAAGGGTGATAAAATTTGACGGTGTATTTATCGAAGTGTGTTTAGATTTAAAGTCTTAAAAATGAAATTATCTGTCCATGTTTGTTTATGATTTTCAATGTTCTCTTATGAAATATTTATATTTATGTACTTGCAAATTTATGTTTGAATTTTGTGGGTGTAATTCACTGAAAACCCTCACGAGACTCAACTCGTCCACTATGGTAACCTAGGGGTTTAAAGGCTTTTTGCACGTGCTAAGTGTAATCGTATATTTTACGAAAAGAATATTTATCTAGATATTTTTGCTCAGGACGAGCAAAATGTTAAGTGTGGAGGGGTGATGAAATCACCAAAACGCATTTATTTTATAGCATTTCATGTTAGATTTTATTTAAAAACTATGCTTTTCACAGTATTTTTGTTTATTAGTACGCGCAATTTATATGTTTATTCATAGTTTCTTTTGTTATATTCAAAATGATACTTTTCACGATATTTTTGTTTGTGTAGTTGCAGGTTATTAAATCAACAATCTGAAGATAACAATGCGGAAACAAGAGAAAAATGCAGCAAGGAAGTCTAAAAGGTTAATGTCGGATGATCATTTGAGCTGCGCACCGCATCTATCCATACGAGTGCATCAACATTCATTGCGCCCACGTAAACAGCGCCATGCGACACATTTTTATAACTGGCGTGCACTACTAATTCAAGAGAGTGTTGACTTGTCAACACATTAATGAGGGCTGAATTTTATTCCAACACTCATATGTATGCATTGACTTGTCAACACTATATTTATGTTTGCTGGAATAATTCCAACGCCCAAAACAAATGGCATGAGTGTTTAATGTCATTATTGGCTAAATTAAATTCAGCACCAATGATATTAAGAATAAAGAAAACGCCAACATCAAAATAAGCGTTATATATTTTTGCTGCACATTTCTTAGATTTAACTTTTTAGTTTGAGAGAGGTCTTGGCCTATAAATTCTCCTCATTTGGGAGGAAGAAAGAGGAGAATTGGGAGAGCTGAAAGTGAGAGTTTACGTACATTGTATTTGTGAGTTTATGTGAGATATTGTGGCGGTGGAAGGAGAAGATTTAGAGGGAGCTTGTACATGCGCTTCGCGCAAGTTTGTAAGTCCTTGTTTTTATTAATAAAATCATTTCTTTTCTTGAATCTTTTCTTGTTCATGATGATATCTTCCATAGTTTTTCATATTGCAACTATGCGTGAGTAGTCTCCTTGTGTTTCAGGTGCAATTTGATCATTCATTAAATTAATTATGTGATTATTATTATAATTCATCGCTTCAAATATCATATGCATGTCCGAAGATTATATTAGAAATTTTGATATTTTGTGTTGCCTAAAACACATGTTGCATGCCTATGAAAATTCGATGCAATATGGCTTGAGAGCACACGAAATATCCTTAGCATTCGAAGCAAATTTTCGGACTCTTGTTAAGGCTTTCATTATATTTCTATCACCTAATTTTTGTCTTCATTGCTCGCATATATTACATGCTTAAGTGATTTTGATGCAATATGTGGAAAGCAATAAAAAAATAATTTGATGATTTATAAAAATAAAAGGCTTTTGCGAATCATAATTTCAAATATACTTTTATGATGCGATGAATTATTAATCATATATTAAACATTTTTAATAAAATTGCACCCGAGACATATTTATCAAAAATTATTTTTCTCAAATTAAGATCTCATTTTTAAACAAATCAATCCAACTTTTTATTTATAGTTCGCCTGGATTAAGGTAAAATTGAACTTCTCTGTGGATCGACCCGTACTCGCATTGGCATTACATTCGTACACCGTGTACTTGCGGTTTTTATTACTTGAAATTTTGTTGCACTATATTGATTCCAATATTAAACTGCTTATCATATTGTATTGTTAGTTTAGTGCTTTGAAATTTCCCATCAGCTGTCTCAGCCCAACCGCTGAGACAAATTCAAATATGAATAAAGCAGTGGCGTGATCTATTTTTGGCGCAAGTAGGGGAAAAACAAGATACACTTTTGCCAGATGTCCATGCTGTGTTAGGGGCTTTTAATAGCCGTTGAAAGTAAGGAGGAAGTATAAAAGAAGATGTTAGGTCTAAAGTAAGAGCATTATTCCCTTGCAAGAGCAGTATTGTGTGCTGCAAGGTCGATCTTCTTCAAGCCTCCTGAAAGGGCATTCTCTCAAGCTAAAGATCAACTCTGCTGAGAGATAAGTTTGTTCTTCCTGAATCAATCAAGAAGAACAAGTAGATCTTCAACTTTGTTGAAGGAGAAGATCAAGGAGAAACAAGACCTGTAGCTGCTGCTTCACGGTACTGTTTCAGCACAACAGAAGACAAGATCTGAAGGTTAACTTTATACAGTCTTCTGTTGTAATATTCACTCTATATTTATCTGTAAGGCCCTTATGCCTAAGCTGTAGGGATGATTAGCCTAAGTGTAGAGCTGTACTCCCAGCTTGAGTGTAAGGTCTTTGTGAAGATCTGAGGTAGGACTTCTTGATAGGTCTGACGTAGGAAATTAAGAAATTTCTGAGTTGTAGGAGTTGGAGAACTCTAAGCTTGTAGGGCTTTTGAGCCTGAGGTAAGGTTTGGAGGAAACCTGAGAGATTCAAAGGAATCTGAGTTGTAAGCTCTTGAAGCTGAGTTGGAGGTGTTGGCCCTATCTAACTCATTGTTAGGAGGGTGAAGGGGGGAAAGAGGACTACTCAAGACACCCTATCTTGAGGAACCTCTATATATACTTGTGTGCTTTCTGGTTGTTTGCTTATAATTTTTAAACTCACTAAAAATAGCTAGCCTGAAAACAAAGGAAAGAAAGTGACCTATTCACCCCCCCCTCCCCCCCCCCCCCCCCCCCCCCCCCCCTCTATGTGATCATTATCATTCACCCATTCATAAGCCTTCACATCACAAGCCTTCAATTTATCCATTTCAATGTTTAAATCAACAATCCATGTAGGAGATGCAACCCTCCATAACAAATCTTTAAGTTGTAGACCACTAAATTTTTGTTTAAAGTTGTTGCACATGTGTCCTAAACAAAATCTATGTTCAGCATTAGGCAATAACTCTTCAATTGCTATTATTAGGCCTTTATGCTTATCTAAAATTAGAGTCGACATACAACTATTTTCAATACATAAATCTTCAATAATCAGGCTAACGAACCACTTCCAAGTCTTTGTATTTTCTTTCAAAACAAAAGCATAAGCAATATGGAACATATTGTTATTACCATCGATACCAACTGCACACAACAATACACCACCTAAACTTGTATTTAAGTAAGTCCTATCCAAACCGATTATAGGTCTACAACCGGCAATAAATTCTTTCTTTAACGCACCCCAACATATGCAAAGTCTTTTGAAAATGCACGTTTGTGAAGGTACCTCATGCTTACACTTCATCTTGATTGTCATGTCTGGATTCGTCCTATAAATTTCCTCACAATAATCCCACAACTTTGCATATTGCTTCATTTCAGAACACTTATTAATTTATTTGGTTGTTGTTTTACTCTATACAATTTCCAAATGCTACTCTCCATTTGCATTATCTCATGCATCGAACTTGCTGGCTATTCTAAGTTGTTTCTAATATGTTGTTCGTACTTACTAGCAAGAAACTTTGACTTGCACTGTTTCGATGATAATACCCCACAACAAGTATGCACTCTTTTAATTGTTTTGACTTGAAATGTTCAATCACTCTTAGATATGAAAGAGGCAAATAGAATCCATCCACACTCGCAAGTTACCTGAATCTTATCCCTACAATTTTTGGAGAACTTTATTGGTTTCCCTTGCGTAGTAGCATATACTCTCATTGTTCTCTAAAATCATTAGCACTATTGAAACACAATCCAACATTAAATTCAAACTCAAATTCGTTTGCATTGCCTTGATAAACTTGAATTTGAGAAACTTTGGTTTCGTACTCGGGTTTGATTGATGTCCATCTCTTTTGCCAACAATTTCAATTTCGTGATCAACATTCTCATCAAACATAACATCATCTAATTCAAAGTCACTCTCCACCAACTCATCGAAAAATGACGAATAATGATCATCACTACAACTTGAATCACTACTACTATTTGAGACATTTAAATCTCCTTCTTCAACCAACATTTTATCCCAATCCATATTTGACATTCTATGATTTACAAAAAAAATAAACTCAAGCAAGAACAAGTAAGGTGAAACCCTAATCTACATAAAATCTATGTAAATGTTATACTGCCTCGGATTGCAGCTGACGGGAGATCAGGGAACTACTTCCTCCACGGCGACAATGAAGCACAGGTGGGGGAGAGGAATCGCCGACAGAATCACAGATTGAACAAGAAGTGGTCGGATGGAACTGGCGCACGAAGAGTAGAGATCGGGAACTGGAACGTGAAGAGCAGAGACCGAGGACTGGCGTGTGAAGAGCAAAGATCGGGAACTGACGCGCAATCGAAAACTATTACGCGATCGGGAACCGGCGCACGATCGGGAATGGGCGCTCGATCGGGGGCTGGCGCAGGTGAACTTCATCTCGCCTCTTCATTTCCAGCGCCAGGAGGAAGCAGGAAGAGGGGAAACTGGCGCGCGATCGGGGACGAAGGTGGGCGGCGACACGACAGATCGGAACTGGGTGATCGAGGGAGATGAACTTGCGCGTGATCATGGAGGGGAGCGGAAACATAAAAGACCTAAAATCGGATAATACCTAAAACCTAATAGAAAAGACGAACTGACCAAAACCCCCTAAATGAGGGTGTATTCCGCCAAAAAACTCATATTCGGGGTGCATTCCGCCATATTTAAAAATCCGTGGTGCATTTTGTCAATCGACTGATAATCGGGGGTGCATTCCGCCAAAAAGTGACCTATTCAAACTGGGTCTCGCCAAACACCTGCTTGTCATTTCGGTTGAATCGGAAAGGAGGAAAAATGGGTTATCAAACATAACCTAAGCTAGTTAACTTTGAAATCTATATTTTCAAGTGACATGATTTTAAATAATGAATTGTTGAAAATTTCATCTACTACAAAGATTACTTAAACACAATCAAAAGAATACAATGTATTTCATTCATTGAATATAGCTCGTTAGAAGTTGAAAAATAATTGAGTCTTTTAAATTTGAGGCGTGGAATGAATTTTCTCCTCAAATGAGAAGAGAAGTCTAGTCACACACACACACACACACACACACATATATATATATATATATATATATATATATATGTATGAGTAACTTCACACGGGCTACACTCGTGCTAGGTACACTCAGGCGGCCTACATCCGCATTAATGTGGGTTTCGCCCACATAAAGCCCGTGTTGCGCGAAACGTCGTGAATGCCTCACCGCTCGCACCCCTATCGCAGTGAACCAATGATAGACTGATTTTTTTCATCACACTATGCTGGGGTGCGTGCAACGAGGCATTCATGATGTTTCTCATGTGAACTCGAGAGAAGTGAAGATGGGCGCAACACGAGCTTTATGCAGACGAAGCCCGCATTGATGTTGCTGAAGGCCGCCCGAGAGCATCGAGCACAGGCATAGCAGCCCATACAAAGATGCTCACACACATATAAGCACACACTTCATTTATATATTGTGTTATTATTATATATTAATATTTACATTAAATAATTTTAGAGTGTTGATATTTTTAGGCCTCTAATAGATCATTGCTGACTCATTTTTAATAATTTTTTAGAATCTTAAAGCCCTAAGAACACCATACTTGCAACCCCCATTTTCACGTTCCCATCTGGAGACCCGCTCGCGATGTCGTGACCTAGCCCTCGCTCCCAGCGATCTTGCCGCCACGACCTAGCCCCAGATTCGCTCATTTGCCGCATGCGTTCGCTCCTTCGTCGTCGGCTCTCCTTCCCTTCTCAGTCGCTGATGTTCCCTCCATTTCCCGCGGCCAGTGTTCGTTCCTTTGTCGCTGGTGTTCCCTCCATTTTTCTGCATCGCTCCTTTGTTGCTGATGTCAGCGGGGAACAGCTGATAGAAGCCTCAATCTCCTTCCCTCTTACTATTATTACCCAATGTGAGTTTCCCACCCCATAATTTTAGTTTTTTTACAAAATGCACTAGGGGTTTTGATTTAGGGTTTATGTAGATTTGATTTTATGAATTTAGGGTGCCTATGTGTGTGTAATATTCTATCTTTTGTTTAAAAAAAATAGGGTTTTTCTTTGTTAGATTTGTATATTTTGTGTGTGTTAGGTCTCTAGGTTTATAATATGGTATTGTTATGTTTATACTATAGTTTTGTTAGGTTTTTCTACGGTATTATTAGGTATATACTATAGTAATGAATTTTTTTTATTTATCTCTATATTGAAATGAGTAGCAGAGATCAAAAGTCTTTGATGTACGGTGACCTTTTTCAAGAACCGATTGTAGATGTGGGTCATCATTTTGTAACAAATTTGAGTTTTTCTAGCTAGGAGGAATTGATTGGATGGGCAAGACATGTTGGCAGTGGCTTGGGGTTTGTTGTCATCATTTTAAGGGCCGACAAGCTTGAAAAAAGAGCAAAACCTAGAGTTACTCTTAGACGCGATAGATATGGAGTTGTACGAGCAAGTCAAGATCCTAAAAAATTTGTGAAGCAAAACCTACAAAAATCTAGCTCAAAGAGATGTGATTGTAAATTTTCTTTAAGATGGGGTAGAGAAGAACAAAATGAATGGAAACTTACAATCGTGTGAAGGATTGATAATCATGAGATGGTCCATTTAGAAGCGCATCCTTATGCCGAAAGATTAAGCCGTTGCGAGCAGAAAATAGTTGAGGATATGTGCAATGCTGGTGTGAAACACCGTAAAATACTAGTGTCACTAAAGAAAAGAAATTCAATAAACATTACGAGCTTGAGGACAATTTACAATCAAAAAGCAAAGCTACTTAGAGCTGAATTGGATGGGGGACTCCAATACAATTTTTGTACAAGTGTAATGTTGATTGTGGATATATATGTTTTAATGCAGTCAATGTTATCACTAATCAGTTAAAATGTTTGTTCTTTGCTCACCCGACTTTTGTTCTTTTGGGCAATATGTTCTCAAATACTTTCATGATCGATTGCACTTACAAGACCAACCGGCATCGATTACCTTTGCTTTGCATTGTGGGTGTAACATCGACAAATCAGTCCTTTTTCTCAGCTTTTGGTTTCATGTCAAATGAAACTGAGGCTAGCTATCAATGTGCATCAGAGTGCTTTAAGAGTATATTTGTTGAAAACATATTGTCAAATTGTTTTGTAACTGATCGAGAAATAACTTTAATGCATGCAATCATAGGTGTATTTTCGCAAGCAAAAAATCTACTATATCGGGTCCATATTAGTAGAAATGTTTTAGCCCATTGCAAAAAATTCTTCACTTCCGGAAAAGATAGTGACATTTTTTGGGTGTTTGGCAACATGTAGTTGAATCTAGAACTGAAAATGAGTTCAACATGCGATTTAATCTAATGATAGTTGATTACGGGATCAAGTGCCCTAATATTCTTTCATATGTTACAACAACATGGCTCGGCCCTTGCAAAGAATATTTCATCTTTGCATGGATTGATAAATATTTGCACTTGGGCTATACGTCTATCAACCGTGTTGAAAGTGGGCATATCAAACTGAAAAAATTCCTAGAAGTGTTTATTGGTAATCTCATTACAGTATGTAAAGCTTTTGATCTGTTACTTATTTTACAGCATACAGAGATTAAGAATGTTGAAATTGTCAATTGGCCCAACGAGGAGTTCAGAAACCCAAGAGGGGGCAGCTAGCATCTACAGATCCCGTGGAGGAACTTGACCGAAGAGTTAGAACTAGACATCGACCCTTGGCTGCAGTGTAGAGGTCCCACCACACACCCAGAAGATCTTAGAGCGCTTCCCCTCCCAAGCCAAAACTGAAGTCGGGCACCTTAGAGAGCCTGAGGAGCTAACCAAAAATGTCTTAAGGAGGAAGAAGCCAAAAACTAGGATCCCACCAAAGGTGTCGTTCATGGTCTATATATAGTTATTTCTTTTGGTCTGCTAATAGCGTAACTCCACATTTTTGTTTTGCTAAACGCACCCCAAACTAGTCTGCTAACAGCCAAACTCCGCTATTCTGAAGAGCTATTGGCAGCCCACAAAGGGAATCTAGGTAAATTCACCTCTAGACCCCACTGGGCGAGTGGCCTTTGAAGGCCCCACTCGCCAGACTTCATGCGAGCCGGATTCGCGAGATCGTACTATGTGAGTGGTCCGTGAAGGCACCACTCGCCTGATCCCTGGCCTCCTGGGCGAGTGGGGTTCCCCCCTCATTCACCTAGCGGACCGCGCATATGCACTCCTGGGCAGGCGAGTACTTGATGAACAATGCGCTCGCCCCCTCTACTAGCCTGAGTCGCTTATGCAGAGCGGCGTGCCCCGCTCGCCTAGCTATTGCTAAGCGCACCCTGAAGCGGCGAGCACACACTAGCCTTGCCCTCGCACTCTGATCCTTGCAAGGAGATGAGTTTGGCTTGCCCCACCCTTGCGACCCGCTCATCTCGAGGCGGCGAGCCCTCACTTGCTTCGCCTATACCTGATTCTCAATTTTACCCTCGACGAACACGGTGTTGGAGCCTGTCTTCCGCATCTCTTGGTTTGAGAATAACAAATACCGTGATGTATTTCTTGTATTTTGTGTGTTTATAGTGTGCAGGTTGTACAGGAACTATAGCTACACATCCCTATGAGTAGTATGCTGAATGAGGATAATTCTCTGGAAAGAGAGCTAACGCCCCGCGTTAGAGTTAACGTCTCGCGTTAACTTATCGTCGATAAGGGATGTTGTCGAGAAGGGAATGAAGTTGAGAAGAAATATCGTCGAGAACAAAGAGACAACACAAGCATTGGAGCTAACACTCGCGTTGAGCCCATGATCTGCCATGATCTCGACGGTTGCGCGCGTTAACTTATCGTCGAGAAGGGATGATGTCCTAACGATCTTGACATAGAGAAGAAATATCGTCGAGAACAAAGAGACAACGCCAGCGTTGGACCTAACACACGCGTTGAGTCCATGATCTGCCACTATCTCGACGGTTGCACAATCTCAGCCACGACGTACACGAGCAACTAACGCTGGTGTTAACTCTTAACGTCTGGCGTTAGCTCCTGAGCCTATTTAAAGAGCAGCTCCTCTCATTCTAGAACAAGCATTCCATTGCCTCTAAAGCTAGAATTCTGATTCTTTTTAGAGAGGCTCGTCTACAACAATTGAGAGCTCTCCCTTGGGCTAACATGAAAATCTAAAGAAGATTTTGAAGGAGAAGGTCTACAACGCATATTCTATACGAAGGACGAACGCTTCAAGAACGCCAACGTCTACATCGCCTTCGTATTCACCTTCAGAATATTTTAGGGAGTTTCTCTTACTTTATTTTTATCTTGTAATCTTTTATTGTATTCCTTTTGTAACGTGTGTGAAGAAATTGTTCTGGGAGAATGTCAGATTCCGGGAAGGATTCTGGGAAGGATTCTGTGGGAAATTTGCCGCAATTGTTGGCGACTGGGCCTTGTGAGGTTTAGGGTGAATTCGCCGTCTTATACGTGGCGACTAAGTCGAGGTTAGATATAGGGGGTTGCTAGAGGCCTTATCTAGGGTAAGATAGGTTATAGCCATCCGGTCCTTAGAAGAAGGACCGGTGAATCGCAAAAAGAGTTTTTCATATTCTCGCCTTGATTTCTAGCGTTATAGAAATCAAACATTTATATAATCAATTTCTAATGAAATAAAATCACGTCATTTAACGTTTCATTCAATTGATTTTATTTCCTCTCTAAGAATGTGTTAAATTATATTTTCATCAAAACATTAAAGCAAACATTTGTGTAATCAATTTCTTATGAAATACAATTATGTCTTCAAATGTATCATTTAATTGATTTTATTTCCTATTCAAAAATGTTTTAAATTATATTTGCATCAGAACACTAAAACAAAATATATTGTAAGATTCATTTTGATCATTAACTTATGGAATTCAACTTCTGTCACTAACGCCAGGCGTTAGCACTAACGCTGGCGGTAGTGGAGAAAATTTGAATTCTGTCTTATTTAAAAAGGAATCATCAATATAATCTTATCTGAGATATTAAAATATATTTTCTTATAAAATATTCTAAAACTTCGGTCGCAAACTCTGATAAATTTAAATAAGATTTAAATTCCATTAAACCCTTATTCACCCCCCCCCCCCCTCTAAGGGCGCCATAAGATCCAACACATGGTATCAGAGCGCAGGTTATTCCAAAACGGCTTCACAACCGGGAATAATGGCGCTTCATGATCTCACATCCAATAGAAGGGGAAAATTTTATGAAAATGAAAAATCATTATCACCACCAATATTTATGGGTGAAAATTATAATGGTGGAAAACTCTTAAAGAAAAATTTCTTAAATCTTTGGATATTGAAGTTTGGAATATTACTATTAAAATGCCCTCAAGTATTCTAAATAAAAATGAAATGTTTTTAAATGACAAATCTATGAATAGTCTATATTGTGCTCTAGATCAAAATATTTACAAATTTATTTATACCCTTCCTACTGCTTTCGAAGTTTGAAAATTTCTTGAGAATACTTATAGTCTTCCTTCCACAGATGATGAACAAGAGCAATTCCTTATGGATCCAAGAGAAGAAACTGATGAGGAATCATGCTTGGAGGAAGATTTATCTAAGAGAGAATAATGCATCGTCACAATATTGGACTCAAATGATGGCAACACATCAAGCAAAAGAGAAGACGAAAATTCAACTATGGAAGTGGAATGCGAAGAAGATGTCAAGGGAACCTTTGGTTCAAATCTTGCCTCATCCCATAGCAATGTAAGAACATGATAATCTTCTCTTTTTATAACAAATTCTATTTCTACATCACGTATTCTTAAAATTGTTAAACGTATAATTTTAAAGTTGAAAATTGGTAATTCCAAATTACGTTTAAAAAATAAAACTTTAAAAGCAAACTACTTTAGAATCATATATTGATGTTTCAAATTCACTTTCATACTCTTTAATTAAAAATGCTAAACCTTGTTTTGATTATAATACTTTTAAAGAAGAACTCATGGTTTTTGAAAAGGGTCTTTTAATTTCAAAAGAGCATAATGAAAAATTGATAAAAGAAAATGATGCTCTAACTAGTAAACTAGAATCATTAAAATTGTTTATTAAAAATTTCTCAAGTAATAAACAATCTCTTATCTCTAGTATATTAATAAATCAAAAGTCCAAAAACATAACTTCATATTATAAGAGTTAGTCTAAAGGAAAGAGTGGAAATGAAAATAAAAAAATTAATAAGAATTTTTTATTTAATGACCATAATCACTCACTCTTTCAACAATCAATTCTTAAGAAACACCATCACTTTTATAAACTCTCTAAGAATGACTATTCTAAAAATCTTTATGATTATCAACATCAATCTACTTTGAAAAACAATATCAATAAACATAATTCTCAAACGAATTATTTTTCAACCAATTATCACCACAAAATGATTTCATATAATCATAATATGAATTTAAAAGATAATCAACCAAGGTATGAATGGAGACCCATTCTTAAAAATGAAACACTTGAAATGGCTCATTCATCCTTGTCTTCTTATAAAACATCACGCTACATTTGTGTACCCACAGGAACCATCACACTTGGTCCTCTTTGGATACCTAAATCAATTATTTATTAGTATCCAATCAAATGCATGAAGTAGAAATACATCAAAATGAAATATACAATACTCTACTTCATGATGTGCTTTATTTCTTTTCTCTTTTGTTTGTTTTCTTATTTTTGAGCAAACACGATATGGTCACTTAAATATATTATGTAATATGACTTTCACGTTTTAAGTCTAATGGTTAACAAATTAAATTGAATATAAAGTCATAAAGTTTTCAAGTGATTTATCTTTTCTCTTTCTAGGTTTTTATCCTTTTTAAATCCATTGCATATAAATGTCTTAATTTATCATTATAAATTGAATGATAAATTTGTAAAGTGATATTAGCAAGACTAATGAAATTACTTTCAAAATTGGATTTAAATGGATTTTTAGGGGTCTTACGCTAAAATATTAAATGCACAAATTATTGCATATTTGTTTATTTTCTTTGTTGCATATGATAGCCCCTATAATGGAAAATTATGATCTAGAAAAATCGAAATTGAAAATTTACAAAAAAAGATAATATGATTTCACACACTTCATCATGATCTATTGATATCCTATGCCAAAATTCATTATTATCATATATCATAATTCATGATCTATCAAGAATTATCTTAAATCAACTATTTCTATCAAACTTAAGAATTATGAAATATATGATGGTTATTAGTATTATAGTTTCATATCTGGTTTTGTGTGTGTGATATGCATCTCTATTGTTTGCATGTATCTCATTATATTTAGACCTAAGAATAAACTTGATATCAACAAGATGAAATCAAATAGAATTGTCACTTCATTCTAGGTCTATGAAAATTCAAAACTCTATGATTAATTACATACAAACCAATTATATATATTTAGCATATTATTGCATCTAAATTTATTATCCTAGCTGCACTTTTTGGTATATGCTCAATTTAGTGTTTATACTAGGTTTATCAATATAATGACATGCTAAATTAAATGTAGAAAATTTTGAACTTTAAAATTCATAATTACTATGAGGAATTAAAATCTACTATATGTTCTAAAACTAAAACAAACTCATATTTTATGAATCAATCCTTAAGCTAAAACGCATAGTATGTCCATAATCATAAACCTATGATATGTGTCTCACAATAGCGAGGGAGTAGGATTATGTGCATTGAATACCTAACCTCTAAGTCATGTCTTGTCTTTAACCGGGGAGGGTTCCAGTTGGGCCTTGCGAGGTAATGGGGGGAAAGAGTGCTAGGTTGAGCATCATATTTTGTGTGCATATGGGATTAACACCCCATCCTACGGCATGTGTGCTGCTCCTCATGCTCATTCATCCCTTAGTATGGGGCTAGAGTGTAGTCATGTAGTTAAAGTATCTTGATCTTAGATATACTTATATTATATTCATTGCATGAACATCATCTCACTCTGTATACTTAAATCATGCATATTATTTTTGTTCTATCTTTGCATCCTGTGTTTGCATATTTTATTATTTTGAGCTTTAATGATTTTATAAAACACAAGTATTTGAAAAATCATCAAAAACATGCTTAAAAGAGACTTCAAATCTTCTCTAAAAAGTCTGAAATTTCAACAGTAAGAAGACCTCTTTAAAATACAACTGAATTAATAAAAACATTTTTCAAATAAATCAAAATTTGCAGTTCTGTTTTGGCGTTAAGAGCTAACGTCTGGCGTTAGCCCCATTGCACCAAATTTTTTTTTATTTCTTTTTGAATAATTTTTGGTATTTTCTCATGCATTATTTTGGGTTTATTTCTCTGGCATACAATATCATTTACTAATAGGTCTGTTAAAGACTTCTATGTTTTCCAGAAAATATTTAAATTTGAATATTTAAAAACAAATACAAAATTACAAAATAATTTCAAAGAACAAAAATATGTTTTTCTCTTTATGTGTGTTTATTGTTTTGTACTTATATAAAAATTAAAAAAAAAATTAAAAATTGATTGTTATTCATTGTCATTGTCAAGGATGAATAATTATATCAATTAAAGATTAAATAAAATGTTTAATTTAACTTTCAAGTTTCTTAAAAACATTATTTTGTATTTGTCATGCCTTGAAAATTAACTGGTTATGTGCAATGAAATTAATTGTAAATAAACATGTGTAGAAACGCATAACATGCCTCTAAGCATGAGTAATGTATTATGTTTGATAATGATTCATTCACTCACTTATTTTTGATAACATACATGTGTTTAGAATTTTATTCTTGCATAATTGTGTAGTGTAATAACATAAATAATTAAAATGCATAAATAGATTACCTACACAACATTGAATTGGTTATTTCAATTCTTTGTTTTCATGCACTTGTGATTAGAGAAATGTGGTATATAAAATAAATTTTCTATGTTTGCAAAAAACATGTGAATTTGGAGTCCTTGGTCATAAAAATCAAAATCAAATAAAAATAGATGACAAGGAGAACTCCACCAAAAATTGTAAAGTGTCTTGTGCAAATAACGTTTTTACCACTTCTCTTTAATATATATGTGCATTGAAATATTGTGGAAGTAATAGTATTTGTGCATTTTAATGTTGTGTTATTTCATTATATATGTCATGTGTTTTTGATTGATTCACATGTATACTTTATCAAAACACTATTTTGTACATATCATTATCTTTCATAAAACTTCTACTCATGAGAATTGGATCCTAATGCTCTTCTACACTATTCTCTACAAACTTAAGTAAATGCACTAGATAACAAAGCATGACCGCTATAATGTTTATGTTTACTGGAAATACAAATTTTATTACATTGTAATTTTTGTATCTGATGATTACTTGGGCTTCTTCTTTTTGTTTTATAAATAAAAGATAACCTTTATATTAAGAGTTTAGAATTGGCGGATATTTTCGAAGAGTCTCGCAAGTACTCCTACTTTGAGAAATTAACCGTTATCCTATCGAAGGATAGAAGTAACGATCTTTTTCTTCTTTCGGAATATTGACAATTACGCTTCGGCTACAATGCCGAATTCTATTGAATTGAATAGTAGAAAAGGAGAGTTTTGCACTAAATGAGTTTGAAAAGCTGTGTTTGAATTTTTAGTCCAAATTAATCATTTGATAAAGGCAAGTATACCTTATCGCAAGTAATACAGGATATTTTTAGAAAATATCGGGATCGTATATTTCCGCGGGTCGTGTTGATTATGCTACTTCGAGGGACGAACTATTATTTTATCGGAATAATATTTTTAGTTGATTTAACTAGAGTTCTAAATGATAAAATGCGAAAGATGATTTAAGCGATCTACTAGAGTTCTAAGTGATGAGAAATATAGCGCGCGACGTCGAATTACCTTGAGACGAAAATAGATTTTTCGTAGAATTAAAAGTGATGACTTTTCAAAATATTAAGATGACTTGGCCGTGGAGGTTCCATAATTATGAACGCTCCTCTCTCGAGGGTACGCCCACCTGAGATTATGAATATTCGACCGAACTCTCGTTCTACAATCGAATGTTCTTAATACTCGCTTTATGTTGCGAACCCCGCTATTGGGTTTTTATTTCCAATTCGGGAGAGTTACCTCGTCCTCTCTCGAGGGTAGAGCGCACTTCTCTTTACCCGTGAGTGATCAGTCCGTACACACGAGCCTCTCGGCTAACTAGGTACGAAAACGGAAATGAAAACCACACATCGATTATGTGGCTCCACTCAACGTGATTCTCGGATAAACCTTAAGCGTTAATTATTTTAGAAAGAGATGTTTTAATTCTTATAGAAAAACTATTTTTGTGTCCCAATGCTCTTCGACGTCGTGCGCTAAAGGAAATTAGCCACTCATCGGAATGGAGACGGCATTATCGGTTGAAAAATACATGTTTGATAATTAAAGCGGATATAAGCGGATAAAAAGGAAATAAAAAGACTTATATAAAAACAGTAATAATATCCGTCCCAACCACCTTAAACAAGTGCTAAAAAGTTCTTAGCCTCTTATTTAAGAAGGGGGTGGTATAGAAATGAAAAGACTTATAAAGGTGCAGAAATAATATCCGTCCCAACCAACTTAAATAAGTGCTAAAGTAAATTAGCCTCTTATTTGAGAAGGGGATGGTATAGAAATGAAAAGACTTATAAAGGTGCAGAAATAATATCCATCCCAACCGACTTAAATAAGTGCTAAAGTAAATTAGCCTCTTATTTGAGAAGGGGGTGGTATATAGCAGTTATATAAAGACTGAAATAAAAACTAAGCTACAAAAAAGGGAAAATACTATCTCATACACGCACACACTCTAAAAGAAACTGAAAAAGAAAGCGTTTAAAATGAAAGCGATAAAATAAAGCGAAAAAGAAAACGATAAAACTATTTTATGAAAGCTTGTAAATCTAAGCTATGAAAACAGTAAACCTAGATTACGAAAGCAATAAAACTAACTATAAAAGCAATAAAACTAAATTATGAAAGCAATAAAGCTAAACTCATACACGCACACACACTAACATTAATAAAAAGAAGATGATCCAAATGAGAAAAACATCATTTTATTTCTGAAATCAGCATTACAACTAGACTAGGAAGACGAAAAAACTACAAACGAACTTAAACTGAAATGCAGAAGAGAAGCTCACAATCACTCAAAAGAACTCACAATACAACAAAAACCACTCAAAATTTGGATGAAAATAACTTCAGCCGAGCCCCTCTATTTATAGGGAAAATTTGAGTTTTACACGCCCTAGGTCACGGGCGTGACTTGAATGTCACGGCCGTGACTTAGGGCGTGACATTTGCTCGGCTGTATTCGCCGCCTTCTGGAAGGTCTGGCCGTCAAACATGGCTGCACACGGGCGTGACTTGGTATGTCACGGGCGTGACTTGGTGAGTCACGGGCGTGACTATGGCTGGCTGATGTCGGCAGCATGGGTGCGGCTTCGAGACGTGACACGCTGGCGGCTCACGGGCGTGACTCTGCTGGAACACGGGCGTGACTTGTAGAGTCACGGGCGTGACTTGATCAACTCTTCGAGATTTCACCTGAAAACGGCTGCCAATTGGAAATTTGGCTTTTAAAATTACACGCCCTTGGTCACGGGCGTGACCTCGGGCGTGACTTGAGCGATTTGTCGGGATTTGATCTGAATTGAGCCGTCCCGTTGATATTTGATCTTTAAAATTACACGCCCTTGGTCACGGGCGTGTCTGAGGGCGTGACCTGTGAAAATTTTGCAAAAAAAAAATTGCAAAAACTAAGTTAGAAACCAGAAATAATAAAGAAGCAATTTATTCATTAATTTACATAGAAAATTCACAATATTAATTAAAACTATACTAATATTTATACCAAAAATACATATATTTTATTACTTATCAAATACCCCCATACTTAAGCTTTTGCTATTCCAGGGCAAAAGTAAGAGAGATCTATACGGGATTAATATAAGTTCTAATTTTTGGCTATCGTTTTATTTTAATCATAAGAGACTGAAAAATAAAAATTCGGAGTAATAAGAGTTAAGTCCTAAATTATGCAAATGATTTAAGTAGAAGAAATGTCCTGGCCAAAAGACTTCTTAATTAACCAAATAGCAAACAAAATTGCAATCATTAGTAAACGAGATTAGATCGAAATTATAATAACCTTTGTTTAAAGAAACATAAAGGAAAAATATAAGTTACTAATTATGCTCTCAAATGATTTTTTGAATTAGAACTAGAAACAATAATTTGGTTAAGGGAAAAGGGGGAAAAAAGCCTTGGCAAATAGAAGAGTACTTGGATCAGGGGTGATGAATTGTATCATCTCACCCCTCTTATAAAGTTTCCTTTGACTCCCATCGTTGGTGTACGAGGGACGAGGGAAAATTGACCTTTTTAATTAACCCAATGCCTGTGTTTACGGAATTTGTAATTCCCATTGACATAGGATTTCTTTTAACAAATATTGGGTGCCTATGTTTACGGAATTTTTGTATTCCCATTGACATAAGATCTTTTTGTTTTTTTTTCTTCTTTTTGTGTTTTTGCCATGCTGAATTGGTGTATACAAGGGGTTTTCAAGAGAAATTCTAGAATAATAAAAAAAGTTTTGAGAGCAACCTTAGTAAGTTGAATATTCCTAGATTCCTGAAGACATAAAGTAGGGATAATTGCAGTCTAAAGTTGTTTTGCCAACATAATACACATGTCTCTATTTTAGCTAGTAGAAGTAGTGCTTGATAACAAAGCCTCTATTTAAATTAAAAACACAAGATATTCTTTAAAACTTAACCCCGAACGTTTAAATCTATCGATCTTAGATAAACAAACAAATAGTAAAACTAGCGATTATGAAAATCCACAAACATATACTCTCGAAACTAAATGCTTTAAGAATAAAAGTAAAGTAGGGTTTATTATTTTTGGAGTTTTTTTTTTCTTTTTTTTTTTTTCTTTTTTTTTTTGTTGTTATAATGTTTTTTTTTTTTTTTGTTTTTTTTTTCAACTACAAAAAATACATATCATATTTCTTTTTTTTTTTTTTGAAAACGGGAAATACACCCCCATACGTAAAACCCAACATTGTCCCCAATGTTGTAATGTAAGTATGAAGAAGAGAAAATAACAATGCAATATATACAAAAGGAAAAAGGAAGCAAAAAGGCATCCCTGAAGTAAAGTTGGCGGGGTCGGAAGAAACCCTGCAAAAATAGAGAAAAAGCATAATAAAAATATTAGATAAATATGGGGTGCCTCCCACGAGCGCTTTGTTTACCGTCGCGTAGCTTGACGCATTTGGCGTGGTGAGATTATAAATTAGGGAGGGTTAAAGATTCCGTGTGGCCGTCCACTGGATCGCCCGCAAGATATAGTTTTAAACGGTGGCCGTTGACTTTAAAATCGCCTTTTTCGGGGTGAGAGATAAGAATGGTCCCATACGGCCAAACCTCTTTGACTGCAAAGGGGCCGGACCAGCGGGATTTGAGCTTACCCGGAAAAAGACGAAGACGTGAATTATAAAGAAGGACAAGATCGCCCGGCGCGAAAGTTTTTGGAAATTTAATTTTTCGATCGTGGTAGAACTTAGAACGCTCCTTATAAAATTTATTACTCTCATAAGCGTTCGCACGCCATTCATCGAGTTCATTGAGTTGGAATTTCCTATTCTCGGAGGCTAAGTTCGAATCGAGATTTAAAAATTTTAAGGCCCAAAAAGCGCGGTGTTCTAATTCTACCGGTAAATGGCACGCTTTGCCGTAGACTAATCGATAGGGCGTACAACCGATAGCGGTCTTGTAGGCCGTACGATACGCCCATAACGCGTCGTCGAGTTTTGAGGACCAATCCTTCCTATTTAAAGAGACGGTTTTTTCCAGAATGCGTTTTATCTCGCGATTTACTACCTCTACTTGGCCGCTCGTTTGGGGGTGATAGGCGGTGGCGAGCTTATGCGTGACGCCGTATTTAGATAAAATTTTTGAAAACTGGGCATTGCAGAAGTGCGTGCCCCTATCACTTACTATTGCACGGGGCGTGCCAAAGCGAGAAAATAATTTTTTTAGAAAATGGACGACGACTCGCGCATCATTGGTGGGCAGAGCTTGCGCTTCCGCCCACCTAGACACGTAGTCGACCGCCACTAAAATATAGCGATTATTAAAAGAAGGAGGTAGGGGGCCTACAAAGTCTATGCCCCACAAATCGAAAATTTCGCATTCTAAATAAAAATTTTGGGGCATCTCGTCACGACGAGAGATGTTACCCGCCCGCTGGCAGCTATCGCATATACTCACAAAAGTGTGAGCATCCTTAAAGAGAGTGGGCCAATAAAAGCCTGACTCTAACGCTTTCCGCGCGGTCCGGTTGGCTTGATAATGCCCTCCAGCCGGCCCCTCATGGCAGTGTCGCAATATTTGCGCACCCTCCTCGCTTGAAACACATCTTCGTATCACTTGGTCTGCGCAGATGCGAAAGAGAAAGGGGTCCTCCCAAAAGTAGTTTTTCAAGTCAGAGAAGAATTTCTTCTTCTGCTGAGTCGAAAAATCTTTTGGAAGGACCCGCGCGACTAAATAGTTCGCGTAATCTGCGAACCAAGGGGTAGAAGAAGTTTTTGTATTATTTATGATTAAAAGGCGCTCCTCAGGAAATCGATCGTCTATTTCGGGTTCGACGAGCGCTTCTGCGGCGGGGTGTTCTAAACGTGAGAGGTGGTCGGCTGCTAAATTTTCAGCCCCCTTCTTATCCCGGATCTCTAAGTCAAATTCCTGTAAAAGGAGGACCCATCGAAGTAAGCGAGGCTTAGCATCAACTTTGGCCAAAAGATATTTCAAGGCGGAGTGATCAGTGAAAACGATTACGTGTGAAAGGGTTACGTAGGGTCGGAATTTATCAAAAGCAAAGATGACGGCGAGAAGTTCCTTTTCCGTTGTGGTGTAGTTAGCCTGTGCGGCATTGAGTGTACGAGAAGCGTAATATATAGGATGAAAATATTTATTTACGCGTTGGCCTAAGACAGCTCCTACTGCGATATCGCTCGCGTCGCACATAATCTCAAACGGAAGAGACCAATCTGGCGCCACCAGAATTGGAGAATTGATAAGTTGCTTTTTAATAAAATTAAACGCCTCTACGCAGGCCGTGTCAAAAATGAATGGGGAATCCTTTTCCAGGAGGTGAGTTAGCGGTTTGGTTATTTTTGAAAAATCTTGAATAAACCGCCGATAAAAACCTGCGTGGCCAAGAAAACTTCTAATTGATTTGACGTTCGAAGGAACAGGAAGTTGTTCAATTATAGCGACTTTGGCCTTATCGACCTCCATCCCCTTGGAAGAAATTTTATGGCCGAGGACTAAACCCTCTCGGATCATGAAGTTGCATTTCTCCCAGTTCAAGACTAAGTTCGTCTCCTCGCACCGTTGGAGGACTCTATCTAAATTTTTTAAACAATTTTTAAAAGAGTTTCCAAAGACGGAGAAGTCATCCATGAAGACTTCCATTATGTCTTCTACTAGCTCGCCAAATATTGCCAGCATACATCTTTGGAATGTAGCTGGCGCGTTACAGAGGCCAAACGGCATCCTTCGATATGCGAAGGTGCCGAAAGGGCAAGTAAAAGTCGTTTTTTCTTGGTCCTCGGGTGAAATAGGGATTTGGAAAAATCCCGAGAGACCATCAAGGAAGCAATAAAAAGGGTGACCGGAGAGACGCTCTAAGATTTGATCAATAAACGGTAGCGGAAAGTGGTCTTTTCTGGTGGCATCATTTAGTTTTCTGTAGTCGATGCACACCCTCCAACCCGTAACAGTACGAGTTGGGATTAATTCGTTATTCGTGTTCTCCACGACCGTTATACCGCCTTTTTTAGGGACGACTTGTACAGGGCTTACCCACGTACTGTCGGAAATAGGATAGATAATCCCCGCATCGAGGAGTTTAATAATTTCAGTCTTAACGACTTCCCGCATGTTCGGGTTAAGTCGTCGTTGAGGTTGAATTGTTTTGCGGGGATTTTCTTCGAGAAAAATTTTGTGGGAGCAGAATGAGGGGTTAATTCCCCTGATATCAGAAATTTGCCATGCAATTGCACGGCGATGTTTAGATAAAACTTCAACCAATTCGGATGTTTCCGAATCAGTTAAAGTAGAAGATATTATAACCGGAAGTTTTAAGTTCGCGGCTAGAAAAGCATATTTTAAATGGTCGGGGAGTTGCTTAAGCTCCAAGACCGGAGGTTCTTCGTAGGAAGTGGAGATTTTTAAATCTTTCGAGTCGAAAGGCTCGAAAGGCGAATCTGGCGGTAATTCTTCTAAAGGAGGTTGATTCGCCAGATCTGAATCGTCTATCATTAAAGATAGCAATTCTGAAAGAGAAGAACACTCGTCCACAAACGCGGATTCCAAATTGAAACAGGAATCATCATTCGATAGTGAGTTCCGCATGGAGGGGTTGATATGTAAAGTAACTTCGTCGTCTCCAACTCGAAGGAGGAGGCGACCGTTACTGACATCGATTAACGCACGGGAGGTTGCGAGAAAGGGGCGACCGAGGATGATGGGTACCTCGACGTCCTCCTCTATGTCCAGGATGACAAAGTCTACCGGAAAGATAAACTTGTCGACCTTGACCAGAACATCCTCCGCTACCCCGATTGGGTACTTTACCGAGCGATCCGCGAGTTGGATGCTCATTTTTGTCGGACTCGGGACGCCTAAATTGAGTTTTTTGAAAAGAGAAAAAGGCATCAAATTGATGCTGGCGCCTAAGTCCGCAAGAGCGTACTTTATTAACATATTGCCAAAGAGACACGGGATGGAGAACCGTCCCGGGTCGTTCAGTTTTGGCGGCAATTTGTTAAGGAGAACAGCCGAACATTCCGCATTAAGGGAAACATGCGAAACATCCTCGAGTCGCTTTTTATTAGAAAGCAATTCCTTAAGATATTTCGCATATTTCGGCATTTGGGAGAGTGCCTCGCAGAAGGGGACGTTTATTTGAATTTGTTTTAAAATACGCAAAAATTTTTGATAATTTTCGTCCTCCTTCTCTTTATTAATTTTAGACGGGTAAGGAATTCGAGGACTCGAAACATTCGGCGCAACCGGAAAATCCGGAGCAATTAGAATCGAAGAAGAGGGTGGAGGGGTCGGAGGCGAAATACATACCTTAGGCTCAACCCGCAATGGGGAGACGACCTCCTTGCCGCTTCGAAGGGTTATAACGTTGGCATTTTCCCTTGGGTTTGGCTCTGTATTCCCTGGTAAGGCTCCGTATGGCCGCTCGGAGACCATCTTTGCAAGTTGTCCAACCTGGTTTTCCAAGCTTTTAATCGATCCGGTAAGATTCCGGATATTTGAATCGTTGGACGCGATGTATTTAGACAAAATATCTTCGAGCGGCGAAGGTTTTGGAGGAGGAGGCTGGAATCCCTGCGGAAATCCTTGCGGAAATCCCTGAGGATTCATATGTGGGGGCCTCTGAGCATTGTTAGGATTGCTCCAGGAGAAATTAGGATGGCTCCTCCAACCCGGATTATAATTATTACTATACGGGTTGTTATTAGGGTTGAAGGGGGGTCTAACCGGATTACCGAGGTAATCCACCGTTTCTTCGATTACGTTATTATTATTATTATTATTCCAAGCGGGAGTGGAGGAGGAAACAGTCATCTCCGCCACCTGCTTACTTAGCCTCTCCACTTGTGAGGCTAAGAAAGTAGTGGCGTCCACTTCAAAAAGACCAGCCGGTTTAGTAGGACGCGACCTTGGCATGTTCCATTGGTACGCATTCATGGCCATTTCGTCGATCAGAGCTTGAGCGGTCTCCGGGGTTTTGTTGTTTAACGTTCCCCCGGAGGCCGCATCAATCATCTGCCGCGTAGAAAAATTTAAACCATTATAAAACGTTTGGACCTGTAGCCAAGTTGGTAGCGCGTGATGAGGACACCTACGCAAATATTCTTTAAAACGCTCCCAAGTCTCATAAAGAGACTCAGAATCGAATTGTACAAAGGATGTGATATCCGTGCGTAGTTTTGCGGTTTTTGACGGAGGAAAATACTTAGTTAAGAAAAATTCCGTCAATTGGGCCCACGTGGTTATGGACCCTCTCGGAAGAGAAGTCAACCATGATTTGGCCTTTGACCGTAGCGAAAATGGAAATAAGCGTAAACGAATGGCGTCATCAGTGACGCCATTAATTTTAAAGGTGTCGCATATTTCTAAAAAGTTTGAAAGGTGCTGATTTGGGTCCTCATCTGGCAAACCGTCGAACTGAATCGACTGTTGTACCATTTGAATTATGCTGGATTTTATTTCGAAATTATTATTATTAACTGTCGGGCGAGTAATACTGGATCCTGTATCTTCCAAATTCGGCCGGGCATAATATGCCATGGTCCGGGCCGGGGCCGCATTTGGAATTGGATCGCCCATATTTACAGTATCTCCGATCGACTCTTCGGGGGTTTCGAGTAAGTTTTGATCACGAGATCGGATGCGCTCACGAAGAGTGCGCTCGATTTCGGGGTCAAAAGGAATAGTCGAATCGTCCGACGAGTTTCCTCGGGTCATATACTAAAAGCAATATTTTTGGATTTTCTGTTTTATTATTATTATTATTTTTTTTTTTTTAAATATAAGTTTTTATATTTATATATTTTTTTTTGTTTTATTACTTTTTGTAAAAATTTTTTTTTTTTTTTTTTATTTTAGTAAAAATATATAGATAAGGAATAAAATTAATAGTAGTTCCTACTTTCAAATAACAACACAAAGTTCCCCGGCAACGGCGCCAAAAACTTGATGATTACTTGGGCTTCTTCTTTTTGTTTTATAAATAAAAGATAACCTTTATATTAAGAGTTTAGAATTGGCGGATATTTTCGAAGAGTCTCGCAAGTACTCCTACTTTGAGAAATTAACCGTTATCCTATCGAAGGATAGAAGTAACGATCTTTTTCTTCTTTCGGAATATTGACAATTACGCTTCGGCTACAATGCCGAATTCTATTGAATTGAATAGTAGAAAAGGAGAGTTTTGCACTAAATGAGTTTGAAAAGCTGTGTTTGAATTTTTAGTCCAAATTAATCATTTGATAAAGGCAAGTATACCTTATCGCAAGTAATACAGGATATTTTTAGAAAATATCGGGATCGTATATTTCCGCGGGTCGTGTTGATTATGCTACTTCGAGGGACGAACTATTATTTTATCGGAATAATATTTTTAGTTGATTTAACTAGAGTTCTAAATGATAAAATGCGAAAGATGATTTAAGCGATCTACTAGAGTTCTAAGTGATGAGAAATATAGCGCGCGACGTCGAATTACCTTGAGACGAAAATAGATTTTTCGTAGAATTAAAAGTGATGACTTTTCAAAATATTAAGATGACTTGGCCGTGGAGGTTCCATAATTATGAACGCTCCTCTCTCGAGGGTACGCCCACCTGAGATTATGAATATTCGACCGAACTCTCGTTCTACAATCGAATGTTCTTAATACTCGCTTTATGTTGCGAACCCCGCTATTGGGTTTTTATTTCCAATTCGGGAGAGTTACCTCGTCCTCTCTCGAGGGTAGAGCGCACTTCTCTTTACCCGTGAGTGATCAGTCCGTACACACGAGCCTCTCGGCTAACTAGGTACGAAAACGGAAATGAAAACCACACATCGATTATGTGGCTCCACTCAACGTGATTCTCGGATAAACCTTAAGCGTTAATTATTTTAGAAAGAGATGTTTTAATTCTTATAGAAAAACTATTTTTGTGTCCCAATGCTCTTCGACGTCGTGCGCTAAAGGAAATTAGCCACTCATCGGAATGGAGACGGCATTATCGGTTGAAAAATACATGTTTGATAATTAAAGCGGATATAAGCGGATAAAAAGGAAATAAAAAGACTTATATAAAAACAGTAATAATATCCGTCCCAACCACCTTAAACAAGTGCTAAAAAGTTCTTAGCCTCTTATTTAAGAAGGGGGTGGTATAGAAATGAAAAGACTTATAAAGGTGCAGAAATAATATCCGTCCCAACCAACTTAAATAAGTGCTAAAGTAAATTAGCCTCTTATTTGAGAAGGGGATGGTATAGAAATGAAAAGACTTATAAAGGTGCAGAAATAATATCCATCCCAACCGACTTAAATAAGTGCTAAAGTAAATTAGCCTCTTATTTGAGAAGGGGGTGGTATATAGCAGTTATATAAAGACTGAAATAAAAACTAAGCTACAAAAAAGGGAAAATACTATCTCATACACGCACACACTCTAAAAGAAACTGAAAAAGAAAGCGTTTAAAATGAAAGCGATAAAATAAAGCGAAAAAGAAAACGATAAAACTATTTTATGAAAGCTTGTAAATCTAAGCTATGAAAACAGTAAACCTAGATTACGAAAGCAATAAAACTAACTATAAAAGCAATAAAACTAAATTATGAAAGCAATAAAGCTAAACTCATACACGCACACACACTAACATTAATAAAAAGAAGATGATCCAAATGAGAAAAACATCATTTTATTTCTGAAATCAGCATTACAACTAGACTAGGAAGACGAAAAAACTACAAACGAACTTAAACTGAAATGCAGAAGAGAAGCTCACAATCACTCAAAAGAACTCACAATACAACAAAAACCACTCAAAATTTGGATGAAAATAACTTCAGCCGAGCCCCTCTATTTATAGGGAAAATTTGAGTTTTACACGCCCTAGGTCACGGGCGTGACTTGAATGTCACGGCCGTGACTTAGGGCGTGACATTTGCTCGGCTGTATTCGCCGCCTTCTGGAAGGTCTGGCCGTCAAACATGGCTGCACACGGGCGTGACTTGGTATGTCACGGGCGTGACTTGGTGAGTCACGGGCGTGACTATGGCTGGCTGATGTCGGCAGCATGGGTGCGGCTTCGAGACGTGACACGCTGGCGGCTCACGGGCGTGACTCTGCTGGAACACGGGCGTGACTTGTAGAGTCACGGGCGTGACTTGATCAACTCTTCGAGATTTCACCTGAAAACGGCTGCCAATTGGAAATTTGGCTTTTAAAATTACACGCCCTTGGTCACGGGCGTGACCTCGGGCGTGACTTGAGCGATTTGTCGGGATTTGATCTGAATTGAGCCGTCCCGTTGATATTTGATCTTTAAAATTACACGCCCTTGGTCACGGGCGTGTCTGAGGGCGTGACCTGTGAAAATTTTGCAAAAAAAAAAATTGCAAAAACTAAGTTAGAAACCAGAAATAATAAAGAAGCAATTTATTCATTAATTTACATAGAAAATTCACAATATTAATTAAAACTATACTAATATTTATACCAAAAATACATATATTTTATTACTTATCAGTATCTTTTCTTGATATTATCAAATCATTCTTGCAATTTTATCTTAATAGAATAGCATCTCTTGAATCTTTAACTCAAACATCAACCTTTCAAATTTAAAACTCGTTATCCTTTATATGATTTTATCTTCTAAAATGTTGTTTATGTTTAACAGTGCTTATTATATTCTTCCGCTAAGTTTACTACTTATGCTCTTTCATGACTATTATTTTTTCAACAAGTGGTATCTTAAAATAAGAATGCTTACTTTGTCATTTCAGCTATGTTGCTTACTACTTTATGTTCCATCATGCTTATATTTTTCTCAACAAGTAGTATTTAATACATTTTTGATTGCATCCTATTTTTCTTCTCTACATATATCATATTAATCATTATTGCATACTCTCACCTAAATCCTTTTTTGATATTATCAAAAGGGGGAGATTGTTGGAGCTTGTGTTCCGCATCTCTTGGTTTGAGAATAACAAATATCGTGTTGTATTTGATCTTATATTTTGTGTGTTTATAGTGTGCAGGTTGTACAGGAACTATAGCTATGCATCCCTATGAGTAGTATGCTGAATGGGGACGATTCTCTGGAAAGAGAGTTAATGCCCCGCATTAGAGTTAACGCCTCGCGTTAACTTATCATCGATAAGGGATGTTGTCGATAAGGGAATGACGTCGAGAAGAAATATCGTCGAGAAAAAAGAGACAACGCCAGCGTTGGAGCTAACGCTCGTGTTGAGTCCATGGTCTGTCCTGATCTCGACGGTTGCATGCGTTAACTTATCATCGAGAAGGGATGACGTCTCAATGATCTTGACGTAGAGAAGAAATATTGTCGAGAACAAAGAGACAACGCCAGCGTTGTACCTAATGCACGCGTTGAGTCCACGATCTGCCATGATCTCGACGGTTGCACGATCTCAGCCACGATGTGCACGAGCAGCTAATGCTGGCGTTAACTCTTAACCACAGGCGTTAGCTCCTGAGCCTATTTAAAGAGCAGCTCTTCTCATTTTAGAACAAGCATTCCATTACCTCTAAAGCCAGAATTCTGATTCTTTTGAGAGAGGCTCGTCTACAACAATTGAGAGATCTCCCTTGGGCTAACATGAAAATCTAAAGAAGATTTTGAAGGAAAAGGTTTACGACGCATATTCTATATGAAGGATGAATGCTTCAAGAACACCAACATTTACATCGCCTTCGTCTTCACCTTCAGAATTTCTTACGGAGTTTCTCTTACTTTATTTTTATCTTATAATATTTTATTGTATTCCTTTTGTAATGGGTGTGAAGAAATCATTCGGGGAGAACGTCGAATTTCGAGAAGGATTCCGTGGGAAATTTGCCGCAATTGTTGGCGACTAGGCCTTGTAAGGTTTAAGGAGAATTCATCGTCTTGTGCATTGCGACTAAGTCGAGGTTAGATCTAGGGGGTGTCTAGAGGCCTTATCTGGGGTAAGATAGGTTATAGCCAACCGGTCCTTGGGAGAAGGACCGGTGAATCGCAAAAAAGAGTTTTTCATATTCTCGTCTTGATTTCTAGCGTTATAGAAATCAAACATTTGTATAATCAATTTCTTATGAAATAAAATAATGTCCTTTAATGTTTCATTCAATTGATTTTATTTTCTCTTTAAGAATGTGTAAAATTATATTTTCATCAAAACATTAAAGCAAACATTTGTGTAATCAATTTCTTATGAAATAAAATCATGTCTTCAAACGTATCATTTAATTGATTTTATTTCCTATTCAAAAATATTTTAAATTATATTTGCATCAAAGCACTAAAACAAAATATATTGTAATATTCATTTTGATCATTAACTTATGGAATTCAACTTCTGTCACTAACGTCGGGCTTTAGCGCTAACGCTGATGATACTAGAGAAAAATTGAATTCCGTCTTATTTAAAAAAGAATCGTCAATATAATCTTATCTGAGATATTAAAATATATATTTTTATAAAATATTCTGAAACTTCGGTCGCAAACTCTGATAAATTTAAATAAGATTTAACTTCCATAAAACTTTTATTCACCCCCCTAGGGGCGCCATAAGATCCAACACACGGGGTTGTACACAATCCCCGCTCTTTGCGAGTTTATCCTAAGCTCGCAAAGAAACGTCCAACCCCTGGTGTTCGTCGGACGATGCTGACCTGGCAGGAATCTTTTAGTGGACTCCATCCCCAGCGCTATAAATACCACCAATTATGGGCGATGGGTGACCCCTCGACCCCTTTGCCTTCTTTCGCCATCTACCACTGTAGATACCAAAATGCCCCTTTCAGAAGAAGCCCAAGCTCGCTTGGATGCGTCGCGGGCGACCAGACGGTCCTTCACCGTCGAGCTCACGCCTTGGGTTGATCGGAAGGCCCCCGCGGCTCTCTCGAAACTCAAAAAAGCGAAGACGGCCAGGCGACGCCCAGGGGAAGATGAGTCCTCACTCCTGGATCCGTCACCCGACACCGGGCTCGCCCAACAAGTATTCAAACTAATAGGTCTTGACCTCCCATGAAAATAGGCTAACATCATTCTCTTGCTCGCAGAACGTGCTTCTCGAGGGAGTTGGCACGGGCGAGGTCCTGACGGCCACTCGCCCTCCAACCCTTTGAGGGCCGGTTTGGTGGCCATAGAAATGGACATCGCCGACCTGCACGACTCCTCGCCGCGACCTGGTGAGCTACTCTCCTTCATCCCTGCTAACTGGATTCCCTCGCCCATTGACTTTCCTTCGTTGTCGCCTCTTGCAGAGACCCTCCTCGCAACCCCTGGGAAGCGAACCACTCCAACGGGCTCGCCGACTCCACCGAGCGAGACCATCCCCACCCCAGATTTGGTCTCCTAGGACAAAAGAGCCCTGGCGGCTCGCTACCTGCCACCTTCCGGATCGCCAAGAACGCGTCGCACCCCCTGGCCTAAGGAAATCTGTCACGCTTACCTACACGAAGGCCTTCCAGGGACAGTCGAGCTCCTCTCGTCAGCTCCCCGGCAAAGCGACCATGGCCTTGCTAGGTTGGTCAATACTAGCGATTATTTGTACCTTGCTTTCGCCACAGACTTCTTATTTTGTAGGTGCACGCGAGAGCTCTCCCGCCGATCTGGACCTTATGGAAGAGGAGATGTCGCATCCGCCTTCGCCAGATAAGATTGATGACTTCCTGGGCAATCCCCAAGACCCCGAGATGATGAAGAGGTGGACCACTGAGGTGCTCCAGAAGTACGACCACATGCTGAGGGACCTATACAACCATGTGCGGGAGGATGGAGCATCCTCCGAGGAACGGCTCGCCGCCCTCGAGGATGAATACGCATAGCTCCTTGCCGAGCTGCGGCTGGATACTCGCAGCGAGGTCACCTTCCTCGGGGTGCACCTTTCGCGGGCGGAGGACCATGTGCACTTGCTGCAGCAGGAGCTCTGTGCCATCCGCTCCTACCATTATCCTCGCATGCCGCCGAGCTCGGGGGTGCGAGGCCGAGGTCGATGGAGGTGGATCCAGTATTGATTTCGCACATGCTTGCACCCACTCGGCGACCCTTGCAACACTATTGTAATTATTAGCTTGGTACTTCTCGCCCGCCATTGGGCTTTCGCTTTTATTTACTCTCACTATGATATTACTGCTTGTACCGCGCTCACTAGTTTTTATTTTTATTTCTTTATGTTCTTGTACGCGACTGGTATTGGGCTCGCCTCGCCTATAACGTGCTCACTTTGCTTGTTAGCATGTTCGCGATGCCTTATTGTTGTGAGCGAGTGAGGAAGAGGGGCCGTCTCGAGGATCGAGGCATATCACAATGAGATTCTGCTAAACGCACCTTCGACGCTTCGATTCCTTCCTGTCGTTTCTATTTTTTTATAAATAGGTCTCGTCGTCATGCCCAACGACCGCATTTATTGCTTTAGCCCTCTGCTTCCTTCGTTCTCGAGATCTCGCACCTTCCTTCTCATGCTCGCTTCTTCAGCTCTCCAACGACTTTCAAAATGGGTGGTGATGGTGGTGATGGTGAGGGCCGAGCCAAGTGCGCTTGGACCTTTTCAGATCACTCCTTCAACTACTCGCTCACCGAGAGCGAGTACCACGTCGTGGTCGCCAACTAAATCTCGCCTTGGTTCTCTGCTCGCCAGCCAGCGAAGACCGAGTCTATCAATGACATTTCACCGTACGAGCTATCTATTCCCGCACCTCAATTTGACGTCGGCCTGCTACCTGACCTTGTGGTCGTGGGTTCGTCAGGTACTCCAATACTTCGGCATGGTGCCGGACCAGATGACCCTCAACTCAATTGTCGTCGTGGTAGCCTTTGCCTGCTACCTGAGGGAGGAGCGGATCGAGTTCAGCTTGCCGGTCTTCCATAAGCTCTTCTCCTTCCGGGCTTACAAGGACGGGACCGCTTATTTTGCGAGCCAGCACGTCAAGGTTTGTGAGATGATAAATAAGATCCCCTACTGACTCCAGAAGTTTGTTTTTGTGAAGGGGCCTTTCGACAACATTCCCTTCTTGCTCGTCCAACATGACAAGGCGACATACCTTCGTCCCACGCTCGGCGATCACGAAGCTGAGCTCTTCAAGTTCGTGGCGACGAAGAACTTCGAGGTCGTCTACCTTCGACGATAAGTCGACTCGCTACTCCCCGTGCCGCCCGGAGCTGGTTCGACTCACGTTTGCTCCCGACTTGGTATTCCGCTTTTCTTTCGCTAGCTAACCTCTGTCCGACATATCATTCACAGGGGAGCAGGACCTTCCACTCCACCCCCTTACGCGAGGGTCAGGGTTATCTTCTCTGGCCTCGCGCTCACTACCTCGGCCGCCGCTGCTTGCCGGGATGCTCCCAGCACTTACGCGCCCTCTGGTAAGAAGCGGACCACACCCGCAAATAGCGAGACGCCTTCCATATCGTCGCCGCCCAAAAAGAAGAAAGTCTCCGCTCCGGCTAAGGAAAAAGATGACCCTGGGGACCTGCCAAGAGCGGACCCTTCAACGAGCCTGCCTGCTGATAAAGAGACCAGCGAGGTCGCTGCAGAGTTCATCGGTACGTCGGGCTTGCCTGCGCCGACGAGCCATTAAAACTTCGATCTCAGCGCGAAGCACCGAGATAAGGTCGGCGAGCCCCTACTGCACTGGGATCAGGAGGCCAACAGGGTCTCTGTGTCGACCCTCCTCCCCTCCTGGGTGGAGTAGGAGACCATCAGAGGTCAGAACTTCGCCCTCTCTGATAGTGCATTATTTATCTATATTTTAGTATAATATTTATATATTAAATAAGCACTTCTTATATCGTTTTATCTTAATTTCCTTCTAATTAACTTCATTTTACATTTTTCAGGTAATTCGGGCTGTTAATAGCAATTTCAAGCTCATAGAAGTGATCAGGAGAAGATTTAAAGCATTTCAACCGAAATTGCAAAGTACACGCCCTAGGTCATGGGCGTGACTTAGGGCGTGACATGCGTCACAGTCAGAACCGTCTCCAGAACTGTTTCCATCCGTTTTAATGTTACATGCCCTTGGTCATGGGCGTGACTCTAAGTCAAGGCCATGACCCAGCACAACCGTCTTCTAGCTTCCAGATCATGTCGCCCTCTCAGTTTAATATTACACGCCCTCGGTCACGGGCGTGACCGAGGGCGTTCCCGTGACCGAGGGCGTCACCCTTCTCGCAACTGTCAGAATAACTCCAGATCGCGTCGTTTCCCGCCATTTCCAGACTCGGTCAAGACACGCCCTAGGTTACGGGCATGATCTAGGTCGTGACCTACTAAATAATGGGTTTTTGGCGTTTTTTCTCCACAATATTCTCGGGCTTTCAAGACAGCAGTTACGCACCTTACACGCCCTTGGTCACGGGTGTGACCAAGGGCGCGACTCTCCAATTTTCTACCTATACAAAGTCAGTTGCTGCCAAGAGTTGAGGATTCATTCCTTGCTTAGTTTGGATCATTTCTAGTATAGTTTTTCTGCATTTTTCTTAGTGTAACTTTATTTTATGTCTTGTGCTTTTAATTTCTAATTTATATTTACTTTACTTGCATTTGTACATTTCTTTTCGTAGAAATAAAAATGTTCTTCTTTTCAATTATGAGTAGCTAGTTTATAGCATTCGTTTGAAAGAATTCTTAAGTTTCTTATTTTGTAATCTCTTATTTTCGTAACTTTAGTCTTAGAATTATTACGATTCACTTTTGATTTTATCTGATTGATTTCATATTGCTAGTATATGAATATCAATTCTTGATCCATTTTCTAATTGATCGAGAGATCCGTGAATTTGTGTAGATCATTCATTGGTGAAAGGAGTTGCATGCACTCCTCGAGAGAGGATGACATAAGTCTTCCGGATTGGAGTCAAATCCAATAGTGCGGTTCACCACCTAAAGCAAGCTTAGGGGTTTCGACTGGCCGAGGGGTCTTAATCGATCAACCAAAGGTTAGTTGGTAGCGTATTCTCGAGAGAGACACTTTCATAATTTGGGAACCTCCACGGTTGAATTATTCTATAGTATTTGTTATGAATTTAGATTTTACGATTTATTCAACTTAAGAAGGATTCCCGATCAAATGTTCTCTTCTTCCTTTTCTCTTTTATTATTCTAAAAGTCTTTTTATATTTAGATAAAATAATATTAATTTGTGTGAGTAGAAGTAATCAACAGACCCGTGGAATACGACACTTGATATTTATTTTTAAATATCCTATACTATGAACGATAAGTGTTTTTGCCTATAGTTCGTAAAATTTGGAGAAATTATATATCCTAAATTTTAGCTATCACTCTCCTTCGGGTTGTACGGACGGGAGGATGCCGCTGACTTTGACGAGCTGACGACCCGGGCGCTCGTTCACGAGAGCGCGCAAGCCCATCTCCGCGCCCTAGAGCTTGTGCACATGACGGATCAGTGATGCTTCCGGCTAGAATGGCACTCCAAAGAGCTTGAGCGCGAGATAAAGGCTGCTATGGACGAGATCGCGAGCTTCAAGGAGAAGCAAAACATCTCATATGGCCTCCTCGCCAGCCTTCAGGGCGGGATGGTAAGTTGTTGAAGAATTCTTCCACACACCCCCCCCCCCCCCCCCCCCCCCCCCCCCGCCCTTTTTCTTCACAGCTTCTCTTAACTAACTCACCTGTTATCTCGCAGGATGCCGAGACCGCCATTCAGCTTCTCGCCTGTACCTCTGAATTGGAGAAGGAGAACCTCAGGTTGAAGGCCCAAAACAGCGAGTTGACCCAGGTAGCCCGTGCGAAGATGCTCGTATCTTAAATAAAGATATTTGTACCTGCAACAGTGAAGTATGTCATCGGTCATGGTAGAGAGGGAGAGAGAGCAGGAGAAATAGGCAGGGTCGTATTTAATAATATATATATAGAGAGAGAGAGGGGGAGGGGGAGAGAGGCGGAGAGTATAATATGCTAATTATATGTATATTTAATATATTTATATATAATAAATATAGAGAGAGACGGGAGAGACAGACGGAGAGTATAATATAATAATTATATATTTATTTATTTAATATATTATATAAAATATTGATATATATATTTATTAAAAATTTATATAAATACGAGCATCTTCGCACATGCTACGCCCGTGCTCGATGCTCTCGGGCGGTCTCCGGTCGCATCAATGCTGGTTTCACGGTGCTATGGTGCGAGCAGCGAGGCATTCGTGAAGTTGAAGATGAGCGCAGCACGGACTTTATGTGGGTGAAACCTGCATTGATGCGGCCGAACTCTGCCCGAGAGCATCGAGCGCGGGCGTAGTCCGTGCGAAGATGCTCGTAAATACATACATATATATATGTGGCAGTGCACGAGAGGGGGGCCGTGCCCCGCACGATAGTACCCGGCCCGGTGAGGAGGGCTTCGCCCGCCCCTGGCGCGTTGCTGTCACGCGACCTTCGGCCGCATCCAGATTTTTATAACGTGAGTCTCATTTTTTATAATTTTGAGCCTGATTTATATCTTATTTGTAAAAGTAATGAACATAAAAGTTGTATCTCTCATCGAGAAGAATAACTTTCATGTTGATCACTATTTGATTTGAAGCCGTTTAAGACCCCGATTTAGGCCTCGAAAAAGGTATTGCCGAATCGGGAGCCTAAACGGCTTCAAATCAAAAGGTGATCAACATGAAAGTTATTCGTCTCGATGAGATCTACAACTTTCATGTTGATCACTTTTTCAAATAAGAGAGAAATCGAGCTTGAAATCGTAAAAATTGCGCCTCATAAATCATAGAAATAATCACACACCGCATATTTTGTTTGCAGTTTTAAATATATAAAGCAGCCACGATAATTTTTTGTTGAAGTGTTGCTGTTAATGGTCTTGTAGCGGGCTTGTTTTGGGCTCGGGTTTGGACTTATTTTGGGTTGGTAGAGGGGGAGTGTCATATTGCACTATTTTTTCAAAAATAATTGATTAAAAATCGGGTCATATCGCACTATTATTTTAAAAAATTTAAGGGTTAAACCGTAATTTCATGTCGTAGGGTACCATATACCTTAATATAACTCTAAACCCTATCATTATAGGTGTAGGAGCTCTAATAAAAAAATGTAAATAATCGAACGGTTAAATTTGATTTCAGTTAAATCGAATGGTTGTGATTGATTTGATGGTAAGCCTTTACACCATTAAGGGGATATCTTTATATAGTGTAAGATATATATTTCTCTTATGTCTATATTCTTTATTCTATTTTTATTTAATTTCTCTTCTTTAATCTTTAATATTAGGTTATATTACATTGTTATATTTGGATTTGATTTATTATATTATATTTTTTTTCCAATTTATTACATTAGATTATATTTTTTTCACTTTATTACATTAGATTATATTTTTATTCATTTTATAAAAATGGTTAATTAAATTATGTAAATTACTATAAAGTGAATTGAATGAATATGTAATTCTTGTGGGTCGCTTGACGCTCCCCTGGTCTGGTCGAAATGAATCGTCTCAGCTCGAGAGTGAGACGAGCGTGCAAACAGACACAGAACGAACCAACAGTCGACAACAAGGCATTTGGCGTGAAAAAACCTGGAAAGAAAAAACCACGGGGTCAGATCGGTGCCAACTAATATCCACTATCTTTCAGAGTGTTACAAATAGATGTTTCTCGAGGGTGACAGACCATCGCTCGTTACAATAAAATTTCAGGACCACCAAAGTTGTCGGATGTGGAGCGCAGAGAAGCGCGCTCTGAAGTAGTCCAGAATGATGAATGCAACAACGAGAGTTCTGGATTCAGAGCAAGAAGTTAAATGAAGATCTTCAAGTCGTCTTCGAAGGCCGAAGGAGATCTTCGAGCTGTCTTCAAAGGCCGAAGGAGATCTTCGAGATATCTTCGAAGACCAAAACAGATCTTCGAGTTGTTTTCAAAGGCCGAAGGAGACCTCTGAACAACCTTCGAAGGAGCACTTTCGAGTGTAGGATGCAGTATCCCCTTAAGTGAGGATCCAGACCCCTTTTTATAGCTTCTGAGGGGAGCGTTTTGGTAATTGCGCCACTAGGGGTGCAGTTATCTGCACCCCCATGATAGAAGGTTTTACCATCCGCACCCCAATGATGGGGGATTTTACAATCCACACTCTCATAATGAGGGATTTTACTATCCGCACCCAAATGATAGAAGATTTTACTATTCACACCACCCATGATGAAGGATTTTACAATCCGCACTCTCATGATGGGGGAGGCGACGACGGCAGTCGAAAGGCGACGGAGGCGATCAGGAGGCGACGACGGCGGTCAGGAGGCGACGACGGCAGCCGGAAGGCTACGACGGCGTCGGGAGGCTACGATGGCGTCGGGAGGCTACAACGGCGTCGGGAGGCAACGAGGGGGTCGAGAGACGACGGAGGCAATCAGGAGACGACGGCGGCGGTCGGGACGCGGCGGTGGCGGGGTCGGGACACGGCTGTGGCGCGGTCGGGAGGCGAAGGCGACGATCGGGATGCGATGGGGACGGTCGGGAGGCGACGGTGGCGGTCGGGAGGCAATAGTCGGGAGGCGATGGGTGTAACGGTACTGGCCAGGACCGTCAACACATGACCTACAAGCCCAGTACCGCCGGCACCGACGGCCCAGGACCGTCAACACATGACCTACTGGCACCGCCGGTTCAGCCTCACCCAAACGGGTTAACCACAAGCCTGCAGGCCGTACACCCCAACGCCTCTCTGGCCCTGTTTCTCAGGCGCAGCGCGTTGTTGGAGGGGGGTCTCGAACCCACAACCTCCCTTGATAAGAAACCTTCAACAGTTCTCATCACCAACTGAGCTGCAGCTCAGTTGGTGATGAGAACTGTTGAAGGTTTCTTATCAAGGGAGGTTGTGGGTTCGAGACCCCCCTCCAACAACACGCTGCGCCTGAGAAACAGGGCCAGAGAGGCGTTGGGGTGTACGGCCTGCAGGCTTGTGGTTAACCCATTTGGGTGAGGCTGAACCAGCGGTGCCAGTAAGTCATGTGTTGACGGTCCTGGGCCGTCGGTGTCGGCGGTACTGGGCTTGTAGGTCATGTGTTGACGGTCCTAGCCAGTACCGTTACAATGGGGACGGTTGGGTGGCGACGGTCGGGAGGCGACGGCGACGGTCGGTAGGCGGCGGTCGGGAGGCGACGGGGATGGTCGGGAGGCGACGACGGAGGTCGAGAGGCGACGACGGAGGTCAGGAGGCGACGGTGGTGGTCGGGAGGCGACGCGGCGCGAGCGACGAAAGGCGACGCGACGCGTGCGTAGGGAAGCGACATGGCGTGCACGTCAAGAGTGCGGCTGGCGCTCCCAAAATGGGAAGCGCGACGCTCCCCAATGGGGTGCTATCAGAGTGTCGCAATTAGGGAGTGCCTGCGCGGCACTCCCAATTAGGGAGTGCCTGCGCAACACTCCCAATTTGGTAGTGTATGCGCGGCACTCCCAAATTGGCAGTGTCGTATGTGCGGCACAGGCACTTCCAGCACTCCCAACTTGGGAGTGCTGCGGCACTCCCTTTTTATAGTGAGTGTCATGCGGCATGAAAGAGTCGTGCGACACTCCCAACTGACACTCCCTTTTTTTAGGGAGTGTCATGCTGCACTCCCAATTTGGGAGTGGCATGCGCACTATTCTGCGCACGGCGCAACGACGCGCGGGAACCGTGCGACGCTTGTGTGTATGGCGCGGCGTGTCTAGCGTGCATTGGCGTACGTCTGATTAAGAGACCAAACGGGCTTGAAATTTTGCGGGAACGAGCCTGCTGGGATTGTATCGATGAGTCGGTCGATGTGGCGGCAAAAAATCTCCGGTTTGACCAAACTATTTTTGGGGAACCCTGACAATAATATTATATATGATTTTGTTTGATATATGAGTGATATCTAGCAGTCGATACATCGGCAGAGTATACAAAATATCATTTCTTTTAAGTGACTAGAAGTAATATTTTATTTTTTGCTTCATTTAGTGCATCTCTCTGAGGGCTAATTGATAATATTTTATTTTGTGCTCATTAACTTATTATAATCATATTGTTACATGTTTATTTTGTAACTTATAAACATACATTATGCGCCCATTTGTACATATTTAAAAAATGTGTGTATATATAAATAAATTTATTGAAATATTAAATTATGATATTATAAAATAACCCCCGCAATCCAACATCCGATATTTAAAATTCAACCAGACATGAACCCGACATTCGACATCTACAATCTTGATTGATTCGTTTTCTATTATGCCAAAGATCGTATTTTTGTGAGTATGAAAAGTTAAAAGAATCAATAAGGAAAAAAAATTCTTCAATTGGCATATAATAATGTTGTTATGGTTGTTGTGAAAGAAAATGCTCCAAATGTCAATTAACAACACCGAAGATTCAGAAAGAAATAATTTCCGCAATTACAAGTGAAACAACGATCAAATTGCTACAGATATTGGAGAAGAGTGTTTTATCATTTTAGTTGATGAATCTAGTATTATTTCAATTAAAGAACAAATGACAATTGTTTTATAGAATTTGATACAAATTGGTCTATTACTGAGCGACTTCTTAGTTTTATTCATATACTAGATACTACTGCAATATCACTTAAAATAGCTATTGACCAGCTTTTTATGAAACACAAACTTAGTATCTCAAAATTGCATGGTCAAGATTATGATGAGGCCATCAACATTCATAATGATATGACCACATCAAAATGTGCGCAACGGAAGAAATAACTAGAATAACCCAAAGACTAAGGAACTTGCGTATTTTATGAATCAAGAGATTAGGAAAGCAAAATGCGATATACCTTTCCCAGATTGAGTCAATACTCAACCAAGATGCTCCAAGAAGAAATCCGGTAGATGAACTTCGAGTTCCAAGCACCGAAATGTATCGGCCCTCTACAGAGATCCACACAAGGAGGAGAACCCCAATGCCTTGTCGCACAAGGTATGGGTCGGAGAGAGAACGTCCTCTGCGTCCCCACAAACTGCTAGATATGTTGAAGGGGAGGCGTCGACTGTCGGCGGCAAACAAGGTCGACGGACGGGGCGAGGCGTAAGATCCTTCAATCTCTTAGCATCAAGAACTGGAACGTATGATTAAAGACATCATAATCACCTTTTGGAAGATTCATGACTACGGGGAAATAGATTGTAATTATCAAATGCGTATAAGATGAAATTATATGAGAATGAATGGGTTTAATGAGATTCTTCCTATAAGGCTCTATATGGGAGGAAGTGTAAGACTCCACCTTCATGGATTCAGGGTGAGGACCCGAAGGCACTAGGGGACAGAATAGATAGAGGACACAAATGTCCAGATACGATTGATACAAGATTGGATGTTGGATGTGCAGAGCAGACATGGTAAATACTACGAAGTGCGGCATCGTAAGGTCAAATTCCAGGCAGGAGACAGGGTGTTTAAGAAAATACATCTGGCACATGGAGGCTCATGGGTACTGAGACTAAAGAAGCTCAGTCCGAGATACATGGGGCCATAAAGGATCCTGGAGCGGATCGGCCCCTTGGCTTATAGACTGGAGCTGCCGCCAGAATTGGCAAGATTGCACAATGTTTTTTATGTCACCTCGCTTAGTATAGCTCTCCTTCGGACAGAGCAACAAATTATTACTGCAACAGGCCGATATCTTAGAAATTGTATAGCTCGTTTGGAACCAATCTGTATCGATGAAACCGCCGTCCGAGTCAAGCGGAAGAAGAAGGTTCCCTTGGTCGATGTATTCTGGTCCAATCATGGATGAGAGGAGCACACATGGGAACTGATGTATCCCATGCAGCAATAATACCCAGGACTCCTCGCCTTAAGTATAATTTAAACCTCTTTGAAAATTCTTCATTTTCATTGTGAGTAAAACCCCGTAGACCCGAACTTGAATTTCAGGGACGAAATTATTATTTTTGTTTATTGGGATTTATAACATCCATATTCCTTCTAGAACCTCCTTGGGTTAGGGTTTGGTTTGGAGTTGTGAGTAGAGGTCAAGGTATGACCCTATGTCAACTTGAACTTAGGAAAATTACTATAAGCACCCCAAAAGTGCACAAGTAAACCTTGGCCAATTTACTTCAAATTGGACTCACCAACTCAAATTGAGCTTACCAATAGGTTTCTAACCCTAAGAGAGACCCAAGTGGTCCAAAAGCCCCATCATAGAGTCACTAGTTTGGCCAATTTGACCAAATCAACTCTAGGTCAAAATAGGTTAACATAGGACAATTCAACTCAAATGGGGTCAATAATACTTCATATGATTAGATTGACCACACCACTGTATTACAAACCATAATTGGGGTGCAATGAACCCAAAAGCCCCATCCTGTGGTCACCAGTTGGTCCACATTGACCTAAGTTAACTTTAGGTCAACATTGGTCAATCCTTCACCAATATGTCCAATTGACTCCCAAAACATGAAATTGACTTAACCACTAGTCTTATAACATCATAGGGGACCCAACCAATAAGCCTCATCAAGTGTTCATCAATTGTTCCAAGCTGACCAAAGTCAACTTTCCCCCAATTTTGGTCAAAATCACACATATTGGCTAAATTGACCCAATTAGAGCATCACCATGACCCAATCAACATTGGGTTGTGTCAATGGACTCAAGACTAACTCATTGGACCATTCAACCCATCACTTTAACTAAGTCAACCCTAAAGTCAATCATGGTCAAAGTTGAGTCGTAAAGAAGAAATTGAAAGCCTAAACCAATTCCAATGGGCCAAGGCCCTCAATCTCAGCCCATCCTGCAACCCACCAACCTAAAGACTAGCAATACCCTTTGAATTTGAGTGGGGGTGACATGCAAGGGGGCAAAGTGGAGAATTCTGTTGGAACGATCCTATTACTGATTTCGGCTAGGATCACTATCTGTTGATTATGACTAAGTTGACTCCAATGTATAGTCTTAAGGGTCAAGGTTTTAGGCTGATAGAACTTAGGAAAAGACAAGTTTTTTGTGTTCAACGAACTCCATACTACGTTCAATGAACTCCATCCTGCGTTCGACGAACGGCATGCTCCTGCATTCGATGAACCTGCCAAGATTCTGCGTTCGACGAACTCTAGTCTGCGTTCGACGAACTCCTCTCTGCGTTCGACGAACTTGCTCTCCAGCTCGACGCTCTCAGTTCTTAAGCCAGTCCAACAGTTTATATCTTCAGTTCGACGAACCAATTCTACGTTCGACGAACTCCTATCAGCGATCGATGAAATTGTCCAGTCTCAGCGGTCGATGATTTTATTCAGTCTCAGCGGTCGACGAATTTGCTAAGTTCAGCGGTCGATGAATTTGCCAACTCATTCTGCGTTCGACGAACTCCTCTCAGCGTTCGACAAACTCAGCTCTGCGTTCGAAGAATAAGTATTAGATGTTCAGATCGACGAAAGTTCTTCTCAGCTCAACTAATTCAATTCTTCCAACCAGATTCAGTTGAGGTCGACGAACTCAACATTGTGTTCGACGAAATTTGTTGAGATCGACGAAAATTCTCTTCAGCAGATTTATTTCAGAAGATTAGTTATATTATTCTCTTCAGTTCGACGAACTTCATTCTGCGTTCGATGAACTCAGCTCTGCGCTTGACAAAATTTGTTATTTCAGTTCAGAATTTCAGACAGATCATTTTATTCCATTCTATGAACTCAGTTCGACTATCAGCAATGAATTTATTCTTCCAGATAAGACAAGATTTTATCCTTCCTTTGTTTATTCTCCTTTCCATTCTCTTCCCGAGAAAGTAGCCGTTGGGATATATTAGAAAAGGATATCATTAATTAAAAAGGAAAAGGAATTAAAGTCTTGCTTGCAGTTCCAAGGAAATATTAAATGCAGATTATTCTATTCCTTATTCTGTTGATTCGAATTTAAAATCAGAGACATATTATAAAAGAAAAGGAAGAAGATATACAGTATCAGAATATACATTACAGAAGGATAATACAGTCGACAGGAAGAAGAAAGAAATATACAGAAAAAGCTTTTCAGTCTTCATCTTCTTCAAGCAGCAATTTCATTCACTGAGAACATCAACACCTTCTCTCAGTTTCTGCTGCAAGATCAGATCTTCAAAGAGCAACAATAATTTGAGGAACTTATTCTCTCAGATTCATCAGCTACAGGAAGATCAGTACATTCAAGAGAAAGCTCCATCCTCAAGCTATCAAGCATTTTCAATCAGACAGAGGAGCTTTACAACATCATTCCACTAGAGTCTTCTCTCAGAATATTGACAGAGAAGAACATCTAACCCTCTTTATCCTATCTTGTACAGGGTTCTAACTCCCTCCAAAAGTTAACCCCTTGGTGGCAGGGCACCTGAATAAAAACCTATTGTTGGGTTAGAGCACCTGATAAAAAGCTCACTTGGTGTGTGGACACCTGATCAAAAACCCCTTGGTGATAGGGCACCTGATTAAAAACCTAGTGGAATCCTACCAAGTGTGGTAGAAGAGTAGACGTACCCAGGTTTATTGGGGAACTACTATAAAATCCTTATGTCCTCTGTGTTGTGATTATTTTTTGTGTTGTGTTGTGTACTTTCTTAATTTTATTTTATAACTCACTCTGCAATACACATATAAGTAACACTATTTTAATTCCGCTATAAAATTAAGTGAAATATTTTTAATACTCTATTCACCCCCCCCCCCCCCCCCTCTAGAGTAAATCTAAGATCTAACCTCACTTTCAATTGGTATCAAAGCGTGGTTGATTATATCAATCACTTTCAACTGATATCAATTTGACTTTCAATTGGTATCAGAGGTTGGTTGATTGTATACAGGCTAACACCTGAATCAAAAGATCAATTAGATTATAAATTTATTTTAGAGCTTTCTTTTGCTTACAAACTCATGGCACAAAACAAAGAATATTCAAGCACAAGACCTCTTATGTGCAATCTAAGTAAGTTTGCACTATGGAAAGCAAGGATTAGATTGTACATGAATTCTATTGACGACGAAATTTTCAATGTTATTTTGATAGGACCTCCATCTCCTACAACATCAACAAGTGCTGAAGCCACAACTAACAACAATGTTGTTCCACCACCTGAGTGGACAGAAGCACAGAAGAAGCAGAGAAGTGCAGATGCCAAAGCTATGAATATTTTGGCACAAACAATGTCTCATGACATTTTCCAAAGAGTTGTGGAATGCACTTCAGCAAGGCAAATTTGTATCTCACTCAACAACATGGTTGAAGGATCAGCAGATGAAAGAAAGGATAGAAGATCTCATCTTATCTCTCAATATGAGAACTTCAAGAAGGGAGAAAATGAAAGTGTAGCTGATATGTATAACAGGCTCAGCCTCATAATCAATGAGCTGAAGACCTTGGACAAAGTGACCTCCATCACTGAGATCAATGATGAGATCCTAATGTGCTTCCCAAGCACATGGAACTCTAGGATCTGGCCAATCAAGGAAGCCAGAAGCCTTAATGAGATCTCCACTGAGACCTTATTAGGCAAACTCAAATCCTATGAGCAGCTTATCAAATCCAGAGAAGCTGAACAATCTACCTTATCTCCAGCATCCAAGAAGGAGAAAAGTATAGCTTTCCAAGCTACTGAAGAAGAAGAAAAAGCTCAAGGAGATATGGAGTTTATGAGCTTACTAGCCAAGAGATTCTATAAGATGGCTAGAAACGATTTCAGAAAGAAGGATTCCAAATCAAGAGAAAAACCAAGGTATGATAAATCAAATTCTAAAGAAATTATCTGTTTTGGTTGCAGGAAACCTGGACACATTCTGCCAGAGTGTCCAGAGAATTAGAAGAAGGAGAAGAGAAAAGAGAAAGAAGACAAGAGGCACTCCAGCAAGACTTCCTCCCACAAGCACAGGCATAAGGGAAGAGGATTTGTAGCTGAAACTTGGAGTGAAACTGATTCAGAGTCTTCATCCAGTTCATCTGAAGATGAAGAAGAATCAAAAGAAAAATACCAATGCTTGATGGCTATCTATGACTCAAGCAGTGAGTCAGAAAAAGCATCTTCATCCAGCTCCAGTGATGATGAAGATAATGAAGAAGAAATAAATTTCTGCATGATGGCTATCAATGCCTCAGCAAACAACTCAGATGAAGAATCAGAAGCTGACAGTGATCAGGTAATATCTAATTTTGATTTCAATTCAATTGAATTCAAAGATGAATTCAAAGTTATTTGCTTAGACTTAATCAAATCTGAGAAGGAAATAATCACACTCAGAAATAAGTTGGCTGAAATGAACCAACTTAGTGAAGAAAATGCTAATCTTAAGAAAGATCTGGCTGCCTCTAGAGAATATATTATTCTTATTGAGAATAAATTATCTGAGGCTAAGAAATTTGAAGAATCCCTAAATGAGAGAAGTATCAAACTGATGGACATCACAAGCACAGTGAATGCCAGACTCAATGACAAACTAGGCTTAGGTGCATCATCAAGTGAGCCACCTCTTATTAAGAAGAACATACTTTCTACACCAATAAAGTTCATTTCTACCAAGAGCAAAGAGGTTGTAGAAGCAAATAAAAACATTTCAGGAAAGGCTGTTAAGAATAAAGGAATTCAACAGAATTCGTCGAACAGAGCTCGGCAAAATGAATTCACTTCATCGAATGGAGATCGACGAACTCTGAAGACAGATTTCCAGTATAGTTATTATTTGAATGACGCTCGACGAAAGCACATTCATTCGTCGAACAACGATCGACGAACTCAGCCCAGTTCGTCAAACGGAAAACATACAGAAAATCTGAAGAATTCTTATTCTAAATATGCTAAGAATCCTTTCACTGAATAGATAATTCCTCCAAGGAGATATCATCCACAAGGATACAAGGACCAGCCTGAAATGTCTTTTATTTTAGAATTTATGGTAATACAAAAGGACCCAAGGTAGTCTGGGTCAAGAACAACTAGAATGTTTTCTGTTTTGCAGGTACAAGGCTATCCAAGCAAAAATGAACAATGGTATTTGGATAGTGGATGTTCAAAGCACATGACAGGAAACAAGGCCAACCTGAGCAACTATAAGGCAAATCTTGGACCCAAAGTGATCTTTGGAGACTCCAACTGTGGACAAACCAAAGGATATGGGAAGATCAAAGTTGGAGCAGTTACCTTCAAGGAGGTAGCTTATGTCAAGGGTCTAAAGCACAACCTCATCAGCATAAGACAGTTATGTGATGAAGGTTATCAGGTAACCTTTACATTCCTTATGTCTTATTACCAATAATAAAAACATTAATGTGTTATCTGTTATTAGACATGGAAATATTTATTTAGTCAATTTTGACTCTGCCAATTCTGATATTTGGTTATTCAATTCTATAAGTAAAACAAATGAATTATGGCATAAAAGGCTTGGACATATTAACCTTAGAACTATATCTAAGCTTTCTAAGGACAATCTTGTTAGAGGCCTGCCTTCTGGTTCATACAAGAAGGAAGGACTCTGTAGGGCTTGTCAATTAGGTAAGCAAACTAGAAGTAGTTTTAAATCTTTATCCAAGAGTGATTCACCTAGGATTTTGTATTTACTGCATTTGGACCATTTTGGACCTACTGCAATACAAAGTCTAGGAGGGAAGCATTGCTCTCTAGTTATTATAGATGACTTCTCAAGATTCACTTGAGTGTTCTTTCTTAAGAACAAGTCTGACACCTTCAGTGTTCTGACAGACTTTCTCAGGTCCATCAAGATTGAGTACTCTACTCTAGTTGCATTGATCAGAAGTGATCATGGCACTGAGTTTGAATCTCTTCTGATGAGAGAATTCCGTGGAAAAGAAGGGATCAGACAATGTTTCTCTGCTCCTAGAACTCCTCAACAAAATGGGGTAGCTGAAAGGAAAAATAGAACCCTTATTGTTTCAGCAACTACATTGCTTGCTGATGCTCACTTGCCACTCTCTTTTTGGGCAGAGGCAGTGAACACAGCTAATTATGTGTTGAACAGAAGCCTGATACATAAGTTTAAGGGTAAAACTGCCTATGAATTAATTAAGAATAAAAAGCCTAAGGTTAACTATTTTAAGATATTTGGATGTAAATACTATGTGCATAACAATGACAAGATGTATCTAAGGAAGTTTGAAGCAAAAGTTGCTGAAGGCATATTCCTTGGATATTCTCTTTCTAGTAAAGCATGTAACACCCCCATCCGTTCGGGAGCATATAACAGAGGGTACGGCCGGGGCCCCACGCCATATACTACAAAACAAACGGGAATGTCACTTAATTGAAATATCGAACGACGCTATACAACGAAGCCTAACTCAGAGCATTCTATGCGGAAGCTGAAAAGAGACAAGATAAACCCCAAAACCCGTACCCGGGTATATCCACTTTTACTAAATAGGAATAAATGTTTTACAACACAAAATTTAGGCACGACGGCCTTACAAGTTACCAACATCGGCGCGCAGGCCGGCCATACATGAAAAAAGAGAACATCAAAAAGGCCTTTAAGGGCCGCAGCAGCGCAGGGCTTCAGCCCGCTATGAGCCCGCTATGTTCCCGCTCGGTCCAGCCCCTGTACAACAAGCCCACCAAAAACGGTGGCAAAACAGGGCAACGGTCAGCAACGGCTGACCAAATTATAACGACCCCACCCCATCGAGGGGGTGGCAGTTTCCCGTCCCTGCAAGAGCATCACAGCATATATATATAACAGAATGAAGCGGCTGACACGGACCACAACAATTCATACATATGCATCAATCACAAACGTGGGAATGGCCTCCACGTCTCATGCTCTCAGGCACTCTTTGGTGTACTCCGCCTTCCACCACAATCCACTCTTGATGGCTTTGCCCTTCGAGGCTAAAGTCGGTGGCCCGAATACCAGGGCTCTCCCGTGCTTTAATTGTGAACATCCCGTAGTCCTAAGACTCTTTCCCATTGCTTCCCGACATGCTGTACGAGCCTTACTAATCAGGTGCTGAATGGTGCGGTTTCAGGTTCGCCAAATTCACGTTGTTCACAGCTCTCGTTGTTCAACACGAAAAGCGGGTATGGCATCCCCTCATACCAGGTATTCTCAATTAGCCGGCGCTACGGGCCCCTAATTCATCTACCAGGACACCCTCACAGGTCGGGCACACAGGCCTCAGGTCCTCTCAACAGGTGGGCACAACAACATCACCAGAACTCAGTCTGGGAGCTGTCGCCAGCGTTAACGCTAACGCCTGGCGATAGCGCACAGAAACCCCATTTTGGATTCTAGCTATGGGTGCTTCCCGGGGCACACCCCTAGGCATTGCTGCACATGCAGTAGCACTCACACTGCCCCAGAACGCGCAAAATCACCAGAACCAAGTCTGGGAGCTACCGCCCGGCGATAACGCTAACGCCAGCGGCAGTGAACAGAAACCCCATTTCTGCTTCTAACTTTGGGTGCTTCCCGGGGCACACCCCCAGGCGTTGCTGCGCATGCAGTAGCACTCTCAAGTCCTACGAAGCAGGATATCAACACGGAGTTTTCCCGGGCACGCATAATATCAAAAAGCATCACCAATCCGGACGAACCGTCTCGGATGGGCTTCACACAACGTGCCTACGCCCATTTCACGCATGGACTCTACATGAATGCAAGATCTGACGGGGATAACACAAATCCACCCGTCGAAGGTCACGACCTCACCCTTTTGGGTAGGGACCTCAAAGATGCACGGAAATGGACTAACACATGTCCAAAAGAGGGTAGAAAGGATCGTTACCCTTAGACGTCGCTTCGAGGCCATAGCTTGATTTTTGGCACGGTTAGAAAGGAGCGTCTAGCCCTCCTCTACGCGTAGCCACCAACGTTGAGGGATTCCGCTGAGTGTAGCTCCACCAAAACCAAGCCCTAGGGTTAAGAAACCCTATTCATCATCACTTTGGAGCTCTCCCTCTCTCCCAAATCAAAACCCTTAGTGGAAAGAGGAATGATGGGGGTTTTCGGCCTTCCTATGCCAGCTCCCGAGCTAACCAACCCAAAACCAGCCCCAAAAGTCCAAGTGCCATCAATGCCCACGATTTCGGCCGCAAAGTACATTTTGGCGCTGTCGTCGGGCGGTAGCGCTATCGCCTGGCGATAGCTCTAAAGAACCGACTCCGACCAGTCAACGCCATTGCTTTGAACAGTGCAAGACACGTGTCACGGTGTCGCCAGCGTTAGACTTACCGCCGCGCGACAGCCTCTCGACAGAGGCCTTCTCGACAGAATGCTATCGCCGGTCGATAGCCGCTATCGCCAGCGACAGCGCTGGATTCCAGAAATCCAACTTTCTGTTTTGAGGTCTTACAACCCTCCCCTCCTTATAAAAAATTTCGTCCCGAAATTTGTAAAAACAGGCATATATATATCCAAAAAGGTCTTTACATAAAGGGGAAAAAGAGAGATAAACGTCACCGAAACAGCTCGGGGAACTCCTCCATCATGGTCTGCTCATGCTCCCATGAGAGTTCCTCGCGACCGCAGTTGTCCCAACGGACCTTTACTATATGGATCGCCCTGTTCCGCAACTGACGCACCTCAGCATCCTCGATGCTAACGGGCCTGACCTCCGTCTTAAGCCCACTATCCACGGGCACCTGATCCGCCACGACCACATGCGTAGGCTCTTGCACTACCTTCCGCAACACGGAGATGTGGAATACATCGTGTAGCCCGCTCAGTTCTGCCGATAGTGCAAGCCTATAAGCCGCCTCGCCGACGCGCTCGATGATCTCAAACGGTCCAAGGTATCTCGGACTCAGCTTTTTCAAGCGTCGAATCCTGGATACACCCTTGAACGGCCTGATCTTCAAGTAAACCCAATCGCCAACGGCGAACTGGACGTCGCGCTGCTTCGCATTATAGTACTTCGCCTGCCTATCCTGCGCAACCAAAAGCCTCTCCCGGATCATACGTACCGTTGAAGTCGCCTCTTCGACATCTTTCCTCTTGAAGAGCTTCGTCTCGCCCGTTTCTGCCCAAGCTAAGGGAGTGTGGCACTTCCTGCCATAGAGGGCCTCGAAAGGCGCCATCTGAATACTCGCCTGGTAGCTGTTGTTGTACGCGAACTCAACAAGAAAGAGGTGATCTTCTCACCCCTTGCCAAAATCCAGGACACACATCCGGAGCATGTCCTCCATCGTCCTATTGGTATGCTCAGTTTGGCCATCCGTCTGAGGATGAAAGGCCGTGCAAAACTGCAGCTTCGTACCCAATAGACCGTTGACTAGCCTCTAGTCGCTCGAAGTAAAGCGTCCATCTCGATCACTGACGATGCTACGGGGCACACCGTGCACTCGTACTACTGTATCAATATACAGCTTCGCCAACTTCTCCACCGAGTCATCCCTCCGGTTGGGGATAAAGTGCGCCACCTTCGTCAGCCGGTCTACGACTACCCAGATGGCATTGTTCCCGCGCTACGATCTCGGCAGCCCATGCACGAAATCCATGGAAACGTCATCGAATTTCCACTCCGGAACCGGTAATGACTTCAAAAAGCCATCGGGCTTCTGACATTCCGCCTTCACTAGCGCACAAGTGTGGCACTTGGCCACGTAGTGAGCGATGTCCCTCTTCATACCCGGCCACCAGAAAAGGACCTTCATGTCCTTGAACATCTTCGTGCTCCCCGGATGAACTGAATACCTGGTACGATGCGCCTCGTACATCAACTCATCGCGCAGCTCACCCACCTTGGGGACGCACAAACGGTCGCCTCTCCATAGCAACCCGTCGCGCACCTGAAACTGGGCATCCGGCCCAGCACCAGCCTCCTCCGCGTAGCGCTTTAAACTCGGATCGAGTTCTAAAGCCTGGCGGACTCTATCTGCGAGGTCGTACTGCACCTCAGTCCAATTCAAACAGGCACCGGCACTACTCCTCTTCTCTACGCAAGAAATATCCAAGGCCTCCAGGTCACGTATCAGGTGCTCATCATGCATCTGAATCCAGTTGGCCTGCGCTGGAGCCCTGCGACTGAGTGCATCTGCGACAACATTCCCCTTCCCGGGAGTGTAGTGGATCTCGAAGGTGTAGTCCCCAAGGAACTCCATCCACCTCTGCTATCGCATATTCAGCCCCTTCTGCGTCAGAAGGTACGTCAGGATCTTATGGTCCGTGAAGATGTCGATCTTCACGCCATACACATAATGCCGCCAAAGCTTCAGGGCAAATATCACGTCCGCCAACTCTAACTCGTGGACCGGATAGTTCCGCTCGTGCACCTTCAGCTGGCGAGAGCCGTACGCTACTACCTTGGCATGCTGCTGCAGAACACAGCCAAGGCCGCTCCCAGAAGCGTCGATGTAGATCTCAAAGCCCTCCGTGCCACAAGGAAAACATAAGATCGGAGCCGTGGTAAGCCGCCACTTCAACTCCTCGAAAGCCTGCGCACACGCGGGCATCCAAATAAACTCCTGCATCTTCCGTGTCAGCGTCGTAAGAGGCAGCGCGATCCGTGAGAAGTTCTCCACGAAGCGCCTGTAATAGCCGGCCAGCCCGAGAAAACTATGGACCTCCGCTACAGTAGAAAGACCAGGCCACTCCCTGATGGCCGCAACCTTCACCGGATCTACCGCCACACCCGCTCCACTAACCACATGGCCTAAGAACGCCACGAAAGGTATCCAGAACTTGGCATACATCTGGTTCCTCCTCAGAACCTCCAAGACTACTCGCAGGTGATCACCGTGCTCCTCCTCGGACTGAGAGTAGACCAGTATGTCGTCAAGGAAGACGATCACAAACCGGTCGAGGTACTCTCAGAAAGTCCGGTGCATCAAGTCCATAAACACCGAAGGCGCATTAGACAGCCCAAACGGCATCACGGTGAACTCATACTGCCCGTACCTTGTACTGAAGGCAGTCTTCGGGATGTCGCACTCCCTGATCCGCACCTGATAATAGCCGGACTTCAAGTCCAGCTTCGAGTATACTGTCGAACCAATGAGCTGGTCGAACAAGTCGTCTATCCTCGGAAGAGGATACTTGTTCTTCTCGGTCAGCTTGTTCAGCTCCCGATAATCGATGCAAAGCCGCAGGCTACCGTCCTTCTTTTTGACAAAGAAGACCGGTGCACTCCAAGGTGAGGAACTCGGACGTACGTAGCCCTGCTCAAGCAGCTCCTACAACTGCAGCTTCAACTCCGCCAACTCCTTCGGAGCCATACGATACGGCGAGCGGGCCACAGGCTTAGCGCCTGACACCAACTCAATCGTGAAATCTATCTCCCGCTGCGGTGGAGCACCGGGGAGATCACTCAGGAACACATCGGGGAACTCTGAAACTACCGGAACATCCACTAGGCTAGGCCTCGGCGTTGAAGCCTCCACTAGAGCAAAGAATAACTCTGCTCCCTGACGCACTGCCTTGGACACCTGGAGAGCAGACATCAGCATCTTGCTCGATCCACGTATGCCCGCAAAGACCGTCTCACGATCGGCACACTGCCCAAACCTCACCTCCTTGGTGGTGCAATCGATGCACGCACGCTGTTCCGACAGCCAGTCCATGCCGAAGATTACATCGAACTCAACCAGGGGGAGTAACGATGCTTTCAGGTCATACTCCTGGCTTCCAACTAGAACCTTCACGCAGCAACTCCTCTCCACACGCATCGAATATCCATTCGGCAGTAGGACCTCCAGTCTGTGTGTAGAAGCAATCGACGACGCACCAATACGTTGGACAAAGTACGACGATAAGAAGGAGTGCGAAGCTCCAGTATCGAAAAGCGCTCTCGCTGCAACGCCTAAAACATTTACAAAGCCTACGCCGCCAACAAAGGTTAGCATGAACACTAAAACAGGTATATAAAACAGTAAGGACTGTATCTTAAATTACACCTGTCACGACGTCCTTGGCTTTGATAGCCTCCTGCTGACTAAGACTGAAGACTCTGGGCTGCGGGGGAGCCATACGGGAGGCAGTGGACTCAACCGCCTTCCCCTTCTCAGAATAAGATGGCCCAGTCTTCTTCTCTGACCTTGGGAGCCCACTGCGGCAATCCCGAGAGAAATGGCCAGGCTTGCCACAAGTAAAACAAATAAGAGGGCCACGTCCAGACGACGCGCCCGAAGCAGAGGGAGCTGGCCCAGATAATCAAGCCTTCTTCCAGCGATTCAACCTCCGCAACTTCGCCGCACTCGGCGCCTTGCCCTCCGGCACTGCCTCGACCACAGCCACCTTGCCCTTCTCCCTGAGCATGTCCTGCTAAAGCGCTCGGGCTGAACTAACGAGGGTCGTGAAACCCTGCGTCAACGGCCCTGTCAGAAGGTACCGCAACTCACTACGCAAACCTCTGTAGAACCTATTCACCCTTCTCCCCTCATCATCGAAAGAAGTTCCAGCGTAACGCCCGAGGCGGGTGAACTCATACATGTAGTCATCAACCAGTCTATCACCCTACGTCAGAGCCAGGAACTGGTTCTCCATCGCGATCTGCTGCGACAGAGGCACATACCTTGCCAGGAAGATTCTCAAGAACTCTTCCATCGGCACATCAACCAGTCGCCTTCCCGCAAACTGGCGCCTCTCTACCTCATCCCACCACCGCCTGGCTTCCTTTTCCAACAAGAAAGTAGCTGTTGAATTTATTGAAGTGGAAGTGGAGGAGGCTTTTGGACCTGGGCGGTCTGGGAAGAGACCGGGCGGTCTGGCGTGACCGCACGGTCTGGCGGTCTGACAATGGCGGTCTGTTCTATTGGTCAGCTGCAGCTTCCGGGGTTGACCGCTGGTCTGGTCCAAGGGCTGCTGGAGAAGGTCGTGCGGTCTGGCTGTGACCGCATGACGGGTGATCTTCCTCAGGGTCGCGCGGTCTGTCTCTGACCGCGTGACAAGTTGTTCTCTTCAAGGACGTGTCGGTCTGGCGTGACCGCACGGGTTGGCTCTTGAATCCAGTCTGGTGGCTTTCCAGAGGGTTCTGAAGGAGTTCGCGGACTAAGTCATTCTTAGTCGCGCGGTCTCAGTTCGCGGTCTCAGGAGGAGACCAGGAGGGCGAGCTGGCTGTGTTTGCGGTCTCAGGCGAACACAGGTGGTGGGTGACTTCTAGGCGGTCTGGCGATCTCCGTGTGGAGTCGTGTTCAGACTAAGGGAGTTGCGATCTCCCGCGGTCTGGAGTGAAGTCGGCGCTCACCAAAATGAAGCAGGAGGGTTGCCGTGATCGCGCGGGTTGACCGGTAAGGTCGCGCGATCTGATGGGTGGTGACTCTATCTCATAGGGTGGTGACTGGATCAGGTCTCACGCCTATAAATAGGGAGCCACTGTTGCAGCAAAAGAAGAACACACCAAGTGTAAGCCGAGTTCGCCTAGTTCCTGCGGTCTTGTTTATCTGACCGAGCGGTCTCTGATTGAATTCCTCTTGTGCAGCTTCTGCGGATAGTGCAGGCAGCAGCGATCACCTCTTCCTCTGAAAGTGTTCGGGCGGTTTGCGGCTTGGAGTTGTGGTGTTGGAGTTCGGGAATCAGGAGGTCGGCAAAGGAGCGGTCTGGTGCAGTGGTCTGGTGGTGTTTTGAGATCGGGAGCGGTTGCGGTCTGGCAGCAGCGGTCTGGCGAGCTGCTGAGTTCGGCAAGAGACCGTGCGGTCTCAGTTATCTTCAGTTTCTGTTATTTCTCCTTGAAGTTTTTTGTGCTGACGAAATCATGTCTCGTCGAGCATGTCTTGCCCTGTAATTGAAGTGTTGCTATCAATAAAGATCGTTTTGTTTGCCTAAGATTGTCTCTGGTTGTTTGGCTTGCATATCTAGTTGTTATTCCTGCTTGCTCTCACAAGGTCCGAAAAATTTCACATGGTATCAGAGGTAGGTTGGAGTTGAAAGAGCAGTGAATAACTTAGAGTAGCCATCGCCTTTGTGAAGAAGGAACCAGAGGAAGAGCAATGGAAGGTGGTTTTGCAAGAGGTCTTGGTATTGAGATGCTTACGTCGACTAACTTCAAGAAGTGGAAGTCGTGTATGCAGAGCTATCTTCTGGGTGAGGACCTCTGGGAGGTGGTAGGAGGAGATGAAACAGAAGAGGTGAAGGCAGTAGAAGGAGGTGATAATGGACCGGCCGTGAGGGCATGGAGGAAGACCAACGCCAAGGCCGAATTCACCTTGAAGCGTGCCATTTCACCTGATCTCTTTGATCACATCTTGGGGTGTGGATCAGCTGCTGAGATCTGGAGAGCCCTGGATGGGCTGTTTAACAAAAAGAATATAGCAAGGCTACAGTTCTTAGAGAATGAGCTGGCGAGGTCAGCTCAAGGTGATCTTTCTATCTCGAACTTCTTTTTGAAGATGAAGAATCTCTGCGCTGAGATATCAGCACTGGATCCTGATGAGCCAATTTCTGAGGCGAAGCTGAAGAGGCACATCATCCGCGGCTTGCGGAAGGAATATGTGGCCTTTGTGACGTCGGTACAGGGATGGGCAAATCAGCCGTCTCTGCTAGAGCTGGAGAATCTGCTAGCTTCGCAGGAAAGTCTGGCAAGGCAGATGGCGGGAGTGTCAGTGACTGGGGGAGACGGCGAGGTGCTCTTCTCAGGGAAGAAGAAGAAGTGGGAGAAGAAGAAAAAGATCGCGGGAGGCTATGGGCCTTCAACTTCTGGGCAGCAGGAAAGGGGGTATGCTCCCAAGGCTGACGGGAAGAAGAAGGGGGAAGGTCCGAGATGCTTCAAGTGCGGGAAGGTTGGGCACTTCAAGAAGGAATGCCCAGTTGTTACTCAATCGGGGCATGTTGCTGGAAAGGTGGAAGTGGAGGCCAGGCACTTTGATGGAGGATGGGGAGGAGCCTTCTCGGCTTCGGTTGAAGCCTCGGCTACTATCAACTATCAGGAGGACTGGATCGTGGACTCGGGGTGTGGTCATCACCTCACCGGGGACGAGTCGAAGCTTTCTTCAGCAGAGCCGTACACAGGTAACAATGCTATTATCACTGCAGATAATACTGTGCATGCAGTCGAGAAGGTGGGGGTTGTTTCTTTGGGCAGTGATAGAGGGCCACTTACCTTGAAGAGTGTCTATCATGTGCCCGGGATGAAGAAAAACCTCTTCTCAGTAACCAACGCTGTTGACGCTGGGTATCACGTTCTGTTCGGCCCAACAGAAGTGAAATTTCTACGAAATGTAGAGGCCGTGAAGGCGGAGGTTGTTCATGTTGGGAGACGGGCAAAGGACTTGTTCGTTTTGTCGACAAGTTCCTACGTTGACAAGATGAAGACGAATGATGGTGCCGTTATATGGCATGAGAGGTTGGGGCATGTAGGAATGGACAAGCTGAAAGCTATGGCGGTGAGAGGTCTGGTCAAGGGCCTGCCATGTCTATCTTCCTACGGAGAAGGTCATGTTTGCGCAGGATGTCAGTTCGGCAAGTCTCATCGACTACCGTTTGACAAGTCGCAGACAAGGAGTAGTGTGCCGTTGGAGTGCCTCCACGGTGACTTGATGGGACCAACTGCTACCCCAAGCCTCGGAGGCAGCAGATATATGCTGGTGTTGATCGATGATTACACCAGATATGTCTGGGTATATTTCCTAAAGGAGAAGGCGGAAGCGTTTGCCAAGTTTGTGGAGTTCAAGGAGCTCGTGGAAGGTCGGCTGAATCTGCGGATCAAGAAGCTGAGGACGGACAACGGAGGAGAGTTCACCTCTGCTGAGTTCTCCAGTTTTTGCAGGAAGGCAGGCATCCGGAGGGAGCTTACTTGTGCACATACTCCACAGCAGAACGGTGTTGCAGAGCGGAAGATCCGTCATCTGACGGAGACCTGCAAGTGTTGGCTGCATGCCAAGAGTATCCCAAAGTCCTTCTGGGCGGAGGGAATGTCTTGTGCTGCCTACGTCATCAACAGGATGCCTTTGAGCCCTATCAACATGTTGACCCCGCATGAGATGATGTTCAAGGAGAAGCCAAGCGTGGCACACCTTCGGGTGTTCGGTTCCACCTGTTACGTGCACATCCCTGATGCTCTTCGGACAAAGCTAGAAGCGAAGGCTAGGAAGCTAGTCTTTGTGGGATACGATGAGAGGAAGAAAGGATGGAAGTGCATGGACCCGGAGACGCAGAGATTTGTTGTATCTCGCGACGTCGTGTTCGATGAGGTGACATCTTACAAGGGGTCTTCTGATGTGGAGTTACCAGAGAGCAGGGTGGAGTTGCCAGAGAAAGCTGTGGAGAATCTTCAGGTGGAGCTACCTGTGTCACCAGGTGGTCCATCTCCTTCTAGTTCCGAGACGGGGGCTTCTGGTTCAGGGAGCAGGGGGAGCAATGCTCCTAGCACGTCTGGAAGGGGAGCTAGGGAAGAAGCAGCTGGAGATGAAGCGGTTCAGGGGAAGGAGCTGAGGAGATCGAAGCGATCTATCATTGCCCCTGATCGCTATACAGGAGGAAACGCAGTGAGCTTTGTCTCATGTTTCTTTGCTGGTCCCTTGGATGAGAGGGAGCCGTCGAGCTTTGAGAAGGCCCAAGGTGTGAAGGAGTGGGATGTTGCGATGCAAGAAGAGATGGCAGCTCTCGAGAAGAATGAGACCTGGTCTCTTGTGCCCAAGCCGAAGGGCATCGCTCCTGTGACATGCAAGTGGGTCTACAAGCTGAAGAAGAAAGCTGACGGCAGTATCGAGCATTACAAGGCTCGTCTTGTAGCTCGGGGGTTCTCGCAGCAATACGGTGAAGACTATGATGAGACATTCAGTCCGGTGGCAAAAATGACTTCAGTTCGGTTCATCATTGCCTTGGCGGCGTTCAGTGGATGGGAGATTTGGCAGCTCGACGTCAAGAACGCCTTCTTGTACGGCGAGATTGACAAGGACATCTTCATGGTCCAGCCACCAGGTTTTGTGTCTGAAGATTTTCCGGAGCATGTCTGCAAGCTGAAGAAGGCCCTGTATGGGTTGAAGCAAGCGCCGAGGGCGTGGTATGGGAAGATCGCAGAATATCTCCTATTCTGTGGATTTGTTGCTTCAGACTCAGACTCGAGCTTGTTCGTCAAGAAGAGCGGGGAGCTTCAGGTCATCGTGCTGCTATACGTCGACGATATGATCGTGACGGGGAACTCGAAGGAGGAGGTAGCACAGCTTCGGGCTGAACTATCTATCAGGTTCGAGATGAAGGATCTTGGTGAGCTTCACCATTTTCTTGGACTTGAGGTGCAGAGGAAGGAAGGTGGAGTGCTGGTGACCCAAGCCGGATATGCGGAGCGGATCGTGGAGCGGTTCGGCATGAAGGAAGGGAAGTGCACTTCCACACCTCTGGAGAAGGCTATGAAGCTTCGAAAGGATGAGGGAAGGATCATGCAAGATCCGTTGGTGTTCCGAGCTCTGGTTGGGAGCTTAATCTATCTGACGATCACGAGGCCGGACATTGCATATGCAGTGGGCAGGGTGAGTCGGTTTATGGCGGAACCACGAGTACCTCATCTGCTAGCGGCCAAGAACATTCTGAAGTATGTCAAGGCGACCTCGGACATGGGTCTCTTATACAGGAAGGATGCGGGCTTCGAGGTGCATGGATACATGGATGCTGATTACGGGGGAGATTCGGATGATCGAAGGTCGACATCTGGATTCGTCTTCATGGCGGGCCCTACGGCTATATCATGGTGCAGCAAGAAGCAGGATTCCGTATCGGTTTCTACCACAGAAGCGGAATACAAGGCTTCGGCCTTGGCAGCTCAGGAAGCCATCTGGCTTAGGAGGTTGGTAGGAGACGTCCACAAGGAGGTTCGGGAGCCGACTCTGCTACGCGGTGACAACGAGAGTGCTCTCAAACTGGTAACCAACCCAGTTTGTCACGCGAGGACCAAGCATATTGAGATCGAGCATCACTTCATACGGGAGAAGGTGCTGGAGGGATCTCTTTCGGTCGAGCATGTGCGGAGTGCGGACAATGTCGCAGACATCTTCACAAAGGCGCTGGCAAAGGGGCCGTTCACACGGCTAAGGGAGCTACTTGGGCTAGTTTCCACTTCCCACTTCAAGGGGGAGTGTTGAATTTATTGAAGTGGAAGTGGAGGAGGCTTTTGGACCTGGGCGGTCTGGGAAGAGACCGGGCGGTCTGGCGTGACCGCACGGTCTGGCGGTCTGACAATGGCGGTCTGTTCTATTGGTCAGCTGCAGCTTCCGGGGTTGACCGCTGGTCTGGTCCAAGGGCTGCTGGAGAAGGTCGTGCGGTCTGGCTGTGACCGCATGACGGGTGATCTTCCTCAGGGTCGCGCGGTCTGTCTCTGACCGCGTGACAAGTTGTTCTCTTCAAGGACGTGTCGGTCTGGCGTGACCGCACGGGTTGGCTCTTGAATCCAGTCTGGTGGCTTTCCAGAGGGTTCTGAAGGAGTTCGCGGACTAAGTCATTCTTAGTCGCGCGGTCTCAGTTCGCGGTCTCAGGAGGAGACCAGGAGGGCGAGCTGGCTGTGTTTGCGGTCTCAGGCGAACACAGGTGGTGGGTGACTTCTAGGCGGTCTGGCGATCTCCGTGTGGAGTCATGTTCAGACTAAGGGAGTTGCGATCTCCCGCGGTCTGGAGTGAAGTCGGCGCTCACCAAAATGAAGCAGGAGGGTTGCCGTGATCGCGCGGGTTGACCGGTAAGGTCGCGCGATCTGATGGGTGGTGACTCTATCTCATAGGGTGGTGACTGGATCAGGTCTCACGCCTATAAATAGGGAGCCACTGTTGCAGCAAAAGAAGAACACACCAAGTGTAAGCCGAGTTCGCCTAGTTCCTGCGGTCTTGTTTATCTGACCGAGCGGTCTCTGATTGAATTCCTCTTGTGCAGCTTCTGCGGATAGTGCAGGCAGCAGCGATCACCTCTTCCTTTGAAAGTGTTCGGGCGGTTTGCGGCTTGGAGTTGTGGTGTTGGAGTTCGGGAATCAGGAGGTCGGCAAAGGAGCGGTCTGGTGCAGTGGTCTGGTGGTATTTTGAGATCGGGAGCGGTTGCGGTCTGGCAGCAGCGGTCTGGCGAGCTGCTGAGTTCGGCAAGAGACCGTGCGGTCTCAGTTATCTTCAGTTTCTGTTATTTCTCCTTGAAGTTTTTTGTGCTGACGAAATCATGTCTCGTCGAGCATGTCTTGCCCTGTAATTGAAGTGTTGCTATCAATAAAGATCGTTTTGTTTGCCTAAGATTGTCTCTGGTTGTTTGGCTTGCATATCTAGTTGTTATTCCTGCTTGCTCTCACAAGGTCCGAAAAATTTCACAGTAGCAAAGGTCACTTTCTGCGCTTCGTCCGACTGTGTCGCTGTCAGAATTCGCTCCATATGCGACAGCCAGTCCTCGGCCTCAGCTGGGGATTCAACCCCGGTAAACGGAGGGGGTCGAAATCCCAGGATGTGCTTCAGCCAGTCAATGCCACTGCTTTGAATAGTGCATGACATGTGTCACGGTGTCACCAACGTTAGACTTACCGCCGCGCGACAGCCTCTCGACAGAGGCCTTCTCGACAGAACGCTATCGTCGGGCGATAGGCGCTATCGCCAGCGACAGCGCTGTATTCCAGAAATCCAACTTTTTGTTTTGAGGTCTTACAAAGCATACAGAGTTTACAATAAATCTACTCTTAAGATAGAAGAGTGAAGGTGAGGCTAGATCTTAGATTTACTCTAGAGGGGGGGTGGGTGGTGAATAGAGTATTAAAACTTTTCACTTAATTTTATAGCGGAATTAAAATAGTGATATATATATGTGTATAGTAGAGTGATTTATAAAAACTAAATAAGGAAAACAAAGCATACAGCACACAGCATATCACAGAAAATAGACAAGCATCATAGATGACACAAGGATCTATAGTAGTTTCCCAATCAACCTGGGTACATCTACTCTTCTACCACCCTTGGTAGGAATCCACTAGGTATTTTATCAGATGCCCTATCACCAAGGGGTTTTTGTTCAGGTGTCCACACACCAAGTGAGCTTTTGATCAGGTGCTCTAACCAAACCACAGGTTTTTGATCAGGTGCCCTGCCACCAATGGGTTAACTTTTGAAGGGAGTTATAACCCTATACAAGTTGGGATAAGAAGGGTTAGATGTTCTTCTCTGTCAATATTCTGAGAGAAGACTCTAGTGGATTGATGATATAAAGCTCCTCTGTCTGATATAAAATATTTGACAGTAGATGTCTGGAGCTTTCTCTTGGATGTATTGATCTTCTTGTAGCTGATGAATCTGAGAGAGTAAGTTCTTCAGATTATTGTTGCTCTTTGAAGATCTGATCTTGTAGCAGAGATCTGAGAGATGGTGTTGATGTTCTCAGTGTATGAGTGCTACTTGAGGAAGAAGAAGATGATCTGTTAAACTTTGTTCTTCTTTTTCTTCCTGTAACTTTCTGAAGAATAATAATCTTCTCTGTCGGCTGTTCTCTTCTTTTCTATATTGTTGTACTGCTATTCTGTAATGTGTGATTCAGTATATATTCTTTCCTTATTTCCTTTTGAAATCTCTGACAGATTTGACAAATCAAATCCTTTAATTGAGGAATATAATAATCTGAAAGAGATATATCCTGTACTGCAAATCTGATACATCGATTACCTTTTTCCTTTTCCCTGAAAATATCCTTTTCAGCTAAATGCCAATGGCTATACCCTCAAAATAATAAAAGGAAAGATATGATCTTTACTTATCTGATATAATAGAGTCGTTGCTGATGAGATCTTAGTTCAGAGAATAGAATAATATAATCTGTCTGAAATTCTGAACTGAAATAACGAATTTTGTCAATCTCAAGAATTTTCGTCGATCTCAACATTTTCGTCGATCTCAAGATTGAGTTCGTCGACCACAACTAAATCTGGCTAGAAGAGTTGAATTAGTTGAGCTGAGAAGATCTTTCGTCGATCTGAAGATTTGATACTTATTCTTCGAGCGCAGAGCTGAGTTCATCGAACGGGCAAAATCGTCGACCGCTGAACTGAGCAAAATCGTCGACCGCTGAGACTGAATAAGATCGTCGACCGCTGAGAGGACAATTTTGTCGACCGCTGAGACAGGATGATTTTGTCGACTGCTGAGCCGCTGGGACTGTTCGTCGACTGCTGAGACTGACCCGCTGAGATGCTGAGATAGAAGCAAGCCATTCATCGAACTCAGAATGTAAGCCGTTCATCGAACGTAGAGAGCAAGCCGTTCGTCGAACACAGAACCCTTACCTTTTCCTTAGTTCTATAAGCCTAAACTCTTGACCCATAAACTCTTGATCCTAGTCAACAGATAGTGATCCTAGCCCAAATCAGTAATAGGGTTGTTCCAACAATCTCCCCCTATTTGGGTTAGGACACTATTTGACAAAATTTGAATAAAACAACAAAAACAAAACAACAGAGCATATATATATCTGACAGATTTTTTAAAATTTCAACAAATATAATATTATGATACTCTGAGTTTTTGAAAATTACATTGAAAATAAAACTAATAAAAAGAACCTTTGATTTTCTCTGAATTCTGATTAGCTGAGCTTTAGCAATAACTAATACTGAATCTGCTTTGAATCTGTTACTTCTTCTATATCAAAAACTGTATCTTAATCTGAACTAAAACATGAAAGCTTTATCTGAATTTGCATTAAGCTGGAGCAAACATTGCATCTGAAATGTGCATCATATGTAGCTTCTTCATAAAGCATCTCTCCCTTTCATAAAGCATCTCCCCCTGAGACTGGAGCTTCTTCAGCTTCTTCCCCTGCCTAGTTCATAGAACATCTCCCCCTGAGCAAAACACTGCATCATATGGAGCTTCTTCATAGAACTTCTCCCCCTGCCTAGTTTCAGGAAGGACTGAAGCTAGGCCCCTTGAAGAAGGGACATTTGATGGAGGTAGGGAAGGATGCAATATGATTTCCAGAAATTTGATCTGATAATGTTGTTGCATTCTTTGTCTTAAGGGTGTGTACCCATTCCTTTATTATGAGCTACTGGGGGTTTGATTCTGACACCAATTGAAAGGTAAGCTTTGATTTTGATACCAATTGAAAGTCCTGGTTTTCTGATATTGAACTTGCAATTTCATTTGTATTCTCTGTCTTGAGAGTGTAAACTCATTCTTTTATTTCTGTAACTGATAGTTTGATCCCAATTAAAAGTCCTCTAATTTCAGTTGAGGTCTCTGATAGTTTGATACCAATTGAATACCAATTGAAAGTGACCTCTGGTATCAGTTGAGATCTCTGATATCAAAAGAAAATGAGTTTGATCCTGGTGGTCAATGACTTCTTAAGTTGGTGTTCTTCAAACAGTTGAAGAATATCTTGGAAGAAATGACCTGAATGAGATAGTGATCCTGTACCTGCAAAATGTCTCTGGTAGAGGTGGTGTTCCTCTCCTCATTTAATAGGTTAGTTCCCACAATGCATGGACTCTTCCATTTTAAGAGTAGATTTGTTATAAATCCTTTGTGCTTTATTAAAAGGAAAATATCCTATATTTTGCTTTTAATAGGATTCTATTAATATAATGAATTGTTACAGCTGTTAATGGATTCTAAGGAATTCTTATCTTCTCAAATATACATTGCATGATACCTTCCTTCTTATAGAATTCTCTCATCAGAAGAGATTCAAAACTCAGTGCCATGATCATTTGTGATCAATGCAACTAGAGTAAAATACTCAAATCTTGATGGACCTGAGAAAGTCTGTTAGAACATGAAGTTATCTAACTTTGTTTTTAAGATAGAAAATTCAATTGAATCCTATAACTTTTTGTTTGTTTGCAGTTGGAGTTAAAAGATTTATAATAGGTTTAAGCATTGCCTTATAGTTATATTTGGTCTTTTTATCTGTTAAGTGTTTTACCAATTTAAAATTTCTTTTACCAATTGAAATCTGATTTCTGATACCAATTGAAATCTTTAAAATCTGATTTCTGATACAATTTGAAAGTTTTCTTTTATGATCATTAAAATATATGTTTGATACCAATTTAAATTTTTCTTGATAATCATTAAGATATATGTTTGATACCAATTTAAATTTTTCTTGATAATCATTAAGATATATGTTTGATAACCTTTTCTGATTTTGTCGATCTCGGGTTGACAAAGTGCAGTGATTTCGTTGATCTCTGATTAAGGAGTAGTTATATATATTCTCTGTGTTCAGAGTTTTTTGAACTTTGATTCGTTGAGCTCTGATTATAATAAAATTATGTTTGATTTCTGTGTTCGGCTTTTGTCGATTTACGTTCGACGAAGTCATTTGATTTCGTCGATCTCTGTTCGACGAATTATGTTGAACACACAAAATTTCAGTGATTTTTACCAAGTCTTCTGCTACTTCTTTTTCCTTAGTATAGACAAATTTTATAGATGTAGTTAGACTATTTTTCTTTTTAATATGAGATATATTAGATGAAAATCTTAAGCTATGTTTGCTGCCATTTAATCTGGCATTTTAGTGCTTGTGATATTCATTATTTGATATTTTTCTTATTAAGAGTTTGTTCAAAGATTTCAGTTTTAGTTGAATTATTTTTCAAAGAAATAATTTGTTCTGATATTTTTAAATCTTCTTTAAATTTATTATTTTCAGAAGTTAAACAGGTTATTTCTGGTAACTCTTTTCTGAGAGATGTGATTTCTTTCTCAGATTCAATTAAATCTAAGCAGAGAATTTTAAAGTCATCTTTGAAATCAGTGGAATTAAAATCAAGGCTAGATACTACCTGATCTGCATCATTTTCAGATTCTGATTCTTCAGAATTGTTTCCTGAGGCATTGATAACCATCATGCAGAAGGTTCTTTTATCTGCATCATCTTCATCATCACTGGAGCTGGATGAAGATGCATGATCTGAACTATTGTATGAGTCATATATAGCCATCAAGCACCGATCTTTGTCATTTGCATTATTTTCATCTTCAGATGAACTGGATGATGACTTTGACTCTTCTACAGAACTCTCATTTTCATCAGATTCACATTCTGCATCTGAGTTGTGGTTTAACCCATATATGGCCATCATGCAGAATGCTATAGCTTTTTGTTCTTCTTCTTCTTCACTTGAACTAGATGTTGATTCTTGATCTGAATCACTTGATGTGGAAGAAGGTTCATCTACCATCCTTGTGAGGGAGTTCCAGATGTCTCTTGCGGAAGTGCAATCAGCAACTCTTTGAAAAATGTCATTTGACATTGATTGAGCTAATATGTCCATATCTTTGGCATTAACACTTTTTCAGTTTCTTTTGAGCATCTGTTGATGTTGATGAAGTTGAAGGTCCTGTCAAAATGACAATGAAAATATCTTCATCAATGGAGTTTAAATATATTCTGATCCTTGCCTTCCATAATGCAAACTTATTTAGATTGCACATAGGAGGTCCTGTGCTTAAATATTCTTTGTTCTGTGTCATGAGTTTTTAACAAAAATAAAATAAAACTATAAAAATAAATTTAAGATCTAATTGATCTTTATGATTCAGGTGTTAGCCTGTATATAGAATCAACTACCCTCTGATACCAATTGAAAGTCAATTGAATATCAGTTGAAAGTGAGTTGATATAATCAACCACGCTTTGATACCAATTGAAGGTGAGGTTAGATCTTAGATTTACTCTAGAGGGGGGGGGGGGTGAATAGAGTATTAAAACTTTTCACTTAATTTAATAGCGGAATTAAAATAGTGATATATATATGCGTATAGTAGAGTGATTTATAAAAACTAAATAAAAAAAACAAAGCACACAGCAGATCACAGAAAATAGACAAGCATCACAGACGACACAAGGATCTATAGTAGTTCCCCAATCAACCTGGGTACATCTACTCTTCTACCACCCTTGGTAGGAATCCACTAGTTTTTGATCAGGTGCCCTATCACCAAGGGGTTTTTGTTCAGGTGTCCACACACCAAGTGAGCTTTTGATCAGGTGCTCTAACCAAACCACAGGTTTTTGATCAGGTGCCCTGCCACCAATGGGTTAACTTTTGAAGGGATTTATAACCCTATACATGATGGGATAAGAAGGGTTAGATGTTCTTCTCTGTCAATATTCTGAGAGAAGACTCTAGTGGATTGATGATGTAAATCTCCTCTGTCTGATATAAAATGTTTGACAGTAGATGGCTGGAGCTTTCTCTTGGATGTATTGATCTTCCTGTAGTTGATGAATCTGAGAGAGTAAGTTCTTCAGATTATTGTTGCTCTTTGAAGATATGATCTTGCAGCAGAGATCTGAGAGATGGTGTTGATGTTCTCAGTGTATGAGTGCTACTTGAGGAAGAAGAAGATGATCTGTTAAACTTTGTTCTTCTTTTTCTTCCTGTAACTTTCTGAAGAATAATAATCTTCTCTGTCGGCTGTTCTCTTCTTTTTTATATTGCTGTACTGCTATTCTGTAATGTGTGATTCAGTATATCTTCTTTCCTTATTTCCTTTTTGAAATCTCTAACAGATTTGACAAATCAAATCCTTTAATTAAGGAATATAATATTCTGAAAGAGATATATCCTGTACTGCAAATCTGATACGCCGATTAACTTTTTCCTTTTCCATGAACATGTCCTTTTCAGCTAAATGTCAATGGCAATATCCTCGAAATAATAAAAGGAAAGATATGATCTTTACTTATCTGATATAATAGAGCCGTTGCTGATGAGATCTGAGTTCAGAGAATAGAATAATATAATCTGTCTGAAATTCTGAACTGAAATAACAAATTTCGTCGATCTCAAGAATTTTCGTCGATCTCAACATTTTCGTCGATCTCAACATTTTCGTCGATCTCAAGATTGAGTTCGTCGACCACAACTGAATCTGGATAGAAGAGTTGAATTAGTTGAGCTGAGAAGATCTTTAGTTGATCTGAAGATTTGATACTTATTCTTCGAACGCAGAGCTGAGTTCGTCGAACGGGCAATTTCGTCGACCGCTGAACTGAGCAAAATCGTCGACCGTTGAGACTGAATAAGATCGTCGACTGCTGAGACGACAATTTCGTTGACCACTGAGACGGGATGATTTCGTCAACCGCTGAGCCGCTGAGACTGTTCGTTGACCGCTGAGACTGACCTGCTGAGACGCTGAGTTAGAAGCAAGTCGTTCGTCGAACTCAGAATGTAAGCCATTCGTCGAACGCAGAGAGCAAGCCGTTCGTCGAACGCAGTATGCAGTTCGTCGAACGCAGAACCCTTGTCTTTTCCTTAGTTCTTTCAGCCTAAACTCTTGACCCATAAACTATACATTGGGGTCAACTTGATCCTAGTCAACAGATAGTGATCCTAGCCCAAATCAGTAATAGGGTTGTTCCAACAAAGAGTCCATGTATGCATCTTTTGATGAGACTAACATGTTAATTGAGGAGAGGAACACCATCTCTGCCAAAAATACCTTGCAGGTACTAGCTCTATGTGAAGAGCTAAATGGACTAGATCTACAGAAAGAAGAATCACTACTTCCATCAACACAATCTTGAAGACAGTGAAAAAGAAGATCATCCAGATCTTGCTAACAGCTTAAATCAAATGACAGCTGAACAAATTCCCCAAGTGGATACTATTGCTGAACCCACTCCAACTGTTGATCACATCACAGTTAGATATCATCCAATATCTTAAGTCATTGGTGATATTTTAGTAGGTGTTCAAACAAGGCATCAACTACACCAAAATCAGATGCACACCTGTTTCCTATCCCAGATTGAACCTCAATCCATAAAAGATGCAGAACAAGATCCAAATTGGATTCTTGCAATGCAAGAGGAGCTCAATCAATTTGAAAGGAACAAGGTATGGGATTTGGTTCCAAGACCAAAATGCCATCCAGTTATTGGCACCAAGTGGGTCTTCAGGAACAAGATAGATGAACAAGGCAACATAGTCAGAAACAAAGCAAGATTGGTAGCCCAAGGATATTCACAGGAAGAAGGAATTGACTATGATCAGACCTTTGCTCCTGTTGCAAGACTTGAAGCTATTAGGATTTTTCTAGCCTTTGCTGCATTCAAGAAATTTAAAGTATACCAGATGGATGTGAAGAGTGCATTTCTGAATAGAGACATCAAAGAAGAAGTCTATGTGGAACAACCACCAGGTTTCATCTCTCCAATTCACTCATCTTATGTATTTATGCTTAATAAAGCTCTCTATGGTCTCAAACAAGCTCCCAGAGCAAGGTATGAGACCTTAGCTAATTTTCTTTTAGAGAACAATTTCTGTAGAGGCATAGTTGATAAAACCCTATTTTTCAGGATACATAAAAATCAAACTTTACTAGTTCAAATATATGTAGATGATATCATATTTGGCTCTACTGATTCAAATCTATGCAAAAGGTTTTCTAACCTGATGCAATCTAAATTTGAAATGAGTAGTATGGGTGAATTATCATACTTCCTTGGTCTTCAAGTGAAGCAAACTCCAAATGGCATATTCATATCACAATCCAAGTATGCTAAGGAATTAGTGAAAAGGTTTGGTATGTCTGATGATTCCACCATGAAAACACCCATGCCCTCAAATGTTGTTGTTGATACTGATGAATCAGGGAAACCTGTTGATCAGAAAGTATATAGAGCAAATGTTGGCTCATTACTTTATTTAACAGCAAGTAGGCCTGATATAATGTTTGATACCTGTATTTGTGCTAGGTTCCAAGTTAACCCCAAAGAATCTCACCTAATTTAATTAAAAAGAATTTTGAGATATATAAAGGGTTGTCCTAATCTAGTACTCTGGTATCCAACAGCATCAGAATTTGAATTAACTGGATTCTCAGATTATGATTATGCTGGATGCAGAGTAGACGGGAAAAGCACATCAGGAACTTGTCAGTTTCTTGGTGATAGGCTTGTGTCTTGGTTTTGTAAGAAACAAAGATCTGTGTCTATATCAATAGCTAAAGCTGAATACATAGTTGCAGGCAGTTGCTGCTCACAGATATTGTGGATACAAAATCAGCTCCTAGAGTATGGTGTCAATCTAAATAATTCAATTATATTTTGTGACAATACTAGTGCAATATCTATAGCACAAAATCTAGTTCTCTATAGTAGGACTAAACACATAGAAATTAGGCACCACTTTATCAGAGATAATGTGGATAAAAATAAAATTTGCCTACAATTCATATCTACTGATTTGCAAAGAGCTGATATTTTCACCAAGCGATTGGATGAAAAGAAACATATCTTCTTTATAAATCAGTTAGGAATGATAGATGGAGATTCAATCTGTTAAAAATTAAGTTTTCTACTTATCCTATCTCTTCATCGAACTGAGATCGACGAAATCTAGTTTTTCGTCGAACGGAGATCGACGAAGTCATCATGTTCGTCGAACTGAGATCAACAAAAATCTATTTTTCGTCGAACCCAGTTTTGATGAAGCCCTTTTTGTTTCTGAACCTATCATTATAATCAAATCTTTTTCATTTTAACTGAATGCCTACAGAAACTGCTTCTCTTTCCAGTTCATTTGCACTTGATCTCTATTTTATTTTGTAGGAATAATAGTAATATAAAGATTGCATCTTTCCCTACCTCCATCAAATGTCCCTTCTTCAAGGGGCCTAGCTTCAGGCCTTCCTGAAACTAGGCAGGGGGAGATGTTCTATGAAGAAGCTCCATATGATGCAGTTTTTGCTCAGGGGGAGATGTTCTATGAACTAGGCATGGGGGGAGAAAGCCGAAGAAGCTCCTTTTTGTTAAGGGGAGATACTTTCCTTTTGACAGGGGGAGTTGTTTTGAAGAAACTCCTTATGATAGGGGGAGTTGTTTTCTGAAGATGCTCTAGTTTCAAGAGGAAATGCTGTATGAAGAAGCATGTTTTCAGTTCTTGAAAAAGCTCACTGCAGTTTGCAGATTTAGGGGGAGATGTTGCAGATTCATTTATGACAGATTCAAATTCAGATTGGTAGCACAACATATTCAGATTATAAAGCTACAGTTCAGATCAACAAATTCAGAAAGCTGAAAAATAGCAGATATAGCTCAGATATCATATTCAGATATAGCAGATACAGTTCAGACAATCAATTCAAAAAGCTGAAGGCAATGTCAGAATTCAGAGAAAATCAAAAGGTGTATATCTATCAGATATACATGCTCTGTTGTTTTGTTGTTTGTTTTATTATTCAAATTTTGTCAAATAGTGTCCTAACCCAAATAGGGGGAGATTGTTGGAACAACCCTATTACTGATTTGGGCTAGGATCACTATCTACTGATTAGGACTAAGTTGACCCTAATGTATAGTCTTAAGGGTCAAGGTTTTAGGCTGGTAGAACATAGGAAAACACAAGTTTTCTGCGTTCGACGAACTCCATACTACGTTAGACGAACTCCATCCCGTGTTCGACGAACTCCATCCTACGTTCGACAAACTTGCCAAGATTCTACGTTCATCGAACTCTAGTCTGCGTTCGACGAACTCCTCTCTGTGTTCGACGAACTTGCTCTCCAGCTCGACGCTCTCAATTCTCAAGCCAGTCCAGCAGTTTATCTCTTCAGTTCGACGAACTCATTCTGCATTCGACGAACTCCTCCCAGCGGTCGACGAAATTGTCCAGTCTCAGCGGTCGATGATTTTATTCAGCCTCAGCGGTCGACGAATTTTCTCAGTTCAGCGGTCGATGAATTTGCCAACTCATTCTGCGTTCGACGAAGTCCTCTCAGCGTTCGACAAACTCAGCTCTGCATTCGAAGAATAAGTATCAGATGTTCAGATCGATGAAAGTTCATCTCAGCTCAACTAATTCAATTCTTCCAGCCAGATTCAGTTGAGGTCGACGAACTCAACATTGTGTTCGACGAAATATGTTGAGATCGACGAAAATTCTCTTCAGCAGATTTATTTTAGAAGATCATTTATATTATTCTCTTCAGTTCGACGAACTTCATTCTGCGTTCGACGAACTCAGCTCTGCGCTCAACGAAATTTGTTATTTCAGTTCAGAATTTCAGACAGATCAATTTATTCCATTCTATGAACTCAGTTCGACTATCAGCAATGAATTTATTCTTCCAGATAAGACAAGATTTTATCCTTCCTTTGTTTATTCTCCTTTCCATTCTCTTCCCGAGAAAGTTACCGTTGGGATATATTGGAAAAGGATATCATTAATTAAAAAGGAAAAGGAATTAAAGTCTTGCTTGCAGTTCCAAGGAAATATTAAATGCAGATTATTCTATTCCTTATTCTGTTGATTCGAATTTCAAATCAGAGACATATTGTAAAAGAAAAGGAAGAAGATATACAATATCAGAATATACATTACAGAAGGATAATACAGTCGACAGGAAGAAGAAAGAAATATACAGAAAAAGCTTTTCAGTCTTTATCTTTTCAAGCAGCAATTTCATTCACTGAGAACATCAACACCTTCTCTCAGTTTCTGCTGCAAGATCAGATCTTCAAAGAGCAACAATAATTTGAGGAACTTATTCTCTCAGACTCATCGGCTACAGGAAGATCAGTACATTCAAGAGAAAACTTCATCCTCAAGCTGTCAAGCATTTTCAATCAGACAGAGGAGCTTTACACCATCATTCCACTAGAGTCTTCTCTCAGAATATTGACAGAGAAGAACATCTAACCCTCTTTATCCCATCTTGTACAGGGTTCTAACTCCCTTCAAAATTTAACCCCTTGGTGGTAGGGTACCTAAACAAAAACCTATAGTTGGGTTAGAGCACCTGATCAAAAGCTCACTTGGTGTGTGGACACCTGATCAAAACTCCCTTGGTGGCATAGCACCTGATCAACAACCTGTAGTGGAATCCTACCAAGTGTGGTAGAAGAGTAGACGTACCTAGGTTTAGTGGGGAATTACTATAAAATTCTTGTGTCGTCTGTGTTGTGCTTATTTTATTGTGTTGTGTGCTGCGTTTCTTTATTTTGCTTTATAAGTCACTCTGCAATACACATATAAGTAACAATATTTTAATTCCGCTATAAAATTAAGTGAAAAACCTTTTAAAACTCTATTCACCCCCCCTCTAAAGTAAATCTAAGATCTATCCTCACTTTCAATTGGTATCAAAGCGTGGTTGATTATATCAATCACTTTCAACTGATATCAATTTGACTTTCAAATTCGCCAATTTCACATAGGACCAAAAGAGGAATTCATGGATTGGGTGCCACTTGGCTCCCAATTCAACTCCCAATACACTTCACTGAGCATCTCAGTTACTCCCCAGCCGAATTCCAGCAAGATGGAGGCCACTTGGCAGCTAGGAGGAACATCCAAGGTGGTGGTCGAACTCCTCCTAATGGCAACACCACATTAAGGCATCCTCATCCCAAATCCATACCCCCATTAGCTTCAAAAAGTAAAAGGGAGTTGGAATTGAACCTGAGTTTGCTAGATTTGATGGAGAATAGAGGAAATGGCAAGGAGCACAAAATCAAGATTCGGCCATGGCACCAAGAGAAATGGTTCAACCTGAAACCCATTATAGGTCTGGTTTCTCCTCCCCTCCCCTTATGCTAGATATCTAGTCATTTAGGTGGAGAAATCAGGCTCAATTAAGCCCGATCCGGTTATCCAAAAACACAAATTTCCATGGATTTTAGCTCATCGAGTTCGCCATAAATAGCCCCTCGGACGGCCAAGATGCCGCCAGGCGATTGCCACCACCTCAACGGAGGTGGTGGTGGCGGTGGTCGGCCGGGGAGGTGGCTCAGTCGTCAGGAATTGACCTTGGAAGGTGCTCCAGGTTGGGTTGATCATAGCCCTCGGCTCAAGGAGGAAGATGAGCCCAAGCCGTCCGATTTGGGGTAGATGGATATAGCTCCCTCAGCACCAATTTTTGTGGGTTGTGTATATAGAGTGTCGTAAGCACAAAATAATTATTTTAGGGAATTCTACAACTCCAAATAGGTTGAAATTTGTGGCATGCATGAATAATGCTCTAAGATACCCCCTGCCAAAAATTGGGGATTTTTGGAAACAAATTTTCTTAAGTTTTGTTCAACATTTCATTTTCCATATGTGGCCTACATCTAGGGTTATATTAACCCAAATCCACTCTAATTATTTTTGTATGGTAGATTAAGCCTAATATAGTCCATGGTAAAAATTTAAGGTCATTTGGACTTCTGTATGTTGGTTTATTCCACATGCATGTAAAGGTGAAATTGAGGTGCATATAGCACTACCATGTAGTGCTAGTTGCACATGTTTAAATCAACTCATCTTAACCCAACTTTTGGGTGGCTTGTTAGTTAGATCAAGAATAGTCCATGGTAAAAATTTAGGGTCATTTGGACCTATGCATGTTGGTATATTCCATATGCATGTGAGGGGAATTTGGTGTGCATATAACACTACAATGTGGTACAAGGTTTACATGGTTAAACTAACTCAAATTGACCCAAATCTTGGGTGGCATGTTAATTGGATCAAAAATAGTCCATGGTAAAATTTAAGGTCATTTGGACCTATGCGTGTTGGTGTATTCCACATGCATGTGAAAGGAAAACTTTTTGGTGTGCTTATAGCACTATATTGTAGGTCTAGATATTTATGGTTAAATCAACTCATCTTAACCCAAATTTTTGGTGGCATGTTAAGTAGACCATAAATAGACACTAGTTTAAATTGAGGCTATTTGGAGTCATGCATGTGAGGGAAATTCACATGCAAAAGCCTAGGTACCACGGAAAGATCAAAATAGTGTATACAAAATAATGATTTGAGAATTGATGGGTATTCCCTTGGTCAATCCTTATGAAATTCAAAACATGCACTTGTTATTATGAGTTATTACATCTCACGAAAAATCATGAACTTTTGGGTTGACTTCCCTAGGAAATTAGGGTTTAGGTGTGTTGGGAATCTTGCCCTCCTGATTCCTGATTTGGAGAAGTCACCAATTCAAGAGAACTTCACTATGTATTTGATTATCTTCTTAGCTTTATCATCTCAGCAGAAGACAAGTTCATAGAATGTCGAGATGACGCATATCGTCGAAAAGAACCGACAAATATCATCGAAAAGAAGCCTTAACGTCGATAAGGCTAAGTCGGAATGAATATCGTCGAAAAGAAGCCTTGACGTCGATAAGTCTAAGTCAGAATGAATGTCATTGAAAAGGCAAAGGGAAGGTCAGTGTCGAAGATATCGTTGAAAAGAAGCTGTGTCATCGATAAGACTGAACAAGATAGGTATCGTCGTAAAGAAGCCTTGTCATTGTAAAGGCTAAGTAAGACTGATGACAACTATATCGTCGAAAAGAAGACGTGACGTTGAGAACACTGAGGATGCAGTTGTAAAGACGGGCAGTTACTGAAGAATAGTTTGTCGACATGATATCGAACATATCGTCGAGAAGATAATGTTGTTACAATGATATCTAGCAATCAAGAAGATTACGCCGACATCAGTTAGATGACTTCATGTCAGCTTAAGCTCGAGTGCAGAAGAGATGTCCAATGTCATTGAGATATTATCCTTGTCGTCATAACAATGGAGATATCGTCGAGACAATTTGAAAAATCGACAGACGCGCAGTCAGCAATTAATGTCGCAGCCTGATTGTCCAATCAGCGCGTGCTCTTAAGGCATGGGTGTTTATCAAAATAGGACATCATAGGAGACCGTTAAGCGGCATCTCAGTCCTAAAAAGGGAACAGTGGATGCCCTAAACTCTCTCTCGAATCCTAGAACTTAAGAGAATCCCGCTAAGCAATTTTGAATAAAACAGTAACTGCGGAGATAAGTAAAAACAAGAATGGAGAACAAGTTGATCTTCATCCTTTGTTCTCAAGAGAATCAGTCTAGCTTCATCGACTGATAAGAAGAGTTCCAGATAGAAGAAAGCTTGAAGAAGATTTGCACTATCAAGTTTCAAATCAAAAGCATCCTCTTCAAGTCAAGAAGCCGATCTCCACCAGGCAGAAGAACCTTTTATAAATCTTTATTTGTAAGTCTTCCGGGCCAAATTTGTAAGATCTGTATTCATATCTGCGTGCAAGCTTGAGGGCTTGAGATCTGTAAGGCTTGAGGGCTAGGGCAGAGGGACTTGCGGGTCCAAACGTGTCGAGCTTGCGAGCTCGGGTGCAGTGAAGGGGCTTGCGGGCCTAGGCTGCAGACAAGACTTGCGGATATGTGTTGTGTAGGGCTTGAGGGCCTAAGTGTCGAGCTTGCGGGCTTGGGTGCAGTGAAGGGGCTTGCGGGACTAGGCTGCAGGGACTTGTGGGTCCGAGCTGTAAGGCTTGCGGGCCAGAGACATTGGCGGAGTTTGTCGAGCCTAGCACACTGCTGGGTAGGCGCAGAGGGATAGAGGACTACTCAAGACACACGGTCTTGAGGAACCTCTATACATCTTGTGTTGTGTGTGTGTTGAGATTCTTCTGTGATTCTTCTATGCAGTGCTTCCATTAAACTCATTACTTGCAAAATATTTTAAAACAGCCATAATCACCTAACCCCCCCCCCCCCCCCCTTTTGGTGATTGTTCTATAACCCACAATGTGATTTTGTCACATTGAACTTAAATGAGAATTCTATGGTCAAAACTTTCTAAGAGGTTACAAATTTCTGGGACTACCTTAAAAGAGTGAGATTACACTCTGTATATTTTTGGTGGAATTTTTAGAATTAATATAGACCCTTATTTATGAATTATTCAAATTACCCCAATCTACTTTATCATATCATTATGTAGGTTAATGATGCTGGAATATTATGGAAATTAGTATTTAGATTTGTGAGCTTTTTATTAACCAATGGAAATTTTATTATATTTAATTAATGACTAAGTATCACATTTCCTTCACAAAGTTGAACCTTATTGTTTTCATTGATTAATGTATATGCTGGATTAATTGAACTGGAAAATTATGGTATTGAGTTGTTAAGCTTGTGTGCTTATTATTGACCTCCAGAAATTTTATAAAATTTAATAATTGAATAATTATCATACTTCCTTCACAATGTGGAACTTTATTTTTTTCATTGATAAATGGATATGTTGAATTAATAATACTGCAATATTAGGGAAATTAGTAGTTAGACTTCTGAGCTCATTAGTGACCTCTAGAAATTTTATTAGAATGAATGTCATTGAAAAGGCAAAGGGAAGGTCAGTGTCGAAGATATCGTTGAAAAAAAGCTGTGTCGTCGATAAGACTGAACAAGATAGGTATCATCGTAAAGAAGCCTTGTCGTTGTAAAGGCTAAGTAAGACTGATGACAACTATATCGTCGAAAAGAAGATGTGACGTTGAGAACACTGAGGATGCAATTGTAAAGACGGGCAGTTACTGAAGAACAGTTTGTCGACATGATATCGAACATATCGTCGAGAAGATAAAGTTGTTACAATGATATCGAGCAATCAAGAAGATTATGCCGACATCAGTTAGATGACTTCATGTCAGCTTAAGTTCGAGTGCAGAAGAGATGTCCAGTGTCATTGAGATATTATCCTTGTCGTCATAACAATGGAGATATCGTCGAGACAATTTGAAAAATCGACAGACGCACAGTCAACAATTAATGTCGCAGCCTGATTGTCCAATCAGCGCGTGCTCTTAAGGCATGGGTGTTTGTCAGAATAGGACATCATAGGAGACCGTTAAGCGGCATCTCAGTCCTAAAAAGGGAACAGTGGATGCCTTAAACTCTCTCTCGAATCCTAGAACTTAAGAGAATCCCGCTAAGCAATTTTGAATAAAACAGTAACTGCGGAGATAAGTAAAAACAAGAATGGAGAACAAGTTGATCTTCATCCTTTGTTCTCAAGAGAATCAGTCTAGCTTCATCGACTGATAAGAAGAGTTCCAGATAGAAGAAAGCTTGAAGAAGATTTGCACTATCGAGTTTCAAATCAAAAGCATCCTCTTCAAGTCAAGAAGCCGATCTCCACCAGGCATAAGAACCTTCTATAAATCTTTATTTGTAAGGCTTCCGGGCCAAATTTGTAAGATCTGTATTCATATATGCGTGTCAAGCTTGAGGGCTTGAGATCTGTAAGGCTTGAGGGCTAGGGTAGAGGGACTTGCGGGTCCAAACGTGCCGAGCTTGCGAGCTCGGGTGCAGTGAAGGGGCTTGCGGGCCTAGGCTGCAGACAAGACTTGCGGATATGTGTTGTGTAGGGCTTGAGGGCCTAAGTGTCGAGCTTGCGGGCTTGGGTGCAGTGAAGGGGCTTGCGGGCCTAGGCTGCAGGGACTTGTGGGTCCGAGCTGTAAGGCTTGCGGGCCAGAGACATTGGCGGAATTTGTCGAGCCTAGCACACTGCTGGGTAGGCGCAGAGGGATAGAGGACTACTCAAGACACACGGTCTTGAGGAACCTCTATACATCTTGTGTTGTGTGTGTGTTGAGATTCTTCTGTGATTCTTCTATGCAGTGCTTCCATTAAACTCATTACTTGCAAAATATTTTAAAACAGCCATAATCACCTAACCCCCTCCCCCTTTTGGTGATTGTTCTATAACCCACAATGTGATTTTGTCACATTGAACTTAAATGAGAATTCTATGGTCAAAACTTTCTAAGAGGTTACAAATTTCTGGGACTACCTTAAAAGAGTGAGATTACACTCTGTATATTTTTGGTGGAATTTTTAGAATTAATATAGACCCTTATTTATGAATTATTCAAATTACCCCAATCTACTTTATCCTATCATTATGTAGGTTAATGATGCTGGAATATTATGGGAATTAGTATTTAGATTTGTGAGCTTTTTATTAACCAATGGAAATTTTATTATATTTAATTAATGACTAAGTATCACATTTCCTTCACAAAGTTGAACCTTATTGTTTTCATTGATTAATGTATATGCTGGATTAATTGAACTGGAAAATTATGGTATTGAGTTGTTAAGCTTGTGTGCTTATTATTGACCTCCAGAAATTTTATAAAATTTAATAATTGAATAATTATCATACTTCCTAACTTTATTTTTTTTCATTGATAAATGGATATGTTGAATTAATAATACTGCAATATTAGGGAAATTAGTAGTTAGACTTTTGAGCTCATTAGTGACCTCTGGAAATTTTATTAGATTTAATTATTGTCTAATTATCCTACTTCCTTCACAAAGTGGAACCTTATTATTTTCATTAATAAATGGATATGTTGAGTTAACGAGGCTTGAATATTATAGTATTTAGTAGTTAGACTTGTGAGCTCATTATTGACCTCTGGAAATTTTGTTAGGTTTATTTATTGATAAATTATCATACTTCCTTCACAATTTGGATTTTGTACCCTTGGACCTAATAAATTTTCTGAAATTATATTAGGGAAAAAAATTATGAAACTCATCTGAACTTTGTTTTGTACCATAACTAACTTCTGGAATTTATTTAGATTTATTGGCTTAAAACAAATGGTATATCATGTTCAAATCTAGTCATTCCGAGAGTTATAAGAAATTATTTAAACAGGCCCATATATGATTTTATTATATGAAAAATTGGAAATCTAAATTTTGACATCTACACAACTTCTGGAACTAGATTGAACACCTATTAGTTAGAGGATCATGTAGTCTCCCCAATAAGTTATGATATTTCACTTAAGGGCAATTTGGTCTGCGAATAGCAAAAACTGATTTATTTGATTTAGACCCCATTTGATCATCATACATCGAGTTATTAACTCCCAGATCTTTGTATAGGCTTTGATTGATTGAAGGATTAACCATTAGTGGCATATACTAGAAGTAAGGGTTGTGGTGCGATTAATAAAATGACCAATACAGGATTTTGATATCGATGTGTTAAGGGGTATGAAGGGAGATCCAATAGCAATTAGAGGTCGTGATTAATATCGGGATGGAACCTTTAAATAGAGATTGAGAGATGATCTGAAAGTGTAGCTAGTCTCTAAGAAATGGTAAGGATTGATGTTCAATTGAACATCGTCGCTTCCTTGTCCCGGTAATTGTAAATTACCTTATGAAGTTAGAGTAACTAGAGAGGAAGTGGGTATATAAGAATGGGTAGCCGCCAACAAGATTAAATATCTTGAGAAATGGAGGTTTGGGATGTCACCCCATCATACCTCCTTGTTAGTTATGGATGGTGTTAAATCACCTAGAGGGGGGGGGGGGGGGGGGGGGGGGGTGAATAAGTATTTTAAAATCTTTTTCCATCTTACTGCTGAGTCTTTCTCTATGAGTATCCCAGTGTATGAATTTAGAAATTAACAGCACAACACAGAAAGCACTCAAAGATTTTATAGTGTTTCCTCAAGACAAAGTGTCTTGAGTAGTCCAACGTCCCTCTGTGCCTATTTAGCAGTGTGATAGAGTTGGCAAACTTCGCCAAATCTTAGGCCCGCAAGCCCTACAACCTTAGGCCCTCAAGCCCTACAACACAGCCCCTCAAGGCTTACAACTCAGCCCCTCATGGCTTACAACTCATGCCCTCAAGCACTACAAACTCAGTCCATCAAGGCCTATAACTCAGGCCCTCAAGCCCAACAATGTTCAGCCCCTCAAGGCCTACAACTCAGGTCTGAAACAGATCCTACAAGCTTAGGCCCGCAAGCCCTACAGGAAAAGTTTTGAGAAAAACTTCTTAGTTGGTTGAAGACCGGCTTCTTGAACTTGAAGAGAATGCTTTTTAAAGGATTCCTCTTCAGTCCCTTCTTTAATCTGGAATACTTCTTATCAGCCGGTGTTGCTTGACTGAAACTTGAGCCAGATGAAGATTGGCTTCTTGGATCTGAAGAGAATGCTTCTGATCTTTTCTTGGACAGCACAGATTCTTCTTCAATCCTTTCTTTACTCTTGAATAATACTTATCAACCGATGTTGCTGGACTAAAACTTGGAGAACGCTTGATGAGGAAGCTTTGTTCTCTGGTTCTTCTTCCTTCTTTTCATAGCTTTACTGTTCTATTGATTCACCGTGAATGTTCTGCGATTCTTGTTGCTTTAAATTATGGCAGACACGTATGTCTTTTATAAGACTGAGGTCTTGGCTAACGGTCTCCTAGGATGTACTATAAGTGTCAGAGGCCCATTCCTTAACGGCACATGTTGATTGGACCATCACGCGATGGTATTAAATGCAGGCAGCGCGATTTGAAATATCTTGATCAGTCTCGACGATATTTGCAACATCTCGACGACAGAACTTGCTGTTACGACGATCCATCTTGGACTTGGATAAATCTTCAAGTCTTCTTCAATCATCTTTAGACAATGATATCTCGACGATACAAGATACAACAATTGTATTTGCACTTACGACGTCCTAAAGTCATCTTAAACGTGTCGTCATAATCTTGTTGTCAACTTGGTGTCTTCTCGACGATGTCGCTGAGACCATTCTATCTTATCGATGATGTCGCTGAGACAATTCTATCTTATCGACGATGTCGTCGAAACCATACTGTCATATCGATGATGTCGTTGAAACCATACTGTCATATCGATGATGTCGTCAAAACCATACTGTCATATCGACGATGTCGTCGAAATCAATCCTCTTCTTGATTGCTTGTCTCTTCTGTGGCTTCTTCTTGCTGGAATTCTTCCTGTTTGCTTGCTCTTCTGTGGCTTCTTATTGCCTCTTCTTGATCTTCATACTTAGACCACTCTTGGGAGCTGCACAACTTGTATCTTTCAGATTTGTTTACTTTCATGAGCACCCAAGCATTTAATATTATTGCTCTGGATTTGGAGCTCCACCTCTCATAGCCACCCTTCTTCTCCATTTCTTCTTTGTACCTTTTCTTTCTCAGCTTTACCTCATCTTCCTCTACTATCTCCTTTCCTTTATTCTGATCAGCAGCAGCAATTAGAACATCACCAGGTTGATCAGTAGGGTAATCATAGTTCAGGGGAGGGAGATTCATTGCTTCCCTGATAGTATTGGAGGTCCAAATGGTATGCTCACCACTGGCCTTTATCATTGATCTCTCCCCCTTTATGACTTCTTCTGATATTTACCTCTGGATGTTCCCCTGAAGATTCAGAATTTTATCCTTAAGCATATGAATTCCCCTTTCTAGATGATTGTTTGTCTCCAGCAGATGACTATCCAGTTCCTGACTGTGTTGATCTAATTTTTCTTGGAGATTGGTCTTGTGTTCATTCATCCACCTGTTTGTGGCTATGTAGGCTTTCTCTATATTGTTGCTTATCATGCCTTGATTCTCCAAAACTTCAGTTATACTCTGATGAGTAATTGCTAGCTGTTTGGCAGTGTCTTCTTGCAGATTCTTCATATCAGCCTTTAGACTTACAGTCTCATTAGATATGTCTCTCTTTATCTCATTGGCAGCAGTGTCAACATAGCTCTCAATTTTCAACCTTTGCTCTTCCAAGAGCAACCTTATCTGAGGCAGCAGTGAGGAGTTTTCTGGCCTTTGCTCTGTTGAAGAGTTGGGCCTCTCAGATTGTCCCTCGGGCTTCTTCTGCAGTAAGTTGGAGAGATAGATGTCCATCCCTTCAGCCTCCCAAACATGGGGGATGGAGATCTTCTAGGATGTGTTTATCTTGGTTCATCTTCAGCCACACTTGGCTCTTCAGCAATTGGTAGGTCTATGCTAGTCTCATCAGCATGATCATCTTGATTGGTTTCCTAGTGAACTTCACTTGGATCCTCTTGGACTACTAATCCAGTATGGATAGCATCCTCATCCATAGTGAGCCTTTGGATGACATCTTCCACTTGAGCAGGGAGCTCAGTGTCCTGCTCCCCCTCAGTCTTAGCATTCCTCTGCTCCACATCTTCTTCAGAATCAGACAATTCTGGATTGTGGATGGGCTCACTCTTTTCTGATGAACTTTCTTCTTCACTCATAACATTCTCTTCAGCCTGCAGCTTCTTGGGAGACCTTGTTATGACCTTTTTCCCACCTCTCTAGTACTTTGATATCCATTTTTCTCATGTGATGGATTTTAACTCCAAATTTCTGGTTGAGGTTTTCAGGATTTGACAGTTGCAGATACAGAGATAGTATTCTTCCCAAGTTGGGCACTTGAAAGCTCTCTTGTATTCTCTTGAAAATGATCTGAGCCGAATTGGTTTTCTTGCTTAAGATTATCCTGGTCATTATCTAAAACAACTTCTTAGATATCCTGTCATGAGACCCTACCTTGTAGAGATGGGCCTTTCCCACTATGTCAGCCAACAACTTTCTTTTTTGATTAAGGTTCTTCCTTTCCAGGGACCCATAGGTCTTCCTGGAATGCTCACACCATTCAAGTGCTTTGTTTAGGTCCTCTTGGGTGACCTCTTCATTCTCCTCCGCTTTGGCAATGTTCAGCAGCTGTATAACCCTGACCAATAATTTCGAAGTTACCTTAGCACTTATCCTGTTGAATTGAATTTTGATGGATGTTCCTTTAGACCCACCCTTGGCAATCGAGTAGAATTCCAGAACTTCCCTCTTCAATATTACTGTTGATTCTGAGAGAGCAAACTCTAAGCCGACGGAGTCGAGCAATCTTATGGTGTTTTTAATTTCTTCTGGAGCCTTCGCAAACCCATTCCTCACTAGTTCACTTCCTTCATACAGATATCCTTCTTTCTTAGTTGACAATTCTCGGTTAATCAGTGGAGGGTTCACCAGTATCGTCTTATTCACACACCGAAGTCAAGGTGTACACAATGGCTTTTTAGGGCAAATGTAGCAAGTGCTTTTAATTCTAGACATATGACCTTATTTATTAACTTATGGTGTGGGAGTCTAAGTGTCGCTTGTTAAATGTTTCAATTAAATTAGATTGAATGGTCGTGATTGATTTATTTTAGAATCCCAAATTCTTGAGTAGACACTTAGGTATCGTCGTGACTTTACGACAAAGTTGCAGAGTCATTACGACGACACACATTATCATTTCGATGACACACACTATTGTTTCGATGATATAGTTTTGTAGACTCAATGATATTGTCTTTGTTTGTTTTCTTGCATCATCAATGTGTAGTGTGCCAGCTTTACATTTATATGTTGAAGTAGTTGCACATTTAAGAGTATCACTATATTATTGTCTTCTTACATTTTAAGCTAAATGTCCTCAAAATAGAATTCCAACCACACACTTGCTTTCAGCTATCACATGAGCCAGTTCAGTTTCTTTTATTCTGTGCACCTTTCTCCTTCCTTTGATTCTCTGAACCATCACCCTTGGGAGAAGATTCATCTTATCCTACACTGGGATCCTTGTATGCTCCTTCTCACTGCAACAATGTTCAGTTGGGCAGAAGATTTATTGAGATTATCTCCCCCTCAATCATTGCAGTATCTTGGGCTGAGCTCTCAGGTTAGAACTTCCCCTCAACTGGATCACTGTGCTGGGTTGGACTTCTCCTATCTTCAGCCACCTCTGTGTTAGCTGGTTCAGCTTTCTTCTCTGAGAAATATTGATGCAGAGACATCTCCCCCTCAATTTGATCAGGGTTCTGTTGTTTTGGATTTGTCATGTTGTTTCACACTGCTGCAGAACTCAACTCCCATTTAGTTCCCTTCTTCCTTTCCTTTCAGATTTGTCAGGTCACTCTTCTTCATGTGATGACTTAGAGCAAATCTGTGTTTTCACTCTATTTCTAGGCATGTGTTTTATTTGAATATTACTTACTTTACATTTCAATGGACACATACCTGGGTTACTTATTGTCCATTGGCCATATTGACATTTGGTTGGCCACTTGGACAAACCTGCAAGACAGATTTAATATCCCTTAGGAACCCAAGTGAATTTGGGTCCTAGGTTCTTGTTAGTACAATAATACATATATCTACTTACTGCAACTTTTGCAGTCACACCACTGACTGGCTTCTTATACCTTGCTTTAGGCAATGTTGGGTTGAACCAACAATCTATAGCAAAGTGCCCAATCTTGCCATAGCACCAGCACCCAAACCTATTGTACCTCCTCTTCCGAGTCACCTTCTGAGTGAGGGATAGATGACTAGATGAGTAGGCTGCTTTGCAGCATTCATTTCCACTGATCATGTGATTGTGCCTTGATTTTGGAATTGGTTGCACAGTCAATGATCTTTCTTTGGGAATAGGTTTTTGAGGCAAAGCCTTTCCCTTCAATTTAGTTGGTGGTGCTTGTGGAGAGACAACCTTTTGAAAGACTGTCCTAGCTTGGGATGTCTCTCCAACTTTCTTATTATATCCCAGTCCTCCTCTCTTTTGAGTGGAGAAGTAGTCTATAATAGGGAGAACTGTTTTGGTCCTAGAGAAGGTAGTCGCAAGCTCTCTCTGCTCTAAGCTTGTTCTCTAGAGACTTGATTGCCCTCTCTTAAGCATCAGATTTCTTTTGAAGAAAAAAGAGCTCATTGGACAATCTAATCTCCTCCTTGATCATCTCATCAATTTGAGATCTGAAGGGCTTGAGGATTCTAATTTCCTCACATTGAGATTTGACCAATTTCTTGCTCTTTATAAGAGTGGCCAAGAGACTGCCAAGTTGTTCTACTAATTTAGTATGGTTCTTATTATTGCATGATGAGCAGTCCTCCGCATCATCTTCAGATGATGAGCAGTCTTCTGATGCAATCTTGGTGTTTTCAAATGAAGCAAGTATAGGAAATGTGTGAGTAGTGCAAACCTGAGCAGGATGTGAATCATTATGACTTTCTTCATTTGAAGAAGCAACTAACCCATAGAGCTCCTCATCCTCAAAGTCACAGCCTGAGAGAGTGAGTGGTGCCCATATTCTTTCTCTAGCCACAGAGCCTTCTTCATCCTCAGATACAATATCTGAAAGAGTCAAGGGTGCTCTGATCCCTTTCTCATTTGGCCAGATCCATCTGTCTTCTTCAAAATAAGAGGTATTGTAGCTGCTTTCACTAAGAGATCTGAACTTCTTAGTCTCAAATCTTCTCATCTTCTTCATGAGTCTTTTAATCTTTTAGGTTGATGGTTTGACAAACCCAAGGGCAGATCTGTTCAAGCTGTTAGGCTTTCTTTGAAGAACCTCACTTTGATACCACTTGTTAGTTATGGATGTTGTCAAATCACCTAAGCGGGGGGGGGGGGGGGGGGGGGGGGGGGGGGGTGAATAGGTATTTTAAAATCTTTTTCTTACTTACTACTGAGTCTTTCTCTACGAGTATCATAGTGTATGAATTTACAAATTAACAGCACAACACAAAAAGTACTCAAAGATTTTATAGTGGTTCCTCAAGACAGAGTGTACAGAGTGTCTTGAGTGGTCTACTGCCCCTCTGCGCCTATCTAGTAGTGTGCTAGAGTTGGCAAACTCCGCCAAATCTCAGACCCGCAAGCCCTACAACCTCAGGCCCTCAAGCCCTACAACTCAGCCCCTCAAGGCTTACAACTCATCCCCTCAAGGCTTACAAGTCAGGCCCTCAAGCCCTACAAACTCAGCCCATCAAGGCCTACAACTCAGGCCCTCAAGCCCTACAATGTTCAACCCCTAAAGGCCTACAAATCAGTTCTAAAACATATCCTACAAGCTTAGGCCCGCAATCCCTACAGGAAAAGTTTTTGAGAAAAACTTCTTAGTCGGATGAAGATCGGCTTCTTGATCTTGAAGAGAATGATTTTTGAAGGATTCCTCTTCAGTCCCTTTTTTAATTTGGAATACTTCTTATCAACCGGTGTTGTTTGACTGAAACTTAAGCCGGATGAAGATTGGCTTCTTGGATCTGAAGAGAATACTTCTGATCTTTTCTTGGACAACACAGATTCTTCTTCAATCCTTTCTTTACTCTGGAACAATACTTATCAGTCGATGTTGCTGGACTGAAACTTGGAGACCGCTTGATGAGGAAGCTTTGTTCTCTGGTTCTTGTTCCTTCTTTTCGCAGCTTTACTGTTCTATTGATTCGACGTGAATGTTCTGCATCTTGCTGTTTTAAATTAGGGCAGACACTTATGTCTTTTATAAGACTGAGGTGCCGGCTAACGGTCTCCTAGGATGTACTATAAGTGTCAGAGGCCCATTCCTTAATGGCACATGCTGATTGGACCATCACGTGGCGGTATTAAAGGCAGAGAGTGTGATTTGAAATGTCTTGATCTGTCTCGATGATATTTGCAACATCTCGATGACAGAACTTATCGTTATGCTGATCCATCTTGGACTTGGACAAATCTTCAAGTCTTCTTCAATCATCATTAGACAATAATATCTCGACGATACAAGATATCACAGTTGCATTTGCACTTACAATATCATAAAGTCATCTTAAATGTGTCGTCATAATATTGTTGTCAACTTATTGTCTTCTCGACGATGTCGTTGAGACCATTCTATCTTTTCGACGATGTCGTCGAAACCATACTGTCATATCGACGATGTCGTCGAAATCATGTTGTCATTTTGATGATCTTATCTTTGACCATTCTGACAATAAGCAGTTCTTCTTCCATAAGTTGTCTTCATGACTTCTCCCTTAGCCTTTTCGATGATAAGGCTTCTTTTACGATGATGTCGTCGACAAGGCTGAATGCTTTGACTTAGCTCTTCTTAGACTTTACCGCGATGTCATTGTGTGATTCGGATTGACACGATGATACTGGACTTAGATTAATTCTTATTAGTCTTACGACGATATCGTCGTGTGTGCTTTGATGCCACAACGATATCATCGGAATATCCATACTATTTCGACGATAGTTGACTTGATCCTTCTGCTTAACTCTGAGTATCATCTCGATGATGTATACGTGCTTATTCGACGATATGTCCAGTCCTTCTCGACGATATTAGACTTAGTGAGATTAGAGAAGTACTGAACATATGACTTAATCTCTGCAATCATAAACTAAGCATACTGTCAGATACAAATTGTACTTATCATTGATCTGAGCATTTCTTCAAATCAGGAACATTGCAGGGCACTGTTCCCAACACTCCTAGTACTGTTATGAGACTTTCACCGGGTATCCCTCGGGAAGTCCAAGGTTAACCCTAAAACTTCAAAATTCTACTAAACAATAGACAAGAGTAGTTTAAGTAGGAGAACTTGATAAGATAATTCTCATCCCAAATATGGGACGGATCGGTACAAGGATGGGTTAAGTCCTACTAGCGGTAGGCTCAGTATATTATTAGGAAGGACTGGTTAGTCCTGTGAGCGGAAGGCTCCGTGTTATCTAAGAAGGCCTGGATAGTCCGATGAGCTGGAGGCTCGAGAAATACAATTAAGAGGCATTACTTACCAGATAGTACGCAGATACACTTTGTGTTCTTAGGGGCATATATAAGGTCTAGGCTGGGAGGTGACATACTAGCCTAGGAGTGGAGTACCCGATCCACTACCCCCGTTTGCCTCAATGGGGTGTAACTAAGCGAAGACTCAAAAAGTGGGATAGAGGTGGTGCTTAACGGATAATACACGGATACCCTGTGTGTTCTTAGGGGTATACCATAAGGTTTGGGTCGGGAGATAGCGAAAGGTGCCTAGAAGTGGACATGCCTGATCCACTGCACTATTTGCCTCAACCGGGTACCTGAGTTGACACACTAGAATAGAGGAAACTAACAAAACGTTTGTATGTACATAGTCAAGTGTGTGAGTTGCATCATTGCATTGTACAACATAGCATAACATCATTTCATAAACAAGACCTCTTCGTATAAATTAGTATGAGCTCTTTTATATGATGAGTTTACCTTAGTTCCAGATCCCTTACCTTATAAGTTTGTATGGGCATTCATATAAGTTAAGGTTGCTTTTGTAGCTGCACTTACCTTTTTCTCTTACACTATTTGAGATATATATAGAATTGCTAGTATAGCTCTTTTTCTACAATGGTTTACATATGTACATGCTTGTTAGCTAGTTCCATGTCACCTGCTTGTTTTTACCCCTTGTTGTCCTCCCACACGGTGCCTAGGAGTCGCGGGGGGGGGGGGGGGGGGGGGGGGGGGGGGGGGGGGGGGGGGGGGGGGGGGGGGGGGGGGAGGCGAGGACAAAACTGGCTTAGTCTGTATGACTAATGGTCGGTTGTGACCTTAACACCATGTGTACGAGGAGCCAGAGCAGCAACACGACCAGCGACACGTGATGGAAAGACCTGAGAAGCAATTGCTGCGCAACATTACCACCTGATGACAAGTTGATGAGAGTTCGTTAGCTTCCGCATAGATGCATAGTGAGTGTGTTTAGTTTTATTATGGACATATACTAGGCATAAGCCCTTACTCTCTTTCAATTATTGTACTCATTGTTGGACTTGTATTCATTTGGATATGTATATATGTGTGATTGTTGACTTATTTACTTAGTTTACTTCTTATCTTATGTTGGTCTGGTTGATCGTTCTTGCCACCCAGATCGGCGTCTTGTGGAGGCGACTAACTCATGTGTTAGTTCCACCATAAGATGGCAGTTATGGGCATACGATTTGGGAACTCTCCGGTGTGGGAGAGGGATCATACACCCGGGCCAACTCTAGTCACTCCATCACCGCAATCGACACCCATCCGTCAAGTTCTTTTAGTCCAAACACCTCTCCTACCTTCTTCTCAGCCATCTTATAATGACTCTCAAGAGTCATTCACCGAGCTCAATGTATCAATGAGCGAGGTGGTGTAGGTCCTCTTGAAGCAACCTTTTTACAAGAGGCCTGCTCCCTTGCAATCCAACCGGAAGACTAGAAATCTTTTTCTCTAATGTGAGCATCACAGAGAGAGAGAGAGGTCATTTGACTAAAAATTGCAGAGCTCTCTGAATGCTGGTGGAGAAGCTCGTGAAAGAAGGAAAGTTACAAGAGCTGGTGCAGAAAGGTGATTCCTCCAAGGTTTCCACCTCTAAGAGCAAGGAGGTGGTAGAGGTTCACTGGGAATGTGAAGAAGTTGATGACATTGGCCCCCTTGGCAACGTTGGTTATCCCAGCGAGTTCGTGGATGCTAACGATGATGGAGTTTTAGGCTACCTCTTCTGCATCCATGGAGGAGCAGGCCTCGAATCTTCAAAGAAAGCTAGTCTCATAAGAGTCTACAGATCAGAGGTTGTTCCTACCTCATCCTCTGCTCTAGTCTAAGTGATAGTTACCTTCGAGCAAGAAGATATTCCTCCAACATCCAACCCCTTCAACGATGTAGTTGTCATCAAGGCGGTGATTGAAAATTATATAGTTGAAAATATCTTGATCGATACTGGAAGATCCATCAACCTCCTCTTTAAGTCGGCCTTTGAAGCCCTAAAGATCGGAAAGATTCTCCTTTCCACTGAAGGGCATCTCTATGACTTCTCTGGAGAGAAGTAGGAGGTAGAACGGAGTGTCACCCTCTCGGTGACTCTTGGAGGAATAACCAAGCTTGTCAAGTTTATAGTCGTTGAAGCTCCAAGTAGCTACAACGCAATCTTCGGAAGGCCGATTCTAAATGAACATCAAGCAATGGTTTCCACCTACCACCTGGCAGTGAAGTTTGCTCAAGAGTGCTACGTCAAGTCGGTCAATGTGAGCAAATCCTCTCCTCCGCAGGTGGCTGGGATCTCCCCAGCACCTCAAGTCCCTAATCCTGCTAAATTTGCAGAAGAGGTTGCAGAAGAAGAAGCTAGAGATGGAGTTTGCTTGGAACTTGCCCAAGCAACTCAAGTCCTTCCTATCAGCAAAGAATATGAGAGCAAGAAGCTCTCAATCAATGTTGAGTTGCCTGAAGTTGAAAAGAGTCAGCTCATCTCCTGCCTTCTTAAGAACCTGGACGTCTTTGCCTGGTCGGCGGATGACATGCCAGGAGTTGATCCTGATGTTGCTTGTCACCATCTCAACATCGATCCCAACTTTGCTCCCATCAAGCAAAAGAAGAGGGCGGTGGCAGTGACCTTAGCTCAGCCCATCCGGGAGGTGGTGGAAAAGCTCCTCAAGGCCAAGTTCATTCAAGAGATTCAATACCCAGATTGGGTGTCGAACTTTGTAATGGTCAAAAGGGCCGGAGGCAAATGGCGTATGTGTGTGGATTTTAATAAGCTTATTAAAGCATGTCCTAAAGATTGTTACCCCTTGCCTCGGATAGATTCTTTAGTTGATTCTGCAGTATGGTATTCATACACGAGCTTCTTAGATGCATTCCCTGGCTATCACCAAATTAGAATGCATAAACCTAATGTCTCTCACACCTCATTCATCACGATTGATGGTTGCTTCTGTTATCTCGTAATGCCTTTCGGTCTAAAGAATGTTGGTGCTACCTATCATAAAATGATGGACATCATCTTTAAAACTCAAAAAGTAAGAAATTTAGAGGTCTATGTCGATGACCTTCTAATAAAAAGCAATTCCTTTTCAGCTCACCTTAATGATCTAATTGAAACATTTGCAACTCTCTGGACCTTCAATATGAGGTTGAACCTGTTGAAATGTGTCTTCAGAGCCAGCAAAGGGAAGTTTCTCAGCCATCTCCTCACTCCGGGGGGATTGGAACTGAATTCTTATAAGGTGAAGGCCATCTTAGAAATGTCACATCCCAAGTCCTCCAAAGAAGTTCAACAGCTAGGCGGGAGGATGACAGGATTGAGTCATTTTATCTCTCACTCGGGAGATAAAAGTGCTTCTTTTTCAAGACTCTCTGTGGAGGAACTAAATTTGAGTGGACAAAAGAGTGTGACGATGCTTTCAATCAGCTCAAGAAGCCACTAACATCACCTACTTTGCTCCAAAGCCCAAGAGAGGGAGAAGATCTCTTCTTGTATTTTGGACTTGGCTCTGATTCCATCAGCTCTGTGCTAGTCAGGGAAGAAAAGAAAAGACAGTTTCTAGTTTATTATGTGAGCAAAATCTTAAAGGATGCGGAAACTCAATATCCGATCCTTGAGAAGCTGACCCTAATGCTCGTGACTTCAGCATGAAGGATAAGACCTTATTTCCAAGCTCATTCAATTCAGGTGGTCACCAATCTCCCGTTAAAGAGTGTGTTAGAAAAGACATAACACTCAAGTAGATTGGCAAAGTGGGCAATAGAGCTCAGTGAGTTCAATATCTCCTATATTCCCAGAGTAGCAATCAAAGCCCAGGTGCTAGCAGATTTTATGATTAATGCAAAACAAGCTAGCTCAGAAAGAGAGGTATGAACACCTTTAGCCTATTCGATCTTCATCGATGGATCTTCAGGGAGAAATTCATCTGGAGCTGGAGTTGTTCCGATTAAGCCAAATGGGGTTAGATTAGATCAAGCTAAGCTCTAAAGTTCTATTTTTTTCAACAACAAGCAATTAAGCGGAGTATGAAGTGTTGGATCTTATGGCGCCCTAAGAGGGGGAGGGGGCGAATAGGGGATTTACGAATTTTTGAGTAAAACTGGCAGATTTTTTAGAGAAACATAACTTTTTGTTTGTTGTTGCTAACGTCAGCGTTAAGAGTTAACGCCTGATGTTAACTCTCCAGAAAATTATCCTTAACACAAAAAATTACCAAAGTGATTTTACATATGAAATCTTAAATAAAATACAATTCCAGAAAATCAGAGATATTGAAAATGAATATTATATTTCAAAGAGACAATTACAAAGATAAAATTTCAATAACGCTTGAAATTAAATGCGACAAGGTAAAAATCACATTTTTTCCTTCATTGATCCTTCTCCCAAGGACCGGTTGGATATAACCTATCTATCCCCAAATAAGGCCTCTAGCCATCCCCTAGATCAACCCTTGATCTAGTCGCCATGCACAAGGTGGTGAATTCCCCCATAAACCGAACCCAACCTAGTCGCCACACGCAAGATGGTGAATTCACTATCGTTACAAGAAAATAATGAAAAGATAAAGAAAATTCAAAAATAAAGACTCCATATATTGAAGAGCTCTGAATGAGATGTTGAAGACACGCAATCAACATTGTCGGAGTTGAAGCAACCGTCCTTCTTCAAATTTGACCGCTAGAAATCTCCTTCTCACTTTTGTTCCTCAATGGTGGTGTTAGGAGTGCTCTCTGAATTCGGGGATGAAATGCTCTCTCAGAAGTTTGGAATGAAGGCTTGAGATCAGCATATTTGAACAACAAAATCAGCTCATTAAATAGGCACGGGAGCTAATGTCAGGCATTAAGAAGTTAACGCTAGCATTAGTGATCGTATACAGTCATGGCTGAGATCGTGTAATCGTCGAGATCATGGCAGATCATGGACTCAATGCGTGCATTAGCTCAAACACTAGCGTTGTCTTTGGCTTCTCGACGTTATTTCTTCTTCACAACATTCCCTTCTCGACGTCAACCCATCTCGACGATAAGTTAACGTAGGGCATTAACTACTAACGCAGGGTGTTAGCTCTCTTTTCAGAGAATCATCACAAAACAGCATCCAATTCACAGGGATATGTACATATAGTACATGCACACTATAAACACAAGCAAGATCAAATACATAGTGTGGTTTGTTATTCTTAAACTAAGAGAGATGTGGAACACAAGCTCCAACAATCTCCCATTTTGATAATAACAAATCCACTAATAATAAATAAACATTAATTAGAGTAGTGTTTATAGTATATGATAAGCGTGATAAACATGCATACTCCCCCTATATGGATACTCCCCCTACATGAATGCATTTTCTATTTTACTTTATCTAAATAATAGATTTCTTTTAATTTATTTCATCAATTTATTCTCCCCTTTTTATTATAATCAAAAAGAGGTGGGTTAGAGTAGTAACAATATGAAATATTATGCACTATGTAGAGATAATAGCAACTTTTTTAAAATTAGTGAACACAGCTAAAGCAATTTTGTACATCTTTAAGATTTTGTAAGTACAAAATATAATAATTTAGATATCAAGTGTTAGTTCAAATAAGTAGATGTGTGAATTTAGATACAAAAGTTGTAAGTACATTTGAGATTGGTATAGAAAATTAGCAAGCAAGATTACAAATATCAAGCAAAGATATGCTTTACAATGTAAATTAATTTGCATTTCAAGTAAACATAAACATTGTAAAGATCGTGCTTTGCCATCTAGTGCATTTACTCATGATTGTAGAGAATAGTGTAGATAAGCTTTAGGTCCAATTCTCATGAGTGGAAGTGTAATAAATGATAATGATGTGTTCAATAAAGGTGTTTTGATAAAGTATACAAGTGTATAATTCAAACCATATGAAAGTATGTAATATAAGAACATAACTTGAAATAAACATAAACAACTTTACTTCCACAAATTTCAATGCACATAAATTTTTTTTTTAAAGAAAAGTGGTCAAAATTTTATTTGCACAAGACACTTTACAATTTTTGGTGGAGTTTTTCTTGTCATATATATTTTTTATTTAATGTTGATTTTTTGTGACCAAGGACTCCAAATTCACTTGTAAATTTTTATTCTAAATTCCATATTTCTCTAATCATAAGTGCATGAAACAAACAAAGAATTTCATGAAGGAATTCAATGTTGTGTAGGTAAAGTATTTATGAAATTGAAAAAGATAAGTTCTTATACTACACAATCGTGCTAAAATAAGATTTAAGACACATGTAGATTAACAAAAAAGGTGTAAGCGAGAAAATCATTATCAAAGATAAAGCTTTACTCATACTTAGAGGCATGTAAAAGCATTTCTACACATGTAATCTATAACCAAATTAATTACAAATTTTAAGATAATATTCAAGGCATGACAAAAACAAAACAATCTTTTTAAGAAAGTTGAAGGTTAAAATCAAACATTATAAATAATCTTTAAGCAATAAACATAATCATTCTTGATTGTAATCATTGAAGCATAATTTTTTTGTTCATCATTTTTTTAAAGGAAATACAACAAAAATTATACAAAAACTTTAAAAACAGAGAAATAAAAACAGAACACTGCATTAAAATAATACTAGAAATTTTTCAAAACAATAAAAAAAATGTGGAGCGAAGGGGCTAACGCCATGCGTTAGCTTCTTAACGCCAAAACAGAACAACAAATCTTGAGTTTTTGAAAAATATTTTTCATAATTCATTTATATTATAAAGAAGCCTTCTTACTGTTGAAATTTCATAGATTATATAGTTGATTTGAAGGCTTTTTAGCATGTTTTTGGTGGTTTTAAAAGTGTTTTTACATTTTTATTGGTTTTGGATATTTTTAAAAAATAATGCAAACAAATATAAAGGACATAAATAAAATTTTAATAGCATTTTATAGGGTTTAATGAGATATTTCTAAGACACCCAATTCTAACCTAAGCATGTTAAATGTGCATCGGGTAGAGGTTTGGTAAAAATATCGGCAAGTTGAGAATCGGTCCCTATAAAGCTAATTTTAACATGTTCCTTCTTGATATGATCCTTGATAAAATGATGTCGGACATCTATATGTTTAGATATAGAATCATGTACGAGATTGTTTATAAGATCGATAGCGCTCTTGTTGACATATTTCAATTATTATTTAGATATGCACCAAAGTCCTCTAACATTTGGGGTCATCCATAATGCTTATACACAATAACTACCTAGTGCGATATATTCGGCCTCAGTGGTGGAGAGGGCAACACAATTTTGCTTCCTACTCGACCATGATATAAGTGAAGGGCCTATAAAATGACACGTGCCACTAGTGCACTTACGAGATAATGAACATCTTGTTTGTTATGGAACTATCACCTAGAGGGGGGGGGGGAGAATAAGTGATATGGTTGTTTTTTTATTTTTATGCATAAGAACTAAATAAATCTACCACACCACAACAATAAACCACATAAATAATGCACACAAGAACACCAGATGTATAGTGGTTCCTCAAGACAGGGTGTCTTGAGTAGTCCATTGTCCCTCTGCGCCTTTCTAGTAATGTGTTAGGGTCGGCAAAATCCACCAAAACTCAGGCCCGCGAGCCCTACAATCTCAGACCCTCAAGCCCTACAATCTCAGGCCCGCAAGCCCTACAGCTCAGGCCCTCAATCCCTACAATACTCAGACCCTCAAGCCCTATAACTCAGGCCCTCAAACCCTACAATACTCAGGCCCTGAAGCCCTACAGCTCATGCCCTCAAGCCCTACAATACTCTGGCTTGTAAAATCCCTATAGAGAAAGAATAAGAAAAACTTCTTTAGTCGGATGAAGATTGGCTTCTAGACTTGAAGAGAATGCTTTTGATGTTTTCTTGGACAGCACATATTCCTCTTCAATCCTTTCTTCAATCTGGAACACTTCTTATCTGCCAGTGTTGCTTGACTGAGACTTGGATAACACTTGATTAAGATCATTTTGTTCTCTGGTTCTTGTTCCTTCTTTTTGCAGCCTTATTACTGTTCTATTAATTCTTGCATATATTCTTTGTGTTTCTTGCTTATGCAAATTAGGGCAGACACTTATCTCTTTTATATGACTAAGGGGTCGTCTAACGGTCTCCTATGATGTCCTTTAAGTGTCGGAGGCCCATTCCTTAATGGCACGCATTGATTGGACCAGCAGGCGGCGTCATTAAATGCAGACATCGCAATTTAAAATATCTTGAGCTGTCTCGATGACATTTGCAATGTCTCGATGACAAAACTTATTGTTACGCTGATCCTTCTTGGACTTGGACAAACCTTCAAGTCTTCTTAACTCTTCTTTAGAGAAGGATATCTCGATGATACAAGATATCATAGCTGCACTTGCACTCACGACGATATGATGTCATCTTAAAGAAGTCGTCGTAAACTTGATGTCAACTTGCGGTCTTCTCGACGATGTCATTGAAACCATATTGTCTTATAGACGATATCGTTGTAACCATACTATCTTATCGACGATATCATTGAAACCATACTATCATATCGACGATATCATCTTGATTATTTTGACGATAGGCGGTTCTTAATCTATAAGTTGTCTTTATGAGTTCTCCCTTAGCCTTCTCGATGACTAGCCTTCTTTACAACGATGTCGTCGACATTGCCAAATACTTTGACTTAAGTCTTCTTAGACCTTACAGTGATATCGTCGTATGATTCTGGTTGACACGATGATACTAGACTTGATCGAAACTTCTTGTTCTTACGACAATATCGGCATGTGTACTTTGATGTCACAACGATATCGTCGAATTGTCCACATTATCTTACAATAAATGACATGAACCTTTTGCTTATCTCTGAGAGTAATCTCGATGATGTATGAGTGTTTATTCGACGATATGTCCAGTCCTTCTCGACAATTTTAGACTTAGTGAGATTGGAGAAGAACTGGACATATGATTTAGTCTCTGCAAATGTAAACTAAGCATACCATCAAATACACAATACTTTTATCATTGACCTGAGCACTTCTTCAAATCAGGAACATTGTTGGGCACTGTTCCCAATAATCTCCCCCTATTTGAAGAAGTTCTAACTCACCTCAATGATAAATGTCATACTCAGAAAGAATTGAAATTGAGGCAATTCAAATTGATTCAACTACCAAATATTATATAAATAGAGTGAATGTTTTTTTAAACAAAAAAATTTCATTCACTTGCACATTCCATTCTTTGACAAAGCATTCTTTGAAAGTAGCTTTCAACCTTTGCAGCTGCTGTATTTGCCTTTCCTCTTCTGCCTTTCTTAGAAATAGATGGCCTTGGGAATCTTCTTTGGAGAGGGAGGCGGGCCATGAGGGAATGCCAGCTTGTGATTCCTCCTTTTATCCATTTGCTTGAGATGTTGATTCTAGTCAGCTAAGTAGTATACCCTCTAAGAGCTTTCTTGAGGGTATCCAAATTCAATCAAACTTTCTGAGATAATCTCCCTAGAGGTAGGACTCCACTTGCCTGCTTGTGGATCCTGCTCAATTTCCCTCAATCTCTTCTGTCTGTACTTCCTTCTCTGAAGTTTCTTCCTTTTCTTTGAAGATGCTTACTCTCCAAATTCAGCACCATATTCTTCCGAATCTGTGCTTACAGATAGTTTAGTTAATTCATAACTTGAGGGAGGCTTCTGCAAGGCTTGCTTGACTTGACTTGTAGTCCACATATCTTGATGTGAGTCTATATTTATGATTGTCTTCTCCCCCTTTAGGAATTCTTCAATCAGATGTTCATCAAGCGTTTCTTGCATCGAAATGAGCCTTTCATGTATTTGTTGTTCAGTGACATCCAAGTTATTTTGAACTTCCAGCAGATGTGCATCCAAGGTCTGAGCATTCACATTTACTCTGTTCAGAACGCGATCTCTGTTGGGAACAGTTCCCAGCAATGTTCCTCATTTGAAGAAGTGTTCAGGTCAATGATAAAAGCAATATGTATTTGATGGTATACTTAGTTTATGCTTGCAATGATTAAGTCATATGTCCAGTACTTCTCTAATCTCACTAAGCCTAATATCGTCGAGAAGGACTGAACATATCGTCGATAAGCATGTATACATCATCAAGATGATACTCAGAGTTAAGCAGAAGGTTCATGTCAATTATCATTGAAATAGTATGGACATTCTGACGATATCATTGTGACATCAAAGTACATACGATGATATCGTCGTAAGAATAATAAGAATTAATCTAAGTCCAGTATCCTCATGTCAACCGGAATATCACGACGTCATTGCGGTAAAGTCTAAGAAGACATAAGTTAAAGTATTCGGCTTTGTCGACGACATCGTTGTAAAAGAAGCCTTGTCGTCGAAAAGGCTAAGCAAGAACACTTGAAGATAGCTAATGGAAGAAGAACTGCTTATCGTCAGAATGATCAGAGACAAGATTGTCAAAATGACAGCATGATTTCGATGACATCGTAGATATGACAGTATGGTTTCGACGACATCATCGATATAATAGTATGGTTTCGGCGACATTGTCAAGAAGACAACAAGTTGACAACAAGATTACGACGCCACGTTTAAGGTGACTTTATGTCGTCGTAAGTTTCAGTGCAGTTGTGGTGTCTTGTATCGTTGAGATATCATTGTCTAAAGAAAATTGAAGAAGACTTGAAGATTTTTCCAAGTCCAAGATGGATCGTCGTAAGGGCAAGTTCTGTCGTCGAGATGTTGTAAATATCGAGACAGATCAAGACATTTCAAATCTCGATGTTTGCATTTCTCTACAAGATATAGACTTTACAACGACGTTTTTATTGAGACGTTTTTTTAAAGCGTCGCCGCTAGTTTTTAATTTAGCGATGATTTTTTCAAAAACGTCACCAATATAAAATTTTAGCATTACCCATGTTTTTCATTAAAAACGTCAACATACATGTTTATCTTTTGTGAGGATTATTTTTAAAACGTCATCAAAACATATGATCTTTAATCAATTTTCTCATCAAACAGCTTAGAAGATATTCCGATCCGTCGAAGGGGATAATAGTGATATAGTGATTATTTATCAAATTATTTATCAAATAATTCATGGCTAATAAGCAGGTATTAGCTACGGCTGCCTATAATTCGTGGCAAAAAAGAAAGCATTAGTCATTGTTTGGTTGAATCTTCGCGAATAAGTTTGTATTAGACACATTTACCTAATACGTGACTAATATTTTAGTCCAATAAAAACTGAGCAACATTAACTCCAACTGCACGCCATCAGCTCCTCCATCACGCCATCACTGATGCATGCTACCGTCGCCTACAAAAGCCTCCTCTACATCTCCTCCACCCTCCTCCTCGACAGCTCATCTTGGCAAGAGCTCCTACAGCTGCTAGCATTTGCACCCTCTTCCATTTGCGTTCTCTCTTATCAAGTACATCTCCTCCTTGACAGCTCTCTCTACTCTGCAGGGTTCCTCTTCTTCAGGTAAGGTGGCAACTCTCTCTACTCTTCCTCAACTTTTCTGTGTCGTCGATTGCACACCTATGAGATACTATGCTTTTCCTGTATCTTATGCGGGTTCTCTGTTGCATTTCGTCGCTACTGTCTTGCTTCTCATCTCCTTCATTCCCTGCTTAAGAGTTCATTCCTAAGCTCTTACAGGTAAATGATTTTTTATTGCCCCTCATCTCCTTCATTCCTATGCTCTTACAGCCTGAGATTTTAACTATTTTTAATTTTAAATTCCTAACATCTTTCAATGTCTTCCACATACTATAGCATTTGCACCATAATATTTTGCCACTTCTCCATTTTTATTGCTCAGCCAGGTTACGTCATCTTCTCACCGAAGGCTCCGACTACATCTCCTGCCCAAACACCGGCCTCAAGTTTCTTCCATGTATGGGGTAATTTCCTACATCTTCGATGCACGCCCTCCATCTTCTTTGCCCAGCCTCAATAACCCTAGCCGCTCCTCCATCTTCTTTACCCGGCCTCGGTGACACCATCTTCTCGCCGAAGGATCCGATGACATCTCCTACTCCAGCACACTGCCAAACAGCAGCCTCAAGTCCTTTCCAGGTAGGGGGGTACAAACTGTGTGATTCTTCGTTCTGATTTTCTGCATTTCTTCTGTTCTTTCCCATTTTTTATTTGTTCTCTCTGTAACTCCAGGGCCTGATTTCTTGTCGGCTGCAAATTTTTTCCTTTTTCTCCATTTTTTCCAGGCTCAGAGCGAGTTCGTGAATCCAGTGGTTTCTTCCACTGGTTGTGGTTTCTTCCTCCGGTAGTTCTTGATCTTTTACCTAAGGTAAACTTCAACCATCTTATCCTTAATTTCCTACGTTTTCCTGTTTTGGCTTTTTACCTCAATATCCTCAATCTTATCCTTGATTCTTCTCTAACTTGACCGTTTTCTGAGTTTTCTTGAGATTTCTTTAGAGATTAGTGGCTCGGGCATCTGATTTGGTTGATAATGGTTGTTCCGGCATTTATGTAGGTATATTCTTTCATGACTACCTAATCTCAATTTCTGCTTCTAGACAAATTGAGTCTTTGATGCTTAATGGGAGAGTATACTTAAGATCTTAGGTTGTATTGTATCTCATCAATCCATTATATGTATACTCTACAAATCTGTTCCATTCTCTATAAGCTATATCTAAATTTGTTCTGCTTCCCCTGTTTCCAAATTTTTTTGTTCTATTTTTTGGGTATTAATGCAAATACATGTTGCCTTTACTTCATTGCTTTTCCCATACTCTCTCTATATATATTTTAAATTTACTGCATGTTTTCCTTCATCTTTTTTTATTAAGACTTCTTATTTTTTATGTGTTTCATGTGCAGCAACATAATACATAATGAGCATAATACAAGTGTTCAACTTCTCTAAAAATATAAAAAAGAATGATATTTTGAACAAATGTAGATATATATTACATGATTTAATACCAAAAAAACTATGGACGGACACACCCATTTTTAAGGAATCATAAATGTATCTATGATAATCATTCAAACAACCTGCAGGTCCATGGGGTACACTTTGCCCTGCCATTTTATATCTGTATTGGATCAGTAAGTGCACAATCATTTGGCAAACTGGATATGTAGTGTATAACAACTGCCATGATTATGATTTTTTTACTTTCATTTGGGATTGAAATATGATTGCTTACTTTGTTCTGATATTAAATTGTGTAAGCTTCTGTTTCTGAGATTATTGTTAATTTCTGTAAATTTAGTTATTGGTTATTTAACATTGTACTAGATCTGTTACTCTTCCATTACTTAGGTTCAAGTGAATGATATTATAATCTTCTTGGTGCTGAGATACTACTATACAAGTAATGCTTTTTAACATATTTTTTGCATTTCGGATGCAGGTAGTAGCGTTCGAACCAAAATTGCACCAGGTCCACACTTGCTCACGCTGAAAAGAGAGGGGGGGACTGTTAGATGGCAGGTTACTTTGAGCTACGAGTGAAGGAGTGAAAGAGAAGAAAAATGGATGGTGGAGGTCTCCTGAAAGGAGATGCCGAGGCTAAGATAGCTAAAGTTGAGGGCTGAGATAGTTAAAGCTGGGGGCTGAGATAGCTGAAGCTGCTGAGAGCTAAGAGCTGAGATAGTTGAGATAGCTGAGAGCTGTGATAGCTGAAGCGGCTGAGAGCTAAGAGCTAAGATAGCTGAGATCTGAGAGCTGAGATAGATGAGATCTGAGAGCTGAGATAGCTGAAGCTGCTGAGAGCTGAGAGCTGAGACAGCTGATATCTGAGAGATGAGATGGCTGAAGTTGCTGATGAGGTCTCAACGATCTCAAATCTGAGACCGCTCAAGTCACGGGCTGGGAGCTAAAAACTCCTCCTCCCCTTTCTGAGACCCTTGTCCCCCTATTTATTGGCGGGAGGGCCTACCCAAACGGGCAGGTCTAAAAGGAACGGGCTGCCCGGGACTGAGACCTCCCGGGGTGAGGTCGCCCAGGGGGTGACCTCAGGGCGAGGCCGCCCAGGGGGCGACCTCAGGGCGAGGCTGCCTAGGGGGTGACCTCAGGGTGAGGCCGCCCTGGGGGGAAACCTCAGGGCGAGGCTACCCAGGGGCGCGACCTCAGGGCGAGATCGCCCAGGCTGGCGACCTGGCGAGGTAGCCTAAAGGGGAGACCTCAGGGCGAGGCCGCCCAGGGGGGCGACCTCAGGGCGAGGTGGCTCAGGGGAGCAACCTCAGGGCGAGGCCGCCCATGGGGGGCGACCTCATGGCAAGGCCGCCCAGGGGGGCAACCTCAGGGAGAGATTGCCCAGTTTGGCGACCTGGCGAGGTTGCCCAGGGGGAGACCTCAGGGAGAGGCCACCTAGGGGGGCGACCTAAGGGAGAGGCCGCCAAGGGGGGCGACCTCAGGGCGAGGCCGCCCAGGGGGCGACCTCCAGGCGAAGCCGCCCAGGGGGGGCGACCTCCGGGCGAGGCCACCCAGGGGGCCGACCTCAGCGCGAGGCCGCCCAGGGGGCATCCTCAGGGTGAGGTCTCCCAGGGGGGGCAACCTCAGGGCGAGGCCGCGCAGGGGGTGACCTTAGGGCGAGGCCTCCCAGGGGGGCAACCTCAGGGCGAGGCTGCCTAGGAGGGCGAACTCAGGGCGAGGTCGCCCAGGGGGGTGACCTCAGGGTGAGGCTGCCCAGGCTGGCGACCTCAGGGCGAGGTTGCCCAGGGGGCGACCTCTGGGCGAGGCCGCCCAGGGGGGCGACCTCAGGGCGAGGCCGCCCAGGGGAGAGACCTTAGGGCGAGGCCGCCCAGGGGGCGACCTCAGGGAGAGGCCGCCCAGGGGGGCGACCTCAGGGTGAGGCCGCCTAGGGAGGCGACCTTAGGGCGAGGTCGCACGAAGCGTGACCTCTACGAGGCGCGAAGGCGAGACCGCCCAGGTGGTGGGTGACCGTCAAGGCTCGGATCTCTACCGAAAAATACCTGGACTACCGGGAGAGGTCGTTCGAGGACTGCGAGGGCGTGTTGATTGTCTCGGTTACCTGAAAAAAGCCATCTCGAGGTGATCACCGATTTCTGGGTAAACATAATCCTCGCATTTTTTCAAGTTTTATAGAAACTTGAAAAAATAGAACTTACCCAAGCAAATCGAGATCCACCTTTTTTGTCAGAACAACAAATTTTGAGAATAAAGAGGACTTGAGAGCACCTATTTGTCTGCAAAAGAATGATCAAAGTTGGTAAAAGAAAAATGATACGCAAGTACCTGGAGAGAACTTGCGAGCACCTGCTTATCTACAAAAGAGTGATCAAAGCAGGTAAAAGAAAAATGATACGCAAATACCTAGAAAGAACTCGCGAGCACCTGCTTATCTGCAAAAGAGTGATCAAAGCAGGTAAAAGAAAAATGATACGTAAATATCTGGAGAGAACTCGCGAGCACCTGCCTATCTGAGAAAGATATGAAGAACATGTATATGAAAAAACTAATACTCGGGTACCTGAAGGGAAGTCGCAAACATATGTATATCTCTGCAAAAGATATGAGAAATAGGTAATGGCAAATAAAAATGTGGCAGGTACCTGAAACAACCCACTGTTACTTATTTTTATTCACGCTCGAAGCGTATGAGAGAGATTATTTTATTTGTATAGAGGACATGAATACTTATTCACAATCACTTTGCTTTGTTGTTGATGAAATAATATCTATATGTGAAGAGAAGAGGTAGTTATCATGTCTGTGGAGGGGAAAAACCAACATTCTGATATCTTCACATTCACATACTCTAGAACAAGTAGTGTGAAGTCCATATAGCTAGCTGATCCTAACTTATCGATAATAATGTTTCTATTGAGGTTATATTAGCTAATGCCCAACCCAGCGTGTGATTTGAGAAATCCAGAAATCATAAATAGATTAAACATTGAATCCCGAAGTCTAGAAATCCAGAAATACCGACATGAAGAAAATATGAAATTTTATGGTACCTGAAAAATTAGTACCTAACAAATAATTTGCATAATTATTTGGCAGTGTATTGTGGTACTAAAATTAGTCTGTTTCTCTTGCAAATAATATCACACCTTCTAACATTAGTTGTTAGTGATCTGTCACAATCAATCCATTAATAATAAAAATATCTACACTCAAGTAGATTAAGTCGATTAACTCGACAAAAACATCATTGCAATCAATGACAATCATTATAGAGAAAGAGATAGAGAGGAAAAGAGGCTGGGCTACCACTACACATCTGCGAGTGCTTCTAGCGAGATGTGGTCGCAGTGGGTTTTACGACCCTTACCCAAATCAGAGGTAGTATTTCTACCCTTTGCATCCACGCAATTTTTATAAGTATTGATGTAAATAGCAGGAAGTAGAGTAACAAAAAAAGCTTAAGACATAAAAGGAATAAGTGTTTGCAATGAAGGATACGAAAGTGAATATGGATATGACGTCTGATATATCTGATTGTTGAGAGAGTCTTCATGATGATAACTGCTGGTAGAACCTGGGATGCTGCTATACTTATTACAAGTTATAAAAGGAAAGGTGCATAAAACTCCAAACAAATGGGAGTGATAAGAAACAAGAAGTAAAATGACATTCTTTCTTATTTCTACCCTATGCATTTCTTTTATTGAGGGAAAAATTCTCTGCTTTGTAAAGTTGTCTCTGCAAGAAGAAAAACTATCTTCATAATACCAAGTAACATAGTCTTGTAACTTTCCTGCCTTCAACAGTTGGTCTATTAATTTTCGAAGAGCACGACAGTCTTCTATATCATGACCAATATCTGAATGATATGCGCAGAAGAGCTCTTGATTGCGATTTTCAACCTTAGACTTTATAAGACGAGGTCTTCTATACTCTGGCATATATTGAATATTTGGAAGGACCTCTTCCATGGAAAGATTAAACTGAATAGATCCTTCTGGGTAATCTTCATATTCAAGTGTTGTAGGATCATAACACTGGATGGGAGAGACTTCCAAGTATGGAGATGACATATTCTGAGGAAGAGAATAAGACTCAAACTGCTCAACTTGCGGAGGGTTCTGTGTTGAAGATGAGTGACTGTGACAGAAATTTCTCTGATGTTGCTGAATCTTCTGGTTTTGAGAAGACACATAGTTGGGATTCATCGTCTCACCTTCAATAAACTGATTTGCTATTTCGATGAGATGCTCATAAGACTTTGGCTCTTTTATGCTGACTTTATATCTGAGAGGGCCTTCTTGGAGTCCATGAATGAAGGCACATTTATACATCTCTTGATCAACATTAACAACTTCAAGAAGCTCTCTCTGGAATCTATCGACGAAGTGAGTGATAGTTTCATTAACTTCTTGCCTGATTTGGAAAAGAGTTGTTGGGAGTCTTTTCCTTGAGGTAGCAAACTTCAAGAGAAGTTCTCTTCTGAGATCCATAAAGCAAGTAATTCATTGAGGGGGCAGCTTGTAAAACCATTCCAGAGCTTGACCGCCAAAGGTCATGACAAGAAGCTTACACCTGATGCTATCCCATATAGTTCTTAACGCAACAACTGACTCAAAGGCTTGAAGGTGGGAGAGTGGATCTTCTTCCCCTGAGAAGGTTGGCAAGCGGGGCTCTTTAAACCCATTAGGAGCAGGTTCCCAATGAATTCTATCTGTAAAAGGAGAAGGCGCTTCTACTTCAACTATAACTGGAGGGGTTGAAGGATAAGTTGCATCAACAGGGGTCGAAAAATAAGCACAATCCTCTTGAAAATTTGGCACTTCTACTTGATTTTTTTGGACAGCTGATCTGAGGTAATCACGGCGAGCGACTGTAAATTCCTCAGCTTGAGACGATATAGGAGTAACTGGATGTGCAAATTTTGTAGGAGGAAGAGGAGAAACAACTAGAGGAGGAAGCTGCAGAGTGATTGCCGTTATAGCTTGATTAATCTCATCAAATCGCTGACGAGTCTGCTATAGCTGTTGAGCAAGCTCTTTGCAAAATTGCTCCAGACGAATCTCTATGCGAAGCTCAAGAGCTTCCAGAGTAAGTTCACCATTTGAATGGTTTTGAACTTTTGTCATCTCCATTGCTACTCAAAAAAACTGAGATTGTAAAAATGGTCAAAAGTGAAAAATTGCGACAACTTCTAAATGGAGTTGAAATTGAGCAATTTGAGGGCGCTATGCGAACTCGAACAGGTAAAACTTTTCTCCATTGGATGGAAAACTTTGAGCCGGTCCCGAAAAGCTATTGTGGGCTGAAAACAGACAAGCGGATCAAAAGTTATGGTTATTTTAAGATTTGGTGTTATTCTCGGCAAAATCCCATATCTTCATCTCAGCTGCTTTTCATCAACCATTCAGATCTGAAGGTCGCGTGTTATGTTCGATCCAAAATTGCACCAGGTCCACACTTGCTCACGCTGAAAAGAGAGGGGGGGGGGGGGGGGGGGGGGGAACTGTTAGATGGTCGGTTACTTTGAGCTACGAGTGAAGGAGTGAAAGAGAAGAAAAATGGATGGTGGAGGTCTCCTGAAAGGAGATGTCGAGGCTAAGATAGCTGAAGCTGAGGGCTGAGATAGCTAAAGCTGAGGGCTGAGATAGCTGAAGCTACTGAGATCTAAGAGCTGAGATAGTTGAGATCTGAGAGCTGAGATAGTTGAAGCTGCTGAGAGCTAAGAGCTGAGATAGCTGAGATCTAAGAGCTGAGATAGCTAAAGTTGTTGAGAGCTGAGAGCTGAGACAGCTGAGATCTGAGAGCTGAGATGGCTGAAGCTGTTGATGAGGTCTCAACGATCTCAAATCTGAGACCGCTCAAGTCACAGGCTGGGAGTTGAAAACTCCTCCACCCCTTTCTGAGACCTCTGCCCCCTATTTATAGGCGGGAGGGCCTGCCCAAATGGGCAGGTCTAAAAGGAATGGTCTGCCCGGGACTGAGACGACCCGGGGCGAGGTCGCCCAAGTGGGGGGCGACCTCAGGGTGAGGCTGCCCAGGGGGGCGACCTCAGGGCGACAGCACCCAGGGGGCGACCTCAGGGCGAGGCCACCCAGGGGGCGACCTCAGAGCGAGATCGCCCAGGCTGGCGACCTGGCGAGGTCGCCCAGGGGGGCGACCTCAAGGCGAGGCCGCCCAGGGGGTGAACTCAGGGCGAGGCCGCCCAGGGGGTGACCTCAGGGCGAGGCCGCCCAGGGGGCGACCTCAGGGCGAGGCCGCCCAGGGGGCGACCTCAGGGCGAGGCCGCCCAGGGGGCGACCTCAGGGCAAGGCCGCCCAGGGGCGACCTCAGGGCGAGGCCGCCCAGGGGGTGACCTCAGGGCGAGATTGCCCAGGTTGGCGACCTCAGGGCAAGATTGCCCAGGGGGGCGACCTCAGGGCGAGGCCGCCGATGGGGGCAACCTCAGGGCGAGGCCGCCCAGGGGGCGACCTCAGGGCGAGGCCGCCCAGGGGGCGAACTCAGGGCGAGGCCGCCCAAGGGGCTACCTCAGGGCGAGGCCGCCCAGGGGGGCTACCTCAGGGTGAGGCCGCCCAGGGGGGCGACCTCAGGGCGAGGCCGCCCAGGGGGCGACCTCTGGGCGAGGCCGCCCAGGGGGGCGACCTCAGGGCTAGGCCACCCAGGCGGGCGACCTCTAGGCGAGGCCGCCCAGGGGGGCAACCTCAGAGCTAGGCCACCCAGGGGGCGACCTCAGGGCGAGGCCGCCCAGGCTGGCGACCTCAGGGCGAGGCCTCCCAGGGGCAACCTCAGGGCGAGACCGCCCAGGGGGCGACCTCAGGGCGAGGCCACCCAGGGGGCGACCTCACGGCGAGGCCGCCTAGAGGGGTGACCTTAGGGAGAGGTCGCTTGAAGCGTGACCTCCACGAGACATGAAGGCGAGACCGCCCAGGCAGTGGGAGACCGTCATGGCTCGGATCTCCGCCGAAAAATACCTGGACTGTCGGGAGAGGTCATCCGAGGACTGCGAGAGCGTGTTGATTGCCTTAGTTACCTGAAAAAAGCCAGCTCCAGGTGATCACCGATTTTTGGGTAAACAAGTATCTTGATTTTCATGCTAGTGGATATTATCTAAAGAAGAGTGGAGAAGACATCAGTTGACTATCAAATGTGTTCAAGAATGAGCATTTATAGATTTTTTTTCTTTGTAGATACTTTTTTTCATGTATTTAATTTAATTAGAGATGAAAATACTATTAGTCTGTATTGAAGGGTTTGGGTCATCTCCCACCCTCATATTTATTAATAAAATAATGAATATTAAACACATTTCTTTTTGCTATTGAGCATTTTATTTATTTTTGTGTTTGAATATCTAAAATTGAATTAAAATAAAAAGTAAATGGTTAGTAGAGTTTTGATTAGTATTTAGATTATTTGAGAAGTATTATCACAATTTGTTTTCATTTTTTTAAATATATTACTTTGCAACGTTTTTTGGAGAAAAAAATGTTGTTATACAGTTTTGGCTTTGGTGACGTTGGCTAAGAAGCGTTGTGGTTGGATGAACATCTTTCGCGACATTTTTGGACAAGTGTCATGATAGAGCAACTACTTGTCATGATGTTTTTTTAGAAATGTGACACGGTAGAACTAATGCCAATCATGATGTTTTTGGAAAAAATGTCACGGTAGAGTAACTTACAATCATGACATTTTTTTAAGAATCGCAAACAACTACGGCGACTTGCACAATCGCGAAAATTTGGTGATGTTTTTATAAACGTCACAAAAACTACCGCGACACTTTAAAATCGTCACTAAAGACAAAAAAATGTCGTCGTAAAGCAACTTTGTTGTAGTGTTTAATGTCGCTGCGTAATGATCCAATCAGTGTGTGACGTTAAGGAATGAGCCTCTAACACTTATCGTACATCCTAGGAGAGCATTAGTCGGCTCATCTGTCTTATAAAAGGGATAAGTGTCTGCCCTAATTTGAATAAGTAAGTTACAACTATAATCGCAGAACATTCACGTCGAATCAATAGAACAGTAAAGCCCCAAAAAGAAGGCCAAGAACCAGAGAACAAAACTTCATCATCAAGCGTTCTCCAAGTTTCAATCAAGCAACATCGACTGATAAGAAGTGCTCCAGATTGAAGAAGGGATTGAAGAAGAATCTATGTTATTCAAGAAAAGATCAGAAGCATTCTCTTCAAGCCCAAGAAGCTAATCCTCATCCGGCTAAGAACTTTTTCAAGAAACCAATCTCCATCAGGCTAGAGAACTATTTCTCAAATCTTTTTCTGTAGGGCTTGCAGGCCTGAGCTGTAGGATCTGTTCTCAGAACTGAGTTGTAGGGCTTGAGGGCCTTAGTTGTAAGCCTTGAGAGGCTGAGTTGTAAGCCTTGAGGGGCTGAGTTGTAGGGCTTGAGGGCCTGAGATTGTAGGGCTTGTGGGCCTGAGATTTGGCAGAGTTTGCTGACTCTAGCACGCTACTAGATAGGCATAGAGGTACATTGGTCTACTCAAGACACCCCGTCTTGTGGAACCACTATAAAACTTTGTGTGTTTTCTGTGATGTGCTTTTAATCTTTATACTAGGACCATCATAGAAATAAACTAAAAAGAAAGAGGGGCAAGAGATTTTAAAATACATATTCACCCCCCCCCCCCCCCTCTAGGCGATTTGACAACATCCATAACTAACAAGTGATATCAGAGGTAGGTTGTTTAAAGAAAGCCTAACAGCTTGAACAGAGCTACCCTTGGGTGTGTCAAACCATCAGCTCAAGAAGGTTAAAGCTTTCTGAAGAAAATGAGAATATCCAATGCTAAGAAGTTCAGATCTCTAAGTGAAAGTAGTTGCAGCATTTCTTACTCTAAATAAAAAAGATGTATAGGGCTATATGAGAAAGGAATTGGTCTTATGGCCATAAATGAACAAGTACAGGATGATAACATCTCCTTTAGGAAGGTACAAATCAGAACTCCCTTATCTGCTTCTGATTCTAGATCAGTAGCAGATTCCTTGCATGATGATGGAGGTGAGTCTACTACAACCAGCACATCCTCGAGATCCTCATATGAGATTGAATCTGAGCTAATACATCAATATAAAACTTTGTGGAAAGCTTTCAAGAAAAGCAATAAACTCCTCAAAGTTCAAACTAAGGAGTTGGATTCCTTGGGAACTACCCACTCTGAGCTCTAGGAGACAGCTGAGAAGCTGGTGCTATGAGCAAAAAAGTGGACATATTCAAGGAAGCAACAAAGCTTAAGAATGCTAAACTGGCTCAGAAGAACAATGTCATCAAGGATCTTGAGTAAATACTGCTGGCTGAAAAGAAGACTGTTGTCAGCTTTTCAAAACCCAAGACTGTCCTTCCCATTATTGATAGTTTCTGCAAAATTCAGAGCTGTTGCAGGATACAATAGTGAGACAGTCAAGGGTAAAGCCTCTGAAGAGCAACCCTATTTTAAGAAGGTGTTGATGGCATAAAACTCCTTTGACTAGGAGTCTTCATATGGTCATCTGACCAACGCCTGCTCAGCAAGTGGAAGTAAGCCCTCTATCCCAAATAGAAGAGTAGTCTTTGGGCTAAGCACTTTTAAAGCACTCCATGAGGATATTCAAATGAAGAATATATGTGCCCTTGTCCATGGACCAGGAGCCACAACACTCAAGAGCAAGGGAAAGGTGCTCCTACCAAGCCTGTTCCCAAGAAGGTGAACCAAAAGGTCGTGAGATCAGCTCCACTTCATACTCATGCATGTGAGGCTCACCCAAGACCTATTAGGCCAGGTGTCTTCACTCCTGCCCACTAGCATTACCATCCTACTTAGATGGTGTAGCAGAAGAGAAGATACAACAGGTTTGAGTGCTGGTGTTGTGGGAAAGCGGGTCACTTTGCCCTGGACTGTTGGTTCAACCTAACAGGGACTAGTGCAAGGAGCATGCAGACCACCCAGAGGTGTGGTGTCCCAGTCTATTTCCCTAACAGAAACCAAGGACCCAAATCAAATTGGGTGCCTAAGGGATAAGTAATTTTTCTTTCAGGTATGTCAAAATGCCAACAAATCTCACATTTGGTATTTGGACAGTGGTTGCTCCAGACATATGACTGGAGTAAGGAGCTACTTAAGAAACTTCACCCCTATGGAGAATGGACCAACAGTAATCTTTGGAGGTTCAGAAAAGGGGGTGACCAAAGGCTATGGTAACATTTCTAACGGCTTAGTCACCATGACAAAGGTAGCTTATGTGGAGGGATTGAAACACAATCTCATAAGCATAAGTCAGCTTTGTGATCTAGGGTATGTTAATTGTTTTTCACAAGGATAAACGCTTAGTTAAGAAGTCCTTAGACTCTGAGGCTACCTTAACTGAAACTAGGAGTGGAAATGTATATTGTTAAATTTTTTCACTCAAATTCTTCCATGCCTGTGTGTTTTGTGTCTAATGATAAAGAGGCTCTATGTGTTCAATGGCACAAGAGACTTGCACACATTAATTAAAAAACCATAAGTAAGCTTTTCTCTCTAGCCCTAGTTTGAAATGGACCCAACTTTAAGTGCATTAAGGAAGGTCCTTGCCAGGCATGCCAACTTGGCAAACAAACTAGGACCAGCTTTAAGAGCATTTCTAACAAAGATTACTCAAGGTGCCTATTCTTGTTGCACATGGATTTGTTTGGTCCTATGTTAGTTCTCAACTTAGGAGGGAAGGCTTATACCCTTGTTGTAGCTGATGACTATTCAAGGTTCACTTGGGTATGCTTCCTTAAGAAGAAGTCAGATACCTTAGATATCTTGAAGAATTTTGTCAGGCAGATCCAAAATGAGATGAGTTGCACTGTGGTCAAGTTCAGAAGTGACTATAGTACAGAATTTCAGTCAGGGGCCATGATTGAATTCTGCCAAGAGGTGGGTATCTCCCAAGAATTTTCCTCACCTAGAACTCCTCAACAGAATGGAGTTGTGGAGTGGAAAAATAAAACCTTAATAGAAGCTAGTAGGACAATGTTGAGTGACTCCTCTCTACCAGAATACTTCTAGGTAGAGGCTGTCAACACAGCTTGTAATGTGATAAATAGGGCATCCATCATCAAAGACCACAAGAAAACTCCCTATAAGCTGATGAAAGACAAAAAATCTACATTATCCTACTTCAGAATCTTTGGGAGCAAATGTTATGTGCTTAACAATGGGAAATCCAAACTGACTAAGTTTGCTGAGAAAATCAGTGAAGGTATTTTTGTTGGCTACAACTCCTATAGCAAAACATGTTGGGTGTGCAACATCAATACCCAAGCAGTAGAAGAATCTGTACATGTTGTATTTGATGCGACTAGACTCATTCATAGAGGCTGGTCTAGTTCCTTAGTGGATGCAGGCATAGTAGACAGATTAGAAAAGCTATCCATTGAAGACAAGGCTGAAACTTCAAGAAGAGACAAAGACCATTCAATAACAGTTGAATTGGAAAAAGATGCTGCAAAAGGATTAGAAACAACTGAAGAAGTAAAACATGAAGAACCTGCCATAGGAGAGATCCCTAGAAGACTATCTGCTGCACTTAGACAAGTCAGACATCATCCTCAAGAACAAATCATAGGAGATGTCAATCAAGGAGTGCTGACAAGGAGCAGAGCTTTAAATGAAGCATTTTACCTGAGTTTTCTTTCTCAAATTGAACCCAAGAAATTTGAAGAAGCAAATCAGGATCCTTTCTGGATTGCTGCAATGCAAGAGGAATTAAATCAATTTAAGAGATGCAAAGTGTTGAAGTTAGTTCCCAGAACCCCAGGACACAACATTATTGGAACTAAGTGGGTCTACAGAAACAAGTTGGATGAAAATGTAATCATTATAAAGAATAAGGCATGGTTAGTAGCCCAGGGATATAGACAGGAAGAGGGCATGACTTTGATCAGACCTTTGCCCCTGTTGCAATATTGGAATCCATCAGATTGTTCCTAGCCTACGTAGCCCATAAAGGATTCAAAGTTTACCAGATGGATGAGAAGTTAGCATTTCTGAATGGTGACGTCAAGGAAGAAGTGTATGTAGAACAACCTTTAGGTTTTGTTGATTCTACTCACCCTAATTTTGTTTACTTTCTTAGAATGGCCTTATATAGCTTGAAGCAGGCCCCTAGAGCCTGGGATAAGATCCAATCAAGCTTTCTCATTAAAAATAAGTTTTCAAGGGGAAAGATTGACAATACATTGTTCCTAAGAGAAGTGAACACTACTAGAAATTTGACTTTTAGTGACGAAAAATTTCATCACTAAATATTGAATTTTGGTCACTAAAGATATTTAGTGACCAAATTTTGTCTGTCACAAAGTGGTCATGGTAGCCCCGCCACTAAATGTATTTAAGGATATAAAAAAAATCGTCACTAAAGGTTCATATTCAATGACACTAAAAGATTTTTTTGTGACCAAATTAATTTGGTCAATAAACATTCATTTAGTGACAGAGCATGTATAGTCACTAAATGTCGTTTGTGACCAAACCACATTCATCACTAAATATTCACATTTAGTGATCAAATTAATTTGGTCACCAAAAGGAAATTTTCGTGACTAAATTAATTCAGTCACCAAATCCAGTTTCAGTGACCAAATTAATTTGGTCACTAAAAAGCATAGTGACCAAACTAATTCTGTCACTTATAAATTTATTTTAAGTGACAATATTTGGTCACTAAAGGGACGACACAATAGTAATAATTTTTGTCACTAAATTTTATTCAATTTCTCACAAAATATTATAAATTATTTCATTTGTTATTCACTATAATTCACTTTTAGACATCCAAACACAATAATAAATAAGATACTCAATTGCAACAATAAAAAATGTTCAACATAAATTATTTTATTAATATAGAAAAAGAGGGTGGGAGATAGCCCAAACCCCTCAATACAAAGTAATAGTGTTTCCATCTCATTAAACTGAAATACATGAAAAAAATCTGCAAGCATGCATTCTAGTTTGGGGTCCTTATTTTTCCATCATCAAGTGCAGACTTCAGAACAGCTTTACCCTTTCCCTTAGAAGAGTAGAGTTTCCATTTCCCTCTGATGATTCCTTTTCCGATGTACTTCATATATTTGCAGACGAAGTAGATCTAGTAGTAGGTCGAGGACCAAGAGCTGATGAGCCTAATGATGAAGTATTGCCCCTAATACCCGGAGTGCTATCATCTAGAGTTCGTGCGAACAAGATGAATAGGACACTGAAATAGGTGGATAAAAATATTAAAAGTAAAGTAGTGAGATAGAGAAGAATTTGCCATTATAACATGAATTGGCAATATATTTTCCTGACATCAACAAACATTTGCACAATCAGTTAGCACACGCAAAGAGACTAGTGTCCTAAGTTATTTTACCTTCTGAGTGATTAATTGGGCTAGTGTCAACATGATTGCAGTTGTGGCCCTTTGTGAGATGAATCGAACGATCGAATAACCTGCGGCAAACTGAAGAGCTTGGGAAGGGCGGAGGTGCAAGGTTCGTTCCTTCAGAATTCAAGCAAAAAGGAAATGAAAAAAGAATGGGAATAATTTAAGGCTGAGGCAGCTAGAGACGTGCGGAGGTGGAGATCGAGGGGGCCGGGTAGTTGCGCACACACCTCATTTTAAAAGATATAAAAAAATCAAGTTTATTTTTGAGAGAAAATGGTAAAAGAAGTTGTAAATATTTGATTATAAATTTTTGTTATGTATATAAAGTTCAATTATTTTTTGTACTATTAACTAAATTACGTAGTGATCAAATATAATTTTGTTCTCTAAATATTTAATATTTGTGATCAAATTTTAATCTGTCACAAAATAAATTATTTTAGTGACCAAACTAATTTTTTCGTCACAAATGATCTTAAAATTTGATTTAATGATTATATATTTATTTTTGTCATTAATTAAGTCACTAGATTTATTTAATTATCAAAATCTAATTCCATCATAAATTAAGTTAATCATATATTAAGAAATACTTTCATTTAAGAGTGAAAATTTAATCTGATGGTGATTAGTGACTAATATATATTTGTCACAGATAATGTTAAAGTATTTTTTTTCATGACCAAATAATTTGGTCACTACAAAGATTAATTTAGTGACAAATATTTCATTGGTCACTAAAGAATAACCTTTAGTAACCAATTTTTATTTTTGCCACTACATAATAACATTTCGTGACGATTAAATATTTTTGGACACTAAAAAATTTTTTTTTGACTAAATAATTTTCCAGTCACCAATAATATGAAAAAATATTAATTAGTGACCAACTTGAAATTCCGTCACAAAAAAACACACTTTTAGTGACGAAAAATATTTTGTCACAAATGTTTCGTCACCAAAAGTCATTTTTCTTGTAGTGAAAGGGCAAGATCTTGCTAGTGCACTACATATGACAATCTCTGCAAGAAATTCGCCAATTTAATACATGGAAAGTTTGAAATGAGCAGTATAGGAGAGCTCAAGTTCTTCCTAGGTCTTCAAGTGAAACAATCCGAAGATGGTATATTCATCTCACAGACCAAATTCACTAAAGAGCTAGTCAAGAAATTTGGATTGGAGAGTGCTTCTTCTATGAAGACTCCCATAGGATCCAATGTGTCTCTGAACAAGGATGAAAAGGGAATACCCTTTGATGAAACCAAGTACAGATGCATGATTGAGTCTTTGCTTTACCTAACTGCAAGTGGGCCTGACATAATGTTTTCCACATGTGTTTGTGCTAGATATCAGGTGAACCCCAAGGAATCTCATCACACCTATGTCAAGAGGATCTTAAGATACCTGAAGGGTACACATAATCTTAGCATTAGGTACCCTAGGAACAATGAGTGTGAACTAATTGGGTACTCAGATGCAAACTACGCAGGGTGCAAAGAAGATAGGAAGAGCACTTTAGGGACTTTGCAATTCCTTGGAGGAAGACTGATCTCATAGAGCAGCAAGAAGCAGACAAGTGTAACAATCTCCACAGCAGACTCAGAATACATATCTGCAAGGAGTTGCTGTGCTCAGCTGCTATGGATCCAGTACCAGCTTGAAGACTATAACTTAAAGATGACCAAAACACCCTTGTTTTGTCATTCTTCAAGTGCTATCTCAATTGCTAAGAACCCCATCTCATACAGCAGGACTAAGCATATTGAGATCATGTATTATTTCATTAGGGAGCATGTGGAGAATGAAGATGTCACTCTTGAGTTTCTCCCCACAGACAAACAAGTGGCTGATATATTCACAAAGCCCATAGATGAAGCTAAGTTTCACTTCTTCAAATTCAAATTCGGGATGTTAAACTTAGAGTAATTTCAACTCTCTTTAATTTTTATTACTAAGCATTTGTTTCTTAGGAGAAGGGCAGGCTAAATGCTACAGGAGCCTCTTAAGCAGACCTGACATTAGTGAGGAAGGATGAGCTCCATCCCAACAGTACCCTCCTCAGATTGAGGGGGAGATGTATATGATTCAAGATATCATAGAGAAGGAAGCTGAACCTGCTAACACCAAGGTGGCTGAAGAGTGGAGAAGTCCAATCCTGGACAGTAATCCAGTTGAGGGGGAGTTCCAACCTGGGAGCACTGCTCAGGATATTGCATTGGTTGAGCGGGAGACTTATCTGAGGTGCTCTACCCCAGGAGCTCAAGAAAATCTCCTCCAGCTAGAAGACATCACAGAAGAAAGAAATGAAAGTCTGATCTCAATGCAAGAAGCCCTAGATAAGAGTTTAATTGAAGAAGACCTAAAGGGGGAGAAGGCAACTATAAATACATGCAGGAAGTACAGGCAAAAGAGATTGAGGGAGATTGAGCAGGATCCACAGGCAGGCACGTGGAGTCCTACCTCCAGGGAGACTACTGGTATAAGGTTTGGTAGTTTAATTCATTTGAAGTGCCTTAATTGTAATTCTTTCTATGTGTGGCATTTATCATTGAGGTGAGTTAGAACTTCTTCAAATAGGGGGAGATTGTTGGGAACAGTGCCCAGTAATGTTCCCGATTTAAAGAAGTGCTCAGGTCAATGATTAAAGCACTATATATTTGATGGTATACTTAGTTTATGCTTGCAGAGATTAAGGCATATGCCCAGTACTTCTCTAATCTCACTAAGCCTAATATTGTCAAGAAGGACTGGACATATCATCGATAAGAATGTATACATTGTCGAGATGATACTCGGAGTTAAGCAGAAGGTTCATGTCAAATATCGTCAAAATAGTATGGACATTCCGATGATATTGTTGTGACATCAAAGTACACACGATGATATCATCGTAAGAATAAGAAGAACCGATCTAAGCCCAGTATCGATGTGTCAACCAGAATCTCACGACGACATCGCGGTAAAGTCTAAGAAGAGCTATGTCAAAGTATTCGGCATTGTCGACGACATCATCGTAAAAGAAGACTTGTCGCCAAAAAGGCTAAGGGAGAACTCTTGAAGACAGCTTATAGAAGAAGAACTGCTTATCGTCAGAATGATCAAAGACAAGATCGTCAAAATGACAGCATGATTTTGACGACATCGTCGATATGACGGTATGGTTTCGACGACATCGTCGATTTGACAATATGGTTTTGACGACATCGTTGAGAAGACAGCAAGTTGACAATAAGATTACGACGACACATTTAAGATGACTTTATGATGTCATAAGTGCCAGTGCAGCTGTGATGTCGTGTATCGTTGAGATATCATTGTCTAAAGGAGATTGAAGAAGACTTGAAGATTTGTCCAAGTCCAAGATGGATCATCGTAATAGCAAGTTCTGTCTTCGAGATGTTGCAAATATCATCGAGACAGATCAAGACATTTCAAATCGCATTGTCTGCATTTAATGTCGCCGTGTAATGGTCTAATCAACGTGTGTCGTTTAGGAATGGGCCTCTAACACTTATAGTACATCCTAGGAGACCGTTAGTTGGCTCATCAGTCTTATAAAAGGGATAAGTTTCTGCCCTAATTTGAACAAGTAAGTTATCGCAGAACATTCATGTCGAATCAATAGAACAGTAAAGTTGCGAAAAGAAGGAACAAGAACCAGAGAACAAAACTTCCTCATCAAGCGTTCTCCAAGTTTCGATCAAGCAACATCGACTGATAAGAAGTGTTCCAGATTGAAGAAAGGATTGAAGAAGATTTTGTGCTATTCAAGAAAAGATCAGAAGCATTCTATTCAATTCCAAGCAGCCAATCCTCATCCGGCTAAGAACTTTTTCAAGATGCCAATCTCCATCAGGCTAGAGAACTATTTCTCAAATCTTTCTCTATAGGGCTTGCGGTCCTGAGCTGTAGGATCTGTTCTCAGACCTGAGTTATAGGGTTTGAGGGCCTGAGTTGTAAGCCTTGAGGGGCTGAGTTGTAGCCTTGAGGGGCTGAGTTGTAGGGCTTGAGGGCCTGAGATTGTAGGGCTTGCGGGCCTAAGATTTGGCGGAGTTTGCTGACTCTAGCACACTGCTAGATAGGCCTAGAGGGACACTGGACTACTCAAGACACTCCCTCTTGAGGAACCATTATAAAACTTTGTTTGTTTTCTGTGATGCACTTTTAATCTTTATACTACGACCTTCATAGAAATAGACTTAAAATAAAGCGGGGCAAGAGATTTTAAAATGCTTATTCACCCCATCCCCCCTCTAGGTGATTTGACAACATTCATAACTAACAATCTCTGTCATCATGAATGGCTATTTCTATCTACTCAAAGGCATGCTCCACATTGCTTGTGAAGGTTACTTGGTTCTGCATGATCTGATGGGTTTGATGGCCAACCCTATTGATCTCTTCACCAACTAGCTCCATTGATAGAGCTGCTAAGTGATAGAAGTGAGCATACTGAGTGTTCAAATGAAGTATCTCCTTCTTCACAGTCTTCAGCTCAGCCGTCATTTTGTTCCACAGGCCATCAACTATTTGCAGGATGAATGTTTCCATTTTCTTCCATGAGCATTGAGTAATGCTAAGATCATGTGGAATAAGGATCCTGAGTGAGCAGAGGATGTTTCAGCAGCATTGTCCTCTGGAGCAACTCTTTCACCAAGGGCATCTTTAGGAGCACTGTCAGAGGAGCAGTCACTAATCTGAATTGTTGAATTCTTAGGAGATGCTACCTTTATTGGCTCACTTTCTACTATGATGATTGTCTTTCCTCCAAGAGTCAGTTCAAGCCCAGTGGAGGATTCAGTATTCTCAACTATATCTGGCTCATCTCCTATGCTTTCAGTTCTTACTTATGGGATGATCTCCATTTGGACAAGACTTTCCTGATCTCCTAGGGTAGAGCACCCCAGATGGGTCTCCCCCTCAACCATTTCAGTATCTTGGGTTGAGCTCCCAGGTTGGAACTCCCCCTCAACTAGATCACTCTCTAGGATTGGACTTCTACTCACTTCAGCCACCTCTTTGTTAGCAGGTTCAACTTCTTTCTCTAAGATATCTTGAGGTAAAGACATCTCCCCCTCAATCTGATCAGGGTTTTGTTGGGATGGGGCTCTTCCTTCCTCGGAGCTACTAGAGGACTCCTCCTCTGAGGAAACTATCTTGGCAACTTTCTTTGAATTCTTCTGCTGAACTGAAGAAGTAGCTATAGGTCCCTTGGATATATACATATCCCACCTATCCAATATCTTGGAGTCCAGTCTCTTAGAGTAGTGCAGAGGCACTCCCATCTTTCTGTTGAGCATTTCCCCAATGGAATTCAGAAAGAAGATAGTGAGAATTCTCCCAAATGAGGGGGTCTTCGGACTGTTTTTTACTTTCTGGAATACAAATTCCCTCAAGTCAGTCTTTTTGGAGAGAATGATCATGCACGTCACTTCAATCATTTCCTTGGAGATCCGGTCATGAGAACCCGGATTGCATAATAGGACTTTTCCAATGATCTCTACGAGAAGCTTCCTCTTCTGGTTGATGTCTACCTTTATGATAGACACATAGGTCTTTCTAGAGTGCCCACACCATTCATAACTTGCAGATATGTCATCATGGACACCTCTTCCTCTTCTTCTTTTGCCTTCAGTCGAGGCAGTCGCAATGCCTTTTCCAAGCTCTTCACAGATACTTTCACTTTCTTCCTAACTAAAACTGATTTGACTGAGGATTTGGGACTGTTTATTTTTGCTCCTCCAAAGAATTCCAGGAGCTCTTTGTTGAGAAGGACGCAGGGTTCACAAAACAGATATTCAAGGCCCGCTGATTCCAGTAACCCTATCACGTACCTAATTTCATCTGAGCAGGAGTTGAATCCTCCTCGCGAAAGCTAAATCGTTGAAGTCTCTTCTTTCTTGGGAGCCATTGCAGAAGAATCGTGAGAAGTAGCAGTTGTCAAATACGGAATAAAAGTTTGTCGTAGGAATGTCTTAGGGCAAATGAGAGCGTAATTTTTATTCTAAGCATTCATTCTAATTATAGTGTAGATAGTTGAAGAGGCGTGTACCTTATCATTTGTACTGATGAATTGAGTGATCTTTCATCGGACGGTGTTGGATCTATAGGTGCCCTTAGAGAGGGGGTGAATAAGGGGTTTAAAAACATTTATTATATTTTATATGACTTGAAAATCTAAGAGATCAAAATAGTGAAAAACCAAACAACTCAAGTGAAATAAAATAAAGACATGATTTTATTAACTTGAAATAGTAGAATACAAAACTTGATTTCTTATGACGCTAGAAATCATATGCAAAAAAAAGATCTCCTTTTGTTTTCTATCCCGACACGTATCCCCACGAACCGGTGGCTTTAGCCAATCCTCCCCCGGATTCGGCCTCAAGCCGCTCTAACCAATCCTCCCCCAGATATGGCCTCGAGCACCCCCTAGACCTACTCTATATCTAGTCGCCAACATGAGGCAAATTCCTCCTTAAATCCTACCCAGACCTAGTCGCCAACATGAGGTGAATTCACTATACGATTACAAGAGTTATGAATTGAAATAAGCAACAACAATATAAAAAAACTCCCTCTAAGAAACTTCTGAAGTTGGAGACGAAAGATCGCTGTAGAATAAGCGTGGTTGAATCGATCGTCGGTTGGATACCGCGTGAAGAAGTCCTCCTTCAAAAACTATCAGAACTTTTGGTGGGAGATCAACTCTCGGCAGAATAAGGCTCTGGAATTTAGGTACTAGAACTCTCTCATGGATGTGTCTCTAAAATGAGAGAAGAGAAATCCTTTTATCAGAGTGCGGGCTACCTCCTGCGATATCCCTACCATCGGCGCTATCTCGGAATTAGGCAATATTCTGCGTGTGAGAATCTTTCATTTTAAGGCAAGCTGGTCGTCATTCCTCTTATGCATCGAGCTACCGCATGGGTTATCCCTACCGTCGGTACTATCTCGGTTTACGCAGTATTTTGCATGTGAGAACCTTTCATTTCAAGGCAAGCTCCGTCATTCCTCTTGTGCATCAAGCTACTGTTGGTGTTATCCTCTACCGTCGGCGCTAGTGGCCATGTTGGTGTTTTGGCTTCAAACTTGGGTGCAACCTTCTTATGTTATCCTTAAGTCATATGACATTATTTCCTGCACACTTAAACACACATGATCAAATACACATAGGATTTGTTATTCTCAAACCTAGGAGATGAGGAAGACCATGTTCCAATAAACTCCCCATTTTGATAATAACAAATCCATTAATGATAAATCAGAGCATTAATACATAAAGCAAGACGAATCATATTTGTGTGTGTGTGAGAGATGACTTAGGATAATTTGCATTTTTGGTATTTAGAAGTGCTCCCCCTAAATGCATGATCCCCCTATATGAATGCTCCCCTCATAAGTAGGTTATCTATAAATTTCAAAATAAGAAGATGTTTTTATAAAACATTTTTCTTTTAAAATCTTTAAGGTTTACAATAAATTAACCAAGCATGAAAGAAAGATATCAAAAAGAGACTACTACAATGTTATTTTAATTCACAAATTCAAGACATACCAAACATTGCAAAGAGCATTTATATATAAAGAGTAGTATATATAAAGTATAGTATAGAATTAGCATTGGGATCCAATACTCATGATAAAAAGTGTTATGGTAGATAATGATGTGCACATAAGTGTATTTTGAAGAAATTAAACAAATGATTTAATCAAGAAATACAAGACATATGTAGAGTAAAGTGCACAATAAAACACAAATAATTTTACTTCCACGCACTTTAATGCACAAAGAAAAATTGTACAACTACCAAGGTGCTCTGCACACACAATGCTTATTAAGACTTATCAGTGTGCAAAGTAGTGTTTGGGGGATCACACATTTTTATTTTTCAATATCGATGTTTTTTATGATTCAGTGTACTTAAGAATAAGTGGTGTAGAAAAAACCTAATGTTTGCACAAGACACTTTACTATTCTTTTCAATGTGCTCAACCTCATAATGTTTATTAAGACTTATCAGGATGTTCAATTAGTGCTTGGTGGAGTTATCATTGTCAATTTATTTCATGATTTTTTGTTTTGTACAAAGTTCTCCGAATACACTTATTTTGCAAACCAATGTAATTTTGAAAGCACAGCCACTTTTCTTAATTTGTAATAGTGCAAATAAATGTAGTGTAGGTAAGATACTTGTGCAATTTTAATTCATTGTAAAATTATAATACACAAGCAAGCATTCTTAGATTAAAAGCACATGTAGACTTGCCAAAATAAGTGAGTGAAGAAATATCATTATCAATCATAAAACATTTACTCATATTTAGAGGCATGCTAAGCTTGGTTCTACACAAACTTTTTCAATACAATTGATGCACATATATTTAGATCTATCAAATGATAAGAGGCAAAACAATGTTCAAAGTAGTTTGAAAAGATGAATGTCAACATTGTAGAAAGTTCTAAATGATAGATTAAATCATGTTTGATAAAAACAAGAAATTCCGTACAAATTTTTTTTTGATATTTTGACATTTTATATTTTGATTTTTCATAAGATGAGGAAAACAAACAAAACAAATTTCATAAATTTTGTAATAAGTTTCTTTTCATAAAACAAAAATAATAATTTTTGCATAATTTTTGCATAAACTTAAGGCAAAGACATAAATTTTTGCATTTTGAAATTTTTTTATTTTTCATAAAACAAAGAAATACACAAACAAAAATGCCAAAAACACAGAAATAAGTAGAAAAATTATAAGATCACATTTTTATAAATTTTTCAGAAATTTTTAGCACTGAGTTTTGAATCATGGAGCTAGCGCCAGAAGTAGGTCCTAGCGCATATGTTAGCTCACAAAGAGTGCTTATTTTAATTATATAGCCCATATTTTCTTCGATTTCACTTCCGATTTTGCTTAATTATGTTTGTGCAAAGTAAGACCTGGCTAATGAAGTGAAAAGATGAGGAGAAATCGAAAAAAGCTGCGAAAGTTAAAATTTTAGACCATGAGCTCCAACAAAAAAACTTTAATTCTAATTTTTTAAATAACTTGAGTTTTGCACAATCATTTAAGCTTAATATGATAGGATATGCATACAAAGAAGACATGATTGAACAAATCAAATATGCATGATTTTAGTGATTATATAAAAATAATGTTCATGCATAAAATAAAAACAGGTATGTCCTAGATAAAAATACCCAGACTATATGTCTACACCCTAGCCCCGTACTAAGTGACGGATGGGCATGAGGAGCTGCACACATGTTGTAGGTTAGGGTGTTACTCACATATGCATACACTAGAGAACTCTCAACCTAGCACTCTTTCCCTTTAGTGCCTCGCAAGGCTACACTGGAACCCTCCCCAGTTAAGGACAAGACATGACTTAGAGGTTAGGTCTCTAATGCATCCAATCCTACGCCCCCGCTATTGTGAGACATACAATATTGGTATATGACCATGGGTATACAAAGCGTTATAAGTTTATGAATGATTTATAGACTATGAGTTTATTTGAATGTTTAGAATGATAATATAAAACCTCATAGTTATCAGGAATTCTAAGTTCCAAATTTTCTATTTTTATATCTTGACAGACATATGATAACTCACAGTGCATGAGATTAGCATGATAACTAATAATATTCATTAGGATACAATGTTAATATGATAATACATTCGTTCAATATGACTTTTGTGATTTTATTTTTAATCACGAATTATGAATATATATACTTTTCTGAAAGGCAAGATAATAATAGTTTTCTTTTTCGATCATTGTAAGGGTACGCATGAGTCTATAATTAATTTGATCTTTGCTATACTTTAGTTGGTCTTAGCAATTTAGAGTGGATCTTGGACTTCGCGAGGTCTACCCTATGAAGGGTTCACACCGGTACTAGGAGATGTGATGGGGTGACATCCCAAATCTTCATTTCTCAAGATATTTAAGTGTTATTGTTGCTACCCATACTTAAGATTTAAAATTTATAGACTCAACATTTTCCGAAAAAGAAAAATTGAAGTTCATGATTTTTTTAATCTAGATAAATATCTTATAACAAATTTAGAATTTTATTTATATGGATAATATAAGATATTTATAGACAATGAATTTAAGAAAGATAGAAAGGTCACCAAAATAAAATATGACTTTGAATTTTGAAAAACTCATTATGCTTTAAGAGATAAAATCATATTTCCAATAATACATAAGATGACCATGACATGATAGCTTAAAATGTAAAAAAAAACAAAAGAAAAAAAGAACATTAAGCATATCATGAAGTAGAGTATTATTATTTCATTTACGAAAAATTCTACTTCATGAAATTTAATGATATCTAACGAATAAGAGATTTAGGTATCCAAAGGGGACCAAGTGTGGTGGTTCCTTTGGGTACCCAATTATAATGTGTTGGCGTATGGGGAGATAGTGATGAATGGGTTCGTTTATGTGAAGTTAATGTTTCATTTTTTATTTTGGATCTCCAATCATACTTTGGTTTAATATTATAATTATGCATCGAATTTCCATATTCATTAAACTTAGGCTTAAAATAATGATGACTTATGAAACCATTTTTCATAGGAAATTTTTGCACATTTGAATTTAATTTGGAAGATACATAAAGAGGGTTAGAATTTATTATACTTTTATGATTAAACATTCTACTAGGTGTATGTTTAATATATTTAAAAATACTAGTAGAAGTTCTACACATGTTTGATGATAAACTAGAAATAAAAGATTTATTATACTTGTAAATTTTTGCACAAATAATTTTAATGATTCTAGTTTATTAAATAAAATATTATTTTCATTAACCAATTTTCCATTATGCTCTTTTGAAACTAAAAGTTCCTTTTCAAAATCCTTGAATTTTTCTTTAATATCATTACAATCAAAACAAGGCTTTGAAATTTCAATTAAAGAGCAAGATGGTGAAGCCACATCACAACTAGATTCTACATTAACATTAGATTTTAACGTTTTTTTTCTAAACGTAATTTTTCATTAGCGATTTTCAATTTCATAATTTTACATTTAACAATTTGTAGCATATGTAATGTGGAAATGAAATTTGTCACAAAAAGAAAAGAATCTGATTTCTTACATTGTTATCATAAGAGGCAAGATTTGAACATATAGTTCCTTTGACATCTTTTTGGCACTCCTCTTCCAAAAATAAGATTGCTTCTTCTCTTCCACTTGATGTGCACTCCATTGATCCATCGTGAGAGGAGCTTTCTTGAACATCTGTGCAAGCTTGTATGTTCTCCAATTCTTGCGTTTGTTCTGTACCTATAGATGGAGAATCATAAGTTATCTTAAGATAAATCCACATCTCATACGCAATAGGAAAGGTATAAATGAGTTTGGAAATATTTTGATTAAGTGCACAAAATAGACAATTCATTAATTTTGCATTTAAGACACACTCTTCCCTACTCAACTCATTTGGTGGCTTCCTAATGGTAATATTCCTTATTTTAATATCTAATGACTTAAGAAATTTTTTCATTAATATTTTCCACCTTTTAAATTTTTTTTCCTTCAAATAAAGGTGGTGCCAAATATTTTCCCTCTATATAAATATTTCTCTCACTAGCAGAAGCGAGATCATGACTACAAAGCGCCATTATACCTGGGTGTTAAACCATTTTATAATAACTTAGTTCTGATACCACTTGTTGGATCTGTAGGCGCCCTTAGAGGAGGGGTGAAAAGGGTTTTAAAAACTTTTATTATATTTTATATGACTTGAAAATCTAAGAGATCAAAATAGTGAAAAATCAAACAACTCAAGTGAAATAAAATAAAGACATGATTTTATTAACTTGAAATAGTAGAATACAAAACTTGATTTCTTATGACGCTAGAAATCGTAGGTGAAAAAGAAAGATCTCCTTTTATTTTCTATCCTGACTCGTATCCCCACGAACCGATGGATTTAGCATATCCTCCCCCGGATCCAGCCTCAAGCCGCTCTAGCCAATCCTCTCCTGAATAGGGCCTCGAGCACCCCCTAAACCTACTCTAGATCTAGTCACCAACACGAGGTGAATTCCTCCCTAAATCCTACCCAGACCTAGTCATCAATACGAGGTGAATTCACTACACGATTACAAAAGTTATGAATTGAAATAAACAACAACAATATAAAAAAACTCCCTCTAAGAAACTTCTGAAGTCGGAGATGAAAGATCGTTGTAGAAGTAACATGGTTGAAGTGATCGTCGGTCAGATGCCGCATGAAGAATTCCTCCTTTAAAAACTATCAGAACTTTTGGTGGGAGATCAACTCTCGGCAGAATAAGGCTCTAGAATTTAGCCACTAGAACTCTCTCAAGGATGTGTCTCTAAAATGAAAGAAGAGGGCTCCTTTTATAGGAGTGCGAGCTACTGCTTGCGCTATACCTACCGCTGGAGCTATCCCTATCGTCGGCGCTATCTCAGATTAGGCAAAATAAATTAGGTGATAATCTTTCATTTTAAGGCAAGCTGGTCATCATTCCTCTTGTGCATCGAGCTACTGCCTACGCTATCCCTGTCGTAAGTGCTATCTCGGTTTAGGCATTATTCTGCATGTGAGAATCTTTCATTTCAAGGAAAGCTCCATCATTTCTCTTGTGCATCAAGCTACCACCGGCGCTATCCGCTACCGCCGGCACTATCCGCTACCGTCGGCGCTAGTGGCCATGTTGGAGTTTTGGCTTCAAATTTGGGCGCAACTTCTTATGTTATCCTTAATTCATATGGCATTATTTCCTGCACACTTAAACATACATGATCAAATATACATAGGATTTATTATTCTCAAACCTAGGAGATGCGAAAGACCATGTTCCAACAAACGGCTCTTATTTGTCGATCTAGTATCGTGTTTAGTAGCCGTATCGTGTTTCGACGATACTCCGGTATGTCATTGAAACATGTCGTCATTATGTTTTGTTCCAACTTGGTCCATTTTTCATCGAGATATACTGCATGTCATCTAGACAACTGATTGTGTCATCAAGATAACTGATTGTGTCGTCAAGACAATCATCAGATGCTTGTGTAGCTTAGACAATGTTCAACCCTTCTTGAGAGGTTCCTTCAGCACTTAGCCTGGCCATCTCCTAAGCAACAAATGATTAGTGATAATATTAAAGTGAGATGTAAATTACTCTAAGTTTAACATCCCCAATTGGAATTTGAAGAAGTTAAACTTAGCTTCATCTAGGGGCTTTGTGAATATATCAGCCACTTTATTTAACTGTGGGGACAAACTCAAGAGTGATATCTTCATTCTCCACATGCTCCCTAAGGAAGTGATACCTAATCACAATATACTTAGTCCTGTTGTGTGAGATAGGATTTTTAGCAATTGAGATAGCACTTGAAGAGACACAAAATAGGGGTGTTTTGGTCATCTTTAAATTGTAGTCTTCAAGCTGATGTTGGATCCATAGCAGTTGAGCACAACAACTCCCAATAGATATGTATTCTGATTCTTCTATGGAGATCAGTCTTCCTCCAAGGAATTGGCTAGTCCCTGAAGTACTCTTTCTATCTTCTTTGCACCCTGCATAGTTTGCATCTGAATAGCCAGTTAATTCACACCCATTATTTTTAGGGTACCATAGGCCAAGATTAGGTGTACCCTTTAGGTATCTTAAGATCCTCTTGACAGAGGTGTGATGAGATTCCTTAGGGTTCACCTGATATCTAGCACAGACAAATGTGGCAAATATTATGCCATGCCTACTGGCAGTTAGATAAAGCAAAACCCAATCATGCATTTGTACTTGGTTTTATTAAAGTGTATTCCCCTTTCATCCTTGTCCAGAGACTCATTGGATCCCATGTGAGTCTTCATAGAAGAAGCACTCTCCAATAAAAAATTCTCGACTAGCTCTTTAGTGAATTTGGTCTATTAGATGAATATACCATCTTCAAATTATTTCACTTGGAGACCTAGGAAGTATTTGAGCTCTCCCATACTACTCATTTCAAACTTTCCCTACATTAAATTTGCAAATTTCTTGCAGAGATTGTCATCTATAGAGCCAAGAATAATGTCATCCACATTGATCTGCACTAGCAAGATCTTACCCTTCACTTCCCTTAGGAATAATGTCTTGTCAATCTTTCCCCTTGAAAACTTGTTCTCAATGAGAAAGCTTGACAGGGTCTCATACCAGGCTCTAGGAGCATGTTTCAAACCATATAAGGCCTTTCTAAGAAAATAAGCAAAGTCATGGTGAGTAGAATCAACAAAACCTTAAGGTTGTTCTACATATACTTCTTCCTTGAGGTCACCATTTAGAAAAGCTGACTTCACATCCATCTAGTAAACTTTGAATCCTTTATAGGCTGCATAGGCTAGGAACAATCTGATAGCTTCCAATCTAGCAACATGGGCAAAGGTCTGATCAAAATCAATGCCCTATTCCTATCTATAGCCCTTTGCTATAAGCCTTGCCTTATTCTTTGTAATGATCCCATTCTCATCCAATTTGTTTCTATAGACTCACTTGGTTCCAATAATGTTGTGTCCTTGGGGTCTGGGAACTAACCAACACACTTTGCATCTCTTAAATGGGTTTAGTTCCTCTTGCATTGCTGCAATCCAGAATGGATCCTGATTTGCTTCCTCAAATTTCTTGAGTTCAATTTGAGAAAGAAAACTCAAGTACAATGTTTCATTTAAAGCCCTGCTCCTTGTCAGCACTCCTTGACTGACATCTCCTATAATTTGCTCTTAAGGATGATGTATGATTTGTCTAAGTGCAACAGGCAGTCTTCTAGGGATCTCTTCTATGGAAGGTTCTTCAGGTTGGACCTCTTCAGCTACTTCTAATCCTTCTACAACATCTTTCCAATTCAATTGTTATTAAATGGTCTTTGTCTCTCCTTGAAGTATCATCCTTGTCTTCAATGGATAGCTTTGTTTGATCTGTAGGTGCCCTTAGAGTGGGGGTGAATAAGGGTTGTAAAACTTTTTATTATATTTTAAAAGACTTGAAAAGTTAAGAGATCAAAATAGATAAAAAGCCAAACAAATCAAGTGAAATAAAATAGATAAATGATTTTATTAACTTAAAATATAAAATTACAAAACTTGATTTCTTATGGCACTAGAAATCGAAGGTGAATAGTAAAAGTCTTTTCATTTTCTATCCCAACTCGTATCCCCACGAACCAGTGGCTTTAGTGTATCCTCCCCCAGATACGGACTCAAGTCGCACTAGCCAATCCTCCACCGGATACGGACTCGAGCACCCTATAAAATAAACCTAGATCTAGTCGCCAACACGAGGCGAATTCCTCCCTAAGTCCTACATAGACCTAGTCGCCAACACGAGGCGAATTTACTACATGATTATGTTGGAACCAAAGCTTTTGATTTGAGTTAGGATCCATCCTTTTGTTAAATCTAATAATTTAGATCAATCTAAATTAACACAAATTAAATATGATGCGATCGAATCGGAGAGTATACTTAAGCAAATAATATAAGTTCTCTACGTTCGACAAATGTCGAACGGCGCTCGACAAATAGCCAAGCAGCGCTCGACAAATATTCATCAGAACAGCGTTCGACAAATAGCGAACGGCGCTCGACGAATCCAGTCAGAACAATTGGAGCGGGCAGGCATTCTCTGAACGGCACCCGACAAACTCAATCCAGCCAGTCTCAGCGGTCGACAAGTGAAGACAATTGCTCAGCACATTAAAAGGCACTCGACAAATCTTCAGAAAGGCGCTCGACAAATGCCGTTCAGTACTCGACAAATTCTAGCCAGAGCTCGACTAATATTTAATTTTGCTATCTTTCTTTATAATATTTAACTTAGCTGTTGCAGATCAATAAATACTATAGCCGTTGCAGATCAGCTTTAATGAACAGAAACAATAGGTTATCTTCTCGAAGAGTCAAATCATTGATGGAGACCTAAGCTCTTTCCTTCTTCCCGAGAGAAGAATTCAAATTAAGGGCAAGGGTCATCAGATTATATAAAGAAGAAGAAAAAGGAGAAAGATGAGGATATGAAGTACACACACAACCGAAACACAGAGAGCAAAAATCTATTCTTTTCTTTGCTAACACTTTCCTGCAGATTACATACATCCTGAGACACAAATCACAACTACTTGCTCAGGATCATCACTGCACAAAAGGAAAGAAACTGTGTACAATCAAAAGGAGAGACCTCTAGAACTGTCATCCTTCTATATCAGACAGGGGGAGCTCTTCAACATAATATTCAGATCCATTCAACACCATATCAGGATCTTCAAGAGTCTTCTCATACAGAGAAGAACATTATATTTTCTGTTTTTCATTACTCTTTTACCTTCCTCTCTTGTACAAGGTTATAACTCCCTTCAAAAGTTAATCTCGGTGACAGGGCACCTTAGCAAAAACCTGCAGTTTGGTTAGAGCACCTTATCAACATCTCACCTGGTGAGAGGGCACTTATCAACAACCTCCTAGTGGATTCCTACCAGTGGGTAGAAGAGTAGATGTACCCAGTTGAGGGGAACTACTATATTTCTCTGTGTCATTTGGATCGTTTTGGTTTGTTCATTGTTTTATGTTTTATTTGTGCTATGCACTTTCACTGCTTGTGTTAATCATTCATAAAACAAACACATATAAATATACATGTCATTAAGTTTTGAAACCAAAACTTAACAAGATCTTTTAATAAAGTAAATAAGAACTAAAACACTCCACTTTCAATTGGTATCAGAGGGTGTTGATTTTACCATTTCAATTTCTAGTATCTAATGCTTTCAATTACAAACTCCTGTTTCAATCAGTATTAGAGAAGTTGATTTGTCACACAGGTTAACACCTGAAATCACAAAGATCACTTAGTTCTTAAATTTGCTCTAAAAAGTTTTTTTTTATTCAAGTAAAATTTCTGTTTTCAGATCCACCTATACTTAATTTGGATAATTTTTCTTTATGGCAAGTCAGAATTAAGTTATATATGAATGCCATAGATGAAGAAATCTACAAATCTATCTTGACAGGGCCTGTTTATGTTGGCGCTGATATATCTTCTTCAAAGAAAACTATCGAAATAAAATGTGGCAACAGAGAAACTGATGTCACTGCCCGTGTTTGCAAAATGAAGCCAGATAAATTCAAAGCTGGTACTGATGAGGGGCGGACTGATAAACATAAAGAACCTTCCCCATCTACAGAACCTTCTCCATCCTCAGAAGCAGATATTAAAAAACATATTAACTCAAATCTAGATCAAATGAGTTGCTTAAATAAAATAATTTAAAGAGTCTACAGAAGAAAAATGAAAACTAAAACCAAGTGAGAGAGAAAAGGAGAACATCAGAGAAGCCAAGTGAGAGAGAAAATGAGAAACACAAATCTCAAACAAGACTTAAATCTGTATAAAGGTTGCTGCAATTAAAAATTTTAAATAGGCTGAAATTAAAAATTTTAACTTCAAGAAATGAGCTGCTGCAACTGAAAATTCTAAAAGCCATTTTAAGATTACCAGGTCACTAGTTTTGATTTGATCCCAACTCAAATAGGGGGATATTGTTGGAACCATAGCTTTTGATTTGAGTTAGGATCCATCCTTTTGTTAAATCTAATAATTTAGATCAATCTAAATTAACACAAATTAAATATGATGCGATCGAATCGGAGAGTATACTTAAGCAAATAATATAAGTTCTCTACGTTCGACAAATGTCAAACGGCGCTCGACAAATAGCCAGACAGCGCTCGACAAATATTCATCAGAACAGCGTTCGACAAATAGCGAACGGCGCTCGACGAATCCAGTCAGAACAATTGGAGCGGGCAGGCATTCTCTGAACGGCACTCGACAAACTCAATCCAGCCAGTCGCAGCGGTCGACAAGTGAAGACAATTGCTCAGCACATCAAAAGGCGCTCGACAAATCTTCAGAAAGGCGCTCAACAAATGTCGTTCAGTGCTCGACAAATTCTAGCCAGAGCTCGACTAATATTTTATTTTGCTATCTTTCTTTATAATATTTAACTTAGCCGTTGCAGATCAATAAATACTATAGTCGTTGCAGATCATCTTTAATGAACAGAAACGGCAGGTTATCTTCTCGAAGAGTCAAATCATTGATGGAGACCTAAGCTCTTTCCTTCTTCCCGAGAGAAGAATTCAAATTAAGGGCAAGGGTCCTCAGATTATATAAAGAAGAAGAAAAAGGAGAAAGATGAGGATATGAAGTACACACACAACCGAAACACAGAGAGCAAAAATCTATTCTTTTCTTTGCTAACACTTTCCTGCAGATTACATACTTCCTGAGACACAAATCACAACTACTTGCTCAGGATCATCACTGCACAAAAGGAAAGAAACTATGTACAATCAAAAGGAGAGACCTCCAGAACTGTCATCCTTCTATATCAGACAGGGGGAGCTCTTCAACATAATATTCAGATCCATTCAACACCATATTAGGATCTTCAAGAGTCTTCTCATACAGAGAAGTACATTATATTTTCTGTTTTTCATTACTCTTTTTCCTTTCTCTCTTGTACAGGGTTATAACTCCCTTCAAAATTTAATCTCGGTGACAGGGCACCTTAGCAAAAACCTGCAGTTTGGTTAGAGCACCTTATCAACAGCTCACCTGGTGAGAGGGCACCTTATCAACAACCTCCTAGTGGATTCCTACCAATGGGTAGAAGAGTAGATGTACCCAGTTGAGGGGAACTACTATATTTCTCTGTGTCATTTGGATCATTTTGGTTTGTTCATTATTTTATGTTTTATTTGTGCTATGCACTTTCACTGCTTGTGTTAATCATTCATAAAACAAACACATATAAATATACATGTCATTAAGTTTTGAAACCAAAACTTAATCAAGATCTTTTAATAAAGTAAATAAGAACTAAAACACTCCACTTTCAGATTACAATAATAAAGAGATGAAATAAACAACAATAATATGACAACTCCCTCAAAAGAACTTCTGAAGTTGGAGACGAAAGACCATTGTAGAATAAGCATGGTGGAAGCAATCATCGGTCAGATGCGGCATGACAAAGTCCTCCTTCAGAAACTCACGGAACTTTTGGTGGGAGATCAATTCTCGGCAGTATAAGGCTCTGAAATTTAGGCAATAGAACTCTCTCATGGATCTCTGTTGAAGAGAACGAATGAAACCTTTTAATAGTGTTGTAATCTAATGCCAGCGTTAAAGCTAACGTCGGGCATTGACCCAGTATGGAAAGAACTTGATGGCTCGGATCTTCAAAACAGGAAGGAAATACTACATCTTTGGAAATATTCATTTTAGGCAACCTTAACGCTGTGCGTTGAGGCTAACGCTGATATTAAGTCAAATCATTCCTAAAATGCTCCTGCAATCACGACAGTATCCCTCCATGCCATATCGCTGAGTGTCAACATCGGCGTTAAGTCCCAACGCCTAGCGTTAGACCACTTTCATCATTTCAGCTTGTGGGCAAATTCAGACCATATCTTCGAGTGTTAATATCATCGAGTGTCAGTGCTGGTGTTAAGACCTAACGCCTGGCGTTAGACCACTTTCAACATTTTAGCTTGTGGGCAAGTTCAGACCAACAATGCAGCATCCTAGTGATTTTGGCTTCAAACTTGTTGGCAACCTTCTTATGTTATCCTCATATGGCATTGTTTTCTGCACACGTAAACACACAAGATCAATTACACATAGGATTTGTTATTCTCAAACCTAGGAGATGCAGAAGACCATGTTCCAACAAACTCCCCCTTTTGATAATAACAAATCCATTAATGATAAATCAGAGCATTAATACATAAAGCATGATGAAACCTACTTGTGTGTGTGTGAGAGTGATGACAGGATAATTATCAATTTTGGTATTTAGAATTGCTCCCCCTAAATGCGTGCTCCTCCTATGTGAATGCTCCCCTTATATGTAAGCTATCATCTTAAGAATTATTCATGTTTAGTTCTTCCCCATTTGATAGCGGTTTTTATTTATCATGTTAGTTCTCCCCCTTTTGTTATTAACAAAAGTGGGTTAAGGTAGCAAGAGACATAGAAAGAGGTTTTTGAGTAAAAAATAAAGGCATGCTCAAGCTTTTAGAGGAAATGAAATGATAAGGAGTTTTTAGCATTAAAATTTTCATAGTAATAGATCAGAGTTTTTAGCATAAAGATAATAAGCACGTTAGACCAACTTAATGTAAACTTTACCAAGCAAGTCTACCATTTGTTGAAGAAAAAAGGAATTTTGAAATTCAAGTGATGGTAAGACTTGAAATAAGCATGAAAGCGCAAGGTAAAAGTTATTAAGTAATATTGCGGAAGATTTATAGAAATACAAGTAACATCTTTTTGTAAGCATGATGATTCATAAGAGAAAGTATGAGTTAAATTCCAAAATAAGAAGATGTTTTTGTAAGTCATTGTTCTTTTAAAATCTTTAAGGTTTACAACAAAGTAATCAAGCATGAAATAATGATATCAAAAAGAGATTACTACAATGTTATTTTAATTCGCAAATTCAAAACATACCAAACATTGTAAAGAGCGTGCTAGGTTATCTAATGCATTTATAAATAAAGAGTAGTATTGAATTAGCATTAGAATCCAATACTCATGAAAAGAAGTGTTATGGAAGATAATGAGGTGCACATGAGTGTATTTTGAAGAGAGTAAACAAATGATTTAATCAAAAATACAAGCCATATTTAGAGCAAAGTGCACAATAAAACACAAATAATTTTACTGCCACACACTTCAATGCACATAGAAAAAATGTACAATTACCAAGGTACTCTGCACACACAATACTCATTAAGACTTATCAGGGTGCAAAGTGGTGCTTGGGGGATCACACACTTTATTTTTCAATATTGATATTTTTGTGATCCGGTGTACTTAAGAATAAGTGGTATAAAAAAACTGACAGGTTTGCACAATGCACTTTATTATTCTTTCTAAGGTGCTCAACCTCACAATGCTCATTAAGATTTATTAGGAGGTTCAAGTAGTGCTTGGTGGAGTTATCTTTGTCAATTTATTTCATAATTGTTTGTTTTGTACAAAGGTCTCTGAATACACTTGTTTTGCAAACCAATGTAATTTTGAAAGCACAACCTTTTTTCTTAATTTGTAATAGTGCAAATAAATGTAGTGTAGGTAAGATACTTTTGCAATTTTAATTCATTGTATAATTACAATACACAAGCAAGCATTCTTAGATTAAAAGCACATGTAGACTTTGCCAAAATAAGTGAGTGAAGAAATGTCATTATCAATCATAAAACATTTACTCATACTTAGAGGCATGCTAAGCTTGATTCTACACAAAACTTTTTCAATACAATTGATGCACATGTGATTAGATATATTAAAGCATGATAAAAATAATGTTCAAAGTAGTTTGAAAAGATGAATTTCAACATTGTAGAAGGTCTAAATGATAGATTAAACCATGCTTGATATTAACAATAAAGTCCATACAGTTTTTTTGATATTTTGAAAAAGAATTTTGTGAATAAATTTTGAACTCTTATAATTGATCTTGGACTTCCCGAGGTCTACCCTGTGAGGGGTTCGCACCAGTACTAGGAGATGTGATGGGGTGACATCTCAAATCTCCCTTTCGCAAGATACACGTAAATAGAAAAAATAATTAAGTTTAAAAATAAATTTTTGGTAAGTTTTTGTTTTATAATTTTGTATTTGATTTTTTGCATATATATATATAGAAATCAAACAAATAAACAAAGAAAGTAAGAGAATAAAATATTTTTTGTAATTTGGCTTTTGTAATATTTTATTTTAATTTTTCAAAAATCAATTACTGGCAGAAATGCAAAAGTAAGTAGTACATATAAGAGAACATATTCTTAGGGATTTTGCAAAAAATGAAAAATACAGAAAATTAGATAGGCGAGCTAGCGACGGCGCTAGCACTAGCGCGGCAAACAGTACACAAAATTTCAGGATTTTGAAAATTTTAATTTTTGATCTTGAATAAGTGTCCAAAGATTAGTTTTATGTTGAAATTTCAGAAGGTTTGGAGATGTTTAGATAGGTAAAAAATGCATAAAATGATTGCGTTTATGAATGCAAATTAACCCGAGATATCGAGGACACCTAATTCTAGTCTTAGCAATCAAAATCTTGCATCGGGAAGAGGTTTAGAGAATATGTCAGCAAGTTGGGAGTCCGTACCAAAGAAACTTACTTTTACGTGCTGTTTCTTAATATGATCCCTAATGAAGAGATGGTGAACATCTATGTGTTTTGATCTAGAGTGGTGTACGGGATTATTTATAAGATCTATGACACTTTTGTTGTCACATTTGAGATCATTATTTTTTAGATGAAAACCAAATCCTCTAGAGTTTGGCTCATCCATAAAGCTTGTGCACAACAACTCCCAAGAGCGATGTATTCAGCCTCCGTGGTGGAGAGTGCAACCGAAGATTGTTTCCTATTAGACCATGCTAATAATGAGGGTCCTAAAAAGTGATGTACCGCTAGTGCTTTTTTGATCTAGTGAACATCCGGCATAATCCGAATCGGAATAGCCGGGTAATGTAAATGAATCATTGTGCGGGTACCATAATCCTAATCTAGATGGCCCTAATAGATATTAAAAAATACGTTATACCGCTTTGAAATGAGATTCTTTTGGATTGGCTTGAAAGCGAGCACATAAATATACGACAAACATTATATCTGGTCTACATGCACTTAAGTAAAGAAGAGATCCAATCATACCTCTATATAAAGTTTGATCAATTGAAATTCCAGATTCATCTTTTCCTAATTTTAATGAAGCACTCATAGGTGTAAAAGCTTGTTTAAGATTTTCAAAACCAAATCATTTAAGCATATCATGAACATATTTTGTTTGGCAAATAAAAATACCATCATTTCGTTGTGAAATTTGAAAACCAAGAAAATAAGAGAGTTCTCCTACAAGGCTCATTTCAAATTCTTTTTTTATTACTAAGACTACTTCATTACACAACTCTTCATTAGTGGCTCCAAAAATTATATCATCAACATATATTTGTAAAATAATTAAATCGTTATTATTATACTTAATGAAGAGTGTGTTATCGGCACTTCCCATGACATAACCGTGCTTTAATAAAAACACTGTAAGTCTTTCATACCATGCACGGGGCGCTTGTTTTAAACCATAAAGCGCGTTTTCTAATTTATAAACACGATTTGGAAATTTTCATTTTTAAAACCGGTAGGTTGTTCTACATAAACTTCTTCTTTTATAAACACGATTAGAAAAGCACTTTTAACATCCATTTGAAATAATTTTATTCTTTTAAAACACGCAAATGCCAAAAAAATTGTATAGATTCTAAGCGAGCAACGGGTGCAAAAGTTTCTTCAAAATCTACCCCCTCGATTTGAGAAAAGCCTTGAGCGACTAAGCGAGCTTTATTTCTTGTAATTCAAGATTCACCATCTAATTTATTTTTAAAAACCCATTTTACGCCAACAACGGGATAATTAGATGGGCATTCTACTCGATTCCAGACTTTATTTCTTTCAAATTGATCTAACTCTTCATTCATAGCCAAAAACCAAAATTCATCATTTAAAGCGGTTGAAATGTTTTTTGGTTCAATTTCGAAAACAAAATAAATATTTGAAAAAGTTTCATGAAGAGAAGATCGAGTTCTTACCCCAATAGATGGTTCTCCAATGACTAGCTCTTTTGGATGATTCTTTGAGAAGTTTAGGATGCTTGGAGGCACATATTCATCTTCATTAGCCTCTTCCTGCTCCTCTTTGGAAGGTTCCTCTTCGTCGTGCTCCAAAGATGGTAAGGGTTCATCATTTGTCCCTATAGGAAGTTTTTCTACACAAGGAATAAATCCATCAAATTTTACATTAATAGACTCTTCAAGCTTACTCATTCTTTTATTAAATATTTTATAGGCTTTACTAGTTGAAGAGTATCCAAGAAATATTCCTTCATCGCATTTTTCATCAAACTTCCCTAAAGCATCTTTTGTATTGAGAATAAAGCATTTACAACCAAAGACTTTAAAATATGATACATTAGGTTTCTTTTGAAAATATAGTTCATATGGTGTGAGATTTAAAGATGGACGAAGCATGACTCTATTCATTACATAACATGATGTGCTTACGGCTTCGACCCAAAAAGACTTAGGTAATTTGTACACATATCGCATAGTATGTGCTAGTTCTTGAATTGTCTTATTCTTTCTTTCTACAACACCATTTTGATGAGGTATGCGAGGCGCAGAGAACTCATGCTTAATAACTAATATTGCGCAAAAAGATTTAAAATTTTCATTTTCAAATTCTCCACCATGATCTGAGTGAATGCATTTTATTTTTAAATCTAGTTCATTTTGAATACGAGTACATAATTTTGAAAATTCGGAAAATGCATAAGATTTAGAAGAGAGAAATAAAGTCCAACAATATCTAGAGAAATCATCTATTAGAACAAATGTATATGTTGGGACCATTGTCCACAATGTCTTAGATTTGGAGAAGTCCATTCCTAAGTCAAAGATATACCTCAGAATGTATTTGATATACTCTCTAGAATCATTGTGCAGGAGATCAGGTCAAGCAAAGTGCTCAAGGAATTCATCCAAGTTCACAAGCGTCGAGACACCACACATCGCTCGACGCCTGTGACCCAAAAGCGTCGACCCATGTTTGCTGCTCAAATAGACATGGTCGCCGCTGAAGATCTGAGACCAAGTTTGGAAGTGTCGATCCAAAGTATATCGCTCGACGCCGTGGAATGAGAAGTGTCGACCAAACTTCAGTTAGCTCAACGCCAACAAAAGGAGTCTAGATATGAAGGCACGGTTAAGAAGCGTCGAGCCCCTATACATTGCTCGACTCCTACAGATAAAAAGCGTCGACAGAGATGCACAGTGCTCAACGCCTTTTTCTATAAAAGCTTTGAGCTGAGAAATTTCATCTACAGCTAGCTGAGCCTTTGTTTCTTCTGAAGCCATTATAGACCATTGAAGACTTAGTGTCGTGCTGACATGGAGGAGCGTAACAGATGTTGCAGATGGCGGGCTATAAATAGAAGACATGACCAATGGGTTCACAAGTCGATCATTCCTATTCTCGAAACCCATTATCTTCTCCATCGTTTTAAGGGAAAGTCTGAGAAAGAATCTGAAGAAGTCGTCTCCTCTTTCAGAACTGTTCTAACTTGAAGAATTCTTTCAGCAATCTGGTGCTGATACATCTTTCTGAAAAGAGAAGATTAAGAAGGAAGAATCTGTCTTTCTAAGAAGAAGATCAGTCATCACAGCCTGATAAATCAAGAAGACCAAATTGCTGCTGCTGATCTGTTGAAGATTTCTGTCTGATCATTCAGGCAGATCAAGAAGACTCAACACTTTGAAGAATCTGAGTCTAAGTATTGTTACTATCTTTATCAATTCCTGTAGGGTCTGAGTTGTCAGATCTGAGTGTAGGATCTGTCAAGGATTTGAGTTGTAAGATCAGGTGTGATCTGAGTTGTAAGATTCAGGGGTGAATCTGAGCTGTAAGTCTATAATTATAAAGGCTGAGGTAGGATCTGTGGAGATCTGAGTTGGTAGGATCTGTTGAGATCTGAGTTGGTAAGATCTGCTGAGATCTGAGAGAGTAAGATCTGTTAAGATCTGAGTCTGTAAGATCTATTGTGATCTGAGCTGTAAGACCTGTTTGTGGTCTGAGATTTGGAGGAGATATAAACCTTATCTAGCACACTGCTAGAGCAGAGAAGGGGGAAAGTGGATTACCCAAGATAAGGGGAACCACTATAAAATTCTGTGTGTTTTTCTGTGTGTGTTCATTTTCTTGAAAGCTCTGAGTATTCTTTTAGGTTATAATCAAGAACTGCAAATAGTTTTTAAAATAACCTATTCACCCCCCCCCCCCCCCCCCCCCCCTCTAGGTAATTTGCTACCCTTAAATAAAGTCTTTCAAGTGGTATCAGAGCTAGGTTGTTCAAGAAAATGTTTAACAGCCTGAACAAGATCTTCTAAGGGTAGATCTGTTAAGTCGTGATGGCTAATAGTGAAGGGAACAAGGAATTCACATCTATGAAGCTACCAATCTGCAGAAAAGAAAACTTTGGGATTTGGAAGGAAAGAGTCAGATTATTCATGGAAGCCTCTGACCCTAGGATATACATAACTGTACTAGAGGGACCTTTTGTTCTATGAAGGTTTCATTTACAGATGGAAGTATCAAGACTCCTAAAACTTATTCTGAGATGACCAAAGATGAAGTGATTCTGGCCTCCATGGATAAGAGAGCTCAGAACATCATTGTTAGTGCTATTGAGGATTCAACCTTCCAAAATTTAGTTCATTGCTAAACTGCCAAAGAAATGTGTGAATCTCTCATTGTCTATATAGAAGGGATTGAAGAAGTCAGAGATGACAGGAAGTCTCTTCTAAATCAGCAATATGAAGCCTTCAGACAAGACAAGAAAGATTCAATAGCAGTCTGCTATGAGAAATTCTTCAAAATTGTAAATGGTCTGAAAACCTATGGAAGAACTTTTACAGATTATGAGCTGAATGATAAATTCTTAAGATCACTGAACATAGAATGGGATACCAAGATTGCAATCAGGGAAATGAGAAATCTGGGAAATATTCAGCCACAGAATTTATATGGGAAACTTTTGTCCCATGAACTTCACCTGAATACCAGAAAAGCTGAGGAAGGACACAGTAGGGAAAATCTTATTGCTCTGAAGGCAGAAAGTTCCAAGAAAAGCAAAGAAAGAATGTCATTATCCCCCAGGATACCATCTGAATCAGAAAAATCAGAGACCAGTAATTCTGATTCTGAAATATCAGATGGTGAACTGGCACTCTTCACCAAACAGCTAAAAAGGATGCTCAGAAGAAAACAACACTGGAAAACTAGACCCTCTCAGTCATCCAGATCTAAGAAGCACTCCAATTATTCAGAGGCTTTTAAACAAGACTCCAAGAAGGACAGGTATAACTCTAAACACAATAAATCTAATTCAGAAGAAATTGTGTGCTTTGGATGCAGGAAATCAGGACACATGATTGCTGATTGTCCTTCAAAGAGAAAGAACAACAAGAAGTCCGATGAAAGGAGGCACAAATCTGACAAGAGACATGAGAAGAGTCTAATAGCCAAGAAAGGCAAAGTCACTCTGAGTGACAGTGAATCTCAATCATCTAACTCAGATAGTGAAGAGGCACTCATAGCTCTGGTGGCTGTCAATGAAAGTGAAGACACTCTGAATCATAGACCTATGATAAGAGCCCCACTATCAAGGTCTAATAGTGAAGAGGATGAAGAAGAAAATATAGGATTCATGGAACTCAGTGATGAAGAGGATCAAGAGACAATTTCTAATGTGAAGGTACTTGATAAAACTCCTTTATCGGATTCTGATTCTGAACCTGAAATTATTTCTAAACCTAAAATAAATTCATTTTCTTCTGATGAGAATGACTCAAAATCTAACTTTCATGAAGATGAAATTATTGAGAAATATTAGTCACTTCTCAAAGCACTTAAAAAGAGCAAAAGGCATAACAAAAAGCTACAAAAAGAAATATCTGAATTAAAGAAAACTAATTCCCAAAACTCTGAGGCAGCTGAGAGGCTGAATCTGGTAAGCAAAGAACTTAGCAAACTAAAAGTCATGTCTATTATTCACATTCAGACTTTATCCACTAAGGAGAAATTAATAAAAGAACTTGAGGCAAAACTCCTAGCAGAAAGGAAGCTTGTGGCAAAGTTCTAAAAACCACAAACTATCCTTCTCATAATAGACACATTTTCTGCACAATACAGATCTGGCATAGGATACAATGGAAAGGAAGAAAGTAAATCTAAAAACAATGACAAGGCACTTATGCAACCTATAAAATTCAACAAAGTCATGCTTATCACAAATGAGCATGATCAAAAAGTTATGATGAAGTTCTGTAAGGGTGAATGTTCTAATAGCAAAGATGACTCAATTCAACCAAGTAACAATGATGCCAAACCTCTATGCAAAGAAAAAGTATTAACTCATCATGACTCTTTTGTATTTAAAGCAAACACCAAATTCAAAATAGAGGAACTAAGACCTGTAGTGAAAACTACTGCTGTCAACAAAACTAAACCAGTAAATTTCACTAAGACAACTTACAAAGCTCCTTTGAAGAAGGAAATTAAGCAAAATGTGAGTCAACCTAAAGAAGTGAGAAGACCTCCAAGGAGATATAACAGATATGAATGTTGGTGATGTGGAAGGGTTGGACATTTTGCTTTTGACTGTTAGTTCAATCCAACTGTTCCAAGATTCAACTCTGGGAGACAAGTACTCAGACCTATGGCAACTTTCACAGCACCAAGGATTATACAACAACTAAATATTCCAGCTCATACTAACAAGGTTCTAGGACCCAACTTGGTGTGGGTTCCTAAGAAAAGGTAATTTCTTCTTGCAGGAATGTCCAAAGACCATTCAACCTCTCATCTTGTACTTGGACAGTGGGTGCTCTATGCACATGACAGGAACAAAAAGTCTGCTGAATGATTATACTCCTGTGAAGAATGGACCAAAGGTTATCTTTGGAGGGTCTGAAAAAGGTAAAACTAAAGGTTATGGTAAAATTACAAATGGAATTGTCACCATCACCAAAGTTGCTCATGTTGATGGATTGCAACACAATCTCATCAGCATAAGTTAATTGTGTGATATTGGGTATGACATTTCATTTCACAAGGATGAGTGCCTGATTAAGAAAGAGAATGAAATAATTCTCTCAGGCAATAGGCGTGGAAATATCCACTGCTTAAACTTTATATGTTCTGATCAAGTAAACTCCATATGCTTAGTAGCAGAGAATAAAGTCTCTAGTAGTGTTCAATGGCGTAAAAGGTTAGCCCACATAAACTATGAGACTATAAATAAGCTAATTTCAAAAGACCTAGTGAGAGCTGGGCCTAAGTGGAAGTGTGTGCAGTAGGGTCCCTGCCATGCTTGTCAAATGGGTAAGCAAACCAAGTCATCTTTCAAACCAATTTGTGAGAAAGATTCCATTAGATGTCTATACCTACTTCACATGGATCTATTTGGACCAATGTCAATCCATAGCCTAGGAGGAAAGATTTACACCCTTGTAATTGTTGATGATTATTCCAGATTCACATGGGTATTCTTCCTTAAACACAAGTCAGATACTCTAGAAATATTCACCAGCTTTGTTAGGCAAATCATAAATGAACTAGGAAATTCTGTAGTTAAAATTAGAAGTGATCATGGGACTGAATTTCAGTCAAGTGCTATGACCAAATTTTGTGAAAATCTAGGCATCTCACAAGAGTTCTCATCTCCTAGAACTCCCCAACAAAATGGGGTTGCTGAGAGAAGAAATAGAACTTTCATTGAAGCTAGTAGGAGTATGTTAAGTGACTCCTCTCTTCCTGAGTATTTTTGGGATGAAGCTGTAAACACAGCATGCCATGTGCAGAATTGGGCTCTTATCAACAAAAGACTGAATAAGACCCCTTATGAGTTGTTGAAAGGTAGAAAACCCACTATAGCCTATTTCAAAATATTTGGTAGTAAATGCTTTGTATTAAATAATGGAAAGCACCATCTCACTAAATTTGCTGAAAAAGCACATGAGGGAATTTTTGTTGGCTATAGCTCTCAAAGCAGAGCCTATAGAATTTTCAAGAAAAGGTCAAATAGGATAGAAGAATTTATACATGTTGTATTTGATGAAACCAGCCTTATTTATAAGGATCTGGAAGTTTATCTAGTAGTGCAGTTTCTACACAGAAATTGAAGGAGATGAATATCAATGAACAACACAATGAGGATATTGAAGAAACTAATGAGACTGTAATTGTGACTAGAGAGGATGAGTCTCAAGTAGAAGACATTTATGAAGAACCTATTGCTGCTGAAGAACCACAGCATCCAGAACCTCTAGAACAGCCAACTCAAACAGATGCACCAGAATCTCAAAGGGAAAATGAGAGGTGGAGGATTGCAACCAAACATCTGAAGGATCATCCCAAAGAACAGATTATAGGAAATCTAAATGAAGGTGTGCAAAATAGAAGAGGAAACTCAATACATGAGGCCTTGCATCACAGCTTTCTATCCAAAATAGAGCCTAAGAAGTTTGATGAAGCCAATAAGGACACTTCATGGATATTAGCTATGCAAGAAGAGCTAAATCAATTTGAAAGATGCAAGGTCTGGATATTGGTTCCAAGACCAAAGAAACATAAAGTCATAGGGACCAAATGGGTATTTAGGAATAAGCTGGATGAAAATGGTGTGATTATCAAAAACAAAGCAAGGTTGGTTGCCCAAGGATACAGACAGGAGGAATGCATAGACTTTGATCAAGTGTTTGCTCCTGTGGCAAGATTGGAGGCAATCAGACTATTCCTGGCATTTGCAGCACATACTGGATTCATAGTTTATCAAATGGATGTAAAGTCAACATTTCTTAATGGAACTATACTGGAGGAAGTATATGTAGAACAACCCCCATGTTTTATTGACTCTACTCATCCAAACCATGTATATCTTTTATTAAAAGCTTTGTATGGCCTGAAACAGGCACCTAGAGCCTGGTATGAGACACTATCTAGATTTCTCATTGAGAAAAAATTCTCAAGGGGAAAAATTGACAAGACATTTTTTCTTAGGACAGTTAAAGGTCATATTATTCTAGTACAAATATATGTAGATGATATAATTTTTGGCTCAACTGATAATAACCTTTGCAAAAGGTTTGCAAACCTTATGCAAGGGAAATTTGAAATGAGCAGCATGGGTGAGCTCAAATACTTCTTAGGACTCCAAGTGAAACAGTCTAAGGAAGGAATATTCATTTCTCAGACCAAGTACACCAATGAGATTATCAAGAAGTTTGGAATGGAAAATTCCACTGTCATGAAAACACCAATGGCAGCCAATGTGTCACTGGACAAGGATGACAAAGGGAAACTTATTGATGAAACCTTGTACAGAGGCATCATTGGCTCATTGCTCTACCTAACTGCTAGCAGGCCAGACATTATGTTCTCAACATGTGTGTGTGCTAGGTATCAAGTGAATCCTAAAGAATCTCACTACACTGCTGTCAAAAGAATCCTGAGATATCTGAAGGGTACTCTTAATCTTGGCCTTTGGTATCCTAGAAGCAATGACTTTGAACTAACTGGTTTTTCTGATGCTGACTTTGCAGGATGCAAGGAGGACAGAAAAAGTACATCAGGCACATGTCACCAGTGTAGCTATCTCTACAACAGAATCTGAGTATATCTCAGCTGGAAACTGTTGTGCTCAGCTACTATGGATTCAACACAAACTCCAAGACTATAAAGTTCAGCTAAGTAAATCTCATTTATATTGTGATTCAACTAGTGTTATTGCTATAGCTAATAATCCTGTATCACATAGCAGAACTAAGCACATAGAAATTAGATATCACTTTATTAGAGAACATGTAGAAAATGGAGATATCATAATTGAATATGTCCCCACTGACAAACAAGTTGCTGATATATTCACTAAACCCTTGGATGAAACAAAATTCAATAACTTCAAAATTGAATTAGGGATGCTAAAAATGGAATAAAGTTGTCTTAAAATTAAATAAAATAAAGCTAAAATAAATGACAATTCTCAAATAAGTATAGAAAATGAAATAAACAAATGAAATAATAATTAAGTCCTAAAAGGTGAGTGGAGATATATCAGGCGTCGAGAGAAGATACCTGGCGTCGAGAAGATACCTGGCGTCGAGCGAGGAGAAATGGCGTCGAGCTATGTCAATGCTTGTGCAAACATAGCTAGGGCGTCTCAACAGGGTAAATTTGAACCATTTGATTAAATCTTGATAAACAAGTCCGGCGCGCGGCTATTCATCTTCTTGAATTAAAAATTCTATAAATAGGGAAGACACTTCGTTAGTACATATGCCCTAGATTTCTCAATTCGAAATTATCTGCCCTAGAAAATTTCTCCATCAATTCTTTCACTCTTCAATCAACAACCACAATGCCTCCCAAGAGCAGTGATTACCTTTACGAAGGAGGCGAGCTTGTTTGAAATGGATTCCAATCAGCACCAGTGGAAATCAAATCAACCATCGAGCTAATCTACAAAGCAGGACTAGAATTCGTGCTATCTGAATCGACTCTAATTTGGAAACGAGAGGTCTTAGAACTTTACTCCAATATAGTAATAGACACCGCTAATTCAAAGCTTAAAATTACTGTAAATGGTAAGAAGATTAAGATTTCTCCTTCAAGACTCGCTAAGGCACTAGAACTGCCAAGATTAAAAAGTAATGAAGTAGAAGAAGAAGTGAGCTCTGAGCATATTAGATTAGCACAAGTCTGGTGCGGAATTGAAACATCACATGAAATCTCTGGGAGTATACTTAGGAAAGGAATGAATTCAAAAGGAAAACTGCTAACAGATGTGATCGGAAAGGGTCTGTTATGCAAGACTGGATCTCATGATAAAATTTCCAGGAAAATTTTTATTCTCCTGACCAGGATTATTCATACTTTGAGAACAGATTGGGGGAGGGTGGTGCTTGACAGAGTAATCGAATGTATCCAAGCACCCAACATGGGTAGGATATTATCTCTCTATTTAGTAAAAATCATTCCAGATTCTTTAAATAACAAACTTGGATCCAAGATAAATCATATGAAGAAAATGGACATCAGAATGATAGAGAGATGTGAAAGAGTTTTATCAAATCATCCACCAGCAGAACTTTCTCCCAAGCAGAAGAAAGCTAAGAAGCAAAAGAAGAAGAAGGTCTCTTCAAGTTCATCAAGCTCATCCTCTTCCAAAAGAAAATCAAGATCCTCTCCAATTCATGATCCTAATCTCACATCATCTGAAGAAGAAGAAGGGAACAAACCTAGGGACAGTACTCCTGACACACCAACAGGTACTGATCCATTACTGGAAGGGGTTGACAAGTTCAATAAAGAAAAAGATGAGAATGAGAAAGAAGAAGAAGAGAGAGGAAGTCACCCTGGATCCCCTGCTAGAGTTGAAGGAAATTTTCAAAATGAGAGGGAGGCTCCAGATGAGATCCCTGCTCAGAATAATTCTGAAATTAGCAAGGCAGCAGTTGAGAGGGAGGCTCTGGATGAGATCCCTGCTCCAGACAACAATGACCTTAACAATGCTGAAATTGAGGGGGAGTCTCAAGATGAAATCCCAGCTCAAGAAAATCTTGATCAAGACAATGCACCATTTGAGGGGGAGTATCAGCCTGAGGTCCCTGCTCAAGAGAATCTTGTAGTTGATGATATGAATGTGGAAGGAGAGCCTGAAGCCACAAGGAGAGAGGATGAGAAGGTGATCAAGATAGAATCTTCTAGCTCACATATGAGCCAGAGAGATGACTCTTTCATCAGAGAAGAAAGCAGTAGAGGTGATGGAATGGCAAGAGAAATCAATGTGGATCTAAGTCCAATACTACCTCAGCTGGAGGTGTTGCTTAATAATCAAAGAAGATTATTGGAACAGTATATTGAAGAAAATAACACAAAAATGAAAAATGAAGTAGATTTCCAGATGAAATTGGTTAGATTTGAAGTTAATCATCAGATGACTGCTCTGAGAAAGGAAATGGTAAAGTTTTTCAAAAGAGCTGGTGCCTCGGTGGATTACACAACTGAACAACTTGATGCAATCAAAGAGACATCAAAGGCTATTAAAGAGACACAAGCAGGTATCTCAAAGATAGTAGATGATGTTCAATCAAATCATGGAATTCTAAGTAACAATATGCAAGTGTTGTACAAAGAACAAGTTGCACAAACTCTTACAGGTACAGCTAAGATAGAAGCTAGACTGCAACAGCATGATATTGCTATTATAGCTAAAATTGATGAGAGCTCTTCAATTCTAAAAGATCAAGTAAAGTTGAATACAGATACCATAGATGACCATCTCCTTAAGGTCAAGAAAACCATTGAAAGTGGAATACATCATCTGGAGGGCCAAGTCAGGTTTCAGAAGAATGTTATAAGATATCATATAGTTGAAGAAGTCCTAAAGGGGGAGAGGTCAATGATTAAAGCCAGCTCTGAGCATGCTGTGTGGACCTTTAATTCTATAAGAGAAACTTTTGGCTATCCTCCCATAGATTATGATAATGATCAAGTTTCTGAGACCAAGCCAGCATCGCTTACTCAAATCCAAAAGCAAATTGCCAAAATGTATAGTCTTGAGGATAAAAGCAAGAGAGAGAACTTTACCTGTGAACAAGTAGAATCTAGCAAAAGGAAGTTCAGAGAGGAAGTTCAATCAAGGGTCAATTTTGAACATTGGTCTCCCTCTTTAAGAGAAATGATTCTGACAGCATGGGAAGCTGTGAAAGGTAATCCAGAAGAAAGAGGGAAATGGTATTCTGAAGCTGAATGGTTAAAGCACAGGGATCAAGAGGAGCTGAAGATAAAATTCATGGCTGACAAATTGGCTGGGAAGGTTTAGGCAGGTGATAAGGAGCCAATCAGATACTTTCCAAAGCCGTTTGGGTATTTCAAGAGAAGAAAAGAGGTTGTTGAAGTTCGTTCCAAGAGAGCCAAAAGAGGAATAGAGTTCAAGGATCCTGAACAGCATTAGGATTCTAATCTTTATTAAGAACTCTCAGAGAAATGTATTTGATATATCTTTGAACAATATTGATGAGCCCCTAGAGTAAATTATCTTTTATTATCATATATACATGCCTGTGATGTGATTCTTTTCTTATCATGACATGCTTTATTCTGAACTTTTTGTGACTTTGTGCTTATATGAGAAATCATGTCTGAGATAATTTCTGTTGATAGAATGTTTTGGTAATCTAATTTTATAAGGTATTATACTCATTATATTTTGATTACCTATATAAAAATATTGATTATCTTTGTAAAGAGGGATATATCATTGACTGAGGTTATGACTTCTTCAAATAGGGGGAGATTGTTGGGACCATTGTCCACAATGTCTTAGATTTGGAGAAGTCCATTCCTAAGTCAAAGATATACCTCAGAATGTATTTGATATACTCTCTAGAATCATTGTACAGGAGATCAGGTCAAGCAAAGTGCTCAAGGAATTCATCCAAGTTCACAAGCGTCGAGACACCACACATCGCTCGACGCCTGTGACCCAAAAGTGTCGACCCATGTTTGCTGCTCAAATAGACAAGGTCGCCGCTGAAGATCTGAGACCAAGTTTGGAAGCATCGAGCCAAGGTATATCGCTCGACGCCGTGGAATGAGAAGTGTCGACCAAACTTCAGTTAGCTCAACGCCAATAAAAGGAGTCTAGATATGAAGGCACAGTTAAGAAGCGTCGAGCCCCTTATACATTGCTCGACTCCTACAGATAAAAAGCGTCGACAGAGATGCACAGTGCTCAACGCCTTTTTCTATAAAAGCTTTGAGCTGAGAAATTTCATCTACAGCTTGCTGAGCCTTTGTTTCTTCTGAAGCCATTATAAACCATTGAAGACTTAGCGCCGTGCTGACGTGGAGGAGCGTAATAGATGTTGCAGATGGCAGGCTATAAATAGAAGACATGACCTATGGGTTCACAAGTCGATCATTCCTATTCTCGAAAGCCATTATCTTCTCCATCGTTTTGAGGGAAAGTCTGAGAAAGAATCTGAAGAAGTCGTCTCCTCTTTCAGAACTGTTCTAACTTGAAGAATTCTTTCAGCAATCTGGTGTTGATACATCTTTCTGAAAAGAGAAGATTAAGAAGGAAGAATTTGTCTTTCTAAGAAGAAGATCAGTCATCACAGCCTGATATATCAAGAAGACCAAATTGCTGCTGCTGATCTGTTGAAGATTTCTGTCTGATCATTCAGGAAGATCAAGAAGACTCAACACTTTGAAGAATCTGAGTCAAAGTATTGTTACTATCTTTATCAATTCCTGTAGGGTCTGAGTTGTCAGATCTGAGTGTAGGATCTGTCAAGGATCTGAGTTGTAAGATCAGGTGTGATCTGAGTTGTAAGATTCAGGGGTGAATCTGAGATGTAAGCCTATAATTATAAAGGCTGAGGTAGGATCTATGGAGATCTGAGTTGGTAGGATCTGTTGAGATCTGAGTTGGTAAGATCTGCTGAGATCTGATAGAGTAAGATCTGTTAAGATCTGAGTCTGTAAGATCTATTGTGATCTGAGCTGTAAGACCTGTTTGTGGTTTGAGATCTGGAGGAGATATAAACCCTATCTAGCACACTGCTAGAAGGGAGAAGGGGGAAAGTGGATTACCCAAGATAAGGGGAACCACTATAAAATTCTGTGTGTTTTTCTGTGTGTGTGTTCATTTTCTTGAAAGCTCTGAGTATTCTTTTAGGTTATAATCAAGAACTGCAAATAGTTTTTAAAATAACCTATTCACCCCCCCCCCCCTCTAGGTAATTTGCTACCCTTAAATAAAGTCTTTCAGTATATATTCTACCACCAAGACTTGCGGTGCTAACGGGGCCAAAGAGATCCATATGAATTAATTGCAAAGGTCTCGTAGTAGAAATTTTGTTTTTTCTTTTAAAAGAAGATTTTGTAAATTTTCCTTTTTGACATGGAGAACATAGTGAAGATAAATTTCCATTTAATATAGGTAATCCTCTTATCAATTCCTTTTTGGCTAGTTTTAAAATGAGCTTTGTACTAGCGTGACCTAAACTTCTATGCCATAGTTCTAACTCGTCATTTTTTGTTATAAAACATTTTATAGATGATTTGGAAAGATCATGAAAGGAAACTATATATACGTTGTGAGTTCTAGGTGCAGTTAGTAAAACATCTTTTTTGTTAGGATTAAATATTTTGCAAAGATTAGTAGATGACTCAAATAAAACATCTAATCTTTTATCATACAATTGATTAATAGATATTAAGTTATGTTTTAAACCTTTTACATAAAAAACATTAGAGATAGTAAAGGATTTGTTACCCACTATACTGACTCCCATGATCCTTCCCTTACCAATATCTCCAAAGGTTATGATCCCTCCTTTCTTCTTTTCTAGGCTAAGGAACTTTGCTTTGTTGCCCATCATGTGCTTGGAGCAGCCCGAGTCCAAGTACCATACGTCCTCCGTATCCTTAGCCTTCCTGCAAATCTAGAAAGAGGATGAGAGTAAAGATCTGGATACCCAAGAGGTACCACCCATAGAATAAGTGTATGCCTTAGGTGCCTAGATTTGCATTAAAGATCCCTGTTTTATTTTCCTACAAGAGCTAGACGTGTGCACAAACCTATGATAGATTGCACACAAAATAAAGGGGGTTAAGACCCTTTTCTGAAATTCTACATTGCTCTTACTGGATGAAGTTTGATTTTTGGAATAAACAGAAGATTTTTTATATGAGGGGCTACCGCCGGCGTTAGTGGCTAGCATTGGGCGGTAGCTGTCACTTTGATATCCGAGTCCAAATTTTCCAGATCCATAACATTGGTTACCCAAAATCATGTCCAGGGATTTTTGACCAATTCTTAATTTTTTTATAGCCATATTGAGGTCATGAGTTTGTTTTTTAAGAGATGAGTTTTCTTTTACAAGCATGACACATTTATTTTCAAAAACTTTTTTGTTATTTTCAATTTATAAGAGAGAAGTTTTTAGTTGTAACATCCCCAATCCTTCTAGACCCCTAATCGGTGTTAGGGCAGGGGTGGTGTGCAGAGTGGCCACTAAGGCCCTTGGGCAAGTGAGTATGTTAAGTGCACACCAAGGGCACAAAATCAACATAGCCCAATACCACTCCCTTAGGCCAATTGACCCTCAATTGTCCAAGATGACCTCACTTATGATGCCCTAACCACCAAGGGAGACCTACAGGATGAGAAGTGCACTTGGTTGGGACCCAATTGCATGAATTTGACCCAAGTCAACACTTAACCCAAATGGGTCAAGGTGACCCAATTAGCCCAAATTGACCTAGTGGGGTCCACTCCCAAGCCATGGTTGACCAAGGTCAACATAGAGGGGCAATTTGGTAATTTTACCTCGGAGTGAGCTTAACCCAAATTGAGATTAAATCCTAACCCTAACCTCAATTAATCCAACCCCAAATTAATCCCCTCAGCCTTGGGATGAAGAATCATGATAGATGGTCAAGATTGCATGGTGATGAGGTGGAGAAAAAGACAAGGAAGTGAGGATGTGGAGGGATTTACCCAAAGTGGAAGGAATGCTTTTATCATTCCCCCAAACCAACTCCCAATCATCATGGAGGAAAGCTTTGGATGCTGGAAGGCCTGGGAGAAGAAGAGGAGCAGGTTGACCCTGCTGGTAATATGGAGTGGTCGGCAAAGCTTGACTCATGACCTCCCATCTCATTCCCACCTATACAAGCCCCCTTAGCCAATTCTTTTCAGGGGATCACCTTTAGTGAGTTGAGGAGAGTCGGAATAGCCACCTGGAGTGAAGGAATTGGTGATGAATCGAGCTTGGAGGCGAGTTCGCCGGAGCTGAAGAAATACATGCCGAACCGCCGCCTGAGCCGCCTTCGGGCACCAATCAAGGCTCGTTTCTCCTCCCCCCTCCTCGTGCTAGCTTTCTAGATCAAAAGGACCGCGCTTCGTGCTCAATCGAGCCGAAACCATGGAGTAAAATCCATGAATTTTTCCTGGTTTTTGAGAGTGGCGGGATCGCCGGAAAACACCACCTTCGGCGGCCTCACCTCCGCCAATCGAAAGCCCTCACCTCAACGGAGGTGGTGGTGGCGGTGGCGGTGGCGGTGGCTGGCCAGGCAGGTGGCGGGTTGGCCGGGATGTGGCCGGAGAAAACAGCTCAGCACGGCTCAATCTCAGTCGTTGCTCAATGAGGAAGACGAAATCAGAGGTGTTGAATCTGCGCCAAGATTCGTGCGCCGTCTAATGGATTAAACTATATATCATGTGGATTTAAATAAATGAATAGTACTATAAATGTCACACTTATTCAGTTAACTTCAAGCCGGATTTTGAAGGCCTTTGAGGCCATAAATCAAAAAGTTGCCTGAGACAACTATTGTAGGGCTTGATGTCCTCTTTAATTTGACACTTAACCATCTCATTTGGATAAGTGGTCTGACCGCAGCACTCCATTTAGTGAGGCTGGTCATTATGATATTCAGAAATAAAAATGGTTGCCCGCACAAATTTAGCCATCCAAATGACTTGATATTTGAAACATAGATGTATCTGACCTAGAGCTAGGTTATGCCAAAATCTCAGAATTTTTGGAGTTACTTTTTCTATAGTTTTTATCTTAATTTAGAAAATGAAATTAATGGTATATAGTTGGCTATATGCACCCAACTGCCCCCAAAATGGGGTGGCATGATGGTTAGGCCTTGTGTAGGCTCTGGTAGAAATTTGAGACCCTTAGGAGCTCTGGTCATGGGTGGATTCACCATTGAAGAGCCTAGGGTTGTTGTTCTTGGTGTGCCAACAGCAAAAATGTACATTATGTTGATTTGACCCTTCTTGGCTTATTATGGGCCACTGAAATTGTGCATGGTGGTTCACCATGGGGTTTTTCATCATCCTTGGGATGAGAGGGACTTTTGGGAGCAAAAATCCCTAGGGTTTTCATTTAATTAATTTTGGGGCCCATTTGGGTATTAATGAAATTATCAACTCTTCTAACTTTGGAAAATTGGGAAATTATAAACATAGTTAATTTTGGACATAATGAGCCTCTGAGAAATTTTATGGATTTTATTTCATAGGTTGTACATGAAAAGTAGGGTTTTAATAATTACTCCCTTTATGTACTTTTGATGAAATCAACACTTGGGTTATTTGTAAAATTGTGAGTTTAATTGTAGGGCTCTAGAATGATGTTTCAAACCTCGGGAAATTTTAGTGGAATTTTTATATATGTACTTTGGTACTTATGAATTTTTAGGCAAAGATTGCCTTGAGGAAATTAATTGATAATAAATAGTAGATCATCTTGTAAAAATCAATTTGAGGAGTTGAGTGTGTTAGCCTCCTCCCCTCATGTTGGGTATGTGAGTATGGATATACAAATGCTTGTGTCACACCCTAATGGTCCATTTGGAGACATTAGGGTGGTGTGGCCTAAAACCCTAAGGGTAAACCCTTAAGGGTGCAAGGTGAGATTTGTGAAGGGCTTAGGGCCAAATGTTCTTGCCTTGGCTCAGAACTTTGTGACTGCGTTTGTAGGAGCATAAAATGATCTAGTTAATTTAATGGGAATTTCTAGAGGCATCTAAGTATTTTTCTTCCTAATAATTAAAATTGCCACCTTTTCCTTAATAAAATAAAATGCAAGGTCATATGACCTTGTATGACTTTGATGTATTATCAGTGGCTGTATTAAGGTGAAATAAGGCTATGGTAATTTTGTTTTGATCTATGGAATCATTATTCCTTGTGTAGGAAATTTCAAGTGCTTGCTAGCTTAAGGGGATTTTAATTTTGAAAATTATCAAATCATGGGGCCAAAATTGTGAAACTTGGTTAACTGTTATTTAATGCTATTATATATCCATGATAATTGTTTGGAAGCTTGTAGAATAGTATTTTATGTACTTCATGTAGAAATTGAATTTTACATCACTTGGATAGTAAATCCTTTTTAAAAAGTCAAATCTCATGGTAATGACACAATATTTTGGCAGAGGACTCTAGGTCACCATTTGAACACTTGGTAATTTTTGGAGAATTTTCAGAAGTGAAATACTATTTTTCCTAATTAAAGTGGCATTTTGGTAATTATACAATTATGATGATATAGTGGGCCAAATGACATCCTAGGGTCATGATACTCAGTGAACCACCTTGATATGGGATATTACCTTACTGATAAATTTCATGTAGCATGTAGAATCATTTTGAGGGTAGTTCATGTGTAATTTGGCTTAAGGCCTTAACTACTTTAAATTATAATAAATAACAAATTAATATGGAAATTATGGAACTTGGACCATACCTTATTAAAGTCAGTAGGAGCCTAGGATAATTATACCAGACCCTGGAGATGAGTTTTTAGAAGGATTCCCTTATGGGGTTGATGGATAGTTCAATTCGGTGGTCTGTGTTTAGTAAAAATAGAATTTTGAGTTTTTGACAATTCAGATCCCTAAGTAGTGGATAGGGGTTATACCCAATCAGTAACTGAGTTATAGTACACCATGATTCAAGGAGGGTCAATCCTAGGGATAGTTGTGGGGTTGTGCTAGAGTTAATGTAGAAAGAATGAAGGTACGTCCAACCCGATTAGGTGGGACGGGAGAGGAGCTAAGTTACTTGAACTATATGAAATAATGAAGGGTGAACCAAATGTTAACCACCAACTAAAGTAATTGTCTTTAGGAGGATGGTGGGGTTGAGCCCATTGATCCGTAGTACCGTTAGGGGCCCCTTACGGAGTACACCGCGGGAAGTCCAAGATTCACCCTAAATATGACACTAACTAAATTATAGGCAAGAGTTGCCTAAGTAGGGATGCAAACTGGTATGGATCTCCTCCGGGAAGGAGATGGGTTGGGGTCAACTTGTGTGATAGTCCATGAGTCGGAGGCTCGGGTGGACATTGTTAACACCTGTTACTTATTCAAATAGTGGCGAGTCTTCGGTACTAGGCTAGTCGTGTCACCGACGGTAGTACGTTAACTCAGGTGAGGTTTAGAGGGCCGGTAAGGTTGAGTACCGCGGTCTGGAGGACAAACCCTAATAACCCACCCCGACCTTAAAGTCTGGTGGATTCCAGCAAGAGTACGCTGGGCTCCGCTGTTGTGTTCTTAGCGTTGAGGCGTACATGAGGTCTAGGCTTGGTAGAGTGTATACCCGCCTAGGAGTGGAGTGCCCGATCCACTACCACCGTGAGCCACGACGGTCGGTACCCGAAAGGTTGGCTTCCTTTCAAACAAATTGGGAACTATAAAGGTCTGTGCGCATAGAGTCGTGTGGGTGAGTCACATTGCATAAATTCATTTAAAACATCATAACCATAGCATAACATAACATACACATAGCATACCCCCATCATATAAATTAGTATGGGCTCTTTTATATGATGGGTTACCTGGACATCTTAACTTATATGTCGTATGGGCGTTCATATAAGTTAAGGTACGAATCTGTGATAGTAGTTTAGATTTACTTACTGCACTGCATTTTCTTCCTATTTACTGCTTATTGCATTGCTCTACTTTACTTATACCTGCATTATACTGCTAGCTAGAGTTTACTGCTTTTCATATACCTGCTAGATTAGTGCCATGTCACCACCATCTTGTGTACCCCTTGTTTGTCCTCCGCTTCTTCCTCCCGCTCGGTGCCTAGGAGTCGCGGGAAGGGGCGAGGACAAACTGACTTAGTCTTTATGACTAACGGTCGGTGTGACCGTAGGAGTCCGAGGAGACGGAGTTGTCCCGCGCGCAGCAGGACGAGATGATAGGACCTGAGCAGCAGATGCAGCGCACTACCACGACGCCACAGGTTGATGATTAGATAGTTAGAATCCCGCATTTTTGAGAGTTTTGATGTAGTCTTCTGCATGTTGTAGTGAGAGAGAGATAGTACTTTATTTTGGAGATGTATTGGGCATAAGCCCCTTTTATCTTGTACTTCTCTTTTGGACTTTCTGTTTTCATTATATGTATATATGATGCTGTGATTGTGGACATGCCTTCTTTTATGTACTTACTTTTTGGCATATTTTACTTATGATCGTATAGCCGGCAGGGTTGGTGCTGAGTGGTGTTAGTCAACCCGAGTGTTGGTGACACCGCAAGGCAGCGATTCTGGGCGAAGGTCCACCTCAACCGTGCGATACGGGAGAGGTTCGAGTTTTCAAGTACCCGAACGGGTTTTGGAAAAAGAGATCTTACAAATGGTATCAGAGCCCGAACGATCATAAGAGAACAGTCCACAACATACTGGGTCACCCCGCTCGAGTGTAGTTTGCGGACAAACTATGCAGCGGAAGCTGTGGTGTGCCCATGTATGAAATCACATAAAACAGTCCATTAAGCAGCAAGTTAGGTCAAATTTTGACTTACTTAGACAATTTAGTGACGCACCCTATGTTGGAGCTTGCTTTCCGCATCTCTTGGTTTGAGAATAACAAATACCATGATGTATTTGATCTAGTCTTTTGTGTGTTTATAGTGGCCAGGTTGTACAGGTTCAATGAGGAGACAAGTCCTCGTTCATGGGCATGATCCGAGAACGACAAATCTCAGGTTGGATGAGTTTTGTGTGCTGATCTTAAAATGGCCATAACTTTCAATCCAGGAAGAGTTACGGAACGTGTCACCCCATTTCGGAGAAGAGAACGACTCAATCTACAGTCTGGAGTAGTTTCGGACGGCAAAAATGAAGAGGAGCTGTCGCCCAGGCGACAGCTGATGTCGCCCAAGCGACAGCTGATGTCGCCCAGGCGACAGCTGATGTCGCCCAGGCGATAGCAGAGAAGTTACAACTACTTCCCCCACGGCAGCACGACGAAAGGCAGTTTTGAGCGGTCGTAAATCCGACATCGATGTCGCCCAGGCGACAGCTCGGAGGTTACAACAACTGCCCACGACAGCACCACGACCGGCAGTTTTGCGCTGTCGGAAATTTCCGACAGCTGATGTCGCCCAGGCGACAGCAAAATTCTATAAATTGGCTCCTTTTGTTCGTGCATTGAGAGCTTTAAAGATTCTAAGTCCCTTCCTGAGTGCATTCCATCCAGAGAGCTCCAGAACCTCATGAACTCCCATTTATGCTGAGAAGGTTTGAAATTGAAGACGAGATCGGACGCGCTTCTACATCAACGATCATCTCGAGGCTTCAACCTTCCTTTCAGAGATCTGAATTTCTAGGGAGTTCTTATTTTATCTTGTATTTCATTTATATACATTTTACTTTGTATTGGTAGGGAAAATCGCTTCCTTGTGCGGAGCGTCTAAGTCCTTGCGTGGCTTAGGGGAAAATCGCTTCCTTGTGTGGAGCGTCCAAGTCCTTGCGTGGCTTGGTCGGAAATCGTGGCCTTGTGTGCTACGTCTAGATCTTGGGAAGATCTAGAGGATAGGCTTGGGCTTGGTCTAGGGAGAGACAAGTGATAGCCTTCCGATCCTTGGGAGAATGATTGGTAAACACAAATTGTAAAAGTTTTATTATCATATTTGTGCCTTGATCTTAAGCATTGTTAAGATCATTTTATTTGTATGTGAATTTCATGATTATAAAATTATGACTTTTTTTTAATTGCAAATATGGTTGCTTAATCTTTAACTTAGAAATTTGTGTTTGAATTAATTTAAAAATTACATTGGTTGAAATTTATATAAGTAATTTTTTAGAAAAGTAAAATTTGTTTTAAAAATTCTTAAGTAAAAATCGTAATTTAAAAAGGCCCTTATTCACCCCCCCCCCCCCCCCCCCCCTCTAAGGGCGCCACAAGATCCAACAATTGGTATCAGAGGCAGGTTATTCCAAATTGGCTTAACAACCGGGAATAATGGCGTCTCTTGATCATGATCTCGCTTCTACTAGTGGGGAAAATTTTAATATAAATGAAAAAATATTATCACCACCTTTATTTATGGGCAAAAATTTTAAAGGGTGGAAAATATTAATGAAACATTTTCTTAAGGCCTTAGATGAAAAAGTTTGGAATATTACTATTAAAAAGCCATCTAGCGTACTAACTAGAAACAAAATTATTTTAAATGCAAAATCTATGAATAGTATATTTTGTGCGTTAGACCAAAATATTTTCAAACTTATTTATACTTTACCTACCGCATATGAAATTTGGAGTTTTCTTGAAAGAACTTATGATTCTCCTTCTACAGGTACGGAACATTCACAAGAACCGGAGAATATGCAAGCCTATGCAAATATTCAAGAAAGCTACACAAAGGATGGATCCATAGAATGCGCATCAAGCGGAAAGGATGATGGACACTCTTGTTTGGAAGAGAAAGATGAAGAAGACAACGTCGCAATATTGGACTCAGTTGATGGCAAAACATCAAGCAAAAGAGAAGACGGAAACTATAGCAAGGTAAGAAAATCTAAATCTTCTCTTTTAGTAACTAATTCTATTTCTACATTTCGTGTGCTTAAATTTGCTAAACGTAAAATTTCAAAGATGAAACATGCTAATTCCAAATTACGTTTAGAAAATAAAACTTTAAAAGCAAACACTAAAGTAGAATCTTATATTGATGTTTCAAATTCTTGTTCATGCTCTTTAATTGAAAATGCTAAACCTTGTTTTGATTATAATTCTTTTAAAAAAGAACTCAAGGTTTTAGAAAAAGGACTTTTAATTTCAAAAGAACATAATGAAAATTTGATAAAAGAAAATGATAATTTAAAGGATAAACTAGAATCATTAAAAATGTTTATTCAAAAATTTTTATATAATGAAAAATCTCTTTTTTCTAGTTTATCAAATTTTCAAAAGTCTAAAAGCTTAACTTCATATTATAAGAGTAGGTCTATAAGAAAGAGTGGAAATGAAAATCATCTAAATAAGGACCAATCATTTAAAACATTTTGTAACTCACTCTTTCAACATTCAATTCTAAAGAAAGACAATCACTCTTATAAATTTTCAAAGAATCCATATAATAAAATTCATTATGATTATCAACATCAATCTATTTTGAAAAATAATTTGAATAAGCATAAATCTCAAATGAATTATTTTTCAAACAAATACAATCATATAAAGATGTCACATAATCATAATATGAATTTTAAAGATAAACAACCAAGGATGAATGGAGACCCTTAAAGAAAAATGACACATCAACTTTAATAGAAAGGGCTCATTTATCCTTGTCTCCTAAAAAATCATCATGTCGTATTTGGGTACCCAAAGGAACCATCCCTCATGGTCCCCTTTGGATACCTAAATTTCTTATTCATTAGTATCCTATCATTTGCATGAAGTAGAAACAATTAAAAATGAAATATCAATTCTCTACTTCATGATATGCTTAATTGTTTTTTCTTTTGTTTGTTTTCTTATTTTTGAGCCAACACGCTAAGGTCACTTAGATATATTATGAAATATGACTTTTACATTTTAAGCCTAATGTTTATCAAATCAAAATTGAATTAAATTAAACATAAAGTCATAATTTTTAAGTGATCTATCTTTTCTTTTTGTTTTATCCTTTTTAAATCCTTTGCCTATAAATGTCTTATATTATCATTATAAATTGAATGCTAAATTTTCTAAATGATATTATCAAGACTAATGAAATTACTTTCAAAATTGGATTTAAATGGATTTTTAGGGGTCTTAGGCTAAAATATTAAATACGCAACTAATTGCATATTTGTCTATTTTTCGTTGCTGCATATAATAGCCCCTATATTAAAAATCATAATCGAGAAAAATCAGAATCAAATAATATCAAAAACAATGTGTTTTAAATCAAATATAGTAACTTTGTTGCTAACGCCAGGCGTTATCACTAACGCTGGCGGTAACATATTTTCCTAAAAAAAATTCTGATTTCTCTGAAAATTTATTTTTACTGTCATTATTGTCAAATACCTTGTATTTGTTTAGTCTAATTTCTAAAAATTAAAATCAAAAGAAAATTTTCAAAAATGATAAATATGATTTCACAATCACCACCATGATCTATTAATATCCTATGCTAAAATTCACTATAATCATATATCATAATTCATGATCCATCAAGACCTATCTTAAATCAACTAATTCTATCAACCTTAGGAATTATGAAATATATGATTGCATTGGTATTATAGTTTCATATCTTGTTTTGTGTGTGTGATGTGCATCTTTATTGTTTGCATGAATCTCATTATCTTTAGACCTATGAATTAACTTGATATCAACAAGATGAAATCAAATAGAATTGTCACTTCTTTCTAGGTCTATGAAAATTCAAAACTCTATATTTGAATACATGCAACTCAATCTTATATTTGTCCATCTTTACTTAGCTTTGCACCATGTTGTCCTAATTCATCACACTAGCATTATCACGTACCATAGATAGAAATCAATGCTCATGCTAGTTATATCTTGCAATGCTAAAGTAAATTATATCATTAAAATATGAAAATCTTATTTTCCTTTGTAGTTATTTGCATGAATAAAACTTTTCTAAATGGATTTAAAATCAACAATCTTCGATAAAATTGTAAATCAAAAACTAATCATGAAATTATAACACAGTTAATATATGTAAGGCTTACACGCTTAGTATGTCTATAATCAATAAACATATGACATGTGTCTCACAATAGCGAGGGCGTAGGATTGTGTGCATTAGAGACCTAACCTCTAAGTCATGTCTTGTCCTTAACCGGGGAGGGTTCCAGTGGGGCCTTGAGAGGCACTGGGGGGAAAGAGTGCTAGGTTGAGCGTCATCTTTTGTATGCATATGGGATTAACACCCCAACCTATGGCATGTGTGCAGCTCCTTATGCCCATCCGTCACTTAGTACGGGGCTAGAGTGTAGTCATATAGTTAAGGTATCTTGATCTTAGATATACTTATATTATATTCATTGCATGAACATTATCTCACTCTTTATACATAAATCATGCATATTTTTTTTATTTATTCTAACATTGCATCATGTGTTTGCATATTTTAATAGTTCGAGCTTTAATGATTTTACCAAACACAAGTATTTGAAAAATCACCAAATACATGCTAAAAGAGCCTTCAAATCTAATCAATATACTCTGAAATTTCAACTGAAGGAAGGTCTCTTTATAATACAAATGAATTGAGAAAAATATTTTTCAAAACATCAAGAAATGCAGTTCTGTTTTGGCGTTAAGAAGTTAATGTCTGGCGTTAGCTCCTTTGCTCCAAAATATTTTTTTTTGTTTTGAATTATTTCTCGTATTATTTTAATATTTTGTGTGTTTGTAAAAAGTTTATCTTTTTATTCCTTTTAAAACAAAATTTTATTTCTTTTAAAAAAAATATATATGTGTATTTTCTCATACATTATTTTTGTTTATTTCTCTGGCATAGAATATCATTTACTGAAAGGGCTATTAAAGACTTCTATGAGTTCCAGAGAATATATATAAAAAAAACAAATACAAAATTACAAAACAATTTCAAAGAACAAAAATATGTTTTTCTTTATGTGTGTTTATTGTTTTGTGCATATATAAAAAAAAATTAAAAATTTATATAAAAAAAAACTGATTGCTATTCATTGTCATTGTCAAGGATGGATGATTAATTATATCAATTAAAGATTAAATACAATGTTTAATTTAACTTTCAAGTTTCTTAAAAACATTGTTTTGTATTTGTCATGCCTTGAGAATTATCTTGTTATGTGCAATGAAATTGATTGTAGATAAACATGTGTAGAAATGTTTAGCATGCCCCTAAGTATGAGTAATGCATTATGTTTGATAATGATTCATTCACTCACTTATTTTTGATAACCTACATGTGTTTACAATCTTATTCTTACATGATTGTGTAGTGTAATAACATAAATAATTAAAATGCCTAAATAGATTACCTACACAACATTGAATTGGTTATTACAATTCTTTGTCTTTCATGCACTTATTCTTTAGAGAAATGTGGTTTACAATGCTATGTTTGCAAAATAAGTGAATTCGGAGTCCTTAGTCACTAAACTAAAAAGCAAATAATAAATGACAAGGAAAACTCCACCAAGCACTACTCACCCTCCTGATAAGTCTTAATGAGCATTGTGAGGTTGAGCACCTTGGCTAAGAATTGTAAAGTGTCTTGTAGCAAACAATTTCTACACCACTTCTCTTTAGTACACTGGATCACAAAAAATTTGAAAATAAAGCTAAAAAGTATAAAAGTGATCCCCCAAGCACTACTTTGCACCCTGATAAGTCTTAATAAGCATTGTGTGTGCAGAGCACCTTGATAGTTGTACTATTTATTCATGTACATTGAAATAGTGTGGAAGTAATATTATTTGTGTATTTTAATGTTGTGTTATTTCATTATATATGTCATGTGTTTTTGATTGATTCACTTGTATACTTTATCAAAACACTGCTTTGTACACATCATTATCTTTCATAAAACTTCTACTCATGAGAATTGGATCCTAATGCTCATCTACTCAAGTCTCTTCAAACTTAAGTAAATGCACTAGATAACAAAACATGACCGCTACAATGTTTATGTTTACTTGAAATGAAAATTTTATTACATTGTAGTTTGTGTATCTTTTCTTGATATTATGAAATCATGCTTGCAATTTTTTTATCTTAATGGAATAGCATCTCTTCAACCTTTAACTCAAACATCAACTTTTCAAATTTAAAACTCATTATCCTTTATATGGTTTTATCTTCTAAAATGATGTTTATGTTTAAGAGTGCTTATTATTTTTAACACTGTGTTTTCCTTTAAGCAAGTGGTATCTTAAAATAGAATGCTTACTTTATCATGTTAGCTATGATGCTTACTACTTTATGTTACATCATGCCTATATTTTTCTTAACAAGTAGTATTTAACAAGCTTTTGATTGCATCCTATTTTTCTTCTCGACATAAAATCTATTACTCTTATATACTCCCATATTTATTATTTCTTCATAATTATTCATTCTTTATTTCAAAATAACTTTTGATAATATCAAAAAAGGGGAGAAATATAAATTCAAGAAATCTCTTACTAATCTCAATTTTTCAGAATGCACCATTGCAATTAATTATAACATTTAGGGGGAGCATACATTTAGGGGGAGAATACAATTTAGGGGGAGTATATTAAAAAGTTTTCATGGAAAGCATCTATGTAGAGGGAGTGATATTGCTCGATCTTGACAACCCACTTTTGGTAATCACAAAAGGGGGAGAATAAAATGAGAAATCTAGTGACATAGATATTTAGGGGAAGTAAAATCTATCATGCAGTAAACTTTTTATTCATGCATATCTTTTATCGCACTTATCTATAAACTCACTAATTTCTCATATGGGTATTTGTTATTATCAAAAGGGGGGGATTGTTGGAGCTTGCTTTCCGCATCTCTTGGTTTGAGAATAACAAATACCATGATGTATTTGATCTAGTCTTTTGTGTGTTTATAGTGGCCAGGTTGTACAGGTTCAATGAGGAGACAAGTCCCCATTCATGGGCATGATCCGAGAACGACAAGTCTCAGGTTGGATGAGTTTTGTGTGCTGATCTTAAAATGGCCATAACTTTCAATCCAGGAAGAGTTACAGAACGTGCCACCCCATTTCGGAGATGAGAACGACTCAATCTACAGTCTGGAGTAGTTTCGGACGGCAAAAATGAAGAGGAGCTGTCGCCCAGGCGACAGCTGATGTCGCCCAGGCGACAGCTGATGTCGCCCAGGCGACAGCTGATGTCGCCCAGGCGACAGCTGATGTCGCCCAGGCGACAGCTGATGTCGCCCAGGCGACAGCAAAGAAGTTACAACTACTTCCCCCACGGCAGCACGACGAAAGGCAGTTTTGAGCTGTCGGAAATCCGACATCGATGTCGCCCAGGCGACAGCTCGGAGGTTACAACAACTGCCCACGACAGCACCACGACCGGCAGTTTTGTGCTGTCGGAAATTTCCGACAGCTGATGTCGCCCAGGCGACAGCGAAATTCTATAAATTGGCTCCTTTTGTTCGTGCATTGAGTGCTTTGAAGATTCTAAGTCCCTTCCTGAGTGCATTCCATCCAGAGAGCTCCAGAACCTCATGAACTCCCATTTATGCTGAGAAGGTTTGAAATTGAAGACGAGATCGGACGCTCTTCTACATCAACGATCATCTCGAGGCTTCAACCTTCCTTTCAGAGATCTGAATTTCTAGGGAGTTCTTATTTTATCTTGTATTTTCATTTATATACATTTTACTTTGTATTGGTAGGGAAAATCGCTTCCTTGTGCGGAGCGTCTAAGTCCTTGCGTGGCTTAGGGGAAAATCGCTTCCTTGTGCGGAGCGTCCAAGTCCTTGCGTGGCTTGGTGGAAATCGTGGCCTTGTGTGCTACGTCTAGATCTTGGGAAGATCTAGAGGATAGGCTTGGGCTTGGTCTAGGGAGAGACAAGTGATAGCCTTCCGATCCTTGGGAGAAGGATTGGTAAACACAAATTGTAAAAGTTTTATTATCATATTTGTGCCTTGATCTTAAGCATTGTTAAGATCATTTTATTTGTATGTGAATTTCATGATTATAAAATTATGACTTTTTTTTTAATTGCAAATATGGTTGCTTAATCTTTAACTTAGAAATTTGTGTTTGAATTAATTTAAAAATTACATTGGTTGAAATTTATATAAGTAATTTTTTAGAAAATTAAAATTTGTTTTAAAAATTATAAAGTAAAAAATCGTAATTTAAAAAGGCCCTTATTCACCCCCCCCCCCCCCCCCCCCCTCTAAGGGCGCCACAAGATCCAACACCCTAGTCTAAAGAGCGACCTCGGGTCTAGATTTGGTTGAAGGTTAAGGATACCCAACGTAGCTAAGGGTGGAAGTTAGTATAAGTCTTGACATGGAGACTTTCACGCTGAAGGTTACGATTTACTATCAAGTGGTAGGACCATCTCGAGGAGATCGAGTGTCTGTAGTCTTCGTTAGAGTAATAGAAGACCCATAAGCATAACCCCCCTTACCATAACTTGATACTTCCCATTATAGTACGTTGAGGCAACCACCATAAAATACCAGAGGTCGAATTGAAATTTGAATATTTTGTTTTGAGAAGGCCCCTTTCCTAGTTAATCACATAGGGAACTCGGAAATGTTAGCATAATTTATAACATTGGGAGCCTAAGTTTTATCATAACCTTATGTCTCAGGGTGGAACACCAAGTCAGAGATTTTATGCCCTAAAGTTTATGTACGTATGTAAGATGAATATACCGTAGAAGTATTGAAGAGACTTAGCCCAAACCGGTAGGGGCTTATCCTTTTGTTTATTGGGCCAATAAAATACCGACTTGGATTACCCCTAGACTTTGTTAGAAAAGGTTATGACTTTTTCGTAGTAATCTCGAGGTTTGGAGTATTCAATGAAACTCAGGTGATGACGAGATCTTATTCATACACTTTTGATTTGTGGACCAACCCTCCTTAGAAGTTTGAGACCCTTGGAGAATTACTTCACCTTAAATAACAGGGAGTGTTTATACCAAGTTGTGATCGCTTTAGTTATACGAGCAAGTTAAGTGAATGGTACACTTCAAGAGTGAACGTATGCTCATCTTATTGCTCCAAGGCTGATTCTAAGTCGGCAAAAGTGATCAACTTGCTAATCATTTGATTATACGTAAAGGGTTGTCCAGTGTATGGGCATAAGACTCTCGGAATCAAGAAAGTCAGGATAAGAATTTGGGGAATTTCTCTAACTTCCTGAACTAAGCAATGTGGTCTTGTCTTCTATAAGGACATTTGGTCATCAAGCTCTTACCAATCACAAGGGAAGAACGTCATAAACGGCGAATCCAGTGCAAGACCAAGTAAAATTTAGAATGACTAGAAGTAAGACTGGGCTATAAGTCCACATGACCATAAGAAATAATCAGTTTATCGTAACAAACTCGCTAGTGTATTGTTGTAAATACACCTTCTTAACCTCGAGAAATCGATTTGTAGAGTTATCCAAACAATTAATAATCATTGTCGTCCGAACAAATGTCTCGCTTTAGTCAAGTATTGAAAACAAGAAAGAAATCCAGGGTTAGTAGCTTGGGATAAATGTGTCACATCATGGAATTTTGAAGTTTGGAGTCAATTCTTCGCAAGTAAGGATTACAACTAGAGTTTCTTGCACTCCAGGGCTTTCAAGGGTAATTTTCGGATAGTATTCTTAATTAAGACTCAAGCCCTCTCCTTGGTGAAAAATTTGGTTAAGATCATTTTACTCTTAGAGTTGGTTTATGCACCACCAGAGAGCTTAGGAAGGTGACTCTTTGGATCTTGTAATACGATGGTTTAATCTATTTAGGGCTAAGATGGAGAATCTTACTATGTTCGGATCTCGGGAAAAATGACAACGACCGTCATGTGTTGAAATATTGAGGAATGGGGAGTTAAAACGATTGATTAGTGGCCGTTGCTAGCAACTCCCGCTTGAAACTATTAAGTTTACTCAATGAGATTTATCGATGTAATTTTGGACGACACAATTAAGAGAAGGGTCGTTACGATGAAATCTTTAATTCATAATTTATAACATAAGTGAGATGAGACCACTTGACTTTGAAAGTTTAGCCCACTCGTTATTGGAAATCTAAGGTGAAATTTGACGAGTGATTTATTGAAGATATACAATCCTCCGATCTTAAGAACCAGAAATTACGATTTCTCCAAAGTTTATAGTCCCAGTTAGGAAGATTCGGGAATAAGGGGGACAAGTTTGATTTTCAGATATAAATGGTGGAATTTCTCGAGGATTAATGGGTTTTAATGAGTCACCCTTCATGTTGAAATCAATTTGTGCCAAAACTTGTCTTGATAAAGAGGGGTTTTACCCTCGTGAGCTGCGAAACAAAGGGATTTGGAAATTAGTTGGGAGTCATTTCGCGAACATCATTTTAAACTACAGACGTATGTTCCTCAAGGAAAGCTTGGAAGATATCTACATTTATTTAACGTATAGAAGCGTTAACCTACGTGTAAGAGAATCGTATAGTGAAGAATCAGAATAGACAATGATGATCGACTAAATGATCACGTCCTGGCTAATCGATTTATGAGCAGAGTATAAAGTAAGCATGATTCGTGAATATAATCGGATAAATGTAAGTTGAGCTTGAAGGATTTCGGTGCCATCTAGCGCAGCAAGATATTATAAATTAACCTGGTAGGATCTTATGTATTACAGGTAGATCCTCCTTCAGGGAGTGTAGTGATTTTATTAACACCCACGCCTAGTTAGCTTGTTTTGATATTTGAAGTATCTATTTCCTATTTATTGTTGGGATGGAGCTAGTAGAACCCGCATCGTGATTAATGGCACGATGGTCTGAGCGGCGGGGTAAACCTTCAATTAACCCCTAGTGGGAATATTGCGGACAATCTTAGCAAGTAATAGTAGAAGTGCAATGAGAAATTTTGGTAACGAATGTTGCTCCGGTTTGAGTTCTCATACAGTAGAGGTCCGAGTTCTTCCATGGAAGGAGATTTTGATTTCCGATTATTATAGTTCAATCAAGGGCAAGAGGAGCACAGTCGGGTGCCCTTGGACATCATGTAACAATGTTTCCCGGAACTTTTCGCCTCAGTTGCAAATCAATCGTCTCTGAAATCCTTTACTCTTATAAGTACTTGCAACTCGTAGGCCCGAACCTAAATTTCAAGGACGAAATATTTCTTTTGTTTATTGGGATTTGTAACATCCCCAATCCTTCTAGACCCCTAATCGGTGTTAGGGCAGGGGTGGTGTGCAGAGTGGCCACTAAGGCCCTTGGGCAAGTGAGTATGCTAAGTGCACACCAAGGGCACAAAATCAACATAGCCCAATACCACTCCCTTAGGCCAATTGACCCTCAATTGTCCAAGATGACCTCACTTATGATGCCCTAACCACCAAGGGAGACCTACAGGATGAGAAGTGCACTTGGTTGGGACCCAATTGCATGAATTTGACCCAAGTCAACACTTAACCCAAATGGGTCAAGGTGACCCAATTAGCCCAAATTGACCTAGTGGGGTCCACTCCCAAGCCATGGTTGACCAAGGTCAACATAGAGGGGCAATTTGGTAATTTTACCTAGGAGTGAGCTTAACCCTAATTGAGATTAAATCCTAACCCTAACCTCAATTAATCCAACCCCAAATTAATCCCCTCAGCCTTGGGATGAAGAATCATGATGGATGGCCAAGATTGCATGGTGATGAGGTGGACAAAAAGACAAGGAAGTGAGGATGTGGAGGGATTTACCCAAAGTGGAAGGAATGCTTTTATCTTTCCCCCAAACCAACTCCTAATCATCATGGAGGAAAGCTTTGGATGCTGGAAGGCCTGGGGAGAAGAAGAGGAGCAGGTTGACCCTGCTGGTAATATGGAGTGGTCGGCAAAGCTTGACCCGTGACCTCCCATCTCGTTCCCACCTATACAAGCCCCCTTAGCCAATTCTTTTCAGGGGATCACCTTTAGTGAGTTGAGGAGAGTCGGAATAGCCACCTGGAGTGAAGGAATTGGTGCTTATTCGAGCTTGGAGGCGAGTTCGCCGGAGCTGAAGAAATACATGCCGAACCGCCGCCTGAGCCGCCTTCGGGCACCAATCAAGGCTCGTTTCTCCTCCCCCCTCCTCGTGCTAGCTTTCTAGATCATAAGGACCGCGCTTCGTGCTCAATCGAGCCGAAACCATGGAGTAAAATCCATGAATTTTTCCTGGTTTTTTAGAGTGGCGGGGTTGCCGGAAAACACCACCTTCGGCGGCCTCACCTCCGCCAATCGAAAGCCCCCACCTCAACGGAGGTGGTGGTGGCGGTGGCGGTGGCTGGCCAGTGAGGTGGCGGGTTGGCCGGGATGTGGTCGGAGAAAACGGCCCAGCACGGCTCAATCTCAGCCGTTGCTCAATGAGGAAGACGAAATCAGAGGTGTTGAATCTGCGCCAAGATTCGTGCGCCGTCTGATGGATTAAACTATATATCATGTGGATTTAAATAAATGAATAGTACTATAAATGTCACACTTATTCAGTTAACTTCAAGCCGGATTTTGAAGGCCTTAGAAGCCATAAATCAAAAAGTTGCCTGAGACAACTATTGTAGGGCTTGAAGTCCTCTTTAATTTGACACCTTAACCATCTCATTTGGACCGCAGCACTCCATTTAGTGAGGCTGGTCATTGTGATATTCAGAAATTAAAATGGTTGCCCACAAAAATTTAGCCATCCAAATGACTTGATATTTGAAACATAGATGTATTTGACCTAGAGCTAGGTTATGCCAAAATCTCAGAATTTTTGGAGTTACTTTTTCTATAGTTGTTATCTTAATTTAGAAAATGAAATTAATGGTATATAGTTGGCTATATGCACCCAACTGCCCCCAAAATGGGGTGGCATGATGGTTAGGCCTTGTGTAGGCTGTGGTAGAAATTTGAGACCCTTAGGAGCTCTGGTCATGGGTGGATTCACCATTGAAGAGCATAGGGTTGTTCTTGGTGTGCCAACAGCAAAAATGTGCATTATGTTGATTTGACCCTTCTTGGCTTATTATGGGCCACTGAAATTGTGCATGGTGGTTCACCATGGGGTTTTTCATCATCCTTGGGATGAGAGGGAGTTTTGGGAGCAAAAATCCCTAGGGTTTTCATTTAATTAATTTTGGGGCCCATTTGGGTATTAATGAAATTATCAACTCTTCTAACTTTGGAAAATTGGGAAATTATAACCATAGTTAATTTTGGACATAATGAGCCTCTGAGAAATTTTATGGATTTTATTTCATAGGTTGTACATGAAAAGTAGGGTTTTAATAATTACACCCTTTATGTACTTTTGATGAAATCAACACTTGGGTTATTTGTAAAATTGTGAGTTTAATTGTAGGGCTCTAGAATGATGTTTCAAACCTCGGGAAATTTTAGTGGAATTTTTATATATGTACTTTGGTACTTATGAATTTTTAGGCAAAGATTGCCTTGAGGAAATTAATTGATAATAAATAGTAGATCATCTTGTAAAAGCCAATTTGAAGAGTTCAGTGTGTTAGCCTCCTCCCCTCATGTTGGGTATGTGAGTATGGATATACAAATGCGTGTGTCACACCCTAATGGTCCATTTGGAGCCATTAGGGTGGTGTGGCCTAAAACCCTAAGGGTAAACCCTTAAGGGTGCAAGGTGAGATTTTTGAAGGGCTTAGGGCCAAATGTTCTTGCCTTGGCTCAGAACTTTGTGATTGTGTTTGTAGGAGCATAAAATGATTTAGTTAATTTAATGGGAATTTCTAGAGGCATCTAAGTATTTTTCTTCCTAATAATTAAAATTGCCACCTTTTCCTTAATAAAATAAAATGCAAGGTCATATGACCTTGTATGACTTTGATGTACTATCAGTGGCTGTATTAAGGTGAAATAATGCTATGGTAATTTTGTTTTGATCTATGGAATCATTATTCCTTGTGTAGGAAATTTCAAGTGCTTGCTAGCTTGAGGGGATTTTAATTTTGAAAATTATCAAATCATGGGGAAAAATTGTGAAACATGGTTAACTGTTATTTAATGCTATTATATACCCATGATAATTGTTTGGAAGCTTGTAGAATAGTATTTTATGTACTTCATGTAGAAATTGAATTTTACATCACTTGGATAGTAAATCCTTTTTAAAAAGTCAAATCACATGGTAATGACACAATCTTTTGTCAGAGGACTCTAGGTCACCATTTGAACACTTGGTAATTTTTGGAGAATTTTCAGAAGTGAAATACTATTTTTCCTAATTAAAGTGGCATTTTGGTAATTATACAATTATGATGATATAGTGGGCCAAATGACATCTTAGGGTCATGATGCTCAGTGAACCACCTTGATATGGGATATTACCTTACTGATAATTTTCATGTAGCATATAGAATCATTTTGAGGGTAGTTCATGTGTAATTTGGCATAAGGCCTTAACTACTTTAAATTATAATAAATACCAAATTAATATGGAAAATTATGGAACTTGGACCATACCTTATTAAGGTCAGTAGGAGCCTAGTATAATTATACCAGACCTTGGAGATGATTTTTTAGAAGGATTCCCTTATGGGGTTGATGGATAGTCCAATTCAGTGGTCTGCGTTTAGTAAAAACAGAATTTTGAGTTTTTGACAATCCAGATCCCTAAGTAGTGGATAGGGGTTATACCCAATCAGTAACTGAGTTATAGCACACCATGATTCAAGGAGGTTCAATCCTAGGGATAGTTGTGGGGTTGTGCTAGAGTTAATGTAGAAGGAATGAAGGTACGTCCAACCCGATTAGGTGGGACGGGAGAGGAGCTAAGTCACTTTAACTATATGAAATAATGAAGGGTGAACCAAATGTTAACCACCAACTAAAGGAATTGTCTTGAGGAGGATGGTGGGGTTGAGCCCATTGATCTGTAGTACCGTTAGGGGCCCCTTACGGCGTACAGCGCGGGAAGTCCAAGATTCACCCTAAATATGACACTAACTAAATTATAGGCAAGAGTAGCCTAAGTAGGGATGCAAACTGGTATGGATCTCCTCCGGGAAGGAGATGGTTTGGGGTCAACTTGTGTGATAGTCCCTGAGCCGGAGGCTCGGGTGGACATTGTTAACACCTGTTGCTTATTCAAATAGTGGCGAGTCTTCGGTACTAGGCTAGTCGTGTCACCGACGGTAGTACATTGACTCAGGTGAGTGTACAACCCCGATGTTCGCCACTCGCGCTCAAGGAGGCGAGCCCAGAGGGGCGAACCCTGATCTCCGGCGAGGTAGGTCAAGGAAGGGCAAGAGACTGCGCAGGCGAGCGAGCCCAGCGGAGGGGAGTTAACCAGCTTCCTTGAAGCTCGCCGAGGTGGCGCAGGCCGCGAGCTCCGCTCGCGAGGAAGGCCATTTTGGGGTACGGTTAGCCATTTTGGGGTGCGGATAGCCATTCTGGGATGCGCCGAGGTGGCGCAGGCTCGCGAGCTCCACTCGCGAGGAAGGCCATCTTGGGGTACAGTTAGCCATTTTGGGGTGCGGATAGCCATTCTGGGATTCGCCGAGGTGGCGCAGGCTCGCGAGCTCCACTCGCGAGGAAGGCCATTTTGGGGTGCGGATAGCCATTCTGGGATTCGCCGAGGTGGCGCAGGCTCGCGAGCTCCACTCGCGAGGAAGGCCATTTTGGGGTACAGTTAGCCATTTTGGGGTGCGGATAGCCATTCTGGGATGCGCCGAGGTGGTGCGGGCGAGCGAGCCAGGCAATGTGGCGATAGTAATTCGGGGGCTCGCTGGCCCAGAGGCTTGCGAGCTCCTCTCGCGAGGAAGGTCTCGGGGCAGGCCGGTTCGCCCAGTAAAAGTCCGGGAAGGGATTTTTACCAAGAGGCCCCTGGTGGTCTGCGGTTAGCTTCCTCAAACAGCGGAGTTTGGCTGTTAGCAGACCAATCCGGTGTGCGGATAGTGAGAATGGACAGCGGGATTTGGTTATTGACAGACCACAAAACTAAAATCTATAAATAGACCTCAAAGGGCACCTTGGAAGAGGACGGTTCATTATCTGAGCTCTTCTCTCCCTAGGTCGCTTTGGTTTGGGCTCTCTAGCTCTCCAAGGTGCCCGAGTCTTAGCTTTGGCTTGGGAGGGGAAGCGCTCAACGATCTTCCGGGTTAGTGGAGGGACCTCCTCGCTGAGACTAGGGTCTTCGTTCTTTGCTCGAGTCGTCAACCTTACCTCTCCCGAGGGACCGGTAAGGGCTAGCTGGCCCTCATCTCGGTGAGGGCCCCGAGCTCCACTCGAGACCGAGAAATCGGTTTCAACATTTTGGTGCGGTGAGCGTGGAGCGCGGCTGGTTCAAGAAAGTCCCAGAGAAGAGTTATGGCTGGAGATGAAGAGCAGGGCGAAGAGTTCGGCGAGACCCCTCAAGAGGCAATGGCTAGGATGTTCGCGGACTTCAGGAAGGAGGTGCTCGACACCTTGGGGTTCACGGTCACGGCTCTGCGGAGTGAGTTCGCGACCCCGGCACCTCAGGCGACCACTCCCCCAACAGCAGTCGGCGAGAGGGCACCAGGAGGAAGGGCTGGAAAAGAAGTTGCCATTGAACCAGGACATGACAGGGAAGGGCGAGTGTTGTTCGCCAGTCCGGCGAGCCCGGTGTTAGCGAGCTCCGCGCCGGCGAATTCGGTGCCGACGAGCTCTGCCCCAGCGAGCACGACACAGGCGAGCGCACGCCAGGAAAACGCGACGACAGCCGGGGTGGTTCAGGCGAGTGTCGCCCTCGCGAGTGCGATCCCAAGCTTGGCGAGCGAGCTGGGTCCGCGAGCCGAGCGAGAGAAGATGGTAGGAGGGGGAAGCCCCTTCTGCGAATTAGTGTTGTCTGCGCCCGTTCCGGCGGGATTCGGAGAATGGGATAGAGTGTACTACAATGGCAGAGATGACCCAGTTCAGCATCTGCAGTCTTTCGAGGACTCGGTCTCCATCAGGCCGATGTCCGATGCCTTCAAGTGTCGGCTCTTCGCCGTCACTCTCAAGGAGAAGGCCAGGGACTGGTTTCATTCGCTTCCGGCAGGCTCCATCTACGCGTTCGAGGACCTGCGCCGTAGTTTCTTGTTGAGATTTTCAACTTCAAAGAGGAGGAAGAAGGACGCTGATTCCCTCTTCGCGGTGAAGCAGGAGTCCCGGGAGACGTTGGCTCAGTACGCGGATCGGTTCCAGGAGGAAGTGCAGCTCACTCAGGAGGTGCCCGGGTTTGCACTTCAACTCGCCTTCACGGTCGGGTTGAAGGAAAGCTTCTTCAAGATGGCATTGAAAAGAAAGGCCCCCGTCTCCTATGAGGAGCTGATGGAGAGGGTGGCGGAGGAAGTAGCAAGCGAAGAAGCCAACCCAGAGCTCACCAAGAGGCTGGCCAAGCTCAGTGAGCCGGAGGTGAGGCAGCAAGAGGTCAGAAGAAGAGAAGAGCCCCGGGCCCCGGAGGGGGGATGGAGGTCGCAGGGTGGAGGAGTGCAGGGGCAAGGAAGGGGTTATGGCCCAGGAAGGGGTAACCGTTTCGAGGGACAATGGAGACCCCCCCAGTTGGGGTGGAGGCAAGGCCCGATGCAGTTGCCTCCCCCACCTCAATAGGCCATGGCAATTGGCCGGGGAAGAGGAAGGGGAAGAGGAGAAGCGGAGGCGGCGGCCGCTAGGAGAAGAAGGAACAGGATAGCAGAGACCGGGGCAAGGGAAGCGGCGGTGCCCTATTGCATCTTCCACGATGTGGAAGGCCACTCCACGGACACCTGTCCGGAGTTCCTGGAGGTGAAGAGGGGCCGAGCACCCGCACCACCACCGCAGCAGCCATTAAGGATCGTGGAGGTGGAACCTCGGGAGGAGGATGAAAGATGTGAGGATAGAGCAGATCTGGGGAACAGGGGAGGGATCGGAGTGATCCACGGGGGGGTAGGGGTGGAGGCGACCCGCAAGGCTAGTCTCCATACCATCTACCGCCGGAGCGTGGAGTCAACATCCACCGCTCCACCCCCAACCGAGAAAATTGTTTTCACCCAAAAGGACATGCCGAGCTACGAAGACCCGTTCTGCGACGCGCTGGTCATCCAGACGGCGATCGAGAACTTCACCGTCTCCCGGATCCTAGTGGACAATGGGAGTTCGGTCAATGTCATCTTCAAGAAGGCATTCGACAAGATGGAGGTGGAGCCCAGAAGGGTGTTGGCCTCGGATGGCCCTCTGTTCGGATTTTCGGGAGAGAGGAAGGAAGTAGAAGGAGGGGTAGGGCTCCATGTGACCCTGGGTGGGCAGTCTCGGAACTGTCGCTTTGTCATAGTGGACGCCCCGAGCAGTTACAGCGCCATCTTCGGACGGCCACTCATCAGCGCGTTCCGTTGCGTCCCCTCCACTTTTCATCAGTGCCTCAAATTCAACGACGGAGGGGTCCAGGTGCGGGTCAGGGGGGATCCCAAGGTAGCAAGACAGTGCTACGTGACGGCCGTCAACACCATCTCCTGGATGGGAGAAGCCGAGGAGTGGGATAAGGTGATGGAGGAGGTAGCCGAAGCCGGAGGTCTGGAGGTGGCTGAAGAGAAGAAGGGAGGTGAAGTTTATGTCCAGGAAGGGGTAGCTGAGGTACCCCGGGCAGAGAGAAAGGGAGAAGAGAAGAAGGCCCAAGAGAGAAGGACGGAAGAGCTGATGGTGGTAGGGAAGGAAGTCAAGGAAGAGACTCAAGCTCCCGCTTGTGCCGAGGAAGAGAAGGCTTGGGGGGAGCAGTCCCGGTTGGAGGCCGTGGACGAGGTCGTGGAGCTCGAGGTCGTCACCCGGCTGGGGGTGGTGGAAAAAGTCCGGGTCAGCGGAGGACTCAGCCCAGGAGATCAAGCGGAGATTCTAGCTTGCGTGCAACAGAACGTGGACGTCTTCGCTTGGAGCGCCGCCGAAATGCCCGGGATCGATGCAGATGTGGCGTGCCATTGCCTCAACCTCGACCCCGGTGCCCGTCCCATCCGCCAGAAGAGGAGAGCCGTCGCAGACAAGCTAGAAGGGCCCATCCGCGAGGAGGTGGGCAAACTCCTGCAGGCCGGATTTGTATCGGAGATCCAGTATCCAGGCTGGGTCTCCAACGTCGTTATGGTAAAGAAGGGTGGAGGTAAGTGGCGTATGTGTATCGATTTTTCACTTCTTAATAAAGCATGCCCGAAAGATTGCTACCCCTTGCCCAGAATCGACGCGCTGGTTGACTCAGCCGTCGGTTTTACTGTAATGTCCTTCTTAGATGCTTTTCAGGTTACCATCAAATCCGCATGCATCCCCCGGACATTAAGGACGTTTCCTTCATCACGGGGGATGGATGTTATTGCTATAAGATGATGCCCTTCGGGCTCAAGAACGCAGGGGCAACATACCAAAGGATGATGGATAGGGTCTTCCGCGAACAGAAAGGAAGAAATTTAGAGGTCTATGTCGACGGCCTCATGGTTAAGAGCCGAGACCTCGGGACCCACCTCCGAGACCTCGAAGAGACATTCGGGACCCTGCGGCGGTACAAGATGAAGCTCAATCCCTTGAAGTGTGTCTTCGGGGCAAGCCGAGGGAAGTTCCTGGGCCATTTGCTCACCCCCACGGGAGTGGAGCCCAACCCGGACAAAGTTAAAGCGGTGATGGAGTTAGAGTCGCCGAGGAACCCGAAGGAGGTCCAGAGCCTCACAGGGAAATTGGCTGGGCTCAGTAGATTCCTCTCCAAGGCGGGAGAAAAATGTGCACCTTTTTTCAAAGTACTGCGGGGAAACAAGAAGTTCGAATGGACCCCGGAGTGCGAGAGGGCCTTCCAAGCCCTGAAAGAACAGCTCACTCAAACCCCTCTACTCCAGGGACCGAGACCAGGAGAGGACCTATCTCTATACCTAGGGGTAGGATCCGAGGCAGTAAGTTCCGTGCTAATCCGAGAGGAGGGGAAGAAACAGTTCCCAATCTACTATGTTAGTCGAGTGCTGAAGAAGGCGGAACTCCGATACCCAATCCTAGAAAAGTTAGCCTTCGCCTTGGTGGTATCGGCCCGGAGGCTCCGGCCTTACTTTCAAGCCCATTCAATTAAAGTAGTGACCGACCATCCGCTCCGCAAAATCATGGAAGGGGTGGAACACTCAGGAAGGTTGGCAAAGTGGTCCGTGGAATTAAGCGAGTTCAATATCACCTTCGTACCCAGGACATCCATCAGGGCTCAAGCAGTGGCAGACTTCATGGCCGACTACGCGGCCGAAGTGGAGGAGCACGAGCCACCTTCCCCGGAAGCATGGAAGATGTTGGTGGATGGAGCGTCGGGAAAACACTCCTTCGGGGGGGGGGGGGGGGGGGGGGGGGGGAATAGTCCTAGTGAGTCCTCAGGGGACTCGGATTGAGCAAGCCTTAAACATCCATTTCCCAATTACCAACAACCAGGCGGAGTACGAAGCAGTGATAGCGGGCCTTCGGCTGGCCCGGGAACTGGGTGTGCAGGACGAGGAGGTCTCCACAGACTCCATGGTGGCGGCATGCCAGATCAAAGGCGAGTTTGAAGCAAAGGATCCAACCCTCCTACTATACCTGGAGAAGGTTAAGGGAGTCATCGGGCAGTTCCGCACCTTCTCAATCAAACATGTGCCGAGGGAGGAGAGCACCCAGGCGGACCTCCTAGCCAAGTTCGGTCCTCGAGCGGGGGGAACGACTTCGGAACTCTTCCGGCCCTCCATCGAGGAGGGAGAGTCGATGGAAGTGGATCAGCAGGCCTCGTGGATGGATCCATTCATCACCTTCCTATCCTCCGGACAGTTCCCTGGAGAGGATGTGGACAAGAGGCGCTTCAGGTATAAGTCCGCCTATTACTCTTTGCATGCAGGGGGGCTATATAAAAAGACTCTCTCAGGACTTCTGGCTCGTTGTGTCTCCGAGGAAGAGGTCCCGAGGGTCCTGGAAGAAATTCACTCCGGGGAGTGCGGCAGTCACTCCGGGAGTCGGACCCTGGAAGGGAGGGTGTTGAGACAAGGCTACTTCTGGCCCACTCTCAGCAAGGATGCAGCAGAGTTCACAAGAAAGTGTCAGAAGTGCCAACTCTATGCTCCGCTCCAGCTCCTCCCCGCTCAGAGGCTCCGGTCCATCACGGCTCCCTGGCCTTTCGCCATATGAGGGTTAGACCTGGTCGGCCCCTTTCCCCAAGCCAGCGGTCAGAGGAAGTTCCTGCTAGTCATGATCGACTACTTCTCCAAGTGGGTAGAGGCGAAGGCGCTAGCTAAGGTGACCTCTCAGGTTGTAAGGAATTTTGTGTGGGGGGGAATAATCTGCAGACATGGACTCCCTCTAGCCATAGTGACGGACAATGGGCCACAGTTCGCGAGTGAAGAGTTCGTCGGCTTTTGCACTCAGCTCGGCATTGACCTCAGGTTTGCCTCAGTCCACCACCCGAGGAGCAATGGTCAAGTGGAGGCGGCAAACAAGATAATCGTCAACCTGCTAAAAAAGAAAGTGGAAAACCTACGAGGAAGTTGGGTGGAACAACTACCCTCCGTCCTCTGGGCCATGAGGACTACTCCGAACACCGCCACCGGGGAGACTCCATTCAAGCTCTCCCACGGGTCCGAGGCCGTTCTCCCCATAGAGTTCGAGGTGAAGACCCCCCGGGCGACCGCTGCAGGCAAGGGGGATGAAGAGTGGCTAGAGGGTAACAGTGCCGAGCAGAGGCTATCCCTGGACCTGGTGGAAGAACTCCGAGACTTGGCCACCATCAGGCAGGAAGAGGTCAAGAGGCGGATGGCTCGATATTTTGACAAACATATCCGGGTCAAACACTTTCAGAAGGGGGACCTAGTCCTGAAGAAGGTCGATGCGGCCGGCAGAGGGGCCACAGTGGGTAAGCTTAACCCCAACTGGGAAGGCCCATATATCGTAAGCGAGGTGCTCAAGTCGGGGGGGTATCACCTCCGGGATGTGGAAGGGATACCCCTTGACCGAGCTCGAAGTGGGGATGATTTGAAACGATTCTACCCTTAAAAACTTTATTATGTCATTCAATCAATATCTTACTTTCGTTTGTTGTGTTTTTGACTGCTGCGGTGGCAAGGTTGGATATGTTGGTGCTGGAATGCCCCAGATCGATTCCGCTCCCGGGCTTTCACCTAGACGGGGGGTTCTGGTTGATCTCTGGAGAGGCTGGCAAGGTTGGATATGTTGGTGCTGGAATGCCCCAGATCGATTCCGCTCCCGGGCTTTCACCTAGACGGGGGGTTCTGGTTGATCTCTGGAGAGGCTGGCAAGGTTGGATATGTTGGTGCTGGAATGCCCCAGATCGATTCCGCTCCCGGGCTTTCACCTAGACGGGGGGTTCTGGTTGATCTCTGGAGAGGCTGGCAAGGTTGGATATGTTGGTGCTGGAATGCCCCAGATCGATTCCGCTCCCGGGCTTTCACCTAGACGGGGGGTTCTGGTTGATCTCTGGAGAGGCTGGCAAGGTTGGATATGTTGGTGCTGGAATGCCCCAGATCGATTCCGCTCCCGGGCTTTCACCTAGATGGGGGGTTCTGGTTGATCTCTGGAGAGGCTGGCAAGGTTGGATATGTTGGTGCTGGAATGCCCCAGATCGATTCCGCTCCCGGGCTTTCACCTAGACGGGGGGTTCTGGTTGATCTCTGGAGAGGCTGGCAAGGTTGGATATGTTGGTGCTGGAATGCCCCAGATCGATTCCGCTCCCGGGCTTTCACCTAGACGGGGGGTTCTGGTTGATCTCTGGAGAGGCTGGCAAGGTTGGATATGTTGGTGCTGGACTGCCCCAGGTCGATTCCGCTCCCGGGCTTTCACCTAGACGGGGGGTTCTGGTTAACCCCTGGAAAGGCTGGCAAGGCTAGCAATAAGGGTCAAGGACTAAGATAACAGGTTGGAATGCTAGTCAGGGAATCTCAGCTCACGGGATGACTATCCATACTCACCAAAGTTAGGCTCGCCGGGCAGTGCTCGCGGGCGGTGATAACCCGGGCTCGCGAGACCCATTGAAAAGAAAACCTCGGCGAGGCGAGCCCAGGCGCGCGCGCTCGCGAACTCTCCGGGAGCACCACCACGTGACGATTAGTTATGAGGTTGGAAAAGAAATCCACGAGAAGAAATAAACACAAGCATGATCGTAAAGGTTAACAAAAAGTTATAACTATATGTTCGGCAGCAATCTCGCCAGCCCAAAAATGATATACATTTGCGAAAAGGGGGAAAGAAGAAAAGAATTCATCTTAGAGGGCCCTCGCCGTCTTTGCGAGTCCCCAACCAGGGCGCCATGGCGAAGAGGTCCGGACAGACGTCTTCCGCTGTGAACTCCATCGCGTCCTCGGCTAGCAGGCTTGCATCCTTAAGGGTAGTGAAAACAAGGTTGGCGACCTCCTGTGCATCCCGCCGCCTCTGCTCCTCACTTTCGGCAGCCCTCTGTTGAGAGCCGACTCGCCCAGGAGAGGGAGGTAGCACGCCGCGAACCAGCTCATCCACTCGATCCTTCAACATGATATTCTCCAACTCCAGCTCGCCGTTGCGAGCGAGGAGCTTGGTGGCCACGTCGGCATCCTGAGCACCAAACGGGTTAGGGGAAGGCCAGAGATCGTAAACAGCAAAGAAAAGAAACCCGGGGGTCGCGTACCATCTTGCCCTGCATCCCGGCGAGAAGGGTTTCCGTCGCTTCTTCTTTCTCCTTGAGGCCCTTGATTTCCTCGCGAGCCTTCTTCAGCTCTTCCCTGTACGCGCGGATGTCCCTGTCCGCCTGCAGATATCGACGCCCCGCCATATGTGCGAGCTTCGTCGAGCGGAATTGGGCTCGCATTTCTTCATAGACCAACTGTCTGGGCCCCATCTCTTTGTAGGCGGCGGCGTCCTCGCGGCCATATAAGCCGAAGGAGATGGAGAACGCCTCCTCCCCGGCCTTACCGAGCTCCACCCAGGAAGGGTGAAGGGTGGAGCAGGAAATTCGGTTGGCATTGGGGTCCCAGGCGAGCAGGGGCTCGCCAAGGAGGTCGGAAACTTTCTCGCCTAGACCAAAGTTCCTGTGACCTTTGGGTTGAGGGGTCACGGAGGAACTCCCAGCACCCTGGTTCACCGGGGGGTCAAGCTTTTCCGCAGGGGAAGGAGGCGAGCCGTCGGTCTCGCTCAGGTAGACGACTGCGCTCCTATCCTTAACAGCGGAGGTCTTTCCTTTCAGCTTCTTGGAGGATCGCGAACTCGGCTGACTCGCAGAAGGGGGCCGCTTCTTGCCGGACCCGACGGCGAGAAGGTCGCGGCAAGCCTCTGCCGCCGCGGTCGCGAGAGTATCCACCGTGAGGGTGATGCCCTGCGCGTGCGGGGGATTGACGGGGACCTCGCGCTCACCTGTAAAGTAAGCGTTATACGATGAAGAAAGGGAAAAGAAAGTGAGGCGCGAGCGAACCCTACCTTCCCCTTGAGGAACGGAGAGTAACGAATCGACGCTGCGCCGCAGATAGGTGACTTCGAAGTTCTTGCCGGAGAGGTATTGGAGGAGTTTGGCGTCGGCGCCGCCCAGCGAGCTCGGAGGGCGGTAAGTGGCGTCATCCCGCTGGATGGGGGTGAAGTGGAGGTTGCCGAAGGGTCCTTTCACTAGGAGGAACTTCTGGGTCCAATAGTGGCTCTTGTTCACCGTCTCGCAGACGGTGACGTGCTGGCTCGCGAAATAAGTAGTCCCATCTCGGAAGGCGCGGAAAGAAAATACCTTGCGGAAGACGAGGAGGCTGAACTCGATCCTCTCTTCCCGCAGATAACAGGCGAACGCGACAATGTCCGCAATCGCATTTGGGGTCAACTGGCTCGGCAACACCCCATAATATCGCAACACCTACAAAGAACGATGAGAAAGTTGCGATAGCGAACACGAGGCAGCGAGAAGGTCAGGCGAAATACCTGACGGATTTCAGGCCACAGAGGGAGTCGCAACCCATTCTCAAAATGCGCGATGGGGATCGCGAGCTCGTCAGCCTCGGTCTCGTTTAAGGTGGAGTTCTCGCTTGGACAGCGAGCCGAGTAACCCTCCGGGAGATAGCGGTCCACCGCGAGCTTATACTCCTCGGCTGTGATGTTCGCGCAGTAGAACTCGTGGGCTTGAAACGCTGAGGCGCATTTTGACCGCCCCTCGCTCTCGCCATCCGCTCCCACTTGCTGATTCGTCCGCATCGAGTCAGGAAAAGACGGCCTACGAGCAGCGAACGCGAACACGATCTTGCGAGAACGGAGATGAGCGTAGGCGCGAGAAGACGGGAGAAATAAATGCGACGGGTAGAGGATTGAATCCAAACTATTTATAGAGGGCTCTGATGGGCACGGGAATCGAAGCGTCAGGAGTGCGGATAACGGAAACAAAGTAAAATCCTACCCGATAGTACAGTAGTCTTGCGAACCCAAGCTCGCCGCGGCCAGCCTGCGAGGAAAAAGGGTCTATGACTAGCGTTGCATAAAAACTCGCAAACGCTCCACGAGGGCGAACGTATCAAACACAGCGAACGGACTAAACAAACCACAGGCACACCGCCGAAACAAATAGAATAATAAAAGAAAAACGATAAAAGGCGAGTCACGATAGACTCGCGAGTATTACCACACCAAATATTGTTCATACAGACGTCATAAAAGAAGCAAAAACAGCGGGATAGTAGCATTCAACCCGCGGCGGTCTCAGGGGTAAGGAAGCCACTTCCAGCGACCCCGGCCTCGCTTCCCCGCACGCGGCGGCACTCTCGGATAATGGTAGTCGCGAAGCGCTTTAAACTCGCGCAGGATCAGGTGCGCTTGATCCTCGCCCCGCGAGATGTGCACGCCGGGTGAGGTAACATCGGCGCGAGGCACCGGCTCCGCCTCGGCGATCAAGCGCGCATTCGCGTCCTCCAACACGGCGAATCTCTCGTCAAAGGCAGCCCGATCCGCGTCATACCGCTCTTCCAACTCGCGTAACATCATGCCGTGCTTCTGAAGCACCTCGGACACCCGACTCTTCATCCGCACGGGGTCGCCAGGGTCACCCAAGAAATCTTCAATCTGGCTGGGCGAAGGCGGTGGTGACATCTCCATCCTCCCGTGCTCTGACTCAGGGGTGGCCCCTGGGATTTCAGCGGAGAGAGTTAGTAGGATCTGAAGGCAAGCAAGAGATGGGAGCTCGCGAAAACATGCCAACCTGGCGAGGAGGGGGACTCGCGATGGGGCTTGCACGAGGACTCCGGCCGACCCCGAAAGTTTTCGCGGAATCCCGAGACGTGGGGTTTCCCCAGACCAGGAGGGTATACCACTCTCTCCGCGACTTTGACACCGTCGAGAAGCGAGCCACCTGGACTTCGCTTCCCCATCAGACCGAAGCCAGGGGTCACCACGCTAACCTTAGGCGGGACCGGCGAGTTCGCCGGTGTAGAGCCTTTCTCCTTGGGGCTCGGCGATGGGGTACCTACATGGACCACAAACGCGTAGATACCGCCTGGACTTATGCAGGAATAATGGAGGAGGCGAGCGACTTACGAGGTTGCGAGAGAGGCGCTTGTTGGGACGAGGTCCCGACCCCAGCATCTAGCGATCCCAGCTTCGCGGGGGACGAAGCATGGGAAGTCGTCAGCGCGAGGCTCGCCATGCGGTCCTCGGGTGGAAAATTCTGCGAAAAGGAAGAGAATGAGCAAGGAGTCGATGAAAAGGCTTTAGGCAAAAGATACCTGTTGTGCAAGCTCGGTATTCGGCGGAGGGGACGAGTCAAGTGGCGATGTCGCGTCCTCCTCCGGCGACCTCCTAACCGACTTAGCTTTCTTAGTATGGGGGGAAGAAGAGGCGGCAGGGTTGAATATCCAGGCGTTGTGCTCGGCGGCCCGAGCTTTCGCCATCTCCCTGGAAGCCTTCAGCCGTTCCAACGCGCTCTGCTTGGAAGACATCCTAAAGGAAGAAAGATTTCGGCGAGGAGGAAGGGGAAGGAAAGGCTCGATCACTAGCCACGGTGGACGGTATTTATAGTTTCAGGCATGGGGCCCACCGGAAAGATTCCCGCCACGTCAGCAGAATCAGCGAACATCATGGGTTGGATGTATCTTCGCGAGCTTAGAACAACCTCGCGAAGAGCGGGGATTGTGTACAACCCCGATGTTCGCCACTCGCGCTCAAGGAGGCGAGCCCAGAGGGGCGAACCCTGATCTCCGGCGAGGTAGGTCAAGGAAGGGCAAGAGACTGCGCAGGCGAGCGAGCCCAGCGGAGGGGAGTTAACCAGCTTCCTTGAAGCTCGCCGAGGTGGCGCAGGCTCGCGAGCTCCGCTCGCGAGGAAGGCCATTTTGGGGTACGGTTAGCCATTTTGGGGTGCGGATAGCCATTCTGGGATGCGCCGAGGTGGCGCAGGCTCGCGAGCTCCACTCGCGAGGAAGGCCATCTTGGGGTACAGTTAGCCATTTTGGGGTGCGGATAGCCATTCTGGGATTCGCCGAGGTGGCGCAGGCTCGCGAGCTCCACTCGCGAGGAAGGCCATTTTGGGGTGCGGATAGCCATTCTGGGATTCGCCGAGGTGGCGCAGGCTCGCGAGCTCCACTCGCGAGGAAGGCCATTTTGGGGTACAGTTAGCCATTTTGGGGTGCGGATAGCCATTCTGGGATGCGCCGAGGTGGTGCGGGCGAGCGAGCCAGGCAATGTGGCGATAGTAATTCGGGGGCTCGCTGGCCCAGAGGCTTGCGAGCTCCTCTCGCGAGGAAGGTCTCGGGGCAGGCCGGTTCGCCCAGTAAAAGTCCGGGAAGGGATTTTTACCAAGAGGCCCCTGGTGGTCTGCGGTTAGCTTCCTCAAACAGCGGAGTTTGGCTGTTAGCAGACCAATCCGGTGTGCGGATAGTGAGAATGGACAGCGGGATTTGGTTATTGACAGACCACAAAACTAAAATCTATAAATAGACCTCAAAGGGCACCTTGGAAGAGGACGGTTCATTATCTGAGCTCTTCTCTCCCTAGGTCGCTTTGGTTTGGGCTCTCTAGCTCTCCAAGGTGCCCGAGTCTTAGCTTTGGCTTGGGAGGGGAAGCGCTCAACGATCTTCCGGGTTAGTGGAGGGACCTCCTCGCTGAGACTAAGGTCTTCGTTCTTTGCTCGAGTCGTCAACCTTACCTCTCCCGAGGGACCGGTAAGGGCTAGCTGCCCCTCATCTCGGTGAGGGCCCCGAGCTCCACTCGAGATCGAGAAATCGGTTTCAACAGTGAGGGTGAGGTTTAGAGGGCCGGTAAGGTTGAGTACCGCGGTCTGGAGGACAAACCCTAATAACCCACCCCAACCTTAAAGTCTGGTGGATTCCAGCAAGAGTACGCTGGACTCCGTTGTCGTGTTCTTAGCGTTGATGCGTACATGGTCTAGGCTTGGTAGAGTGTATACCCTCCTAGGAGTGGAGTGCCCGATCCACTACCACCGTGAGCCACGACGGTCGGTACCCGAAAGGTTGGCTTCCTTTCAAACAAATTGGGAACTATAAAGGTCTGTGCGCATAGAGTCGTGTGGGTGAGTCACATTGCATAAATTCATTTAAAACATCATAACCATATCATAACATAACATGCACATAGCATACCCCCATCATATAAATTAGTATGGGCTCTTTTATATGATGGGTTACGTGGACATCTTAACTAATATGTCGTATGGGCGTTCATATAAGTTAAGGTACGAATCTGTGATGGTAGTTTAGATTTACTTACTGCACTGCATTTTCTTCCTATTTACTGCTTATTGCATTGCTCTACTTTACTTATACCTGCGCTATACTTCTAGCTAGAGTTTACTACTTTTCATATACCTGCTAGATTAGTGCCATGTCACCACCATCATGTGTACCCCTTGTTTGTCCTCTGCTTCTTCCTCCCGCTCGGTGCCTAGGAGTCGCGGGAAGGGGCGAGGACAAAATGACTTTGTCTTTATGACTAACGGTCGGTGTGACTGCAGGAGTCCGAGGAGACGGAGTTGTCCCGCGCGCAGCAGGACGAGATGACAGGACCTGAGCAGCAGATGCAGCGCACTACCACGACGCCATAGGTTGATGATTAGATAGTTAGAATCCCGCATTTTTGAGAGTTTTGATGTATTCTTCTGCATGTTGTAGTGAGAGAGAGATAGTACTTTATTTTGGAGATGTATCGGGCATAAGCCCCTTTTAGCTTGTACTTCTATTTTGGACTTTTTGTTTTCATTATATGTATATATGATGCTGTGATTGTGGACATGCCTTCTTTTATGTACTTACTTTTTGGCATATTTTACTTATGATCATATAGCCCGGCAGGGTTGGTGCTGAGCGGTGTTAGTCAACCCAAGTGTTGGTGACACCGCAAGGCAGCGATTCTGGGAGAAGGTCCACCTCAACCGTGCGATACGGGAGAGGTTCGAGTTTTCAAGTACCCGAACGGGTTTTGGAAAAAGAGATCTTACAAATGGTATCAGAGCCCGAACGATCATAAGAGAACAGTCCACAACATACTGGGTCACCCCGCTCGAGTGTAGTTTGCGGACAAACTATGCAGCGGAAGCTGTGGTGTGCCCATGTATGAAATCACATAAAACGGTCCATTAAGCAGCAAGTTAGGTCAAATTTTGACTTACTTAGACAATTTAGTGACGCACCCTAGTCTAAAGAGCGACCTCGGTCTAGATTTGGTTGAAGGTTAAGGATACCCAACGTAGCTAAGGGAGGAAGTTAGTATAAGTCTTGACATGGAGACTTTCACGCTGAAGGTTACGCTTTACTATCAAGTGGTAGGACCATCTCGAGGAGATCGGGTGTCTGTAGTCTTCGTTAGAGTAGTAGAAGACCCATAATCATAACCCCCCCTTACCATAACTTGATACTTCCCCTTATAGTACGTTGAGGCAACCACCATAAAATACCAGAGGTCGAATTGAAATTTGAATATTTTGTTTTGAGAAGGCCCCTTTCCTAGTTAATCACATAGGGAACTCAGAAATGTTAGCATAATTTATAACATTGGGAGCCTAAGTTTTATCATAACATAATGTCTCAGGGTGGAACACCAAGTCAGAGATTTTATGCCCTAAAGTTTATGTACGTATGTAAGATGAATATACCGTAGAAGTATTGAAGAGACTTAGCCCAAACCGGTAGGGGCTTATCCTTTTGTTTATTGGGCCAATAAAATACCGACTTGGATTACCCCTAGACTTTGTTAGAAAAGGTAATGACTTTTTCTTAGTAATCTCGAGGTTTGGAGTATTCAATGAAACTCAGGTGATGACGAGATCTTATTCATACACTTTTGATTTGTGGACCAACCCCCCTTAGAAGTTTGAGACCCTTGGAGAATTACTTCACCTTAAATAACAGGGAGTGTTTATACCAAGTTGTGATCGATATAGTTATACGAGCAAGTTAAGTGAATGGTACACTTCAAGAGTGAACGTATTCTCATCTTATTGCTCCAAGGCTGATTCTAAGTTGGCAAAAGTGATCAACTTGCTAATCATTTGATTATACGTAAAGGGTTGTCCAGTGTATGGGCATAAGACTCTCGGAATCAAGAAAGTCAGGATAAGAATTTGGGGAATTTCTCTAACTTCCTGACCTAAGCAATGTGGTCTTGTCTTCTATAAGGACATTTGGTCATCAAGCTCTTACCAATCACAAGGGAAGAACGTCATAAACGGCGAATCCAGTGCAAGACCAAGTAAAATTTAAAATGGATAGAAGTAAGACTGGGCTATAAGTCCACATGACCATAAGAAATAATCAGTTTATCGTAACAAACTCGCTAGTGTATTGTTGTAAATACACCTTCTTAACCTCGAGACATCGATTTGTAGATTTATCCAAATAATTAATAATCATTGTCGTCCGAACAAATGTCTCGCTTTAGTCAAGTATTGAAAACAAGAAAGAATGCCAGGGTTAGTAGCTTGGGATAAATGTGTCACATCATGGAATTTTGAAGTTTGGAGTCAAGTCTTCGCAAGTAAGGATCACAACTAGACTTTCTTGCACTCCAGGGCTTTCAAGGGTAATTTTCGGATAGTATTCTTAATTAAAACTCAAGCCCCCTCCTTGGTGAAAAATTTGGTTAAGATCATTTTACTCTTAGAGTTGGTTTATGCACCACCAGAGAGCTTAGGAAGGTGACTCTTTGGATCTTGTAATACGATGGTTTAATCTATTTAGGGCTAAGATGGAGAATCTTACTATGTTCGGATCTCGGGAAAAATGACAACGACCGTCATGTGTTGAAATATTGAGGAATGGGGAGTTAAAACGATTGATTAGTGGTCGTTGCTAGCAACTCCCGCTTGAAACTATTAAGTTTACTCAATGAGATTTATCGATGTAATTTTGGACGACACAATTAAGAGAAGGGTCGTTACGATGAAATCTTTAATTCATAATTTATAACATAAGTGAGATGAGACCACTTGACTTTGAAAGTTTAGCCCACTCGTTATTGGAAATCTAAGGTGAAATTTGACGAGTGATTTATTGAAGATATACAATCCTCTGATCTTAAGAACCAGAAATTATGATTTCTCCAAAGTTTATAGTCCCAGTTAGGAAGATTCGGGAATAAGGGGGACAAGTTTAATTTTCAGATATAAATGGTGGAATTTCTCGAGGATTAATGGGTTTTAATGAGTCACCCTTCATGTTGAAATCAATTTGTGTCAAAACTTGTCTTGATAAAAAGGGGTTTTACCCTCGTGAGTTGCGAAACAAAGGGATTTGGAAATTAGTTGGGAGTCATTTCGCGAACATCATTTTAAACTACAGACGTATTTTCCTCAAGGAAAGCTTGGAAGATATCTACATTTATTTAACGTATAGAAGCGTCAACCTACGTGTAAAAGAATCGTATAGTGAAGAAAAGGATTTCGGTGCCATCTAGCGCAGCAAGATAGTATAAATTAACCTAGTAGGATCTTATGTATTACAGGTAGATCCTCCTTCAGGGAGTGTAGTGATTTTATTAACACCCACGCCTAGTTAGCTTGTTTTGATATTTGAAGTATCTATTTCCTATTTATTGCCGGGATGGAGCAAGTAGAACCCGCATCGTGATTAATGGCACGATGGACTGAGCGGCGGGGTAAACCTTCAATTAACCCTAGTGGGAATATTGTCGACAATCTTAGCAAGTAATAGTAGAAGTGCAATGAGAAATTTTGGTAACGAATGTTGCTCCGGTTTGAGTTCTCATACAGTAGAGGTCTGAGTTCTTCTGTGGAAGGAGATTCTGATTTCCGATTATTATAGTTCAATCAAGGGCAAGAGGAGCACAGCCGGGTGCCCTTGGACTTCATGTAACAATGTTTCCCGAAACTTTTCGCCTCAGTTGCAAATCAATGGTCTCTGAAATCCTTTACTCTTATAAGTACTTGCAACCCGTAGGCCCGAACCTAAATTTCAAGGACGAAATATTTCTTTTGTTTATTGGGATTTCTAACATCCCCAATCCTTCTAGACCCCTAATCGGTGTTAGGGCAGGGGTGGTGTGCAGAGTGGCCACTAAGGCCCTTGGGCAAGTGAGTATGCTAAGTGCACACCAAGGGCACAAAATCAACATAGCCCAATACCACTCCCTTAGTCCAATTGACCCTCAATTGTCCAAGATGACCTCACTTATGATGCCCTAACCACCAAGGGAGACCTACAGGATGAGAAGTGCACTTGGTTGGGACCCAATTGCATGAATTTGACCCAAGTCAACATTTAACCCAAATGGGTCAAGGTGACCCAATTAGCCCAAATTGACCTAGTGGGGTCCACTCCCAAGCCATGGTTGACCAAGGTCAACATAGAGGGGCAATTTGGTAATTTTACCTCGGAGTGAGCTTAACCCAAATTGAGATTAAATCCTAACCCTAACCTCAATTAATCCAACCCCAAATTAATCCCCTCAGCCTTGGGATGAAGAATCATGATGGATGGCCAAGATTGCATGGTGATGAGGTGGAGAAAAGGACAAGGAAGTGAGGATGTGGAGGGATTTACCCAAAGTGGAAGGAATGCTTTTATCTTTCCCCCAAACCAACTCCTAATCATCATGGAGGAAAGCTTTGGATGCTGGAAGGCCTGGGGAGAAGAAGAGGAGCAGGTTGACCCTGCTGGTAATATGGAGTGGTCGGCAAAGCTTGACCCGTGACCTCCCATCTCGTTCCCACCTATACAAGCCCCCTTAGCCAATTCTTTTCAGGGGATCACCTTTAGTGAGTTGAGGAGAGTCGGAATAGCCACCTGGAGTGAAGGAATTGGTGCTGAATCGAGCTTGGAGGCGAGTTCACCGGAGCTGAAGAAATACATGCCAAACCGCCGCCTGAGCCGCCTTCTGGCACCAATCAAGGCTCGTTTCTCCTCCCCCCTCCTCGTGCTAGCTTTCTAGATCATAAGGACCGCGCTTCGTGCTCAATCGAGCCGAAACCATGGAGTAAAATCCATGAATTTTTCCTCGTTTTTGAGAGTGGCGGGATCGCCGGAAAACACCACCTTCGGCGGCCTCACCTCCGCCAATCGAAAGCCCCCACCTCAACGGAGGTGGTGGTGGCGGTGGCTAGCCAGGGAGGTGGCGGGTTGGCCGGGATGTGGCCGGAGAAAATGGCCCAGCACGGCTCAATCTCAGTCGTTGCTCAATGAGGAAGACGAAATCAGAGGAGTTGAATCCGCGCCAAGATTCGTGCGCCGTCTCATGGATTAAACTATATATCATGTGGATTTAAATAAATGAATAGTACTATGAATGTCACACTTATTCAGTTAACTTCAAGCCGGATTTTGAAGGCCTTAGATGCCATAAATCAAAAAGTTTCCTGAAACAACTATTGTAGGGCTTGATGTCCTCTTTAATTTGACACCTAAACCATCTCATTTGGAAAAGTGGTCTGACCGCAGCACTCCATTTAGTGAGGCTGGTCATTGTGATATTCAGAAATTAAAATGGTTGCCCATACAAATTTAGCCATCCAAATGACTTGATATTTGAAACATAGATGTATCTGACCTAGAGCTAGGTTATGCCAAAATCTCAGAATTTTTGGTGTTACTTTTTCTATAGTTTTTATCTTAATTTAGAAAATGAAATTAATGGTATATAGTTGGCTATATGCACCAAACTACCCCCAAAATGGGGTGGCATGATGGTTAGGCCTTATGTAGGCTCTGGTAGAAATTTGAGACCATTAGGAGCTCTGTTCATGGGTGGATTCACCATTCAAGAGCCTAGGGTTGTTGTTCTTGGTGTGCCAACAGCAAAAATGTGCATTATGTTGATTTGACCCTTCTTGGCTTATTATGGGCCACTGAAATTGTGCATGGTGGTTCACCATGGGGTTTTTCATCATCCTTGGGATGAGAGGGACTTTTGGGAGCAAAAATCCCTAGGGTTTTCATTTAATTAATTTTGGGGCCCTTTTGGGTATTAATGAAATTATCAACTCTTCTAACTTTGGAAAATTGGGAAATTATAACCATAGTTAATTTTGGACATAATGAGCCTCTGAGAAATTTTATGGATTTTATTTCATAGGTTGTACATGAAAAGTAGGGTTTTAATAATTACACCCTTTATGTACTTTTGATGAAATCAACACTTGGGTTATGTGTAAAATTGTGAGTTTAATTGTAGGGCTCTAGAATGATGTTTCAAACCTCGGGAAATTTTAGTGGAATTTGTATATATGTACTTTGGTACTTATGAATTTTTAGGCAAAGATTGCCTTGAGGAAATTAATTGATAATAAATAGTAGATCATCTTGTAAAAATCAATTTGAGGAGTTGAGTGTGTTAGCCTCCTCCCCTCATGTTGGGTATGTGAGTATGGATATACAAATGCTTGTGTCACACCCTAATGGTCCATTTGGAGCCATTAGGGTGGTGTGGCCTAAAACCCTAAGGGTAAACCCTTAAGGGTGCAAGGTGAGATTTGTGAAGGGCTTAGGGCCAAATGTTCTTGCCTTGGCTCAGAACTTTGTGATTGTGTTTGTAGGAGCATAAAATGATTTAGCTAATTTAATGGGAATTTCTAGAGGCATCTAAGTATTTTTCTTCCTAATAATTAAAATTGCCCCCTTTTCCTTAATAAAATAAAATGCAAGGTCATATGACCTTGTATGACTTTGATGTACTATCAGTGGCTGTATTAAGGTGAAATCAGGCTATGGTAATTTTTCTTTGAGCTATGGAATCATTATTCCTTGTGTAGGAAATTTCAAGTGCATGCTAGCTTAAGGGGATTTTAATTTTGAAAATTATCAAATCATGGGGCAAAAATTGAGAAACTTGGTTAACTGTCATTTAATGCTATTATATACCCATGATAATTGTTTGGAAGCTTGTAGAATAGTATTTTATGTACTTCATGTAGAAATTGAATTTTACATCACTTGGATAGTAAATCCTTTTTAAAAAGTCAAATCACATGGTAATGACACAATCTTTTGGCAGAGGACTCTAGGTCCCCATTTGAACACTTGGTAATTTTTGGAGAATTTTCAGAAGTGAAATACTATTTTTCCTAATTAAAGTGGCATTTTGGTAATTATACAATTATGATGATATAGTGGGCCAAATGACATCCTAGGGTGATGATACTCAGTGAACCACCTTGATATGGGATATTACCTTACTGATAATTTTCATGTAGCATGTAGAATCATTTTGAGGGTAGTTCATGTGTAATTTGGCTTAAGGCCTTAAATACTTTAAATTATAATAAATACCAAATTAATATGGAAAATTATGGAACTTGTACCATACTTTATTAAGGTCAGTAGGAGCCTAGGATAATTATACCAGACCCTGGAGATGAGTTTTTAGAAGGATTCCCTTATGGGGTTGATGGATAGTTCGGTGGTCTGCGTTTAGTAAAAATAGAATTTTGAGTTTTTGACAATTCAGATCCCTAATTAGTGGATAGGGGTTATACCCAATCATTAATTGAGTTATAGCACACCATGATTCAAGGAGGGTCAATCCTAAGGATAGTTGTGGGGTTGTGCTAGAGTTAATGTAGAAGGAATGAAGGTACGTCCAACCCGATTAGGTGGGACGGGAGAGGAGCTAAGTCACTTTAACTATATGAAATGATGAAGGGTGAACCAAATGTTAACCACCAACTAAAGTAATTGTCTTGAGGAGGATGGTGGGGTTGAGCCCATTGATCTGTAGTACCGTAAGGGGCCCCTTACGGAGTACACCGCGGGAAGTCCAAGATTCACCCTAAATATGACACTAACTAAATTATAGGCAAGAGTTGCCTAAGTAGGGATGCAAACTGGTATGGATCTCCTCCGGGAAGGAGATGGGTTGGGGTCAACTTGTGTGATTGTCCCTGAGCCGGAGGCTCGGGTGGACATTGTTAACACCTGTTACTTATTCAAATAGTGGCGAGTCTTCGGTACTAGGCTAGTCGTGTCACCGACGGTAGTACGTTGACTCAGGTGAGGGTGAGGTTTAGAGAGCCGGTAAGGTTGAGTACCGCGGTCTGGAGGACAAACCCTAATAACCCACCCCGACCTTAAAGTCTGGTGGATTCCAGCAAGAGTACGCTGGGCTCCGCTGTCGTGCTCTTAGCGTTGAGGAGTACATGAGGTCTAGGCTTGGTAGAGTGTATACCCGCCTAGGAGTGGAGTGCCCGATCCACTACCACCGTGAGCCATGACGGTCGGTACCAGAAAGGTTGGCTTCCTTTCAAACAAATTGGGAACTATAAAGGTCTGTGCGCATAGATTCGTGTGGGTGAGTCACATTGCATAAATTCATTTAAAACATCATAACCATAGCATAACATAACATACACATAGCATACCCCCATCATATAAATTAGTATGGGCTCTTTTATATGATGGGTTACCTGGACATCTTAACCTATATGTCGTATGGGCGTTCATATAAGTTAAGGTACGAATCTATGATGGTAGTTTAGATTTACTTACTGCACTGCATTTTCTTCCTATTTACTGCTTATTGCATTGCTCTACTTTACTTATACCTGCACTATACTGCTAGCTAGAGTTTACTGCTTTTCATATACCTGCTAGATTAGTGCCATGTCACCACCATCATGTGTACCCCTTGTTTGTCCTCCGCTTCTTCCTCCCGCTCGGTGCCTAGGAGTCGCGGGAAGGGGCGAGGACAAAACGACTTAGTCTTTATGACTAATGGTCAGTGTGACTGCAGGAGTCCGAGGAGACGGAGTTGTCCCGCGCGCAGCAAGACGAGATGACAGGACCTGAGCAGCAGATGCAGTACACTACCACGACGCCACAGGTTGATGATTAGATAGTTAGACTCCCGCATTTTTGAGAGTTTTGATGTAGTCTTCCGCATGTTGTAGTGAGAGAGAGATAGTACTTTATTTTGGAGATGTATCGGGCATAAGCCCCTTTTAGCTTGTACTTCTCTTTTGGACTTTCTGTTTTCATTATATGTATATATGATGTTGTGATTGTGGACATGCCTTCTTTTATGTACTTACTTTTTGGCATATTTTACTTATGATCGTATAGCCGACAGGGTTGGTGCTGAGCGGTGTTAGTCAACCCGAGTGTTGGTGACACCGCAAGGCAGCGATTCTGGGTGAAGGTCCACCTCAACCGTGCGATACGGGAGAGGATCGAGTTTTCAAGTACCCGAACGGGTTTTGGAAAAAGAGATCTTACATTAGTTTTCTATCTAAGTCCCCATTTTCTCTTGTAAGAGATTATTTGTGAAAGGGCCTTAGAAAGAGAAACTTCAAGATCTTTTGCCTTACATAAGGAGTGTTTACACTCTTGGCATGAAACCTTTCTCTTTTCCAAAGAAATTATTTTTTTAGTAAGCTTATGATTTTCTTTGATGAGAGATTCATTTTCACGATTCAAAATAATATTATCTTCTATATTTTTATCATAGGATTTGCAGGTTTGAACAAATTCATCATAAAGTTCTTTGAAGGTGGGAGGAGTTACCTCAGTGTTACTAAGAACACTGGTGTCGCCATCTTTGCCTTTTGCCATGAAGCATAAGTTTGCTTCCTCCTCGCTTCCTGACTCAGATCCGCTTGATTCTTCAGAGGAAGCATAACCCATGTTGCGGATTTCAACACCTTCTTTTTCTCCTTCCCTTTGTATCTTTTTTCTTTTTGCTCCTTTAGATACTTCAGGCACTGGCTCCGAATGTGCCCGGTCTTCCTGCAGTGAAAGCCCTCCGGTGGTGGTCTTTCTTCTTCATCGTCGCTTTCCTTTTCTTTCTTTGAAGAAGAGGAAGACCCTTTTCGTCGTGCATCCTTCTAGTAGTATTTTCGGAAGGTGTTCCTTCTTTCTGGATTTCTAATGAATTTTCTGAAGTTCTTAACTAGGAAACTTTCTTCATCTTCATCATCATCTTAGTTGCTCTCTTTCTTTGATTTCAGTGACGCCTTTTTCTTTGGCTCCTTGTTGTATTCATCGTGTTGAATCTGGAGTTCTACCTCATGGGTTTTGAGATTCCCAATGAGATTCTCGATCTGGAGCATTCTTAGGTTGTGTGACTCTGAGATGGCCGTCACCTTTGGATTGAACCTCAGAGGTAGAGAGCGAAGAATCTTTCTGACCAAGTCATCATCGGAGTAGATCTTTCTAAGAGCTTTTGAAGTGTTGACGATCTTGGTGAAGCGTGTGTGTATCGAGTTGATGTCTTCTTCAGCATCCATCCTGAACTTTTCATATTTCGACTCCAGTTGGAATAGCTTTGCATCTTTCACCTGCGATGTACCTTCATGAGTAACTTCCAATTGGTTCTAAATATCATAAGCAGTTACACATACGGAAATTCTATTAAATTCAGTTCCATTTAAAGCACAATATAAAGCATTCATTGCCTTAACATTATTTTTTGCATTTGAGTTTATCGTTATCATCCCATCTATCCTTAGGTTTTTCTACCGTAAACTCTCCTACTACCATTGTAGGAGGAGAGTACCGAACATCTACCATGTTCCATACTTCTAAATCCATGGTCATAAGAAAACACATCATCCTAGATTTCCAGTAGTTGAAATCTGACCCAGTAAAAAGAGGTGGTCAACTAACACCCTGACCCTAAGGAAAAGCGAGATCATAAGACATCATTTATTCATGGTTGTTAGACTATTTGGAATAAACCTTGCTCTGATACCACTTATTGGATCTGTAGGCGCCCTTAGAGGGGGAGGTGAACAAGGTTTTTAAAACTTTTTATTATATTTTACAAGACTTGAAAAGTTAAGAGATCAAAATTGAGAAAAAGCCAAAAAAATCAAGTGAAATAAAATAGAGACATGATTTTATTAACTTGAAACATAAGATTATGAAACTTGATTTGTTAAGACGCTGGAAATCGAAGGCGAATAGTAATAAGTCTTTTCGTTTTCTATCCCGGCTCATATCCACATGAACCAATGGCTTTAGCCTATCCTCCCATGGATACGACCTCAAGCAGCTCTAGCCAATCCTCCCCTGGATATGGCCTCGAGCACCCCCTAGACCAAACCTAGATCTAGTCACCAACATGAGGCGAATTCCTCCCTAAGTCCTACACAGACCTAGTCGCCAACACGAGGTGAATTTACTACACGTTTTAAATAATAAAGAGATGAAATAAACAACAACAATATGACAACTCCCTCAAAAGAACTTCTGAAGTTGGAGACGAAAGACCGTTGTAGTATAAGCATGGTTGAAGCGATCGTCGGTCAGATGCGGCGTGACGAAGTCCTCCTTTAGAAACTCACAGAACTTTTGGTGGGAGATCAATTCTCGGCAGTATAAGGCTCCGAAATTTAGGCATTAGAACTCTCTCTTAGATCTCTGTTGAAGAGAATGAATGCCACCTTTTTATAGGGCTAGAAGCTAACGTCGGCGTTAAAGCTAACGCCAATCGTTGACCCAATATGGAAAGAACTTGATGGCTCGGATCTTCAAAATAGGAAGGAAATACTGTATCTTTGGAAATATTCATTTTAGGCAACCTTAACACTGGCATTGAGGCTAACGCTGGCGTTAAGTCAAATCATTCCTAAAATGCTCCTACAATCACGACAGCTTCCCTCCATGCCATATCGTCGAGTGTCAATGCCGGCGTTAAGTCCTAATGCCTGGCGTTAGACCACTTTCATCATTTTAGCTTGTGGGCAAGTCCAGACCATATCTTTGAGTGTCAATATCGTCGAGTGTCAATATCGCCGAGTGTCAATGCTGGTGTTAAGACCTAACATCTGGCGTTAGACCATTTTCATCATTTTAGCTTGTGGACAAGTCCAGACCAACAATGCACCATCCTAGTTATTTTGGCTTCAAACTTGGGAGCAACCTTCTTATGTTATCCTTAAGTCATATGACATTATTTCCTGCACACTTAAACACACAAGATCAAATACACATAGGATTTGTTATTCTCAAACTTAGGACATGCGGAAGACCATGTTCTAACAAGCTTTTCCAATCTGTCTACTGTGCCTGCATCCACTAAAGAACTAGACCAGCCTCTATGAATAAGGCTAGTCTCATCAAATACAACATGTACAGATTCTTCTACTGCTTGGGTATTGATATTGTACACCCTATATGATTTGATATAGGAGTTGTAGCCAACAAAAATACCTTCACTACTTTTCTCAACAAACTTAGTTAGTTTGGATTTCCCATTGTTAAGTACATAGCATTTGCTCCCAAAGATTTTAAAGTAGGATAATGAAGGTTTTCTGCCTTTCATCAGCTCATAGGGAGTTTTCTTGTGGTCTTTGATGATGGAGGCCCTATTTATCACATAACAAGTTGTACTGACAGCCTCTGGTTAGAAGTATTTTGGTAAAGAGAAGTCACTCAGCATTATCCTACTACTCTATTAAGGTTCTATTTTTCCTCTCTGCAACTCCATTCTGTTGAGGAGTTCGAGGTGAGGAAAATTCTTGGGAGATACCCAACTCTTGGTTGAATTCTGTCATGGATCCTGACTGAAATTCTATACCATGGTCACTTCTAAACTTGACCACAGTGCAGCTCATCTCATTCTGGATCTGCCTGACAAAGTTCTTCAAGATATCTAAGGTATCTGACTTCTTTTTAAGGAAGAACACCCAAGTGAAACTTGAATAGTCATCAACTACAACAAGTATAAGCCTTCCCTTCTAAGATGAGAACTTACATAGGACCAAACAAATCCATGTGCAACAAAAATAGGCACCTTGAGGAATCTTTATTAGAGATGCTCTTAAAGCTGGTCCTAGTTTGCTTGCTAAGTTGGCATGCCTGACAAGGACCTTCCTTAATGCACTTAATGTTGGGTCCATTTCTTACTAGGTCTAGAGAGAAAAGCTTACTTATGGTTTTGTAATTATCAAGAACAAGTCTCTTGTGCCATTGAACACATAGAGCCTCTTTCTCATTAGCCACACAACACATAGGCATGGAAGAATTTGAGTGAAAGAAATTTAAACAATATACATTTCCACTCCTAGTACCAGTTAAGGTAGCCTCATAGTCTAAGGACTTTTTAACTAAGCACTTATCCTTGTGGAAAACAATAGCATAACCTAGATCACAAAGTTGACTAATGCTTATGAGATTGTGATTCAATCCCTCCATATAAACTACCTTTGTGATGGTGACTAAGCCATTAGAGATGTTAACATAGCCTTTGGTCACCCCTTTTTCTGAACCTCCAAATATGATTGTTGGTCCATTCTCCACAGGGGTGAAGTTTCTTAGATAGCTCCTCACTTCGGTCTTGTGCCTGGAGCAACCATTGTCCAAATACCAAATGGGAGATTTGTTGGCATTTGGACATAGCTGCAAGAAAAATTTCTTACCCTTAGGAACCCAATTTGATTTGGGTCCTTGGTTTCTGTTAGTGGGATAAACTGGGACACCACACTTCTGAGTGGTCTGCACTCTCTTTGCACTAGGCCCTATTGGGTTGAACCAACAGCCCAAGGCAAAGTGACCCACTTTCCCACAACATGAACACTCATACTTGTTGTATCTTCTCTTCTGTCGCACCATCTGAGTAGGATGGAAATGTTGGTGGGCAGGTGTGAAGACTACTGGCCTAACAGGTCTTAGGTGAACCTCACAGGTGCGAGTATGAAGTAGAGCTGGTCTCACCACCTTTTGGTTCACCTTCTTGGGAACAGGCTTGGTAGGGCCAGCCTTTCCCTTGCTTTTGAGTGTTGTTGCTCCAGGACCATGGAAAAAGATACATGGATTCTTCATCTGAATCTCCTCATTGGGTGCTTTCAAGGAACTTAGCCCATAGCCTGCTCTTCTATTTGTGATAGAGGGCTTACTGCCACTTGCTGAGCAGGCATTGGTCAAATTACCATATGAAGATTCGTAGTCAAAGGTGCCAGCAGCACCTTCTTAAAAGAGGGTTGCTCTTCAGAGGCTTTACCCTTGGCTGTCTCACTATTGAATCCTACCCCATCTCTGAATGGTGCAGAAAAAATGTCAATAATGGGAAGGACAGTCTTGGGTTTGGAAAAGCTGGCAACAATTTTTTTCAACCAGCTGCATTTTTGCAAGGTCCTTGATGACCTTGTTCTTCTGAGACAGTTCAGCATTTTTGAGCTTTCTGGCTTCCTTGAATCTATCCACTTCCTTGCTCATAGCAACCAGCTTCTCAGTTGTCTCTTGGAGCTCGGAGTGGGTAATTCTCAAGGAATCTATCTCCTTAGTCTGAACTTTGAGGAGTTTATTGCTTTTCTTGAAACCTTTCCACAAAGCTTTATATTGATGTATCAGTTTAGATTCAACCTCATATAATGTACTAATCAGAGCTCCCCTATCTGCTTCTGATTCTAAATCAGTGGCAGATTCTTCATCCTAGATTTCTTCATTTATGGTCATAAGGCCAATAAGTGCTTCCTCCTCAGTTTCTGAAGAGCTTGAATCAGAATTACTTAGGGTTCTTATTTTCTTTGTTATATTCCCTTTTTCAGATTTCTTCTTGTCCCTTGGCCTTCTTTTGTCTTCATAGTTCTTTGATTCCCTCTTCTTGGAAGGAAAATCAGGAATCATGTGACCTACTTTACTGCAGGAATAGCTGACAGTGTTAGTTAAATCAAATTTACTAGGTTTTGATTTGAACCTGTCCTCCTTTGAGGATTTAGATCTGTCATATTAACCAGATCTTCTAGAGCTTGAAGAAGATGGTTTGTAGCTGTCACTTCTCCTTCTAGAGATCAGTTTTCTGAACTGCTTAGATAGGAGGTCCGTCTCTTTATCAGCGTTGTCAGATTCTTATGTGCTGACATCAGAAGCTTCACTGCTTTCAGATATGTCCTAATATGCATTGGTCTTGTCCCTGGATCTCCTCATGCTCTCAGCCATGAGGGCTACAGATTTTTCTCTGGTGCTCCCCCTTAAGCTTTCTTCGTCAGCTTTTTTGGTGTTAAGCTGAAGCTCATGGGATAACAACCTCCCATATAAGTTCTTTGGCTCCATGTTGCCCAGTTGACCCATTTCTCTGATTGCATAAATTTTGATGTCTCATTCCTTAGTGAGGGATCTAAGGAACTTATCATTCAGATCTGAATTTGTGAATTCTCTTCCATAGTTCTTCAGCCCATTTACTATCTTGAAAAATCTCTCATAGCAGTTAGAGATATTTTTTATTCTTGCCTTGCTTGAAGGCCTCATACTCCTGATTCAGAATAGATTTCCTGTCATCCCTTACTTCTTCAGTCCCGTCCATATCAACAATCAGGGAGTCCCATATCTCCTTGGTAGTTTTGCAGTGAATAAAGTTTTGGATGGTTGAGTCATCAATTGCACTCACAGTAATATTTTGTGCTCTCTTATCTAGGCTTACCAGTGCAAGCTCATCCTTGCTCATATCAACATATTTCTTTGGCACTCTTTGAGTAGGATCAATGGTTGATACAGTCATGGGGGTGAAGGGACCCTCTTGAACTGCCATAAACACCCTGGGATCAGCGGCTTCCATGAAAAGTCTTACCCTTTCTTTCCAAATAGGAAAGTTCTCTTTAGTGCAGGTTGGGAGCTTCATGGATCACATTTCTCTGTGTTGATCACCTCCAGCCATAATGAATAGTTCCAAGATCTAGTCTGACTGTTAAGTCACTCTTTGATCAACCTCCCTATGATACCACTTGTTAGTTATGCAACTATCACCTAGAGGGGGAGAATAGGTGATATGGTTTTTTGATTTTTATGCACAAGAACTAAATAAGTCTACCACAGCACAACAACAAACCACAGAAACAAAGCACAAAAGAACACCAGATGTATAGTGGTTCCTCAAGAGAGGGTGTCTTGAGTAGTCCATTGTCCCTTTGTTCCTTTCTAGCAGTGTGTTAGGGTCGACAAACTTCGCCAAAACTCAGGCTCGCAAGCCCTATAATCTCAGACCCTCAAGCCCTACAACTCATGCCCTCAAGCCCTACAACTCAAACCCTCAAGCCCTACCGTACTCAGGCCCTCAAGCCCTACAACTCAGGCCCTCAAGCCTTACAACTTAGGCCCTCAAGCCCTACAATACTTTGGCCCTCAAGCCCTATAGCTTAGGCCCTCAAGCCCTACAATACTTAGGCTTGTAAAAGCCCTACAGAGAAAGAATAAGAAAAACTTCTTTAGCCGGATGAATATTGGATTATGGACTTGAAGAGAATGCTTTTGATGTTTTCTTGGACAGCACAGATTCCTCTTCAATCCTTTCTTCAATCTGGAACACTTCTTATCAGTCGATGTTGTTTGACTGAGACTTGGAGAACACTTGATGCAGATCATTTTGTTCTCTGGTTCTGGTTCCTACTTTTCGCATCCTTGTTACTGTTCTATTAATTCTTGCGTATATTCTCTACGTTTCTTTTTTGTGCAAATTAGGGCAGACACTTATCTCCTTTATATGACTGAGGAGCCGTCTAACGATATCCAATGATGTCCTTTAAGTGTCAAAGGCCCATTCCTTAACAGTACGCGTTGATTGGACCATCAAGCTAAGGCATTAAATGAAGGTAGCACGATTTGAAATATCTTGATCTGTCTCGACGACATTTGTAATGTCTCGACGACAGAACTTGTCGTTACGTCGATCCATCTTGGACTTGGACAAATCTTCAAGTCTTCTTAACTCTTCTTTAGAGAAGGATATCTTGATGATACAAGATATCACAACTGCACTTGCACTCACGACGATATGAAGTCATCTTAAAGATGTCGTCGTAAACTTGTTGTCGACTTGCGGTCTTCTCGACGATGTCGTTGAAACAATACTGTCTTATCGACGATATCGTTGAAACTATACTGTCTTATCGACGATATTATTAAAACCATAATATCATATCGACGATATCGTCTTGATCATTTTGACGACAGGCGATTCTTCTTCTATAAGCTGTCTTCACAAGTTCTCCCTTAGTCTTTTCGATGACTAGCCTTCTTTACGATGAAGTCATCAACATTGTCGAATACTTTGACTTAAGTCTTCTTAGACCTTACAGCGATATCGTCTTGTGATTCTGGTTGACACGACGATACAAGACTTGATCAAAACTTCTTGTTCTTACGACGATATCGACGTGTGCACTTTGATGTCACAACGATATCGTTGAATTGTCCACATTATCCGATGATAACTGACATGAACCTTCTGCTTATCTCTGAGAGTAATCTCAACGATGTATGAGTGTTTATTCGATGATATGTCCAGTCCTTCTCGACGATTTTAGACTTAGTGAGATTGGAGAAGAACTTGACATATGATTTAGTCTTTGCAAATGTAAACTAAGCATACCATCAAGTACATAATGCTTTTATCATTGGCCTGAGCACTTCTTCAAATCAGGAACATTATTGGGCACTGTTCCCAACACATCCCGCATAGCCCGAATCAGAAAAACTGTGTAAAATAAATCAATCATTATGAGGATATCATAAGCCTAATCTAGACATTCCGATTAAATATCTAAAAATATGTTTAACCGCTTTTAAATGTGATTCTTTTGGGTTAGCTTGAAATCTAGCACATAAACAAACAGAAAACATAATATCGGGTCTAGATGCGCTTAAATATATCAATGATCTATCATTCCTCTATATAATGTTTGATCAATAGAAATACCGGCTTCATCTTTTTCTAACTTTAGTGATACACTCATTGGTGTATTAGCTTGTTTAAGGTTTTCAAATCCAATTTTTTAAGAATATCATGAACACTTTTAGTTTAACAAATAAAAATAACATCTTGTTTTTGTGAGATTTGAAATCCTAGAAAATAAGTGAGTTAACCTACCAAGCTCATTTAAAATTATCTTTTCATCACTAAAACTATTTCATTACATAACTCTTCATTAGTGGCTCCAAAATTAATATCATCAACAAAAATTTGCAATATAATCAAACACTATCTACATTCTTAATAAAGAGTGTATTATCTGCACTTCCCATTTTATAATCGTGCTTTATTAAAAATAATGTTAATCTATCATACCAAGCACGTGGCACTTGCTTCAATCCATAAAGCGCTTTCTCTAACTTATACACATGATTAGGAAATTTTTGACTCACAAAACTGGGAGGTTGTTCTACATAAACTTCTTCTTTTATAATCCCATTCAAAAATTCACTTTTAATATTCATTTGAAATAATTTTAAATCTTTTACAACTTGCAAATGCAAGAAATATTCTAATTGATTCAGGGCGAGCCACGGGTGCAAGAGTTTCATCAAAATCTACCCCTTCAATTTGTAAATAACCTTGTGCAACTAGTCTAGCTTTATTCCTTGTAATCCCAGAGTCACCATCTAGTTTATTTTTAAAAACCCATTTGACACCTATAACCGGATGATTAGATGACCTCTCTACTAAATTCTAAACCTTATTACGTTCAAATTGATTTAATTCTCCGTTCATTGCTAAAAACCAAAATTCACATTTAAAGCAGTTGAAACATTTTTTTGTTCTATTTCAGATACAAAACAAAGGTTTACAAAAGACTCATGTAAAGAAGAACGAGTACTTACCCCTTTTGACGGTTCTCCAATGACAAGCTCCCTTGGATGATCCTTTGAAAATTGTAGCACACTTGGAGGAACATATTCCACTTATTCTTCTTCTTTCTCCTCTTCTTTTTCTCCAAGCGATTCATCATCCTCGTGCTCCAAAGGGGAAAGGGGTTCATCTTTGTTTCCTGTACGATTAGTATCTACACAAGGAACAAACTCATCAAATATTACATGAATAGACTCTTCAACTATTTTAGTTCTTTTTTTATAAACTCTATAAGCCTTACTAGTTGAAGAGTAACCAATGAAAATTCCCTCATCACATTTTTCATCAAATTTTCCTAATGCATCTCTAGTGTTTAATATAAAACATTTGCAACCAAAAACATGAAAATATGATATATTAGGTTTCTTTTTAAAATAAAGCCCATAAGGTGTTAATTTTAAAATAGGATTAAGCATGACATGATTAATAATATAACATGAAGTATTAACAGCTTCGGCCCAAAATGATTTAGGCAACCCATATTCTCAAAGCATAGTGCGTGCTAGCTCTTGAAGAGTTCTATTTTTCCTCTTCACTACACCATTTTGTTGTGGGGTGCATGGAGCAAAAAATTCATGTTTAATTCTTAAATCATTACAAAAAGAAGAAAACTTATCATTTTCAAATTCTCCTCCATGATCCGAGCGTATGCATTTAATTTTTAAATCAAGATCATTTTGAATATGAATGCATAGTTTAGTAAATTCAAGAAATGCATCAGATTTGGAAGATATAAGTAAAGTCCAACAAAATCTAGAATAATCATCAATTATTACAAAATATATTTTATGCCTCCTAGACTAGAAGTAATAACCGGTCCAAATAAATCCATATGAAGTAATTGAAGAGGTCTAGTAGTAGAAATTACATTTCTGCTTTCAAAAGAATTTTTTGTAAATTTTCCTTTTTGACAAGACGTACAAAGAGAAGACAAATTACCATTAAGCATAGGTAAACCCATAATTAATTTATCTTTTGATAATTTCAAAATAAGCATGGTGCTATAGTGACAAAGACGTCTATGTCAAAGTTTAAATTCGTCATTTTTAGAAATAAAGCATTTTAAAGACGATTATGAAAGATCATTAAAGGCAATCATATAAACATTATGCATTTTAGGTGCGGTGAGTATGACATCATTTGTTTCACTATTTATGATTTTGCAAAAATTTGTAGATGATTCAAATAAAATATTTAAACCATTATCACATAATTGACTAGTTGAGATTAAATTATGTTTCAAACCATCTACGAATAAAATATTAGAGATTGAGAAATAATTGTTACCCACTGTGTCGATGCCCATGATCCTTCCTTTTCCGTTATCTCCAAATGTCACCAACATTCCTTTCTTCATCTCAAGACTATGGAACTTTGTTTTGTTGCCCGTCATGTGTTTGGAGCATCCCGAGTCCAAATATCACACGTCCTTTTTGTCCTTAGCCTGCCAACATACCTAAAAAGGAGATAATAGTAAAGATCCAGATTCTTAAGAGGTTCTTCCCATAGAATAGGTGGAAGCCTTAGGCACCCAGATTTGCTTTATAGCACTACGACCCTTCTTCCTACATGAGTCCGAGGTGTGTCCAAATATATGACATTTGGCACACAATATAAAAGGGGATGAAACCCTTTTTGGAGTTTTGGATAAACTCTTGTAGGAAGATGAGATAACATTTGAATTTTGAAATGATTTTTTATTAACAGAAATAAAATTTCTGGATTTATTGCTAACGCCGGCGTTAAGGGTAAACGTTGAGTGGTAGCTCTAGTAACATACCCAAGGACATATTTGGTACTACCATGGCATTGGTTGGACAAGATCATATCGAGAGACCTTTGCCCAACTCTGAATTTTTTAATAGCCATATTTAGATCATGAATTCAGGATTTAAGAGCGGTGTTTTCCATTACTAACATAATGCACCGATTTGCAAAAGATTTCTTTCCTTCTTCTAATTGAGAAAGAGAGGTTTTTAAAGTTCTTTCTAAATCCCTCTTTTCTTTAGTAAGAAATTCAATAGTGGAGTGGGATTTAGAAAGAGCCTCTTTAAGTTTTTTCACTTTTGCCAAGGAGTGATTGCACTCTTGGCAAGAAACCTTCTCTTTCCCTAATTGCTTAGATAGTTTTTTTTGTTTTCTTTCAACAAAAGTTTATTTTCAGAATTTAGAATATCAATATCTTTTAAACTTTTATCAAAAAATTTGCATGTTTATAAATGCTCAATATATAAACCATCATAAGTAGTAGGAAGTGTTACCCCAGTGTCGCTTTGGACACTACTTTCATCATCGGATAGTGTGTTTCTCTTTGTCATGAGGCACACGTTGGCTTCGTCTTCACTGCTGGAGGATGAGCTGCTTGATTCATCGGAGGAGGAGTCATCCCAAGTAGCCGCCTTTAGGACCTTCTTTTTCTCTTTTTTCCTTGTACCGCTTTTCTTTACGCTCTTTCTGATATTTCGGGCACTGGATCCGGATGTGTCTGGTCTTTCTACAATGGTAGCACTCTGGTGGTGGTCGATCATCATCGTCCTCGTCGCTACCTTTTCCTTTCTTTGATGTGGAGCCCTTCTTGATGAAATATTTCAGGAAGGTGTTTCTCCTTTCCAGATTCTTCATGAGCCTTTTGAACTTCTTCACAAAAAGGCTCTCCTCTTCCTCTTCATCATCATCTCCATCAGCCACCTTCTTTGACTTTAATGTTAATGCCTTCTTCTTTGGCTCCATGTTGTACTCTTGTTGAATTTTGAGTTCAACCTCATGGGTCTTGAGGTTCCCAATGAGGCTCTGAATTTAGATCTTCTTCAGATCGTGCGACTCCGAGATAGTTGTCACCTTTCGATTGAACTTTAGAGGGAGAGACCTTTGAATTTTTCTCACCAAGTCATCGTTGGAGAACACCTTTCCAAGTACTTTTGAGTCAATGACGATCTTGGTGAACCTTGTGTACATTGAATCTATGTCTTCATTCGTCTCCATCCGAAATTTCTCGTATTCAGATTCAAGTTGAAAGAGTTTGAATCCTTGACCTGCAAAGTATCTTCATGAGCAATTTCTAATAAATTCCATATGTCATAAGCAGTTTTGCAAGCACAAGTTCTATTAAATTCTGTTCTATCCAAAGCACAAAATAATGCATTCATAGCTTTAGCGTTATTCTTACATCTTAACTTATCGTTATCATCCTATTTATCTTTAGGTGTTTTTCCATAATAACTTCTCCAACAACAAATGTTGGTGGAGAGTAGCAAACTTCTACCATGCCCCAAACGTCATTATCTAAGGCAGTTAAAAACAATGCATTCTTGTTTTCCAATAATTATAATCAGTACCAGTAAATAGTGGAGGTCTATTAATCCCTTGACCCTCAAAGAAAGCATGATCATGATGCATCATTATTCCCAGTTGTGAAACTGTTTTGGAATAACCTTACTATGATACCACGTGTTGGATCTTATGGCGGCCTTAGAGGGGGGTGAATAAGGGGTGTATGAATTTTTGAGTAAAACTGACAGATTTTTTAGAGAAATGTAACTTGTTGTTTACTGTTGATAACGTCGGCATTAAGAGTTAACGTCTGGCGTTAACTCTCCAGAAAATTATCCTTAACACAAAAATTACCAAAGTGATTTTACTTATGAAATCTTAAATGAAATACAATTCCATAAAATCAGAGATATCGAAAATGAATATTATATTTCAAAGAGACAATTACAAAGATAAAATTTCAATAACGCTTGAAATTAAAGGCGACAAGGTAAAAAACACTTTTTGTTCCTTCATTGATCCTTCTCCCAAGGACCGGTTAGTTATAGCCTATCTATCCCCAGATAAGGCCTCTAACCACCCCCTAGAACTACCCTTGATCTAGTCATCACGCACAAGGCGGCGAATTTCCCCCTAAACTGAACTCGGCCTAGTCGTCGCACGCAAGACGGTGAATTCACTATCGTTATAAGAAAATAATGAAAAAATAAACTAAATTCAAAAATAAAGACTCCCTATATTGAAGAGCTCTGAAGGAGGTGTTGAAGAAAAGCAATGACTTTCGCCAGAGTTGAAGCAAGTGTCCTTCAAATTTGACCATTGGAAATCTCTTTCTCACTCTTGTTCCTCAATGGTGGTGTTAGAAGTGCTCTCTGAATTCGGGGATGAAATACTCTCTCAGAAGTTTGGAATAAAGGCTTGAGATCAGCACATTTGAACAATGAAATCATCTCTATAAATAGGCATGGGAGATAACGCCCGGCATTAAGAAGTTAACGCCAGCATTAGTGACCGTGTATGGTCATGGCTGAGATCGTGCAACCGTCGAGATCATGGCAGATCGTTGACTCAACGCATGTGTTAGCTCTAACGCTAGCATTGTCTCTGGCTTCTAGGCACTATCTCTTCTCTATGTCATTCCATTCTCAACGTCATCCCATCTCAATGATAAGTTAACGCAGGGCGTTAACTACTAATTCGGGGCGTTAGCTCTCTTTTCAGAGAATCGTCACAATACAACATCTAATTCATAGGGATATGTATTATAGTACATGCACACTATAAACACAAGCAAGATCAAATACATAGTGTGATTTGTTATTCTCAAACTAAGAGAGATGTGGAACACAAGCTCCAACATGAAGCCTTGCTCATTGGTCTCAGATTTGCAAGAGAGTTGGGAATTGAAGATGTCCAAGTCAAGACTGATTCTCTAGTAATAGCGTCTCAAGTGAATGGAACCTTCAAGACTAGAGATCACATTTTAAAGTAATGTATCACGCTCTAGTAAAGGTCGAGATAGGCAAGTTCAAGAGCTTCACTATTCAGCACATTCCTAGAGAGGAAAATGCAGAAGTTGATGAGTTGGCCAAGTTTAGTCTGCTTTTAGGAGGAACCACTTTGAAATTGTTTCATTCAGCTATTGAAGAGGGAGATATCATGTAGATAGATCAAAATCCATCTTGGATGGATCCTTTCATCTTCTACCTCTCAGCTAGAGAGTTCCATCCAACAGTAAAGTATAGGGAGAGGTTTAAATTGAAAGTGGCTTATTACTATCTTATTGTAGGAGTGCTTTACAGGAAGACATTTCTCTCGCCTTTGGCACGGTGTGTCTCTGAGGAGGAGATTTCGGTCATTCTTTGAGAAGTCCATTGAGGAGAGTGTGGCAGTCACTCAAGATCCAGAACTCTAGAAAAAAGGATTATGAGGCAAGGTTATTTCTGGTCTTTAGGGTTTAGGGTTTAGTTCTTTATTTTCGTCATCTTTTCTTTTATTGGCGGTCAGTGCAAGAGAATTCATATTTTTTCTCTTTGTCTCTTTTACAATTTCCTGTTTATCTGCAATCCGTTGCCTAAGTTTTTCTACTGTAGACTTCTCTTGCATCTGAGCTTTGATAGCCTTAGTGGAAGCGGTCTCGCCGATCTGAACAGCGACCTGGCTTAGAATTTCATCTGATTTGTGGCATTCAAAGTTGATAGAGACACCTGGGAGGTTCAGCACAGGAGGTCCTGAGGAGTTGGTCGACAAGTCAACACCATTTGAGGCCACCAAGACCGCGTCTTCCTTCAGTAATTTCGGTTGCGGTTCTTCTGGGGCGTTGACAGTCTCTTTCGCCGCACTTGCTTTTGTCGATGCCTTGGAGGCCTCGACCGTCATCGCCTTCTTGGAACTAGTGGTCTCCTTCCCTTCGCCTTTTACCTTCGAAGAAGCTACCTTAGGCAACCCCCTGGTCTATGCCCGCTTGGTCAGAAGAGATAACATGTCTGCCATTCAGAGATCGCTTCGGTCTGAAAAAAGTGATTGCTGATAGTTCAAGCTTGTAGTTCCTTCCAGAAAGTTTTGGAATCTAAAGTCTTGAAGCCTTATTTATAGATTCTCTCGCATTTATGGCGGTCGCGGTCTCTGCGGTCAAAGTGAACATTTCTGAAGTTCCCGCAAAACTTGAAAATGTGCGGGGATCAAGTTTGCCCAGAAGCTCGTGACCTCTCCTTTTCGGTCAGAATGGTCAGTTCTGGTGGTCTCAAATTTGGGAGACCACCCAGTCCGCCTATCTCCTCTCCAGTAATTTTCCTAAGGCATAAGCGGCTAGGCTCCAAAGAGATCGTCAGACTGCGTGGTCTGAGGTTTTTTCTGCTTTTTTGTTATTTGCACCCCCTATCTCTGCCCCGGTTCTCTTGTACCACGGGCAGCCTGTAATTTTTGGATCTGCCCATATGGGCAGCCTCCATATCTATAAATAGAGGGGTAGGGGTACCAGAAATGAGACTTTTGCTTCAAGCCTCCAGCTTGCAACATGTACAAGCAATCTCGATTTTTGTCATCTTTCCTACCTTTCACCCTTACTTGTTTTAGACACCCTCCTGTAACCTTCTTTGAGATCAATCGAAGCAGCTTTTCTCTCAGAGATCTCTTGTCTGACATCCTCTGTCCCAAGTAACCTGCACACCACAATCTTCTCCCATTTCTTCTAAGTGTGAGTTTTGGAGGTATAATTTTTGTGCCAACATTGAGCACCTTTCTTCAAAAATTTTCTGAACTTCCCTTGCCTCATGGGATTTTTCATAAATATTCTAAATTCTCGAACATAGTGGCTCTCTTCATCATCAGATTCTTCTACTTCTTCCTTTCCCTTGTCCACCTTGAGTACTAGAGCTTTACTCTTCGTCTCCCTTGGATATTCCTCGCTTTGAATCTTCAGCTCCAACTCATGGGTTTTCAGATTCTCAATGAGGCTTTCAATTTCCATGGTGCTGATGTTGTGAGATTCAGCAATGACGATCACCTTTGGGTTGAACCGTGGAGTAAGAGATCACAGGATTTTTTGCACCAAGTCTCCATTGGAGAAGTTCTTTTCGAGTGATCGAGAGACATTCACAATCTTTGTGAAGCGAGTGTACATGTTGTCCACCTCCTCATCGATCTCCATTCGAAATTATTCGTATTCATATTCAAGTCGAAACAACTTCGACTCTTTCACCTGCGAAGTACCTTCATGCGCCAGCTCAAGCAATCGTCAAATATCATAAGCAGTTTCGCAATTGCATATTCTATTAAATTCTATTTTATCTAATGCATAGAAAATAGAATTCATTGCTTTCGCATTGTTGGTGCATTTTAGTTTATCCATGTCATCCCATTTATCATTATCATGTGGTTTCTCCAACACTTGTTCGCCTACGATGGTAATGGGTGCAGTATATTTTGAATCAACCATAGCCCAGACGTCCATGTTTTAAGCCATCAAGAATATTTTCATTCAACTTCTCCTCACTCCCCATAAACAATGGTGGTCTACTCACACCTTGACTCTCATGGAAAGCATGGTTTACGTTGGCCATCTTACTTCAGAAGTTTAAACCTTTTTGATGTAAAACTGATATGAATAATTCATGTTTGTGTGATTTGGAAAAGTGAGGTAAGTGATGATATTCTCCAAACCTATATCTGATGAAGGCAAGATACCATTTCATCTATAGTATATGATATTTTATAAATACCAAGGTCATATTCCTCGGGGTGCGTTGATTACTTCTACTTCGAGGTGGTCACTGTTATCTTATCTATTGATTTTTTATGATTGTTTTTCTTAACTTACAAGAGACAATTTCCAAATAAAAGAAAGGCTTAGACAATGATTAACTAGATTAATGCTCAAACTAAAATCACCTCGGCATGAGAATAATTAAGAGAAGGTAAAAAATAATTCTAATTCCTTTTAAGTAAACTACTTGACCGTGGAGGTTACTGAAGCTTGAACATGCCTCTCTCAAGGGAAATGTCCAAGTAAGTTTAGGAAAAATTGACCGAACTCTCGTTTTACAATCAATTGTCTAAAACTTACTTTACGTTGTGAACCCCGCTATTGGATTTGACTCCAATCCGGGAAATTTACGACATCCTCTCTCGAGGGGTGCGTGCAACTCTCTTTACCCTTGAGTGATCGATTCATACTTTGAGCCTCTCGGCAAACTAAGTATGAAAACCTAAGCGAAAACCATATATCGAAAATATGGTCTCACTAAATAAAAATCAAGAGTAAATCAAAAGTATTACGTAAATAGAAAAAGTGAGCTAAAAATTCATAACTTAATTATCTTATCCTCCGATCATTTCGATCTAGCACTAATGAGAGTTTAGTTAATCATTGTGGAGGGGAAAAAGAGAGAAAAATAAGATTGCATGAAAGAAAAATTAACTAAAGTAGAAAGAGAGTGAAGAAAACAAAAGTTAAATTTTATTAAAAATAAAAGTGATTACAACCCTTAAGGAAGTTTACAATACTAGAAAAAGAAAGGTTACAAGCTTAAAAAATTATTGCATAAAAGAAATCTAAAAGAACTTTACTTAAAAGGAAGAGAGGGAGAACATAAGGAAGAAAACATGAAAATGGCAACTAACAACTCTAGTAGCACCTCCCCCACTCTCAAATTTTGAACCCTGGACTCAAGGGGACCTCTGGAATTTATAGGAAAAATTTCAAGTTACACGCCCTCGGTCACGCCCGTGACCAAGGGCGTGTAACTACTGTTCTGCTCAACTGGGACAACAACGTGGGGATTGTGTAACAGCACCATGAAAGTCAGCAGTTATACGCCCATAACTTGGAGGTCACGGTTGTGTACTTGGGCGTCTTCATTAAATGCGGTGTGGGTGTGTTGGCGGCGCAACAGAAGTCAGAGATCACGCAGGCTAAGTCACGACCGCGACATGCAGGAACACGGGCGTGACTGAAGTCAAATGTGCACGACATCTCCACCTGGACACAGCAGCGGCTGGGAATGGTCTTTAAGTTGACACGCCCTTGGCCATGGGCGTGACTGGGGGCATGTAATTGAACACGGGCGTGAATTGGGTTGGACGATCTCAAATCGCATGACATCAATTCTGGGCGTGCATTAAGATTCACTGCCTTGGTCATGGGCGTGACATGCAAATTTTACCCAAATTGTCCAAAAATTCTGCAAAAATAGAAATAAGCTAAATTAGAATCAAATTGCATAAAAGAACTACTTATAAACTAAAATTGACATGAAAAAGAAAAATTCATATTAAATAAATACTTAAATTTTTACTAAAAATTCATATAAAAACTACTTGTCAAAAACCCCTCTGATATCACCTGTTGGATCGGGTGGCTAATCTTAGAGGGGGAGTGAATAAGGTTTTCAATCAAGTACTGGAGATTTAAATAAATTACAGCAGGAATGCACGTTCTAAAGCTAGCACTAGACGGTAACACAACTGCGTGGCATTAGCTAAGGAAACAACACATTAAATACAGAATATGGTTTCGGGAATCACACTACTCCAACCAAAGCACCTCCATAAAATTCACAGCAGTTTATAATAAAGTGCAGAAATGTGATAGCATTGAATGATAAAATATTGTTTACACAAATAAACTTAGATCTCCATGACGTTGAAGATCAGAGGCGATGAATATAAAACTCTTGTGGTTTCTATACCGATCCTCTCCCTGAATACCAGTTGGCTCTCTCCCTTTCCTCCTCGGAAAAGTCTTCAAGCCTGCTCCTCACCTTCATCTTAGGAAGGGTCTTAGAGCCCACTAGATCTCCCAGATCTAGACGTCCTCCCAGGATGATTTCCCATGGAATCCTTCCCAGATTCTGACGACCTCCCAGGTCGATTTTCCTTCACTCAAAACAAAGAAGAAAAGTGAAAAATACAATAGAGAAAAAGGATAGAAACTATTTCTCCCTCAAAAACAGTATCCTCCATAGAGCAGTGAGCGAGCAGTGCTTCTGAATATCGTTCCTCTTGCACTCGATCATCTATAAATGGTCGTTGTAGACTTCACTCTTTGGAGATCTTCAAACTCGAATGGGAGGGATATAGTTCTCTTTTCCTTGCTTGGAGATGTTGGTCCGCTACAACAGAGGCGGCTGCGAAACCCTATTCACGCAAGTGTCTATCTCTCCACTTCAGGAAAAGAAACGAGAGCTTTTATAGCCGATTCTTTAAGTTACCGTCAGAGGTAGGGTTATCGCGCGATGTTAGCGTTCCTTACACATTTTTGCCAGTTGTCCAGCACCAAATCAGGAAGGTACTAGAAAATATTCTCTTGCTGTCTTTGGATAGTGCGGTGCAATAGACTAGTGCATCGCGGTAGCATTACGTCGATTTCTTCTCGACGTCAGCAGAGCATCTAGTCGACATAGTTTCTAGTCTCCAAAACTAGCGCGCGACATTAGACTAGCACCCACGGTAACATTCACGTCAATATCGTCTTGATGCTTTCATCTCAATGATATAGGTTCAAGTCGACGCATCCTTCAAGATGACATAAGCTATCTCGTCGATAGAGCTAGCGCCCGCGGTAAGTCTATGTTGGGAAAAACCCTTTGATTTAACTTAACAAATTACCTAGAAGTGATTTTATCTCTCAGGTTGAATTACCCATTGTATAGTGAGGGTAATCTGGTCATTAGATGTCTTAGGATGTCACACTCAACCTAGGGTGTCAAAACCATATCAAGAGAAGCACAATTTGGACAAAGTTAACATTTGCGTCGAATAAAAATCGACGCAACATCGAGTTAATGTCGACGCTACTCTGACTAGAAGTCCAAGTGGTTCAACCCTTCTGTCGAAGTAATTCAAGTCGACGTTACGTCGAACAGATATCGACGTAGAGACCATGGACCTGTCGAAGTACCTTGAGAAGTCGACACAACTTCTACTTCAACTCAACGCAGAAGGAAGTATCTGTCGAAGCAATCTAGAGTCGACGCAACGTCGACTTCATCTCGACGCAAATAATGGAGTTCAGATCCATGTCCTCAACTCGACGGTTACGTCAATAAGATATCGATGCAACATCGACTAGCTGAGTTCAATCAGAGCAAGGATGAATTCGAAGCTGCTCTTACAAGGACTCGAAGGTGCGTCAATAAGAGAGGAAGAGAACTCGACGCTACATCGAATACAGTCTGAAAAGGAAATCTTTTAAGCTGTCATTTGATGCGATTACGGCAAGTGCACCGATCGTACAAGTAATAAAATTGGGAGAGACTCCCCGAATATCGTTCTCAGAGGACTGCAAGTTGGGTTGTATGAATCCTTATTAGGGAAGCGCTTATATAGATTCTTAAATACTCAATAAAGAGAGGGGTTTTGATGGTGGTTTTCCTAAGTTAACAACAGAGAAAGAAAATGCGGGCCTAGAGCTCTGCTTCGCTTGTAGGGATGGAATGCAGGTCGCGATGCCATGCTTCGGTGAGCGGTTGGATGAGAAGGCTAGCGGATGAGGGTCGTAGGCACCTCGTCGCGGAACACGCAACTAGCAATTGCTAGTGCGGAGCACTACAAAGCGGTGGAGTGGATGACGGACTACGGCGCTCCTCAAATCTCATAAACCACACAAGATCTCGATAATCATGAAATCATTTTACTTAAAACACAATGTTTATGAACATCATCCAGATCTACACACATATAAGGAAAATTCTTAAGCAATGCGCAAGGGGAAAGAGAAAACCGAAGCTCAAAGACTGTGCTGAAGATTCTCGGCCGGAATCACAGGGTTGTCAAGCCTTGTCCGTGCTCGGTCTTCAGTTGCATCCGGGGTCCGGAGGAGCTGTCACCTTCCTCTACTTTCGCTCGTCTTCTTCATGGTCTAGCTCGAGGTAACTCTTGTTCAACACCTTGAATGCAGCGGAGATTTTCCGTATATGGCGTTCTTGAGCTTGTAGATGATGGAGGAGTCCAAGGAGGGAGCTTTGGCGGAAGATTTGCAAGACAAGGGTTGTCAGAGCTCCTCCTAGGTCAACGGTGGTGGAGAGGTGAAAATGGGCGGAACTGGAGCTCTTGGGCGCGGGAAAGAACATCGATCGGATTAGGGCGGATTCTGCAGCTTAAATAGAAAACTGGTCAGAAATTGGTCACGCACGGTCGAACGCACGACCGTGCGTGAACCGTGCGATATTAATTAAGAATAATACACAGGAAGACGGCACAGAGCGCCCGTGCGTTTTACTCACGCACGGTCGAAGCCGACTAAAGTGCAGATTAGGGAGAAATTTGTTTCTTTACCAATAAAGTGCGTGCTCCAGAAAGAACGAGAAAAACAGAGAAATACAAGAAATAAACCTCGCAAATTGTTGAAAAAAAATAAAGAAGCCAATTACAATGATAAAATTCTAAATCAACTACTCCTACGCCTAGATAACTACTGGGTTTTCTGTCTTCCCAGCACGACTTATTCAGCACTCGTCACAGCTCTAGCTAATTGGTCTATGAAAAGAGAAGTGAACAGGTAACTGGTTTATTATTTGTGTCGGTAGCGGGTACCGATATGGCGAATAAATAGTTACCCCCATACCTGAAAATATATACCTGCACTAAATGTTGGGCAGGGGTAAGATGTAACAGGAAGACGTCTCAATGTATGTCTTCATATGCAGCTGATTTACTCCATCGTCGGTTTGCACAGCAGGCCCGGCGACTTCCTGAATCAGACCCAATGTGGATTCCTACGATGGATCGAACACGAGAGTTGGTTAAAGAAACAAATTAGAAGAATGACATAAAAGAAATTCATCTTTGGGAGGGATTCCGGTATCACTCCCAATAGGATGGCCTAATGAAAAATTGTCAGCATCATCGATAATGATGCAGGTTTCGGCAGTATCAACAGTGGTCTTGCCCACGATTTGGACTTCCGTTCCTGGTGCAAATGTAGATTCCCCTTCACCTTGAGTGTTGTCCTCCTGTATAGGGATAGACTCAATACAAAAATCTCCTGCCTCAACCTGTGAAACACTCTCAACAATGCTGTCAGAAGAAGATGTAGTAATAAGCACAAAAGAAGGAGAAATAGTCCTCGAACAAAGGTCATGCACCGCTACCTCACAAAGAATAAAATCATCACACTGTGACATGAGCACAGGAGAGATGGGCTCCGCCATGTCAGAGTCCAGATTAACAGCACATCAAATATCTGTGTCTAAATCATTCCCTTCAAAGCATTGAGGTGATACAGATACATAATTAGATGTTGAAGGTGTGCTACCATAAGTAGGAGTTGGGATGATCCGGATGTCCAGCTCATCATCCTCATCCACTTGGCGAAGAAACTCGGCACAATCCTTCAAGGCATGGTCTGTGCTCTGACAAAACAGACATTGTTTTGTATTCTTCTTTGGTCCAAATAGGATCGGAGATGAATTCAGAAACTGTATTATTGACCCAGAAATCGGCGATCCTCCCCTGGGAGGCCTTTTTCGCTACATTTTTACAGATTACACGCCCGGGATGGATCAGACCTCACGCAAAGGCCTTTTTTCACACCCAAAGTGGTAAGAAGGGGCGGCCTCCCCCTTCAAACCGCCCAGGTGGGGCGGCCTCTCCTTTCAAACCGCCCAGGTGGGGCGGCCTCCCCCTTCAAACCGCCCAGGTGGGGAGGCCTTTCCTTTCAAACCGCCCAGGTGGAGCGGCCTCTCCCTTCAAACCGCCTAGGTAGGGCGGCCTCTCCCTTCAAACCGCCCAGGTGGGGCGGCCTCCCCCTTCAAACCGCCCAGGTGGGGCGGCCTCTCCTTTCAAACCGCCCAGGTGGGGCGGCCTCTCCCTTCAAACCGCCCAGGTAGGGCGGCCTCTCCCTTCAAACCGCCCAGGTGGGGCGGCCTCTCCCTTCAAACCGCCCAGGTAGGGCGGCCTCTCCCTTCAAACCGCCCAGGTGGGGTGGCCTCTCCTTTCAAACTGCCCAGGTGGGGCGGTCTCTTCCTTCAGACCGCCCAGGGCGGGCGGCCTCCTCCTTCAGACCGCCTAAGGCGGGCGGCCTCCTCCTTCAGACCGCCCAAGGCGGGCGGCCTCCTCCTTCAGACCGCCCGAGGCGGGCGGCCTCCTCCTTCAGACCGCCCAAGGCGGGCGGTCTCCGCCTTCAGGCCACCCAGCAGGGGTGGTCTCCTCTTTCAAACCGCCCAAGGTGGCGGTCTCCTTCGTTTAGACCGCGCGGGTAGGGATCCGGTCACCGGCTCATCGGAGGTGACGACATCGACCCAAAGTCTATAAATAGGAGCCTCGACCATGAACAAAAGACGGGCAAGTGGGGAGGACCAAACCAGCGGCTAGAAACAGCCAGACTGCACCTAGCAGCGGCCTGTCCGGCGATCTCCAGAGGAACAACCCGGGTGGCCTCGTCGACTAGTCCGGGCGGCTTCGGCGAATAGTCTGGGTGGCCTCGGCGACTAGTCCGGGCGGCCTCGGCGACTAGTCCGGGCGGCCTCGGCGACTAGTCCGGGCGGCCTCGGCGACTAGTCCGGGCGGCCTCGGCGACTAGTCCGGCGGCCTCGGCGACTAGTCCGGCGGCCTCGGCGACTAGTCCGGCGGCCTCGGCGACTAGTCCGGCGGCCTCGGCGACTAGTCCGGCGGCCTCGGCGACTAGTCCGGGCGGCCTCGGCGACTAGTCCGGGCGGCCTCGGCGACTAGTCCGGGCGGCCTCGGCGACTAGTCCGGCGGCCTCGGCGACTAGTCCGGCGGCCTCGGCGACTAGTCCGGCGGCCTCGGCGACTAGTCCGGCGGCCTCGGCGACTAGTCCGGCGGCCTCGGCGACTAGTCCGGCGGCCTCGGCGACTAGTCCGGCGGCCTCGGCGACTAGTCCGGCGGCCTCGGCGACTAGTCCGGCGGCCTCGGCGACTAGTCCGGCGGCCTCGGCGACTAGTCCGGCGGCCTCGGCGACTAGATCGGGCGGCCTCGGGGACTAGTTCGGGCGGCCTCGGCGACTAGTCCGGGCGGCCTCGGCGACTAGTCCGAGCGGCCTCGGCGACTAGTTCGGACGGCCTCAGGGACTAGTCTGGGCGGCTTCAGCGAACAGCCTGAGCGGCTTACTTTTCTTATTTGCCACTCTCTTGTACTCATTCTGTTTCTATGTACTAAAAATGGCAAGCTGTAATGCAGATTATTAAATAAAGGGAAAGTCCGCCGCAGGAGTGGCATTTGCCGCGGCGGGCAAAGTTTGGCCTCGCCGTAAGCTAGCGGCCCTCTCTTCTTCTCTCCCACTCAGCTCTTCATTTGCGACCCAAGTAACCAGCTGCTCGACCACTACCCCCTCTCTTTCCTCTGGGATTGAGCATCGAGGGCATGGGGACAATTTCGGATTCAACAGAAACACGCGACCTTCAGATAGCGAGAGGTTGATGAACAACAGTTGCGATGAAGATGCGAGATTCGGCTTAAAACACATTCAATTTTAAAACGGCCATAACTTTTGATCCGGGTGTCGGAATTCAGAAATTCAAAGCCCGACGCGACCGGCTTGAGCCGAACTATCAAAAAATTGAACGGAATTTCCGTTCAGGCACTTTTTAGCCCTCAGATTTCAAAAATTCAGCTCCGTTTGAAAGTTATTTCAGTTTTACTCTTTCGGCAATTCCTGTTTTCATGGATCATCCGCCAAAGGGCCTCGAGCATCCTTCTAATCATCCTGAAGTTCCTACCCAAAGAAGCGACATCAACTCCCTATTAGTAGAGATCGCTCACCTCGAAAGACAAGTGGATTCTCAACTTAATACTACGTCAGCTACTAACAACAAGCCCTCTAGCAATCATTTGGAACATTTGCCGCAACTTGAAGCAGAAGAGCTCTCTATTCCTCACCATGAGTTCTATAAGGTGGGTATGAATAATTCTCCATATCAAGTTGATGGGCTAACTTTTCTTGCAGTATAATAGCAAGACCCTTCCCATTATCAAACAAAATTTGTTGGGAGGTAGTTCCGAGTTGAACCTCGTCCAGCCAGATCAGGTCCCATTGGGAAATTAAGTCCTAACTGGGCAGGCCCATTTATCATCAAGGTGTTAAGAAATGGAACTTATCACCTCTAGACAAGTGTAGACAAGTGATGGTGAAGACATCTTGAAGTAGCAACGATCTCAAAATGGTTATGTCCTTAATGATAATGCTCTCATTTGTTGCATTTTTGATATTTACAGTGCTGACACTCTTACTTGTGGACTATTCCTTGTGACTTGTCTATTCCTTATTATTAAACTCACTGAACCGTGGAGACATCGCCAAGTTCTGCTCGAACCCCCTCGGATTGTAGTCATTAGCGTAAAACCACGAAGATCATGTGTAGCTGGGAGTTTTCACACACGTGTAGTGGTAGCTTGCCAATTCCCGTGCGGTGGTCTTCGGAATCTTGGATCCCGGCTGATATCTAACACACCCCTGCATCAAGGGAGGTCTAGGTGATTGTTAGCTCTATGATGCCCCGAGAGGGATATAGTTACATCTTTGATGATATTTCTGAGGAAAGCAATGTCGGTATAGCCTCCGCTGCATAACCACACCTGCCCAACTGATCATCTTAATCTGTGACCATCAAATACTCTTAGGTACTCTCAAGCGATGCCTAAGCGGGACCCACAACTGAGTTGATCTCTCTGAGGAAAGCAATGTTCGCCACCTAGGCCCACCTGCCTAATTGATCAACTCGGCTTGTAGCCCTAGGCAAGAGAGCAGTTGAGTCGTTCACAGCCCTTATGACCACTTGGGGAAAGCAATGTTCGCTGCCTAGGCCCACTTGCCCACTTGGTCATCTGGGTCTGTACTTACTTTTTCTTTATTTCTATAGCTCTTATGACCACTTGAGGAAAGCAATGTTCGTCGCCTAGGCTCACCTGCCCACTTGGTCATCTGAGTCTGTAGCCATTTCTTTTTCTTTACAGGAAAATTATCTCTCTTATGATCCTCGATCATTTGGAGAAAGTAGTATCTAACAGGTACAAATATTGGCCCACTTGGTCATTTAAAAGTTGAAAAACTTTTAGACCGGGCGGTTTTATCTATCAAGCCGGTCGGTTTGAAAGAGTACTACAGGTTATGAAAAATGGCTGCATAATATGCTAGCCAAGTGGGTAAAATGTATCTGGCTTTAAAGCTGGAAAGCGGGCTATTACAGGAAGCCACAAGGCAATATTTTCGACTCGAGATAATCGAGTCAAGGCTTTCACTCTAATAGTCGGGAAATGGACTTATTAATCCTCTGGATTGCATTCTAACTGCACGACTCATTGCTCACAATCAGAGCTTATGAAGATATAATCTCTGGCAGTTTTAGGCCGCGATTCATCTTCACTGAGTCAATCGGGATCTACTTTTGAACTAAAACGATAAACCGTAAGGGCAACATTTCATGATAACTGGGCAATTATTCTTTTGGAGATATCTTTTCCTTGGAGGTTTTTCAGAAAGGATTTGAAGTTTTATAAGGAATAACGCTAAAAATAGAAGATCGCATATGAATATCCGCAAGTAAGTAAAATAGCAAAGACTAACAGTTATGAATTCATTTATACCTGCTTTAAATTCTATTTTTGCAGAGATTAGCAGGTATTCGCGAGTTCTCTTCAGGTACTCGCGTTATAGATTGTTTTATACCTGCTTTAAGTTCTGTTTTTGCAGAGATTGGCAGGTATTCGCGAGTTCTCTTCAGATACTCGTGTTATAGATTGTTTTATACCTGTTTTATGTTCTGTTTTTGCAGAGATTAGCAGGTATTCGCGAGTTCTCTTCAGGTACTCGCGTTATAGATTGTTTTATACCTGCTTTAAGTTCTATTTTTGCAGAGATTAGCAGGTATTCACGATTTCCCTTCAGGTACTCGCGTTATAGATTGTTTTATACCTGCTTTAAGTTCTGTTTTTGCAGAGATTAGCAGGTATTCGCGAGTTCTCTTCAGGTACTCGCGTTATAGATTATTGTATACCTGCTTTAAGTTCTGTTTTTGCAGAGATTAGCAGGTATTCGCGAGTTCTCTTCAGGTACTCGCGTTATAGAATATTTTATACCTGCTTTAAGTTCTGTTTTTGTAGAGATTGACAGGTATTCGCGAGTTCTCTTCAGGTACTCGCGTTATAGATTGTTTTATACTTGCTTTAAGTTCTATTTTTGCAGACATTAGCAGGTAATCGCGAGTTCTCTTCAGGTACTCGTGTTATAGATTGTTTTATACCTGCTTTAAGTTCTATTTTTGCAGAGATTGGCAGGTATTCGTGAGTTCTCTTCAGGTACTCGCCTTATAGATTGTTCTATACCTGCTTTAAGTTCTGCTTTTTGCAGAGATTACCAGGTATTCGCGAGTTCTCTTCAGGTACTCGCGTTATAGATTGTTTTATACCCTCTTTAAGTTCTGTTTTTGCAGAGATTAGCAGGTATTCGCGAGTTCTCTTCATGTACTCGCGTTATAGATTGTTTTATACCTGCTTTAAGTTCTGTTTTACACAGATTAGCAGGTATTCGCGAGTTCTCTTCAGGTACTCGCGTTATGTTTTATACCTGCTTTGAGTTCTCTTTTGCAGAGATTAGCAGGTATTCGCGAGTTTTCTTCAGGTACTCGCGTTATAGATTGTTTTATACTACTTTATGTTCAGTTTTTGCAGAGATTAGCAGGTATTCGCGAGTTCTCTTCAGGTACTAGCGTTATAGATTGTTTTATACCTGCTTTAAGTTCTATTTTTGCAGAGATTGGTAGGTATTCGCGAGTTCTCTTCAGGTACTCGCGTTATAGATTGTTTTATACCTGCTTTAACTTCTGTTTTTGCAGAGATTAGCAGGTATTCGCGAGTTCTCTTCAGGTACTCGCGTTATAGATTATTTTATATCTGCTTTAAGTTCTGTTTTTGCAGAGATTAGCAGGTATTCGCGAGTTCTCTTCAGGTACTCGCGTTATAGATTGTTTTATACCTGCTTTAAATTTTGTTTTTGCAGAGATTAGCAGGTATTCGCGAGTTCTCTTCAAGTACTCGCATTATAGGTTGTTTTATACCTGCTTTAAGTTCTATTTTTGCAGAGATTGGCAGGTATTCGCGAGTTCTCTTCAGGTACTCGCGTTATAGATTGTTTTATACCTACTTTAAGTTCTGTTTTTGCAGAGATTAGCAGGTATTCGCCAGTTCTCTTTAGGTACTCGCGTTATAGAATGTTTTATACCTGCTTTAAGTTCTGTTTTTGCAGAGATTAGCAGGTATTCACGAGTTCTCTTCAGGTACTCGCGTTATATATTGTTTTATACCTGCTTTAAGTTCTGTTTTTGCAGAGATTGGCGGGTATTCAGGAGTTCTCTTCAGGTACTCGCGTTATAGATTGTTTTATACCTGCTTTAAGTTCTGTTTTTACAGATTAGCAGGTATTCGCGATTTCTCTTCAGGTACTCGCGTTATTGATTATTTTATACCTGCTTTAAGTTCTGTTTTTGCAGAGATTGGCAGGTATTCGCGAGTTTTCTTCAGGTACTCGCGTTATAGATTGTTTTATACCTGCTTTAAGTTCTGTTTTTGTAGAGATTAGCAGGTATTCGTGAGTTCTCTTTAGGTGCTCGCGTTATAGATTGTTTTATACCTGCTTTAAGTTCTATTTTTGTAGAGATTAGCAGGTATACCTGCTTTAAGTTTTGTTTTTGCAGAGATTAGCAGGTATTCGCGAGTTCTCTTCAGGTACTCGCATTATAGATTGTTTTATACCTGCTTTAAGTTCTGTTTTTGCAGAGATTGGCAGTTATTCGCGAGTTCTCTTCAGGTACTCGCGTTATAGATTGTTTTATACCTACTTTAAGTTCTGTTTTTGTATAGATTGGCAGGTATTCACGAGTTCTCTTCAGGTACTCGCGTTATAGATTGTTTTATACCTGCTTTAAGTTCTGTTTTTGCAGAGATTAGCAGGTATTCGCGAGTTCTCTTCAGGTATTCGCGTTATAGATTGTCTTATACCTGCTTTAAGTTCTGTTTTTGTAGAGATTGGCAGGTATTCGCGAGTTCTCTTCGGGTACTCGCGTTATAGATAGTTTTATACCTGCTTTAAGTTCTGTTTTTGCAGAGATTAGCAGGTATTTGCGAGTTCTCTTCAGGTACTCGCATTATAGATTGTTTTATACCTGCTTTAAGTTCTGTTTTTGCAGAGATTAGCAGGTATTCGCGAGTTCTCTTCAGGTACTCGCGTTATAGATTGTTTTATACCTGCTTTAAGTTCTGTTTTTGCAGAGATTAGCAGGTATTCGCGAGTTCTCTTCAGGTACTCGCGTTATGTTTTATACCTACTTTGAGTTCTCTTTTGCAGAGATTAGCAGGTATTCGTAAATTCTCTTCAGGTACTCGCGTTAAAGATTATTTTATACCTGCTTTAAGTTCTATTTTTGCAGATATTAGAAGGTATTCGCGAGTTCTCTTCAGGTACTCGTGTTATATATTGTTTTATACCTGCTTTAAGTTCTGTTTTTGCAGAGATTGGCAGGTATTCGCGAGTTCTCTTTAGGTACTCGCGTTATAGATTATTTTATACCTACTTTAAGTTCTGTTTTTGCAGAGATTAGCAGGTATTAGCGAGTTCTCTTCAGGTACTCGCGTTATAAATTGTTTTATACCTGCTTTAAGTTCTGTTTTTGCAGAGATTGGCAGGTATTCGCGAGTTCTCTTCAGGTACTCGCGTTATAGGTTGTTTTATACCTGCTTTAAGTTCTATTTTTGCAGAGATTAGCAGGTATTCGCGAGTTCTCTTCAGGTACTCACGTTATAGATTGTTTTATACCTGCTTTAAGTTCTGTTTTTGCAGAGATTAGCAGATATTCGCGAGTTCTCTTCAAGTACTCGCGTTATAGATTGTTTTATACCTGCTTTAAGTTCTATTTTTGCAGAGATTAGCAGGTATTCGCGAGTTCTCTTCAGTTACTCGTGTTATGTTTTATACCTGGTTTGAGTTCTCTTTTGCAGAGATTAGAAGTTATTCGCGAGTTCTCTTCAGGTACTCGCGTTATAGATTATTTTATACCTGCTTTAAGTTATGTTTTTGCAGAGAGTAGCAGGTATTCGCGAGTTCTCTTCAAGTACTCGCGTTATAGATTGTTTTATACCTGCTTTAAGTTCTGTTTTTGCAGAGATTGACAGGTATTCGCGAGTTCTCTTCAGGTACTCGCATTATAGATTGTTTTATACCCACTTTAAGTTCTGTTTTTGCAGAGATTGGCAGGTATTCGCGAGTTCTCTTCAGGTACTCGCGTTATAGATTGTTTTATACCTGCTTTAAGTTCTGTTTTTGCAGAGATTAGCAGGTATTTGCGAGTTCTCTTCAGGTACTCGCATTATAGATTATTTTATACCTGCTTTAAGTTCTGTTTTTGCAGAGATTAGCAGGTATTCGTGAGTTCTCTTCAGGTACTCGCGTTATAGATTGTTTTATACCTGCTTTAAGTTCTGTATTTGCAGAGATTAGCAGGTATTCGCGAGTTCTCTTCAGGTACTCGCATTATGTTTTATACCTACTTTGAGTTCTCTTTTGTAGAGATTAGCAGGTATTCGTGAATTCTCTTCAGGTACTCGCGTTAAAGATTGTTTTATACCTGCTTTAAGTTCTATTTTTGCAGATATTAGAAGGTATTCGCGAGTTCTCTTCAGGTACTCGCGTTATATATTGTTTTATACCTGCTTTAAGTTCTGTTTTTGCAGAGATTGGCAGGTATTCGCGAGTTCTCTTTAGGTACTCGCGTTATATATTATTTTATACCTACTTTAAGTTCTGTTTTTGCAGAGATTAGCAGGTATTAGCGAGTTCTCTTCAGGTACTCGCGTTATAAATTGTTTTATACCTGCTTTAAGTTCTGTTTTTGCAGAGATTGGCAGGTATTCGCGAGTTCTCTTCAGGTACTCGCGTTATAGGTTGTTTTATACCTGCTTTAAGTTCTATTTTTGCAGAGATTAGCAGGTATTCGCGAGTTCTCTTCAGGTACTCGCGTTATAGATTGTTTTATACCTGCTTTAAGTTCTGTTTTTGCAGAGATTAGCAGATATTCGCGAGTTCTCTTCAAGTACTCGCTTTATAGATTGTTTTATACCTGCTTTAAGTTCTATTTTTGCAGAGATTAGCAGGTATTCGCGAGTTCTCTTCAGGTACTCGTGTTATGTGTTATACCTGGTTTGAGTTCTCTTTTGCAGAGATTAGAAGTTATTCGCGAGTTCTCTTCAGGTACTCGCGTTATAGATTATTTTATACCTGCTTTAATTTATGTTTTTGCAGAGAGTAACAGGTATTCGCGAGTTCTCTTCAGGTACTCGCGTTATAGATTGTTTTATACCTGCTTTAAGTTCTGTTTTTGCAGAGATTGACAGGTATTCGCGAGTTCTCTTCAGGTACTCGCGTTATAGATTGTTTTATACCCACTTTAAGTTCTGTTTTTGCAGAGATTGGCAGGTATTCGCGAGTTCTCTTCAGGTACTCGCGTTATAGATTGTTTTATACCTGCTTTACGTTCTGTTTTTGCAGAGATTAGCAGGTATTCGCGAGTTCTCTTCAGGTACTCGCTTTAAGTTGTGTTTTTGCTGAGATTAGCAGGTATTCGCGAGTTCTCTTCAGGTACTCGCATTATAGATTGTTTTATACCTGCTTTAAGTTCTGTTTTTGCAGAGATTGGCAGGTATTCGTGAGTTCTCTTCAGGTACTCGCGTTATAGATTATTTTATACCTGCTTTAAGTTCTTTTTTTGCAGAGATTAGCAGGTATTCGCGAGTTCGCTTCAGGTACTCGCGTTATAGATTGTTTTATACCTGCTTTAAGTTCTGTTTTTGCAGAGATTAGTAGGTATTCGCTAGTTCTCTTCAGGTACTCGCGTTATAGATTGTTTTATACCTGCTTTAAGTTCTGTTTTTGCAGAGATTAGCAGGTATTCGCGAGTTCTCTTCAGGTACTCGCATTATAGATTGTTTTATACCTGCTTTAAGTTCTGTTTTTGCAGAGATTGGTAGGTATTCACGAGTTCTCTTCAGGTACTCGCGTTATAGATTGTTTTATACCTGCTTTAAGTTCTGTTTTTGCAGAGATTAGCAGGTATTCGCGAGTTCTCTTCAGGTACTCGTGTTATAGATTGTTTTATACCTGCTTTAAGTTCTGTTTTTTGCAGAGATTAGCAGGTATTCGCGAGTTCTCTTCAGGAACTCACGTTAAAGATTGTTTTATACTTGCTTTAAGTTCTGTTTTTGTAGAGATTAGCAGGTATTCGCGAGTTCTCTTCAGGTACTCTCGTTATAGATTGTTTTATACCTGCTTTAAGTTCTGTTTTTGCAGAGATTAGCAGGTATTCGGGAGTTCTCTTCAGGTACTCGCGTTATAGATTGTTTTATACCAGCTTTGAGTTCTGTTTTTGCAGAGATTAGCAGGTGTTCACGAGTTCTTTTCAGGTACTTGTATTTTATACCTGCTTTGAGTTCTCTTTTGCAGAGATTAGCAGGTGTTCGCGAGTTCTCTTCAGGTACTCGCGTTATGTTTTATACCTGCTTTGAGTTCTCTTTTGCAGAGATTAGCAGGTGTTCGCGAGTTCTCTTCAGGTACTCTCATTATGTTTTATACCTGCTTTGAGTTCTCTTTTGCAGAGATTAGCAGGTGTTCGCGAGGTCTCTTCAGGTACTCGCGTTATGTTTTATGCCTGCTTTGAGTTCTATTTTGCATAGATTAGCAGGTGTTTGCGAGTTATCTTCAGGTACTCGCGTTATGTTTTATACCTGCTTTGAGTTCTCTTTTGCAGAGATTAGCAGGTGTTCGCGACTTCTCTTCAGGTACTCGCGTTATATTTTATACCTACTTTGAGTTCTCTTTTGCAGAGATTAGCAGGTGTTCGCGAGTTTTCTTCAGGTACTCGCGTTATGTTTTATACCTGCTTTGAGTTCTCTTTTGCAGAGACTAGCAGGTGTTCGCGAGTTCTTTTCAGGTACTCGCGTTATGTTTTATACCTGCTTTGAGTTCTGTTTTGCAGAGATTAGCAGGTGTTCGCGAGTTCTCTTCAGGTACTTGCGTTATGTTTTATACCTGCTTTGAGTTCTCTTTTGCAGAGATTAGCAGGTGTTCGCGAGTTCTCTTCAGGTACTCGCGTTATGTTTTATACCTGCTTTGAGTTCTCTTTTGCAGAGATAAGCAGGTGTTCGCGAGTTCTCTTCAGGTACTCGCGTTATGTTTTATACCTGCTTTGAGTTCTCTTTGGCAGAGATTAGTAGGCGTTTGCGAGTTCTCTTCAGGTACTCGTGTTATGTTTTATACCTGCTTTGGGTTCTCTTTTACAGAGATTAGCAGGTGTTCGCGAGTTCTCTTCAGGTACTTGCGTTATGTTTTATACCTGCTTTGAGTTCTCTTTTGCAGAGATTAGCAGGTGTTCGCGAGTTCTCTTCAGGTACTCGCGTTATGTTTTATACCTGCTTTGAGTTCTCTTTTGCAGAGATAAGCAGGTGTTCGCGAGTTCTCTTCAGGTACTCGCGTTATGTTTTATACCTGCTTTGAGTTCTCTTTGGCAGAGATTAGTAGGCGTTTGCGAGTTCTCTTCAGGTACTCGTGTTATGTTTTATACCTGCTTTGGGTTCTCTTTTACAGAGATTAGCAGGTACTCGCGAGTTCTCTTCAGGTACTCGCGTTATATTTTATACCTGCTATGAGTTCTCTTTTGCAGAGATTAGCAGGTGTTCGCGAGTTCTCTTCAGGTACTCGTGTTATATTGTAGTACCTGCTTTGAATTCTCTTTTGTAGAGATTAGCAGGTGTTCGTGAGGTCTCTTCAGGTACTCGCGTTATATTGTATTTTATACCTGCTTTGAATTCTCTTTTGTAGAGATTAGCAGGTGTTCGCGTGGTCTCTTCAGGTACTCGCGTTATATTGAGTACCTGCTTTGAATTCTCTTTTGTAGAGATTAGCAGGTGTTCGCGAGGTCTCTTCAGGTACTCGCATTATATTGAGTACCTGCTTTAAGTTCTCTTTTGCAGAGATTAGCACTTGATCGCGAGTTCCCTTCAGGTACTCGCGTTAAAGATTCTTTTACCTGTTTTTAAGTTCTCTTTTGCAGAGATTAGCAGGTGATAGCGAGTTCTCTTCAGGTACTCGCGTTATAGATTCTTTTGCCTGCTTTATGTTCTCTTTTGCGGAGATTTGCAGGTGTCCGCAAGTTCTCTTCAGGTACTCGCGTTATATTTTATACCTGCCTTGAGTTCTCTTTTGCAGAGATTAGCAGGTGTTCGCGAGTTCTTTTCAGGTACTCACGTTATATTCTCTTTTATACCTACTTTGGGTTCTCTTTCACAAAGATTAGCAGGTACTTGCGAGTTCTTTTCAGGTACTCGCATTATATTCTCTTTTATACTTGCTTCGAGTTCTCTTTTGCAGAGAAACTAGCAAGTGTTCACGAGTTCTGTTCAAGTACTCGTGCCACGTTCTTTCTTTACTGACCGAGTTCTCCTCAGAGACTAGTAGATGATTACTAGTCTACCTCATAGGACAAAATAGGCCGATGTTCGCAAGTTCCCTTCAGGTACTTGTGAATTGTGTTTTATACTTGTTATGACTGTCCTCCCTCACGGGAGAAAGAATAAGCATTCACTAGTTCCTTTGTGGAGAGGCATCAGGTACTCGTTCCCTCTCTGTCTTCCCACTCTTTTGACAGTTTACCAGTAGCGGATCACGATTTTTGTGGGTCAATACCTACTTTTTCAAAGTTTCTTGGAAATTTGAAAAAGTGTGGGGATTATGTTGACCCAGAATTCGGCGATCCTCCCCTGGGAGGCCTTTTCGCTACATTTTTACATATTACATGCCCGGGATGGATCAGACCTCACGCAAAGGCCTTTTTTCACACCCAAAGTGGTAATAATGGGCGGCCTCCCCCTTCAAACCGCCCAGGTGGGGCGGCCTCTCCTTTCAAACCGCCCAGGTGGGGCGGCCTCCCCCTTCAAATTGCCCAGGTTGGGCGGCCTCTCCTTTAAAACCGCCCAGGTGGGGCAGCCTCTCCCTTCAAACCGCCCAGGTAGGGCGGCCTCTCCCTTCAAACTGCCCAGGTGGGGTGGCCTCCGCCTTCAAACTGCCCAGGTGGGGCGGCCTCTCCTTTCAAACCTCCCAGGTGGGGCGGCCTCTCACTTCAAACCACCCAGGTAGGGCGGCCTCTCCCTTCAAACCACCCAGGTGGGGCGGCCTCTCCCTTCAAACCGCCCATGTGGGGCGGTCTCTTCCTTCAGACCGCCCAGGGCGAGCGGCCTCCTCCTTCAGACCGCCCAAGGCGGGCGGCCTCCTCCTTCAGACCGCCCAAGGCGGGCCGCCTCCTCCTTCAGACCGCCCGAGGCAGGCGGCCTCCTCCTTCAGACCGCCCGAGGCGGGCGGCCTCCTCCTTCAGACTGCCCAAGGCGGGCGGCCTCCTCCTTCAGACCGCCCAAGGCGGGCGGTCTCCGCCTTCAGGACGCCCAGCAGGAGCGGTCTCCGCTTTCGAACCGCCCAAGGTGGCGGTCTCCTTCGTTTAGACCGCGCGGGTAGGGATCCGGTCACCGGCTCATCGGAGGTGATGACATCGACCCAGAGCCTATAAATAGGACCCTCGACCATGAACAAAAGACGGGCAAGTGGGGAGGACCAAACCAGCGGCTAGAAATAGCCAGACCGCCCCTAGTGTCGGCCTGTCCGGCGATCTCCAGAGGAACAACCCGGGCGGCTTCGGCGACTAGTCCGGGCGGCCTCGGCGACTAGTCTGGGTGGCCTCGGCGACTAGTCCGGGCGGCCTCGGCGACTAGTCCGGGCAGCCTCGGCGACTAGTCCGGGCGGCCTCGGCGACTAGTCTGGGCGGCTTCGGCGACTAGTCCGGGCGGCCTCGGCGACTAGTCCGGGCGGCCTCGGCGACTAGTCCGGGCGGCCTCGGCGACTAGTCCGGGCGGCCTCGGCGACTAGTCCGGGCGGCCTCGGCGACAAGTCCGGGCGGCCTCGGCGACTAGTCCGGGGGCCTCGGCGACTAGTCCGGCGGCCACGTCGACTAGTCCGGCGGCCTCGACGACTAGTTCGGGCGGCCTCGGCGACTAGTTCGGGCGGCCTCGGTGACTAGTCCGGGCGGCCTCGGCGACTAGTCCGGGCGGCCTCGGCGACTAGTCCGGATGGCCTCGGCGACTAGTTCGGACGGCTTCAGCGAACAGCCCGAGCGTCTTACTTTTCTTATTTGCCACTCTCTTGTACTCATTTTGTTTCCATGTACTAAAAATGGCAAGCTGTAATGCAGATTATTAAATAAAGGGAAAGCCCACCGCAGGAGTGGCATTTGTCGCGGCGGGCGAAGTCTGGCCTCGTCGCAAGCTAGCGGCCCTCTCTTCATCTCTCCCACTCAGTTCTTCATTTGCGACTCAAGTAACCAGTTGCTCGAGAACTACCCCCTCTCTTTCCTCTGGGATTGAGCGTCGAGGGCGTGGGGACAATTTCAGATTCAACAGGTATTTGCGGGGCAGAAGGATAACCATAGGACTTAGGCACACTGTAAGGGTTACCGTGTGATTTCGGCGTCCGATGCATTGAGTCTAAGGTACTATGGCCATTATCTCCCGATGGGCATCTATCACTAGCATGGAAAATATCTCCACACCAGCGGCAACGAATGTTGAAAGTGGCCCACATTGCATGAAGATACTCAGATTTTACAGAAAGACCCAACTGTGCAATATACTACACCTAGCAATAAACAGTTGCAGCACCCTATAATAAAAACAAGAAAAAGGGATGAAGCTCAAACAAAGAAAATAAAGGAAATCTTTACAAGCAATATTCCTAACAAAAAAATCACGACGCCCTTTACAGTCCCCGGCAACAGCGCCAAAAACTTGATGCGCAAAATCTAGCACACCGTTATAGGCGGTAGCAAGACTGTGGCTGAAACGCAGTGTACCGATCGTTCAAGTAATATAAAATGTGGAAGTGAATCCCCAAGTATCGATCTCGAAGGAACACAGTAAGGTGGAGTTTACTTTCGAGGAAGGACTTGAGATTGAAGTCCTTTAGGTCGAATGGATTGCGGAAAAGGGGGTGATTTAAATTGTGGAAAATAAAAGAAAACAACTACTCAACTACTCCTATGCAGGCCTTGAGCGCACTGCTTCGCTAGGCAGGATGGAAACTACGTAGGCCTTGAACGCACTACTTTGCAAGGGCGGATGGACGAGTAGGCAAGCGGATGGAGTGGTAAGTGCGGAATCGAACTGTGCAAGCCTTGAGCGCACTGCTTCGTGAGGCGAATGGATTACATGGGCCGCTATGCCACGCTTCACTAGGCGGGATGGAAGAGTAGGCACACGAAATGGGCGAGTAGGCTAGCGGAATGAAGTGGAGGGTGGAGTGTATTTGGTGGCACACCTCAAATACACATATAAATGAAAGAGAAATTTCACATAAACATGAAATAAACACTACAAAGCAAGGTTCATATGTGCTACATCATCTAATAATAAGGATTACACTCATTTACATCAAGCACAAATAAGAGAGAAAGGCAAGAGATACGACCGAATCTGGAGGCCCGTTGTAGATTCTCGGTAGGAATCATCTGGTTGTCAATCCGCATCCTAGCTCGGTCCCAACTATCTTTTGGGGTAGAGGGGGGTTGTCACTTACTCCCAATGGACCCGTCTTCTACGGTAAACTACAATTCGTCCACGTCTGTTGCGAAGAACTCTTTGCTTGGCGATGAAGATGAGGCTGGAATCCTCTCCGTGAAGCACTTGGATGATGGAGGCGGCCGAGAGGATGCTCCGGCTTTAGATTTGCAAGGAAATGGTGGTCGGAGCTCCTCCTTAAGGTGGGCGGCTATGGAGCGGTGAAAAAGGGCGAAATTGGAGCTCTTGTGCGCGGGAAAGAAGATCGATCGGATTAGGGTGGATTCTGCAGCTTAAATAGAAAACTGGTCAGAAATTGGTCACGCACGGTCGAACGCACGACCGTGCGTGAACCGTGCGATATTAATTAAGAATAATACCCAGGAAGATGATCCAGAGCGCCCGTGCGTTTTACTCACGCACGGTCGAAGCCGACCGTGCATAAAAACGCACGGGCAAATTCAGAGAGCCAAAAACAAGGCTAAACAGGTTGATCGTGTGATTCCTTCACGCACGGGCAACTGCCCGTGCATAGAGACGCATGATCAATGACAGAACATCATTTTCCACCACAGAATAGAATGTGCGATCACATACAACCGTGTGTCAAGGGAAATGCACGACCGTGCGATATACACAGACATGAATTCTGGATAAAAAATGGATGAACCGTCCACCTGCATCAGCCACAACACAGCTGGGAATACCCCTCCAGCTCAAGCATAAACGCATAAAAAGAATGGGGAGCACATTGTGCTTGCCCCCAACAATAAAGCGCGCCATTGCACACCATAATGGGCCAAGACATTGCACTAATAGTGAAAGCGCGTACGCGTAAAATATAAGCAATTAAGAACTGAAAATGAAGTGCAAAAGCAGGAAAACTAGCCCAGATGAGTCCATAAAAGTGTATATAAATGGGACTCATCACACCCCTAGACTTACCTGTTTGCGCGTCCCGAGCAAACAAATCCGGCGGGATAAGAAAATGGTACTTAGCGTAGAGAATTTCAAAGAAATAGTAGGATGCGAAGTATCATACTCATGCAAATAGAAATTCAGTAAAAGAAGATTCTAACTATACTAACTAATTTATAATAGTATAAATGCGTAAATAAAGATTTAAGTTTACTCAGATGGTGAATCATGAAGAATTTTGCAATCATGCCCCGGTGTGAAAGTAGACAAGCCACTCAGGAGGGTGTTGCTAAAGACAGGAATTCATGGGTAACTCCGCTGAAATCCATCAACGTCGTGAGCCATAAGCTTGCCCGGTCACACTCTCTCCACGGTGCTAGCAAACTCAAAAGGTGAATCAATAGGGCTTTCGGGTTTTTATGAGGCTTAGGTTACGAAATGATATACCATGATAAACATGACGGCTACGCAACCCAAATGTGCTAAAAGACAATGCTGCACCTGAACAAGCCCAAGAACAATGCTAGTGTGACACACCCCCAGACTTAGCTTGAAAACTGGGTGTGCACACAACCCACTCCAAACAAATACCAGCTGAATTTTTCTATTACGCCCAAGGGGATTTCTTTTCATCTCATTTTTTTTAGATATTGCTTCTAACTTCATTTTTTTAATTATTTTATCCCCCTGGTTTTCAAGAATGAATTCAGCACACAATATAATTTTTTTTTAACATCACAATAATTTCATACATCACACCCAAACAAGAAATATAATTTCAGTTAACTCACTACTTGGTTGCGATAATAGGATAAGCTTTAGGTTTTGGTGATTGAAAGAAGAGCTGAAACAAAGGAGGGGTAGGCACAAATTGGCTTGCAAAGGTAAGCGTGTAGGTCATGGAAATCAAAGCTCAAACTAGCCAACTAGATGGCCTACATCACGCTCAACATTGTGAGTCGCTCTCACCCATGCTTCAAGAGTCGCTTGGGGCAAGTTCTTAGCCCACGAGAAAGATAAACCTTCCTTCCGACTCGAGCAACGCACAACTAGCGCTCACTTACACACAACACCGTGCTACCGCAAATTTCAGTCACATTCACCAAATGAGTAAAATAAATCAAAAACTACGCAAAAATGCTAATTGTAAATTAAAAGCATAGAGATAATCTAATTTTACTCAAATTTCTATGCAAGCACGAATATGCAACTAGAACACTACTGGAGTCAACATCACACTCCGACTTGCAATACCTAAACTAACATCCTATTTCAAAATCCCAACCAAAATAAGCGTGAACGGAAGCACACAAACAAGTGAGTGCGCGCTTGTGTGGGTGAACTGGTGTATGCTATAATATGACATAAATAAAAATATACTTCTGGTCTGCTAAAACGTGTACACGTGTAGTGAACACTCGGTACACTCCCCCCCCCCCCAGACTTGAATTAGATAATCACATGAATTATGACAATGAGAATAAGGAAATGCTAAGGAAGAGGGTACATATGCTCAGATATGAGCATACCAGAAGATTAGCGTTAGTACAAAGAATCCACTCCCATATCCGCCAAACAAGAAAATCGTCGCGCACCTTCAGGAAAAAGACTCCACGCAAAAATATAAAATGCTAAACTATTAGCATATTAGTACAATAAAACAAAAAGATTTGGGTTGTCTCCCAGCAACGCTTTTGTTTACCGTCCTTAAGCTGGACTTAATACCTATATTAAGCAGTTTTATACGATTGTCTAAGCATAAAGCGATAATAATAAAGTCTACTTATTATTATTACACAACCATCAAAGAAATCAACTATGCGTTGATTTAAAGTAGTAACTAGAAATGAATGAAATGGGTCTGAAGACCCAGCAGTTGGGGCAGAAAGAAGGATTTATCCTCCATCCCCAAATCTCTTTCTTTTTCGCCTTCTTCTTCTCTTCCGACATTAGATCAGGATATGAATATCTTTTGCCTCCCTGCAGCCAATCCTTTAAGGGAAACACCGTCATTGCACAATATTTCCCCCGCCAGAATTGATTTTCAACATTACCCAAAAATGGGTCAACATACTCAAAATCCTGCAGGGATGGAAAAGAAGAAGCATTAGGAGTATCAGGAAGAGGTATAGGTGGATCAGCAGTGGAGGGCATTTCAGATTCAGCTTCCAAAAGATTTACCACTACTGAATCCCCCTGCACATGTTTAAGCAAAGAAGGGCGGTCAGGAAACAAAATAGAAGAAAGACATAAATAATCGGAAATTGGGGGAGTGGTCCCGGTCACACTCCCAGCAGGATATAAGGATAGATCACTATCATCATCGTAAGTATCATAGCGATGGGAACCCAAGAACTCAAGGGCCTCGGTGGTGAGTTGGACCTCCTCGTCCCATGAGGAAGTGCAAACCTCCTCATCAGAAAGAGTACCCTCGTCATCCCACCGGGGTGCACCGTCCTGTTCAAAGTATTCATTCTCCCCTTCGGGGAAAACGAGATCCTCATCCCACTTTGGAGCACCCACCGAGTCGGAAGCATCACCCCGCTCCTTTACTTCAATAGGATCATAAAAAATGTGTGTAGAAAAATCATGCAAAGAAACTGGAGGAACAAAAAGATTTGGTTCCTCAGCAAAAAGATCCGCTAACGCCTCCCCGATGGAAAGAATACTTTCCTCATCACACTTAGGTGCATCTAGGAGCTCCCATTCCTCTCCTTATTGGCCAACAGATGAGTGTTCATCATCACTAGGAGTGGAGCCATACATAGGGAGTGAGGAGTCCATGCATGAAATAAGCTCGGGGGTAGAGGGCATGCTTGCCTCCATGGGTAAAGAATGAGCGATAGTGACAATGTTGTCATGAGTGAAGGAGCAGTGGTCAGGATTGAAAAGACTAGGACAATCCTTCAATTCATGACCCTCTCTTCGACACAACAAGCAAACAAAGTTCCTACACTGCCTAGCATTTAACTCCTTCATTTGGTCTATATAATAAACCATCTAGTCGTAAGTACTATGAGAAATATCCCATGACGACATTTTCAACAATTAAAGCAGATATAACGAAACTGAAATTCTTTGCAAGGAAATTTACACAAACTAATAAAACACCTTGGATTAAACTTGCTTAAAACTTTATAACAGGAGAGGAGGAAATAATAACAAACAATATATAATTAAAAAGCAAACAAAAATAATAAAGCGGCTATACACACTGGAAGAACTACTATCTCATGTCTCCCTCTACAGCAAACTCACACGACTGTGTTCCCCGGCAACGGCGCTAAAAACTTGATGCGATTACGGCAAGTGCACCGGTCATACAAGTAATAAAATTGGGAGAGACTCCCTGAATATCATTCTCAGAGGACTGCAAGTTGGGTTGTATGAATCCTTGTTAGGGAAGCGCTTATATAGATTCTTAAATACTCAATAAAGAGAGGGGTTTTGATGGTGGTTTTCCTAAGTTAACAATAGAGAAAGAAAATGCGGGGCTAGAGCTCCGCTTCGCTTGTCGGGATGGAATGGAGGTCGCGATGTCATGCTTCGGTGAGCGGGTGGACAAAAAGGCTAGCGGATGAGGGTCGTAGGCACCTCATCGCGGAACACGCAGCTAGCAATTGCTAGTGCGGAGCACTACAAAGCGGTGGAGTGGATGACGGACTACGACGCTCCTCAAATCTCATAAACCACACAAGATCTCGACAATCATGAAATCATTTTACTTAAAACACAATGTTTATGGACATCATCCAGATTTACAGACATATAAGGAAAACTCTTAAGCAATGCGCAAGGCGAAAAAGAAAACCGAAGCTCGAAGACTGTGCTGAAAATTCTCGGTCGGAATCGTAGGGTTGTCAAGCCTTGTCCGTGCTCGGTCTGCAGTTGCTTCCGGGGTCTGGAGGAGATGTTACCTTCCTCTACTTTTGCCCGTCTTCTTCGTGATATAGCTCGAGTTAACTCTTGTTCAACACCTTGAATGCAGCGGAGACTTTCCGTCTATGGTATTCTTGAGCTTGTAGATGATGGAGGAGGCCAAGGAGGGAGCTTTGGCGGAAGATTTGCAAGACAAGGGTTGTCGGAGCTCCTCCTAGGTCAACGGTGGAGGAGAGGCAAAAAATGGGCGGAAATGGCGGGCTTCTGAGTTTTTCCTGCGGGGGCTCTCGATTGCAGCAGAATTCCTGCTTTAAATACTAAACGGTCAGAAATTTAGTCACGCACAGTCGAACGCACGACCGTGCGTTGCCCGTGCGTTATTAAACAAGAAAAATTGACTTGGGCAAGAAGCAGCAGCGCCCGTGCATTTTGCTCACGCACGGTCGAAGCTGCCCATGTGTAAAAATGCACGGCCAAATCCAGATGGGCTAAAAAGTGGTCGAAACAGGAGATCGTGCGTTTCCTTCGCGCACGGGCAACTGCCCGTGCGTAAAAACGCACAAACAAAGTCAGATCACCAGTTTTCTACCCAGATGAAGGCGCACGACCGCAGCTGTCCGTGCATTAAGAAAATGCACGACCGTGCGATATACACAGTCATGATTTCTGGGCAAAAAAGGATGATCCAACCACCTGCAAGCACAGAAATCCAACTGGGAATACACGTCCAGCACCAATCAGACATAGAAAAAGGATTGGGGAGCACCATGTGCTTACCCCCAATAACATTGAGCGTAAACGCACACCAAAACTGACCTAAAAAGAGCACAAAGCACGTAAGTGCGCGAAAATGATCATAAGAGAAATAGAAGCACTAATAGCTCGAAAACGACGGGCACAAGAGTGAAAAGTAATCCGGATTAGTCCATAAAAGTGTATATAAATGGGACTCGTCATCATTTTTGGACCTTCTCTCATGGCCCACAACACTGAAGACCGTTCTCCAATAGCTCCTTAATTGCCTCAAATAGAATGAAGAATTAATTAAGGACAGAGAAAAGCTTTCTTGGAAATATGTTAATAGTTGGTGGATGAGTCGAGAATTAAAGAAGGAAGGAAAGAGAAATTGTCCTGTGGTGAATACCTTTTTAGGACTTACCAGAAGGAGAAACAAAATTCAAATTCAAGAGGGACAATAAAAGGGAAGAAAAGAAAGAGAAAGACAGAGCATTCATTACAATCGGCTAACAGTTTTCTATTAGAGCTTCATCTTCTTCTTCCTCCTCAGGAACCCTAATAGAGAAAAAAACAGAGAAGAAAGAACAACTGCTCTCCATCTCTTACTGCATAGCAACTGAAGGCTACTCATCATAACAATCATATAGCAGCAAAAATTTGATCAGAAAGAAGAGAAAAGATCTGACAATCATAGCTCCTGCAAACCATCACAATCATAAGCAGGAGTTTATCACTAGCAGATCAAGTAGAAGAAAATAGAAGTTGTTTCTTGAGACAGGGCTTCATAAGAATTCTGAGAACACAATTCTTCCTCATCCCCCTTCTTCTTTCTCCTTCTCATTCTCACATGTAAAAGAGTTTTAAGAATCCCTCTTCCAAAGGATTCAGTGGTTCAAGATCTCCTTATCAAAAGATCTGGTGATTCAAGATCTCCTTATCAAAAGATCTGGTTGGTTCATGATCTCCTTATCAAAAGATCAGTGGTTCTGAGAGTCTCCTTGTCAAAAGACTCAGGCATAGTTGGTGCATTCCTACCAAGTGGTTGAAGAGAGGACTACCCACATTTTGTGGAACCTCTATAAAATCTTTGTGTCTTCTGGTTGTTTATTTTCTGTGCTGTCCCATATAGTTTAGATTTATTTTACTGTTTTTTGTTTCATATTTCAGCACTTTAGTTTTATTCTGTGTGGGATTTGTTGAAGCATAAACACTTAATGTTTTATTGTATTTGCACAAATAGGATAGAAATATTTTAAAATCTCTATTCACCCCCCCCCCCCCCCCCCCCTCTAGAGTATTCTCAGAGGCACACAGTGCACTTTCAATTGGTATTAGAGGAAGGTTGATCATTAAAAGGTTAACACCTTGATCAAAAAGACCTCTTACACTTTTTCTTTATTACAAATAATATTTTATAAAGAAAATGAGTTCTAAGGATTATGCTTCTACAAGACCTCTAGTGTGTAATCTGAATAAGTATACACTCTGGAAGGCCAGAATAAAACTTTATATGAATTATATTGATGAATACATCAATAATGTTCTTCTCACGGGTCCTCCGGCTCCAGTCAGACAAAAGGCGGGAGAATCTTCAACAACAGAGGCTATCCCAAGAAATGAATGAACAGAGGCTGAGAAGAAGGTCAAAGCATGTGATGCCAAGGCCATGAACATTCTGGTTTCAACAATGTCAGATGATATTTTCCAGAAGGTTGTTGAAAGCCACTCAACAAAAGATATCTGGGATTCTCTCACCGGAATGGTGGAAGGAAGCTCAGATGAAAGGAAGGACAGAAAGTCCCTTCTCATATCCCAATATGAGAACTTTCAAAAGAAAGCTGAAGAATTTATTGTTGATATGTATGACAGATTCAACATTATCATTAATGAGCTCAGAGGCTTGGACAAGGAGATATTCTTGACTGAAATTAATGATAAAATCCTCATGTGCTTCCTTAGCTCATGGGATTCAAGAATTTGGGCAATCAGAGAGTCAAGGTGCCATAGAGAAATCTCAAATGAAGCTTTGTTAGGTAAGCTTAAGTCATATGAGATGCTACTAAAGAACAGGGCTGAGTCAGAAGAGATGGAAACTACTCCAGCTCCTATCCAAAGGATCCTTGCTCTGAAATCTACTGAAGTATAGCCCTCTACTACTGAAGATGAGATGTTCTATCTCCTAGCAAAGAGATTTAAGAAATGGGTCAAGACAGAAGACTCAAGGAGGAGAGAAAGGAGCTCAAGGCCCAAGTATAATAAAACTCCAAAGAAGGAGATTATATGTTTCACTTGCAACAAGCCATGGTACATTGCTCTAGAGTTCCCACAAGAGCAAATGGAAACAAGCAGCAACAAAGAGGAGAAGAAGAAGAAGAAGTCCTTCAGAGGAAAGGACAAGAAGAAATCCAAGGGTTTCATTGCTGAAACCTGGAGTGATTCTGAAGCAGAATTAAGCTCTTCATCATCTGAAAGTGATGATGAAGCAGCAGCAGAAGCAACCTGCATGATGGCACTAGGGATGTCATCAGATGATGAAGAGGAACAGGTATCTATTTTTGATGAGTTTGATTTTAGCTCAGAAGATTTTAAAACTTGTTTTAAAGATTTCTGCATTGATCATCTTAGGGTATAGAAAAAGAATTAGACATAGCTAGGACTGAATTAGAGAACCTTGAGAAATATAAAATGCACCGAATAAATCAAAATCTGACAAATGAAATTAAAAATAAAGAGGCAGAATTGATTAAACTAAGAGAAGAAAACATAAAATTAAAAGAAGAGCTAGCAAAGGCAAAGGCCTTTGATGACTCACTAAATGGGAGGAGTGACATCACCAAAAATCTCTCTATGAGATTTAATCATCTATGGTTAGGAGCAGAGCCCTCCACCAGCATAGAAGCACCTAGGAAACTTGCCTGAAAAAATTCAGTATCATTTGTTAGACCCAGTGAGTACCAACCAAGTGAGAAGAGTGCATCATCCAAGGTTAAGGATAACAATCACCCAGATAGGATAGATAAACCTAATAAAGTAAATCTGAATAAGAAAGAGAAACCCTTAGGTAAGAGCAATGTAGAGAAACTAAATAACCACAATCATAAGAATAAAGCAAAACCTAGGATAATAAAACATTTCGCTGACTTGTTATACCTAGATACATTCTATACTCACCTCAAGTATCTAAATAATAGGTTTGGGAAACCCATTCCTTATCATCCAAAAGGGTATCATGAAAGACCCTTCTATTCCTTCATTGAACCCTACAATGGTAAAAGCAAAGGGCCCAAGGTAACCTAGGTCCCTTCTAATGTTTGAACTACTTGTGCAGGATTAGGTAGGGTCCCACTCAGGAGAAAATGGAGTGGGAGAAAGAAGTAGGACATGAATAAGGAACAAACTTCAGCCAAGGGAGTGATTTCTATCTTGAATCTTCTCAACAGCTTATAAAATTAATAACATAATCTATTTTCAATAAATATAATTGCTGGGAAAAACAACAAGAATTTTCTAAGGAAATAGATCTGTTCATTCATAAGTGCGTCGAATAGAAGTCGACGTACCATCGACTTCTACTTGACGTCAACATCAAGAAGCACTCAAAGTGGATAATTCGAATAGAACTCGACGCAACGTCAATTTCATATCGACGCATGCGTCGATTCATTGGTTGCTGCTCAAAGTCGAGGTAGCGTCGATTGAAAATCGACGTAACATCGATAGGATTACATCGAATTAAGAACTGTTGAACAGTCTCAGACTTCCGTCGAATACTAGTCAACACAACGTTGATACAACAGCGCGCGCAGGACTGCTTCTAGAAGTAATCTCGACACATCTTTGTGCACCAAATAATAAGTTTTATCGATGGTGTGTCGACCTAAACCCTAAGTTGCGGCGATTCATCTCTTTTTAAGCAATTACAGCGTCGAGATCATTAGGCTTTCGAATTTCCCTCTCCTTGCTTTCTTGCTCACTTGCTCTCTGGTTCTCCTGCTTTCGTGTGCTCTTCCCTCTCTCGCTTTCTTTGATTTCTGCAGGTACACAATTACAGATGGCTCCTCCCAAGGTTAACTCCAGATTTGATGTCGACATAGAGTCGTTCAATGCTGTTGCCGAAAGCTTCAAGGCTTTCTTAGGCCTATTTCACACTGTTGGTTTAACAAAGCTTATCTCCACAAGGTGTAAGATCTAGACATAGAACTTACAGAATTCTAGGATAGTGTTTCAATAGCAGATGGTGGTTCTCTCCAAGGGACAATCTCTGGTCAAGACATCAGCATTTCTGAGGAACTTCTTTCTCAAACATTTGATCTGCCCACAGGGACTGACTCAGATGAATTGTCAGGAGAAGAAGTAAAGAATGTCCTGGAGATAATGCAGTTCAGGAAGGAGAAGCCAATTAATCTCAAAAAGATTGATGTGGCAGAAGAGTGCAGGTTTTTGGATGACATTGTTGGGAAGGTTATGTTATGCAAAATTTCAGCTCATGATGACATTCCCTGGCAGCAGTTGCAGATCATGGGAGTTCTAGTTCTGCAAAAGAAGATTAGCTGGAGGAGGTGTCTTCTAAAGTTGATTGCTCATAATTACTCTAACAAGGAAAATGCCTTAATGAGGATCATGAGTCAGGTACTGCTTTACCATTATCCTGGTGTGTGTAAGTCAAAAGGAGTGCCCATTCCTCCTGGAAAGAGAATAAACATAGGAATATTCTCTAAGTGGACCAGGCAGATCTTAAAGCTTGGTCAAGCTCCAGCTTCACCACCTCCCTCTCCTCCTCCTCAAGATTCTAAGAGGCAGATGCCAGATCCTCAAAGGTATAATATATCACATGCTCCCTCTCAAACTCCTCAGGAAGATATTCCAGCACAACAACAGCAACAACAACAACAACTGCAACAGTAACAACAACAACAACACCAATCCTCCTCAGCCCCAGAGCCACCTCCTCAAATTCCTCATCAGCTTCCATACACTTTTGCTCTTCCACCACCTCCATCAATTCATATCTCTCCTGAGATTTACCAGGCTCTCCCCCCTATCCAAGAAAACTTCCCTCCATCACCTCCTCCATCTACCTCTCATATCTCTCCAGTTGACCTTGAGTGGGTCATCTCCAAGGAAGTTGGTCTTGACTCCTCTACTTTTGCTGACTAAATAGCCTCTCGGGAAAGAAAAATTGACAGGAAATATTCCCAAATGGAGGTTGTGTTATTAGACTCTACAAGGTCCTTCCAGAGCCTCAAGGACTTTGTATCTTCCTCCATGGTCACAAAAGAGTTCTTAACCTCTCTTACCAGCAAGGTTAAGAAGGGGGAGAACATTCTGGAGGAAGAAAGGCATGTACTAGATGAGAGTGGTCCTAATAAAGGAAAATATGTTGAGGACCCTGGGAAAGTGACCCTCTTCCAAGAAGGGAATGAGAATGTAAATGAGCCAAAAAATCAAGTGGATCCTACTGCAGATAATCAGGGGGAGCTCCCATCTACTCAGGGGGAGCCTGATCCATAAGTCCAAAGGAATTTGGATGCAGAGATGTCAGACGTTAGTATAGCAGTAGTTCATGGGGAGCCTTGGAATGATATTCTGAATGAGGTAGCTCAGATTGCTCAGGAAGCTGCCCAGGAGGCTGAAGAGAATGCACATTCTCAGGGGGAGTTTCTCAAGGACAAGATCACTAAAGAAGCAGAAGCATCTCTAGATCCAGATGGTGAAAACCTTCCTGAAGATGATGATGAGCCTCTGAAGATGGCTCAAAGGAAGGTTATTCCAAAGGTATTCTCAAGAAAAAGAAGAACTCCTGAGAAGGATTCTTAAGTTCTGGTATCTGTGATTATTATTCTTGTGGAAAGAACAATATAATTGCCTGACAAATGAATAGCCTAAGCAAATACTGTTGTGGAAAGAACAATATAACTGGCTGACAAATGAATGAAATAGCTTGTCTATAGTCTGTCATTTTCTTATCCCTAAGCTGTCTTGTATGTATGTTTGTTTATGCAAAGAAATGTGTAAAATCAATTTATTTAATCTGTAAAATTTGTTAAGATAAATAGGGGGAGATTGTTGGGAAAAACCCTTTGATTTAACTTAACAAATTACCTATAAGTGATTTTATCTCTTAGGTTGAATTACCCATTGTATAGTGAGGGTAATCTAGTCATTAGATGTCTTAGGATGTCACACTCAACCTAGGGTGTCAAGACCATATCAAGAGAAGCACAATTTGGATAAAGTTAACATTTGCGTCGAATAGAAATTGGCGCAACATCTAATTAATGTCGACGCTACTCTGATTAGAAGTCCAAGTGGTTCAACCCTTCTGTCGAAGTAATTCAAGTCGACGTTACGTCGAACAGATATCGACATAGAGACCATGGACCTGTCGAAGTACCTTGAGAAGTCGACGCAGCTTCTACTTCAACTCAACGCAGAAGGAAGTATCTGTCGAAGCCATCTAGAGTCGACGCAACGTCGACTTCATCTCGACGCAGATAATGGAGTTCAGAGCCATGTCCTCAACTCGACGGTTACGTCGATAAGATATCAGCGCAACGTCGACTAGCTGAGTTCAATTAGAGCAAGGATGAATTTGAAGCTGCTCTTACAAGGACTCGAAGGTGCGTCGATAAGAGAGGAAGAGAACTCGACGCTGCGTCGAATGCAGTCTGAAAAGGAAATCTTTTCAGCTGTTATTTTTAGACCTTCTCTCATGTCCCACAACACTGAAGACTGTTCTCTAACGGCTCCTTAATTGCCTCAAATAGAATGAAGAATTAACAGAGGATAAAGAAAAGCTTTCTTGGAAATATGCTAATAGTTGGTGGACGGGTCGGTAATTAAAGAAGAAAGGAAAGAGAAATTGTCCTATGGTGAATACCTTTTTAGGACTTACCAGAAGGGGAAACAAAATTCAAATTCAAGAGGGATAATAAAAGGGAAGAAAAGAAAGAGAAAAACAGAGCATTCATTACAATCGGCTAACAGTTTTCTATTAGGGCTCCATCTTCTTCTTCCTCCTCAGGAACTCTAATAGAGAAAAAACAGAGAAGAAAGAACAACTGCTCTTCATCTCTAACTGCAGAACAACTGAAGGCTGCTCATCATCACAATCATATAGCAGCCAAAGTTTGATCAGAAAGAAGAGAAAAGATCTGACAATCATAGCTCCTGCAAACCATCACAATCATAAGCAGGAGTTTATCACTAGCAGATCAAGTAGAAGAAAATTGAAGCTGTTTCTTGAGACAGGGCTTCATAAGAATTCTAAGAACAGAATTCTTCCTCCTCCCCCTTCTTCTTTCTCCTTCTCATTCTCACATGTAAAAGAGTTTTAAGAATTCCTCTTCCAAAGGATTCAGTGGTTGAAGATCTCCTTATCAAAAGATCTGGTGGTTCAAGATCTCCTTATCAAAATATCTGGTTGGTTCATGATCTCCTTATCAAAAGATCAGTGGTTCTGAGAGTCTCTGATGAGTCCCATTTATATACACATATTTGGACTCATCTGGGCTTATTTTCATGCATATGTACTTCACTTTTAGTCCTTTATTGCTTATATTTCACTTGAACACATTTCTTCACAAAGTGCACTCTTTGATCCCGTTTTGGTGTGCAATTGCGCACTACATTGCTGGGGGTAAGCACACTGTGCTCCCCATCGTTTTATTTCTATTTTTATGATGGTGCTGGAGGTGTAATCCTAGCTGGGCTGCTATGCTCACAGGTGGCTGAACCATCCCCTTTTGCCCAGAAATCATGATTGTGTATAACGCACGGTCGTGCGTTTTATTGACGCACGGACGGCTGCGGTCGTGCGTCTTCATCTGGGTAGAAATTGATGTTCTGTCATTGATCGTGCATTTTACACACGGGCGGATTCGCCCGTGCGCGAGTAAAACGCATGATCGACCTGTTTAGCCTTGTTTATCGCCAATCTGAATCTGTCTGTGCATTCATACGCACGGGAGGATTCGCCCATGCGCTAAAGAAATGCACGGACACTGCTGCTGCTTCTTCGAGTCAGTTTATTCATTAAATAATGCACGGGCAACCCACGATCGTGCGTTCGCCCGTGCGTGACCAAATTTCTGACTGTTTTCTATAAAAGCTGCAGTTTTCAACCTAATCGACGACAGACCGGACAGATGATTCAGTTCCTCCATTTTCACCGCAAGGAGAGCTCCAGCGCCGTTTTCCTCCACCCCTTCCATGAGGGCTTTGCCCTAGGCCGCGTCCATCATCTAAGAGCTTCCAAGGAGAGGGATTTAGCCCTACATCCATCATCATCCAAGGAAAAAGAAGCTTTGGTCTTGTGGTCGGATCGTGACACGAAGAAGACGGGCCATTGGAAGGTAGTGACAGCCTTCTCTACCCCGGACGCAGTTGAGGACCGAGCTTGGATGAGGATTGACAACCCAGCGATTCCAACCGTGAATCTTTGACAGGACTTCAGATTGGGTCGATTCCTTGCTTTCTCCCCTTTTTTTTTATGATTGTATAAGCTACATTCTTCTATCTTTTGATGATGTGCACTATGAATCTTGCTTTGTAATGTTTAATTCATGTTTATGAGTTCATATTATTCATATGTGTGTATGAGGTGCGCCCCCATCCATTTTCCATCCACATCCGTCATCACCCTCCACTCCATTAAGCTAGCCTACTCTTCCATTCTGTAAGACTACTCTTCCATCCGCCAAGCTAAGCGGTGCTAACGGCCCATGTAATCCACCTCGACCCCGCCGGTGCGAACCATTCCATCTGCAAGCCTTCTCGTCCATCCGCCTAGCGAAGCGTGGCATAGCGTACCGTGCAATCCATTTGCCTAACGAAGCAGCGCGCTCAAGGCCTGCACAGTTCGATTTCGCTTGCCTACTCATCCATCCTCACTTGCGAAGTAGTGCGTTCAAGGCCAACGTAGTTTTCCATCCCGCCTGGCGAAGCATTGCATAGCGGCATTGCATAGGAGTAGTTGTAGTTGTTTTCTTTTATTTTCCAAAAGCCAAATCAACTCTCCCGCAATCCATCCGACCTAAAGGACTTCGATCTCAAGTCCTTCCTCAATAGCTAACTCCACCTTACTGTGTTCCTTCGAGATTCGATACTCGGGGATTCACTCCTCGTTTTATATTACTTGACAGCGACCGGTTCACTGCCATTTCGTGTCGCAGTCTTGCTACCGCCTATAGCGGTGTGCGAGATTTGTGCATCAGTCTCCTTATCAAAAGACTCAGGCACAGTTGGTGCATTCCTACCAGGTGATAGAAGAGAGGACTACCCACATTTTGGGGAACCTCTATAAAATCTTTGTGTCTTCTGGTTGTTTATTTTCTGTGCTGTCCCATATAGTTTAGATTTATTTTACTATTTTTATGTTTCATATTTAAGCACTTTAGTTTTATTCTGTGTGGGATTTGTTGAAACATAAACACTTAGTGTTTTATTGTATTTGCACAAATAGGATTGATATATTTTTAAATTTCTATTCACCCCCTCTAGAGTATTCTCAGAGGCACACAGTGCACTTTCAATCTAGCACGGGACGGTAGACTTCTAGACGACATCGTCTCGACGTCATAAGTCTTCACGTCGATATTTGTCTTTGTGTCGAAGCAAGTCACGTTGATATGGCTATCGCCGGCGGTAGGACTAGCGTCCGGCGGTAGGTCACGGATAATGGAATTCTCGACGTCTTCACACGTGTAAACCTATACCCTATACCCAAGACATGTATGATCAAATACAATATGGATTTGATATTGTCAAACTAAAAAGATGCAGAATGCATGTTCTAACAAGTATAAGTTAGTCATATTTTTTGAAATAACTTGGTTGGTAGGAAAGGAGCGTCCTCCGCGAACATACCATCGAACTTCCCCTTGATCCTTCGCCAACGGGCCATGCGAACTGCCTCTTTCATCGCAGAACCCCGTTGGAGTCGCCTTGAAGAGCTCACCCCAGGTTCGCTCCTCTTCCTTTTCTTCTTTGTAAATTATGGGATAGACTAATCTTCACCTAGGGGGTGAATAGGTGATGTCTGTCTTTTAAAAACTTATTGCAGAATAATATAAGTATTAAAAGGACAAACACATAAAGCACCACAAACAAAGAAAGCTATAGTGGTTCCCCGTGTTGGGTAGTCCACTTCCCCATTCACCTATATAGCAGTGTGCTAACCTCAGCCACTTTAACCAAAACACCTCAGATACACAGATCTTACAACTCGGAGTCAAACTCCTACCTCAGGGATACTAGCTGATCCCCTAGCTCAGGATCCTACACTCAGATTCACAACTGGAATCCTATCTCAGGTTCAATCCAGAACCCTACCTCTAGTCACACATGACCCTACCTCAGATCCCAAATACAGGATCCTATAACTCAGAGTTTACAACTCGTACAGCTCAGATTCAATCTTGAATCCTACCTTAGGCTCACACAGAATCCTACCTCAGGTCACACAGGACCTTACACTAAGATCTCTGAGTGATCCTACAACTCAGAGTATACAACTCCTGTAGCTCAGATTCAATCTTGAATCTGACCTCAGGCTCACACAAAACCCTACATCAGGTCACACAGGACCTTACACTCAGATCTTAGAGAGATCCTACAGAATAAGTTGAATAAGTATGTTACATTTTTTCTTAGAATCAAAGAATAGATCTTGAATAATAGAGTCTTCTTAGCTGGACGATAACAACCTCTCTGGATCAGCAACAAATCTGGATATAATCTTCTTTGCAAGCATGATCTGATTTTAACCTAGATATCATAGAAAATGACTTGCTCTTGAGAGATTTGAGAGTGAATAACCTGGAGCAATCTTAAAAGCACTTGAGTTAATCTTTTGAGTGTCTCCTTCTTGATATTTTCTCTACACTTAGAGTTTGCGTCTGTTCTTCAGAAAGACTGTTCGATTGATTCAGAATCTTAGGATTAGGGTTTTCCCTTTACATCTCATATCTATTTATATGACTGAGATTACTAACGGTCGAATCAAAGAAATTTTATGTCATAAATTTCTTTCCTTAAAGGTCTGATCTGATTGGCGCAATCGACGGCGACAGAGATTTGAATTCTCATTACTTGAACTATCTCGACAACATTCGCATTGTCTCTGCGATATTTCCTCTCTTCACGACGACAATTGAGTCTACAATCTGATACAAACTCTTCCTGAATTTAGCTTCTAACAAAGATGTATAACCATCAAGCAGATAAAATCTCATCTCGACGATACTTGTGGTCTTCAAGATGTTATTTGAATTCAACACGACCACTGACTTCAAGTTGATTGTTAAGTTTATCAAGACGACATTTCAGTTTAGCAAGATGACATTTCAGCTTGTCAAGACGATAAGACTTAACTCTTAGATCTGAGCTTTTGTTGTAGCAATAGGGGAGCCATATCTAGATGATATGACTTAATCATTCTCAACTCAACATGCATTTGAATTGTCGTTTAGACTTCTCGACGACATTAAATTTTGTCTCGACGATAATTGATAGAGTAATTTCATCTTCAATGAAGGGATTCCAAACGATATTCCTATATCTCCACGATCTTTACTTAGCGTGAGACCTTCTCTATGAAGTTTTTAGTCATCAACACGATGTGTATATACTTCAGCTCTGTCAAGACGATAACTATCTTGTTGATCTTCTTCAAAACGATATTTGAATAACTGATACCTGTCAGAGCGATATCGTCTTGAACTATGTATTATCAAGAAGATATTTGGAGCTTGAACTGCTTTTTCTTATTAAGACAATTTGAGACTTTAGCTGAGTATCTTCAAGACAATATCATCTGGAAGCTTAAGGTTATCAAGTCGATATCGATACCTCTTCAAGATGATATTTGACTTGGACAAATTCTGACCTTCCTAAATTCTGATCTTTTGCTCCACACAACTTTCTAGACCTTTCTTCACGTTGTTTATGAGTGAATAACAAGTCTAACATAGTCTAGATCTTTGGTCGACATGGTGTTTTTCACAATGAGGGATTACATTGGTAAAACTATGTCTGATGACACTAAGTCTAGCCCAATGCTAAGCTTGCACTATCTAATACCTGAAATCAGCACAACTAAACACATGCATCAAATACAAAGTGTGTTTATCCTTTACTTGAATACTTCTTCAAATCAAGAACATTATGGGCAAAGTTCCCAACATTCTTCCAAGACGCCTCCGCCGGAGGCAAGCGTGGAGTCTGAGAGAGAGTTGGCCGAAGACTCGACAGTCTTCATCAGTGTGTCTATCCTAGCGCCCAGCAGGAGAGCATTCGCGAGAATTTCTCCCTCCTCTCCCCCCTCTTATCTCTTCTTTCTCTTCCTCTTCTTCTTTCTCCTCGACCACTTTTCCGCCTTCGCCATCTGGCTCAGACTGATGCACGTCGTCGAAAGTCGACGAGTCCACAACGTCGATCTGTTGTTCGCCATCACCTGCCTCATCACCAGGCTCCTTGTCCGCTTTTCCTCGTAAAGTGCCCGTCAGAACCTGCAGTTATTTCTTTTGGGATTTATCGACTGTGTGCGCCAGGACCGGATCTGGATCCGCAACCTGTGCGGTTTCCAGCCCTTGAATAGTAGTAGGCGCAACCAGCTTGCCCGACACATCCTCGCGAGTCAGGTACTGCGCCGGCTTCTCTACGTTTTTCGCTAGCTCCACCACAGAGGTGCCCACCATATTAATCTCGATGGTCTGGCATCAGTGGCGACCATTTTCACTCATCTCACCATCGTCTTTGTCTTCGGAGGGTCCACCTACATGGGGATGTGATCTCCGAGTCCAGAAAGACATTATCAGAGGCCCTTGGTTCAAAGAGAGCTCGCTTAGGCCGGTGAAACCCTTCAAATGTTTGTCCATATTGGCAGGAGTCATGGACCACGATGTCATCTCCTTTCCAGAAGGAGCCCGCTCAGCCGATTTGGTGGTTGCGGAAGGCTTGGTGGGGGATGTTGGGTATTGTATCCACAATAGCCTTGATTTGTAAGAAGTCACCCTTGAACCAAGTTGAATTGTTGGTGTATTTGATGTTGTCTCTTAGCTATATTCTTGCAGGTTATTATTGCTAAGTGTAGACCAATGTCAGATCACAATGAATCATTAAACACAGTTTCATGCAATGTAATCCCTCATTGTGTGGAACATGGTGTTGACTCATGTGTGATCTCTCTATTGGGATACACTTCATTTTCAGGTCCTTAGAAGCTATGTAGATGGAAGAGTTGCTAGTGTCTTGAAAAAGAAAGAAGGAATTTTTCTAAGTGCATTTCTCGAGAAATCACTTATAGTTCTCGAGAAATCAATATCATTTCTCGAGAAGTCAGCTTAGCTCTCGAGAAATCTTTCTCTGAGTTCTAATTCTAGCTTTCATTGACATTTATCGAGAATTCAATGCATCTCTCGAGAAATCAAATTTATTTCTCGAGAAGTCTTAGTTATTCTCGAGAAATTCTTCTCAGCAATTCAGTAAAGTTTTTCAACTCGAGAAGTTAATTCATCTCTCGAGAAGTCAAAGCCATTTCTTGAGAAATCTTGTTGTTCTCGAGAAATCCCCTTCAACATCTTCAGAAAGTTTTTCCTAGCTCTATTCTCGAGAAGTCTATCTCTCTCTCTCGAGAAATCTATTGATTTCTCGAGAAATCTGTTTTGTTTCGAGAAATAATTCTTGTTCAGGCTCTGTTTTAAAATCTGATTCTGACGGATCTACTTTTCTCGTCCGACTGTGGCCTTGCCTCATGTGTCATATTTAAGAATTATTCTACCTTAAATCAAGAATCTCTTCCGTTAGATCTGATTGATATAAAAGGCTCTTATTCATTCTCGTGAAAAACCTAATTCCTATTACGATCGGAAAAATCGAGACAGAGCTGTCGCCTCTCGCCATTGTTGAAGATCATTCTTCCTCTCTCATTCAGCCGATCCTTTTGGAAGAAAAGATTGGTCAGATCATTGCTCGTATCATCTACTGAAGTTTATTGGATCTTGTCGAGTTCTAGAAGGTCAGATCTGAGATTTCTTCCTCTCCTCATCTTCTTCAAGCCGAAGTTCTTCAAATCTCAAGAAGGAGGAAGATTATAGTATATCAGATCTGAACTCATTTTGTTAATTCATTTATTGTACAAAATCTATATTGTTTGTAGGAGATTTTGTCTCTGAGTTTGTAGGAGGGTTATCTCCGAGTTGTAGGAGCATTGTCTCCGAGTTTGTAGGAGATTTGTCTCTGAGTTATAGGAGTGGTGACTCCGAGATTGTAGGATCTTTCTTGATCCGAGATTTAGTGAAGTAGTCGAGGCTAGCCGTGGTGCTAGATTGGCGAGCCAAAAAGTGGAGAACCCAAATCGGGGAACCACTATAAAATTCCTTGTGTTCGAACCAAAAAATGTTCCAGGTCCACACTTGCTCAATCTGGAGAAGGAGGAAGAAAATTGTTAGATATTTGGTTACTTCGAGCTATGAGTGAAGGAAAGAGGGAGGAGAAAAAAAGATGATGAGGGTATCCTGGAAGGAGATAACGAAGGGTGCTAAGAAGAGGTAACAGCGGTCTCAGAAATGAGATAGCAGAAGCTGCTGAAAAGAGGTAACAGCGGTCTCAGAAATGAGATAGCATAAGCTGCTGAAAAGAGGTAGCAGCGGTCTCAGAAATGAGATAGCAGAAGCTATTGAAAAGAGCTAGCTGCTGTCTTAGAAATGAGATAGCAGAAGCTATTGAAAAGAGGTAGCTGCGGTCTCAGAAATGAGATAGCAGAAGCTGCTGAAAAGAGGTTGCAGCAGTCTCAGAAAATGAGACAGCTCATGTCAAAGGCTAGGGGTTCAAAACTCCCAAAAGTCCCCCAAACTGGTACCCCTACCCCTCTATTTATAGGCGCGGGGACCTGCCCAAACAGGCAGATCTAAAAGTAATGGGCTGCCCAGATCTGCTGAGATAGAAATTACCTGAAAAGGTCTGGACCTGCTGAGGTAGAAATTACCTGAGATCATCTGGACCTGCTGAGGTAGAAATTACTTGAGATCGTCTGGAACTGCTGAGGTAGAAATTACCTAAAAAAGGTCTGGACCTGCTGAGGTAGAAATTACCTGAAAAGGTTTGGACCTGCTGAGGTAGAAATTACCTGAGATCATCTAGACCTGCTGAGGTAGAAATTACCTGAGATCGTCTGGACCTGCTGAGGTAGAAATTACCTGAGATCATCTGGACCTGCTGAGGTAGAAATTACCTGAAAAGGTTTGGACCTGCTGAGGTAGAAATTACCTGAAGAGGTCTGGACCTGCTGAGGTAGAAATTACCTAAAAAGGTCTGGACCTGCTAAGGTAGAAATTACCTGAGATCGTCTGGACCTGTTAAGGTAGAAATTATCTGAGATCGTCTGCACCTGCTGAGGTAGAAATTACCTGAAAATGTCTGGACCTATAGAGTTAGAAATTACCTGAAAAGGTCTAGACCTGCTGAGGTAGAAATTACCTGAAAAGGTCTGGACCTGCTGAGGTAGAAATTACCTGAGATCGTCTGAACCTGCTGAGTCTGGACCTGCTGAGATAGAAATTACCTGAAAAGTTCTAGACCTGCTGATGTAGAAATTACCTGAAAAGGTCTGGACCTGCTGAGGTAGAAATTACCTGAAAAGGTCTGGACCTGCTGAGGTAGAAATTACATGAGATCGTCTAGACCTGCTGAGGTAGAAATTACCTGAGATCGTCTGGACCTGCTGAGGTAGAAATTACCTGAAAAAAGCCAGCTCGAGGTGTTCGCTAATTTTTGGGTAAACATAATCCCCGCATTTTTTTCAGGTTTTGAGAAACTTGAAAAAATAGAACTTACCCACGAAATCGAGATCCACCACTTTTGTCAGAACAAAAAATTCGAGTATATATAAAAAGGTGAAAGTACCTGTGGAAACTTATTAATGCCTGAAGAGAGTTTACGAACACCTGTTTATCTCAGGTAAAAGAGTGATCAAAGCAGGTAAAAGGAAAAAAATGATACGCGAGTACCTGAATGGAACTCGCGAGCACCTGCTTATCTACAAAAGAGTAATCAAAGCAGGTAAAAAAGAAAAATGATACACGAGTACCTAAAGAGAACTCACGAACACCTGTTTATCTCAGGTAAAAGAGTGGTCAAAGCAGGTAAAAAGGAAAAAATGATACGCGAGTACCTGAAGAAAACTCGCGAGCACCTGCTTATATACAAAAGAGTAATCAAAGCAAGTAAAAAGGAAAAAATGATACACGAGTACCTGAAGAGAACTCGCGAACACCTGTTTATCTGCAAAAGAGTAATCAAAGCAGGTAAAAAAGAAAAATGATACACGAGTACCTGAAGAGAACTCGCGAACACCTGCTTATCTGCAAAAGAGTAATCAAAAGCAGGTAAAAAAGAAAAATGATACACTAGTACCTGAAGAGAACTCGCGAGCACCTGCTTATCTGCAAAAGAGTAATCAAAGCAGGTAAAAAAGAAAAATGATACACGAGTACCTGAAGAGAACTCGCGAACACCTGTTTATCTACAGAAGAGTAATCAAAGCAGGTAAAAAAGAAAAATGATACACGAGTACCTGAAGAGAACTCGCAAACACCTGCTTATCTGCAAAAGAGTAATCAAAAGCAGGTAAAAAAGAAAAATGATACGCGAGTACCTAAAGAGAACTCGCGAGCACCTGCTTATCTGCAAAAGAGTAATCAAAGCAGGTAAAAAAGAAAAGTGATACGCGAGTACCTAAAGAGAACTCGCGAGCACCTTCTTATCTGCAAAAGAGTAATCAAAGCAGGCAAAAAAGAAAAATGATACACGAGTACCTGAAGAGAACTCGCGAACACCTGTTTATCTGCAAAAGAGTAATCAAAGCAGGTAAAAAAGAAAAATGATGCACGAGTACCTGAAGAGAACTCGCAAACACCCGCTTATCTGCAAAAGAGTAATCAAAAGCAGGTAAAAAAGAAAAATGATACGCGAGTACCCGAAGAGAACTCGCGAGCACCTGCTTATCTGCAAAAGAGTAATCAAACCTTGTAAAAAAGAAAAGTGATACGCGAGTACCTGAAGAGAACTCGTGAGCACCTTCTTATTTGAAAATGATATGAAGAGTAGGTATAATATGGGGAATAGTAATGTGTCATGTACCTGAGACCACTTGTTGATATTTATTTATTCACACTTGAAGCGTATGAGGGAGATCATCTTATTTATAGAGAGTATATGAGTGTTTATTCTCAATCACTTTGCTTTAATGTTGAATAAATAGTATCTGTATATGAAGAGAAGAGATAGTACTCATGTCTGCGGAGGGAGAAAACCCAACATTCTGATATCATCACATTCACAAACTGCAGAACATGGAGTGTGAAGTCCATATAGCTAGTTGATTCTGACTTGTCGATAATAGTATTTCTATTGAGGTTATGTCAGCTGATGCCCAACCCAGTGTATGATTTTGAGAAATCCAGAAATCATAAATAGATTAATCATGAAATACAAAAGTCCAGAAATCTAGGAATCCCGGCATGATGTATATGTGATTTTATGGTACCTAAAAAAATTAGTACCCAACAAATAATTGCATAACTATTTGGTAGTTATTGTAGCACATACAAAAGTTAGTTTTTTTTCTAGCAAATGCACGTCGTTCCTAACATTAGTTGTTAGCATTCTGCCACAACCAATCTGTTATCAGATGTAATCATAACAAGCAAAGCAAGTCGATTAACTCGACAAAAATGTCAAGGCAATCAATGACAATCATCACAGAGCAGGAGAGAGGGGGGGGCTACCACTACACATCTGCAAATAATTCTAGCGAGATGTGGTCTTAGTGGGTGTTACGGCCCGAGAGAATAAGAAGATGTAGTATTTCCACTCTTCATAGCCACGCATTGTAGATGTATTAATGTAAACAGCATAAAGTAAAGTAATCAAAAAAGCTTAAGACACAACTGGATAAATGTTTGCAGTGAAGGATACGGTAGTGGATATGGATATAAGGTTTAATATATCTGATTGTTGAGAGAGTCTTCATGATGATAGCTGCTGGTAGAACCTGGGTTGCTGCTATACTTATTATAAGTAAAGTTAAAAAACAAGGTGCATAAAACTCCAAACAAATGGGAGTGATAAGAAACAAGAAGTAAAATGACATTCTTTCCCATTTCTACTCTATGCATTTATTTTATTAAATGAAAAACCTTTTGCTTGTAATATTGCTTCTGGTGGAGTATCAATTGCCAGATTATCGAGCAAAATAGTCCTGTAACCTTCCTGCTTTCCATAATACATCTACTAACTTCCGAAGAGCTCTACAGTGTTCTGTATCATGGCCAATGTCCGAGTTTGCAGAAGAGTTCTCCATGACGATACTTAGCCTTTGATCTCATAGGGTGAGGAACTCTAAACTCTGGCATATCTTGAATGATCGGAAGTACTTGTTCCAAGGGAACATTGAGCTGAGTATACTCTCCTGTATAATATTTGAATTCAAGTGTACTTGGGGTGTAAGACTGGATTGGATAAGCTTCCAAAGATTTAGGTGATCTATCCAGCTGCGGAGGTTGAGGTTATGCAAACATACACTGAGGAGGAGAATAAGATTCATATTGCATATCTTGCAGAGGGCTTTGTGATGGAGACGAGTGATGGTGGTATAAATTTCCTTGACACTGCTGAGTCTTCCAGTTTTGATAATACATATAGTTGGGATTCATCGCCTCACCTTCAATAAACTTATTTGATATTTCGATGAGATGTCCATAAGACTTGGGCTCATTTATGCTAACTTCAAATTTGATAGGGCCCTCTCGGAGTCCGTTGATAAAGGCAATTTTATACAGCTCTGGATCAACATCAATAATCTCGAGAAGTTCTCTATGGAATCTATCGACGAAATGAGCGAGAGTTTCATTGACTTCTTGCTTAATTTGGAAAAGAGCTGCTAGGCGTCTCTTTCGCTTCCTTGAGGTAACAAATCTTAAGAGAAGTTTTCTTCTGAGATCCATAAAGCAAGTAACTGAATGAGGTGACAGCTTGTAAAACCATTCAAGAGCTTGACCGCCAAAGGTCATGACAAGAAGCTTGCACCAGATGCTATCTGATATAGTTCTCAACGCAACAGCTAACTCAAAGGCTTGAAGGTGGGATATTGGATCTTCTCCCCCTGAGAAGGTTGGTAGGCGGGGTTCCTTAAACCCATTAGGAGCAGGTTCCCAACGAATTCTATCTGTAAAAGGAGAAGGCTCCTCTACTTCAGCTATAACTAGAGGGGCTAAAGAATAAGCTGCATCAGCAGAGGTCGGAAAATAAGCACAATCACCTTGAAAATTCGACACCTCTATTGGATTTTTCTGGACAACTGATCTGAGGTAATCATGGCGAGCGGCGGTAAATTCCACAACTTGAGACGGTGGAGGAGCAACTGGATGTGCAAATTTTGTAGGAGGAAGAGGAGCTGCGACTCGAGGAGGAAAATGAGCCTCCTCAACAAGAGCTTGAGGTGGAAAGGGAGCTGCAACTTGAGAAGAAGCTGCTGAGTGATAGCTGTTATAGCTCGATTAATCCCATCCAATTGCTGACGAGTCTGCTCCAGCTGTTGAGCAAGCTCTTTGCAAAATTGCTCCAGACGAAGCTCTATGCAAAGCTCAAGAGTTTCCAGAGTAAGTTCATTATTTGAATGGTCTTAAACTTCTGTCATCTCCATTGGGGTAAACCTATTCGCCATTTGGATGGAGCTCACCGAGCTCTTTCCGAAAAGCTATTGTGGGCTGAAAACGGACAAGCGGATCAAAAGTTAGGGCTGTTTTAAGATTGGGTGTTATTCTCGGCAAAATCCCAACTCTTCATCACAGCTGCTTTTCATCAACCATTCTGATTTGAAGGTCGCGTGCTATGTTCGAAACAAAAAATGTTCCAGGTCCACACTTGCTCAATTTGGAGAAGGAGGAAGAAAATTGTTAGATGGTTGGTTACTTCGAGATACGAGTGAAGGAAAGAGAGGGAGGAGAAAAAAAGATGACGAGGGTTTCCTGGAAGGAGATATCGAAGGGTGCTAAGAAGAGGTAGCAGCGGTCTCATAAATGAGATAGCAAAAGCTGCTGAAAAGAGGTAGCAGCGGTCTCAGAAATGAGATATCAGAAGCTGCTGAAAAGAGGTAGCAGCGGTCTCAAAAATGAGATAGCATAAGCTATTGAAAAGAACTAGCTGCGGTCTTAGAAATGAGATAGCAAAAGCTATTAAAAAGAGGTAGCTGCAGTCTCAGAAATGAGATAGTAGAAGCTGCTGAAAAGAGGTAGTAGCGGTCTCAGAAAATGAGACCACTCATGTCAAAAGCTAGGGGTTCAAAACTCCCGAAAGTCCCCCAAACTGGTACCCCTACCCCTCTATTTATAGGCGCGGGTGTAACGGCCCAAAAGATGAAGTGACGCAAATAAATAATATAAAACTCAATAATTATTATATACATCCCCTATGATGAAAAAGTAAATCAGTGTCAACTCGGGTTTCTTTGAAGTTGAGTATGAGTTTCTATTGACGCTTTGGAGCATTCACGATTTTTAGCGGAATATGAGTTTTTCTATATGGGCAAACTATACGAGTGACAAACTTTCTAAATATATATATATGGTATATTAGTAAAGATTTGGGATGGTTGTGCTAGACCGGCTTATTTGAGTTGGAGTTTCATATAGTAACTGCTAATGTTAATTGAAAAGGGGTGCACCTTGGTGTGCCGATAGAGGAGCTTGAAGTTGATTTGGTTTGCGAATAGCTGAAATGTGTGTGCTAATAGCACTTTTGACAGCTGGTATTGGTGTGCTCTTAGAGGCTTTATGTAATGACTGAATTTATGTGGGCTTGGCTTAAGTGGGCTGCGATTAAGGGAAAGGCTGAACTTGTTATAGGCGGTGGGAGAAGATAAAGCTATGAAAAATTCCTTACTTCATTATACTGCCGCCTTACTCCTCTTACGCTCTCGTCCTTATCGCGGCTAGGGTTCCTGGAGCCGATCTTCTTCTCTATTCTCCTACTCTCCCTCTCTTTTATTCATAATATCGCAAATTGTTGCTGGAATGAGAGATGGGCAAGGTTTTTCTAGGGCCTAGACTTGGTCGGGATGGAAGTTTAGGGCTGGACTGCACCGCAATTCTTCAGCCTTGCTCCTCCTCTTCTCGTCGTCGGAAAGGGAGAGTTAGTTTGGGCTTTCGATTGAGCCGTGGGCAGCATTTGTGCATGTTCCTGTGTGTATTTATGTGCGTGATCTAGTCGCCTGGAGCAGACTATATGCTCTACCTCTCCTCTCATGGTAATCTCTCCTCTTTCTTCTTTCTGTCTTGTGACTGCTGAATTGATGGCAAAAAGGATTCTTTAGAGGGGAAATTACTTTCTCTGATGTGGTTGTGGCCACTAACCGAATTGTTTTAAAAGAGGGATTCCTGTTCTGCTGTGTATGTTTAGTAGTGGTATGATGAGGATTGGAATCTGGATATTATCCTTCTTCTTCCCTATTGATTTTCCTTAAAGTGTTATGTTGTCATATCAAGGTCTGGGAAGGGTTATATGGGTATGGAAATTGATATATGGCCTTATGCTGTGGCTACTTTCCTTCTTATTTATCTATGGTTCAATTTTATACATGTTTTCACTGGGAGGGTAGTAGTACTCATGTTGGCAGGCTACTACATGTTTCTATATTCTTATTGTTTTTTTTTAGTTAGAGGATGAAACATTGGGGTTATATGTCTTCTTAATATGCTTTATGGTGTTGGGCTTACCTAACCTGTACATGTCTTATTTTGGTTTAAAAAGGGATTTTTGAACTACTATCCTACATATTGATTTAGCTTGCCTAAGTTGCACCAACTATAATTACAGCAAGGTTATATGGTTTTCTTAGTGGTTGGCCGGTTGTTGGGCTATTAAGTAAGTGGAGTCTTGGTAACTGTGTTGTAACCCTCTTTTATTTATATAAATTAGGGAACTTCATACAGTTAATTGCTATTATGGACTGTGCTCTTCAAATTGAGTATATATTAAATCAGTGAGTTGGACTGGTTAAAACAGTGAGGAGAATTGTGTTTTCTCATTGATTTGAACTCACTTCTTTGATGGTCATTTAACCTAAAGGGCTAGTTAAGTAGCTTCCAAATGATGTTATAATCGAAATCAATATTGTAGCTATAATGAGGTGCAACCCCAAAAATAAATGACTCTAAATGATATGATTCTGATACAGATAATATGGAGGATGGCACCTCAAAATAGACGTGACAAGGATATAAGCTACTGATGGTGAGAGCTACCTGTTTCATTTATGCTTTACGACTTTACTTTCTTTTTACATGCGCGCTTTTTTTATACTAAATGTTACATGCATAGTTGATATCACTGATAATGATTGTCGCTTTAATGTATGGACCCTTAAAGGCAAACAGGCGAATGAATTCTGAGGGGATATGAAAATGAATAACTCACTATTATGTAAACGTGTCGACACGAGGTTATATTACGGGCGAATTGAAGTGCATGCACATGAATGAAATGAAATGCCAAACCAGTCGAGCCGAAAGGCATAAACGCGGGTTGTCCGTACTGGTTTTGGAAAATGATGACCCTTCGGGGTAAAATGATGACCCTTCGGGGTAAAAGGATGACCCTTCGGGGTAAAATGATGACCCTTCGGGGTAAAGGAAAAAGGATTCAATCGCCCCTAATATTTCCTAGGAAATGAAACAATCAAAGAAATACTGATATACAGAGATATTGATATGATACACTGATATGACATACTGATACGATAAACTGATATACTGATATAGACATACTGATATGATTTCTTATTGTTATACTGATATAGACATACTGACATATGATTTATTACTGCTTCATTGATATGAGATACTAAATTAATGATACACTTTTTAATGCTTACACGGATATATGGATACACTGATATGATAAATTGATATACTGATATAGACATACTGATAACTAAAATTATTGCATACACAGATATACTGATATACGGCTACCATGATATACTGATACACTGTTTTAATGTTACATGATATGATTATGATCCTATACTGCTCATACTGTTTTATTGGTACTAACATGTCTTTACAGTTACATGCTAAGTTTACTACTGAGACAGACAAATGGTTAGTATGAAAACAAAAACATGTTTTAAAATGCGTGAGTTTTACTTTACTTAAATACAGCAATGAAATAGGTTTATCCTCACTTAGTCATATTCGTATGACTAAGCCCGTCGTCAAATTTTGTAGGTAATGGACGTAACTATGGATACGCAAAACAACAGAACTGATTATGGATAAAAAGAAAAGATTCAGCAAATAATTTAAGGTATGCAAAGTAAATTTATAGTATGTGTTGTTTATTTCATATTCACTAGCCGCACTTCAACCTGGGACAAATATATGAACATAGCTTAGATACAGATGTATGTGGGGTCTAAATAGGGGCCTCACAGCGGGGACCTGCTCAAACGGGCAAATCTAAGGTGGTTCGGGTGACACTTGTCACAACTTTGCATCAAAGGTGGTTCGGGTGAATGACCAGCTCTGTCGTGCACCAACGGAGATATCGCTATCGTTGACTGACCTGTTAAGGAAAGTTGTGTTGTCTGCCCGACTAATTCATTTTAGCCTTTGGCCCTCAAAAATTACCGTGGAAGTCTCACCCGAAAGGATCGCCAGCCTTTGGCCTTGTACTGTGAGAAGATTGAGATAAAAGGATCACCAACCTATGGTCTTATCCTAGATATGCAATCACAACATGAAGTTGTTCGATATCTAAACCTTCGTTCTTCAAGGTTCCAAAATTGTTTGCGGACAATACCATTATATTTGCACGGCCTCACTATGTTTTTCTCAAGGTGAGCTCCTCCTGTTATTAAAAATGTCGCGGATAGCAACCATATGTTCGCATACGCCGAGCCTATTCAGAGCTCTTATTTGGAGTTATGGTGTACGTTGTGAATAATCTTTGTCCGTGTACACGTATTGTTTATACTTGATTTGAGGAGTTATCATGATCCACAAAATTTTACCTTAAGCGGCCCCAATGTGCCTATCCGCACAGGCATTATCAAGCTCTGGCCTTCGTTGTGAATACTTCCCATAGCGGGCACTCATTATGAGATCGCGGTAGTAATGATTGGTTATCTAGTACGAAGAAATCGGTGCATATAAATTGTGTGCGGGTAGAGACATTGTGCTCACCCAGACGTATCATACTTAAACTTCATTTAATTGTATGAGTCGAGCACTCTCTCTTCGCAAACGATTATTATTGTGTTTGCCTCTTCCGGTTCATCATAAGGTCCTTCAAGTACTAACTTGGGCGGACACTCACTTGAGACCACAGATTATATATAATTGTTGGGTTCATAGAAGATGAAACAATGAAGTATAATGTGTCAAAAGCAGACAACGCTCGGTGACCGCCTAGACTTATACCTAATCTAATTTCGGAAGCATCAAAAGTATCTTATAGGCGTTATAAAATCTGCGGAGACTCATTATGATCACTCATTTTTGGCTTCGAAAATGATATCTTCGCGTAATGACTTGGGCAGACATGCGTCTCGCACCCGCGCTAATTGCACATGTACTACCGAACAAGAGGTTATCATCCATCTGTTGAATACGTCGCAGACAACGAAGGTGTGTTCGCCCAGACTATGAAAGGCCAGATTATCGAAAGGCATCATGAATAACATCAACAGATAGTGCTGACAGAAAATGTAAGCTCGCATAGGTAAAAGCAAGTAATGCCAAAAAAATTGTTTTTCATTCCCTTTTAGATAAGTTTATACAAATGTATCTATGTGACCGCATTTACAAAAAAGGGCATGCGGACACATTTCAAAGTAAAAAAAATACAGGAAGCGACTTTCTGTTGAATCCGCAGCGACTTTCTGTTGAATCCGCAGCGACTTTCTGTTGTTCGGAAAGACGGGAAGCTCTGTTACCCCTCAAGAGGTCGGCGGTCGCTCTTTAAGAGACGACTCGGCCTAGTTCCTCAGCAACTCGGGCGGTCTCCGCTGGGAGTCCGCACGACCCTAGGCTCCCGCTCTCTCCAAGCAAGCAGTGTCTACCTCTGCGGCCTGTACAAATAGAGCCTCTGGTACCGCTACCCCTCAATTTATAGGCGCGGGTGTAACGGCCCAAAAGATGAAGTGACGCAAATAAATAATATAAAACTCAATAATTATTATATACATCCCCTATGATGAAAAAGTAAATCAGTGTCAACTCGGGTTTCTTTGAAGTTGAGTATGAGTTTCTATTGACGCTTTGGAGCATTCACGATTTTTAGCGGAATATGAGTTTTTCTATATGGGCAAACTATACGAGTGACAAACTTTCTAAATATATATATATATATATATATGGTATATTAGTAAAGATTTGGGATGGTTGTGCTAGACCGGCTTATTTGAGTTGGAGTTTCATATAGTAACTGCTAATGTTAATTGAAAAGGGGTGCACCTTGGTGTGCCGATAGAGGAGCTTGAAGTTGATTTGGTTTGCGAATAGCTGAAATGTGTGTGCTAATAGCACTTTCGGCAGCTGGTATTGGTGTGCTCTTAGAGGCTTTATGTAATGACTGAATTTATGTGGGCTTGGCTTAAGTGGGCTGCGATTAAGGGAAAGGCTGAACTTGTTATAGGCGGTGGGAGAAGATAAAGCTATGAAAAATTCCTTACTTCATTATACTGCCGCCTTACTCCTCTTACGCTCTCGTCCTTATCGCGGCTAGGGTTCCTGGAGCCGATCTTCTTCTCTATTCTCCTACTCTCCCTCTCTTTTATTCATAATATCGCAAATTGTTGCTGGAATGAGAGATGGGCAAGGTTTTTCTAGGGCCTAGACTTGGTCGGGATGGAAGTTTAGGGCTGGACTGCACCGCAATTCTTCAGCCTTGCTCCTCCTCTTCTCGTCGTCGGAAAGGGAGAGTTAGTTTGGGCTTTCGATTGAGCCGTGGGCAGCTTTTGTGCATGTTCCTGTGTGTATTTATGTGCGTGATCTAGTCGCCTGGAGCAGACTATGTGCTCTACCTCTCCTCTCATGGTAATCTCTCCTCTTTCTTCTTTCTGTCTTGTGACTGCTGAATTGATGGCAAAAAGGATTCTTTAGAGGGTAAATTACTTTCTCTGATGTGGTTGTGGCCACTAACCGAATTGTTTTAAAAGAGGGATTCCTATTCTGCTGTGTATGTTTAGTAGTGGTATGATGAGGATTGGAATCTGGATATTATCCTTCTTCTTCCCTATTGATTTTCCTTAAAGTGTTATGTTGTCATATCAAGGTCTGGGAAGGGTTATATGGGTATGGAAATTGATATATGGCCTTATGCTGTGGCTACTTTCCTTCTTATTTATCTATGGTTCAATTTTATACATGTTTTCACTGGGAGGGTAGTAGTACTCATGTTGGCAGGCTACTACATGTTTCTATATTCTTATTGTTTTTTTTTTTGAGTTAGAGGATGGAACATTGGGGTTATATGTCTTCTTAATATGCTTTATGGTGTTGGGCTTACCTAACCTGTACATGTCTTATTTTGGTTTAAAAAGGGATTTTTGAACTACTATCCTACATATTGATTTAGCTTGCCTAAGTTGCACCAACTATAATTACAGCAAGGTTATATGGTTTTCTTAGTGGTTGGCCGGTTGTTGGGCTATTAAGTAAGTGGAGTCTTGGTAACTGTGCTGTAACCCTCTTTTATTTATATAAATTAGGGAACTTCATACAGTTAATTGCTATTATGGACTGTGCTCTTCAAATTGAGTATATATTAAATCAGTGAGTTGGACTGGTTAAAACAGTGAGGAGAATTGTGTTTTCTCATTGATTTGAACTCACTTCTTTGATGGTCATTTAACCTAAAGGGCTAGTTAAGTAGCTTCCAAATGATGTTATAATCGAAATCAATATTGTAGCTATAATGAGGTGCAACCCCAAAAATAAATGACTCTAAATGATATGATTCTGATACAGATAATATGGAGGATGGCACCTCAAAATAGACGTGACAAGGATATAAGCTACTGATGGTGAGAGCTACCTGTTTCATTTATGCTTTACGACTTTACTTTCTTTTTACATGCGCGCTTTTTTTATACTAAATGTTACATGCATAGTTGATATCACTGATAATGATTGTCGCTTTAATGTATGGCCCCTTAAAGGCAAACATGCGAATGAATTCTGAGGGGATATGAAAATGAATAACTCACTATTATGTAAACGTGTCGACACGAGGTTATATTACGGGCGAATTGAAGTGCATGCACATGAATGAAATGAAATGCCAAACCAGTCGAGCCGAAAGGCATAAACGCGGGTTGTCCGTACTGGTTTTGGAAAATGATGACCCTTCGGGGTAAAATGATGACCCTTCGGGGTAAAAGGATGACCCTTCGGGGTAAAATGATGACCCTTCGGGGAAAAGGAAAAAGGATTCAATCGCCCCTAATATTTCCAAAGAAATGAAACAATCAAAGAAATACGGATATACAGAGATATTGATATGATACACTGATATGACATACTGATACGATAAACTGATATACTGATATAGACATACTGATATGATTTCTTATTGCTATACTGATATAGACATACTGACATATGATTTATTACTGCTTCATTGATATGAGATACTGAATTAATGATACACTGTTTAATGCTTACACGGATATATGGATACACTGATATGATAAATTGATATACTGATATAGACATACTGATAACTAAAATTATTGCATACACTGATATACTGATATACGGCTACCATGATATACCGATACACTGTTTTAATGTTACATGATATGATTATGATCCTATGCTGCTCATACTGTTTTATTGGTACTAACATGTCTTTACAGTTACATGCTAAGTTTACTACTGAGACAGACAAATGGTTAGTATGAAAACAAAAACATGTTTTAAAATGCGTGAGTTTTACTTTACTTAAATACAGCAATGAAAGAGGTTTATCCTCATTTAGTCATATTCGTATGACTAAGCCCGTCGTCAAATTTTGTAGGTAATGGACGTGACTATGGATACGCAAAACAACAGAACTGATTATGGATAAAAAGAAAAGATTCAGCAAATAATTTAAGGTATGCAAAGTAAATTTATAGTATGTGTTGTTTATTTCATATTCACTAGCCGCACTTCAACCTGGGACAAATATATGAACATAGCTTAGATACAGATGTATGTGGGGTCTAAATAGGGGCCTCACAATTTGGTATCAGAGCCAGGTTTCAAAGAAGTTCGGTTGTAGTGAGTACTGAATAAGCACACATGATATGTAAGTGAGAAGGTCGTTCATAGAAATCTAGTAAATAAGAAATTATTGTTATATCGAAGTACGTCTAAGAGTTTTGAAAGAAATCATGACAAGAACTTCCAGTAAATCTTGCTTGTCCCTATTGCACAAACCAATTCAAATGGAAAGTATTATCTATGATAGGCAAACGCGTAGAGGACGAAAGATTAAATATATATAATAATGTGGTATCCTTTTATAGTGCGAAGACGGAGGAGTGTAAAATGGTTGAACGCGTAACAAAAGGTGTAATTTCCTACAAGGATCAAACGTTTATTTTTCCATTAAGATCTTACTAAATAGAACAGATAAATACAAGCGGAGAAAATACGCACTAATGAATGAGATGAATGTAAGGAAACAGAATATGGTATGAATCACGTCGAAAGGTTTTGGAAGAATTCATGAAAGGATAGAAATGAAATGGATATGTCTTGTAAGTCTATTTTCATCATATATGGCATGCATACGTAAAGTTGAAACAACGTGTTCTATAAACGGAATATGGTTTTAACTAGAAGGTATAAACGTACGCCGACTTAAAATGATGTCATGACTTCAATAAAAAAAAATCATGTGTTATGAATTATAAATAAAACTGAGAACGATAAAAAGGAAGTTGCAAATGATAATCACAGAGATATGAACAGTCTACTAACACTAGATGTAATTGGAAGTAAGAAACAACGTTTCATACATGTAATTATAGTCAAGCAAGGATGAAAGCAATGTTACAAAGCTATGAAACTTATAATGATAAAATGAATATATATTACATTGTATCTTATTTCTACAAAAGAGACAAGTACAACATTTCTTGATAAGATTTCCTATGGCCAAAACATTCAAACATGACCGGCTGCGTCATCTAGAATATGAACAAATACTTGAAATAACTATTCAGGACAAAGATCAACATAGATTGACAAAGTATGCATGATTAAGTAGAATCATCCGACCCATAATATGGAGCTACTAATATAGAGTGTCAGAGATGAAAACTCTTTCATTTCAAATATAAAGTGACCAACGGTGACAAATATTTGATTACAACAATATTTCTAAGGATTGTGATTTGAAGCAAAACCAAGAATGAAGAATGTTGTGCTTATGATAATGAAGCATAAAATCAAGGAGTAAGTATGCAAGTTAGAATGATAAAAAGACCATTTGAAATAGCCTTATATGAATTTGAGATAAGAATTTTGACGGACTTACTAAAAGGAGAATGTTATGACGGGTCAACAATGAACGAAAGGAATATGCAAAAGACTATACTGACCTATCCTTACACATTGTAAGTGGTTGAAACATAAATTTTTAGATACCTTATATGGTTTGTTTGGTTGTTAGTGGGTATACCTCAACAGAGTTAGCTATATAGGTGACCACGTAACACGGCCAAATGAAGGGAATACATCAATCTGATTGGTATTTCGGATGGTATAAAACGTGGGAAGGAAATAAAACTGTTAACTGAAAAGGAACATATATGAACTGCGACAATCAAAGTAATACGTCATGGTTGAAGACTTGAAATTGCTAAATTATGTAAGGAACGATGAAATAACTATGTACTTGCATCTTATATATATACACTTGTGCATAAAGTGTCATACAAATAAATCAAAAGGAAAACGAAAAAGGATTACCATGACATCGTTACAAAGTGTGTCGTGTCAATGCAAAGTAATGACTCCAATGACTGTAAAAAGGAATACAACGGTACAAAGCAAAATGACACCGAGGTCGAAGTAAGAAATACAAGATAAACTACAGATGATAATAAGAAGAGTATGGGAATACGATGTGAAGGAAATTGAACGTCCATTAACAATTGTCATCTTGTAGGTTGTTTCGAAAGAAGTGCTCTAAAGAGGGAATGATAGGATTACGAGCTCTTCAAGGGTTTAGGAATTTAAAGTCGGATATTGTTATGAAAACGAGTAAAACGATTGATCTTTAAAAAAAAAAAATTATGCAAACAGGACAAGCTAAAGTCCATGTGATGGATTATTCTTTCAGACGGAAGGCGAATGGAAACAAAGTCAAAACATGTCATGTAATGTTAAGGCAAATTAACTATGAATAAATCATGAAACACTAAACTTCTTTTAAGATGGAGCGTGGTGGTTTGTCGATCGCAATGTGCATATCTTGATGTTATAGTTACTAGTGGTTATAAATGATAGGTTAAACATTGAACAAGGGCCGAAATGTGAGAGCAGTGATGTCCAATAATATTTATGGCAAAGTATATCAAAGTTTGTAGTCTTGCAAGCGGTGTTACAAACATAAGGAAAGGTTAATACGACCTCGACTACGATGGATATTTAGATTCCAATAAACTTATCTAAGTGGATGGAAATCTAAGACGTCATTGAATCTGACGAATGCAAATGATCGAACACATTCAATATGAAAGGTGGAATATGTATTGTTTAAGGGTATGTTGTAACTATGTACTCAATATGAAAATCATAGTTGTACTTTGAGTAACGAGTAAACGACATGGGAAGTAATGGATAATGCTATATAACACTGAAATATGATGACCAAGGTGTGTAAAGAAGGCAAGATAAAATAGTAATGTGATAGATTGCATTGTATATCATGTTGATAGCACAATATTATCAAAATCTACATAGTAAATAAAGAAAGAACTATGAAAATGCTATGTGAAAATGTTTTACTGCAGAATGTACTGAAATGTACTAAATGTTTTTCTTAGGACACTAAATTTCTTTTAATATTGAATGTGGCGATTTGTGAATCGCTAGAATTTACAAATTGAAACCAGGAAAAGCGAGCGAAGGTTTGGAATGAATGGAAAAGTAAATAATATACTACATATTGGAGACTTGATATTGCGTCCTATTTTCGAGGACTAAAAATTTTTTATAAGAGGGGAAGAATTTGTAACGGCCCAAAAGATGAAGTGACGCAAATAAATAATATAAAACTCAATAATTATTATATACATCCCCTATGATGAAAAAGTAAATCAGTGTCAACTCGGGTTTCTTTGAAGTTGAGTATGAGTTTCTATTGACGCTTTGGAGCATTCACGATTTTTAGCGGAATATGAGTTTTTCTATATGGGCAAACTATACGAGTGACAAACTTTCTAAATATATATATATATATGGTATATTAGTAAAGATTTGGGATGGTTGTGCTAGACCGGCTTATTTGAGTTGGAGTTTCATATAGTAACTGCTAATGTTAATTGAAAAGGGGTGCACCTTGGTGTGCCGATAGAGGAGCTTGAAGTTGATTTGGTTTGCGAATAGCTGAAATGTGTGTGTTAATAGCACTTTTGGCAGCTGGTATTGGTGTGCTCTTAGAGGCTTTATGTAATGACTGAATTTATGTGGGCTTGGCTTAAGTGGGCTGCGATTAAGGGAAAGGCTGAACTTGTTATAGGCGGTGGGAGAAGATAAAGCTATGAAAAATTCCTTACTTCATTATACTGCCGCCTTACTCCTCTTACGCTCTCGTCCTTATCGCGGCTAGGGTTCCTGGAGCCGATCTTCTTCTCTATTCTCCTACTCTCCCTCTCTTTTATTCATAATATCGCAAATTGTTGCTGGAATGAGAGATGGGCAAGGTTTTTCTAGGGCCTAGACTTGGTCGGGATGGAAGTTTAGGGCTGGACTGCACCGCAATTCTTCAGCCTTGCTCCTCCTCTTCTCGTCGTCGGAAAGGGAGAGTTAGTTTGGGCTTTCGATTGAGCCGTGGGCAGCTTTTGTGCATGTTCCTGTGTGTATTTATGTGCGTGATCTAGTCGCCTGGAGCAGACTATGTGCTCTACCTCTCCTCTCATGGTAATCTCTCCTCTTTCTTCTTTCTGTCTTGTGACTGCTGAATTGATGGCAAAAAGGATTCTTTAGAGGGTAAATTACTTTCTCTGATGTGGTTGTGGCCACTAACCGAATTGTTTTAAAAGAGGGATTCCTATTCTGCTGTGTATGTTTAGTAGTGGTATGATGAGGATTGGAATCTGGATATTATCCTTCTTCTTCCCTATTGATTTTCCTTAAAGTGTTATGTTGTCATATCAAGGTCTGGGAAGGGTTATATGGGTATGGAAATTGATATATGGCCTTATGCTGTGGCTACTTTCCTTCTTATTTATCTATGGTTCAATTTTATACATGTTTTCACTGGGAGGGTAGTAGTACTCATGTTGGCAGGCTACTACATGTTTCTATATTCTTATTGTTTTTTTTTTTGAGTTAGAGGATGGAACATTGGGGTTATATGTCTTCTTAATATGCTTTATGGTGTTGGGCTTACCTAACCTGTACATGTCTTATTTTGGTTTAAAAAGGGATTTTTGAACTACTATCCTACATATTGATTTAGCTTGCCTAAGTTGCACCAACTATAATTACAGCAAGGTTATATGGTTTTCTTAGTGGTTGGCCGGTTGTTGGGCTATTAAGTAAGTGGAGTCTTGGTAACTGTGCTGTAACCCTCTTTTATTTATATAAATTAGGGAACTTCATACAGTTAATTGCTATTATGGACTGTGCTCTTCAAATTGAGTATATATTAAATCAGTGAGTTGGACTGGTTAAAACAGTGAGGAGAATTGTGTTTTCTCATTGATTTGAACTCACTTCTTTGATGGTCATTTAACCTAAAGGGCTAGTTAAGTAGCTTCCAAATGATGTTATAATCGAAATCAATATTGTAGCTATAATGAGGTGCAACCCCAAAAATAAATGACTCTAAATGATATGATTCTGATACAGATAATATGGAGGATGGAACCTCAAAATAGACGTGACAAGGATATAAGCTACTGATGGTGAGAGCTACCTGTTTCATTTATGCTTTACGACTTTACTTTCTTTTTACATGCGCGCTTTTTTTATACTAAATGTTACATGCATAGTTGATATCACTGATAATGATTGTCGCTTTAATGTATGGCCCCTTAAAGGCAAACATGCGAATGAATTCTGAGGGGATATGAAAATGAATAACTCACTATTATGTAAACGTGTCGACACGAGGTTATATTACGGGCGAATTGAAGTGCATGCACATGAATGAAATGAAATGCCAAACCAGTCGAGCCGAAAGGCATAAACGCGGGTTGTCCGTACTGGTTTTGGAAAATGATGACCCTTCGGGGTAAAATGATGACCCTTCGGGGTAAAAGGATGACCCTTCGGGGTAAAATGATGACCCTTCGGGGAAAAGGAAAAAGGATTCAATCGCCCCTAATATTTCCAAAGAAATGAAACAATCAAAGAAATACGGATATACAGAGATATTGATATGATACACTGATATGACATACTGATACGATAAACTGATATACTGATATAGACATACTGATATGATTTCTTATTGCTATACTGATATAGACATACTGACATATGATTTATTACTGCTTCATTGATATGAGATACTGAATTAATGATACACTGTTTAATGCTTACACGGATATATGGATACACTGATATGATAAATTGATATACTGATATAGACATACTGATAACTAAAATTATTGCATACATTGATATACTGATATACGGCTACCATGATATACCGATACACTGTTTTAATGTTACATGATATGATTATGATCCTATGCTGCTCATACTGTTTTATTGGTACTAACATGTCTTTACAGTTACATGCTAAGTTTACTACTGAGACAGACAAATGGTTAGTATGAAAACAAAAACATGTTTTAAAATGCGTGAGTTTTACTTTACTTAAATACAGCAATGAAAGAGGTTTATCCTCACTTAGTCATATTCGTATGACTAAGCCCGTCGTCAAATTTTGTAGGTAATGGACGTGACTATGGATACGCAAAACAACAGAACTGATTATGGATAAAAAGAAAAGATTCAGCAAATAATTTAAGGTATGCAAAGTAAATTTATAGTATGTGTTGTTTATTTCATATTCACTAGCCGCACTTCAACCTAGGACAAATATATGAACATAGCTTAGATACAGATGTATGTGGGGTCTAAATAGGGGCCTCACAATTTGGTATCAGAGCCAGGTTTCAAAGAAGTTCGGTTGTAGTGAGTACTGAATAAGCACACATGATATGTAAGTGAGAAGGTCGTTCATAGAAATCTAGTAAATAAGAAATTATTGTTATATCGAAGTACGTCTAAGAGTTTTGAAAGAAATCATGACAAGAACTTCCAGTAAATCTTGCTTGTCCCTATTGCACAAACCAATTCAAATGGAAAGTATTATCTATGATAGGCAAACGCGTAGAGGACGAAAGATTAAATATATATAATAATGTGGTATCCTTTTATAGTGCGAAGACGGAAGTATGTAAAATGGTTGAACGCGTAACAAAAGGTGTAATTTCCTACAAGGATCAAGCGTTTATTTTTCCATTAAGATCTTACTAAATAGAACAGATAAATACAAGCGGAGAAAATACGCACTAATGAATGAGATGAATGTAAGGAAACAGAATATGGTATGAATCACGTCGAAAGGTTTTGGAAGAATTCATGAAAGGATAGAAATGAAATGGATATGTCTTGTAAGTCTATTTTCATCATATATGGCATGCATACGTAAAGTTGAAACAACGTGTTCTATAAACGGAATATGGTTTTAACTAGAAGGTATAAACGTACGCCGACTTAAAATGATGTCATGACTTCAATAAAAAAAATCATGTGTTATGAATTATAAATAAAACTGAGAACGATAAAAAGGAAGTTGCAAATGATAATCACAGAGATATGAACAGTCTACTAACACTAGATGTAATTGGAAGTAAGAAACAACGTTTCATACATGTAATTATAGTCAAGCAAGGATGAAAGCAATGTTACAAAGCTATGAAACTTATAATGATAAAATGAATATATATTACATTGTATCTTATTTCTACAAAAGAGACAAGTACAACATTTCTTGATAAGATTTCCTATGGCCAAAACATTCAAACATGACCGGCTGCGTCATCTAGAATATGAACAAATACTTGAAATAACTATTCAGGACAAAGATCAACATAGATTGACAAAGTATGCATGATTAAGTAGAATCATCCGACCCATAATATGGAGCTACTAATATAGAGTGTCAGAGATGAAAACTCTTTCATTTCAAATATAAAGTGACCAACGGTGACAAATATTTGATTACAACAATATTTCTAAGGATTGTGATTTGAAGCAAAACCAAGAATGAAGAATGTTGTGCTTATGATAATGAAGCATAAAATCAAGGAGTAAGTATGCAAGTTAGAATGATAAAAAGACCATTTGAAATAGCCTTATATGAATTTGAGATAAGAATTTTGACGGACTTACTAAAAGGAGAATGTTATGACGGGTCAACAATGAACGAAAGGAATATGCAAAAGACTATACTGACCTATCCTTACACATTGTAAGTGGTTGAAACATAAATTTTTAGATACCTTATATGGTTTGTTTGGTTGTTAGTGGGTATACCTCAACAGAGTTAGCTATATAGGTGACCACGTAACACGGCCAAATGAAGGGAATACATCAATCTGATTGGTATTTCGGATGGTATAAAACGTGGGAAGGAAATAAAACTGTTAACTGAAAAGGAACATATATGAACTGCGACAATCAAAGTAATACGTCATGGTTGAAGACTTGAAATTGCTAAATTATGTAAGGAACGATGAAATAACTATGTACTTGCATCTTATATATATACACTTGTGCATAAAGTGTCATACAAATAAATCAAAAGGAAAACGAAAAAGGATTACCATGACATCGTTACAAAGTGTGTCGTGTCAATGCAAAGTAATGACTCCAATGACTGTAAAAAGGAATACAACGGTACAAAGCAAAATGACACCGAGGTCGAAGTAAGAAATACAAGATAAACTACAGATGATAATAAGAAGAGTATGGGAATACGATGTGAAGGAAATTGAACGTCCATTAACAATTGTCATCTTGTAGGTTGTTTCGAAAGAAGTGCTCTAAAGAGGGAATGATAGGATTACGAGCTCTTCAAGGGTTTAGGAATTTAAAGTCGGATATTGTTATGAAAACGAGTAAAACGATTGATCTTTAAAAAAAAAAAATTATGCAAACAGGACAAGCTAAAGTCCATGTGATGGATTATTCTTTCAGACGGAAGGCGAATGGAAACAAAGTCAAAACATGTCATGTAATGTTAAGGCAAATTAACTATGAATAAATCATGAAACACTAAACTTCTTTTAAGATGGAGCGTGGTGGTTTGTCGATCGCAATGTGCATATCTTGATGTTATAGTTACTAGTGGTTATAAATGATAGGTTAAACATTGAACAAGGGCCGAAATGTGAGAGCAGTGATGTCCAATAATATTTATGGCAAAGTATATCAAAGTTTGTAGTCTTGCAAGCGGTGTTACAAACATAAGGAAAGGTTAATACGACCTCGACTACGATGGATATTTAGATTCCAATAAACTTATCTAAGTGGATGGAAATCTAAGACGTCATTGAATCTGACGAATGCAAATGATCGAACACATTCAATATGAAAGGTGGAATATGTATTGTTTAAGGGTATGTTGTAACTATGTACTCAATATGAAAATCATAGTTGTACTTTGAGTAACGAGTAAACGACATGGGAAGTAATTGATAATGCTATATAACACTGAAATATGATGACCAAGGTGTGTAAAGAAGGCAAGATAAAATAGTAATGTGATAGATTGCATTGTATATCATGTTGATAGCACAATATTGTCAAAATCTACATAGTAAATAAAGAAAGAACTATGAAAATGCTATGTGAAAATGTTTTACTGCAGAATGTACTGAAATGTACTAAATGTTTTTCTTAGGACACTAAATTTCTTTTAATATTGAATGTGGCGATTTGTGAATCGCTAGAATTTACAAATTGAAACCAGGAAAAGCGAGCGAAGGTTTGGAATGAATGGAAAAGTAAATAATATACTACATATTGGAGACTTGATATTGCGTCCTATTTTCGAGGACTAAAAATTTTTTATAAGAGGGGAAGAATTTGTACGGCCCAAAAGATGAAGTGACGCAAATAAATAATATAAAACTCAATAATTATTATATACATCCCCTATGATGAAAAAGTAAATCAGTGTCAACTCGGGTTTCTTTGAAGTTGAGTATGAGTTTCTATTGACGCTTTGGAGCATTCACGATTTTTAGCGGAATATGAGTTTTTCTATATGGGCAAACTATACGAGTGACAAACTTTCTAAATATATATATATATATATATATGGTATATTAGTAAAGATTTGGGATGGTTGTGCTAGACCGGCTTATTTGAGTTGGAGTTTCATATAGTAACTGCTAATGTTAATTGAAAAGGGGTGCACCTTGGTGTGCCGATAGAGGAGCTTGAAGTTGATTTGGTTTGCGAATAGCTGAAATGTGTGTGCTAATAGCACTTTTGGCAGCTGGTATTGGTGTGCTCTTAGAGGCTTTATGTAATGACTGAATTTATGTGGGCTTGGCTTAAGTGGGCTGCGATTAAGGGAAAGGCTGAACTTGTTATAGGCGGTGGGAGAAGATAAAGCTATGAAAAATTCCTTACTTCATTATACTGCCGCCTTACTCCTCTTACGCTCTCGTCCTTATCGCGGCTAGGGTTCCTGGAGCCGATCTTCTTCTCTATTCTCCTACTCTCCCTCTCTTTTATTCATAATATCGCAAATTGTTGCTGGAATGAGAGATGGGCAAGGTTTTTCTAGGGCCTAGACTTGGTCGGGATGGAAGTTTAGGGCTGGACTGCACCGCAATTCTTCAGCCTTGCTCCTCCTCTTCTCGTCGTCGGAAAGGGAGAGTTAGTTTGGGCTTTCGATTGAGCCGTGGGCAGCTTTTGTGCATGTTCCTGTGTGTATTTATGTGCGTGATCTAGTCGCCTGGAGCAGACTATGTGCTCTACCTCTCCTCTCATGGTAATCTCTCCTCTTTCTTCTTTCTGTCTTGTGACTGCTGAATTGATGGCAAAAAGGATTCTTTAGAGGGTAAATTACTTTCTCTGATGTGGTTGTGGCCACTAACCGAATTGTTTTAAAAGAGGGATTCCTATTCTGCTGTGTATGTTTAGTAGTGGTATGATGAGGATTGGAATCTGGATATTATCCTTCTTCTTCCCTATTGATTTTCCTTAAAGTGTTATGTTGTCATATCAAGGTCTGGGAAGGGTTATATGGGTATGGAAATTGATATATGGCCTTATGCTGTGGCTACTTTCCTTCTTATTTATCTATGGTTCAATTTTATACATGTTTTCACTGGGAGGGTAGTAGTACTCATGTTGGCAGGCTACTACATGTTTCTATATTCTTATTGTTTTTTTTTTGAGTTAGAGGATGGAACATTGGGGTTATATGTCTTCTTAATATGCTTTATGGTGTTGGGCTTACCTAACCTGTACATGTCTTATTTTGGTTTAAAAAGGGATTTTTGAACTACTATCCTACATATTGATTTAGCTTGCCTAAGTTGCACCAACTATAATTACAGCAAGGTTATATGGTTTTCTTAGTGGTTGGCCGGTTGTTGGGCTATTAAGTAAGTGGAGTCTTGGTAACTGTGCTGTAACCCTCTTTTATTTATATAAATTAGGGAACTTCATACAGTTAATTGCTATTATGGACTGTGCTCTTCAAATTGAGTATATATTAAATCAGTGAGTTGGACTGGTTAAAACAGTGAGGAGAATTGTGTTTTCTCATTGATTTGAACTCACTTCTTTGATGGTCATTTAACCTAAAGGGCTAGTTAAGTAGCTTCCAAATGATGTTATAATCGAAATCAATATTGTAGCTATAATGAGGTGCAACCCCAAAAATAAATGACTCTAAATGATATGATTCTGATACAGATAATATGGAGGATGGCACCTCAAAATAGACGTGACAAGGATATAAGCTACTGATGGTGAGAGCTACATGTTTCATTTATGCTTTACGACTTTACTTTCTTTTTACATGCGCGCTTTTTTTATACTAAATGTTACATGCATAGTTGATATCACTGATAATGATTGTCGCTTTAATGTATGGCCCCTTAAAGGCAAACATGCGAATGAATTCTGAGGGGATATGAAAATGAATAACTCACTATTATGTAAACGTGTCAACACGAGGTTATATTACGGGCGAATTGAAGTGCATGCACATGAATGAAATGAAATGCCAAACCAGTCGAGCCGAAAGGCATAAACGCGGGTTGTCCGTACTGGTTTTGGAAAATGATGACCCTTCGGGGTAAAATGATGACCCTTCGGGGTAAAAGGATGACCCTTCGGGGTAAAATGATGACCCTTCGGGGTAAAGGAAAAAGGATTCAATCGCCCCTAATATTTCCTAAGAAATGAAACAATCAAAGAAATACGGATATACAGAGATATTGATATGATACACTGATATGACATACTGATACGATAAACTGATATACTGATTTAGACATACTGATATGATTTCTTATTGCTATACTGATATAGACATACTGACATATGATTTATTACTGCTTCATTGATATGAGATACTGAATTAATGATACACTGTTTAATGCTTACACGGATATATGGATACACTGATATGATAAATTGATATACTGATATAGACATACTGATAACTAAAATTATTGCATACACTGATATACTGATATACGGCTACCATGATATACTGATACACTGTTTTAATGTTACATGATATGATTATGATCCTATACTGCTCATACTGTTTTATTGGTACTAACATGTTTTTACAGTTACATGCTAAGTTTACTACTGAGACAGACAAATGGTTAGTATGAAAACAAAAACATGTTTTAAAATGCGTGAGTTTTACTTTACTTAAATACAGCAATGAAAGAGGTTTATCCTCACTTAGTCATATTCGTATGACTAAGCCCGTCGTCAAATTTTGTAGGTAATGGACGTGACTATGGATACGCAAAACAACAGAACTGATTATGGATAAAAAGAAAAGATTCAGCAAATAATTTAAGGTATGCAAAGTAAATTTATAGTATGTGTTGTTTATTTCATATTCACTAGCCGCACTTCAACCTGGGACAAATATATGAACATAGCTTAGATACAGATGTATGTGGGGTCTAAATAGGGGCCTCACAATTTGGTATCAGAGCCAGGTTTCAAAGAAGTTCGGTTGTAGTGAGTACTGAATAAGCACACATGATATGTAAGTGAGAAGGTCGTTCATAGAAATCTAGTACATAAGAAATTATTGTTATATCGAAGTACGTCTAAGAGTTTTGAAAGAAATCATGACAAGAACTTCCAGTAAATCTTGCTTGTCCCTATTGCACAAACCAATTCAAATGGAAAGTATTATCTATGATAGGCAAACGCGTAGAGGACGAAAGATTAAATATATATAATAATGTGGTATCCTTTTATAGTGCGAAGATGGAAGTATGTAAAATGGTTGAACACGTAACAAAAGGTGTAATTTCCTACAAGGATCAAACGTTTATTTTTCCATTAAGATCTTACTAAATAGAACAGATAAATACAAGCGGAGAAAATACGCACTAATGAATGAGATGAATGTAAGGAAATAGAATATGGTATGAATCACGTCGAAAGGTTTTGGAAGAATTCATGAAAGGATAGAAATGAAATGGATATGTCTTGTAAGTCTATTTTCATCATATATGGCATGCATACGTAAAGTTGAAACAACGTGTTCTATAAACGGAATATGGTTTTAACTAGAAGGTATAAACGTACGCCGACTTAAACTGATGTCATGACTTCAATAAAAAAAAACATGTGTTATGAATTATAAATAAAACTGAGAACGATAAAAAGGAAGTTGCAAATGATAATCACAGAGATATGAACAGTCTACTAACACTAGATGTAATTGGAAGTAAGAAACAACGTTTCATACATGTAATTATAGTCAAGCAAGGATGAAAGCAATGTTACAAAGCTATGAAACTTATAATGATAAAATGAATATATATTACATTGTATCTTATTTCTACAAAAGAGACAAGTACAACATTTCTTGATAAGATTTCCTATGGCCAAAACATTCCAACATGACCGGCTGCGTCATCTAGAATATGAACAAATACTTGAAATAACTATTCAGGACAAAGATCAACATAGATTGACAAAGTATGCATGATTAAATAGAATCATCCGACCCATAATATGGAGCTACTAATATAGAGTGTCAGAGATGAAAACTCTTTCATTTCAAATATAAAATGACCAACGGTGACAAATATTTGATTACAACAATATTTCTAAGGATTGTGATTTGAAGCAAAACCAAGAATGAAGAATGTTGTGCTTATGATAATGAAGCATAAAATCAAGGAGTAAGTATGCAAGTTAGAATGATAAAAAGACCATTTGAAATAGCCTTATATGAATTTGAGATAAGAATTTTGAGGGACTTACTAAAAGGAGGATGTTATGACGGGTCAACAATGAACGAAAGGAATATGCAAAAGACTATACTGACTTATCCTTACACATTGTAAGTGGTTGAAACATAAATTTTGAGATACCTTATATGGTTTGTTTGGTTGTTAGTGGGTATACCTCAACAGAGTTAGCTATATAGGTGACCACGTAACACGGCCAAATGAAGGGAATACATCAATCTGATTGGTATTTCGGATGGTATAAAACGTGGGAAGGAAATAAAACTGTTAACTGAAAAGGAACATATATGAACTGCGGCAATCAAAGTAATACGTCATGGTTGAAGACTTGAAATTGCTAAATTATGTAAGGAACGATGAAATAACTATGTACTTGCATCTTATATATATACACTTGTGCATAAAGTGTCATACAAATAAATCAAAAGGAAAACGAAAAAGGATTACCATGACATCGTTACAAAGTGTGTCGTGTCAATGCAAAGTAATGACTCCAATGACTGTAAAAAGGAATACAACGGTACAAAGCAAAATGACACCGAGGTCGAAGTAAGAAATACAAGATAAACTGCAGATGATAATAAGAAGAGTATGGGAATACGATGTGAAGGAAATTGAACGTCCATTAACAATTGTCATCTTGTAGGTTGTTTCGAAAGAAGTGCTATAAAGAGGGAATGATAGGATTACGAGCTCTTCAAGGGTTTAGGAATTTAAAGTCGGATATTGTTATGAAAACGAGTAAAACGATTGATCTTTAAAAAAAAAATATTATGCAAACAGGACAAGCTAAAGTCCATGTGATGGATTATTCTTTCAGACGGAAGGCGAATGGAAACAAAGTCAAAACATGTCATGTAATGTTAAGGCAAATTAACTATGAATAAATCATGAAACACTAAACTTCTTTTAAGATGGAGCGTGGTGGTTTGTCGATCGCAATGTGCATATCTTGATGTTATAGTTACTAATGGTTATAAATGATAGGTTAAACATTGAACAAGGGCCGAAATGTGAGAGCAGTGATGTCCAATAATATTTATGGCAAAGTATATCAAAGTTTGTAGTCTTGCAAGCGGTGTTACAAACATAAGGAAAGGTTAATACGACCTCGACTACGACGGATATTTAGATTCCAATAAACTTATCTAAGTGGATGGAAATCTAAGACGTCATTGAATCTGACGAATGCAAATGATCGAACACATTCAATATGAAAGGTGGAATATGTATTGTTTAAGGGTATGTTGTAACTATGTACTCAATATGAAAATCATAGTTGTACTTTGAGTAACGAGTAAACGACATGGGAAGTAATTGATAATGCTATATAACATTGAAATATGATGACCAAGGTGTGTAAAGAAGGCAAGATAAAATAGTTATGTGATAGATTGCATTGTATATCATGTTGATAGCACAATATTGTCAAAATCTACATAGTAAATAAAGAAAGAACTATGAAAATGCTATGTGAAAATGTTTTACTGCAGAATGTACTGAAATGTACTAAATGTTTTTCTTAGGACACTAAATTTCTTTTAATATTGAATGTGGCGATTTGTGAATCGCTAGAATTTACAAATTGAAACCAGGAAAAGCGAGCGAAGGTTTGGAATGAATGGAAAAGTAAATAATATACTACATATTGGAGACTTGATATTGCGTCCTATTTTCGAGGACGAAAAATTTTTTATAAGAGGGGAAGAATTTGTAACGGCCCAAAAGATGAAGTGACGCAAATAAATAATATAAAACTCAATAATTATTATATACATCCCCTATGATGAAAAAGTAAATCAGTGTCAACTCGGGTTTCTTTGAAGTTGAGTATGAGTTTCTATTGACGCTTTGGAGCATTCACGATTTTTAGCGGAATATGAGTTTTTCTATATGGGCAAACTATACGAGTGACAAACTTTCTAAATATATATATATATATGGTATATTAGTAAAGATTTGGGATGGTTGTGCTAGACCGGCTTATTTGAGTTGGAGTTTCATATAGTAACTGCTAATGTTAATTGAAAAGGGGTGCACCTTGGTGTGCCGATAGAGGAGCTTGAAGTTGATTTGGTTTGCGAATAGCTGAAATGTGTGTGCTAATAGCACTTTTGGCAGCTGGTATTGGTGTGCTCTTAGAGGCTTTATGTAATGACTGAATTTATGTGGGCTTGGCTTAAGTGGGCTGCGATTAAGGGAAAGGCTGAACTTGTTATAGGCGGTGGGAGAAGATAAAGCTATGAAAAATTCCTTACTTCATTATACTGCCGCCTTACTCCTCTTACGCTCTCGTCCTTATCGCGGCTAGGGTTCCTGGAGCCGATCTTCTTCTCTATTCTCCTACTCTCCCTCTCTTTTATTCATAATATCGCAAATTGTTGCTGGAATGAGAGATGGGCAAGGTTTTTCTAGGGCCTAGACTTGGTCGGGATGGAAGTTTAGGGCTGGACTGCACCGCAATTCTTCAGCCTTGCTCCTCCTCTTCTCGTCGTCGGAAAGGGAGAGTTAGTTTGGGCTTTCGATTGAGCCGTGGGCAGCTTTTGTGCATGTTCCTGTGTGTATTTATGTGCGTGATCTAGTCGCCTGGAGCAGACTATGTGCTCTACCTCTCCTCTCATGGTAATCTCTCCTCTTTCTTCTTTCTGTCTTGTGACTGCTGAATTGATGGCAAAAAGGATTCTTTAGAGGGTAAATTACTTTCTCTGATGTGGTTGTGGCCACTAACCGAATTGTTTTAAAAGAGGGATTCCTATTCTGCTGTGTATGTTTAGTAGTGGTATGATGAGGATTGGAATCTGGATATTATCCTTCTTCTTCCCTATTGATTTTCCTTAAAGTGTTATGTTGTCATATCAAGGTCTGGGAAGGGTTATATGGGTATGGAAATTGATATATGGCCTTATGCTGTGGCTACTTTCCTTCTTATTTATCTATGGTTCAATTTTATACATGTTTTCACTGGGAGGGTAGTAGTACTCATGTTGGCAGGCTACTACATGTTTCTATATTCTTATTGTTTTTTTTTTTGAGTTAGAGGATGGAACATTGGGGTTATATGTCTTCTTAATATGCTTTATGGTGTTGGGCTTACCTAACCTGTACATGTCTTATTTTGGTTTAAAAAGGGATTTTTGAACTACTATCCTACATATTGATTTAGCTTGCCTAAGTTGCACCAACTATAATTACAGCAAGGTTATATGGTTTTCTTAGTGGTTGGCCGGTTGTTGGGCTATTAAGTAAGTGGAGTCTTGGTAACTGTGCTGTAACCCTCTTTTATTTATATAAATTAGGGAACTTCATACAGTTAATTGCTATTATGGACTGTGCTCTTCAAATTGAGTATATATTAAATCAGTGAGTTGGACTGGTTAAAACAGTGAGGAGAATTGTGTTTTCTCATTGATTTGAACTCACTTCTTTGATGGTCATTTAACCTAAAGGGCTAGTTAAGTAGCTTCCAAATGATGTTATAATCGAAATCAATATTGTAGCTATAATGAGGTGCAACCCCAAAAATAAATGACTCTAAATGATATGATTCTGATACAGATAATATGGAGGATGGCACCTCAAAATAGACGTGACAAGGATATAAGCTACTGATGGTGAGAGCTACCTGTTTCATTTATGCTTTACGACTTTACTTTCTTTTTACATGCGCGCTTTTTTTATACTAAATGTTACATGCATAGTTGATATCACTGATAATGATTGTCGCTTTAATGTATGGCCCCTTAAAGGCAAACATGCGAATGAATTCTGAGGGGATATGAAAATGAATAACTCACTATTATGTAAACGTGTCGACACGAGGTTATATTACGGGCGAATTGAAGTGCATGCACATGAATGAAATGAAATGCCAAACCAGTCGAGCCGAAAGGCATAAACGCGGGTTGTCCGTACTGGTTTTGGAAAATGATGACCCTTCGGGGTAAAATGATGACCCTTCGGGGTAAAAGGATGACCCTTCGGGGTAAAATGATGACCCTTCGGGGTAAAGGAAAAAGGATTCAATCGCCCCTAATATTTCCTAAGAAATGAAACAATCAAAGAAATACGGATATACAGAGATATTGATATGATACACTGATATGACATACTGATACGATAAACTGATATACTGATATAGACATACTGATATGATTTCTTATTGCTATACTGATATAGACATACTGACATATGATTTATTACTGCTTCATTGATATGAGATACTGAATTAATGATACACTGTTTAATGCTTACACGGATATATGGATACACTGATATGATAAATTGATATACTGATATAGACATACTGATAACTAAAATTATTGCATACACTGATATACTGATATACGGCTACCATGATATACTGATACACTGTTTTAATGTTACATGATATGATTATGATCCTATACTGCTCATACTGTTTTATTGGTACTAACATGTTTTTACAGTTACATGCTAAGTTTACTACTGAGACAGACAAATGGTTAGTATGAAAACAAAAACATGTTTTAAAATGCGTGAGTTTTACTTTACTTAAATACAGCAATGAAAGAGGTTTATCCTCACTTAGTCATATTCGTATGACTAAGCCCGTCGTCAAATTTTGTAGGTAATGGACGTGACTATGGATACGCAAAACAACAGAACTGATTATGGATAAAAAGAAAAGATTCAGCAAATAATTTAAGGTATGCAAAGTAAATTTATAGTATGTGTTGTTTATTTCATATTCACTAGCCGCACTTCAACCTGGGACAAATATATGAACATAGCTTAGATACAGATGTATGTGGGGTCTAAATAGGGGCCTCACAATTTGGTATCAGAGCCAGGTTTCAAAGAAGTTCGGTTGTAGTGAGTACTGAATAAGCACACATGATATGTAAGTGAGAAGGTCGTTCATAGAAATCTAGTACATAAGAAATTATTGTTATATCGAAGTACGTCTAAGAGTTTTGAAAGAAATCATGACAAGAACTTCCAGTAAATCTTGCTTGTCCCTATTGCACAAACCAATTCAAATGGAAAGTATTATCTATGATAGGCAAACGCGTAGAGGACGAAAGATTAAATATATATAATAATGTGGTATCCTTTTATAGTGCGAAGATGGAAGTATGTAAAATGGTTGAACACGTAACAAAAGGTGTAATTTCCTACAAGGATCAAACGTTTATTTTTCCATTAAGATCTTACTAAATAGAACAGATAAATACAAGCGGAGAAAATACGCACTAATGAATGAGATGAATGTAAGGAAATAGAATATGGTATGAATCACGTCGAAAGGTTTTGGAAGAATTCATGAAAGGATAGAAATGAAATGGATATGTCTTGTAAGTCTATTTTCATCATATATGGCATGCATACGTAAAGTTGAAACAACGTGTTCTATAAACGGAATATGGTTTTAACTAGAAGGTATAAACGTACGCCGACTTAAACTGATGTCATGACTTCAATAAAAAAAAATCATGTGTTATGAATTATAAATAAAACTGAGAACGATAAAAAGGAAGTTGCAAATGATAATCACAGAGATATGAACAGTCTACTAACACTAGATGTAATTGGAAGTAAGAAACAACGTTTCATACATGTAATTATAGTCAAGCAAGGATGAAAGCAATGTTACAAAGCTATGAAACTTATAATGATAAAATGAATATATATTACATTGTATCTTATTTCTACAAAAGAGACAAGTACAACATTTCTTGATAAGATTTCCTATGGCCAAAACATTCCAACATGACCGGCTGCGTCATCTAGAATATGAACAAATACTTGAAATAACTATTCAGGACAAAGATCAACATAGATTGACAAAGTATGCATGATTAAATAGAATCATCCGACCCATAATATGGAGCTACTAATATAGAGTGTCAGAGATGAAAACTCTTTCATTTCAAATATAAAATGACCAACGGTGACAAATATTTGATTACAACAATATTTCTAAGGATTGTGATTTGAAGCAAAACCAAGAATGAAGAATGTTGTGCTTATGATAATGAAGCATAAAATCAAGGAGTAAGTATGCAAGTTAGAATGATAAAAAGACCATTTGAAATAGCCTTATATGAATTTGAGATAAGAATTTTGACGGACTTACTAAAAGGAGGATGTTATGACGGGTCAACAATGAACGAAAGGAATATGCAAAAGACTATACTGACTTATCCTTACACATTGTAAGTGGTTGAAACATAAATTTTGAGATACCTTATATGGTTTGTTTGGTTGTTAGTGGGTATACCTCAACAGAGTTAGCTATATAGGTGACCACGTAACACGGCCAAATGAAGGGAATACATCAATCTGATTGGTATTTCGGATGGTATAAAACGTGGGAAGGAAATAAAACTGTTAACTGAAAAGGAACATATATGAACTGCGGCAATCAAAGTAATACGTCATGGTTGAAGACTTGAAATTGCTAAATTATGTAAGGAACGATGAAATAACTATGTACTTGCATCTTATATATATACACTTGTGCATAAAGTGTCATACAAATAAATCAAAAGGAAAACGAAAAAAGATTACCATGACATCGTTACAAAGTGTGTCGTGTCAATGCAAAGTAATGACTCCAATGACTGTAAAAAGGAATACAACGGTACAAAGCAAAATGACACCGAGGTCGAATTAAGAAATACAAGATAAACTGCAGATGATAATAAGAAGAGTATGGGAATACGATGTGAAGGAAATTGAACGTCCATTAACAATTGTCATCTTGTAGGTTGTTTCGAAAGAAGTGCTATAAAGAGGGAATGATAGGATTACGAGCTCTTCAAGGGTTTAGGAATTTAAAGTCGGATATTGTTATGAAAACGAGTAAAACGATTGATCTTTAAAAAAAAAATATTATGCAAACAGGACAAGCTAAAGTCCATGTGATGGATTATTCTTTCAGACGGAAGGCGAATGGAAACAAAGTCAAAACATGTCATGTAATGTTAAGGCAAATTAACTATGAATAAATCATGAAACACTAAACTTCTTTTAAGATGGAGCGTGGTGGTTTGTCGATCGCAATGTGCATATCTTGATGTTATAGTTACTAATGGTTATAAATGATAGGTTAAACATTGAACAAGGGCCGAAATGTGAGAGCAGTGATGTCAAATAATATTTATGGCAAAGTATATCAAAGTTTGTAGTCTTGCAAGCGGTGTTACAAACATAAGGAAAGGTTAATACGACCTCGACTACGACGGATATTTAGATTCCAATAAACTTATCTAAGTGGATGGAAATCTAAGACGTCATTGAATCTGACGAATGCAAATGATCGAACACATTCAATATGAAAGGTGGAATATGTATTGTTTAAGGGTATGTTGTAACTATGTACTCAATATGAAAATCATAGTTGTACTTTGAGTAACGAGTAAACGACATGGGAAGTAATTGATAATGCTATATAACATTGAAATATGATGACCAAGGTGTGTAAAGAAGGCAAGATAAAATAGTTATGTGATAGATTGCATTGTATATCATGTTGATAGCACAATATTGTCAAAATCTACATAGTAAATAAAGAAAGAACTATGAAAATGCTATGTGAAAATGTTTTACTGCAGAATGTACTGAAATGTACTAAATGTTTTTCTTAGGACACTAAATTTCTTTTAATATTGAATGTGGCGATTTGTGAATCGCTAGAATTTACAAATTGAAACCAGGAAAAGCGAGCGAAGGTTTGGAATGAATGGAAAAGTAAATAATATACTACATATTGGAGACTTGATATTGCGTCCTATTTTCGAGGACGAAAAATTTTTTATAAGAGGGGAAGAATTTGTAACGGCCCAAAAGATGAAGTGACGCAAATAAATAATATAAAACTCAATAATTATTATATACATCCCCTATGATGAAAAAGTAAATCAGTGTCAACTCGGGTTTCTTTGAAGTTGAGTATGAGTTTCTATTGACGCTTTGGAGCATTCACGATTTTTAGCGGAATATGAGTTTTTCTATATGGGCAAACTATACGAGTGACAAACTTTCTAAATATATATATATATATATGGTATATTAGTAAAGATTTGGGATGGTTGTGCTAGACCGGCTTATTTGAGTTGGAGTTTCATATAGTAACTGCTAATGTTAATTGAAAAGGGGTGCACCTTGGTGTGCCGATAGAGGAGCTTGAAGTTGATTTGGTTTGCGAATAGCTGAAATGTGTGTGCTAATAGCACTTTTGGCAGCTGGTATTGGTGTGCTCTTAGAGGCTTTATGTAATGACTGAATTTATGTGGGCTTGGCTTAAGTGGGCTGCGATTAAGGGAAAGGCTGAACTTGTTATAGGCGGTGGGAGAAGATAAAGCTATGAAAAATTCCTTACTTCATTATACTGCCGCCTTACTCCTCTTACGCTCATGTCCTTATCGCGGCTAGGGTTCCTGGAGCCGATCTTCTTCTCTATTCTCCTACTCTCCCTCTCTTTTATTCATAATATCGCAAATTGTTGCTGGAATGAGAGATGGGCAAGGTTTTTCTAGGGCCTAGACTTGGTCGGGATGGAAGTTTAGGGCTGGACTGCACCGCAATTCTTCAGCCTTCTTCCTCCTCTTCTCATTGTCGGAAAGGGAGAGTTAGTTTGGGCTTTCAATTGAGCCGTGGGCAGCTTTTGTGCATGTTCCTGTGTGTATTTATGTGCGTGATCTAGTCGCCTGGAGCAAACTATGTGCTCTACCTCTCCTCTCATGGTAATCTCTCCTCTTTCTTCTTTCTGTCTTGTGACTGCTGAATTGATGGCAAAAAGGATTCTTTAGAGGGTAAATTACTTTCTCTGATGTGGTTGTGGCCACTAACCGAATTGTTTTAAAAGAGGGATTCCTGTTCTGCTGTGTATGTTTAGTAGTGGTATGATGAGGATTGGAATCTGGATATTATCCTTCTTCTTCCCTATTGATTTTCCTTAAAGTGTTATGTTGTCATATCAAGGTCTGGGAAGGGTTATATGGGTATGGAAATTGATATATGGCCTTATGCTGTGGCTACTTTCCTTCTTATTTATCTATGGTTCAATTTTATACATGTTTTCACTGGGAGGGTAGTAGTACTCATGTTGGCAGGCTACTACATGTTTCTATATTCTTATTGTTTTTTTTTTTGAGTTAGAGGATGGAACATTGGGGTTATATGTCTTCTTAATATGCTTTATGGTGTTGGGCTTACCTAACCTGTACATGTCTTATTTTGGTTTAAAAAGGGATTTTTGAACTACTATCCTACATATTGATTTAGCTTGCCTAAGTTGCACCAACTATAATTACAGCAAGGTTATATGGTTTTCTTAGTGGTTGGCCGGTTGTTGGGCTATTAAGTAAGTGGAGTCTTGGTAACTGTGCTGTAACCCTCTTTTATTTATATAAATTAGGGAACTTCATACAGTTAATTGCTATTATGGACTGTGCTCTTCAAATTGAGTATATATTAAATCAGTGAGTTGGACTGGTTAAAACAGTGAGGAGAATTGTGTTTTCTCATTGATTTGAACTCACTTCTTTGATGGTCATTTAACCTAAAGGGCTAGTTAAGTAGCTTCCAAATGATGTTATAATCGAAATCAATATTGTAGCTATAATGAGGTGCAACCCAAAAAATAAATGACTCTAAGTGATATGATTCTGATACAGATAATATGGAGGATGGCACCTCAAAATAGACGTGACAAGGATATAAGCTACTGATGGTGAGAGCTACCTGTTTCATTTATGCTTTACGACTTTACTTTCTTTTTACATGCGCGCTTTTTTTTATACTAAATGTTACATGCATAGTTGATATCACTGATAATGATTGTCGCTTTAATGTATGGCCCCTTAAAGGCAAACATGCGAATGAATTCTGAGGGGATATGAAAATGAATAACTCACTATTATGTAAACGTGTCGACACGAGGTTATATTACGGGCGAATTGAAGTGCATGCACATGAATGAAATGAAATGCCAAACCAGTCGAGCCGAAAGGCATAAACGCGGGTTGTCCGTACTGGTTTTGGAAAATGATGACCCTTCGGGGTAAAATGATGACCCTTCGGGGTAAAAGGATGACCCTTCGGGGTAAAATGATGACCCTTCGGGGTAAAGGAAAAAGGATTCAATCGCCCCTAATATTTCCTAAGAAATGAAACAATCAAAGAAATACGGATATACAGAGATATTGATATGATACACTGATATGACATACTGATACGATAAACTGATATACTGATATAGACATACTGATATGATTTCTTATTGCTATACTGATATAGACATACTGACATATGATTTATTACTGCTTCATTGATATGAGATACTGAATTAATGATACACTGTTTAATGCTTACACGGATATATGGATACACTGATATGATAAATTGATATACTGATATAGACATACTGATAACTAAAATTATTGCATACACTGATATACTGATATACGGCTACCATGATATACTGATACACTGTTTTAATGTTACATGATATTATGATCCTATGCTGCTCATACTGTTTTATTGGTACTAACATGTTTTTACAGTTACATGCTAAGTTTACTACTGAGACAGACAAATGGTTAGTATGAAAACAAAAACATGTTTTAAAATGCGTGAGTTTTACTTTACTTAAATACAGCAATGAAAGAGGTTTATCCTCACTTAGTCATATTCGTATGACTAAGCCCGTCGTCAAATTTTGTAGGTAATGGACGTGACTATGGATACGCAAAACAACAGAACTGATTATGGATAAAAAGAAAAGATTCAGCAAATAATTTAAGGTATGCAAAGTAAATTTATAGTATGTGTTGTTTATTTCATATTCACTAGCCGCACTTCAACCTGGGACAAATATATGAACATAGCTTAGATACAGATGTATGTGGGGTCTAAATAGGGGCCTCACAATTTGGTATCAGAGCCAGGTTTCAAAGAAGTTCGGTTGTAGTGAGTACTGAATAAGCACACATGATATGTAAGTGAGAAGGTCGTTCATAGAAATCTAGTACATAAGAAATTATTGTTATATCGAAGTACGTCTAAGAGTTTTGAAAGAAATCATGACAAGAACTTCCAGTAAATCTTGCTTGTCCCTATTACACAAACCAATTCAAATGGAAAGTATTATCTATGATAGGCAAACGCGTAGAGGACGAAAGATTAAATATATATAATAATGTGGTATCCTTTTATAGTGCGAAGATGGAAGTATGTAAAATGGTTGAACACGTAACAAAGGTGTAATTTCCTACAAGGATCAAACGTTTATTTTTCCATTAAGATCTTACTAAATAGAACAGATAAATACAAGCGGAGAAAATACGCACTAATGAATGAGATGAATGTAAGGAAATAGAATATGGTATGAATCACGTCGAAAGGTTTTGGAAGAATTCATGAAAGGATAGAAATGAAATGGATATGTCTTGTAAGTCTATTTTCATCATATATGGCATGCATACGTAAAGTTGAAACAACGTGTTCTATAAACGGAATATGGTTTTAACTAGAAGGTATAAACGTACGCCGACTTAAACTGATGTCATGACTTCAATAAAAAAAAATCATGTGTTATGAATTATAAATAAAACTGAGAACGATAAAAAGGAAGTTGCAAATGATAATCACAGAGATATGAACAGTCTACTAACACTAGATGTAATTGGAAGTAAGAAACAACGTTTCATACATGTAATTATAGTCAAGCAAGGATGAAAGCAATGTTACAAAGCTATGAAACTTATAATGATAAAATGAATATATATTACATTGTATCTTATTTCTACAAAAGAGACAAGTACAACATTTCTTGATAAGATTTCCTATGGCCAAAACATTCCAACATGACCGGCTGCGTCATCTAGAATATGAACAAATACTTGAAATAACTATTCAGGACAAAGATCAACATAGATTGACAAAGTATGCATGATTAAATAGAATCATCCGACCCATAATATGGAGCTACTAATATAGAGTGTCAGAGATGAAAACTCTTTCATTTCAAATATAAAATGACCAACGGTGACAAATATTTGATTACAACAATATTTCTAAGGATTGTGATTTGAAGCAAAACCAAGAATGAAGAATGTTGTGCTTATGATAATGAAGCATAAAATCAAGGAGTAAGTATGCAAGTTAGAATGATAAAAAGACCATTTGAAATAGCCTTATATGAATTTGAGATAAGAATTTTGACGGACTTACTAAAAGGAGGATGTTATGACGGGTCAACAATGAACGAAAGGAATATGCAAAGGACTATACTGACTTATCCTTACACATTGTAAGTGGTTGAAACATAAATTTTGAGATACCTTATATGGTTTGTTTGGTTGTTAGTGGGTATACCTCAACAGAGTTAGCTATATAGGTGACCACGTAACACGGCCAAATGAAGGGAATACATCAATCTGATTGGTATTTCGGATGGTATAAAACGTGGGAAGGAAATAAAACTGTTAACTGAAAAGGAACATATATGAACTGCGGCAATCAAAGTAATACGTCATGGTTGAAGACTTGAAATTGCTAAATTATGTAAGGAACGATGAAATAACTATGTACTTGCATCTTATATATATACACTTGTGCATAAAGTGTCATACAAATAAATCAAAAGGAAAACGAAAAAGGATTACCATGACATCGTTACAAAGTGTGTCGTGTCAATGCAAAGTAATGACTCCAATGACTGTAAAAAGGAATACAACGGTACAAAGCAAAATGACACCGAGGTCGAAGTAAGAAATACAAGATAAACTGCAGATGATAATAAGAAGAGTATGGGAATACGATGTGAAGGAAATTGAACGTCCATTAACAATTGTCATCTTGTAGGTTGTTTCGAAAGAAGTGCTATAAAGAGGGAATGATAGGATTACGAGCTCTTCAAGGGTTTAGGAATTTAAAGTCGGATATTGTTATGAAAACGAGTAAAACGATTGATCTTTAAAAAAAAAATATTATGCAAACAGGACAAGCTAAAGTCCATGTGATGGATTATTCTTTCAGACGGAAGGCGAATGGAAACAAAGTCAAAACATGTCATGTAATGTTAAGGCAAATTAACTATGAATAAATCATGAAACACTAAACTTCTTTTAAGATGGAGCGTGGTGGTTTGTCGATCGCAATGTGCATATCTTGATGTTATAGTTACTAATGGTTATAAATGATAGGTTAAACATTGAACAAGGGCCGAAATGTGAGAGCAGTGATGTCCAATAATATTTATGGCAAAGTATATCAAAGTTTGTAGTCTTGCAAGCGGTGTTACAAACATAAGGAAAGGTTAATACGACCTCGACTACGACGGATATTTAGATTCCAATAAACTTATCTAAGTGGATGGAAATCTAAGACGTCATTGAATCTGACGAATGCAAATGATCGAACACATTCAATATGAAAGGTGGAATATGTATTGTTTAAGGGTATGTTGTAACTATGTACTCAATATGAAAATCATAGTTGTACTTTGAGTAACGAGTAAACGACATGGGAAGTAATTGATAATGCTATATAACATTGAAATATGATGACCAAGGTGTGTAAAGAAGGCAAGATAAAATAGTTATGTGATAGATTGCATTGTATATCATGTTGATAGCACAATATTGTCAAAATCTACATAGTAAATAAAGAAAGAACTATGAAAATGCTATGTGAAAATGTTTTACTGCAGAATGTACTGAAATGTACTAAATGTTTTTCTTAGGACACTAAATTTCTTTTAATATTGAATGTGGCGATTTGTGAATCGCTAGAATTTACAAATTGAAACCAGGAAAAGCGAGCGAAGGTTTGGAATGAATGGAAAAGTAAATAATATACTACATATTGGAGACTTGATATTGCGTCCTATTTTCGAGGACGAAAAATTTTTTATAAGAGGGGAAGAATTTGTAACGGCCCAAAAGATGAAGTGACGCAAATAAATAATATAAAACTCAATAATTATTATATACATCCCCTATGATGAAAAAGTAAATCAGTGTCAACTCGGGTTTCTTTGAAGTTGAGTATGAGTTTCTATTGACGCTTTGGAGCATTCACGATTTTTAGCGGAATATGAGTTTTTCTATATGGGCAAACTATACGAGTGACAAACTTTCTAAATATATATATATATATATGGTATATTAGTAAATATTTGGGATGGTTGTGCTAGACCGGCTTATTTGAGTTGGAGTTTCATATAGTAACTGCTAATGTTAATTGAAAAGGGGTGCACCTTGGTGTGCCGATAGAGGAGCTTGAAGTTGATTTGGTTTGCGAATAGCTGAAATGTGTGTGCTAATAGCACTTTTGGCAGCTGGTATTGGTGTGCTCTTAGAGGCTTTATGTAATGACTGAATTTATGTGGGCTTGGCTTAAGTGGGCTGCGATTAAGGGAAAGGCTGAACTTGTTATAGGCGGTGGGAGAAGATAAAGCTATGAAAAATTCCTTACTTCATTATACTGCCGCCTTACTCCTCTTACGCTCACGTCCTTATCGCGGCTAGGGTTCCTGGAGCCGATCTTCTTCTCTATTCTCCTACTCTCCCTCTCTTTTATTCATAATATCGCAAATTGTTGCTGGAATGAGAGATGGGCAAGGTTTTTCTAGGGCCTAGACTTGGTCGGGATGGAAGTTTAGGGCTGGACTGCACCGCAATTCTTCAGCCTTCTTCCTCCTCTTCTCATCGTCGGAAAGGGAGAGTTAGTTTGGGCTTTCAATTGAGCCGTGGGCAGCTTTTGTGCATGTTCCTGTGTGTATTTATGTGCGTGATCTAGTCGCCTGGAGCAAACTATGTGCTCTACCTCTCCTCTCATGGTAATCTCTCCTCTTTCTTCTTTCTGTCTTGTGACTGCTGAATTGATGGCAAAAAGGATTCTTTAGAGGGTAAATTACTTTCTCTGATGTGGTTGTGGCCACTAACCGAATTGTTTTAAAAGAGGGATTCCTGTTCTGCTGTGTATGTTTAGTAGTGGTATGATGAGGATTGGAATCTGGATATTATCCTTCTTCTTCCCTATTGATTTTCCTTAAAGTGTTATGTTGTCATATCAAGGTCTGGGAAGGGTTATATGGGTATGGAAATTGATATATGGCCTTATGCTGTGGCTACTTTCCTTCTTATTTATCTATGGTTCAATTTTATACATGTTTTCACTGGGAGGGTAGTAGTACTCATGTTGGCAGGCTACTACATGTTTCTATATTCTTATTGTTTTTTTTTTTTGAGTTAGAGGATGGAACATTGGGGTTATATGTCTTCTTAATATGCTTTATGGTGTTGGGCTTACCTAACCTGTACATGTCTTATTTTGGTTAAAAAAGTGATTTTTGAACTACTATCCTACATATTGATTTAGCTTGCCTAAGTTGCACCAACTATAATTACAGCAAGGTTATATGGTTTTCTTAGTGGTTGGCCGGTTGTTGGGCTATTAAGTAAGTGGAGTCTTGGTAACTGTGCTGTAACCCTCTTTTATTTATATAAATTAGGGAACTTCATACAGTTAATTGCTATTATGGACTGTGCTCTTCAAATTGAGTATATATTAAATCAGTGAGTTGGACTGGTTAAAACAGTGAGGAGAATTGTGTTTTCTCATTGATTTGAACTCACTTCTTTGATGGTCATTTAACCTAAAGGGCTAGTTAAGTAGCTTCCAAATGATGTTATAATCGAAATCAATATTGTAGCTATAATGAGGTGCAACCCCAAAAATAAATGACTCTAAATGATATGATTCTGATACAGATAATATGGAGGATGGCACCTCAAAATAGACGTGACAAGGATATAAGCTACTGATGGTGAGAGCTACCTGTTTCATTTATGCTTTACGACTTTACTTTCTTTTTACATGCGCGCTTTTTTTATACTAAATGTTACATGCATAGTTGATATCACTGATAATGATTGTCGCTTTAATGTATGGCCCCTTAAAGGCAAACATGCGAATGAATTCTGAGGGGATATGAAAATGAATAACTCACTATTATGTAAACGTGTCGACACGAGGTTATATTACGGGCGAATTGAAGTGCATGCACATGAATGAAATGAAATGCCAAACCAGTCGAGCCGAAAGGCATAAACGCGGGTTGTCCGTACTGGTTTTGGAAAATGATGACCCTTCGGGGTAAAATGATGACCCTTCGGGGTAAAAGGATGACCCTTCGGGGTAAAATGATGACCCTTCGGGGTAAAGGAAAAAGGATTCAATCGCCCCTAATATTTCCTAAGAAATGAAACAATCAAAGAAATACTGATATACAGAGATATTGATATGATACACTGATATGACATACTGATACGATAAACTGATATACTGATATAGACATACTGATATGATTTCTTATTGCTATACTGATATAGACATACTGACATATGATTTATTACTGCTTCATTGATATGAGATACTGAATTAATGATACACTGTTTAATGCTTACACCGATATATGGATACACTGATATGATAAATTGATATACTGATATAGACATACTGATAACTAAAATTATTGCATACACTGATATACTGATATACGGCTACCATGATATACTGATACACTGTTTTAATGTTACATGATATGATTATGATCCTATGCTGCTCATACTGTTTTATTGGTACTAACATGTCTTTACAGTTACATGATAAGTTTACTACTGAGACAGACAAATGGTTAGTATGAAAACAAAAACATGTTTTAAAATGCGTGAGTTTTACTTTACTTAAATATAGCAATGAAAGAGGTTTATCCTCACTTAGTCATATTCGTATGACTAAGCCCGTCGTCAAATTTTGTAGGTAATGGACGTGACTATGGATACGCAAAACAACAGAACTGATTATGGATAAAAAGAAAAGATTCAGCAAATAATTTAAGGTATGCAAAGTAAATTTATAGTATGTGTTGTTTATTTCATATTCACTAGCCGCACTTCAACCTGGGACAAATATATGAACATAGCTTAGATACAGATGTATGTGGGGTCTAAATAGGGGCCTCACAGCGGGGACCTGCTCAAACGGGCAAATCTAAAAGTAACGGGCTGCCCAGATCTGTTGAGATAGAAATTACCTGAAAAGGTCTGGACCTGCTGAGGTAGAAATTACCTGAGATCATCTGGACTTGCTGAGGTAGAAATTACTTGAGATCGTCTGGACCTGCTGAGGTAGAAATTATCGGAAAAGGTCTGGACCTACTGATATAGAAATTACCTGAAAAGGTCTGGACCTGCTGAGGTAGAAATTACCTGAGATCGTCTAGACCTGCTGAGGTAGAAATTACCTGAGATCATCTGGACCTGCTGAGGTAGAAATTACCTGAGATTGTCTGGACCTGCTGAGGCAGAAATTACCTGAAAAGGTCTGGACCTGCTGAGGTATAAATTACATAAAAAGGTCTGGACCTGCTGAGGTAGAAATTACCTGAAAAGGTATGGACCTGCTGAGGTAGAAATTACCTGAGATCGTCTGGACCTGCTAAGGTAGAAATTACCTGAGATCGTCTAGACCTGTTGTGGTAGAAATTACCTGAAAAGGTCTGGACCTGCTGAGGTAGAAATTACCTGAAAAGGTCTGGACCTGCTGAGGTAGAAATTACCTGAGATCGTCTGGACCTGCTGAGGTAGAAATTACCTGAGATCGTCTGGACCTGCTGAGGTAGAAATTACCTGAAAAGGTTTGGACCTGCTGAGGTAGAAATTACCTTAAAAGGTCTGGACCCTCTGAGGTAGAAATTGCCTGAAAAGGTCTGGACCTGCTGAGGTAGAAATTACCTGAGATCGTCTAGACCTGCTGAGGTAGAAATTACCTGAGATCATCTGGACCTGCTGAGGTAGAAATTACCTTTAAAAAGCCACCTCGAGGTGTTCGCTGATTTTTGGTTAAACACCTTGTGTCGTCTGTGATTGTGGTTTATTTTGTGTTCTATGTTTCTCAAGTTTTTAATTCTGCAAAAGACGCAGATATCACCTATTCACCCCCCTCTAGGTGATTTAAATAGGAAACTAGATACTTCAATTGGTATCAGATGGTCGCTGTTCATTTCTAGGTTAACACCTTGAACAGGATCCATCCATTCTAGTTGCTAGCAAATCATAGAAAGAAGCAAGGAATCCTCCTCGTTGAAGCTGCCTATCTGCACAAAGGCTAATTTCCCCATGTGGAAAGAAAGAGTTGGATTTTACATGGAAGCTGCAGATCCGCGAATTTTTCAAGTCGTGGAAGAAGGCCCTCATGTGCCTATGGTTGCCTCTATAATTGACCCTACTATTCAGGTGCCAAAGAAAATGATGGACCTAACCAAGGATGAGATCGCTATAGTAGCCTTGGACAAAAAGGTAAAGAACATAATTGCTAGTGCAGTGGATGACTCTATGCTACAAAACTTAATCCACTGCAAATCAGCCAAAGAGATGTGGACATCCTTGATTGTTCTCATGGAAGATACCGAAGAGGTAAGAGACGATAGAAGATCTCTACTCAACCAAGAGTATGAGGCCTTCAAGTAGAGTAAGAAGGAGTGCATTGCCGATGCTTATGAATGGTTCTTCAAAATTGTTAACGGCGTAAGAAATTATGGCCGGGAATTTACAAACTGTGAACTAAATGACAAGTTCCTGCGATCCCTGACGAATGAATGGGATAGCAAGATCGTTGCCATTAGGGAGTTTGGAAAGCTGCCAAATATTGACCCACAGAATCTGTTCGGGAAGCTATTATCCCATGAGCTGTAGATGAATATCCGCAAAACTGAAGAAGATGGGAATCAGACCTCAGGCAAGGAGGGGGCCTTGGCTCTGAGGGCCGAAAGCTCCAGGAAAAGCAGAGTTGTGTCACCAATAAGGGCACAAGAGACTGATGAAAAAGAAGAATCAGAAGCTGGCTCCTCCTGTTCTGAAATGTCTGATGGGGAGTTCTCACTAATTTCCCGTCAGTTCAAGAAATTGCTAAGCAAAAGAAGGCATATGAAGAACAAGACCTCTTCCTCTGACTACATACATTCTCGTCGTGATGGTGATCATCCCAGGAAGGGCTTAAGCAGCCATGATAGGTATAAGTCTACACTGAACAAACATGTTTCTTCTGACATTGTTTGTTATTGCTGTAATAAGCCAGGGCACATGATCGATGATTGCCCTCATAAGAAGAATGAGGGTGGAAAGAGAGAAGAAAAGAAATCCTCCTATGGGAAAAAGAAGACTGAAAGAAGCTTCGTCGCCAAGAAGTCCAAAACTCTCAGCGACAGTGACTCGGAGAAGTCAAGTGATGAAGAAGAAGCCTATTTGGACAGTGGTTGTTCTCGGCACATGACCGGGACAAGAAGCCTATTGCAGAATTTCATTCTAGTTGATAATGGTCCAAAAGTTATTTTTGGCAGATCTGACAGAGGAATAATGAAACGCTACGGTATGATTACTAATGGTAATGTATCCTTCTCAGATGTGGCTAATGTCGAAGGATTAGAATATAATCTTATAAGCATAAGTCAAATCTTCGATAAAGGATACATAGTTGATTTTCATAAAGATAAGTGTTTGATTATGTCAGCAGAAAATCTAGAAACGATTTTATCAAGCACTCGCTGTAGAAATATTTTTTGTTTAAACTTTCTTTGTTTATCCTCATCTACACCAGTGTGTTTTTTAACGAAAGATAGTGCATCTCTTGTTGACCAATGGCAGAAGAGATTAGCACATATTAATTTCAAAACTATAAATAAATTATTTTCTCAAAACTTATTGTGTGATGCGCTGAATCTTAAGTGCATTAAAGATAGACCTTGTCATGCATGTGTAAAAGGCAAGCAAACAAGAGCTAACTTTAAGAGCATTATTGGCAAAGACTCTACCAGGTGCTTACACCTGCTCCATATGGACTTGTTTGGTCCTTTGCAAATTAGAAGTTTAGGTGGTAAGTCTTACACATTGGTTATTGTAGATGATTACTCACATTTTGCATGGGTATTCTTTCTTAAACACAAGTCAGATACCTTTGATATTTTCACTAAGTTTGTCAAGCAAATCCAGAATGAATTAGATTGTTCGGTGGTCAAAATCAGAAGTGACCATGGAATAGAATTTGAATCTGGGGCCATGACAGACTTCTGTGAAAGCCTTGGTATCTTTCATGAGTTTTCCTCTCCTCGAACTCCACAACAAAATTGGGTAGCTGAGAGAAGGAATAGAACACTCATTGAGGCCTGCAGAACAATGTTGAGTGATTCTTCACTTCCGGAATACTTCTGGGATGAAGCCGTCAACACTGCTTTCCGCGTGCAAAACAGAGCACTCATAAATAAAAAACATGAAAAGACTCCCTATGAACTACTAAAGTCAAGAGACCAACCATCTCTTATTTTAGAATCTTTGGTAGTAAATGTTTTGTACATAATAATGGGAAGCATTACAAAGCCAAGTTTAGTGAAAAGAGCTTTGAAGGTATTTTCGTAGGCTATAGTAGCCATAGTAGAGCTTATAGGGTTTTAATAAGAAAACCCTGGTTGTAGAGGAATCCATTAATGTTGTATTTGATGAGACGAGCATGCTACAAAGCAGCTCGTCTAGTGCTTTTGTTGAATATGCAGGTTCAAAGTTGCAAGACTTAAGCTTGGATGAGCCAGTTAAAGAGAATGCTCAAACCATCATCAAGATCCCTTCCCCAACCTCAACTGAAGAGGAAGATCACCAAGATGAAGAGTTAATCCAAGTGGAGGAAAACACTCCAGTAGTAGAAGAAGTTCTTGGTGGTCCAATTGATGCAAGGAATCTAGAGTTCAGACATATGAGGGATCATCCAGTTGATCAGATCATAGGAGATCCTCAAGTCGGCATAAGAATAAGAAGAGGTACTACTAACGAAAATATGCATTTAAGTTTCCTCTCGCGGGTTAAACCTAAGAAGTTCCATGAAGCAAATGAAGACCCTTATTGGATAATTGCAATGGAAGAAGAACTAAATCAATTCAAGCAGTGCAAAGTGTAGACTCTTGTTCTAAAACTCAAAGATAAGAATATCATTGGAACAAAATGGGCCTACAGAAACAAATTGGATGAAGACGGAACAATAATCAAGAACAAAGCCAGACTTGTAGCTAAAGGATACAAACAGGAAGAAGGGATCGACTTTGATCAGACTTATGCTCATGTAGCAAGGCTCGAAGCGATCAGGTTGTTCCTAGCCTATGATGCATTCAAGGGATTCACCGTATACCAAATGGACGTCAAGTCAGCATTTCTCAACGGTAATATAAAAGAAGAAGTATACATTGAACAACCCCCGGGTTTTGTTGATCCTGATCACTCTGAATATGTATATTTATTACAAAAAGCTTTATATGGTTTGAAACAAGCTCCTCGAGCTTGGTATGAGATGCTATCTAACTTTCTTCTTGAGAACAAATTCACAAGAGGAAAGATAAATAAGACATTATTTCTTAAGGAAGTTAAAGGCAAGATTTTGCTAGTGCAAATCTATGTTGACGATATTATCTTTGGCTCTACGGATGATAACTTTTGAAAGAAGTTTTCCAAACTTATGCAAGGGAAGTTTGAAATGAGCAGTATGGGTGAGATGAAATATTTCTTAAGACTCCAAGTGAAGCAATCTGAAGATGGAATTTTCATCTCTCAGACGAAGTTCACCAAGGAGTTGATAAAGAAATTTGGAATGGAGAGTGCATCCTCTATGAGGACTCCAATGAGTTCAGCTATGTCTTTGGACAAGGATGAGAAAGAGAAACTTTTTGATAAAATCAAGTACAGAAGCATAATTGGATCTCTGCTCTACCTTACTGCTAGTAGGCCCGACATAATGTTCTCTACATGTGTATGTGCTAGATATCAGGTGAACTCTAAGGAATCTCACTATACCGCTGTAAAGAGGATTTTGAGATACCTTAAGGGTACGCCAAATCTTGGCTTATGGTACCCAAGAAGTAATGAAATCGAACTAATTGGTTTTTCAGATGCAGATTTTGCAGGTAGCATGGACGATAGGAAAAGCACTTCCGGGACTTGCCAATTCCTTGGAAGGAGGCTTATTTCTTGGAGTAGCAAGAAGCAGAATTGTGTTGCAATCTCAACCGCCGAGTCAGAATACATTTCAACAGGCAGTTGTTGCGCACAACTTCTCTTGATAAGGAATCAACTACATGAAGTTTAAGGAAATCCCTATGTTTTGTGACTCCTCCAGCGCTATAGCAATTACAAATAATCCAGTCTCTCACAGCCGGACAAAGCATATTGAATTGAGATATCACTTCATCCGGGAGCATGTGGAGAATGGGGACATCAATCTAAGTTATGTCCCTACGGATAAGCAAGTTGCGGATATTTTCACGAAGCCGCTGAATGAGACCAAGTTCTCTTTCTTCAAGACAGAACTTGGAATGCTCAACATGGAGCCCTAGTCAAGTTATAAATGAAGCAAGGAAGACCTTCAACTTTTCAAACTATCGAGGAAGCAAAGATCTATCAAGAAAAATTCAAGTCATTTCTGAGATTTCTAGAGAAACAGCTCATATCTCTCGAGAAATGGTCAAGCCTCTCGAGAAATGTCCTTAAAGAGATCATTCAGCATAATTTCATGAGAAGTGATACAATCTCTCGAGAAATCGGAAGGATCTCGAGAAATAACTGGGTCTCTCGGGAAATATCAAATTCTTTTTCGAGAAGAAATTCTTATCTGTCTTTTCTATTTTGGGAATTCGAAAGGTCAGGTACGCGCGGTTTAATATTTAAATGTTTATTTCTTTTATTTTATTCGTCAAATCAAAGATTATATATAAATAAGATATCTCGAAAGAAATAAAGTTCACGCCCTCTTTTCCGAGAAATGACCTAGCGACTGTTCATCTTCTCGCAAAATTCATCGGCCGCACAGTTGCACTCGCAACATTTCCGTCCAGCTAAGTTGTTCTTTCCATTCCTCCTCAATTTTTCTCGATTCATCCTTGATTCCCTCTTGTTCAAATGGGTCCTCCAGCAAATCCCAAGATCAGAGTTGGCAGTGAGCTCGTGTGAGCAGGGCTCAGTTCAATTTTAGATGATTTCCTCAATCTCTTCTATCTCCTAAATGCAGTGGGTCTTTCTTTTGTTTTGGAGCACCCTTGCAAAATCTTATTCAGGGAAGTGGAAGAATTTTTCATAAATGTCAAAGTTAGGAAGGATGGAAAGGTGCTAAAATCATCAGTGAATAATTTGAATGTTAAGATATCCTCAAAATCTCTATCCAAATATCTGAGATTGCCAACGGTGGAATCTGAAGATTATCTTGAAGATGCAGATTGGGCAAGAACCGTGACTTTTTGTGGTCTGGATAAAGCTACCAAATCAGTTCGAAGAAAGAATATGAATGATGTAGGCAAGCTGTTGGTGGACATTATTTCTAAAGTGTTCCTTTGCAAAACAGGGAGTTTGGGATATGTTTCTGCAAATGTCTTCTGCCTTATGACATCAGTTGTCTAAAGGAAGAATTGTGAATGGGCAACTCTTCTCTTTGTGAAAATCAAAGAAAGCCTTATTGCTCCGAACTTGGCAAGAATTCTTTCCCTCTATCTGAATCAGGTCCACCCAGAAGCCTTTGACATGTCCAAAGGAACAATTCTCCATCATTTGAAAAAGTTAGATGTCTCCACAATTCACAGATGGGACATCAGGATTAAGAAGCCAATGGATGTTGTTGGATCTGTAGGCGCCCTTAGAGGGGGTGAATAAGGGTTTTAAGATTTTCGAGATTATTTAGAGAAATTAATTCTTTGTTGCTATCGCCAGCGGTAGAGTTACCGCTTGGCGTTAGCGACAATGAAAATACTTTTAGGTTAGAACAATGAAAATCATAGAGCACGAATCAGAGATGAAGAAACAAACATATTTTCATTAACATTAACTTGAAATAAATATGATTACAAAAACTTTTCCCAATGACGCTTGGAAAGAGGCGACCAATGAAAACTCTTTTGGTTTTCTATACCGAACCTTCTTCCGAGGACCGGTTGGCTTTAGCCTATCTCTCCCCAGATACGACCTCAAGCCTCTCTAGCCTTTCTCTCCCTAGAAAGGCCTCGAGCACCCCCTAGATCTACTCCCTAGACCTAGTCGCCAACGCGAGGCAAATTTCCCCTAGTCCCCGCAAGGCCCTAGTCGTCGTGCAGCGAATTCCTCTACTTAATAAAAGATATAATGATTACAATTTGAAAACTAAAACAAGACAAAAACTAAGACTCCCTCAAATGAAGAACTTGATGTCGATGTAGATGCAATCAGATCGGTCTTCAAGTTCTTTGCGTTCACGAACGTTGACGGAGTTCTTTGGGCTGCTTGTGAAGGCTCTCACGAGTGCTCTGAAAATATGGCTTCAAATCATTCTGGAACAGCAAGCAACAATGGAGGAGGCACGCGTCTTTGTATAAAATCAGCCACTACTGCCTGCGGTAGTACTACCGCCCCGCGGTATCCACATTAGGCAATGAAGCACACGGATCGTGGTAGTTTAGGCAACATTTTGAGCGCCAAACACTAGCGCGCCGCGGTAACGCTAACGCCCCGCGATAGCGAGATATCCTTCCATCAGCCATTATCTCCTTCCAAATCTGGTCCTCAATCAACTGCAGACGGGAAGTTTCCAAAAAGCTATCGCCGGGCGGTATACATAACGCGTCGCGGTAGAGCATGTGTTTCGTCGAACAGGCATTATATTTCGTCGATCGAATTTTCGTCGAACGGGATTCCGCTTTCGTCGATCGCAAATTCGTCGAACGCAGTGATAAGCATTTCGTCGAGCGCAGCTTTCATTTCGTCGAACGAACACTAGCGCCAGCGGTAGTTCTAACGCACCGCGGTAAAGCATACATTTCGTCGAGCGCCAGTTCCGTTCTCAGCGGTTTCCTTCTCAGCGTTGTTAGCGCCAGCGGTAGTACTAACGCTACGCGGTAGTAACAACAAAACACATTTCCATGGAGATTTGAAAGCACTGAATCCTGCATACTATAAACACAAAACAAGTATGATCAAATACAATAGGATTTGTTATTGTCAAACCAAGAGATGCGGAAAGCATGTTCCAACAAACTCCCCCTTTTGATAATAACAAATCCCCTTAGAAAGAAATAATTCAATTAATAGAAATTTGTGTTTATAATAGAGAACTAACATAGATAGTATGAAAATTAGGCATGTTCAAATGCTCCACCTAAATGAATTCTTCCCCAAAGTGAATGCTCCCCCTACAACAAAACTTCCTATGAACTTGACTCCCCAAAACATGTTAATTTCTTTCAAATTTATTCTCCCCCTTTTGGTATTATCAAAAGAGGGTGGAGACGTAGTCCAACAAAAAGTGTGCAATAACTGTGTAGAGAGGGAATGATCATGATAAAGAGTGAAACGCTTAGGAAAAATACAATAGATGGGAGAGAAAAAAGAAAGGAATGTGAAGAATTTTTCATAAAGAAACCACTTATTGGGACAACGTATTCATGATCGAGCGTACAAGTAGTAAAGAGGTGGAAAGCATGACGAAATACTTTTTTGAAGTGAACATCTATATAGAAATTGTGAAGCATAGTAGATGATTAAGAATTTTAGACATAACAAAATAGATGTTGTAGCATTTTAAGTACACAAAATAATTTCAGTTGTAACATAACCATATACTAGTTTTGAAAGGTATGCAATACAGAGTTCTCATGGCGTAGCGGAAAAAATATGTAAGCATGATACAAGATATCAAGTCAAGATGGAAGAATACAATGTTCTAAATTGAGAAAACAAGTACACTTATACATTGTATTGATCATGCAAGGCTATCTAGTGCATTTACTTAAGAATTTAGAGAATACATGTAGATATGCAATAGACTCCAATTATCATGAGTAGAAGGCTTACAAGTGATAATGATGTGTACAAAATAGTATTTTTGATAAAAGTATACATATGATTTAATCAAAACACATGACATGTATAATGGAATAAACACAATATTATTAAACAAGCGTTTTTAGAGTTACCTCTTCCCACAAAGCTATATAAATTTTTCAATGCACATAAAAATAGTAACTACCAAGGTGCTCTGCACACACAATGCTTATTAAGACTTATCAGGGTGCAAAGTAGTGTTTGGGAAATCACAATTATTATTTTGAATTTTAAGTATTTGTGATTCGGTGTACAAGAAGAAGTAGTAAAAAAATTGCAACAAGGCACTTTACAATTCTCTCCAAGGTGCTTAACTTCACAATACTCATTAAGACTTATCAGGAGGGTGAGTAGTGTTTGGTGGAGTTATCTTTGTCAATTATTCAGTTGAATTTTTTTTGCTTAATGACAAAGGTCTCTGAATTCACTTGTATGTGCAAATAAAAGATTTTGGAAAGACATACTTCTTCAAAAAATAGGTGCATGAAAAAGTTTTTTACATGTGGTGTAGGTAAAATTAAGCATGCCTAACAATAATATTAAGTTGTTACACTACACAATCATGAAGGAGAAGATTAAATTCATATGTAGTATATCAAAAGGCGTGAGTGAAAAAATCATTTGCAAATATAAGTCATTTACTCATACATAGAGGCATGTTATGCAATACTACACATGATTTTTATAATCAATTTCAAAGCACTCATAAGATAATGATCAAGGCATGATACAAAAACAATGTTATTAAGATACTTGAAATAGAGAATGAAACATTATATACAAAACTTGGCAAGATAAACCGTATCATCCTTGAAACATAGAAAATTACATCAGTTTTTATAAATTTTAAGTTTTTCAAAAACAAAAATAAAACAAATAAACAGCATGTTTTTGTTGTTTTAATAGGTTTTTCAATTTTGTAGTTGGTTTTGATATATAGAAAAACAAAGCATGTTTATGGTTGGATTTTGATTTGTTTTATAGTTTTTTTTTGTTTTTAGAATTTTAAAAGAAAATAACAGGAACTGAAAAATAAAAAAATGAAAAGGAAGCTGGAAATTCAGAAATATCCACTACCGCCAGCGGTACCCAGCTATCGCCGGGCGGTAGTGACAGAACTCGAATTTTGGGGAAAACATGAAATTTCTCAGAATTTTTCTTTTGAATATATTTGTGCAGATTAGTGACAATGTAGTTCAGCAAAGAAAACAGACATATGCATACACAAAAATGAGGATTTTGCAAGTTCAAGCTAGTATGTCCAAAACCCCTAGTTCTAGTTTAAGTAGATGAAATCTTGAATCGGGTAGAGGCTTGGTAAAGATGTCTGCAAGTTGCGATTCAGTTCCTATGAAGTTTACATGAACATGTTCCTTTTTGATGTGATCCCTAATGAAGTGGTGTCTTACGTCAATGTGTTTAGATCGTGAGTGATGAACAGGGTTGTTTGTTTAGTCAATAGCACTCTTGTTGTCGCACTTAAGTTCAATATTAGTTAAATGAACACCAAAGTCTTCTAAGGTTTGAGTCACCCATAATGCTTGGGCACAACAACTTCCTAGTGCAATATATTCTGCCTCGGTAGTGGAGAGGGCAACAGAATTTTGTTTTCTACTTGACCATGCAACTAGTGAAGGACCTAAGAAATGACAGGTATCACTAGTGCTTTTCCTATCTAATGAACAACCCGCATAATCAAAATCAGAATACCCATGCAAGAGAAAAGAATCGTTATTTGGATACCAAAGTCCTAATTTTGATGTGCCTATTAGATATCGAAAAATTTGTTTCACCGCTTTTAAATGAGATTCTTTTGGATTTGCTTGAAATCTAACGCATAAGCATACGACAAACATAATATTGGGTCTAGATGCACTAAGGTATAATAGGGATCCAATCATTCCTCTATATAAAGTTTGGTCAATTGAAATTTCGGCTTCATCTTTTCCTAATTTTAGTGATGCGCTCATTGGAGTACTAGCTTGTTTTAAGTTTTCAAAGCCAAAACGTTATAGCATATCATGGACATTTTGGATTGACATATAAAAATAACATCATTTCTTTGGGTTATTTGAAATCCTAAAAAATATGTTAGTTCACCCACTAGACTAATCTCAAATTCATTTTGCATCACTAGAATAACTTCCTTACACAACTCTTCATTAGTGGCTCCAAAAATAATATCGTCAACATATATTTGTAAAATAATCAAATCATTATCACAGTGCTTAATGAAGAGCGTGTTATCGGCACTACCCATTTTATAATTGTGCTTTAATAAAAAAGATGTTAAGCGTTCATACCAAGCACGGGGCGCTTGTTTGAGACCATAAAGCGCTTTTTCTAATCTATATACATGATTCAGAAATTTTTCATCAATAAATCCGGGGGGTTGTTCGACATAGACTTCTTCTTTAATTATCCTGTTTAAGAAAGCACTTTTAATATCCATTTGAAATAATTTAAACTTCTTATAACTCGCAAAAGCTAAAAAAATTCTAATCGATTCAAGGCGAGCAACGGGTGCAAATGTTTCATCAAAATCTACCCCCTCGATTTGAGAATAACCTTGTGCCACTAATCAATCTTTGTTCCTAGTTATTCTAGATTCTCCATCTAATTTATTTTTAAATATACATTTGACACCGATAACCGGGTGATTAGATGGTCTTTCAACTAGTTTCCAAACCCTATTGCGTTCAAATTGATTCAATTCGTCATTCATAGCAATAAACCAAAATTCATTATTCAAAGCGGTGGAAACATTTTTCGGTTCTATTTCGGAAACAAAGCATAAGTTTGAAAAAGATTCATTAAAAGAAGAACGTGTAGTTACCCCTCTTGATGGTTCTCCAATTATAAGCTCCCATGGATGATCTCTTGTAAATCGAAGCACACTTGGAGGCACAAGCTCCTCTTGCACCGTCTCTACTTCTTTTTCTTCTCCAAGTGGATCATCATCATCATGCTCCAATGGTGAAAGAGGTACATCTTCATTTCCTGCACAAGTAGAATCTACACAAGGCACAAGTTCATCAAACTTCACATGAATAGACTCTTCAACCTTTTTAGATTTTTTATTATATACTCTATATGCTTTGCTAGTGGAAGAGTAACCAAGAAAAATACCTTCATCACATTTTTCTTCAAATTTAGCTAATGCATCCTTGGTGTTTAGGATAAAACATTTACAACCAAAGACATGAAAATATGATACATTGGGTTTCTTTTGAAAGTACAATTCATATGGAGTTAATTTCAAAATAGGGTGAAGCATAACACGATTTATGACATAATATGATGTATTTATGGCTTCGGCCCAAAAATATCTAGGCAACCCATACTCGGATAGCATGGTGCGTGCAAGTTCTTGAAGAGTTCTATTTTTCCTCTCCACCAAATCGTTTTGTTGGGGGTGCGTGGAGCGGAAAATTTGTGTTTAATACCTAGACTATTACAGAAAGTGGTGAAGCTGTCATTTTCAAATTCCCCTCCATGATTCGATCGTATACACTTGATTTTTAGATCTAATTCATTTTGAATACGATTGCAAAGCTTTGTAAATTCAGAAAATGCATCGGATTTGGAGGTAAGAAATAAGGTCCAAGTAAATCTAGAAAAATCATCAATTAAAACAAAAGTGTACTTTTTACCACCAAGACTACACGTGCTAATAGGTCCAAAAAGATCCATGTGAATTAGTTGTAAGGGTCTTGAGGTGGATATTTCTTTTTTACTCTTAAACGATGTTTTTGAAAATTTTCCTTTTTGGCATGGCGAGCATAAGGAAGATAGATTTCCATTTAGCATAGGCAAACCATTAATGAGTTTATTCTTTGACAATTTTAAGATTAACTTGATGCTAGAGTGACCGAGACGCCTATGCCATAATTCAAGTTCTTCATTTTTTGATATAAGGCATTTGAGAGACGCGGGTGATAGATCATGAAAGGCAATTAGATACACATTGTGAATTCGTGGTGCAGTGAGTACAATACTATTGGTTTTAGGATCTATAATTTTGCATAAATCGGTAGAAGACTCAAATAAAACATTTAGACCTTTATCGCAAAGCAACTAATAGAAATCAAGTTGTGTTTCAAACCTTCTACATATAAGACATTAGTAAGAGAGAAAGAATTGTTACCCACAGTACCGGTGCCTAAAATCCTTCCATTTCCATTGTCCCCAAATGTCACCATTCCTCCTTTCTTCTTAGTAAGGCTAAGGAATTTTGCTTTATCGTCCGTCATGTGCTTGGAGCACCCTGAGTCCAAGTACCACATGTCTTCCTTTTCCTTAGCCTGCCAACATACCTAACAAGAAGATGAGAGTAAAGATCTGGATACCCAGGTGGTTCCTCCCATAGAATAGGTGGAAACCTTAGGCACCCAGATTTGCTTCACAGTACATCGACCCTTCATCATGCAGGAGTCCATGGTATGCCCGAAGTGATGGCACTTGGCACATAACACAAAAGGGGTTGAGACTTTTTTTAGTTTTTGTTGTGGACTCTTGCTGGAGGATGGGGAATCAGCAGAATAAATTCCAGATTTGTGATTATTCGATGAATTATGAGTTCTGTTACTACCGCCAGCATTAGCAGTTACCGCCGGGCGGTAGTTAGCAGATACAAAACCTAGACCAGTTTTTGCACTACCATGCCTTTGGTTAGCCAAAATCATATCAAGAATTTTCTGGCCAACACCGAATTTTTCTATGGCTAAGTTAAGGTCTTGGATTTTAGCTTTTAATGCAAAATCTTCACTAACTAAATTTCCGCATCTATTTGCAAAAATTTTCTTTTCATTTTCAACATTAGAAAGAGAGAGTTTCAAATTTCTTTATAAGTCTCTCTTTTGTTTCGAGAGTGATTCGATATTGGAGAGAGCATTAGAAAGATCAGTTTCAAGTTTGCTAGTCCTTGCAAAGAGATCATCATTCTTTTGGCAAGACTCCATCTCCTTTCCCAAGGCAAAAACTTCCTTACTTAATTTTTTATTTTGTTTCAAAAGAATTTTATTTTCAGTTTTAAGTAGATCAAGATCTTTTAAATTTTTGCCAAAATATTTGCAAGTTCTTAAGTATTCGGAATAAAGATCATCATAGTTAGAGGGGATTACCTCAGTGTCGCTTTGGACACTGCACTCGTCGTCGGTTGATTCATTGCTTTTCCCCATAAGGCACAAGTTTGCCTCATCATCATCGCTTGAGCTTGAAATACTTGAGCACCCGGAGGAAGAGTCATCCCATGTTGCAGCTTTTAAGGCCTTCTTCTTCTCCTTTCCTTTAACCCATTTTTCTTTTTGTTCCTTCAGGAATTTTGGGCATTGACTTCTAATATGCCCGGTATTCCTACAGTGGAAGCACTCGGGAGGTGGCCGCTCTTCGTCATCGTCGCTAGACTTCTCCTTCTTCTCTCTTTTGGATGAGGAGCCCTTTCGGAAAAATTTCCGGAAGGTGTTCCTCCTTTTCCGGATTCTTCATGAACTTAGTGAAGTTCTTCACAAAGAGGCTCTCCTCGTCATCTTCCTCGTCGTCATCTTCTTTTCTTGACTTCAGTGTCAAGGCTTTCTTCTTTGGTTCCTTGTTGTACTCCTCTTCTTGAATCTTGAGTTCTACCTCATGGGTTTTGAGGTTCCCAATGAGGCTCTCAATTTGGAGCCGCCTAAGATCATGCGATTCGGAAATCGCCGTCACCTTTGGATTGAACTTTGGTGGGAGTGATCAAAGAAGCTTTCTCACCAAGTCGTCGTTTGAAAATGTTTTTCCAAGAATTTTTGACGCATTAACGATCTTGGTGAATCGAGTGTACATGACATCGACGTCCTCATTCGGATCCATCCTAAACCTCTCGAATTCAGATTCCAGTTGGAATAGTTTTGAATCTTTGACCTGCGAGGTACCTTCATGCGTTATTTCTAATAAGTTCCAAATATCATAAGCAGTTTCACATGCACTTACTCTATTAAATTCAGTCCTATCAAGAGCACAAAACAGAGCATTCATCGCTTTCGCATTATTCTTACACCTAGCCTTATCTCCATCGTCCCATCTATCCCTAGGTTTTTCCATGGTTACTTCTCCAACAATGTATGTAGGAGAAGTGTATGGAGTTTCAATGCATGCCCATAAATCTTGATCTAAGTTTATCAGAAAACAACGCATACGCGTTCTCCAGTAATTATAATCAGTTCCGGTAAACATCGGAGGTCCACTTATTCCCTGCCCCTCATGGAAAGCGAGATCCCGGAGCGCCATTTTTCCCGGTTGTTAGACCGAATTGGAATAACCTACCTCTGATACCACTTGTTGGATCTGTAGGCGCCCTTAGAGGGGGGTTGTTGGGGAAATGATTTATCTTAACCCCTAGAATTGAGTAGAATATAAATTCTAGGAATGAAAAATTAGGCTAAGTAAATATGGGGTGAATAGTATTCGACGCAACGTCGAAATGTAATCGACATTTCTCTCAGAATGAGTCGAAGTAACTCTAAGAAGAATTCGACGTAATCTTTGTCGACGTACCTCTGACTTCTAGTCGACGCATTTAATAAAGTCGACGCACCTTAGTCGACGCACCTTCCTTATTCTCCTTTCGACGTCCAGCCAGGATGAAATCGACGTTCACGTCGAATAGTAATCGACGCACGTCGATTTCTATAAGAAATTCAAAAACACGACAGATCTCTTTCCTTCTTTCTATAGATCTGATTTTTATGGAATGATATTATTCTTTTATAGCCGTTCTGAATCAGTCTTTCCTTCTATTTGATTCTTGGCTAATTTGATTAAGATTATTATGGATATTATTTGAAATCAGAATGAATTCTTTCCTTCTACAGATTTAATTATTATGGAAACTTTTTGTCTCTAATTGCTGATCGATTATTCCCCTTTAGCAACATCTTTTGAAACAGAGCTATAAATAAAGAGGAGGTCGGCAGAGAATAATAGCAAGTGATCCACCATATACATTTGAAAAAGAGGAAGAGCTCCCAAGTGAAGTGTGAGAAAGTTGAGAAAAGAGATAGTGTGCTGCAGCAAAGAAAAAACCTTCATCTTCTCCTCCTTCTGAAGCCATTCTGCTGCAAATTCTAAAAGCTCTCACAAAAGAGAGAAAAGCTTACAATCTCCTTCTCACTATAGAAGAGAGATTACATTCACTATTCTTGTGCTTCTAATCTTCTTGCTAGGAAGAAGATTCTTTCTTGTTTTAATTGTTTCTTCTAAATCTTCTTCTCATTCTTATTTCAACTTCAATTGTGTAAAAGAGTTTTTAGAATCTCTCTTCAAAAAATTCAGTTGTACTGGTTCTAAGAGTCTCCTTATCAAAAGACTCAGGCTGGTTCTAAGAGTCTCCTTATCAAAAGACTCAGGCTGGTTCTAAGAGTCTCCTTATCAAAAGACTCAGTACAAGATAGTGAATTCCTATCAAGGGGGTAGAAGAGTGGACTACCCAAAGTTTGGGGAACCACTATATTTCTTTGTGTTGTGCTGTGATTTTCTTCTTGCTATTTTCCTTCTTTACTTACTTAATTATTGTTGGTGTGGGGGAAGCTTAAATCTGTGATTATTACACATATATATATAATTGCACAAAGTATTTTTAAATCTCTATTCACCCCCCCCCCCCCCCCCCCCCCTCTAGAGAATTCTAGTGAGGTTAACTGTGCCATTTCAATTGGTATCTGAGGGAGGTTTATCTACAAAGGTTAACTCCTTGATCAAAAAGATCCTACCTCTTATATATATATTTCTAAAAACTATTTTTCACATGGCACAAATCAAAGATTATGCTTCCACCAGACCACCAATGTGCAATCTTGAAAAGTTTGCAGTTTGGAAAACAAGAATTAGGATTTATATGAATTCTATTGATGAAGAATTATTTAATGTTATTTTGACAGGTCCTCCCAAGCCTTATAGAAGAGACTCAAGTGGTGAAGTGACTCAAACACTTGTCCCAAAGGCTGAGTGGACAGTTGAAGAGAAGAAGGCAGGAACATGTGATGCAAAAGCTGTGAACATTCTTGTCTCAGCCCTCTCAGATGAAATCTTTCAAAAGGTTGTTGACTGTGAATCAGCCAAAGAAATCTGGGAGGCTCTTACCAAGATGGTAGAAGGAAGTGTTGATGAAAGGAAAGATAGAAAGGCTCTATTGATCTCCCAATATGAGAACTTTCAAAAGAAGCATGAAGAAAGCATATCTGAGATGTATGACAGATTCAGTCTGATCATCAATCAATTAAGGAGCCTGGATATAGAGATCTCTCTCACAGAGATCAATGACAAACTGTTAATGAGTCTCCCAAGTTCATGGGACTCAAGAATACGGGCAATAAGAGATACAAAAGGACAAAAGGAAATCTCAACAGATGCCCTCTTAGGAAAACTCAAATCCTATGAGCAACTGCTGAAAACCAGAGAAGAGAAGGAAAGAAGAGGAAGCACTCCAACCTCCTCAAAAGATAGAAACATTGCTTTGAAAGCAACAGAAGAAGAGACCCCTGTCACTGAAGAAGAATTATTCAGCCTCCTGGCCAGAAGATTCAAGAAATGGGTCAGGACAGATGGGTCTAGAAGGAGAGAATCAAAACCAAGGTATGATAAAACTCCTACTAAAGAAATCATTTGTTATTCCTGCAGGAAAACTGGACACATTGCACCAGAATGTCCAGAAAATACTGAGAAAAAGAAAGATCTGAAAAAGGAAGATCTCAAGAAAAAGGGGAAGAAGAAAGAAAGAGGCTTCATTGCAGAAGCTTGGAGTGAAACAGATTCTGAGGACAGCACCTCATCCAAAAGTGACAATGAAGAGTCTAAGCAAGAAGACCTATGCTTAATGGCTCTTGAAAGCTCAAAGGAAGAACATGGTGCTAAATCATGGAGTGAGACAGAATCAGAAGGAAGCATCTCTTCTGAAGATGGTAAAGAAAATAGTCTTATTCTCATAGAGGAATCTGAGGATAAGGATGAGGTAAGCATTTTTGATGACATAGATTTTCTGTGTGATGATTTCAAAAATGATTTTAAAGGATTATGTTTAGATCAACTAAAAGCTAAACAAGAAAATAAGAATCTAAAAGAACAAATTAATGTCATTAAAAACCAGAGAAATATAGAGGATACTTGTTCTAAAAATTATGAGTTAAGGGCTAACATCAGAGAAAAAGAAATAGAGCGGGCTAAAATAGAAAACCAGCTACTTAAGAATAAGGTATCCCAAGCAAAAGCTTTTGAAGAATCAATAAAAATGAGAAGCCAAACACTTAAATAAATCACAGAAAAACAAACAAGAAGACATAAAAATCTTGGGCTAGGAGCTGATCCCTCAGCTAGCCTAATTCCATCCAACAAACCTGCTTGGATGAGCCCTGTTAAATTCACTAAACCCACTAAATCAATAAACCAAGAAGAAGACTTATAAAATAAGGAAGAAGACTCCCTCAATGAGATAAACCATTTTGATGAAACATCATACTATACAGATGAAGACTCTCAAACTACTTCTAAGAAGGCAACTAAGCCAAAAGAAACAACTCATAAAGAAATAAAATCAGAAAAAGGGAAAAATAAAATTTGTGAAAATACAATTGCGTCGACGCATTAATGATAGTGCGTCGAATTCTACTCAACGCAATCTCTCAGATGCTTCGACCTCAACTCGACGCTTGAATAAAAGTACGTCGACTTCCAATCGACGCAACTTCTTACATGCGACAATTTTAGATCAACACAATCTGGAGAAAACGCCGAATATAAATCGACGCAACTATCAACATACGTCGAATAGATATCGACGCATAAAAACTCAGAGCAACAAAATTACAGGACATCTCTATTCTCCAAAAACTTTCCATCTTAACCCCCATTCAGGACCCATTCATCCTGATCATAATTTCTATCCTAATCAAAACTTCTATCCTAACCAAAATTTCTATCCTAATCAAAATTTCTATCCTAATCAACACCACTATCCCTCTCTAAACTCAAATTCCCATAATCTAAAGATAGTCAGATGTTATATCTGCAATAAAACTGGCCACATTGCCAAACAATGTTGGCACAATCAATCTAATTATTTATAAAAATTAGTCCAAGACTGACTTAGAAAACATTAGGAGCAGGAAAAAGTAATCTCTCAAGAGAAACCAAGAAGTTTCAGGCAAAATGAAAGTCACGTAGACTTATTAATCGACGCACCGTCGATAACCAATAATTATAAATAAAATTGACGCATGTGTCGACTCCGATCGATGCATACGTCGATAGGAAACCCTAACATCTTAACTCAGACTGTATCAACGCTTACGTCGGATTCCACTCGACGTAACGTCGACTTCATGAAAAAGAGCGGCAATATTAAAATATTTTTTGATCATATCTACTGTAGTACCGAATAAGCCTCGAATTGTGTCTCGTTTCGACATTTCACCTGACTTAAACAAACTCTTCAGTTAGAAATCCTCTCGCACTCTGCATCTTTCATCCTTCTTACATCTCAGTCCAGCCATCTCTTCCTCTCTCTCACAGACCTAAAATGGCTCCCAAGATAAACTCTGGTTTCGACATTGACCTCGAATCCTTCCAGGCCGCCGCCGAAAATTATAAGAGCATCATAGCTCTCTTCACTGAAGCTGGCCTAGATAAGCTCATCTCCATAAGATGCAAGCTCCTGGAGACAGAACTCACAGAGCTAATGGCTCATGTTCAGATATCTGAACAAGGAGAAATCACTGGAACAATATATGAGACACCTGTCTCAATCTCTGCTGAACACATTAGGAACACCATTGATCTTTCATCAGGTACATTCCAATATTATCCTTGTTCAAGTCAAATAGGGAAAGCAAGTTATTTTCTAAAAGAGTAACTAAATAAATCTCTTTTACCATTCCCTTATCAGGTGATAAACCTGTGGAACTCACCCCTGATGAAATCAAGAATTTACTAATCACAATGAAGTTCTCAAAAGATAGACCAATCCATTTGAAGAAAATAGATTTTTCTGATGAGTATAGGCTACTGGCAGACATAGTAAGAAAAGTACTATGTAAGATCTCTGCCCATGATGCAGTGCCCAGGCAGCAACTAAATCTCATGAGGGCCCTTGTGCTGAAGAAGAAAGTAGACTGGGGCAGCTGCTTACTCAAAATGATAGACTACAAATATTCTCACAAAGAGAATGCCTACATGAGGATTATGAGTCAAGTCCTCTTCCACTCCTTCCCTGACCTATGTAGGTCAAAAGGAATTCCCATCCCTCCTGGCAAAAGGATGTCCATTGCTCTCTTCTCAAAATGGACCAGGCAAATCCCCAAGCCTGGTGCCATTCCTGAAAGGACTCCATCTCCTCCTAACTCTCCTGCTCATCCATCTTCACCTCCTCCTCCTCCTCATACGGACATCTCTTCTGTACCACCATCATCCACACCTTCACAAATACCAACTCAATCACCTGCTCAACCCTCCTCTATTCCTCCACCTCCTCCATCAAATACACCTCATCAAAATGATACAGTCCCCTCTCCACCTTCATCACATACACCTCCACCATTATCTCCTCATCATCCATTATCTCCTCCTCCTCCAACACAACATGAACCATCTCCATCCACTGAAATCCTCATCACCCAGTGTATCCAGTCAGCAGCCCAAAAATTTCAGGACATGCTGGATGGACACTGCTCTCAAATTCACTCCTCCATCATGCACATGCAAACCCAAATAGATGGGGTCAATGCCTCTGTGCAATGCTTGAAGACCTCTGTCTCTTCCTCCAAAGTGACCAAGTCTTTCTTAACCTCCTTGGCTAAGAAGGTCAAGAAGGGGGAGAAATTAGATGAAGAGCAGCTCTCAAGTCACAAATCCCTTCCTACTTCAAAAGCTGATAAGACTATTGGGAATGAATTAGTCCCAGAGCTACATACCGAGGACCAGATAACAGGTGTACTCTCTATAGTAAGAGAAGCTATACAACAAGTAGTTCTCCTTCAAGGGGAGGCTAGCAGAGCAGAGAAAGAAGTTAAAAAGAAAACTGATGCTGAAGAAGCTATAGGAGAGAAAAAAAAGAAGTTGAAGCTCAGGGGGAGCCAAATACTGAAGCTGGAGCTGAGAAAGAAACTGAAAAGGTAAATGTAGAAGAAAAGGAAGTTCCATTTCAGGGGGAGCAAACTGCTGTGACTCAGGGGGAGCTGAGTGAACCACCTGTTACTAAGAAGGAGCAACCCACCTCTCCAAAAATAGTAGTATTCACTGGGAAAAGAAAAACTCCTCGTACCCCTCCTGAATGATGTGTTGAACAATATTGATACAATCTATATTTTTTTCTTTCCATGCTTAAATACTTATTATGAAGTATGTTTATATGATTTCTCCCTTCTTCTGATTACTTAGCATATTTCTTCTCTATATAAATGCTTTGCTGTGTTGATTAAAAGCTGATACAATTTCTCTCTAAATAGGGTTAAGACAAATAGGGGGAGATTGTTGGGGAAATGATTTATCTTAACCCCTAGAATTGAGTAGAATATAAATTCTAAGTATGAAAAATTAGGCTAAGTAAATATGCGTCGAATAGTATTCGACGCAACGTCGAAATGTAGTCGACGTTTCTCTCAGAATGAGTCAAAGTAACTCTAAGAAGAATACGACGTAATCTTTGTCGACGTACCTCTGACTTCTAGTCGACGCATTTAATAAAGTCGACGCACCTTAGTCGACGCACCTTCCTTATTCTCCTTTCGACGTCCAGCCAGGATGAAATCGACGTTCACGTCGAATAGTAATCGACGCACGTCGATTTCTATAAGAAATTCAAAAACACGCCAGATCTCTTTCCTTCTTTCTATAGATCTGATTTTTATGGAATGATATTATTCTTTTATAGCCGTTCTGAATCAGTCTTTCCTTCTATTTGATTCTTGGCTAATTTGATTAAGATTATTATGGATATTATTTGAAATCAGAATGAATTCTTTCCTTCTACAGATTTAATTATTATGGAAACTTTTTGTCTCTAATTGCTGATTGATTATTCCCCTTTAGCAACATCTTTTGAAACAGAGCTATAAATAAAGAGGAGGTCGACAGAGAATAATAACAAGTGATCCACCATATACATTTGAAAAAGAGGAAGAGCTCCCAAGTGAAGTGTGAGAAAGCTGAGAAAAGAGATAGTGTGCTGCAGCAAAGAAAAAACATTCATCTTCTCCTCCTTCTGAAGCCATTCTGCTGCAAATTCTGAAAGCTCTCACAAAAGAGAGAAAAGCTTACAATCTCCTTCTCACTATAGAAGAGAGATTACATTCACTATTCTTGTGCTTCTAATCTTCTTGCTAGGAAGAAGATTCTTTCTTGTTTTAATTGTTTCTTCTAATTCTTCTTCTCATTCTTATTTCAACTTCAATTGTGTAAAAGAGTTTTTAGAATCTCTCTTCAAAAAATTCAGTTTTACTGGTTCTATGAGTCTCCTTATCAAAAGACTCAGGCTGGTTCTAAGAGTCTCCTTATCAAAAGACTCAGGCTGGTTCTAAGAGTCTCCTTATCAAAAGACTCAGTACAAGATAGTGAATTCCTACCAAGGGGGTAGAAGAGTGGACTACCCAAAGTCTGGGGAACCACTATATTTCTTTGTGTTATGCTGTGATTTTCTTCTTGTTATTTTCCTTCTTTACTTGCTTAATTCTTGTTGGTGTGTGGGAAGCTTAAATCTGTGATTATTACATATATATATATAATTGCACAAAGTATTTTAAAATCTCTATTCACCCCCCCTCTAGAGAATTCTAGTGAGGTTAACTGTGCACTTTTAGGGGTGAATAAGGGTTTTAAGATTTTCGAGATTATTTAGAGACATTAATTCTCTGTTGCTACCGCCAGCGGTAGAGTTACCTCTCGGCGTTAGCGACAATGAAAATACTTTTAGGTTAGAACAATGAAAATCATAGAGCACGAATCAGAGATGAAGAAACAAACATATTTTCATTAACATTAACTTGAAATAAATATGATTACAAAAACTTTTCCCAATGACGCTTGGAAAAAGGCGACCAATGAAAACTCTTTTGATTTTCTATACCGACCCTTCTCCCAAGGACCGGTTGGCTTTAGCCTATCTTTCCCCAGATACGGCTTCAAGCCACTCTAGCCTTTCTCTCCCTAGAAGGCCTCGAGCACCCCTAGATCTACTCCCTAGACCTAGTCGCCAACGCGAGGCGAATTTCCCCTAGTCCCCGCAAGGCCCTAGTCGCCCTGCGGTGAATTCCTCTACTTAATAAAAGATATAAAGATTATAATTTGAAAACTAAAACAAGACAAAAACTAAGACTCCCTCAAATGAAGAACTTGATGTCGATGTAGATGCGATCGGATCGGTCTTCAAGTTCTTTGTGTTCACGAACGTTGACGGAGTTCTTTGGGCTGCTTGGGAAGGCTCTCACGAGTGCTCTGAAAATATGGCTTCAAATCGTTCTGGAACAGGAAGCAACAACGGAGGAGGCGCGCGTCTTTTTATAGAATCAGTCACTACCGTCTGCGGTAGTACTACCGCCCCGCGGTATCCACATTAGGCAATGAAGCACACAGATCGTGGTAGTTTAGGCAACATTTTGAGCGCCAAACACTAGCGCGTCGCGGTAACGCTAACGCCCCGCGATAGCGAGATATCCTTCCTTCAGCCACTATCTCCTTCCAAATCTACTCCTCAATCAACTGCAGACGGGAAGTTTCCAAAAAGCTACCGTCGGGCGGTATACATAACGCGCCGCGGTAGAGAATGTATTTCGTCGAACAGGCATTATATTTCGTCGATCGAATTTTCGTCGAACGGGATTCCGCTTTCGTCGATCTCAAATTCGTCGAACGCAGTGATAAGTATTTTGTCGAGCGCAGCTTTCATTTCGTCGAACGAACACTAGCGCCAACGGTAGTTCTAACGCACCGTGGTAAAGCATACATTTCGTCGAGCGCCATTTCCATTCTCAGCAGTTTCCTTCTCAGCGATTGTTAGCGTCAGCGGTAGTACTAACGCTACGCGGTAGTAACAACAAAACACATTTCCATGGAGATTTGAAAACACTGAATCCTGCATACTATAAACACAAAACAAGTATGATCAAGTACAATAGGATTTGTTATTATCAAACCAATAGATGCGGAAAACATGTTCCAACAGATGCAGGTGCATCTTCCAAGGGGAGCCTGCCCCTTTTGATGCTGATGGCAATCAACATGTTTCTCCACCTCACCCGTCTGCTCCTCAACCTTCACCTGACCCTGCAATTTCAGCCAAGGAAGCAGTTCCAGCCAAGGAAGCAATTCCAACCTCAGATGATCCTGTAGTTCCAGAAGTTCCTAATGCAGATCCCATTCCTTCCTCTAGAGGTGTTGATTCAGTTAGTATTCCTCCAGTTAAAGATCATGAAGATGTGATTGCTGATACAGGTAATCCTCCAGAAAAGGATTCTGAAGTAGTAGTTGCAGAAAAAGTTGATATTGCAGAAGTTGATGGCAATGTAGAGGCAAGCCCCAGTCTCCATATGGTAGGATCAGGGGCTGATCTTGTTTTTGATGATGATGATGTTGATTCAGTTCATGGGCACTCTCCTCCCTCAGTTGATATTGAGGGGGAGAAGGAGTTTTGTGTGTCTGATCAGGACAATGCTGATCCAGACTTGTTAGTGGACAATGGTAAAGCTGTTCAATCAGAGCATGATGGTGAGGGAGAGGAAATGGTTCCATCCTCTGCCCAAAAGGTGGTCAGTTCTGTCATTCTTGAAGAAATCCCCCAAGATTGGAGGACTAATTTCCTTCTTTCTCCACCCAATTCACCTCCAATGTGTGAGGAAGATTCTCTTCTTGGCAAGATAGAGATGATGCTGAATAAGCAAAGAGAGAAGTTTGAGAACTCTCTCAAATAAGTGAATGCAAGATTTACTGCTGTGGAAAAAGAAATGAGCAGAGGCCTTGCTGAAATTCAGGCAAACACTGATGAACTGAAGAAGATTGTGAATAAGGGAGGCAAAGCAATAGATCACTCTATTTAGAGTATGGGAAAAGTTTTGGAGGAAACAATTAAGGTAAGGAAAACTCAGGATTCTAAAGAAACAAAGGCAGATGATCATACTTTTCAGATCATAGATGAAGTTGGCAAATTCAAGGAATCAGTCATCCAAACCCTCTCTGTAGAAGTCAGAAAGGGGGAGGATAAGATGGCAGAGATGATGAATTTTCAGTTGTCTGAGCTTCAAAGAGTGTGGGCTACTCAGCTTGAACAGTTGAATGCTGGTATTCAAAGACAGATTGCAGATGTTAATGCTTACACTTATAATACAGCAGTGTGAATACATAATGACTTCTAATATTGCAGTGTGGCTACATAATGAGATATTTCCAGAGCCTGCTATTCATCCTCAACCTCCTTAGTTCTCTCCTAGACCTGTTGTGCGAGATTATGCTCCTCCAGTGGACTATTCTCAAACCTGGTCAGCAGACCACTCTGATGTTCACTCTTAAATGCCAGGATCAAGGAAAAGAAAATATGGAGAAGGTCCATCTGCAAGCAAGTCAATTCCAGGGAAGAGTTCAGAAGGAACTGGAAAGAGCATTGCAGGAGAAGTTGTAGAAGCCTGGAGTCCTGATTCCAGGATCATTATCTTAGACACCTTCAAGCTGGTGAATGAAGGTGGGATGAAAGTATCTGATTACTACAGTAATGAAGAGTGGCAAAAGTATGAAATGAGTATGAGAAAGAGAAGAATTCATTTCAAGACTCATGGTAGGGACAATTTTGAAGGATCAGTTCCTCCTCCAAAATATTATCCTAAGCCAGAAGTTTATTTCAAAAGGCAGGATGTAACATCCCTCAAACAGCTAGACCCCCCAGGTGATTCTATCTTGACAAGGTCATGACAAGGCCTTGGTAGTGTAGAAATCTCTTTAACTTAGGCAAGATTAGGGTTGAAAGTGCCTTGGACTGCAAATAGCAATTTTCAGTGACTAAGCTTAGGGTTGGACTTTGTGGCCTCATCTTGACCATTTGACCCCACCATAGTATCCCTAACCCTTTAGGGGTCCCCTTAGAGCACCAAGGGCCCATTGGGGTCAACCAAAAAGGCCAGATTGACCAAAGTCAACCCTAACCCCAAATTGGTCTAAGTAACCTAATTAGAGTCAATTGACCTTCACCATGCCAAATTGACCACATATCTAGGTCTAGAATACCATAAGAGGCCTAGTAGACCTAAAAGCCCCATCATGGGACCCCTTATGGGTGCAAATTGACCAAAATGCCCTTTTTAGGTCAAAATGGCAATTCTTTGCAAAGTACCCTAATTAACCATCACCATATTAAATTGACCCTACCCATAGTGTTATCATATCATAGGGGACCCATTGGACCAAAAAGCCCCATGACCAAGTCAACCCTAGGGCTTAATTTGACCAAAGTCAATTTAGCCTATTTTTAGTCAAATCAGCTTAGATTGGGTCAACTAAGACTCATATGACCAAATTGACCCCACCAATAGTTTCTAAACTTAATTTGGAACCCAATGGACCCAAAAGCCCCATCCTAGAGTCACCCAATTGGCCAATTTGACCAAAAGTCAAAATTGCCCAATTTAGGTCAAATCTCTCAAACCTAACCCAATCCTATTGGGCTAACTCATTTGGTTGGTCAACCAGCACAAGTAGACTACCATTAAACTCAGGAGAGAGTATAGAAACCGGCCATGATGTTTAGGAGAGAGAAAATGGAGGTTTCCCCATTTTTGAGGTGAGAGAAAGAGGCCATTCATGGCCATTAAGAAGATTCACCCCTTGGCCTCCCCCATTAACTCTTCCATTCATCTCCTCTGCCGATTACAAGGAATTTCCAGCAGTTTCCAAGGGGGATTAAGGCAGGGGGAATGAATGGGGGCCGGCCTTGGGAGGAATTCGAAGGGGCCATTAATGGCATTGGTGGTTAAAGCCACCATTGCCTTCATTCGACCCCCCCATCACCTTCAGAAGCCGGAGAGGAGAAAAACCCCCAAGCTTTCAGAGGAAATCGTGTGATGTAGGCCTTAATCGGCATGGCATCGCAACCACCCCGAGCTCCCATGGTGTACTCAAGGACAACGCGACGGCAAGCTCATCAGCAGGTCTGATTCCCTTCCCTGACTCCTGAGGATTAGATCCCAATCGCCGGCAGCTCGTTTCATGGCCAATTGGCCGGGAATCAAGCCAGCCAAGCCTCCCGTCGATCGGGTTGGGCTTCCTCTTCCAAATCGTGATTCCGGCCACCTCCGGTCGAGCAAACACCGCTCATCGCCGGCCACCACCTCAACGGAGGTGGTGGTGGCGTTGGTCGGCCGGGGCGGCGCTCAGGTGGCCGAGAAATCATCAATCAAGGCGGCCCAGGCGCGGAAGATCCTAGCCGTTGTCGTTGGCTATCGGGGACGATGACCGGGCGCGGTTGGATCTGCGCCAAGATTCGTGCGCCCCATAGTTATAATTTCTATTTTTCTGTGATTAAAATGCAGTGATTAGTAAATTCTTTTAAAAATACTTAGAGGCTCCTAGGGAAAAATTGTCCAAATTTAAAGTTGGAGCCCATGATGTCTAGTTTAATCCAAAATTGAGATCACTCGATTTGGAGCCCTGGTTAGGGCACAGCACTCATTTTGGTGAGGTCTGTCCATAAGGCTAACCAGAGTTTATTTTTGATGCCCATACCAATCCAGAACTCCAAATGACTTGAAATTTGGGTGGTAGGCTACTCTTATACATATGTAGGACATGTCCAAAAATCAGATTGATTGGAGAACTCTTCCCTATAATTTTTTGGAAAAGTTCAATAATCCTTGTGTAACCTAATTAGGAGCCCTAAACACCTCAAAACACTTCCAAACTTGGATGGGTGGTCCTAGAGAGTAAATAGGGTCCCTGGTTAAAATCTAATAATTTATGGAGATGATTTGGTGGGGTAATTCACCAAGACAACCTTAGGCTCCCTAGGTTTAGGCAAAACTTTGGGTGAGTGCCCCCACTCTTCCACAAAGCCAAATGGCTTCATATTTGGGGTGCACATCACCCTCCCTCATGCCAACCTTTGTTCCAAATTTGGTGGCCATTGGAGGAGGTTTACCCTAGTAAATCAAAATGGGCTAAATGTTATTAGCACCCCAATTAGGTACCCAATAGAACCCCACTCCTCACCAAATGTTGGTAGGATCATGGGTGGTCATTTCACTGACCTCTGACCAGTGTAGTGAGTAACTTGGACTTGGGCAAAGTAGGGAGTTCCCTTGGCCATTTGTTTGCTTAAGGGTTATGATTAGGGCAAAAGTGTACTTAAGCTAATTTTTGAGTGTGGAGGGGTTTCCTCCCACTGATTGGAAGGGGTGACCTTGGTCACTGACTTGGGATGTTTGGGACACCCCAAAGAGCAATTTTGGTTGAGTTAAGGCTTAGTGTGCCCTTAAACCCTAGTGGCTAACCTTAGGAGGCCCTTTAGGATTTGTGAAGGGCATAGGAATGTTTGCCCATGGAGAGAAGTGTAATAGCCTTCTCTGAGTTCTAAGAGTGTTATAAAACCCTCACAAGAAGTTTGGGTGGATTTGGAGAAGTTTGGACCTTAACCCTAGGTTAAACCCTAAAGGGGTGCAATTAGAGGCCAATGAAGGAAGAGGGGTCAAACCTTAATGGTTTGACTTGAAATTTTGGGGAGATGATCTTGGTAACCAGAGAATGCTACTGTGAGAAATTGGTGGGGTTTGGAGTTGCCAAACCTAGGTAATAAATCCTTGGGTAGATTTGTAAATATTTAGGGTTTGGGGATTTAGGGAGACATAATACTTAGTGATTAACCATCTTCTGTCACCAACTTAGTTTTAGTGTTAGTAATCCCTGGAAGATTCTGTTAGAACCATTAGAAAACTTTTGTAGGTTCAAATTGTAATTATTCGTATTGTTGGCAATTTTTGGAATGATAAATTTTAGGGTGTTAGATTTCTGTAATTGCATGAAACTTTGCTGGATGACATTTCATACCAACATAAACGCACAGTATTTTCCTCATAATTTATGGATTAATATTTTTGGTACCTCTAGTTCAATTTCGAATTAATTGCAAATATATCCGCTGTGGAAATTACAAATGTACCCTCTGTCGAACATGGTCAAACTTTGTAGGACTGAATATTTTGGTATGCATCACCTCTGTATTAATTTGCATAGGGTTTGGAGATCATATGAGGGTACCTCCTTTGGAATTTATTGGAAATAAATGAATTTTGGAATTTTTCAAAATAGTAAATCTTGCTGATTTTTCCTAAAAAATTCATATCCACTGATTATTAGGTACTCTTGATTTATGTAAAAATTGGGGTAGGCATTGAAAGTCAGAAAAGTACACTTGTAGCTCAAACCTTAGGAAATTGCCCTTTGGAAAAATTGTTTTAAATATTATAATTATGGGAAAAATTATGAAACTCTGGATTTGATCTTAAATAAGTAGCATGGACCCCAAATAAGTCCATTGGGTCATAGAGTTGATTATTTAGTGTACCTCCCTTCATGAGCATCAAAACGTTGAGGGTGGTCTGCGTTTAGCATTTTGGCAACTTTGGGGATTAAGGGTCAAACTGGTGGTCTTGGTTGCAGATGTGAGGCTTAATTGGTAGTCATGTAATTATGTGAGGATCCCTGGTGTAATTAGGGTTTGGTGAGTCCTAGGGTGGTGGGAAGCCACCCTTGCGGTAGGTCGTCCTGGATTGACGAAAGATCGTCTTTTCCCGTTAGCGTCCTAGAGCACCTAGGTTTAATTTGGGTAAGGTATTATGAAGGTTTACCTATAGGAGTCTAGCCGGATTAGACCGGTGAGCTTGTGACTCAGTGGTGTTTGATGGCGGGCAGGTTATCCCGGGGAGCTTATGGCTCGGTGATAGGAAGTAGAACATGTTGCATGTGCATTGAAGGTGGTGGGTCTTCGGTATTGGACGATCGTTCACACCGACGTCAATACGTTGACTCGGCAAGTGTGGTCTTACACTTAGCCTTGAAAGTCTGGCGGTCCAGTCAGCAAGAGTACGCAGACGCTCTGCGGGTTTTGTGGAGGCGTACGATAGGTCTAGGTTAGGTAGTGTGAATACCAACCTAGAGGTGGGCGAGGCCCAACCCACCGCTTCCGTTTGCCACTACGGGAGTATCCTGGGAGTCTAGCTAGCTCCAAAAAGGGGGAACTAAAGGTCTATGCGCATAGAGTCGTGGTGAGTGAGTTGCACTTGTATGAGCATAGCATAACAACATACTTTGCATGATATAGCATAAACATTGCATTCAACCCCTACCCCTATCGTATAAATTGGTATGGGACTTTTTATACGATAGGCCCTGCTAAACGACCCCTTGGTCTATAGGTTTGTATGGGCACTCCTATAAATCAATGGTTACTTTTATATTACTTTACTTGTCAATATAACTAATGCTCTACTATTCTTTACATGCACTTTACTATGCTTACTTACTGCTTCATATATATATATACACATGTGTAGTTGTAGATCCGCCGCCACTTGCCTTTGTTTTTACCCCTTGAATGTCCTCCGCTTCCTCCTCCCCACACGGTGCCTAGGAGCCATTGGGGGAGGGGTGGGGAATTGGCTGAGTCATGTTTGACTGACGGTCGGTGGACCATATCATTTTAGGATTTCAAGGAGACGCAGCAACATCAGAGAAACAGGTGCAGCAGGATCCGACAGGGTGGACCCCACAGCCATGCTACCATTGTCACCAGCCGGGACATACTCGAGTCAGATGCCCCATGATGGGTGGAACCCCTCCAGCACAGCGACCAGGAGGCCGAAGGCGAAGACGTAGACGTGGATTGCGAGGCAGCGACCGCAGGCCAAAAGAGAAGAAGCATCCAGTGTTGCAGCACCAGTGGAGCACAGAGTCTGCAGGGATGGGTCAGACTGGTCTGGGTACTCCGGTTTCAGTGTCGGTGGCGATTAGCTTTAGTTTTACCTAGGAGTTAGCTTTCGCGAGGGATCTTGTAGTGAGGAAATGATGTATAGGGCAAGAGCCATTTTATTATTGTAACCCTTGTTATCTTTTATTCAGTTATTATCTGTGGACATTTATATTTCATGTTGATTTTGTGGACTTGTCTTCTCCTTATTGAACTTTTCTTTGTGATCGATTTGGCCGGCAGAATCGGCGTTTTGTGGTGGCGGTCTTCCCGAGTGAAGGTGTCACCGCAAAACGGCGGTTCTGGGCCTAAGACCCGGTGGTTTTTGCAAAAAAAAATGGGGTCTTACAAGTGGTATCAGAGCTGAAACCTCGATCCAAAGAAAAGAAGTCCACAAAACCTGGGCCACCCCGCGCGAGCTTAGTTTGAGGACAAACTAGCAGCGGAAGCAGTGGTGTGCCCGTATGGGAATCACATTGAAAAGGTCCACTTTTAACTGAATCTTCGTAGTTAATTTCCCTACGAGCGTCAAGTTTTCTTTGTAACCTGTGGCGAACCCCGCCCCAGCAGGGAATACCTCAGGCTGCAAAGATCTCGTTAGATAGTCCCTTAGTTAATGAGTTAGACTCAACCCTACAAGGACACGTGACTTACTAGGACAATTTATACCATGACCTAGTCTGGAATAGATCGTAGGTATTGATTTTGGTGAAGGTACAAGGATACCCCAAAGAGGCTAGAGAAAAAGAGATTGACACATAAGCAGAATGGTATGAGACTCATAGACTCAATCCTCGTATTTGTGACAGGATTACATTAAGACAACCACCATGACAAACACCGAGGGTCGGATAAGAATTGAAGTTCAGAAGGGACCCGTTTGGGATTGGGTGACATATTGACCCTGATAAGGTTGTCATAGAAGGTACCTAGAAGAGTCTAGGTGTGGAGCATACCAATGAGCCCCAAGATAGAACCCCAAGTCTAGGATTGTGTGCCCTAGAAAATTTTTTTTGCATACTTGGGACGAATATAACTTGGTGATATTGAAGATACTCAGCCCAAAATAGATAGTGGCTTATCTTTTGTTTATTGGGGGCTTGTTTTTTTTGTTTATTGGGGCGTACCTTTTGTTTATTGGGCAAATTATCGACGGACTTGGATTTCCCTTAGACTTAAGTTAGAAATTTTTGTGTCGTGAACAAAATGGTTTTGAAGTCGATCTTACTCAATGCTGCTTGGAAGAAGATGAGATGGTGTAACAGTATGTTCGGAATAATGATCTGAAATATTACTAGGACAATGGATAAACTTCGTTGATCAAATAACAACTTGACCTTAGTTGAATCATTGGAAATGTAAAGTCGCTAGGATTAATCACTTAAGACAGAAACTAGGTTGTACAAGTTGTAGTTATATCTGACAAGTTCTCGAGATTTGGGGCATTCAGAAGTGATCAACTTAGGATTAGTTAAAAATCTTGCCCCGTCACGGTTGAAAATTTTGTCTACGATAATAGCTTTATACCTTGGGAGCTTTGATGATAAATAACCAGAGATCTTAGACGATGACTTATTGGATTTACAATCTAGTGTTTGAGTTTACAATGGTAAGAACGATCTAAGTTTATCTTACTTAAGACCGTTTGAGAGTGATCAAAATTAGCATAAGTGGAAGTGACAGGATTTTGGAGAAATAAACATGATGATATTTCCTTGATGAATCGAATTGTGAAAAACCCTAGGGTATCAAAATTTTGCTCATTAAGAATCAAACTCCACGTAGAAAATGATCGGGAGTCATCTTATCATTATGATTGGTTAGCATATACTCATACAAGTTCACAAGTGCACCCCCATTTAAAATTTAAGGATGATTGGTACGCTAGACGATTTGATTAGTTCCATCAATAGTAAGAATTAGAAAAGTTGTAGATTGGAGATGTTTGATTACTCGGACATACCTGAAGGAGTAAGAATTTGAATGTGAGAAGAAAACTTCAGGGGCATAAGGGTCTGCCCAGGTTAGAGTGGAAGTTTGAGGATAGATCGACCAAGCTAGCTAGGTCACCCCGGTCAGGATAGCTGATACGACGGTGCAAGTCTTGCGGTGCGAGAAGATTCCAGAGGTTAAGACATGTGGAAAAATTAGGGTCAGGAGGAGCACACCTTGGAGCCACTAGAGCTGGTCTGGCAGAGATAGTCAGTGCCCTTCGAGCCAGGAATAACCTCGATTCTTAGGGGATGTTACTTTTTCTTCTAGTAGAAACCCCACAGGCTTGTCTGAATTTCGAGGACGAAATTTTTTTTTATGTATTGGGATTTGTAACATCCCTCAAACAGCTAGACCCCCCAGGTGATTCTATCTTGACAAGGTCATGACAAGGCCTTGGTAGTGTAGAAATCCCTTTAACTTAGGCAAGATTAGGGTTGAAAGTGCCTTGGACTGCAAATAACAATTTTCAGTGACCAAGCTTAGGGTTGGACTTTGTGGCCTCATCTTGACCATTTGACCCCACCATAGTATCCCTAACCCTTTAGGGGTCCCCTTAGAGCACCAAGGGCTCATTGGGGTCAACCAAAAAGGCCAGATTGACCAAAGTCAACCCTAACCCCAAATTGGTCAAAGTAGCCTAATTAGAGTCAATTGACCTTCACCATGCCAAATTGACCATACATCTAGGTCTAGAATACCATAAGAGGCCTAGTAGACCTAAAAGCCCCATCATGGGACCCCCAGGGGTGCAAATTGACCAAAATGCCCTTTTTAGGTCAAAATGGCAATTCTTTGCAAAGTACCCTAATTAACCATCACCATATTAAATTGACCCTACCCATAGTGTTATCATATCTTAGGGGACCCAGTGGACCAAAAAGCCCCATGACCAAGTCAACCCTAGGGCTCAATTTGACCAAAGTCAATTTAGCCTATTTTTGGTCAATCAGCTTAGATTGGGTCAACTAAGACCCATATGACCAAATTGACCCCACCAATAGTTTCTAAACTTAATTTGGAACCCAATGGACCCAAAAGCCCCATCCTAGAGTCACCCAATTGGCCAATTTAACCAAAAGTCAAAATTGCCCAATTTAGGTCAAATCTCTCAAACCTAACCCAATCCTATTGGGCTAACTCATTTGGTTGGTCAACCAGCACAAGTAGACTACCATTAAACTCAGGAGAGAGTATAGAAACCGGCCATGATGTTTAGGAGAGAGAAAATGGAGGTTTCCCCATTTTTGAGGTGAGAGAAAGAGGCCATTCATGGCTATTAAGAAGATTCACCCATTGGCCTCCCCCATTAACTCTTCCATTCATCTCCTCTGCCGATTACAAGGAGTTTCCAGCAGTTTCCAAGGGAAATTAAGGCAGGGGGAATGAATGGGGGCCGGCCTTGGGAGGAATTCGAATGGGCCATTAATGGCATTGGTGGTTAAAGCCACCATTGCCTTCATTCGACCCCCCCCCCCCCCCCCCCCCCCATCACCTTCAGAAGCCGGAGAGGAGAGAAACCCCCAAGCTTTCAGAGGAAATCATGTGTTGTAGGCCTGAATCGGCATGGCGTCGCAACCACCCTGAGCTCCCATGGTGTACTCAAGGACAACGCGACGGCAAGCTCATCAGCAGGTCTGATTCCCTTCCCTGACTCCTGAGGATTAGATCACAATCGCCGGCAGCTCGTTTCATGGCCAATTGGCAGGGAATCCAGCCAGCCAAGCCTCCTGTCGATCGGGATGGGCTTCCTCTTCCAAATCGTGATTTCGGCCACCTCCGGCCGAGCAAACACCGCACATCGCCGGCCACCACCTCAACGGAGGTGGTGGTGGCGTTGGTCGGCAGGGGCGGCGCTCAGGTGGTCGGGAAATCATCAATCAAGGCGGCCCAGGCACGGCAGATCCTAGCCATTGGCTATCGGGGACGATGACCGGGCGCGTTTGGATCTGCGCCAAGATTCGTGCGCCCCATAGTTATAATTTCTATTTTTCTGTAATTAAAATGCAGTGATTAGTAAATTCTTTTAAAAATACTTAGAGGCTCCTAGGGAAAAATTGTCCAACATCAAAGTTGGAGCCCCTAATGTCTAGTTTAATCCAAAATCGAGATCACTCGATTTGGAGCCCTGGTTAGGGCACAACACTCATTTTGGGGAGGTCTGTCCATAAGGCTAACCAGGGTTTATTTTTGATGCCCACACCAATCCAGAACTCCAAATGACTTGAAATTTGGGGGGTAGGCTACTCTTATACATATATAGGACATGTCCAAAAATCAGATTGATTGGAGAACTTTTCCCTATAATTTTTTGGAAAAGTTCAATAATCCTTGTGTAACCTAATTAGGAGCCCTAAACACCTCAAAACCCTTCCAAAATTGGATGGATGGTCCTAGAGAGTAAATAGGGTCCCTGGTTAAAATCTCATAATTTATGGAGATGATTTGGTGGGGTAATTCACCAAGACAACCTTAGGCTCCCTAGGTTTAGGCAAAACTTTGGGTGAGTGCCCCCACTCTTCCACAAAGCCAAATGACTTCATATTTGGGGTACACATCACCCTCCCCCATGCCAACCTTTGTTCCAAAGTTGGTGGCCATTGGAGGAGGTTTACCCTAGTAAATCAAAAAGGGATAAATGTTATTAGCACCCCAATTAGGTACCCAATAGAACCCCACTCCTCACCAAATGTTGGTAGGATCATGGGTGGTCATTTCACTGACCTCTGACCAGTGTAGCGAGTAACTTGGACTTGGGCAAAGTAGGGAGTTCCCTTGGCCATTTGTTTGCTTAAGGGTTATGATTAGGGCAAAAGTGTACTTAAGCTAATTTTTGAGTGTGGAGGGGTTTCCTCCCACTGATTGGAAGGGGTGACCTTGGTCACTGACTTGGGATGTATGGGACACCCCAAGGAGCAATTTTGGTTGAGTTAAGGCTTAGTGTGCCCTTAAACCCTAGTGGCTAACCTTAGGAAGCCCTTTAGGATTTGTGAAGGTCATAGGAATGTTTGCCCATGGAGAGAAGTGTAATAGCCTTCTCTGAGTTCTAAGAGTGTTATAAAACCCTCACAAGAAGTTTGGGTGGATTTGGAGAAGTTTGGACCTTAACCCTAGGTTAAACCCTAAAGGGGTGCAATTAGATGCCAATGAAGGAAGAGGGGTCAAACCTTAATGGTTTGACTTGAAATTTTGGGGAGATGATCTTGGTAACTAGAGAATGCTACTGTGAGAAATTGGTGGGGTTTGGAGTTGCCTAACCTATGTAATAAATCCTTGGGTAGATCTGTAAATATTTAGGGTTTTGGGATTTAGGGAGAAATAATACTTAGTGATTAACCATCTTCTGCCACCAACTTAGTTTTAGTGTTATTAATCCCTGGAAGATTCTGTTAGAACCATTAGAAAACTTTTGTAGGTTCAAATTGTAATTATTCATATTGTTGGCAATTTTTGGAATGATAAATTTTAGGGTGTTAGATTTCTGTAATTGCATGAAACTTTGCTGGATGACATTTCATACCGACATAAACCCACAGTATTTTCCTCATAATTTATGGATTAATATTTTTGGTACCTCTAGTTCAATTTGGAATTAATTGCAAATATATCCTCTGTGGAAATTACAAATGTACCATCTGTGGAACATGGTCAAACTTTGTAGGACTGAATATTTTGGTATGCATCACCTCTGTATTAATTTGCATAGGGTTTGGAGATCATATGAGGGTACCTCCTTTGGAATTTATTGGAAATAAATGAATTTTGGAATTTTTCAAAATAGTAAATCTTGCTGGTTTTTCCTAAAAAATTCATATCCACTTTAGGTACTCTTGATTTATGTAAAAATTGGGGTAGGCATTGGAAGTCAGAAAAGTACACTTGTAGCTCAAACCTTAGGAAATTGCCCTTTGGAAAAATTGTTTTAAATATTAATATTATGGGAAAAATTATGACTCTGGATTTGATCTTAAATAAGTAGCATGGACCCCCAATAAATCCATTGGGTCATAGAGTTGATTATTTAGTGTACCTCCCTTCATGAGCATCAAAACGTTGAGGGTGGTCTGCGTTTAGCATTTTGGCAACTTTGGGGATTAAGGGTCAAACTGGTGGTCTTGGTTGGAGATGTGGGGCTTAATTGGTAGTCATGTAATTATGTGAGGATCCCTGGTGTAATTAGAGTTTGGTGAGTCCTAGGGTGGTGGGAAGCCACCCTTGCGGTAGGTCGTCCTGGATTGACGAAAGATCGTCTTTTCCCGTTAGCGTCCTAGAGCACCTAGGTTTAATTTGGGTAAGGTATTATGAAGGTTTACCTATAGGAGTCTAGCCGGTTTAGACCGGTGAGCTTGTAACTCAGTGGTGTTTGATGGCGGGCAGGTTAGCCCGGGGAGCTTATGGCTCAGTGATAGGAAGTAGAACATGTTGCATGTGCATTGAAGGGGGTGGGTCTTCGGTATTGGACGATCGTTCACACCGACGTCAATACGTTGACTCGGCAAGTGTGGTCTTACACTTAGCCTTGAAAGTCTGGCGGTCCAGTCAGCAAGAGTACGCAGACGCTCTGCGAGTTTTGTGGAGGCGTACGATAGGTCTAGGTTAGGTAGTGTGAATACCAACCTAGAGGTGGGCGAGGCCCAACCCACCGCTTCCGTTTGCCACTACGGGAGTATCCTGGGAGTCTAGCTAGCTCCAAAAAGGGGGAACTAAAGGTCTATGCGCATAGAGTCGTGGTGAGTGAGTTGCACTTGTATGAGCATAGCATAACAACATACTTTGCATGATATAACATAAACATTGCATTCAACCCCTACCCCTATCGTATAAATTGGTATGAGACTTTTTATACGATAGGCCCTGCTAAACGACCCCTTGGTCTATAGGTTTGTATGGGCACTCATATAAATCAATGGTTACTTTTATATTACTTTAATTGTCAATATAACTAATGCTCTACTATTCTTTATGTAAGACCCCATATTTCATGTGCATGCCACAATTCCAAAAATGAGCATGAGCTGAAATCAGGGAGCTAGCGCCAAGCGCTAGCGATAGCGCCGGCGGTAGCGTCCCGAGAACTCCCAAGAAATCCCGAGAAATGGTTCCGAGAACTCCCGAGAAATGGAACAGGTTGAAACATATGAGCTAACGCCAGGCGCTAGCGCTAGCGCCGGCGGTAGCGTCTCTTAGCGGTACCGACTCAGGCTAGCGCCAGGCGCTAGCCACTAGCGCCAGGCGCTAGCCACTAGCGCCAGGCGCTAGCCACTAGCGCCAGGCGCTAGCCACTAGCGCCGGCGGTAGCGGGAAACTCATATCTTCTCCAAAATCCGACTCTTTTCCCATTTTCTCTCCCTTTTTCCTGATCTGAGAGCTGAGAGGAGAGCTGAGGGCAGAGGTTTGGGAGCAAGGAGGGAGATCCGTTGGAATTGAGCTTCCGTCGTGCCAGGAGGTATTTGTGAAGCATCGTCTTCGTGAGTGTGTCACCGCGGATTCCAGTCATCTCCCTCTCAATAGTATGGCACCGAAACGGCCTACGAGGGTAACGATTCTCCTCCCTAAGCCTTGGACATGAACGTCCTTTAATTAGCATCTATTTAGGGAGACTTCTATGAAATAGTAGATTGGATCTCCCGGTGGGATGAAGTGATTTCCCCCACAAATTGCATATAGAGTCCGGAATGGTAGTACGGGCATAGGCATGCTGTGTGAAGCCCATCTGGACAGATCGAGCCAGATTGGTGATGTTTTAGTGCGTGTAACGTGTCGGAGAAAAATTCGTGTACGTACTGTGATGCGGGTCATGTGAATTATATTATGCAGAAATTAGGACTTGGAGGTGTTCTCTAGGCTGTGTCCGAAAAATCGCAGCAGAACTACGTTCTATTGCTAGCGTCGGGCGCTAGTGGTAGCGCCGGCGGTAGCTCCAGGTGAGCTATCAGTGTTGGTATCTGGAGGTGTTTTCCCAGAGGTGGTAGTATAGATTGCTGTTACCAGTGCCGGGCAGAACTAAGTTCTGTTGCTAGCGCCGGGCGCTAGCGTTAGCGCCGGCGATAGTGCCCAGCACAATGTGCGTGCTTCCGTGCTACCTAAAGTCCTTATTATTGGATGTGTAGCAGGTAAAGTTGTGGAACTTGCAAACCCCAGCTTTAGGAGATGGGTTTTGGGTGCAGCTTACCTGTATCGTGTATACTACGATAATTGAGTGCGGGCTAAGCTGAGCCGAACCCCCTGTAGTGGTGGTGTAGAGGTCGCCCCTCATTGCACCGGGCTATGGAAGAGTGCCGTAATGTCGTTTACGGGCTAGCTCAATTTGCTTGTCTAAGTTGAACTAGGACTTAGCGTGAAGGGCGTCACTCAGGGAGTATGCCAAAGTGTGCCTTGAGAGCACGAAGCGGGTGGCTTGGTTTGCCTCCGTTGGTGTTGTTTGCGGATATATATATATGATGCTGACTCTTACTTGCAGGGAAGGAGCACCGCCGTCCCGAGCGTGGGGCGGGGTCGTTATACATCTTGGTCAGCTAAAGCTGACCGGTTGCTTGTTTTCCCACCAATTGGTGGATTTGCTTATACAGGTCCCGGTGAGACTAGCGGGAGATAGCGGGCTGAAGCCCCTGCTGCTGTGCTGTGCTGGCCCTTGAAGGCCAAAGCTTTTATTTACTTTTGTTCATGTGTGGCCGGCCTGCGTGCCGATGTTTGGAAGCCACTTAGATGATGTAAACAAACTCATGAAAATAACTTTTGTTGTATTTCATTCCTAGTAGTACTGTGGACTTGTTATAAACTGGTTTAACATGAAATTCTAATTATGCTTCCATTGTGACTCTGATGCTGAGATAGTTATATTTGTAACTGTTTAGACACTAATTTTAGTAACACGCTCTTCTGTTCATTTCATATGGCGTGGGGTCCCGGCCGGACCTACTGTTATATGCTATGTAACAGGGAGGGTGTTACACTTTACATGCACTTTACTATGCTTACTTACTGCTTCATATATATATACACATGTGTAGCTGTAGATCCGCCGCCACCTGCCTTTGTTTTTACCCCTTGAATTTCCTCCGCTTCCTCCTCCCCACATGGTGCCTAGGAGCCATTGGGGGAGGGGTGGGGAATTGGCTGAGTCATGTTTGACTGACGGTCGGTGGACCATATCATTTTAGGATTTTAAGGAGACGCAGCAACATCAGAGAAACAGGTGCAGCAGGATCCGACATGGTGGACCCCGCAGCCATGCTACCATTGTCACCAGCCGGGACATACTCGAGTCAGATGCCCCATGATGGGTGGAACCCCTCCAGCACAGCGACCAGGAGGCCGAAGGCGAAGACGTAGACATGGATTGCGAGGCAGCGACCGCAGACCAATAGAGAAGAAGCATCTAGTGTTGCAACACTAGTGGAGCACAGAGTCTGCAGGGATGGGTCAGACTGGTCTGGGTACTCCGGTTTCAGTGTCGGTGGCGATTAGCTTTAGTTTTACCTAGGAGTTAGCTTCCGCGAGAGATCTTGTAGTGAGGAAATGATGTATAGGGCAAGAGCCCTTTTATTATTGTAACCCTTGTTATCTTTTATTCAGTTATTATCTGTGGACATTTATATTTCATGTTGATTCTGTGGACTTGTCTTCTCCTTATTGAACTTTTCTTTGTGATCGATTTGGCCGGCAGAATCGGCGTTTTGTGGTGGCGGTCTTCCCGAGTGAAGGTGTCATCGCAAAACGACGGTTCTGGGCCTAAGACCCGGTGGTTTTTGCAAAAAAAAAAAGGGTCTTACACAGGAAAAGAAGAAGAAAAAGTGCAGCTATTGAAGAAAGAAATCTGTGACCAGTGGAATCTTTTGATTAATTAGATTGTGTGAACTTTAAATTCATTTGGGACAATCTTAACTATATATATAATCCTTGATTTTGATGGTCTTTACTGCTTATTATTTTTCTTCTGTGATGTGCTTTTTATATGTCTTATTTTGATGCAATTCATCTTAGTATATAGGGTTCTGACTTCTACAAATATGGGGAGATTGTTGGGTATTATATCCACAATAGCCTTGATTTGTAAGAAGTCACCATTGAACCAAGTTGAATTGTTGGTGTATTTGATGTTGTCTCTTAGCTATGTTCTTGCAGGTTATTGTTGCTAAGTGTAGACTAATGTCAGATCACAATGGATCATTAAACACAATTTCATGCAATGTAATCCCTCATTGTGTGGAACATGGTGCTGACTCGTGTGTGATCTCTCTATTGGGATACACTTCATTTTCAGGTCCTCAAAAGCTATGGAGATGGAACAGTTGTCGGTGTCTTGAAAAAGAAAGAAGGAAAAAGGGTTAGAATTTTTCTAAGTGCATTTCTCGAGAAATCACTTATAGTTCTCGATAAATCAATGTCATTTCTCGAGAAGTCAGCTTTGCTCTCGAGAAATCTTTCTCTGAGTTCTAATTCTAGCTTTCATTGACATTTCTTGAGAAGTCAATGCATCTCTCGAGAAATCAAATTTATTTCTCGAGAAGTCTTAGTTATTCTCGAGAAATTCTTCTCAACCATTCAGTAAAGTTTTTCAAAGCTTTTTCTCGAGAAGTTAATTCATCTCTCGAGAAGTCAAAGCCATTTCTCGAGAAATCTTGTTGTCTCGAGAAATCCCCTTCAACATCTTCAGAAAGTTTTTCCTAGCTCTATTCTCGAGAAGTCTATCTCTCTCTCTCTCTAAATCTATTAATTTCTTGAGAAATCTATTTTGTCTCGAGAAATAATTCTTGTTCAGGCTCTGTTTTAAAATTCGGTTCTGATGAATCTTATTTTCTCGTCTGACGGTGTCCTTGCCTCGTGTGTCATATTTTAAGGATTATTCTACCTTAAATCAAGGACTCTCTTTCGTTAGATCTGATTGATATAAAAGGCTCTTATTCATTCTCGTGAAAAACCTAATTCCTATTACAATCGGAAAAAACGAGACAGAGTTGCCGCCTCTCGCCATTGTTGAAGATCATTCTTCCTCTCTCATTCAGCTGATCCTTTTGGAAGAAAAGATTCGTCAAATCATTGCTCGTATCATCTACTGAAGTTTATTGGATCTTGTTGAATTCTAGAAGGTCAGATCTGAGATTTCTTCATCTCCTCATCTTCTTCAAGCCGAAGTTCTTCAAATCTCAAGAAGGAGGAAGATTATAGTATATCAGATCTGAACTCATTTTGTTGATTCATTTATTGTACAAAATCTATATTGTTTGTAGGAGATTTTGTCTCCGAGTTTGTAGGAGGGTTATCTCCGAGTTGTAGGAGCGTTGTCTCCGAGTTTGTAGGGGATTTGTCTCCGAGTTGTAGGAGTGGTGACTCCGAGATTGTAGGATCTTTCTTAATCCAATATTTAGTGAAGTAGTCGAGGATAGCCATGGTGCTAGATTGGCGAGGCGGAAAGTGGAGTACCCAAGATCGGGGAACCACTATAAAATTCCTTGTGTCGTCTGTAATTGTGGTTTTATTTTCTGTGTTCCGTGTTTCTCAAGTTTTTAATTCCGCAAAAGACGCAGATATCACATATTGACCTCCTCTAGGTGATTTAAGTAGGCAACTAGATACTTCAGGGGATTTAATTTCGAACGGTTGCTTGGCCAATCCTCCCAGTTTCTTGGAGGATTTGCACGGTTTCTTTGCACCAACGACTCTCTTCGTCGTTGCCGCCTTTTCAGATCACATAGAAAGGAGCTGATCGTTCATAATTTCAGCAAGTAGAGGTCGCGGTCAGCAAGGTTCTCTCCAACAATATGTTCAGAAGGGCCTGCCCCGACCTATTTATAGGTTTCTGCGGCGCGAAAACTGAGTCACAGTATTTGCGGTTACCTGTTACTTTTTTGGAGCCCGTACAGACTCAAAAAAGTGCGGGATTCTATTAACCCAAATTTTGTGGCCTTGGGCAGTGCCCGCCCTGCCGAGCTCTGAAGTTTCGTGCGGATTCCCAGCAGTGCCTGCCCTGTCGAGTTCAGAAGTTTTGGGCGGATTCCCAGCAGTACCCGCAGTCACTTTTCAGAGAAAAGCGTTCTCCACTCAGCAGGTCCCGGGCGGTCTCCCACAGCGTGTCCGCATATCCTTTCCAGAACTCAGCAAGGGCGCGTACAGGGATTATTCGCCAAAGAACTCGCGCCCTCCAGCCAACAACGTCAGCCTACCAGAGGAGTCCCGACGAGTACTATCCAGAGCCCCCTGCCCCTTTCAGAGAACATGTGTGCGTGGTTTCGACATGTCGTGCCCGCGTGTCCTCTTTCTTCTCTTGCGCAATCGACCCTTCGATTTCCTCGAGCGGCGGAGCATTTAATACAACATTAAATGCCCTCAGGCCAGACAGCCTACCCTATAGTATAAATAGAGGGCTGAGGGTGCATGTCACAAGTGTCTGTCACTCGGTTGCCTTTTTTCCAGCACCCTTATAATAACTTGTAATAGATCCATGTGAAGTATAAAAAGCCCTAAACAAGAGAGGTTTTCACCGCTGCGGGCCAATCCGGTGTCCGCCCCTGCTAGCGACATCCACTTTTCTGTGCTATGTTCGCCTCGTCCCGCGGGTTGGTAAGCGGTTGTTCGCGGTTCTCGATATCGTTCTCCAAGTCCCCTGAAGTGCTCGGTGAGTGTGGAGGTTGAGTGATGAATTTTGCCACAAAGCATATTTCATTGCCGATCTCCGGGGAGATCATTTTGGGTCTCCCGGAAGATCATTTTGCTAAAATTTAGGCACACTTTAGACAAGAGAATCACTGAATTTTCTCGTGCTTTCAAGATGCGGCACGTGTCGTGTTGTTATTTCACCCGATTCTAAATTTGAAAACAAAGTCTTAGTTCCAAAAATTTCTAGTCGCAGGATGATTTTCCATCAACCCGACATACTCATGATCCAAAAAATGCCGCCTGCATCCGAATCGATGCATCGTAACTATATTTTTCCCGTCACCCCCTCGTCCCTCCCACATGGAAAGAAAAAAATGGCGCGAACGAAACACTAATCTCCCGCTAGTGCCTTTATACTACGCCAGTTTCTACTATATCTTTCTCCATATCCTCCCCATCAACAAACCCTAGCCTCTGCCGATGCTCCCTTTCGCCGCCGACGATCTACTGCGGCGTGGCCCCGCGAAGAAGCGCGGCAACTATAACTGCGGCCGATGCGGCCTCCCAAAGAAGGGACATGTCTGTCCCTCCTCCCCGGCCCCTCCCCTTCCCCCGCGCTCTGACCACCGCCTCCGTCGCGCACTCTCTTTTGATGAGGAGGTGGCGGAGACTCCAGTGACACCATCGCCCTGGGAGGCGTCAGGGATGGTTACGGAGGATGAGGAGGAGATGGTGGAGGTCGGCGGGGGCGTGTCTTTGCCGGAAACATGCCTGGCGAAGGTGCTGCGGCGGCTGCCGCCGAAGCAGCTGATGGGGGCGGCGCTGGTGTGCAGGGGTTGGAGAGAGTGCGTGAAGAGGGTGTGGATCTCAGCGGAGGAGATTAGGATTAAGGTTTCGCAGATCAGGTTCGTGGGATCGGTGCTCCACAAGTGCGATGGCCTCGCTCGGCTCACCTTGATGATGGAAAGGTCTGCAAATCTGCAATTGAACTTGAATCGATTGGAGTGGTTGTGCTTATGATGAATTGCTACATATGATTTAAAAGATCATCGATTAACTTGAGATAAGATAAAATGAAAGAAGATCGACTATAACCTAAAGAAAGAATTAAGTCAAAGTAGAACTTGATCTAAGAGGATCTTGAATTTGAGCTTAGATAGAAAATTGGGACGAAGACAGGAATAGGATTGCTGTTCCCTTCAACTTCCTCTTCTGATTTCCAGGGTTATGTTTGCTAGATCAAAATTCTAGGTTTAGATTGTTACGCAGTTTCGATCTCTTACCAGTCTCTTTTGCAGCAGGTATAGAAAGGGGCTTTGCATTTTTACAAATAGACTTTGAAGGTCTTTATATTATGATGATCAGTAGTTGTGCTTTTCTGAGATCTATTTTTATCCTTTCGGATTTAACAGTCTGATGTAAGGAAGTTTCATTAGTTATTCATTTCTCTAATTTGATTTTTCCCCATTGTTTTTGCAACCCTTTTCCTTTTGGCTCCCTGCATTTGGTATGTTAGTGGTAGGAAGACTGTTCAGTAAATGGATCTGATCTCTACCAATTTTATTTTGTGTTCCTACGTTATCAAGTTTTTTGGTGCTTATATAACTAATGGACTTTACTGTTAGGGCTCATTTAGCTGCTAGTAAATAGAAAGATGTTTTAGAAAATGATAGATATGTTATGTTTTATCATTTGGTTGGCTACAATTGGAAGTCAAAATTGAATTTTCGAACTTCGTAACCTCCTGGTGGGATGATTTCATTTCAACCGGCTAAATTGAGTTACCATGAAATCATTGCTTTCTAAACAAGTATTCTATCTACAAATCAGCCATGTGTTCCTAGATGCTTTGTAAAGACAAGAGATTGTATTGATTTTATGTGCATTAACTGATTATCAGAGAATAATTTGTGTATGGATAATGAATCATCTCTCTTTTGGTGCAGTGATGCTGATTCGACCGTGCTAGCTTGTGTTGCATTCTCATGCCCCAATTTGGAATATCTTGAGATTAATCTTGCAAAAGATGCTGTCAATCGAATAACTGGGTATCCCACTCTTACATTTCACTATTCTCAGTAGAAATTTCAGAAATCTATGAGGACACTTCTACATTGTTTTCTTGTAGAATATACTACTTTTATGTGTAGTTAGTGATGACTTTCATTCAATTTGCATCAGTATGCTTTGTTTTGATGTTTACAATTGCTTTTTCCACCATCCCATATAACCCAGTTAGAGGAATAATTGACATTGGAATGCATGATTTTGTTAAACTTGCTTTTCATCCTCATGTTAATCTTTACATGATGCTAGACGTCATAGAACCATCTTACAACAATACTAGAGTTCTAATATTCTAGTTCATTTTTATCTTCTCAAGGATGCTTATTTAAGGAAATTCCCATACATTGACTTGTTCTATCTGCTCTTGTGGATCTTGTGGAGATAAGAAAGCATAACACTACACCTTTAAATCTCAACAAGAGAAAATACTGCATATACGTTTTAGGTAGCATGCTGGGTTACCCATATTTGGGTATCGTTGGACTTGATATTTTATCTGAAATGATGCTCTGCCTTATTGGTGTTAATAGTATCCCTCTTGTGGTGAGAAACTAGTTTGAAATATATGACTACTTATTGTTTATATTCTAGGGTTTTGGGGTCATAAAATACTGCAACAAACATCTTTGCTTAAGTATTTCCTCTAGAGTCATTTGAGTTATTTGTGAAACTCAAACAGGGATGAGCTTGGTCGCTTTGTAGCAGAAAAACGGAGTCTTTTAGTTCTTAAAGTTGCTGAATGTACCAATCTGGGCTTTTTGAATATCAATTCAACCAGTTTGTCCACACTCTGGCTTTCAGACCTTCATTGCATCTCTAGAACGGTATCTATTATGCATCTCTATGGTCTTATTTAGTAGCACACTGACTGGGATACTCCAAATACTAACTAGTATAGTATTTACTGCATAGGTTGTACACTGCCCAAATCTTAAAGAGCTTTCATTGGATTTTGGTCGAAAAACAAATGATTCAACAGATTTGATCAACATGATCGATTGTCTTGGGCGGGGTTGTCCAAGTTTAAAAAACATACATATTGCATCCGTACGACTTTGTAACGATGCTGTACGTTCACTGGCAGATGCAAACATTAGGTATGTTCACTCATGTTTTTGTTCTTCAAGTCATTTTGTAAGTTGCAGGAATTTAACCTTATCAGTGGTTAAATATGATAAACAGATTTATGTTTGCTTGTTCTTGAAATTAGACATGATTAACAATTTGTTACCAATCTTTGAAGATCTATGTCAATTTATCTTAGAAGCATTCAATATTGCACTTCAAAATTTGATTCCTATAGCTGAATAACTTAAGGTTGTTGATTTCTCCAGGGGTTTGCGCATGCTATCTCTTGTTCATGGCTCTCGAATTACCGATGCTTCAGTGGCTGCAATAATTGCGGGCTGCACAAATCTAGAATTGCTTGACTTGAGTGGGTATGCACCATTCTTCTTTGAATCAGCACTTTATTATTAAAAGTTCTGTGACAATACTTATGTTCAGTACTTTTTTTGTAAAACAATTGGTACCTTGACACTTGAGCTCAGATTCTTCGCGGTGTCTTGATAGAGAGGATGAATCAATATAGAAGAGTTATCAAAAAGTGAGAAAGAAAGATGACTTTGTTGAGAGAGAGGAGAGAGAGAGAAGGTTGAATGATGAGAGACTCAAAGAGAATTCTTGTTCTTAATATTGTTTTGAATCTTTTCCTTTGTTATTTGTCATTTGCTATGAACAACTTTGCAATATATATTGGCTCGCAGTGGTAGCATGATCATGAAATGTTAGTATTGGTGCTTGGGTAGTACAAAACATAGAGTTTATGACATTTCATAAATTTACTCAAGGGAAAGTTTTAGCTCTACATTATACCTTGGCATATTCTCTTCCTAAACTTAGTCATTTAGTTATACCCAGGCTCGAGAATATGACCCCTATGTCAAGCAACTTGGCTTATTTCTTGAATTTTTTTAATTCTTGATATACAAACTTTGTTTGGTAGGAAAGCATTTGTGGTTCGGTGGGTCATATGCTCTATTGCTCGATAAAGTTGGCGACTTGTTTCTGATTATCAAACTCAAGTATATCCCCATGTTTTGTTGGGGAGCATCCATGAATTGGGGGATCTTATGCTCTGTTGTGAGGTTAAGGGGACACCTTATTGTCAATTGGAAGTGTGGGATATATTCTTCAACCAATTACCTTAGCTTCTCCTTGACATTGTTTTTTGATGTGGTTGACTCTAGTCCATCTAGTTTTAAGGTCGGGAGAAAGTAGAAAGTACTTTTTTCTAAGTGGTAACTACTTGCTTATTTTTGTAGTAGTATTGAATTTTATTCCCTGGTAGACATTATGTTGATTGATTGTGAAATTTTTCCCATCTTTGGAGAGTCGGTATTATTTTGCTCAATTGAAGTAGATTATATATCTCAATTTAATGGGTGGATGTTGTGAAGTTGACAGATATTGAGAGGTAGTACCTTCTATAGAAAATCGTTAATATCATGTGTGATTGTGAACTTAAGTTGATATTATTGAATAATATGCATCTCAACATCTTTTTAGATCTAGTGGAGTGGGTAGTGTTTTGGGTAAGGTGTTATCTCTAACCCAAGTTATTTGATAAGGCGTGTACCATTTTGATTTTTTTGTCTTCTTGTGTCAGATAGTCGTGATGAACTCCCACTTTAGTTCATAGAGTGAATAGCTCTTTGCGTATGTCAATGTCAACTGCTTAGCTATTGCCTTTCCCTTCAACTTGACCATCAAAGAAATACTAGAGGTTGTCATGTTAACATGTCTTAAATTTGGCTCAAGTTGGCGACGCTATTTACCTTTTTGCCTTCGTTAGTGTTCTTATATTCTCTGATAAAAGTACATGATGAACTTTTCAACATTTTTTCTCATCCATCGCTCTTGATTTTATAGTGGTTGCATAAGAGATCAATATGAGGGGCCGAGATTGTTGAGATGACCTTAGATGAATTCTTGAACATTGATGTAACCTAAGCGAACCGAGAGAGCGGTTCCGAATTTTGCGCGCGTAAAAACCCAGACGTCCGAATTTTCAAAGTTCGTTTTATCCGTTATTTGAGAGCGATTTTAGCTTGGCGGGAACGACACGAGAACACGGGCGACCACAAGCCTTGCACATAATAATTTATGAAAAAGACGATAAACAAGTGAACGCTATTGGTAAGCCAATCGAATTATTTAATCAAGTGCATAAAATCATAATTTGATTTAGAGGAGTAGGATGGATTTTACCAAAGAAATATCCCAGGCTACGAGCAGGAAATTTTGTCCCAAGGGCGACAGTAGGAGAGCAGAGCAGGGCAAATACGTCCGACTGGATTCGATGCGCCGACCGGCTGATGTGGCGAAGTCGACGGCCAAGCAGATTCCAGACGAAGATCGTCTAGGCGCCGGCGTTGGTAGACAGGGAGGAATGTCGGCGGGAAGGCTTCGCTGGAGTCGGCGTCCAACAGCGAAGGAATCGTTGGCATCGTGGCAGCCGGAGTCAAACAGAGATGGCGACGTCGGGGTGGCGTCGCTGGAGTCGGCGTCCAACAGCGGCGGAGACGCCCGTCGTCGGAAGAGGGGAAATCAGGGGGAAAAGGGGGGCGCTGGAGTTGAACGGCAGTGGGGAAGTTGTCGGCTAGGGATTTGCCGGAGACAGGGAACGACGAGAATTCTCGTTCCTTGTCTTTTCCGGTCCCCGTTTTCTCTGAGGGGGGGCGCCTCTATAAAAGAGGAGGGAATATTATATTAGGTATATTTTTTTTTGTTTAGGAAGGTATTGGATGGCAGCAAAGAGGAGGAAATTTTAAAATATTCCAAAATAGGGATTCTTCCAAATTGAAGGATTTTGTTAGGCTGAATTTATGCATTTGTTTAATTAATTGATTGGCTTACCTAATGCGTCTTATTACTATATTTATCGGACCATTTATTTAGGGTCTCATCGGGTGGTCAAACCGGTGAGCCGAACCAGATAATAATTAGAAGATAATAATAATAAAGAAAAATACATAGAGCAGTGAAATAAAGTCAAGTTGCATCAATTCCCCCCGGGTTGAAAGGACTCGACTCCGGCGAGAATGTGCAAAGTCCAGCAACAGAAAGGTCCGGGCGTCGTCGCTGTAACTCAGCAGGAGTAATCCAAGAACTGTCTGTGATGGCGCGACCACGCCAAGAAACCAGGTAGCGCTGATACGTGCCATGGCGCGTATGAAATTCCCGTACGTCAAGGACCTGATCAATCTCATCTGTGCCAGGAGTCGGTGCGGGCACCAAGTCAGGAGGAATATCTGGAGCTGTAGTCGGCGGTGTCGGGCCGAAAGTAGGTGGATCTCCATAAAATAGTGAAAGTTCTGCCACATTAAAAATCGGTGAAGTACCGAATTCGACGGGCAGATCAAGGAGATATGCGTTATCTCCAATGCGCTTCCGAACCTGAAACGGGCCAAACTTCCTTTGCTGTAGCTTGTGATATGTCCCTGGCGTAAATCGCTGCTTCCTGAAACAAGCATACACCCAATCGCCTTCTGAAAAATATAACTCCCGGCGATGACGATCGGCCATGGATTTATAAGTTTCAGAAGTCGCTCCCAATTTATCAGCTATAATTTTATGCAACTCTTTTAAATAATCGATATGTGCTTGCGCTTCAAAGGAAATGCGTTCATGACAGGGAAGGGAGTGGCGATCAAGCAAGTGAGGGATGGGAAAACCATACACAATCTCGAATGGAGATTTATTAGTGGAGCGATTTTTAGAATTATTAAATGCAAATTCAGCTTGTGGCAGCGCAAGATCCCATTGTGTTGGTTTTTCCCCGGTTAAACATCTAAGAAAATCTCCCAAACTTCGGTTAACGACCTCCGTCTGTCCGTCAGTCTGTGGGTGATACGCGCTACTAAACTCGAGCTTGGTGCCCAGTCGGCTCCAGAGCGTCTTCCAGCAATAACTCATGAATCGTGTATCCCGATCGGACGTGATAGATTTTGGAATGCCATGTAAGCGTACTATCTCTCTAAAAAATAAATTAGCGACATGTACCGCACTAGAGGTTTTCCTACACGGGATAAAATGCGCCATTTTTGAAAACCGGTCAACTACGACAAATATAGAATCTACCTTCCTCTGAGTGCGAGGGAGGCCCGTCACGAAGTCCATCGAAATGTCGTCCCATGGCCTTTCGGGTATAGGTAAGGGGGTGTATAAACCAGTATTTTGAGCATGCCCCTTATATAACTGACACGTCGTGCAGTCCCGGATGAAATCAACAACGTCCTGTTTCAACTTCGGCCAATAATATCGAGCGCTGGCGAGGTCCAATAACTTAGATTGCCCAACATGACCTCCTAGTCCCGAGGAGTGCAACTCTCTAAGTAACGTCTCACGTAAGGGACCCTCACAAATACACAGGCGCGTGCCTCGAAATAGGTAACCCTCACTCACGACGTACTTAGTAGTGGGGTCGGTCCCAGTGTGACTACAAGACCGCCAAATGTCTCCAAAGTAGGGGTCAGTCGGGTATAGGTCACGCTGTGAGTCTAACGAGGTGATGCGAGGCTGAAGGGTGACCAATAAGTGGGAACGACGACTAAGTGCGTCTGCTACTCGATTTGTGACACCAGGTTTGTGCTTCAGATGGAAAGTGAACTCCTGCAGGTAAGCAGCCCACTTGGCATGACGCCTGATCTCCTTTTGGGAGTTCAGGTGCTTTAATGCCTCATGATCAGTATTCAGCACAAACTCGCGCTGGATCAGATAATGTCGCCAATGACGGAGAGCCTGTACGATGGCATAAAACTCTATGTCATACGTGGAGTATCGAGTTTTTGCCTCGTTTAGCTTCTCGCTATAGAATGCTACAGGACGACCCTCCTGACTCAAAACAGCTCCAATCCCTACAATCGACGCGTCACAGTCAACCTCAAAGATCTTCTCAAAGTCAGGGAGAGCTAACACGGGAGCGCTCGTAAGTCTATCCTTCACTAACAAAAATGCTCGCTCCGCTTCCTCAGTCCAGATAAAAGTCTCTTTTTTCAAACAATCAGTCACAGGGGCGATCAACGTACTAAAAATTCGAATAAATCGTCTGTAAAAAGAAGCTAGCCCATGAAATCCTCGAGCCTCCGTGATCGTCCTAGGGCTAGGCCATGATTCTATCGCCTTGACCTTCTCTCTATCAACCTTAATACCTTCTGATGAAACGATGTATCCTAGGAAGGTCAGGCTATCAGTCATAAACGTGCATTTCTTCAAATTTACATACAATTTATTCTCTCGTAGGATATCTAGGACCTGCCTAAGGTGAATTAAGTGCTGATCAGAATCCAGGCTATAAATCAGAATATCATCGAAATAAACCACTACACAAACTCCAATAAGTGGTCTAAGCACTTGATTCATCACGCGCATGAAAGTACTAGGGGCATTGGAGAGCCCAAATGGCATCACCAACAACTCATACAACCCTTCTCTCGTCTTAAAGGCAGTTTTCCATTCATCCCCGGGACGTATCCTAATCTGGTGGTATCCACTCTTCAGATCTATCTTAGAAAATACACGGGATCCACTAAGCATATCCAACATGTCGTCCAAACGGGGGATGGGAAAGCGATATTTGATTGTTATTTTATTAATCGCTCGACTGTCTACGCACATACGCCAAGTCCCATCTTTCTTAGGAACTAATAATGCGGGGACGGCGCACGGCTCATACTCTCTCTAATGTGACCCTTTGAGATCAAATCGGTCACCTGCCTATGAAGTTCTTCGTGCTCCTTCGGACTCATGCGATAGTGGGGAAGATGAGGTAAACTGACTTCAGGCATAAGGTCAATACAATGCTGGATGTCTCTCATCGGAGGGAGCTGATCGGGTAACTCCTCCGGCATGATCTCAGCATATTCATCAGTCAGTGGGCGGACAATACTAGGGATATCAGCTATGGGCGGGGAGGTATCTAGACTAGACAACATATAAACGACCTCACTATCCTTCATCTCCTCCAGAAATTGGGGCCCTGTCAGTAACATTGTGGCGGAGGGGAAGGATATGGCCGACATAGTAGGTGTAGGGTGTGAAGATCTCTCAGGGGCTCTAGGAACAAGACTGTTCTTCTGGGGAAGTAGAACGATCTTGCGCCCATTGCGCTCGAAAGAGTGAGAGTTCTTCACTCCATCATGGATAACTCGTCTGTCGTACTGCCAAGGCCGTCCCAATAGGATGTGACAGACCTCGATAGTGGCGACATGACACCAAACAGCGTCCTGATAGGTGCTACCGATGGAAAACTCTACGAGACACTGATGTGTGATGGGAATAGTCGTGCTACTCGTGACCCATGATAGACTGTAAGGTTTTTCTAGCGGTTGTGACTTCAGCTTCAGCTTATCTACCATACGTTGAGAAACAAAGTTCTCCATACTACCACTATCAATGATGATGGAGCAGAACTGCCCCTGAATGCGTGCGGTCGTACGAAAAATGTTGTTTCTCAACCATTCGTCGTCAGTGGGAGCTTTGGGCGTTAGGAGACTATGTTGGAGAACGCACACTAACGATTCAGGCTGCTCTCCCTCAACTTCGTACTCACTCTCTAACTCGGGCTCAGGAGTCGGGTCAGGATGGGAGTCGCTAAGGAAGACCCCATACTCAGGTTCTGACCCACTCTCAGAATCAATGACGGCGACGAAGTGGCGTCGCGGGCACTCAGAAGATTTGTGTCCCGGCTCCATACACTTAAAACATCTAAAGGTGCCAGCCTGCGATCTAGTGCCGACAATCTCCTTGCCTCTAGTGGATGTGGTGGGTAAGGCGGGAGTGCTCGGAGGCAGAGCGGGACGAGGGGGTCCGGCAGTCCGAGTCACCGAAGTGGAAGTGTGAGTAGATGGGGGTCTATCAGTAGACCTAAACCCGGATGTCCTCTTCTGCGAGGCCTCGGCTCTACGCGCGCGACTCAAAACTTCTCCTAATTCTTTATAGTCAAATAACTCCAGTTGATCTCTAAGGGAATATCGTAACCCGTTCAGATATCGAGAGACAACCATGTCATCGTCTTCTCGGAGATTGAGGCGAGACTGGAGTACTAGGAACTCGTTCGTATACTCGTCTACCGTTGACTTATCTTGTCTTAGGTTGTGGAACCTACGATATAGGGTTTGCATGTAATCAGGAGGCACATACCGTTTTCGAATTTGTTCTTTAAATCCGGCCCATGTGGTGATGGGTGACTTGCCTAAATTAAACCTAGTTCGCTCTATTTGTTCCCACCAAACTAACGCGGGACCTTTAAGTCTCATGGTGGCGTACTCAACCTGCCTAGCTCGGGGCATTTGCTTCCAAGCCAAGTAGCGGTCCATCCTGGCACACCAATCTAAACAACGTTCGGGTTCTAAGTACCCTTCAAAGTCACCAACGTCTAACTTGACTCCCATATCCCAACGAGGACGGTCATGAGGTTCGTCAAGTGGCTCGGGTTCGGGTTCGGCCTCCGGTTGTGCAAGCTCTAGCGGCCTAGTGTTCGGGTTTACTTCGTTCACTGGTGCGCGGTTTATGTGTACGGTGGCTTCGATATTATTAACCGAAGTACGCAGCCCATTCATAACGTGTGTGACACTTCCCATACTCGTGGTGATAGTCTCTACCGCTTTCATCAGTTCATTCATTCGTTGGGCTAAGTCCCCAACACTAGTTTCTAAATGATCGACACGTTTGTCCATTTTAAAAATTTAATTTAAATTTCTAGAAAAATATATAATTTTAATTTTTCGAAAAAATATTATAAAGTTATTTTAGATAATTTTTTTTTGTTTTATAATAAAATTCAAATTAAAATAAAATTGATTTTTTTTAAAGGGAAAAAAAAGGCTAATACAATTTTTTCTTTTTATTTTGAAAATAGATGATAAAATTGAAAGATAAATATTTTTTTTTTATAAAAAACCGGATCGTATGATTCGCGATAGGAGCGAATCAAAAAGCTCTGATACCAAACTGATGTAACCTAAGCGAACCGAGAGAGCGGTTCCGAATTTTGCGCGCGTAAAAACCCAGACGTCCGAATTTTCAAAGTTCGTTTTATCCGTTATTTGAGAGCGATTTTAGCTTGGCGGGAACGACACGAGAACACGGGCGACCACAAGCCTTGCACATAATAATTTATGAAAAAGACGATAAACAAGTGAACGCTATTGGTAAGCCAATCGAATTATTTAATCAAGTGCATAAAATCATAATTTGATTTAGAGGAGTAGGATGGATTTTACCAAAGAAATATCCCAGGCTACGAGCAGGAAATTCTGTTCCAAGGGCGGCGGTAGGAGAGCAGAGCAGGGCAAATACGTCCGACTGGATTCGATGCGCCGGCCGGCTGATGTGGCGAAGTCGACGGCCAAGCAGATTCCAGACGAAGATCGTCTGGGCGCCGGCGTTGGTAGACAGGGAGGAATGTCGGCGGGAAGGCTTCGCTGGAGTCGGCGTCCAACAGCGAAGGAATCGTTGGCGTCGTGGCAGCCGGAGTCAAACAGAGATGGCGACGTCGGGGTGGCGTCGCTGGAGTCGGCGTCCAACAACGGCGGAGACGCCCGTCGTCGGAAGAGGGGAAATCAGGGGGGAAAGGGGGGCGCTGGAGTTGAACGGCAGTGGGGAAGTTGTCGGCTAGGGATTTGCCGGAGACAGGGAACGACGAGAATTCTCGTTCCTTGTCTTTTCCGGTCCCCGTTTTCTCTGAGGGGGGGCGCCTCTATAAAAGAGGAGGGAATATTATATTAGGTATATATTTTTTTGTTTAGGAAGGTATTGGATGGCAGCAAAGAGGAGGAAATTTTAAAATATTCCAAAATAGGGATTCTTCCAAATTGAAGGATTTTGTTACGCTGAATTTATGCATTTGTTTAATTAATTGATTGGCTTACCTAATGCGTCCTATTACTATATTTATCGGATCATTTATTCAGGATCTCATCGGGTGGTCAAACCGGTGAGCCGAACCAGATAATAATTAGAAGATAATAATAATAAAGAAAAATACATAGAGCAGGGAAATAAAGTCAAGTTGCATCAAACATTTTTTTCCAACCATAGCTCTTGATTTTACAGTGGTTGCAGATGGGTTCAATATGAGTTGCTGGAATTATTGAGATGACTTCATTTGCTCCTTTGTTTTTTTTTCTCCCTAAAAATTCATTGTTTTGTTATTTAATAGTAGCCATTGGAAAGTTTGAGTTTGGGTTGTTCTTTCTCTTGATTTCCATCATTAGATCATTTATGTTATCGGGGTCGTTAATTCTAAGCAACTCTGATGTCGAAGATTAAATTTGTTGGCGATTGCTTGAATTCTTTCCAAGGAGAATCCAAACCCCTTGCCTCCTGCTTATCCATTTTTTTCGTAAGAATATCAATGAAGTCCGTCATCACTTGTATAGTTTTCAACGACGACTATTTTATGACCTTACTGACAACCTATTTAGTAGTAGTTGGTGTGTTGTAGTTATTGTCTTGGACTCGCCGTCAACTTGTTTTGTTTCTAATAGACATTCACTTGTTTTTATTAATTAATTTTGTGGCTTCCTTAACTTTATAAAGTAGTTAAAATTTGAGGTGTTGAGTGTATGCCAACTCGATTTCTTGATCAAGAAAAAAGTAGAGAGAAATTGAATAGGTTTGAAATGATGCCAAGAGCAATGTGGCTTTCAATATGTTCATAATCATAATTTTGTGTATACTTTAAAATCATCATGCTTACTAAAAGATCTCACTTAAATGATAAAGTTCACATTACTAATAAGGATGGAATGGACATACACATCAAAGTAATATGTTGCATAAAGTAAAAATGAAACTTAATATATATTATGTACATGACCTGAACATTATGTAATGCATAACCTAACTCTGTATGGATGTTGATGATCATGTTATAATTTGCTTATTTGCATCATTACTTTTATCTAATTTGTAATTTTAGAATTTATTATTGGTGCTTTCAGATCAAGTATTACTTACAATTGGTGTTGGAATGCTATGCAATTTCTTGGAACTTTGTCCATGCTCTTTCCTGTTCTTTACACAAACTTAACTTCAAGTAATTATCTTTTAGTCACAGTTTATAGATAATCATAATTCTCTCTAATTATAGGATGAGTCCCATTGATTCTAAACTTCAGGTCGATGACCTCTTGAGCCAAGGCTTCATCTGGATAGTATGTCCCCATGTGCAATCTCAGGTCTTTCCCTCGAGGACAAAACATGGCTCATTTGCATTACAACCACATTATCAACAAAATTATTGTTAGATATAGGTTTCACATATTGATATGTTCTATATGATGTTTGGGGCAGCCACTTTCTTGTAGATCGATATTCGAAACAGGTACCATTAGATCCGCATGCAATTAGGCGATGAATAGATATTTACTCTTAAAACAAAGGAAGAGTTATACTAGTTAGCCATGTCTTTTGGGTTGACTAAGTCGTGGTTAGCCATGCCGTTTGAGGTGACTAATGTCATCATGGTTATCCGTCTTTTGGGTTGACTACAGTCGTGGTTAGCCATGACATTTGGGTTGACTAATGCCTCGAGCATATTTTGAGATTCATGACCCATATCCTTCAACCACATGTTGGGAAGTTTCTCTTAGTTTTCTTTGATATCTTTTAGCAAAGCTATGAGTGATCGTCCTGCAGATCTTTGGCTAGTATCTGAGATTCTATAGTGAGAACGACTATATGTGCACTTGAAAAATTGTAAAAAAAAAATCGATCTATCTTGTTGGGCTTCTTTGTTACAAACGAAGATGTCTCTGCAGACCCCAAAAATATATACACCATTCAGGAGTGACCCATGCTATCCTCCATCCTGAAGTCTTTAGATTTTTATGGGTTGATGATTTTCGATCATATGCTCATTTAAGAGTTTAGTACTATCATGACACTTATCAAGCAGTATCCAAAAGGGCGAGTTTTTATGGATCCTTATGTCCACTAGAGCTTTCATTGAGATTATGGATTGTCTATCTAGACTACTTGTTGAAACTTCGTGATTTCAACAAGGTATTTGTGGTGTCCCGCGACATTCTGAGAGTCAACATTGGTGGTGTCCTTAAGTAGGGAGGGTCAACCCATTGCATTTTTTAGTGAAAGAATGAATACGTCTCGCCATAAATATTTGACCTACCATAGGGAAGGTATGACTAGAGAGGTTGCCTGCTGGGACCTTAAAACGAATCAATATACAAGTTGATCTGTACAAGATCATCAAGAAGATACATGATATTGCTTTCTAATTAGATTTTCCTACATATATTATGGTTTATTGGTTTTTCAGTAATATTCAATATTGTCAGCCTATGTATAATGATTTTGATTTGAATATTCCTGTTAGTACTGCCATGAAGGATCTTGCTAGCAGTCAACTACCCAACTTGTTATGTCCTAACTTGTAGTATGTTGGTAACTTGTAGGAAGCATGACCAGAGGTGGTCAGGGAGGCGGTTAGAGGAGTAGGAAGCATGACCAAAGGTGGTCAGGGAGGCGGTTAGAGGAGAAGGGGGGAGGAGGGGAGTTTTGCTCAACCCAAATTCTAGCTTGACCGGGGGGGGGGGGGGGGGGGGGGGGGGGGGGGGGGGGGGGGGGGGAGAACTAAGAGAGGAGAGAGAGTTGAAGATTCATTTATTGTTTGCTTCAGCCTTCATCTCATGACCCAAGGGGTCCTTAAATAGATGATAAATGACATGAACAAAAGTAAAAAATGCAACATGCCCCGACACATAAAATAAAGACTTGACATGCTTTAACACAAACATAATGTAAATACACGACATATAATAATTCTAAATAACGACATACATAAAATTAACGGATAACAGATAGTGGCCCCTAGCACTTCCCTTTTAGATTTTTGAGGTCTCATCAGCTAGCACATATACATAACCCAAATTCATCATATTGACCAAGAGACCTTGCTTAAATGACAAATTTATCCATGACCTACATAAAGTAAACGTGCATCATCTTAACATAAAAATGTCATGAACATGATGTAACACTTAGCAGGAGGCTTGGATGTTGATGATATGCTATGATCACATCATTCTCTTAACTAATATGCTAAAGTTCAAATTTATAGTTTTTTTTATTTGGGCAGTGGGGATAGATCTGGAGTAGATCTGGAGCAGCATGGAGAGATCTCTGATGGCGAGACCACTGCAGAGGCGTGGTCCATGGAGGCAGCAGCAAGAAGGATCCATCAGGAGAAGAAGCTCCATTGAGATGCAGTGGGAGAAGCACGACGACGAGCGAAGACGAGAAACTCTGACGGGATGAGAAGCCGAGGAATAGGCGCAACAATGAAGCTCAACGAGATCGTCGATCAAGAGTCTGTCGATGAGGTCGCCAACAGAGGCTGTGGACGGGAATGAAGTATGACGAAGAAATCATCGAAGGCAATGACGAATGCAGAGGTAGCACCGGGCCCGTCGACGGAAGCGGCGACGAAAGCAATCGTCGTTGAGGGGATCAAATGCCACTCCCGTCGACGGAATCAGAAAATGATTTTGTCGATGGGAGCGGAAGCAGGACTCCCAGACGGGATCGGAAGCAGGATCAGATCACCAACGGGAGAACAGGGTGGAATCTAGAGGGAAAAACCACCGAGAAGTTTAAGTTGCCAACAAATTAGGGAGACAAAAATTTCACGGAGTCGATTCCCGCTCTGATACTATGTGGAAATAATATAAATGAAATATAAGGTGCAATTTATTCATCCCTCGAGGGGGGTAATTTATAGGGCTATAAAGGACTCTTAAATCTAAAACTATATGTGGGACTAAACCCCAAACACACACATACCTAAATATTAATATCTTCAACACAGAACAAACATTATGGTTACGAAACTGACATGCACAGGAAAGAATCATGTTACCTAAAGCAAACATGAAACTTAATATAAAATTAACATGAACTTTATGTAACATGACTCCTTGGATGTTGATGATCATGTTATGATCTGCATCAATACTATAATCCAATCTAATAAATTTAGAATTTATATTTATTATTTGTGCTTCTCAGATCAAGCATCAGTGACAATGGTGTTGGAATGATATGCAATGCATTTCCTAGAACTTTGTCCAGGCTCCTCCTTGCTCTTTGTCCAAACTTAACTTCAAGTAATCTTCTCTTAACCATCATTTATACTTAAAGCATAATTTTCCTTATATATGTTATTAATATAATTGCACAATTTCAGGTGGAATTCAATTAGCCACTACCCAATTGCCACTTCTTGTACTAATGGACTGTGGGATGAGTATCTCTGGTTCTAGTTGTGAAGGGCAAGATTCACAAGATAACATGATTGAAATTGACGAGAGGTCCGTAGAAATCAGAAAATACCAAAGTTTTCCAGTTAAAAAACCTAAAACAATGCATCAGAAATTGATTATTAAACACGAGCGTCTAAAGAAACTTAGTTTATGGGGCTGCTCAAGTTTAGACGTAAGTCCAAGTTTCTTCTTGCCTTCAGATTATTCTTGTGCTGCTCGTCTTTCTTTAGCATCTTGTTTAATCTTTCAGGCACTGTACCTCAACTGCCCCGAACTTGATGATTTAAATCTCAATTCTTGTACAAATTTGCATCCTGGTAAGAATGATTGGCACGGTTCTGTTCTTGGCTTTGATAATAGCTGTTTAACTCTGCGTTCTGTGTAGAGAAATTATTGCTTCAGTGTCCAAACTTGATGAATGTGCATGCCTCTGGATGCCAAGACATGCTAATCGGCGCAATTCGCAATCAAGTAAGCATTTCTCTTGGTTACTTCCATTCTTATTCTGAAGATTGCATACCTAAAGAAAATTTTAAGGTTAATCACATGAAGGAAAGATCATAAAATGCAAGCTCATCAACACTAAACCAGACATTGAGCTCAACAAATTATTCCATTTTGTAAATTGTTTTTAATTTTCAAGCAAACAAAATGCTTGCCCTTGTAGAAGATATGCTATTTGTGTTCTCACTCTGTTTTGGAAAATTAACACAACCAATTTCCAGGTTCTCAATGAGTTTACTGCTGTAGAGAATCAATTTATGCTAAAGAGGTTGGCGGATGGTTCCAAGAGGGTTCAAGTTCCCCGCTTCCTTTCCCAAGCGGTGAGTCCGAAATATCTTAATTATGCTCATTTTCTACTGCGTGCTCTCTCTCTCATTTTCCATCCCGCTGCAGACGCACGAGGACGAAAAAAAGAAACGGATTCGATCGACCCAGTGTATTCTCCATCTAGATTCAAATTGATCAATGCAGTTTGAATCAGACCTGTACTTAAATCAGGTATTCTGTATGATTATTACTTTTAATCCGCAGGGCTGTAAAAATTTCCAAGCAATGAATTTGACTTGGAGTCTGCCAACTTTTCTGCCAACTTTCAGCTGTTTGTATTTGAATAAAAAAGGTGGAGCTTGCATGCCTTCTCTGTGCTCCTCTTTCAAAGTAGAGTTCATCATTTGTTTGGAATATATAGTTGTGAGATATTGAAAGGAAACTGCTCTACTGTTAATTTTTTACTTGAGCTACCAGCAACTATGCGCTTTGTTTCTCTCACCCCTCTCTCTCTTTCTATCTAGGAGGGTAAAAAGATGTAAAAATATGGGGTAAAAAGAATTCTTAAAATATGACATCAAAATGAATCAAGACCTGTGTATTTGATTTTAGAGTGTTGGTTTATACACAGTTACTTGAAATTTGAATATGAGAAATACTAGCCTTGGCATGTCGTGAGTGGTAATTATTTTCCTCTGTTGAAAATTTAATGCATCCTCGTCTCAGAACTAGATGTAAGTTTGAGAGATCGTTTATGATCATTTTTTGGTGGTAAAAGATTATAAAATAATTTTTCATGAGCACAATGATTGTACGAGCGATCATTAAAAAAAGATTGCATATGATAAAAAAAGGTTGTTTATATTCAGATATGAAGACTAATCAATTTTGATTTTTCCCATGACATCTTCATTGTACATTTATACTTATACACAATTATATTTCTGGTTGGTTTATGAATACTTAGTCATTTTAATTTCTTTTAAGTAAATGTAAGGTAAACTGCAATGTACTTTATCGGTAATTAGCTTTGTCAAAAATAAGTCTTGCAGCTAAATTGAAAATTTGCTTTACCTGCAAAGTTCCATTATTATAAATAATGGATCAAATTGAATTCTTCAAATATGAAAGGAATATATATGTAATCTTGTCCAAAAGGCTCGGGCTGGAAAGCTCGCCCGATCCCGACTTGGATAAGGCCCGGCTAGGTTAGGCAAACGGCTCTTTGAGCCATTGAGATCAATGACCCCAAGTGCCGTTGATCCACAGGCACATTAGCGTTATCGAAAGAGATATTCATAATTTTAAATTCTCATATACATTTCATAACCATTTGGAAGATAGTTTGTCAAAAATTTAAAACTTTCAAAACTAATAATACATTTGCAGAGATTCCATGAAACAAGATTGATTCAATGACAGTAATACATATATATGATAATCCTAATTTAATGCTACTACTTCAAATGTCGCTCTTTAAACTTACTCTTGATATGATTCCCCCAAATCAGAGATTTTCCGCCGCAACCTCAACCGGCGTACCGATACAATTCCAACGGGCTCATCCTCGCACGGAGATACCGATGTAGAATCACCGTCCAGTAATGGTAGAAAAACCACCGCGCGATGGCCGCCACGTCAGTCGGGCTGCACCACCACGGTGAGGGCGAATCCGCCAAGGTGCAGCCTAGGCCGCATCTCCGCTTGTGGGGTGCGTCAAGGCCGCACCCCCACATGTGGGGCCGCACCCCCTAGTGTGCGACCCATTTCGCACGCCCCCTTGGGGTGTCGCAGGACCGCACCCCCTTGGGTGCGGCCAAACCGCACCCCCCTTAAGGGACGCGGCTTCCTGTTTTAGCTGGTGCGGCCAAGAGCCGCACCCCCCGTCCCTTGAGAGACACACTCTTCCTCTTATAGTCATGCCTCTCCGGCGTCGCTCGGCTACCTTCTTGGTTTTCCGTTTACGGCACGCTCAGAACTCCTTCGCACCCACCGTGCGCTCAGAACGCCTCGTGCTCATCGCGCACTCGGAACGCCTCGCGCTCAGAACGCCCCGACGCTCACCGTGCGCTGAGAACGGCTTCGCGCTCACCGCGCGCTCAGAACGCCTCCGCGCTTTCAGAATGCCTCTGCGCTCACCGCGCGCTCAAAACTCCTCCACGCTCACCGCATGCTCAGAACGCCTCTGCACTCACCGCGCGCTAAGAATGCCTCCACGCACGCTCAGAACGCCTCCGCGCTCACCGCGCGGTCAAAACGCTTCTGCGTTCTCAACGCGCGCGACAGTTAACCTTTCTTGAATCCCCAGATTGCAGGTCTTGTTCGTTGCTGTCATTGTCATCAACGAAGGCTGCCCGAACTGAACGAATTGGCCGGGGGCAAGACGGGAATATCTGAAAAAATCGCGATCTTTGTGCTCCAAATCGGCGAACGTGATTCGCTCGTCAGGTGGTTACGGTTGTTACGATGATAAAATTACCAGGCTACCCCTGCCCAAGGCTATAAAAGGAGCCCAGAGCCTTCATTTCACGCCACCTTGTCTTCAGCGCCCGAGAGAACTCCTTCGAAGTTCCCTCAGAGTTCCCCTTTGGCGTTCGAAGAATCCTACGAAGATCTCCTTCGACATTCGAAGTTCTCCTTCATTCTTCGAAGATCTCCTTGGAAGGCGATTCGAAGATCTCACTTTGGCTCTTGGAGATCCTTCGCCTCTTAGAGACTTCTCTCTCTCTTTCTTCTCTACATCCCCAGCAACGAGCGGTGGCCTGTCACCCTCTTGCATTCTAAAATTTGTAACACTCTAAAGAGGTAGTGAATTTGGTCGGCATCGATCCGGCCCGGTGGTTTTTTATCCTTTCCGTGTTTTCCACGTAAGAAGTCTTCTTGTCTGCTGTCTCACTTTTTTTAACTAACTGCGTGCTTGGCTCACTCTAGAGCTAACACGGTTCAATTCGATCGGTCAAACGAGAGCGTCGAGCAACCCGAAACAGTTTGGCGCCGTCTGTGGGAAAGTGTTCCCCAAACTCTACAAAGACTCAGAAGACATTATCCACAACATAACGATTCTCGTGACAAGTAACAATGACAAGAAGAGCTACCCCGCACTACTAAAGGATCAGTCCCTGGGGGCACGTCGATCCAGCTCCCTCCCACTCGCTTATCAGTGTTCCTCTTGCTAGAGAGGACACGAACGCACCCATTGCGACATTGGAAGAGTGCATGCGCCATATGAAAGAGCACCAAACTGAGATGCTCGCACTCCTAAGGAATAGAGGAGCGCCCGAGCTCCTAATCCTACCCCCGAGCAAGGCAGCCTGCCTCCGCCACCTCAGGATCGCGCTCTGGCCGAGCACTTTGTTCGCGAGCACCGCATTCCTGAAGACAGGCTCCCCAATGCATCTATCCAATGCTGCAGTGTCCAACCAGCCAAAGAGCCTGAAGCTCATCATCAAGCAACAAGCTTCAGACCTATAGACGAAAGACTCACTCGCGAAGAGATTCACGACATGATCGCCAATGAACGAGAACAAGTCGGGCAGCGCGCCTGATGAAATCACTAAAATTCATTTATTTCATAGTATTTTATGCTGTATTTTATTTAAAATGATGTTTTTCACGGTATTTTATGTTTGCATGCGCAGATTACAGAGAATACACGCGTCGAAGAATATTGAAACAAATGCGCCAAAAGTCTAGTTTTGATGACCATCTAAAACTACGCTGCGCGACGATCCATACAACCACATCAGCAAGTTCACAACTCAATCAAGCCAAAACGCCGATTTAAAATTAAATGGCCTCATTGAATTTCAGCGCCCAAGTAGTGGGTGCTGACCAAGTCAACACTCACCATGGGCGTTGGAATGAAATCAGGCCAATGAGCGCTGAGTTGATTCTGACACCTATGACATTGACTTGATCAGCGCTCCTTAATGGCGCTGAATTAAATTCAGCGCCATAGGGGCGCTGAATTGAGAATTCCAGAAATACTGATCTGTCGTTTCAACTCTTGATCCGAAACGCCAATGCATGCATGGGATGTCCGAATTCTATAGTTTCCCGCTCTAATTTTCTATTGAATTTTGTAGAAGTTCTTTCTATAAATTCTCCTCATTTAGGAGGAAGGGATGATCAGAATTTTGGGAGCTGAAAGTAAGAGATTACTAGCATTTTGTTTGTGAGTATTTGAGAAATATTGTATGAGAAGGAGATTTGGAGGAAGCTTATGTATGCGCTTTGCACAAATTTGTAAGTTTTTATTTTTGAATCAATAAAATTATTTCTTGCTTCTATTTTCTTCTATGATGATCTCTCTTATTATTTTTGTAAAACAAATCATGCGTGAGTAGTTTCATTTTGTTTTGGGTGCAATATAATTACATATTTAATTATGCGATTATTATAATTACTCATCGCTCAATCATACTTATATCCGGAAATTTTAATATGAAGCTTTGATATTTTGTGTAGCCTAATGCGCATATCACATTCTTCCGAAAGTTTGAAGCTATATAACGCGAGTGCATACAAAATATTCTTAGTGATTTAAGCAACCTTTCGGACTCGTTCTTGTAGCTCTCAATCATGTTTTCATCACCTAATTTTGTCTTATATTGCTCACATATATTACATGCTTAAGCGATTTTGATGTGATATGTGGAAAGCAATACACAAAACAGTTTGATGAATTATAAAAATAAATGTTCTGTTGGTAAATCATAACTTAGAATATATTTTCAAGATGCGATGAATTATTACTCAATAATCATAGATTAAATATTTTAATTAAAATTGCACCCGGAACATATTTCTCAGAAATTATTTTTCTCAAATTAAGATCTCATTTTTTTAGACAAATCAATTCAACCTTTTATTTATAATTCGCCTGGATTAGAGTAGAATTTAGACCTTCTCTGTGGATCGACTCGTACTTGTATCGGTATTACAATCGTACACCGCGCACTTGCGGTTTTTATTACGTGAAATTTTATTGCACTATATTGATTCAAATCTTAAACTGCTTATCATATTGTTTCGTAATTTTAGTGCTTTGAAATTTCTCATTAAGTTTTTGGCGTCGTTGCCGGGGAGGTTTTAATTTCTCTTTAGTTCTTCGAATTATTAGATTAGAAAATAATAATTATAAAAAGTTAATTAATTTGCAATTTTAAAATTTCCTAACTAGTTGGTGTCTAGGAAAACAGTTAGGGGTGAGCCAGTATCCCCCGAAAGAGAGGTGGTGTTTAACGGTACGTAGTGCAGCCACTAATCTTACGTTTACCTGGCCAACGAATTTGTGAAATTTAAAATTTGTGAATTTCATTTTTATATTAAGCTTGTTTGTTGGTGTCTAGGAAAGTGGTTAGGGGCGAGCCAGTATCCCCTAGAAGAGAGGTGGTGTTTAACGGTACGTAGTGCGATCACTAATCTTACACTTACCTGGCTAATGATTAGGCGAGATATAAAATTTGAAAATTAACAAAAAAAATATAACAATAATAAAATATTAAAAAATATATCTAAAATTTTCTTTTTCTTTAAATATCATTTTAGTTTGAATCACCAATCTTCATCCTTATAGTGTATGCACCTTTGGACTAGAGATTCTACAAAACGCTTAGTACGATCTGAATTTAAAAGTTTAATTATGGCTGAAGTAAATCCTAATGTTGCACTGCGTGATAAGTGTTATCCAATGAGAACATCATTACCTTCATGTATTAAATTACCTATATCTACTGCAAATAATTTTGAAATCAAACCTCACTATGTGAATATGCTTCCAAAATACCTAGGAGCCGATAGTGAACATGCTTATATCTTTATAAGTGAATTTGAAGAGGTGTGCTCTATGATGAAATTACAAACTTAACTGAAGATGAACTTAAGCTTCGTTTTCTTCCATTCGATTTAAAAGATTATGCTAAGAAATGGTTGCATAGTTTACCCGTTGATTCTATAAATACTTAGGATGAGTTTATCAAAGTGTTTCTAAGAAAATTTTATCCTAATCATAAAACTGCAAAAATTAGGAATGAAATAAATCAATTTTCCTAAATTCCAGGAGAAATATTTTGGAAGTACTTAGATAGATTTAAAAATTTATTAACATTATGCCCTCATCATGCTATAGAAAAATGGAGACTATGCCAAATTGTTTATGAAGGTTTGAACTTTAACACAAAAACTATGCTCGAATCTATGTGTCAAGGAAATTTTATGGATAAAAGTGAAGATGAGGCTTGGGAATTTTTTTGAAAACTTAGCGGAAAAAACTGGGCAATGGGAAGAGAGTACTTATGATAGGTCTAACAAATCGATTAATGAAAAATCAATGGCCTATAAAAATGTTATGCATGTTATTGATCCAACTACTGCATGTGAGGCTAGAATCGACGCACTTGTCCGTAGATTAGATGAATTAGACATTAAGAATAAACAAGTTAATCAAATTTCTGTATGTCCTAATTGTCAAGATCCGTCACACATAGGAGAAGAGTGCCCGTATTTAGAGAATAATTTAAATTATGAACAAATGAATGCCACTTTTCAAAATCCTAAGAATGATCCATATTCTCAATATTATAATCCAGGTTGGAGAAATCACCCAAATTTCTCATGGAAACAAAATGATAATTCAAATTTTCATTCACAAAATAATAACAATAACAATAATAATAATAATTCTAACTCTAACTCTAAATCATTTAATTAAAATTTTAAAGAACCGCAATTTCAAAATTTTAATAATTTAAACTCTAATCAACAATTTCAACCTCCTCGATTTAATCATAAAATTTCTGATTTAGAGAAAAGTGTAGAAGTTTTAGTGAAAACAACGTCACAAACATCTAATGCTCTTACGAAATTCATACAAACATCTAGTCAAATAATGAGCACTAACTCACAATCCATAGCTAGATTAGAACAACAAGTTGGGTAAATTGCTTCTCAAATTAGCGAGAGAGGAAAATGAACCTTTCCTAGCCAACCAATCACCAATCCAAGAGATCCTAAGGCTATAAATCATATAAAGTCAAGTTAACGCTATAACTGTTTGAAGATCTGGTAAAAAAGTGGATAATAAAGTAGAACTTTATAATGAGAAGCCTGAAACCATAGTTGAAACAAATACAAATGATGAAATACCTCTTGAAGAACCAATTGAAATATCACCAAATAAAAAAAAAATTCAAGAAATAAAGGCTCCTTATCCACAAAGATTAAAAAGTAATAAAAATTCTGCACAGATGGAAAAAATGTTAGAGGTTTTTAAGTAAGTAAAAATTAATATTCCTCTTCTTGATGCAATTCAACAAGTGCCAAATTATGCAAAATTTCTTAAAAATTTATGCACAAGAAGAAACAAACTCATGTGCCTAAGAAAGTCTTTTTAGCCTCTAATATATCAAATGTGTTAACAAGCACAATTCCCGTTAAATACAAAGACCCTGGATGTCCTACCATATCATGTAGTATAGGGAATAAATTTATTAATAGAGCCTTATTAGACTTAGGAGCTGGGGTCAATTTGCTTCCTTATTCTATTTATGAGCAACTTGTTTTAGGAGAATTAAAGCCTACTAAGGTCACACTTCAACTAGCTGACCGCTCTATTAAGATACCAAAGGGAGAAATAGAGGATGTACTAATTAAGATAGGGGAATTCATCTTTCCAGTAGACTTTATAGTACTAGAGACACAACCAGTTGCTAACACTCGTTGTCAAATACCTGTCATTCTCGGACGACCATTTTTAGCCACATCTAATGCATTGATTAATTGTCGTAATGGATTAATGAAATTATCTTTTGGAAACGTGACAATTGATTTGAATATTTTTAATTTAAATGGGCAATCATGTGATCAAACATTAGATGTAAATATGATTCAAGAATTAGAAGATGAAGAATTAGGAGAATTAGACGAGGAAATATTTGATGAAAGTTTTGAAGATGAGATTGCATTGTTAGAAGAACTTAATACGCAAGATTTAATGTATGCTCATCGAGAACCTCTTCCAGAACCCCTGAGTGAGGAGCTTAGGGCCCCTAGCCTCCCTTCCATGACCGAAGCACCTAAATTAGAACTTAAACTATTGCCCGATCATTTGATATATGCATATTTAGGCGAAAAAGAGACACTTCCTGTTATAATAGCAAAAGATTTAAATGAAGAAGAAACTAATAAATTAATTAAAATTCTAAAAACTAATAAGGAAGCCATTGGATGGACTATGAGAGACATAAAGAGGATTAGTCCAACCATAGTACAACATAGAATTCATATGATTGAAAACGCAAAAACTAAATGTGACCCACAAAGAAGACTAAATCCAACAATGAAAGAAGTTGTAAGACAAGAAATTATTAAATTATTGGATAACAGAATAATATATCCTATTTCAGATAGTCCTTGGGTTAGCCCGATTCATGTTGTACCTAAGAAATTCAGAATAACTGTAATAAAAATAATAACAATGAACAAATTGCAACTCACACACAAACTGGATGAAGAGTTTGCATCGATTATAGAAAACTTAATGAGGCTACTAGGAAAGATCATTTCCCATTACCCTTTATTGACCAAATGCTAGAGAGGTTAGCGGGACATAAATTTTATTGTTTTCTTGATGGTTACTCCGGATATAACCAAATGCCCATCTCACCGGAAGATCAAGAAAAAACAACCTTCACTTGTTCATTTGGAACATTTGCTTATCGTCGCATGCCCTTTGGATTGTGCAATGCACCCGCTACCTTTTAAAGGTGCATGATGAGTATATTTTCTGATATGTTTGAGAGATTTTTGGAAATATTTATGGATGATTTTTCTATTTTTGGAGATTCATTCTCTGACTGTGTAAAACATTTAGAGTTAGTATTAATAAGATGCAGAGAGAAAAATCTTGTGCTTAACTGGGAAAAATGTCATTTTATGGTAAAACGAGGGATCGTTTTAGGACATATAATCTCCAACCAAGGATTAGAGGTTGATAAAGCAAAAGTTGAGGTTATATCAGGGCTTCCTCCTCCTAAATCTGTTAAAGAAATTAGAGCGTTTTAGGTCATGCAGGATTCTATCGACGCTTTATAAAAGATTTTAGCAAGATAGCTAGACCTTTGACTAAATTCTTAGGTAAAGATGAGCACTTTAATTTTGATAATGACTGTTATAAAGCATTCACAATTTTAAAAGAACAATTGACTTCTGCTCCTATAATTCAAGCACCTGATTGGAATAAACCATTTGAAATTATGTGTGATGCTTCTGACTATGCCATAGGTGCCATTCTAGGACAACATGTAAATGAAAAAGCAAATGTTATCTATTATGCCAGTAGGACTCTTAATGATGCACAACTAAATTATACTACTACTGAAAAAGAATTTCTAGCTGTGGTATTCACACTTGAAAAATTTAGGTCATATCTAATAGGATCTCATATTATAATATATACTGATCATGCTGCAATTAAATATCTTTTAACAAAAAAAGATGCTAAAGCTAGGTTGATCCGTTGGATATTACTACTACAAGAATTTGATTTAGAAATTCGAGATAAAAAAGGGTGTGAAAATGTAGTAGCTGACCATATTTCTAGATTAAAAACTGACGAGTCTAATATAATACCGATTAATGAGAATTTTCCGGATGAGTATGTTTATATTGTTTCTCAAACTCCTTGGTTTGCGGATATTGTAAATTCCATAGTCACCAAAGAAACTCCATCATTTTGGACGAAACAAGATAAAGATAAATTTTTCTCACAAGTAAAATATTTTTATTGGGAGGAACCTTATTTATTTAAATATTGTCCCGATCAAATCATTAGAAGGTGTGTCCCCGATGATGAGTTTAGAAGCATATTATCCTTTTGTCATGATCAAGCTTGGGGGGGGGGGGGGGGGGGGGGGGCATTTTAGTGCAAAGAAAACATCATCAAAAGTATTACAATGTGGATTTTATTGGCCCACCTTATTTAAAGATGCATTTGAATATTGCAAAATGTGTAGTAAATGCCAACACATGGGACGAATAACCAAAAGAAATGAAATGCCTCAAGAATCAATCTTAGTAGTAGAAATATTTGACGTATGAGGAATGATTTTATGGGGCCGTTCCCAAACTCATTTGGAAATAATTATATTCTACTAGCAGTGGATTATGTATCTAAGTGGGTTGAGGCAATACCATCTAAAACTAATGATAGCAAAATTGTGATTAAGTTTATTAAGGAAAATATTTTATCTAGATTTGGAACTCCAAGAGCTATTATTAGTGATAATGGAACACATTTTTGTAATTCGTTCATCTGAGGCTTTAATGAAAAAGTATGGAATTAAACATAAGCTGTCAACATCATATCATCCACAAACTTGTGGACAAGTGGAGGTATCAAATAGACAAATCAAGCAAATCCTAGAAAAGATGATAAGTGCAAATCGAAAGGATTGGACATTGAAATTAGTTGATGCTTTACGGGCTTATAGGACAACGTTCAAAACGAATCTAGGTATGTCACACTATCGGATTGTGTATGGAAAAGCTTGTCACTTACCTGTTGAATTAGAGCATCGTGCAATGTGGGCAATTAAAAAAATTGAATTTTGATGAAAATGCGATTGGAGCACAAAGGAAGTTTCAATTATCAAAATTAGATGAATTAAGAAATAATGCTTATGAAAACTCTAGAATTTATAAGGAGAAGACCAAACAATTCCACGATAAATTTATCTCTAGAAAAACGTTTAATATTGGAGATAAAGTGTTACTTTATAATTCTAGATTACATCTGTTTCCTGGGAAATTAAAAACTAGATGGACCGGACCTTACTTAGTAAAGAATATATTTGCAAATGGTGCTATTGAAATTGAGGATTTAAATAAAGAAAAAAGCTTTAACGTTAATGGTCATAGACTAAAACGTTTTTTAGAATATGAGAATATTGAGACATTCGAACTCATGAATCTTCATGAGCCCGCTTACCCCGACTAAATTTTTAGTCTTCTTGATTAGCCTGTACTTAGTTTATTATAGTTTTTTTTTCTTTCTTTCTATTTGTTCGAAATAAAAAAATTTATAAAAAAAATGTATTTTGTGGTTTTACTGTTATATTGCTCGAGGATGAGCATAAAAATAAGTGTGGAGGGGAAGATTCACTTCATAATTTTCTATAAAAATTACATTTTTCCCTCTTTGATTTTGTTTTGATTTCTAATATTCATGGACAATGATTCATATCCTTACAACTAAATTTATTACCACTTGAGTAAATATAAGGTCAATAATAATCATCAGTAATCATGTATTAGTAGAGTATGTATCTCATTTATGCGCACTTAATTCTTAGTTGAGAAGAGCCCACATTAGAAGATTTTGAGTGAAATAATCAATTGAATAATATGATTTCTTTTACTTCTAGTAGGTCTTTATTTGAATTCTTTTTATGAGTTGTGTAATCCTGGTTATTGTTTAAGATGAAGATATAAATCTTGTTGATTAATTCACTTAAGATTGATTAAGAGAACTATTATATTTTATTCATAAAGATAACAACTTGTCACTTGACTCCACGACTACATTAGTTAGTTATCCCAGTTAAATAATTTCTTTGGCTTTTTGTTCCCTTATAATTGTTTTTCATCTGTGGTTTTCAATATAATATGAGATCAAATAAATTCAAAATGGATAAAGTCCTAGCACTACCATGGTCCCTGATAAGCCCTAATAGGCATTGCGGGCTATGGCACCTAGGTAATTATGGATCTCCCCTAGCACTACTCTAGTCCCTGATAAGTCCTAATAGACATTGTGGGCTATGGCACCTAGGAATTATTTTTGAAAACTTAAATCAATGTTATAAGAACTCTTTGGTTTACTCCTTCACTAACTCTACCTCAATGTCTGATAAGACCTAATGTGCATTGTATGTTGAGGCACCTAGGGAGTTATCTTATACTATTATTGGGGAACATTTTGCTTTTAGTTTTTTCTGGAATCATAACTTATATTAATGTCTTCCTGAAGCTCACGTGATAGAATGATCGTCTCTATGACTTTAATATACTTATTCTACGATTTCAATATTAAGAGAATTTTTTAACACGTCTTTACAATTTTATCTTTTGCACAAACTTGGGTTATTTTTCTCATAAATTGAGCTTTATTTATAACCTCTAGATTAAGAGATTGAATAAAAAAACAATTGATTTAAATGTGAATCACTAATGTTATAAAAATTGCTCTCACATAGAATTGTCGACGTAATATCTAAGATATATATTTAATTAATATTTGTTTAAAGGGTGAGAAATTTGACCATGTGTTTTGATCTAAAGCCTTAAAATGAAATTATTTGTCCATGTTTAATTTGTTTATGAATTTCAATGTTATCTTATGAAATATATATTTATGTTCTTGCAAATTTATGTTTGAATTTTGTGGGTGTAATTCACTGAAAACCCTCATGAGACACAACTCGTCCACTAGCGTAACCTAAGGGTTTAAAGGCTTATTACACATGCTAAGTGTAATCGTATATTCTACGAAAAGAATATTTATCTAGTCATTTTTGCTCGGGACGAGCAAAAAGTTAAGTGTGGAGGGGTGATTGCTCAGGACGAGCAAAAAGTTGTGTGGAGGGGTGATGAAATCACTAAAATTCATTTATTTCATAGTATTTTATGCTGTATTTTATTTAAAATGATGCTTTTCACGATATTTTATGTTTGCATATGCAGATTACAGAGAATACACGCGTCGAAGAATATTGAAATAAATGCGTCAAAAGTCTAGTTTCGATGACCGTCTAAAACTACGCTGCGCGACGATCCATATAACCACATCAGCAATTCACTACTCAATTAAGCCAAAACGCCAATTTAAAATTATATGGCCTCATTGAATTTCAGCGCCCAAGTAGTGGGTGCTGACCAAGTCAACACTCACCATGGGCGTTGGAATGAAATCAGGCCAATGAGCGCTGAGTTGATTCTGACACATATGGCATTGACTTGATCAGCGCTCCTTAATGGCGCTGAATTAAATTCAGCGCCATAGGGGCGCTGAATTGAGAATTCTTGAAATACTGATCTGGCGTTTCAGCTCTTGATCCGAAACGCCAATGCATGCATGGGATGTCCGAATTCTATAGTTTCCCGCTCTAATTTTCTATTGAATTTTGGAGAAGTTCTTTCTATAAATTCTCCTCATTTAGGAGGAAGGGATGATCAGAATTTTGGGAGCTGAAAGTAAGAGATTACTAGCATTTTATTTGTGAGTATTTGAGAAATATTGTATGCAGGGGCGGACCCACCTTGGGGCGAGTGTGGGCGGCCGCCCACACTCAAATTTTTAAAAAAATGACCTGCACTTCGTCGAACGCAGCTAGCCTGCAGTTCGACGAAATGCAGGCTAGCTGCGTTCGACGAACTGCAACGAGCCTGTTGAGCTCGACGAGCTAAAGGTCTATTCTGCAAAAGAAAATATTATATTTATATTCCTAAAAAGAAAGCCCTAATCTCAAACCCCCCCCCCCCCCCCCCCCCCCCCCCCCCCCCCCCCCGACCGCTTGGGACAAGTCCCAAGCCAGCGAAATCCTTTCCCCCTCTCTGGCCGACGGAAGCCCTCACCCTCTCAATCGGACTGACGAAGGCCCTCACCCTCTCAATCGGACTGACGAAGGCCCTCCTCCTCTTAATCCGACCGACGGAATCCCTCCGGCAGTCCGACTCCGACCGACGGAATCCCTCTGACAGTCTGACTCCGACCCTCCGGCCTCCTCTCAGTCCAATGCCTCTGAAGGTTTGATTTCATCAAATTTTTTGGTAGATCTTGATTTTGTAGATGAGAATCTATTTTATTTAGCTATTCATGATGTTATCCAAAATTTTCCTGAACGAACTACTGCCAGCAGATCTGATTTCATATATTTTTTGGATGCTGTGTTTTTTCTGAGTATTTTATTTTGTAGATCTGGTTTTTTTTCTTAGCATTTTTTGGGCATTTATCCAAAGTTTTTCTTATTATGCAATTTGCAGCAAGCATAGTGAGTTATTAGCTTATTAAGCTCTTGATTTTGCTCCAGTTTTTTTTGAATCTGATTGAATTTTTTTTTGTATTTTCAGCCATGACTCTTTAAAGAGAGTTCGGATCTTGCAAAGTGGGAGCCGTTACAGTCGATTCAATTGCTTGGAGGCACGCTTCAAGGGTAACAATCTCTTTCAACGGGTTAATTGTGTCCGTCCCCGGCATTAAATTGCATTAGAGGTCCACTCGAGATGGACTTAGGCATGTTGTGTGAAGCCTACCCGTGGCGATAGGCCCGGATCCGTGATGCTTGATGTGTGCATTTAGGTGATGATTTCTGAATGTCATTTTCATAAATTATGTTAGGTTACTATGGAAAAGTTTTTTAAAAGAAAAACAACTGATGGATCGTCTAGTTCTTCTAGTAGAAGATTATCCAGTCCATAATTAGAACTCAATATACATGATCTTCCTGCGAACCCTGGGTTACGAAAGAGTATTTATGAATATGATCCTAATGAGAGGGAGAAAGTTCGAAGATGGTATTTGCAGAAAAAAGCTTTCCAACCTAAAAATCATAATTTCCCAACAAGACTTATTGGAAAAGATCCGCGTAGATTTATCCGTTCGTGGTTTGAGGAATACAGTTATTGGTTGGAGTATAGCATAGTGAAAGATGCTACATTTTGCTTATGTTGTTATTTATTCAAGCCCGAGCATGGTGACCAAGGCGACGGAGATTGTTTTGTCAGTGGGGGGTTCACAAATTGGAAGCATAAAGACAGATTAGATGTTCATGTTGGAAACCACAGCAGCATTCATAACAAGTGTTTGAAGTCTTGCCTTGACTTGATGAACCAAAAACAATATGTTGAAGTTGCTTTGTGCGCTCAATCTGACCAAGCTCGATTTGATTATCACACCCGATTGGAAGCGTCAGTAGACTGCATTAGATTTCTTTTAAAGCAAGGATTAGCGTTTCGCGGTCATGATGAAACTGATGAATCAGGGAATAGAGGAAATTTTCTTGAACTCCTTAAATTTCTTGTGGACCATAATGACAACATCAATAAAGTTGTATTAAGAAATGCTCCCAAAAATCTTAAATTAGTAGCACCAAATATCCAAAAAGATATTGTTCAAGCTGCAGCAACAGAGACTACATATATCATCATTAAAGACATTGTCAAAGTCGAGTTGTTTTCTATTTTAGTTGATGAAGCTCGTGATTCATCTGTTAAAGAGCAAATAGCAATTGCTTTGCGCTTTGTTGATCAGAAAGGAAGAATAATTGAGCGCTTTCTGGGAATTGTTCATGTTGAAAATACAAGTGCTTCATCACTGAAGATAGCGATTGAACATGTTTTTCTAAATATGGGTTGAGCATAACAAGTTTACGGGGACAAGGGTACGATGGAGCTAGTAATATGAAAGGTGAATTCAATGGTCTAAAAGCATAGATTATAACAGAAAATCAATCCGCACATTATGTACATTGCTTTGCTCATCAACTTCAATTGACACTTATTGCGGTCGCAAATAAAAATAAGAAAATTTGTTCTTATTTTAACTTGGTATCAATTATTACAAACATTATTGGGGCATCTTGCAAATGTAGAGACATCCTCCGAGAGAAGCAATTTATACAAGTTATTGAAGAAATATCAAGTGGTGAAGTTGTTACAAGAAAAGGCTTGAATCAAGAAAGAACTTTAAAAAAGGCAGGAGACACAAGATGGAACTCTCATGATAGAACTCTCTTGAGTTTAATTTGTTTGTTTTCATCAGTTATTGATGTCCTTGAGGTCATTGAAGTGGATGCCACACTTTCAGAGCAAAAAGCTGAAGCTAGTGATTTATTGAATGATATGCAATATTTTGAGTTTGTATTCTTGACCCACTTAATGAAGAATGTTCTGGGGATCACCAATGAGTTGTCACAAGCATTGCAAAGGAATGATCAGGATCTTATAAATGCCATAACTCTTGTCAAAATTTCCAAGTCACGATTATAAGAAATGCGGAATAATGGATGAGATTCTCTATTTAACGAGGTAACTTTCTTTTGTAACAAACATGAAATTGTCGTTCCGAATATGGAAGACAAATTCGTTGCTCGAGGGAGATCAAGATGTAAAACTGAAGAAACTACAAACCTTAATTTCTATCGTGTCGATATATTTTATACAGTGATAGATCTACAACTTGTTGAGCTGAACAATCGATTTGATGAGATGAGCACAGACTTGCTTTTATGTATGACAAGTTTAGATCCAAGCAATGAATTTTTTGCATTTGATAAACACAAACTGATACGATTTGCTGAACATTATTCCATGGACTTCTCTCCAATTGCATTAATGGAGCTTGATAATCAACTTGAATGCTATATTTTAGACATCTGCTTAAATAATAACCTCTCAGAGGTGGTTGGGCTTGGAGGATTAGCATAAAGACTGGTTGAATTGAAGAAGGATGTTCTTTATCCATTGGTATATTTACTTGTGAAGCTAGCACTACTATTACCCATCGCAACAGCAACTGTAAAAGAGCTTTTTCTGCAATGAAGATTATCAAGTCATCATTACGTAACCGGATGGGGGATGAATGGATGAATGCTTGTTTAGTGACATATATTGAAAAAGACATATTTCCCACCATCAACAATGTGGACATTATGAAATACTTTCAAAACATGAAAGCTCGAAGAGGAGTATTGTAAACAAGGTTATTTATATCTTTCTACTATTGTATGTGCAACTTTTGTATAATATTTGTCATATTAATGATTAATGTACTTGTTGCATATTTTTCAATTTTGTTTGCAATTTTTAAGTCCGCCCACACTGAAAAAATTCCTGCGTCCGCCACTGTATATATATATATACATATACATGTATATATATAGACATATACATGTATATATATACATATACATGTATATATATATATACATATACATGTATATATATACATATACATGTATATATATATTGGGTATTGAATCCACAATAGCCTAGATTTATGAGAAGTCGCCCTTGAACCAAGTTGAATTGCTAGTGTATCTGATATTGTCTTTTAGTTATGATCTTGGAGGTTGTTATTGCTAAGTATAAACCAATGTCAGATCAAAATGGGTCATTAAGCACAGTTTCATGCAATGTAATCCCTCATTGTGTGGAACATGATGTTGACTCATGTGTGATCTCTCTATTGGGATACACTTCTTTTATAAGGATCTTGAAGCTTGGAAGATTGGAAGAGCTGGTGGTGTACAAGAGAAAGGAGAATAAGGGTCAAAATTATTCTAAGGGAATTTCTCGAGAAATCTAAGGTATCTCTCGAGAAATCCAAGTTATTTCACGAGAAGTCTTCTTCAGTTTTCGAGAAATCCTTCTCTGACTTCTATTCTATTATTTCTAAGGAATTTCTCGAGAAGTTCATTATTTCTCGAGAAGTCATAATTGTTCTCGAGAAATCTTCTCAATTTTTCTTTAAAATCTTTTCTCAGCGGTTTCTCGAGAAGTCATATGTTCTCTCGATAAATCAAAGTCATTTCTCAAGAAGTTCTTTTATTCTCGAGAAATTTTCTTCAAATCCTTCTGAAAGCCTTTTCCAGCCTTATCTCGATTTGTTGCAGTCTTTTCTCGAGAAGTAAAGCTCATTTCTCGATAAGTCAAATCTATTTCTCGAGAAATCCATGTTGTCTCGAGAAATCTGTTTTCTTCTTATACTGCTTTGAAATCTGGTTCTTGACGGGATTTTAATTTCTTCTGACGGACTTGACGGCACGTGTGAGAATGTTTAAGGTTAATCTTACCTTAATTCAAGTTTTTTTTCCGTTAAGTTGGATTGCTATATATGTCCCCTTCTCGATCTTATCTAAAAAAGATAACCTAATTTTTCTAATCCCCCGATATTCTAATCGATCGGATCTTCGTGAAGAAGCCGCTGCCTCCGGCCATTGTTGAAGGATCTCTCTCTCTCTCAATCAATCGATTTATTCTAAAGAAAAGATTCGACAGATCAGTGCTCTAATCATCAACAACAATCTAATGGATCGTGTCGAATCCTAGAAGTCAGATCTGAGATTTTAGTCGATTCTTCCTCTTCTTCTAGCCAAAGTTTTCAAGATTCAAGCAGGAAGAAGATCTCAGAAGTTCAGATCTGTTCAAGTCTTGTTAAGTATTTCATTATACTCAATTTCAAATTCTTGTCGGAGAGTTTTTCTCCGAGTTGTAGGAGCGGTGCCTCCGAGTTTTTATGGGATTTGTCTCCGAGTTGTAGGAGCGGTGCCTCCGAGTTTGTAGGAGATTTGTCTTCGAGTTGTAGGAGTTCTGACTCCGAGATTGTAGGATCGTTCTTGATCTGAGTTTTCTTTTTGAGAAGTATCCAATGCTAGCTGTGGTGCTAGATTGGTGAGGCTAGAAAGTGGAGTACCCAAGATCGGGGAACCACTATAAATTCCTTGTGTCATCTGTGATTGTGGTTTGCCTTCTGTGTTTATCTTTTTATCAAGTTTTTATTCTGCAAAAAGATGCAGAATTCACCTATTCACCCCCCTCTAGGTGATCTTGGTAGGCAACTAGATACTTCAATTGGTATCAGAGGGTCGATGTTCATTTCTAGGTTAACACCTTGAACATTATCCATCCATTCTAGTTGCTAGCAAATCATGGAAAGAAGCAAGGAATCTTCCTCGTTGAAGCTGCCAATCTGCACAAAGGCTAATTTTCCCATGTGGAAAGAAAGAGTCAGATTTTACATGGAAGTCGCAGATCCGAGAATATTTCAAGTTATGGAAGAAGGCCCTCATGTGCCTATGACTGCCTCCACAATTGACCCTACTGTTCAGGTGCCAAAGAAAATGATGGTCCTAACTAAGGATGAGATCGCCATAGTAGCCTTGGACAAAAAGGCGAAGAACATTATTGCTAGTGAAGTGGATGACTCTATTTTACAAAACTTGATTCATTGCATATCAGCCAAAGAGATGTGGACATCTTTAATTGTTCTCATGGAAGGTACCGAAGAGGTAAGGGACGATAGAAGATCTCTACTCAACCAAGAGTATGAGGCCTTCAAGCAGGGTAAGAAGGAGTGCATCGCTGATGCATATGAAAGATTCTTCAAAATTGTTAACGGCCTAAGAAACTATGGCCGGGAATTCACAAACGGTGAACTCAATGACAAGTTCCTGCGATCCTTGACGAAAGAATGGGATAGCAAGATCGTTGCCATTAGGGAGTTTGGAAAGCTGCCAAATATTGACCCACAGAATCTGTTCGGGAAGCTATTATCCCATGAGCTGTAGATGAATATCGGCAAAACAGAAGAAGATGGGAACCATACTTCCAGCAAGGAAAGGACCTTGGCTCTGAAGGCTGAAAGCTCCCGGAAAAGCAGAGCTGTGTTTCCAATTAGGGCACAAGAATCTGATGAAGAAGAAGAATCAAAAGCAACCTCCACCTGCTTAGAAATGTCAAATGGGGAATTTTCTCCAATCTCTCGTCAGTTCAAGAAACTGCTAAATCAAAGAAGGCTTATGAAGAACAAGCCCTCTTCATCTGACTATAGACGTTCTCGTCGTGATGGAGATCATCACAAGAAGGGCTCAAGCAGCCATGACAGGTATAAGTCTAAACCGAACAAACACGTTTCTTTTGACATTATTTGTTATTGCTGCAGTAAGTCGGGGCATATGATCGTTGAATGCCCTCACAAAAAGAAAGAATGTGGAAAGAGAGAAGAAAAAAATCCGCCCACGGGAAAAAGAAAAATGAAAGAAGCTTCGTCGCTAAAAAGTCCAAAACACTCAGCGACAGTGACTCAGAGAAGTCAAGTGATGAAGAAGAAGCCTACTTCGGGCTGATGGCTATGACTGACGACGAAGAAGAACCTCCATACAAAGGGAAGGTAAATGCTCACACTATTTTGTCTGAATCTAATTATGCCTCAGCTGAACAAGAGAACTATATTTCAGATGAGGATTCAGAACTCATGACTCAATATACTGAATTGCTTAAAGCCTTTGATAAATGCCGAAAGGTTGTCAAAATCCAGACCTAGGAGATTTTGTCTATCAAGGAAGTGGAATCTAATCTGAGAGAAGAAGTTGCACAACTTACATCTCTCAGAGAGGAAATCCAAATTCTGACAGACAAAATTAAAAGCTCAGATGAGCTCCTTGCCCTGAGAGAGGAAAATATCAAAGAGCTGGAAGAACAGCTAGCCGCTGAGAAAAGGCTAGTTGAAAAGTTTTCTCAACCTACAACTATTCTTCCAATCATTGATAGATTCTTCGCTAAAGCAAGTGGAAGTGGACTAGGTCATGTGGCTGAATCTAGTAAATCTTCTAAAAGCATTCTAGCCAAGAAGAAAAATAAGAGTGCTAAGAAAGCTACCGCCGAAGAGAAAGGGAAAGCCCATTTGGATCAGACTACTTTTAAGAAAGTCATCTTTCCTACTAAAGTCTATGATCTGGAAAGCTCCTATGGTCACTTGACTAGAACAATTGTGTCTGGGCCTATCAATGACTACAAGAGGTGGACTCATCCCCGAAACTTTGGTGCAAGTGCGTTCAAAGCACCCTATGATGAAATTAATCTGAGAAGTTATGGTCCTTTTGTTCATGGACCTAGTGCAAAGAAGGCACCAACAGTAAAGACTGTTGTTCCTAAGCCTAAGGAGTCAGTTATACCATGTATATGTTCCTAAGCCTAGTGCAAAGAAGGCGCACAACTTCTCTGGATAAAGAATCAGCTTGAAGATTATAACTTGAACTTCAAGGACATCCCAATGTTTTGCGACTCCTCCAGTGCTATTGCAATTGCTAATAATCCAGTCTCTCACAGCCGGACAAAGCATATTGAATTGAGATATCATTTCATCCGGGAGCATGTGGAGAATGGGGACATCAATCTAAGTCATGTCCCTACGAATAAGCAAGTTGCGGATATTTTCACGAAGCCGCTGGATGAGACCAAGTTCTCTTTCTTCAAGACAGAACTTGGAATGCTCAACATGGAGTCCTAATCAAGTTATAAATGAAGCAAGGAAGAACTTCAGCTCTTCAATCTATCAAGGAAGCAAAGACCTGAAAATTTCAAGGAAAAGTTCAAGTCATCTATATGATTTCTCGAGAGATGATTATATTTCTCGAAAAATGATCTTTAATATCTTGAGAAATGGGTAAATCCCTCGAGTAATGATCTTAAAGAAATTCTTCATCAAAGTTCTCGAGACATACTTTAATTTCTCGAGAAATACAAGTTATCTCGAGAAATGACCATTACTTCTCAAGAAATACAAATTTTCTCTGGATCAAAATTTTTAAAGTGATCACACTGTAATTTCTCGAGAAATACAAAATATCTCGAGAAACAAATTATGATTTCTCGGGAAATCAATTCGACCTCTCGAGAAATAGGTATTATTTTTCGAAAACAAATATTCATTCCCTGGAAGTTGAAAGGTCAGGTACGCGCAGAAGTTTATTTCTTTTGTTTTATTTACGTCAAATCAAGGTTTATATATAAATACGTTTAGTCGAAAGGATTAGAGTTCACGCAATCTTTCCCTCCGAGAAACCCTAGACCTCTCGCGACATCCTCGGTCTCATAGATTTCTCGCGACCCCCTTTCGTCAGTTCCTCTTCAACTTCATCATGCTCAAGATTTCTTATCGATCAATGGCGCCTCATCCTCGACCAAAGATCGGTGTTGGCAGTGAGCTGGTGCGTGCATGCCTCAGCTCAATCTCAGATGAGGTCCAGAACCTTTTTTACCTCGTGGATGCTGCAAGATTGACCTTTGTTCTTGAGAAACCAAGTAGGATTCTATTCAAGGAAGTAGAAGAGTTCTTTATCAACATCAAAGTTCACAAGGATGGCAAAATGTTGAAATCCACAGTGAGTAACTTTTCAATCAAACTCAGCTCCAGGTCAATTTACAAATATCTGAGATTGCCAGTAGTGGATTCTGAAGACATTTTAGAAGATGCAGACTGGGCAAGAGCAGTGATTTTTTGTGGTCTGGATAAAGCTGCTACAACTGTTCGGAGATAGAAAATGAATGATGTAGGCAAGCTTTTGGTGGACATTATTTCAAAAGTCCTACTTTGCAATACAAGTAGCTTGGGTTATGTCTCTGCAGATCTCTTCTGCTTAATGACATCAGTTATTTGTGGAAAGAAATGTGACTGGGCAACTCTTCTCTTCTATAAGATTAAAGAAATCCTTCTTGATTCGAACTTTGCAAGAATTCTTTCTCTTTATCTGAATCAGCTAAATCAAGAAGTGTTTGACTTGTCCAAAGGAGCAGTTCTCCACCATTTGAAGAAGATAGATGTCTCCACAATACAGAGGTGGGACATCAGGATTACCAAGCCAAAGGATGCAGGTGCAACCTCCAAGGGGGAGCCTGAGACTTCTAATGATGATGGAAATCAGCTTGTTTCTCCAGCTCCCCTCCCCTCTTCTCAGCCTTCAGATGCTCCACCAGTTACTCCTTAAGAATCAACTCTACTTCAACAACAAGTATCACCTCAGCAGATAGTTCATCAACAAGAACCAGTTCCAACTCAGAGTTCAGTTCCATCTCCATTAGTTCATGAAATTCTCCTTGAAGAAGCTATCCCCTCCTCAACAGGTGCTGAATCTACTATTCTACCTCCTCCATATATGAATCCTAAAATTTTGCATACAGTATCAGTGGCAGAGATTGTAGAAGAAATAGTAGCAGACTTTGAAAGAGATTATCATGAAGAGCTCAGTCCAAGTTTCCATCAGGCAGGGTCAGGGGCTGACCTAGAGTTTGTTGATGATGATGGTGTAGACTCAGTGCTAGGGCACTCTCCTCCCCAACAGATATTGAGGGGGAGAAGGAGTCTGTTATGGTTGAAGGCCAGGCTGCTCTATCTGAGCATGCCAATGAGGGAGAGGATGTGGTACCATCCTCTGCCCAAAGGAAAGTTAACTCAGTAGTTTTAGAAGAAATTCCTGATTGGAGGACTGGTATTCTATCTCCTCCACCTCCTGCACCTCCTATGCATAATGAAGAATCTTTTCTTGGTCAGATAGAAATTATGTTGAATAAGCAAAGAGAGATGTTTGAGAGTTCTCTCAAAGAAGTGCATGCAAGGATCTCTGCTGCAGAAAAAGAGATGAGCAGAGGCCTAGCTGAAGTTCAAGCTAACACAAATAATCTTAAGAATCTTGTCACTCAGGGTGGTAAAGCTATAGATCACTCAGTTGAATGCATGGGCAAAGTTTTTGAACAAACTGTCCAGGTCAAAAAAATTCAAGACTCAATTGAAGGACAAGCAGAGAAAAATACTTTTTCAATCATAGATGAAGTTGGTCAGTTTAAGGAATCTGTCATCCAAACCCTATCTGTAGAAGTCAGAAAGGGGGAGGATAAAATGGCAGAGCTTTTGGATTATCAAGTCTCTCAGCTTCAAAGAAATTGGGCTGATCAGTTTGAGAAGTTAAGTTTTGCTGTTCAGAAGCAGATTGCAGATATCAATGCTCACACTACAAAGACTGCTGTGTGGATGCATAATGAGATTTTTCCTGAGTTTGCAATTCAACCTCAATTTTCTCCTAGACCTGAAGGGAAACCTGAATATCTTGCTCCTGTTGACTATTATCAGGTTTGGCCTGCAAAGCAACCTGAAATTCAGTCTAAGGTGCCAGGCTCAAGGAAGTGGAAGTATGGAGAAGGTCCTTCTGCTAGTAGGTCTGTTCCTGGAAGAACTTCTGAAGGATCAGGTAAGGGTGCAACTGAATAATTTGTTGAAACATGGAGTCTAGATTCAAGGGTAATCATTCTTGATACCCTCAAGCTTGTCAATGATGGAGGCATGAAGGTTCAAGACTATTACAGTCAGGAAGAGTGGAAGAAGTATGAAATGAGCATGAACAAGAGAAGAATTCATTTCCGAACTCATGGATATGACAACCCTCAAGGTCCTCCTCCTCCTCCAAAGTATCATCCCAAGCCTTATGCTTATTTCAAGAGACAAGAAAAGAAGAAAAGGAGCCATTGAAGGATAGGATCTTTGATCTTTCAAAATCTTATATTAGAGATTGTGTGAACTTTAATCCATTTAAGATAATCTTGTTTATATATATAATTTTTGATTTTGATGATCTATGCTATCTTTATTATTTTCCTTCTGTGATGAGTAGTTTATATTTTCTTTATCTTGTTGCAATTCATCTTAGTGCACAGGGTTCTGACTTCAACAAATAGGGGGAGATTGTTGGGTATTGAATCCACAATAGCCTAGATTTGTGAGAAGTCACCCTTGAACCAAGGTGAATTGCTAGTGTATCTGATATTGTCTTTAGTTATGATCTTGCAGGTTGTTATTGCTAAGTATAGATCAATGTCAGATCACAACGGGTCATTAAGCACAGTTTCATGCAATGTAATCCCTCATTGTGTGGAACATGGTGTTGACTCATGTGTGATCTCTCTATTGGGATACACTTCTTTTTCAAGGATCTTGAAGCTTGGAAGATTGGAAGAGCTGGTGGTGTCCAAGAGAAAGGAGAATAAGGGTCAAAATTATTCTAAGGGAATTTCTCGAGAAATCCAAGGTATCTCTCGAGAAATCCAAGTTATTTCTCGAGAAGTCTTCTTCAGTTTTTGAGAAATCCTTCTCTGACTTCTATTCTATTGTTTCTAAGGAATTTCTCGAGAAGTCCATTATTTCTCGAGAAGTCATAATTGTTCTCGAGAAATCTTCTCAGTTATTCTTTGAAATCTTTTCTCAGCGGTTTCTCGAGAAGTCATATGTTCTCTCGAGAAATCAAAGTCATTTCTCGAGAAGTTCTTTTGTTCAAGAGAAATTTTCTTCAAATCCTTCTGAAAGCCTTTTCCAGCCTTATCTCGATTTGTTGCAGTCTTTTCTCGAGAAGTAAAGCTCATTTCTCAAGAAGTCAAATCTATTTCTTGAGAAATCCATGTTGTCTCGAGAAATCTGTTTTCTTCTCGTACTGCTTTGAAATTCGGTTCCTGACGGGATTTTAATTTCTTCTGATAGACTTGACGGCACGTGTCAGAATGTTTAAGGTTAATCTTACCTTAATTCAAGTTTTTGTTATCGTTAAGTTGGATTGCTATATAAGTCCCCTTCTCGATCTTATCTAAAAAAGATAACCTAATTTTTCTAATCCCCGATATTCTAATCTATCGGATCTTCGTGAAGAAGCCGCTGCCTCCGGCCATTGTTGAAGGATCGAATTCTCTCTATCAATCAATCGATTCCTTCTAAAGAAAAGATTCGACAGATCAACGCTCTAATCATCAATAGCAATCTAATGGATCGTGTCGAATCCTAGAAGTCAGATATAAGATTTCAGTCGATTCTTCCTCTTCTTCTAGCCGAAGTTTTCAAGATTCAAGCAGGAAGAAGATCTCAGAAGTTCAGATCTGTTCAAGTCTTGTTAAGTATTTCATTATACTCAATTTCAAATTCTTGTATGAGAGTTTTTCTCCGAGTTGTAGGAGCGGTGCCTCCGAGTTTGTAGGGGATTTGTCTCCGAGTTGTTGGAGCGATGCCTCCGAGTTTGTAGGAGATTTGTCTCCGAATTGTAGGAGTTGTGACTCCGAGATTGTAGGATCATTCTTGATCTGAGTTTTCTTTTTGAGAAGTAGCCAAGGCTAGCTGTGGTGCTAGATTGGTGAGGCTGGAAAGTGGAGTACCCAGGATCGGGGAACCACTATAAATTCCTTGTGCCATCTGTGATTGTGGTTTGCATTCTGTGTTTATCGTTTTATCAAGTTTTTATTCCGCAAAAAGACGCAGAATTCACCTATTCACCCCCTCTAGGTGATTTAGGTAGGCAACTAGATACTTATATATATATATATTTACATATACATATATATACATATATATACGTATATATACAGATATATACAAATATATATATATACATATATATACAGATATATACAAATATATATATATATATAGATATATATACATACGAGTGACAGTGCCCACCCCCAGCACGCACCCACATATTTTTTTTCCTTTTTTCATTTCTGAAATTTTAAACAATAAAATATTGTGTATTTTATTTTTAAAATATTTAAAATGTTCGTATTTTATGCTCCCCGTGCACCTCTCTCTCTCTCTCTCTCTCTCTCTATTTCTCTCTCTTTCTCTCTCCAATTCCAAGATGTCGCCCTCTTTCTCCTCTCTCTCTCTCTCTCTTAATTATGGGCCCCACTCCCTTTCTCCCCTCTCTCCCACTCTCCTTATCTATTTCTCTCTCTTTCTCTCTCCAATTCCATGATGCCGCCCACTCTCCTCCCTCTCTCTTAATTGTAGGCCCCACTCCCTCTCACCCCTCTCTCCCTCTCTCCCCTCTCTCCCTCTCTCTTTCTCTCTCCTTATCGAACGGTGGATATTAATTGGCTGGGCATTACACCGATAAGAGGATTTCTTTATATATACTATAGATACATATATATACATATATATACATATGTATATATATATGTATATATGTACATATGTACCTATGTACATATGTGTACGTACATATGTACATATATCTATATAAATACATTTATATATGTGTACATACATATGTACATGTGTATATATATATGTATATATATGTATATATGTATATATGTATATATGTATATATGTACATATGTACCTATGTACATATGTACGTACACATATGTACATATATCTATATACATATATATACACACACACACACATATATACATATATATACACACATATATACACACACACACACACACGAGTGACTGTGCACGAGTGTCCCCCCGTGCAGGCGACATTTGTTGTAGGGGCGTCATTTGTCCTGGGGGGTGACATTTGGCGTGTGCGGCGGTCGGGGGGGGGGGGGGGGGGGGGGGGGGGGGGGGCATTTGTCGTGGTGGACGACATTGGTCGTGGGGGCGACATTGTTAGTGGGGGGCGACATTGGTCGTGGGGGGCAGCATTAGTCAGGGGGGGTGACATTGGTTGTGTGAGACAACATTGGTTGTGGGGGGCGACATTGGTCGTGGGGATACATTTAACGGGGGTAGCGACATTTGACGGGTGCAACGACATTCCAGGATGGCAACGACATTCCATGAGGGCAACGACATTCCGTGAGGGCAACGACATTCCAGGATGCCAATATGTTTGTAGGTGCGTAATAAGATGCTATCTATTAATATATGATTGTGTACTTACTGTTAGTAGGAAACGCACATGTAAATTAGAAAAAATTTAAAAAAACATACAAAAAACTGGAATGAACTCAATAGCAGTGTGAAGCAATAAAAGACCACATGAACCAGACTGAAGATTTTAATCGACAGTCCCACCAACCTTAAACCCAAAGCACAAAGCTGCAATGAAATATTATGCAATTTTCAAGCATAATTGAAGCATAATATAAATTAATACTATTATGATACATCATAAACTGTTCAAACATAATTCATTTCTGTGGTTCAAATGCGCTGTGAAATTGTTGTCCAACATTTTTTTCAATTGTTTATGTGTTCCAGATTTTTTAGTAGATTACCATCATCTTCAGGTTATGATATCTAAATATTGTTCTCAGTAAATTTGCCATTTAAAATTGAAACTTCTCATCATGGTTCTAGGGCGTCGGTTGTTAGGGATTCACCCATTCCTCTCCAGCGGAGTAAGCCAGTGTAATTATAGCAGTTTGTTACGATCTCCTCACTTTTGGGGTTAATACTTGAGAAGATTCTAGAGAAATCTGGAGTCTTGTACATAGGATTGCAGTAGAACAATCTAGAGAGTCCTTGACTCTTGTATATACCAGAATTGTATAGAATACTCTAGAATAGTAGGGATCTAGAATATTCTTTGGTTTGGAGGGAAACCTCTTTGGGGCCTATAAAAGGGGAAGACCCCCTCATTTGTAATCATCCAAGTTTGGAATAAGCTTTTGAGTTCTCTTGCTTACTTCTTCTCTTGTGCTCTTGTGTTCTTGTTCTCATTCTCATTTCCACCACCGTTCTCTTGGAGTAAGGCTGACTTAGCTAGCCGCAAGGGGTGGCAAGAGGAGCTAAGGCCGCACGCGATGTAGTCAAGAGGACTAGTCCGTGACAGTTGGTATCAGAGCGAGGTTCAATTTGGTTCGTGTGGTGTTGCTATGGCGAATGAGGCAAACAACTCAAGCGTTGTTGACGAGCGCGGTAGGGAGGCCGTAGATCAACAAGGCAGGAAGAAGAGAGATCATAGCAAGACGCGTGAAGGAACTCATGTGGATCAGGCTGTCATGATGCTGGCCGATCGAGTTGAGAAGGTGGAAGGTAACTTCGAAGCTCTTGAGGCCCATGTGCTAGAAGAATTCGAGTCCATCAAGGAGTCTACCCAGACTTGTCTGGATGCTCAGCCGGCGTTGGAGGAACGCCTCGCTAGGATGGAAGATGCCATTCAAGCAATGCGGATTGGCTTCAAGGATATGAAGGAGGAACTCACCTTATGTCGCCGAGTCGTGGCTAATGGTGGAGGCAACATGGCAATGGGAAATCCAAGGATGGAGGTTCCTAAGCCCAAGCCATTTGTGGGCAAGCGAGATGCAAAGGAGGTAGAGAACTTTATTTGGCAGATGGAGCTATTCTTAAAGGGGTGTAACCTCGTTGACGAAGCCGCTAAGGTACGACAAGCCTCTTATTACTTATCGGATGTAGCTTCTTTTTGGTGGCGAAGGAAGCAGGCCGACATCGAGAAAGGCTTATATTGTATTGATACTTAGGAGGAGTTCCGACGTGAACTCAAACGACATTTCTATCCAGAAAATGTCATTTATGAAGCTAAGAAGAAGCTTAGGGAGTTGAAGCACAATGGGAGCATTGCGGAGTATGTTAAAGAATTTACCAGCTTGATGCTGCAAATTCCTAGCATGTCGGATGAATACTTGCGATTCTTCTTCGTGGATGGTCTTCAGCATTGGGCTAAACAGGAGTTTCAAAGACGAGATGTCAAGACGTTGGATGAAGCTATTGCCACAGCTGAGTCCCTTATTGAGTAACAACGACACCCGGATACGGCAAAGCCAAAGAAAGACAAGGATTAGGGGAAAGGTGGGGGAGAGAAGCGGGATGGCAAGAAGACCAACTTCCAACGACATGATACTCGGAAGGAATATGAAGAGAATAAGAAGGCATTCATTCTGAAAGGGGGATGCTTCTTATGCAAGGGACCGCATGCCATGAGCAGCTGTCCAAAGATGGGAACGCTTTCGGCGATCATGGAAGGCAACGATACGGGGAATTCTGGAGAAGGTACTTCTGCTCAAATGGGATCATTACAATTACTTAATGCTTTGAATGTTAGACCTACTCCAGCCACATCGCCAAAAGGATTAATGTTCATGGAAGCATATGCAAATGGGAAGGCCACCAAGGCCATGCTTGATACAGGAGCAACACATAACTTCATGACTGAGGAGGAAGCCAAGAGACTTGGTCATCATGTCTCTAAGGGGGAAGGATGGTTGAAGACGGTGAATGGGAAGGCGAGACCGCTGCAAGGAGTTTCACGCGGAGTGGAGTTGCAGTTGGGAACTTGGAAGGGCCAAGTGTACTTCTTCATTACACCGATGGATGATTTTCAAGTTGTACTCTGGATGGATTTCTTTGAGAAGGTACGAGCTATCACTATGCTTTTTTGTAGATCCATGTGCATTATGGAGAAAGGGTCTCCATGCATGATCCCAGCTGTGGAAGGGCCACCAACGAAGGGAAAGCAGCTATCGGCTATGCAAATAGCCAAAGACGTCAAGAAAGGGGAGGTGACTTACTTAGCCACCTTGAAGGAGGAAGTTGCGGCGAAGGATGAGGAGGTACATCCTTTCATTGTGCAAGTCTTGGAGGAGAATCGAGATGTTATGCCAACCGAGCTTCCGAACAGGCTACCACCTCGGAGGGAGGTGTACCATGAGATTGAGCTGGAACAAGGGGTGAAACCACCTGCGATGGCGGCATATCGCATGGCTCCCCCCGAATTGGAGGAACTCCGCAAGCATCGGAAGGAGATACTTGATACGGGAAAGATTCGTCCATCGAAGGCACCATACGGCGCACCGGTGCTCTTTTAGAAGAAGAAAGACGGATCTTTGCGGATGTGTGTAGACTACCGGGCACTCAACAAGGTAACGGTCAAGAATAAGTATCATATTCCTTTGATCGCTGACTTGTTCGATAGGATGGGGAAAGCGAAGGTCTACACCAAGATGGACTTGCAGAAGGGCTATTATCAAGTCTGAATTGCTGAAGGAGATGAGACGAAGACGACGTGCATCACTCGTTATGGGTCTTACGAGTGGTTGGTCATGCCATTTGGCTTGACTAATGCACCAGCCACATTTTGCACTTTGATGAACAGGATATTCCATCCCTACCTGGATCAGTTCGTGGTGGTTTATCTGGATGACACCGTGATCTACAACAACTCAATGGATGAACATGCGAAACACCTTCGCACTATCTTCCAAGTCTTGCGGGAGAACGAGTTATATGTGAAGAAGTCAAAATGTACGTTTGGCACGGAGGAGGTCTCATTTCTTGGACATGTCATTGGACATGGCCAGTTGAAGATGGATGAAGCCAAGATCCAAGCGATCATAGATTGGGAGCCACCTACTAAGGTAACCGAGCTAAGATCTTTTCTTGGACTTGCGAATTATTATCGACGGTTTATCCAGGGCTATTCAAGGAGAACAACCCCATTGACAGACTTACTAAAGAAGGATAGATCGTGGGCTTGGGATGATGGATGCAAACAAGCCTTTGAAGATCTACAACAAGCAATGAGCACCGAGCCGGTGTTATCATTGCCGGACTTTGGAAAGGAGTTCGAGGTCCAAACGGATGCTTCCTACTTTGCCATTCGTGGAGTCTTGATGCAGGATGGACATCCTATTGCATATGAAAGTCGAAAGCTGAACGAGACGGAATGGCGGTACACCGTCCAGGAGAAGGAAATGACTGCTATCATACATTGCTTACGGGTGTGGAGACATTACTTGCTCGGGGCGAAGTTCGTGGTCAAGACGGACAATGTGGCCACAAGTTACTTCCAGACGCAAAAGAAGTTGTCTTCAAAGCAAGCAAGGTGGCAAGATTTTCTAGCAGAGTTCGACTATTCGATGGAGTACAAGCCCGGGAAGGCGAATGTTGTTGCGGATGCCTTGATCCGCAAGGCTGAACTTGCAGCTATGTCCACGGTGAAAGGGTAGTTGCTAATCAGGATCAAGGAAGGGTTGCAACAAGACCCGCTGGCTATTGAGCTGATGAAGGCGGCAAGGGAAGGGAAGACCAAACACTTTTGGGTAGAGGATGAACTCCTTTATACCAAGGGAAAGAGACTATACATCCCAAAGTGGGACAACCTACGGAGGGAATTGATCAAGGAGTGTCATGACACTCGTTGGGCAGGTCATCCTGGCCAAAAGAGAACCATGGCGCTAGTGGAGATCTTGTACTACTGGCCGAAGATGAAGGAAAGCGAGGACGTATATGTGAAGACATGTCTTGTGTGCCAACAAGACCAAGTGGAGAATCGGCAACCAACGGGATTGCTAGAGCCTCTTCCAGTTCCAGATCATCCATGGTACACCGTGACGTTGGACTTCATCAACGCTCTTCCAAAATTAGAGGGATTTGGATCGATCATGGTGGTCGTAGACAGATTCTCCAAGTATGGGACATTCATCCCATGCACAAAGGACTGCACAGCGGAGGAAGCGGCCCAAGCATTCTTCAAACAAGTGGTAAAGCATTGGGGTCTTCCACAAAATATTGTGAGCGATCGGGATCCTCGCTTCACGGGGAAACTTTGGACGGAGTTGTTCAGGTCGATGGGATCACAATTAAACTTCTCCACAAGTTTCCACCCGCAATACAATGGGCAAACCGAGAGGGTAAATGGCTTATTGGAGTGCTACTTGAGGCACTTTGTGAGTGCTAACCAGCGGGGCTGGGCAAAGATCTTGGATGTTGCTCAGTTTTCCTACAACTTGCAGAGGAGCGAGTCTACGGGAAGGAGTCCCTTCGAGCTGGCGACCGGGCGTCAACCACTCATACCACATGCACTAGCCATCAACCCTGGAGAAGGAAAGAGCCCAAGAGCACTTCATTTGGCAAATTTTTGGGAGGAACAAAATGACTTGGCCAAAGTCTGCCTAGAGAAAGCAAGGAAGCGCATGAAGAAATGGGTGGACGTGAAGAGAAGGCCACAGGAGTTTGGCCTAGGAGATAAAGTGATGGTAAAACTCCTACCCCAACAGTTTAAGGTAATGCGAAGCATGCATAAGGGGTTGATAAGGAGGTATGAAGGGCCGTTCGAGGTGATCAGCAAGGTAGGAAAGGTGTCATATCGCCTTGATCTACCCAACTCGTTGAAGATTCATCCGGTCTTCCATGTAAGCATGTTGAAGCCTTATCATGAAGATCAGGAAGACCCGAGGCGAGGAGAATCTCATAGAGCGCCTCCGATCATGACCAAATCATTCGAGAAGGAGATTGATCGGGTGCTATCTCAGAGGGTGGTTGATGCGCGAATCTTAGCACACCGCTATAGGCGGTAGCAAGACTGCGGCACGAAACGACAGCGTACCGATCGTTCAAGTAACATAAAACGAGGAGTAATCCCCGAGTATCGAATCTCTCAAGGAACACAGTAAGGTGGAGTTAACGTTCGAGGAAGGACTTGAGATCGAAGTCCTTGAGTCGGATGGAATGCGAAAACGGGGTGATTTGGCTTTTGGAAAATAAAATAAAACAACTACAACTACTCCTATGCAATGCCGCTATGCAGTGCTTCGCTTGGCGGGATGGAGACTAGGCAGGCCTTGAGCGCGCTGCGTCGCAAGGGCGGATGGACGAGTAGGCAAGCGGAGTCGAACTGTGCAGGCCTTGAGCGCACTGCTTCGTTGGGCGAATGGATTACACGGGCCGCTATGCCACGCTTCGCTAGGCGGATAGAAGAGTAGGCATACGAATGAGGGTCGCAAGCACCTCGTCGACAAGCACGCCACTAGCAATTGCTAGTGCGGCACACGAACGTGACGGCGGGATGGAGGATGGATGGTGGCGCACCTCAAGCAACTCAAACAGTAAAGTATTTCACATAGACATGAAATGTATACAAATGCAAATAAAGTTAAGTGCTACTTCATCATAATGTTAGCTCTAACTACATATACATCAATAAGAGAAGAACAAGGCAAGAAATCGACCGAATCCGAAGGCTCGTTGGAGGTTCACGGTTGGAATCGCCGGGTTGTCAATCCGCGTCCAAGCTCGGTCCGCAACTACGTCCGGGGTAGAGAGAGCTGTCATTACTCTCCAATGAGCCCGTCTTCTTCATGCCACGATCCGGTAGAGGTTGCAAACTTCCTCTTGCTTGATGGCGATGGCGGCTAGATCTTCCTTTGAAGCGCTAGGATGAAGGAGGAGGCCGAGAGGAAGCTCCGGCTCAAGGTTGGCGTGAAGAACAAGCCCGGAGCAACTCCAGATGGTGGGCGGCGATGGAGGGGTGAAATCGGGGCTCTGGAGCGAGAAAACGGCGGACTGGAATCGGAAGAAATGCGGATCCCGACCTAAATCGCGAGCAGGAATATTTATAGGTGCTGGAATAAACAGTGCGCACGGTCATTGGCGCACGACCAGTGGTCGTGCGCGCTAGAATCCTGTGATCGTGCGCCTGCCTGGGCAGAGCCTGCAATGTAAGAAATTTATAAAATAAAATGTTCGCACGACCAGTGGCGCACGACCAGTGGTCGTGCGCATTATCGTAAGTGGTCGTGCGCATTGGTCGAGACAGAACTCATAAAATGGGGGTTAAGTGTGCACGATCAGCGGCGCACGACCAGTGGTCGTGCGCAATAGAACCAGTGATCGTGTGCAGTGTTCCTGTACAGAATTGTACCGGGAACACCTGCACGACTCTTGTTCCAGCATACAACACCAATCTAGCCAATGAAGGTGGCACTTAATAATGCATGAAAACTAATAACGAAGATAAACAAGAAATAACACCAAAACGGGCCTAAAGTGCACATAGCATGGAATAACAAATATGTGCGAAAACATGCCTAAAATGTAGTGCATAGACTAGAAAATCGGCCCAGATGAGTCCATATATGTGTATATAATTGGGACTCATCACACCCCCAGACTTACCTGTTTGCGCGTCCCGAGCAAACAAATTCTAAGCGAACGGGGAAAGAAAAGTAGATGGCTTAAAATTACAATACAGAGTACCATGCGAAGTCGCATGCTCACGTGCATAAGAAAAATAGTAGAGAAGATTTCTGATTATATAAACAGTTTATATATTTCTAAAAGAGTAAAAGCATATTACAACTACTCAAAATGGTGAACAACGGTGAATCATTTGGTCATGCATACGGAGAAAGTAAACTAAGCGCTGAGACGAGCATTGCTCAAGATCGGGATGCGGGATAAACTCCACTGAAATCCATCAGTGTCGGTGACCATAAGCTTGCCCGGTCACATTCTACCCACGTCACTAGATTGGTTCAAGGCGTGAGTCAGTAGGACTTTCAGGTTTTAATTGAGGCTTGGGTTACGGTGAGGTAAACAATGATAAACAAAATGGCTTATAACACATAACCCAAATGAGCTTTAAAAGTAACTACCCGCGCCCCAAAATCGAATGCAAATGCACCACACCCCCAGACTTGGACTTTTGCAACATAGGTGTGTGCACCGCCTACTCCCAATACATAATTTTTCTACATGATTTTTCAATAAAACTCATTTTTCTTTTTTCTCTTTTCCTTTTCATTTTTTTTTCTTTCTATCTTCTTTTTCTTGTCTTTTTTCTTTCAGCAAAATTTTCAAATGAGCATATCCACAGATTCACATAATAAACACCACAATCAACACCCCCCACAATGTAAATAAAACTACAACTAAAGCTCAGATTTGGGTGTGCGACTAGGTTAGGCTTTTGGGCTTTGGTGAGATATATGTGGAGCTGAATCAAGAAAAGGGTAGGCACAAAGGGGCTAGCAAGGGTAGACGAAAGGCGTGAAATAAAGGTTCAACCGGGCCAAAATAATGGCCTACGTCATTCTCACGCACTAGAACTATCCTATGCCAATGCTTCAAGAATCGCTTGGGGCAAGTTCTAGCCACCGAGAAAAATTCTCCTTTCTCCCGACTCAAGCAATACGAGTCTAGCGATCGTTTACACACATCCCTATGCTACCGTTTGATTCCACCGGATTCACCATTTGAGTAGAGTAAACAACATTTACACTAATAGAAAAAAATATAAAACCATAAGTATAAAGAGAAGTCTAATCTACACAAATTTCTAAGCAACCGAGCACTCGACTAGGAGCACTACTGGAGTCAACATTTTACTCTGCTACATAGTCCTAAGCCATCACCTAGACTTTCCCACATAAGCAGAAGAATTAAATTCACTACAGAGAACGCATACAGACGAGTACGCGCTCAAGTGGGTGTTGTGGTGACAATGAAAATGAACAACAATTTCCAATAAGCTAAAATAAAAGTACTTCTAGCATGCTATGCAAGAGTGCATGAGTGGGCACAAAAACTGCTCTCCCTCAGACTTAAACTAAACAATCCACAAAATATATGACATGAAAATCAGAAAAGGCTAGGGAAAGAGAGTACCCAGTGCTCAGAAATGAGCACACCAGAAGATTGGCGTGTAAGCTAAAATGAGCCGCAGCATCCGCCATCCAGAAAAGATACCTGCAGGGGTCAGCTCTGCAAAAACAAAAGAAGAAGATAAACTAAAATAAACTACAGCTAACTAAGCAGGATTGAATAAAAATGAAATGCATGAGAAAGTAAGATAACTACTGGGGTTATTGTCATCCCAACACGACTTATTCAAAAACTAAAGGTTCTAGCTAATGGGCGTATGGAAGGAGAAGTGGACAGGTAACTGGCCTAATATCCGTGTCGGTAGCGGGTACCGATACGGTGATAGGACAGTCACTCCCCTACCTAAATAAAAATACCTGCTCTTCACAGTTAGGGGAAGCAGAAAGTAAGAAGTGGAGGAGGAGTCCTCATCACTATTCTCACCAAAAACATTCTTGCCTAGCAAGGTGTCGTCAACAGGGAGGTGGCGGGAGGAAAAGGAAATGAGTGGAGCTTCCTCTACGGAGGGGGAATCAACCTCCTCACATAAGAGGATGCTCTCATCATTGACTTGGGCAATATGCACCAAATCCTCCTGGGGTACCTGTGAAGACTCAACCTGCACAGACTCCGATGAAGAGGGGGGATCGAGAAATAAACAAGACGAAGAGCATAAATAATCAAAAATCGGGGGAGTGGTCCCGGTCTCACTCCCATCAGGTTGGGTAAGTAAAATAATGTTTGCATTGTCATCAATGCTACAAGGTTCGGCGGGATCAACAGTGGCCATGCCTAAGATTTGGACTTCCTCCACCGGTGCTGAGGAAAACTCCTCTTCACCTAGAAGGTTGTCCTCCTCCATAGGAGTAGGCACAATACTAAGATCAACCGCCTCCTCTTGTGACATATCATCGACAATGTCGTCAGAGACGAATGTAGTATGCACAACAGGGGGAAGAATAGTGCTCGGATAAAAGTCGAGCACTGATTCCTCACAAAGAATCGAATCCACTAGGGGTGGTGGATGCACCGGGAGAATAAGCTCAGCAATGTCGGTGCCCAGATCAGCCACACATCTGGTGACTGTGTCAACGCCATACCCTTCAAGATGTGAAGGTTGCAAAGACACAAAACCGGATGTTGAAGGTGTGCCGCCAGAGTTATGATTCAGGACGATCCAGATATCCGGCTCGTCATCCCCATCCAATTGGCGAAGAAAAGCAGCACAATCCTTCAGGGCATGATCTGTGCTCCGACAAAACTGGCACTGCCTAGCGGGCTTCTTTGGCACAGCGGGTGCTGAAGCCGAAAAGAAGTAAGACGGTAAAGGCTCGGCAGAGTAGCCATAAGACTTCATCACTAGAGTGGGAGGTTGCTCCACAACAACGACAACGGATATTAAGATGTGCCCACATAGTGCGAAGATAAAACGATTCAAAAAGAAAAACACTATTGTGCGAAATACCACACCTAACAAAAATTACTAACGCAACCTAATTAAAAACAGGAAACAGAATACAAGGAAATACAACAAAGGAATGCAATTTACAAATGGAAGGGCTTCTCTCTCAGGTTCTCCCTCTCCAAAAAACTCACACGACTGTGTTCCCCGGCAACGGCGCAAAAAACTTGATGCGCGAATCTTAGCACACCGCTATAGGCAGTAGCAAGACTGCGGCACGAAATGGCAGTGTACCGATCGTTCAAGTAATATAAAACGAGGAGTAATCCCCGAGTATCGAATCTCTCAAGGAACACAGTAAGGTGGAGTTAACGTTCGAGGAAGGACTTGAGATCGAAGTCCTTGAGTCGGATGGAATGCGGAAACGGGGTGATTTGGCTTTTGGAAAATAAAAGAAAACAACTACAACTACTCCTATGCAATGCCACTATGCAGTGCTTCGCTTGGCGGGATGGAGACTAGGCAGGCCTTGAGCGCGCTGCGTCGCAAGGGCGGATGGACGAGTAGGCAAGCGGAGTTGAACTGTGCAGGCCTTGAGCGCACTGCTTCGTTGGGCGAATGGATTACACGGGCCGCTATGCCACGCTTCGCTAGGCAGATGGAAGAGTAGGCATACGGATGAGGGTCGCAAGCACCTCGTCGAAAAGCACGCCACTAGCAATTGCTAGTGCGGCACACGAACGTGATGGCGGGATGGAGGATGGATGGTGGCGCACCTCAAGCAACTCAAACAGTAAAGTATTTCACATAGACATGAAATGTATACAAATGCAAATAAAGTTAAGTGCTACTTCATCATAATGTTAGCTCTAACTACATATACATCAATAAGAGAAGAACAAGGAAAGAAATCTACCGAATCCGAAGGCTCGTTGGAGGTTCATGGTTGGAATCGCCGGGTTGTCAATCCGCGTCCAAGCTCGGTCCGCAACTACGTCCGGGGTAGAGAGAGCTGTCATTACTCTCCAATGAGCCCGTCTTCTTCGTGTCACGATCCGGTAGAGGTTGCAAACTTCCTCTTGCTTGATGGCGATGGCGGCTAGATCTTCCTTTGAAGCGCTAGGATGAAGGAGGAGGCCGAGAGGAAGCTCCGGCTCAAGGTTGGCGTGAAGAACAAGCCCGGAGCAACTCCAGATGGTGGGCGGCGATGGAGGGGCGAAATCGGGGATCTGGAGCGAGAAAACGGCGGACTGGAATCGGAAGAAATGCGGATCCCGACCTAAATCGCGAGCAGGAATATTTATAGGTGCTGGAATAAACAGTGCTCACGGTCATTGGCGCACGACCAGTGGTCGTGCGCGCTAGAATCCTGTGATCGTGCGCCTGCCTGGGCGGAGCCTGCAATGTAAGAAATTTATTAAATAAAATGTTCGCACGACCAGTGGCGCACGACCAGTGGTCGTGCGCATTATCGTAAGTGGTTGTGCGCATTGGTCGAGACAGAACTCATATAATGGGGGTTAAGTGCGCACGATCAGCGGCGCACGACCAGTGGTCGTGCGCAATAGAACTGGTGATCGTGCGCAGTGTTCCTGTACAGAATTGTACCGGGAACACCTGCACGACTCCTGTTCCAACATACAACACCAATCTAGCCACTGAAGGTGGCACTTAACAATGCATGAAAACTAATAACGAAGATAAACAAGAAATAACACCAAAACGGGCCTAGAAGTGCACATAGCATGGAATAACAAATATGAGCGAAAACATGCCTAAAATGTAGTGCATAGACTAGAAAATCGGCCCAGATGAGTCCATGTATGTGTATATAATTGGGACTCATCAGTGGTACGGCGACGCGGAGTCCCGCCAAGTACGCAGTACCTAGTCAGATGGAAGGGATTGCCAGAGTCTGATGCTACTTGGGAGACATTAGAAGACTTATGGTAGTTCAAGGACTTTATTCAGCAGTACGAGGCGACGAGGACGACGCCAGGATAGGTGGGGGAGAATGTTACGATCTCCTCACTTTTGGGGTTAATACATGAGAAGATTCTAGAGAAATCTGGAGTCTTGTACATAGGAAGGCAGTAGAACAATCTAGAGAGTCCTTGACTCTTGTATTTACCGGAATTGTATAGAATACTCTAGAATAGTAGGGATCTAGAATATTCCTTGGTTTGGAGGGAAACCTCTTTGGGGCCTATAAAAGGGGAAGACCCCCTCATTTGTAATCACCCAAGTTTGGAATAAGCTTTTGAGTTCTCTTGCTTACTTCTTCTCATGTTCTCTTGTGTTCTTGTTCTCGTTCTCATTTCCACCACCATTCTCTTGGAGTAAGGCTGACTTAGCTAGCCGCAAGGGGTGGCAAGAGCAGCTAAGGCCGCGCGCGATGTAGTCAAGGGGACTTGTCCGTGACAAGTTGCTTTCTACACACATATGCTATTTCATCACTTCAAATAAATGCATGTGTTCAGTTGTAATTGAAATGTGAGTATGTGGTGTGTTGAAACCAGGACTTGGCATCTTTGTGGAGCTCGGGCCCTCAATGAAGAGGGGCAGCTAGCACTTACTAATTCCTCGGAAGGAACCGACCGGAGACTCGGAACTAAGGACAGACCCTTGATCGCAGCGAGGAGGTCCCACCACACACCCGGAAGATCTTTGAGCGCTTCCCCTCCCAAGCCAAAGCTGAGACTAGGCACCTTGGAGAGCCTGAGAGCTAAGCCAAGATAGCCAAGGGAGGAAGAAGCTCAGAATACTGAGATCCCAATCCACTCCCAAGGTGCCCTTCAAGGTCTATTTATAGTTTTTTAAGTATGGTCTGTCAATAGCGAGATTCTGCCTTACACTTTTGTTATACGTAGCCCAAAATGGTCTGCCAACAGCCAAACTCCGCTGTTTGGAGGGGCTAACTGTAGACCACCAGTGGCTTTTAGGTAAAAACAATCATGAATCCTTCCTGGAGGAATCACCTTTCTGCAGCAGCTCCTGCAACTTTCCTTATTTCACGAGCTTCTCTACCAGCATTCAGAGAGCTTTGCAGTTCTCGGTCAGATGACCTCTCTCTCTCTCTCTCTGTGATGCTCACACTAAAGAGAGAGGTTTCTGGTCTTCAGGTCGGATTGCAAGGGAACAGGCCTCTTGTAAAAAGGCTGCTTCTGGAGGAACTGAACCACCTCGCTCAATGAGACATCGAGCTCGGTGAATGACTCTTGGGAGTAATTATAGGATGGCTGGGAAGAAGGCTGGAGAAGTGGCTCGACAAACAGAACTTGATGGACGGGTGTCGATTGCGGTGCTGGAGTGGCTGGAGCTGGCAGCAGAGGCACCTTAGGCTGAAACTGTTGGTGCCCCTAGTAGGGACAGTGATGGCGGAAGTTCCTTCCTCTCTGACCTGGAGGTTGGAACTCTTATTGTGGAGGCTTTGAAGATGACGGACCTGGGAAGAAGCCAGCAGAACCTTTCTGAGTAGCTTTGCTTGTCAGATTGGAAACATAGTTGGGGTTACTGATTTCCCCTTCTATGAACCAGTTCACTATGTTGATTAGCTCTTGATAAGAGCTCGACTCTCTAGTGGTAACCTCAAACTTGAAAGGGCCTTCCTGTAGGCCATTTATCAAGGCAACCATATAACGAGAGCGATCAACGTCCCATATCCCAAGAATTTCTCTCTGAAAGCGATCAATAAAGTGAGTCAGAGTCTCTCCTTCCACTTGCCTAATCCTGAAGAGGGCTGCAGGGCCACTCTTTCTTTTCCTTGAGGTGGCAAACCTCAACTGAAGCTCTTGCCTTAGGACGGCAAAGCAGGAGATGGACTGAGGAGGTAGTTTATAAAACCACTCCCGTGCCTGCCCATCTAATGAGGTGATCAACAGCTTGCACCTTATCGCATCTGAGAGAGATCTCAGAGAGACTGCAGACTCGAAGCTTGAAGATGAGAGCTAAGATCACTCTCTCTAGTGAACATAGGCAATCTAGGCTCTCTGAAGCCGTTGGGGGTTGGTTACCAATGAATTCTATCTGAAAAGGGGAGGGCTCCTCTGCTTCAAAAACACCGAAAGGAGTAAAAGGGGCGGCAACAGAAGTCGGAGGATAAACATAATCCTCCTAAAAATTCAGGGCTCGAGCTAGAGATCTCTGAGCTGCTGTCCTAAAGAAGTCCTGGAGAGCTGCAAACTTTCCCCCTAAGACCGCAGGGGAACAGCAGGCTGAGGGGTCGCACGGTCAGGAGCGTGACCACCGTCCAGAGGATCATGGGTGGCGACCTGATCAGCTTGAGGTATCAACCTCTGGGAGAGCGCGGACAACATTTGGTTCATGGATTTGAGTTGTCGAGCGGTCTTCTGACGAGCCAAAGCGGCCTCTCGGTGAGCTTGCGCGAGATGGATCTCGACGCGAAGCTCAAGGGCTTCCAAGGAGTTCACGCCACCTGATGGCTCACCGCTGGCGATCTGATTGGGGAGAACTCGCGGTCTGACATTTTGCATGTCCGCTGATTCACCTAAACACTCTGATCTGAAGTTCACGTGTTCGTTCTGTTTGCACAAAAATTTTACCTCCAAAACTCACACAAGAAATAGATGGGGGTGGACTGCGGAGTGTAGGTTACTTGGGGCAAGGAAAACCAGAGAAGAGATCTCTGAGAGAAAAGCTGCTTCGATTGATCTCAAAGATGGTTACAGGAGGGGTCCAAAATATGCAAGGGTGAGAGGTAGAAATGGTGATAAAAAACGAGACGCTTGCACAGGTTGCAAGCTGGTGGCTCAATGCAAAAGTCCTTTTTTTAGTATGCATATCCCTCTATTTATCGACGCGGAGGCTGCCCAAACGGGCAGATCCAAAAATTACGGGATGCCCGAGGTACAGGAGAACCGGGGTAGAGACAGGGGGTGCACATAACAAAAAGAAGAAAAAAACCTCAGACCACGCAGTCTGGCGTTCTCCTTGGAGCCTGTCCGCCTGTGTCTTAGGAAAATTGCTAGAGATGAGACAGGCGGTCTGGGCGGTCTCCGAAAATTAAGACTGCCGTAACTGACAATTTTGATCGAAAAGAGAGGTTGTGGGCTTCCGGGCAAACATATGTGACACCGCCAATGTTTACCCACCTTGGTGAGTATGAGGGGCTGCTCACACATGCTAGCCTATACTCGCCTAGGCCTTTTACTGTTCCTGTTCTCTAAGTTTATCTTTTACCTCTGACTCCTGGCTCCTGCTTTAACCTTTTGACTTTGACTTCTGCCTACGTGGCCTTAATCGGGTCCTACCCTCGAAGAATATGTGTTGTACACAATCCCTATTTTTTGCGAGCAACGAATGATTTCAAAAAGAAACATCTAACCCTTATTCTGCGAGCTGCTCCTTGCGAGTATCCGTCCTACTCGGCATCAACCTGGCTGGCTCCGAGACTCTATATATTGGGGGGATCTTTTATTGGACTGCCTGTCTGAACTCGCACAAGATGTCGTTCACTACCGAGGAACAGTTTCGGGCGAATGTGGACGAGCTAGAGAGTTTGCTGGGGACTCCTACTTGGAAGCATGCTCGCGAGGGCGACGACATTGAGGAGTTCCTCGCTCCTAAAAATAAGAAGAAACTCGCAAAGAAGAAGAAGTCGCAACCTGCTGCAACGGAGGATGTCGCCAATCCTCCCACCGACCAATAGGGGAATCATGCGAGTACCCAAAGTTTACTCATCGAGTTAGGCCTCCCTGATGACGTCGAGCAACCTGCTCCCGAGCCTTCCGCTCCAAAGGTCACTCCTGTGGTGGATCTTTCAGGGTCCCAGACCCGATCACGCCCGAAACTCGCTTCCTCGCGAGGTAGAGTTTTCCTACTCGCTGGCTAGATCGTCGCCATGCTGTTTCTATTTTTTGATATGATGACGATGCTTTCTTCATTTACAGACCCGTCGACGTCTGGAGCTCCTGTCGAGCCTCTGGTCGTCCCTCCCTTGCGGTAAAGTCCAATAGTCGCACTGGGAACTCAGTCAGGGGTGTGAGTTGGTTGATCCGTGTGGATCCTACCATTTGCTGCAAGGTGCTGAGAGAACCGACAAGTAGGTAATGATAGTCGTGGGGGGAGGGGGGGTCCAAGGGGACACACGATCCTGAGGCCTTCGTCCTACTTTGTTGCAAAATGCTGAGAAAACCGGTAAGTAGGGAATGACAATTGGGGGGTCTATGGGGACACACGATCTCGAGGCCTACATCCTACTCTGGGTCATTAGTTCATGAAGGATCACAATCCCGTCACTCAATAATCAGAGGGGGTTTACCATACTAATTCATATGACGGGAAGAAACGACTATTTGAACTTGACTTTGCTATGAGCTTTTAGCTCTTTCAACGACACTTTTATACAAGGGTCCCTACGTTAGTGAAATCGGCCATCTCTTCGTTGAGTTGTGAGGTTGGCGTACAGACTCTCTTTTACTAACCTCTTCAGTCGGATGAGAAATGCTATCGGGGGTTATTCGGCCAATGTACAAGGGGGGAGCTAATCTCAACCGCAATGCAGAGGCTTGGACTTAGGAAAACTAGCTATCCCGATGCACCGTCCCATCACCCGTCCTGGGGGTCAATAAAGGTGAGTTGATGGTCCAATTCCTCGACCACTTTACGAAGATGGACATGGATCATTGATGATAGAGAATTCATATCCTATAAGATAATCTAGAGTATGACTTCAGACTCTCTTCTAGTAACTCTTCAAGTGGATGAGAAGTGAACTCAAGGAATCGTCGGCCAACATGCAGGGGGGAGCTGATCTCGACCGTCAATGTAGATGCTTGGTCTTAGGAGGATGCACTATTATCCCGAGTCATCGTCCTTTCACCCAACTTGAGGGTTAAAAGAGTTTAGTTGGAGGTTCACATTCTAAACCACTTGCAAAGGTGGGCTTCACCTCGATATGACCCTAGAACTTCATTCATTTTTACAGGAAGACGGAAATATTCTTACCGATTAGTTGAAATATGTACTTATAGATAACATAATCTGTTGTTTGGTCGCGGGATATCAACTTGAAGGCCTTATGAGTAAGAACTCTCGTGAAACATAAGCTGATATAAGGAGATCATCGCGAGCATATCATCGCGGAATACCAACTGGAATACCTCATGAGTAAGACCCCTCATGGAACACAGCTGATGGAAGGAGATCATCGCGAACATAGCATCGCGGGATACCAACTGGAATACCTCATATGTAAGACCCCTCATGGAACACAGCTGATGGAACTCGCCTATGGGATACCAATTTGCGAGTAGAACACTTGCAGGAACTCGCCTATGGGCGAGTAAAGAAGGATCTTGCCAAATGAGGTCGCCATCGGGAACTCGCCAATTTACGAGTAGAACACTTACAGGAACTCGCTTATGGGCGAGTAAAGAAGGATCTCGCCTCTATGAAGTCGCCGAATTTGATGTTGCTTGCCTGCATGATGTCACCTATGTGTGATAACAAGGAAGCTCGCCTATGGGTGAGTAAGGATGGAGCTTGCCTATGGCGTGTATTGAAATCGCTAATATGAACTCGTCTCTGGAACTCGTCTGCATGAACTCACCTATGGGCGAGTAAGGAAGGAGCTCGTCCTACTCGCGAGAACTCGCCATACTCGCGAGAACTCGCCATACTCGTGAGTTGCCGTCTTTGGCCTCTAGCTCGCCATCCTGAGCCACGACCTCTTCTCGCTAGACTTTTCTCCTCTGACTACGGTCCACGCTCACCGCACCAAAGTGTTGAAGACAGGAAAATCCTAGCTCCAAATGTTCGGACCTAAGTGTAGCCGAAGGTTACTGATCCCGCGGTCGAACGCCACAACTCTAATGGCTAGAACAAGAGAGAGAAAAATGTCTACAAGCACACACCAGATGCTTCAACATTGAGGTCCTGCCACGTACCCGGAAGTCTAGAAGAGCTTCCCCCCAAAACCAAAGGCTGAGCTAGGTACGAGGAAGGCATAGACTTGGTGAGTATCTCGCTTGGGGGTCAACCTCTTCCAAAATATTGTCATTCCGGGTACCCCTGGGGGTCTATTTATAGATAAATCCTAGGGGGATAGTTACCTGACCATACTTGCAATTTGCAATAGGTAACTCGCCCATGCTCGCCCAAGCTCGCCCAAGCTCGCCCAAGCTCGCCCAAGCTCGCCCAAGCTCGCCCAAGCTCGCCCATGCTCGCCCAAGCTCGCCCATGCCCGCCCAAGCTCGCCCATGCCCGCCCAAGCTCGCCCATGATCGCCCATGCTCGCCTCCTTGAGGATGTCCAGTACACTACTGGTGAGGTCTGCGAATAGCCGTCTCCTTAGACATTTCTGATCTCGACGAATTACGGGTTATACAGCATGTACGTATTTTTCCCGTAAAACTACAGTTGTAAAATAGTTAAAAAAAATACACTTTACATCTTTCAATACAATTGCATTTTTATATATTTTTATTTAAAAATATATACATATGAGCACTTAAATTTACCATAAGAAATATGAATTTATATTCCGTTAATTATTTTATCAAAAAATATAAAATTTAAAAAATAAATTCATTTTTGAGAAAAAAAATATACCATGCTCAATATGCGTTGTGCCTATATAAATTTTTTTCCCTATATACAAGGGGAAAATTTTATACCACCACGCACTCCCTCTAGTAGCATTAAAATTGGGAAATGAACAAAATTGAGTAGAAAAAGTGAAACTTTCAAATGTTAAAATTTTGACTTCATCTTCTATGAACTCTAGACAGATCTACATTCAAATTGAAGATCAAAATTTCAATGGTGGCTATAGTTAATCCACCGCCGAATATCATCAGATCACCGTTAACATATTGGTTTCGGCTTGCTCCAAGCAGACCAATTCTGCCAACATACGACCAACATTATCAAATCATGATTTTGGCATGATTCATGCAAATTTCCATCCTTTTCAAACAGTTTTTTAAAGATAAGTTTTTTGTATTCTACTAAAATATTGAAAAATAATAATCAAAATAATATAACATTTTCAAGTTGATCTCTCATGCTACTATTTAAGTTTTGAAAGATCCCATCTTTAAACGAAATCTATGCATGGACCTAAATGTATCTATGTCTAAAGGGGCAGCCCTGTGCTCAAAGCATCCCCGCGCAGCGAGAGTCAGAGGAGTCCCACCACAAGAGTAAAATATAGGCAAAACTTACCCTACATTTTTGTAAGAGACTGCTTCCAGAACTCAAACTTGTGACCTCAAGGTCACACGACAACACCACAACCGATGCGTCAAGGCTTCCCTTAGCAAAATGTATCTCTAATTAAAAAATTGCTTGAGATTGAAATTTATGAGAGCTCGGAGGGAGGAAAATACAATTATGTATATTTTTAGCATTATTTTATAAAACAAAACTTTTAAAAGATCATGTTATGTATGAATCTATATGAAAATTGCAAAACTACATTATATACCATGCTGATAGAATTCAATCATTATCGCAAGTATCAACTACATTTGAGACTTGATGATTGAGAACATAAACTATCGTGAAAATAAACAATCATTTTACAACAAAAAGTTAAGAAAAAAAAATTAGGACTTTTTGCTATGCACATTCCCTTCTGCTGCAAGTAGAAAGTGGTAAAAGGGAAGTAATAACAATTCCAAAAGAAACCCAGCCGGTTCTATCCGAAGATCAGTGCAGCCCAATGAGGTGAAAGGCCTAGGACCCAGGAAGGAGCCTTCCATTGTACATCTTGTCCAGCAGTTTCCGTGCCTCTGGTCGCCGGAGAAGTCCCTTATTATTAGGTAAACCAGTTCCTAAACAAACCGGGCATACCAGCTTCCCGCGACCTACAACATGCAAAGCATAGACGATAATTATTAGACCGAGGAAATATAAAGAAATAGAGTTTAAACAAAGCCTTTCCTAGGAATATGATGAAACATGATGGGTTCTCCAAAAAAAAATAAACAGAGACCGTGACCTTGACCGGCTCGACGAGATGGTTTCAACCGACCAACTTTCGTGCAAATCTGAGCCCATTTAACCCACCAAACAGACGCCCCGTTTAACCCCCCAAACAGACGCCGGAAGTCTCCGTGGGGCTCTTGGCCCGAACCGGCCAGGGACGGTGATCCCTACCGAGCACTAGGGCGCTCGCGAAAGGAGGCGGCGGACTTCGCGCCACCCCTCATTCCAACGGCCGTTTGGCCGCCGGAAAGCTTCGGGAGGGCGCCGCGGGCCGCTGGTGTCTGTGGGCGCCCCTGTCCTCCTTCATCCAATCACCTCCAAATCGCTATTAATGGCGGCAGGATTTCAAAACTTTGGGAACTCATAACTTTTAAAACGCTTGACGAAACTTTGATCCGAAAGCAAGGATGTGTTGCTCTCGAAAAATGCAAAGAAATAGAGTACTCAATCAAAACATCAATCGAATGTTTTGGTGAATTTTTTTCGGGACGGCCATTTCACCAAAACTACCCTTTCGTTGGCGATTGCCGGAGCTTCGGACCTCCGATCGAGAAACCGCCGCCAACGATGGACTTTCATTTTTCGGCGAGGCGACGTCCACCGCCGGCCGCCGCTCCGGCTAGCCTGACCGGACCACCCGGATCTGCCTAGTTTGCAAAGTTGTCTAACCAAATCGGTGATCCGAATGACATGGACCGGGCGTTTTCATTCACCCGTTAAATAATTAAAATAACGAAACTACATGTGCTCTCAACTAGAATCTCAAAAATCCGGTCTCATACAAGTTCTTGCCGGGAAACATGGTTATCAAGTAATGGCGCAATGGACTAGAATGTAAATAAATGATCTGTGGGAAAATATTAGAAAAAATAAGAGACAAGAATTACGGGGTTTCATTACATCCACTTAGAAAGAAAAGCCTTTGACCAATTGCCCTGTGCCATCCTCACCAGAGGAGGAATGAACGACAGAAGAGAGAAACAAGTACAAAGGGATTCCAATTCCATGGCAGAAAATTAACTGGTTCAGCTGAGGGCTCAAGTCTAATCATCCAAAACATTTGTCTACCACATGCATGGGGTTGTGTAAACGACCCATAATATCGGATTTGGAATGTTTCGCTATGAATATAGCCCCATCAACCCAAAGAGTTCTTAATATAAGAAGACAACCAAATACGATAAACCATCGTCATGCAATCGCATTCTCGGAGTTACTTGTTCCCTTGGTCCGTCGAGTGTACATGCCCTTCAGCATAATATTGCAGGGCCCCTTCGTAACAACATCTTCCACTATGAATTTTTGCTTGTTCTCAAGACAGAAGTTGGGGAATTGGTTCATGAAGTCTCGTTGTCAAGCCAAGTGACGTCTATGGAGGGTTGATGTTTCCACTACACCCATATCAGAGGAATTGAAGACCAGTAGTGTTATCACGTCATAGTTTTGGAGCTGTTGGGTCAAGATCTCCACATGACACTCCCATGGCAGGAGATCTGCCATAGACAACCTTGAATGGAGCGGTGCTAGCAGTGGAGTGAAAGGATAAATTGGTTGGATATTTGGCCCACTCGAGCTATTTGGCATGTGTGCGCTATTGATCTGATGAAAAACACCGCAAGTGTGTCTCCAACCCATGATTGAGAACCTTCGTCTGCCCGTCCTTTTGCGGGTGAGAAACGGTGCTCATACGTAGTGTCGTGCCCTGTAATTTGAATAGGACCTGCCAAATATTGTTCATGAAAATAGGGTTACGGTCACTAATGATCAAGCTGGGAAATCAATGGAGTCGCACCACCACATGTACAAAAATCGTGACCACGCTCTCTACAATAAAAGGGTGGCAGAGCAGAATGAAATGTGTGTACTTCGATAGCAGGTCCACTACAATAAAAATGCAATCAAACTCCATTGATCGTGGGAATTTGGTGATGAAGTCCAAGGAGAGATCTTCCCAAATGAGTTCGGGTATAGAAAGTGATTGCAAGAGGCAGGCTGGAAAGACTATCACTTGGTATGCTGGCAGGTGAGGCAGGAGGCCACAATTTGTCCTATACAGCGAAGCATGCCACGCTAGTAAAAGGATGCTCTGAGACATCTGTTCGTGCGGAAGGCATCCGAGTGTCCTACTGTTGGTGTGGAATGAAACTCGGCTAGCAGCCGCGGAATATAAGATGAGGTAACCGCAAGTACAAGAAAATTTTGATGGCAGAGACCCTTATGAAAGAGCGAGTACGATAGATAAGTGGCGGGGTCGGTGTCTAAGGATTGGAGGTAGGGGTTCGTAGTGATATATTGTTGGATGGCGTCAATGTCAGCCCACAAGGGTCATGAGATATCCATGAGGTCGACAAGCACAGATTAACGCGAGAGAGCATCCATTGTTTGAAGCCCCCAGACTTGAACTCCATCTAGAAATCACATGCCAATAATTTTTCTACCTACCTTTGTTGGACAGGTGTCCAGATCTTCCAATAGAATAGGTACCAGAGGCTATGGTGATCTGTTCGTATAATGAAATTATGCCCAATAAAATACGGTCGTTGATGTTGAAAGGACAGGATAAGGGACATTAATGCATTCTCATAATTGTTTTAAATGTCCTCCGACATGTCATTTTTAAGGGCAAAACGATATGTTTTTCTAAAAAAAACTAGATTGTCCTTTTGTAAAATATAGGCCGACATGTCCAATTTTTTCCGATATATCGGCCGACACGACTTTTAAATATATCGCCCGCTATTTTATTTTATGTTATATTAGCAACCTAGCAAACATATATTTAAATCGCCTATATATATTATATTATGTATGTTTAAATCGATTGGACTTATTGTTTCAATTTTTTAACATTTTAACAAATTTTGTATAATTGTTTCACAAATTTTTAATTTCATATTACAAAAAATATGAAAACATTAAATACATTTATTAGTTGATTGTTTGCATGTTTTTAATATAAATTTATAAGTTTGAAAAGACTTATAATCAATCAAGAGTTTTTAACTTTAAATTTTCTTTATTTGCAATAAACTTATTGTTATCAAGATAAAATTATTGTATACAATTAAATATATTTTACAATGTATCATTTTGTATTTATTAATAATATTTTATCTTAGATACTATTCGAATTATTTCATAATATAAATGACTCATTTCTTATCTATTTGTTATATTATTTTTCTATTTTTATAACATATAATTATAGTTAGTATACATAAAAATAAAAAATTTATTTATAAGATAAGACATGAAAATCTGATATTTTAAAATATCCCCGACATGTCTCCGAATTCCGACATCAGACATTTAAAACTCAATCTGATATGTTGCCGACATTCGATATTTACAAGATTGATTCTCATAGGCCGACCGAGGTTGTACAGGACTGGAGAAGGCTTGATTGAAGTAGGCAATGGGGAGTCCACTCTACATATACGTGCAGAAAAAAATTGGGCCCAGGGGGCCGGCCCGGAAAAAGCCCGGCGAGGCCCGGGCCCGCGCAAAGCCCACCTGGGCCCGGGCCGGGCTTAGGGGGCCTAACTGGGCCCCCATATTAGGCAAATGCCCGGCCCAGTGCTCGGGCCGGGCCGGGCCGGGCCGGGCCGGGCAAAGCCCGGTTTACCGGGCTCTTGAAAAGCCCGGTTTGGCCCCCTAAGCTGCCATGGCAGCTTGCTATCATGACAGCCATAAGGCCGGGCCCGGCCAGGGCCCGGCCCTGGGGGCCTTGGCAGGCCCCCATTTGGAGGGAAATCCCGAGCCCGGCCTGGTTAAGGCTAGGCCCGGGCCGGGCCCGGTCGGAAAAAAGCCCGGGCCCGGTAGGCCCGGTCTCGGCCCGGGCCCGCAGGGCTTTTTGGACAGGTATAACTCTACACGAGGACAACCCGGATGTCATGCCTTGAGGCATCGCACTCGACGACAAACGGATGTAAAAAGTTTAGCATAGCCAAAATAGGCGTGGAGACCAATAACTTGCAAATTCCGGAACCCGCACCTGACACAACAAGGTATTGGGAACATAGAGGAGATGACAATTCTTCATTTCTACTACACTATTTTGTTGTGACCTATGAGCACAATTGTTCTAATGAATGATATTGTCATGGCATGTACAAAAATGAGAGAATAAATGACTAATATATTCGTTAGCATTATCAGTGCGAAAAACTTTCAAATATGCGTCAAAATGACTGTAAAACATTGCACAATTCAAATATATCCTTCAATAGGTAGACCCAAGTACAACAAGAGGATGCAAGATGATGTTTTCCAAACTGGCAAGCCTCGCACTCTAATATAGACTAGGCAAATAAAGATGGTAATACATGATAAAGTCGATACACAAGAGGACGAGCAAGACGATGATGTCACTGAAGGAGTGAGAACATAGAAGAACCAGAGGCAAAGAAAGTATCATCCAAGTAAATGAATCCTCACAGCTAGGTGCACCGGTGGAAACTTTTCATTAATGAAAAAAGAACCAGGATGATTTAATCCACGTTCGGAGGACTCAAATGGAATCCTAGAAGTGGAAGAGAGCTCTCTAGGACAGAGAGACAACAAATTGAGTGCCTTTGTGAGATGAGGGCTTGTTGCAGTAGTGTGTAGATCCAATGACAGAAATGCTAGGAGTGCATGTGTGAGACAAGGGCATGTAGGCAGGACAAAAGCAGCGAGCGGGACGCTAGCAGGAGATGATTCGGTCAGCGATTGATGGAAAAGTTTGCGCAAAGGATCGAAGATCACAATAGAGGGCTTCTGCAAGGGGCCGACCAAACTGTGGTGAATTTTCGAACCTAGTCGGCTAGGGAAGGCATTGATACATGTGGAAGTGAAAAACCAATGCTTCAATTTATTAAGGAAACTATCCCTAAATACATGTAATTAGAGGGGGCGATACAAATGCCCACAGACAATGTGGAATAAATACAAATATAAAAGTACATAGAACATAAGTATGACTAACTTTAACATGTATCAAAAGGACCTTTTGGTTCACAATGGTTTTAATTGAATGTCATGTAATTTCACAAGCATTGTAATGGAATACCATGTTATCTTAAAAATTTTTTTAAGGATGTCGATATTTGGTTTCTTCACATCTTTTAGTAACATTTCCAAAATTAGATTTATGTCTTAAAACAATGACATCAATATGACGACCCAATTTTGTATACCTAAAGAGTCATTGAAATCATATATAATATGCATATAAGAGTATCTTAGATTGTTTATACGTATCTGTAGCTTAGAATGTTTTGATGTATGTAATAAATAACATTAAATCGACCACACAACATCCGATAGATAACACTGACATTTAGATGACATGAAACCAAACAGGCCCAAAATTTCCTAATCCACTCCACCATCTCACTATCACATTCATGTTCTCGCACAATTTATCTAGGACACTTGTTAGAAACTGCATTAGATATTAAAAAAGCTCATACAAGTTTGAGAAGGACATTGAAGACACGCAATGGACTAATAAATAATTTGGCTTCACTAAAACCTGCATATAACCATTGTGGGAGAAAAATCAACTTATATGTATATGAAAAATATAAAACATTGAATAGCAGGAAAAACTTGGGGGCATTTGAAGTTTCATGATGTACGATGCAATTTTGAAGGCATACCATAACAGTTGGGACACTCGGTGAACTCATAAACATCTTTTGCTCGTTTTCTGTTGAGCGCTTTCCATTTTCCAGTTCCACCACACATGTCACCTAATTTCACACAAGTGAACCTCTTTTATTAGATTAAATGTTATGTCAAAGTATATCCTTTATATGCAAATGCCAACTAAAAGGGCACAAATTTCAACTACAAAATTCAAGCCTTCATTGAGTAAGAAAATCAGTTCTGCTTGATGTCCTAAAAGGACTTGGGTGATGTTTGGCTTGCTGACATGTCTTATCTAATGTAGTCTTATTAGCAGAAGCAGCAGCTATCTAATTCACTGACATCTACTAGTAAAGAAAATAACAAAAAGAAAGATGACAATCACCACTGATTTGTTTAGGTGACAGTACACTATTAAATAATGAATTATCGATAAAATATTCATTTGATAGGTAACATTGTAGTCACTGAAATATAAATAGCACTGCTATCTAGATACCATTGCTATCCGCATGACATTGAACCAAACAACACTCACATTAGGGCAGATTGCTGTAGCAATAAATTAATAAATGTAGTCAGAATAATAGACTGCATTTGGAGTTGCAGTATTGAAGATTGATCCAAATATTTTTCTCAAATTTCACTTGTTGAATTCATCATGGTACATCAAGAATCAATAAAATCTACTTATGTAGTGTTGATTTAGACTTAAGATACCTAGAATCCCTGGAGAAATAAAACATGAATAACATGCTGTGTAACAGAGAAAAGGAGAACAGGATGATATGGTTAGCTAAATTTAAAGGAATTTCCTTCATACTGTTTATTTCCTGTTTTTCCTTTAAATATGTTCCTAATGCTTGTAGTTGGTAATTCATGTTACCTTTTGTGAAGTTTAATTAGGTCTTCGAATATTCCTTGGCGAATCTATGTCTATGTCAGGGTGTAGTTGGTTTGGTTCAAGCCATAACTGGGTGCCGAACAGCTAAAATAATGTGCATCACAGTATAATTTTGGGGAAAATAAATGAATGTTAAGTTCCAGGTCAATGGCAAGGATAGGATTTCAATAAATAAAGCTAATACAGCCATCTGTCATTCATAAATTTCTTTCCTTTCAGCTGCATTAACAGTTTTTAAATTCCGAACAAGCCATTTCACTATCACATTCAAGTGGTGTTTGAACACCAGTTAGCATACCGGTCCTCGATGTAGATATGGGCTGTCCAGATCATCGAGCTTACGCCAAGGTTTCAGATCAAGGGAACTAAAGAATTCTTCTTTGTTTACCTCATGCCATGGGGTGAAAACAATGACAATTGAGGAAATCTGGTATCCCCAACATCACATAACTCAGAAGCAGGTCTTCAGTTCGGGCACTAGCAGTAACAAGTGAAGGGCCCAAAAAGCATCCTACGTTCACCTTCGCGGGGTTTTTTGGGTTTATAAATAGGAGACCTACACCATTAGCAAGGGATTCATATTAGGATATTCTGAAGTGCATGTATTCCATCTGAAAATCCATGCGGAAGAAAAGGGGAGTGTTGGAGAAATCTCTTTTAATAAGTTTATAATTTTCCGTCCCAGGTCCTTTACTTCAAATTCTGCAGACGGAAGGGCTTTCAGCTTCGAGATTTCATCTGAATCATCTCTGGTGATCACGATGTCATCCACATAAACAATAAGAACGACTATCTTCCCCTCATTCTTTCTGACGAACAGGGTATGATCAGAATGTCGTTGTTGGTATCCAAACTTGACCATGGCCTTGTGGAACCTACCAAACCAAGCCCTGGGGGACTGTTTCAACCCGTAGAGGGACTTCCTTAGGTGACAGACAAGGCTTTCTTTCCCCTTCTTCACAAATCCTGGGGGAAAGGTCATGTAAACCTCTCCATCGAGGTCACCATGCAGGAAGGCTTCATTTGGTTGAGCGGTTGCGGTTGTAGAAGGAGTTGTTGTACATGCAGGTTTGTAAATGGAGTTGTTGGAAACTTGTTGCTGGAAATGGAGTTCTGTTTGGATATTCTGTGTTTGCAGAGCTGTTCAAAACAGAGAACCGTTTGGCAAAACTGCGGTGGCGTTTCGTAAATATTTTTTATTAGAGATTTTTTTTAAAAAAAATTAAGAATATATGTATATATATTTGTAAATGTTGAAAATAATTATTTGGAAAGAAATAAATTTTTTATAATAAACTTTCGGTGGTGGCTGTGATCGTGAGGCCCAATTCAAACACATACAGGAACTCAAAATACTCCAAAATATTGCAAACACGTTCAAGCTGTGTAGTTGATCGGCAATGGAGTCACGCAATGCCACCATCTCATCCACCCCCACCCGAATCCCTCTAACATGGTCTCCACTTGAGCTTTCATTACTCTGTCTTGTTCTTCTCTGAATGCCCGCCGGGTAAATGAAATGCTCGTCTTTATCACAAGAACGAAAATGAGTGTCTGAGCGGGATGAGTGTCTGCGAATATAATTATGCAAAGTCATTGTTGCAACCATAATGTATCGTTGTTTTGTCAAACTGTATGGGGGCATATCTCTCAGTATTTTCCACTTCTTTTTCCATACTCCGAACGAACGTTCTATGACGCTGCGCAATGACGAGTGAGCCTGGTTGAATATTTCCCGGCGCCCTTGTATAGGCCTACTGCCCCTTCTAAAATCTGGTAAATGATACCGTGTACCTGAATACGGTTTTAGAAAACAACGTTGTAGTGGATATCCGGCGTCTACTACGTAATATTTGCCTGCATAATTATACATTGCAATCTATGTGTGAGTAATAACGATCATAACTAATAATCTTAAAAATTTCTTTAAAAAAGGGGTCTCAAGAGGTAAAAGGCTCACCAGGTGGCGGATACGGGAAATTGTAACTGGGATACATAAGAGCACGCTGAAATATACGGCTATCATGAGTAGAACCCTCCCAACCTGCTAATGCGAAGGTGAAACACATGTTGAAATCACAAACCGCCGTAACATTTTGTGTTGTTGTGTCATGCCGACCAATGTAGGAAGCCTGTTGATCAGCAGGAACTCGAGCATCCACATGTGTTCCATCAATAGCTCCAACACAGTCTTTAAAGAACGACATGTATCGAACATCATTCAGTATTTGGGGGGAATATCATTGAAAAGGAGGTCTACAGGGGTGATGACATCAGAAGATAATCTCTTAATAGCAATGATACCCTTTGAAAAAAATCTACTTATAGTTTCTGTGGTGTTGGAATCGTTCGCCTACTATTTGCATTGGTATATTATGACCTAAAATATGCAATATAACTGCATGCACTTCTCGTGGTAGAGTTCTCTTGGATCCTTACAATCCATATTGTTGTGTGAGAAGTGTTAGCAAATCTGCAAATATTATCTTGGGCATTCTAAACGCACACACATACACAAACAAATTCACACACACACATACACAAACACATATACACACTTCACATACACAAACACAAACATAAATATATTCACACACACACACACACACACATACACAAACACATCACAAAACAATCACATACACAAACACATATACAAAAATAATCACACACACATGCACACAGACATACACACACATATGCACACACATCACTCATCTACACACTCACATATGCATTGCACACCACAATGTTCATCACATATATGCATTGCAAGAAAAAAAAAACAAAATTGTTCTCTGATTGGGGGCGTGTTGCGCCGCACGGGAGAGATTGCACACCACAATGTTCATAAATAATAAAAATTTCACAGAAGGAAATTTATACCTGCGAAGAGGATGAGGCGGAGAAGATGATGCAGTCAGAGAAGATGATGCAGTCGGAGAAGAAGATGATGCAGTCAGAGAAGATGATGCAGCAGTCGGAGAAGATGATGCCCTGCGGAGAAGATGAGGCGCAGTCGGAGAAGATGCGGCGGCTGGATTCCTCCTCGCGGCGACGGGAGAGACGGCGGAGGTCGCGTACCTGATGCCCTAGCGCTGGCCTCTTCTCCTCCTCCAAACGCGCTCAACCGGAGCTCTCGCTCAGGGTTTCGGCCAGCAGATGTTTAGAGCAGCGATAAAACGCCGGGCGGTTCAATAGAGCGGAAAAACAAATGAAAAAAGAACCGTGCGGTGCGTTTTTAAAAAACGAAACGGGGTAAAACGCTAAAACAAATAAAGCCGAAGGCATTTTTGACATCCAGTTGATGTAGATCCCAGCCCAAGCATGCCGCACAAGATAGAATAACACGAACAGTGTCCATCTTCGCAACAAGGGGCAAAGGTCTCCTGGTAGTCGACTCCCTGAGTTTGAGTGTAACCACGAGCCACCAGTTGAGCTTTATACCACTCAACTTTGCCATCCTGATTTTGCTTAACAGAGAACACACACCTAGAGCCAATGGCTTCCTTTTGAGGAGGAAGAGATGAGACATCCCATGTGTGATTTTTATCCAAGGCAGACATTTCCTCCTTCATTGTCTGAGCCCATGCCGGAATGTCAACTGCCTCCTGCCACGTCTTAGGAATAGTAATCATGGACAAGGAGGATATAAACCCCTGATGAAGCTGGGAAAGACGACCATAAGCAACATGATTAGAGATAGGGTGGTCGGTACACACCGCCTTACCTCTTAGCACAGCAAGGGGAATATGCAGGTCAGCATCAGAATCTAAGTCCAAAGACGGCACTGGCAGCGACGGAACCACGGATGACTGTTCACCCGTTTGCCGACGACGATATATATGAGGAAGAGAGATGAGGGGCACGTGTTGGTATGTTGGGGAAAACGACATATGTATAGGTGACGTGGGAAATGTAGGTGAAGGTGGTGTAGGAAAGGTAGCTGGAGGAGGAGTGGTAGGCGTAGAAGTAATGGTAGGCGTAGAAGGAATCAGAGGGAGAGGCACTGAGTCAATGACCTCATTCTCCCCCTGACGAGCGGAGGGAGGCGAGCCCACATAGTAAGATTCCTCCTCACGGAATGTCACGTCCATGGTACAGAAGACACGTCTGGAAGGGGGTGGTAGCACTGATACCCCTTAGTGGTGGCAGACTAACCAAGGAAGACACAACAACGTAGAGCCCGAGGGTCCAACTTGTCACGCTGAGGCTGATGGATGTGAACAAAGCAAACACATACGAACACGCGGGGTGGAAGATGGGCAGTGTGAACAACGAAAGTCGTAGAGAGACATATGAGAGGGGTAGAAAAGTTTAGAACCCGTGAGAGAAGACGATTGATAAGATGAGTGGCAGTTAGGATAGCATCACCCCAATATGATTTTGGGAGATGCATGGTGTGGAGAAGGCACCGGGCAACATCAAGGAGATGCCGGTTTTTCCGTTCAGCCACACCATTTTGGGTGGAGATGTAGACACAAGTAGTTTGGTGGATAATTCCATGACTCGTGAGATAAGATCCAAACGCTCCACGATCATCGTATTCCCCCTATTATCACTACGAAAAACACGAATAGTAGCATCGAACTGGGTTTGCACCATCTTATGAAAGGTTTAAAAGACAGGAAACACTTCATTTTTTTCTTTAAAAGGTAAACTCAAGCAGTGCGAGAAAAATAATTCATAAAGGTAACAAACCAACGATAGTCATTTAAAGAAACAACAAGGGAAGGTCCCCAAACATCGGAATGTATAATAGCAAAAGGGGTAGTACTAGGAGAAGAAACATTAGACAATGTATGTCGAACATGTTTGGACATATCCCAAACATTACATTTTAAGGTTTTAACAAGATGCGATAAAACAGGAAATATTTTTGAGAGATAAACAGGAGAGGAATTCCCAAGACGCAAGTGCCAGCATCGAGCATCAGCAGCAATAGCAGCAGAAGGGGAGAGAGCAAGAGACGTCCGGGAAGCATCTAGATAGTACAACCCGCCACGGTTCCTACCGCTGCCAATGGTCCGCTTCGTACCCAATTCCTGAAAAACACAAGAATCAGGAAAGAAGGTTACCGAGCAGTTAAGTGAACGAGTAAGATTGCTAATAGACAGAAGATTTCGAGGAAAAGAAGGGATATGTAAGACAGACGGAAGAGACAAAGAGGAGGAACAAGAAATGATTCCTTTCCCTGCAATGGGGGACAAGGTGTCATTAGCAGAAATAACCTTGTCCTTACCTGACAAGGGGGTGTAAGAAGAAAAACCTGAGGAGGAGCCGGTCATGTGATCGGTGGCTCCGGAGTCAATAATCCACTCCGACAGAGGAGTGGCAGCGGCATTGGCACTAGGCATAGCAGCAGTAGCAAAGGAAGTAGAGGTACTGCTCTGGGACGTGTCAGACTGAGAGTGCAGAAGACGGCGGAGAGCGTCCAATTCCGACGTGGTGAAATGTCCTGGGAACTGACCCTGACAGTCGTCATGCACCTCAGTGGAGTAAGCAACATCGTGAGGACGAGAACCCCCCCCTCCCCCCCCCCCCCCCCCCCCCCCCCCCCGGACATGGACCATGACCACGGGCAGGGCCACGACCACGGCCGTATCCAGGTGGAATAAGATGAGGATGGAGTTTGAAGCAACCGTCCCGAGTATGTCCCCTGCGACCACAGTGATCACAAGTCGGAACCCCACTAGTATTGTTGGAGCCGCCACGACCAACACTAGGCAATGCAGAACGATGTGGAGGAGGAGTCGTGCTGAGGGACCTTCGGCGGTCTTTGTCGCCATGAACCATGCTAAACGCCTCCCGAAGGGATGGAAGGGGAGAGCGGTGGAGAATATTTGTGCGAACCATTTCCATGTCCATGCTCAACCCCATCAGAAATACATGTAGAAGAAATCGTTCGTCTCTTTTCTGCAACTGAACTGCATCAGCAGTACATGCGGGGGTGAACTGATCAAAGCAATCCAATTCTTGTGCGATACGCTCAAACTCCGAGAAGTAGGAGGAGACCGTCATAGTTCCCTGACGAAGCTCCAGCATACGCCGTGTCAGCTCATAAGTCTGAGTGAAATTGCCAATCTGTGAGTATGTCTTACGTGCCCGAGTCCAGATCTCGTAAGCAGAGTCCATCAACATATAACTCCTATACACCTTTGGAGACATAGAGTGAAGAAGCCAGAAGACAACCAGGGAATTTTCTGAGTCCCATCGTTGCCAGGAAGGATCATCCAGAGAAGGTGCCACCTTCGTCCCATCGATGTATCTAAACAGTTGATGACTGTGAATGACATGCTGAGCAGCACGAGACCATTCCAAATAATTTGTCCCATCCAAGGGAACAGTAGTGATCTTTAGGGACTCTGAATGGCCAGAAGGGCGTTGAGGGTCGCTCATCCGGGGTGTCACCAAACTTGGTGATGGAGAATCAACGGCGGCATACAAATCATCCATGAGGCACTACAGGAGAGGGGAGCTCACGACGAACAGAGAGCAACAGGAAGCAAACAGGACGAACACTTAGAAAAAATAGCAGGAGAGAAGCACTCGACGAAGAGCAGGAGCTCTCGATGAATCTGCTGGAGCTGAAGCTCTCGACGAAGATCACTGGAGAAGAGCTGCTAGAGAAGAGCTCACGACGAAGAGCTGCTGGAGAAGCACACGACGAAGATTTGGAGCTCTCGACGAATCACGGATGGAGGCATGCGACGAATCTACTGGAAGCATTCGACGAATTTACTGGAGCACTCGACGAATCATCTCAAGATGAATTGCTGCTGGAGGCATTTGACGAGTCAGACGAGCATAGTGGCAGACGGGATCTGGAAGGGACAGACGCAGACGGGATCGAGCGCAGCAGCCGTCGACAGGGAAAGAAACAGACGGAAACAGGCGGGAACTGGAAGAGACAGATGCAGAGGGATCGAGCGCAACAACCGTCGACAGGATTAACCGGCACTAGATCTGCGGGAGCGGAGAAAAAGGAGAAGACGGTGGAGAGAAACACGCATCATGAGGAGGACGACCGGCTCCTTCAGCGTGCACCTCCGTCGTCAAGGGAACTGCGGCTCACCATCGTCGGAGAAGACAAACGTTGAGGAAAGAGAAGCAACGGGCGACAGAGGGACGGAGGTGCCAAGCGAAGGAGAGGGAAGGGGATTAGGTCTTTTTTTCCCTCTGATACCAAGTTGACGAGAATAATAATGATCATAATAATAAACCAACCCCATACTCATATAAATAGAGTAAGAGATAAGAACAAAGTGCACGGACAGAAATACCCTTACGGGGGTAAACAACAATAAGACATAAAAGGACTTGTATTCAACTATGGCAAGAGTGTTTTTCTCATGTTTAAACATCCTAACACCATGGATTACAATTAGTTCAGTATGAATCTTCGCTTGTCATTTGACCTCCTAAGAAAGCTTTTAATTTTATCGAGTAATGCATCATCTTTCATGTTTGTAAAATCATCGAACCTTTCCATAAATTCATCACTTAGGATTTAGGACCTTTTTACCAGCAATTTAAGGAAAATTGATTACTACAAGCTCTAAAGATAACAGATTTAGGGTCTTTTCTATTTGACACTATTGAAAGCCCATCATAGAGGTGCAAGTTCAGTTGAGACGGCTCGTGAGCTCGACGAATAGGCTTGAAAAAAACTCGACACAAGCTCAAGCTCATCGAGCTTTCACAGAATTCTTGTTCATGAGCTCGCGAGCCGCTTGTGAGCTTCTTTTACTAGTTTTATTTTTATTTTTTATTATATATATATAGGGCCATTTACCGGGACCTCCCCTCTAAGTTTGAAAAATTACAGATTGCACCCCTCTTATAATTGAAATTACAAAAACCTCCTCTGAATGTTACAAAACATAACATTTACCTCCCCTGAAGTTCACATTTCATAACATCCATGCACAAAAATACCCCCCTCGGGAGTACATTTTCAGGGAGGGTATTTTGTGCATGGATGTTGTGAAATGTGAACTTCAGGGGAGGTAAATGTTATGTTTTGTAACATTCAGGGGAGGATTTTGTAATTTCAATAATAAGAGGTGTGCAATCTGTAATTATGCAGGGGGAGTTTTGGTAATTATTCGTGCGCGTGTGCGTGCGCTCGAGCTCCATATATAGGTCTTGAGTTTGAGCCTGTATATGTGAGCTCATTGAGCTCAAGCTCAAAATAACAAGCATGAGCTTGAAAATTTTGCCGAGCTCGGCTTGTTTGCACCCCTAGCATAGTAGTGCATTAATAGCACTAAAACTACTCCATGAGAAAGAAATACTGAAATAGATCTGTAGTTTCAGTCATGCATACAAGTTATAATCCTATTAATATTCATACAAAATATAAATCCATTAAATCAGAAAGGAAAATAATATGATATTTCCCTTGGATTCTAAAGTCAGCCAGTGATCCTGACGCATAACTCACTGAGAAGTCATTTAACATGTACTGCCTTATCAAAGGTAGACGGACAGAAAATGTAATCTTACATATTATAGCGCCAATGCCCCCACAATTTCGACAAACAGATTTCTCTTTCAAGGAACCATCACTCTGGTTTGATTCAACTCCATTTGATGTTCCAATACAACATCCTGAAAAATTTATTAATACCAGAGATGTGCATAAACATGCAATTGATTTACGTCTCGAAGGTGTTGTATCAGATTTCTGCACATATAGTTGAAGTTATTAGGCAAATCCCGTGAAAGAGCTGCAATAAACTAAGACTAGCGATCAAAGCAAATAAAAAGAAAAACTGTATCATGCACTATAGAAATGTTGTTTCCTTCATTACAGAGCTAACAATGTTAGCACCTATTTACCTAGAAAAAAAGATGATACATAGTCATTAAGACCGTAAAAAAGTAAAACACAAAAGTGAAAAAGGATTTATTTCTCACTTCTACATACATTAATATAAGGATTTGTAGACAAATATATAAGGAGTGAAAGCTCAACTCCAAACCAAAGTGTGGGACTAAACTAAACATTACAACAACGGGCCTTTACACGGGCTTTTACATGGGCTAAGTCAATTCTTCTACACTCCCCCGTAAGCTTGGAGCATACAGATTGTAGGTGTCAAGCTTGGAAACAAACTGCCAGTATAGTGGGAGTGGTAAGGTCTTGGTGAGAACATCAGAAATCTACTCGGCAGCGGTTACATGTCGTAAATCAAGTTTGCATAACTGAACTTTATCTCGGGTGAAATGATAATCAACTTCGATATGTTTGACACATTCATGAAAAATGGGATTCTCGGCGATATGGATAGCAGCTAGACTATCGCAGCAGAGAACTGCCAGAAATAAGAGTTTCACATCAATATCAGTAAGAAGACTTTCCAACCAAGCGAATTCAGAAATAGCAGACGCCATTGAACGATACTCAGACTCTACAAACGAGCGTGCCACCAATGTTTGTTTCTTGTTTCGCCAGGTGACCAAAGTATGTGAAGTAGCCTCTCGTAGACCGACGATCATCAAGAGAATCGACATAGTCTGAGTCGGAGTAGGCAACTAATGATAGAGAAGATGAGGGCTTATACACAAGCCTTTTTCCTGGGGCATTCTTCAGACACTGAAGAATTCGCTCGAGAGCCTCGAGGTGGGACATCCGAGGAGCATGCATGAACTGGCTGACCACCCCAACAACAAAGGACATATCGAGCCGTGTGACAGTTAAATAGATAAGCTTGTCAACCAGGCGACGATAATACTCCGGGTTAGCGAGAAGCAAATCTGAGTCGGATGTAAGAGCGCAGAGCTTGTGGTTGACATCCATTGGTGTGTCAGCAGATTTGCATCCGGAGTAGCTTGCATCGTGAATAAGGTCGAGATAGTATGTTACGCGTACGCGCGCATTATTAGTGTATTTCTTATTATTTTAGGATTTTGGCAGGTGAGCCCCCCTTCCCTATATAAGGAGGCGGTTTGGGAGTAGAGGTTATCTTTGTTGGATCGTTCGGCGCCCTTAGAGGGGGGGTGAATAAGGGTTTTCAAAAACTTAAGATTATATTTAGAAAACTTTGAAATAATGCAATATTAAAACAATAAGAAGTTTTGTAAAAACAAAAGAAGAGACATGCTTTATTAATATCAAATAATGTTTTACAAAACTTGACTTCTATGACGCCAGAAATCTAAGGCGACTAGTAAAACTCTTTTTCGTTTTCTATACCGACTCGTATCCCCACGAACCGGTTGGCTTTAGCCGATCTCTCCCCAGATACGGCCTCAAGCCGCTCTAGCCAATCTATCCCCAGAAAGGCCTCGAGCACCCCCTAGATCTACTCCCTAGACCTAGTCGCCAACACGAGGCGAATTACCCCCTAAGTCTAACCCAGACCTAGTCGCCAACACGAGGCGAATTAACGAACCGTTTACAAGAATAAGAAATGAAATAAAAAGACAAACAATAATATAAAACTCCCTATGTGGATCTCCTGGAGAAGTGGACGAAGGCCCACAGAGTATGATCGTAGTCGATGCGGTCTTTCGTCAAGATGATGACGCGTGTTGAAATCTTCTCCACGGATCTCCTTCAGCTTTTCAGATTTGTGGGAGTATCTCTCTACAACTTCCTCTCTCTGCTGTGGCACGAGGCTCTGGAGTTTAGGATCTAAAGAGGATAAAGAATACGAAGGCAAGGGGTCCAATTTATAGCCTTCACGCTACCGCCGGCGCTAGCGCTACCGCCGGCGCTAGCCCGAATTAAGAAACATTGTACGCGCCAGAATCTCCAATCCGAGGCAATAATCCCAGCATGCCTTCTGTGTATCAAGCTAGCGCCGGCGCTATCTACTATCTCCTGCGCTATCTCATATTAGGAGACTTTTTGCGCGGCAGAATTTTCAATCCGAGGCAACAATTCCAGCATGCCTTCTGTGCATCGAGCTAGCGCCGGCGCTATCCACTATCGCCTGCGCTAGTGATCAGTTTGGAGTTGATGGCTCAATTTTGGGGGCAACCACCATATGTAAACCTTAAGTCATTTTGACCTGTTATCCTGCACACTTAGATCACACAAGATTAAATACACACATAGGATTTGTTATTCTCAAACCTAGGAGATGCGGAAGACCGTGTTCCAACAAACTCCCCCTTTTGTTAATAACAAATCCATTAATGATAAATCAGAGCATTAATCTAAATAAGCATGAAGAAACATATTTGTGTGTGTGTGAAAAGGATGACTTAGGATAAATAATGATTATAGCATTTTAGTATTGCTCCCTCTAAATACATGCTCCCCCTATGTGAATGCTCTCCTAATATGTAAGCTATCATCTTAATTAATCATTTTGAGTTTTTATTTTGATAGCGGATTGTATTTATAGGTCTCCCCCTTTTGTAATTTATCATGTTAATTCTCCCCCTTTGTTATTAGCAAAAGTGGGTTAGGAGGCACCTACAGAGAAGTTTGATAATAAGATAAAGCATGATCGAGCTTCTTAGTGAGAGGAAATGATAAGAAGTTTTTAGAATAAGGTGTAGAGAAAAATAGATCAGAGTTTTGGCCTAAGAAAAATAATGATTTCCCCTTTATATAAAAAATATCAGAGTTTTAGCCTAAGAAAAAATAATGATTTCCCCTTTATATAAAAAATATCAGAGTTTAAGCATAAAATTACGATTTCCAAGTAACTAGTCTACCCAGACAATATGTCTACACCCTAGCCCCGTACTAAGTGACGGATGGGCATGAGGAGCTGCAATCATGCCGTAGGTTGGGGTGTTAGTCCCATATGCAAACACTAGACAAACACTTAACCTAACACTCTTTCCCCCCAGTGCCTCGCAAGACCCTACTGGAACCCTCCCCGGTTAAGGACAAGACATGACTAGAGATAAGGTTATCTAATGTCTACAACCCTACGCCCCCGCTATGGTGAGATGTGAAGTCATGGATAATAATTGTTGGAAACATTAAGCATTTAAATCTAATGATAATTTATAGCCTATGAGTTTTTATTTTTATTTGTCTTTATGAAAAACACTCCCATAGCTATATTGAAAATCATGAATGAATCAGAGTTTGAGCATTTGCGGAAGATTTAAAAAAGAAACATAATAAGAGTTTGAGTTTAAAAAAAAAACTTTATAAAGATAAGAGTTAAGGCATTTTTCAACATCCTCAAAAGTAAAATATGATTTGTAGTAATAATAAGAAGATGTTCTTATAAGCAGTATTTCACTTGTTGGAGGAGTGTTTAACATAAAAGTTTATAAATCAGAGTTGTTACAATAAAAATGATATGCACGTAAGAACAGCCAATATAAATTTTACCAAGCAAGTCTACCAATTGTTTTGTAAGAAAAAGTTGAGATTTAAGACTTGATATAAGCATGAAAGTGCAAGGTAAAAGTTATATGGTAATGATGATGCGGAAGACTTGTAAAATACAAGAAACATCTTATTGTATTCAATGATGATCCATAAAAAGATATAAGAGTTTAATTTTAAAAAGAAGATGTTTATGTAAATCATACAAAAAGAAATAATTTTATCAAAAAGAAATTACTGCATGAAAAACAAGAAACATCTTATTGCATGAAATAATTTTATCAAAAAGAAATTACTACAATGTTATTTTAATTCACAATTTCAAAACATACCAAACATTGTAGAAAGCATGCTGGGTTATCTAGTGCATTTCATAAATAAAGAGTAGTATAGAATTTTGCATTAGGATCCAATACTCATGAGAAGAAGTGTTATGGAAGATAATGATGTGCACATAAGTGTAATTTTGAGGAGAGTAAACAAATATTTTAATCAAAAAATACAAGTAATATGTAAAGTAAGAAGCACAATAAAACACAAATAAGATTACTTCCACACACTTTAATGCACAAAAAAATGTACAACTACCAAGGTGCTTTGCACACACAATGCTCATCAAGACTTATCAGGGTGCAAAGTAGTGCTTGGGGGATCACATATTTTATTTGAATTTTGAGACTTGTGATCCGGTGTACTTAAGAGAAAGTGGTTTTTCTTATTTTTGAAAGAAAGAGTTGATTTGCACAAGATACTTTATTATTCTTTCCAAGGTGCTCAACCTCACAATGCTCATTAAGACTTATCAGGAGGTTCAAGTAGTGCTTGGTGGAGTTATCTTTGTCATTTATTTTATAAATTTTTTTTTGTACAAACTTCTCCAAACATAACACTTCACAAATTTCCTATGAAAAATGCTTTCTATAATTATAATCCTAAAGATAAAAATTATCACAATGGAAATTTGACTCATAATAATAATATTAAACCACAGTTTGAATGGAGACCCAAAGTTAAAGATGTGACACAAATCAAAAGGGCCCATTCAGTCTTATCTCCCCAAAAGCAAATACGTTGTATTTGGGTACCCAAAGGAACCATCACACCCGGTCCTCTTTGGATACCTAAATCTCTCTTTCATTAGGTACCACCAAATGCATGAAGTAGAATATTTTCAAAAAAAAGAAATATACAATTTTTTTCTACTTCATGATGTGCGTCAATGTCTTTCAATTCTCTTTGTTTTCTTATTTCTTTAAAATTATCATGTTATGGTCATCTTAAATAGGAAACACGATTAAAAGTTTAATGAGCCTATAACACTAATCTAAACTCAAAATCCTATTAAGATGATCTACTTATTAGTCATATATTCATTATATATATTTGTCAACAAGTGAATTCAAAATCTTCTATGTGGTAGTAAAATACTAAATCATAAGAGTGCAAAAAAAAAGGGGGGGTATACCACATAAAAGATTTTTAATATCATCACCTCATAAATATCAAAATATAAATGAAACACTTAGTCAAACATCCAAAAGATAACAAAATCAAGCATAATTCAAAAACAAACAACATCCAAGACATAAGGTTCTAATCCCTGAATTATTACATAAATTGTTCCTCTCACATCTACTCCTCCTCATCTATATCCTCCACACTTGGAGTTGGAGAGCGCCTTCTACGAGTCCTTCGGATCGAGTGGCGGGGCGGATCCGTAACTGGGCTCTCCCACTCCCTCCGCTCTGGAGTAGATGGCTTCAAATTTAAAGCCTTCATCATGAACTTCATCATTTTCTTGATCCCTGAGACATCCTTCTCCATCCGTGTCATCCGATCTCCCATCTCCTCTCGAAAGGACCCAGATGGAACATCTCGAGCCCCTCGAGAAAACGATCCTCGCCGGAGTGGAGGTTGTGCTGATGTCGATGGCTCATCCGAAACAATGGATGCTCGCAAATGGGAAGTACTATAGGTAGGAGAGTAACAATCTATCAAGTAGAAACCCAGCTCAATAGAAGGATACAACATTTGAATTACCCGCTGTATGATGCCACCCAGGGGCAAGTTGTTGTATCTCTGTCGGGAGGGTTGCCGCAACTTGTAGGAGTAGCAAATCAGGGAAAGTAGTAAGTCCGCCACGTCGAACTTCTCTCCCTCCAAAATGAAATAAGTGACTAAACTGAGCTGAGCTGTAACCTTTGCCGTGTCTCCCAGCTTCAACATAATAGTATGGCGTAACACATCCTGAACAACCAAGGCATCCACAGTGAGAGTCGACACAGTCGAAATCAGACTCCTGCACTCCTTATTATGTAGAACTATGTTCACCTGTCTCCAGTCTCTGTCCGCCCTGAACTTCTCCACAACCTCCAACCGATGTGGATGCTGGGATAATCCAAACACCTGCCTTAGCTGCTCATGAGTAATAGTAATCTTCTGCCCCTGCACGATCGACCGGACTCCTCCATCCAGTTGCGTCTCCGATGGATCCTCCAAGTGCATATAAAACTCGCGCACCAAATCTGTGGAGAATCCGTCAAGAATAAACAGATTTAGCACCTCTGCGGCAGCAAATAAGTCCATAATGTGGCGGTGTCGCGGCATGTCGAACTCCACAATGTATGGAACTCCCACTACTGCCGCCTGCACTGCTGACTTTGTACTCTTCTTGCCTTTTGGAGCCATCTGCCACATTACAAAAACTATTAAAACAAAAATGATGACAAAATTTTATTTCTAAAAACAAAAATTCTATTTTGCTAGATCTAAGAAATTAAAAATCAAAATCACACTTAATATTCTCAAAATCAAAATAAAAATCAAACAAAATTAAGAAATCAAAATTTTCATCTAGAAAAAATATTTCACACACACTCTAAAAATCAAAATCAAGGTAGATCTAAGAATTTAACAATAAAAATCAAGAAAATCACATATTCAAAACCAAAAACCTCATCAAATCCACAAATCTTGGAGAAAATCCACACGGCGTATATTTAGTTTCTAAATCAACCAAAAAATTTCAAATTTCTTCATCTCTAACATCACAATGAAGATTTAAAACAAAAATCATAAACAATAATAAAGAAATACATCAGATCTGGGCGTAGAGCAACTTGTCTTCGAGGTTTCTTCAGGAGAAAATGGCAGGAATCGGCGGATCTGAAAAGAATAGGGGGACTTAACAAAAGCCTCGATAGCGCCAGCGCTAGCGCTAGCGCCGGCTGTATCGGGCCCCTCAGATTTTTTAATAAAATAAAATCCTATTTATTACCAAAAATTATTCTCTACTATATGCACTACTTGGGGATGCAAGATTCCGCTTATTCTATCATGTATTAGGTGTCCTAAATCCTTCAAATTAAAACAAATTCAAAAATGCAATTTTCTTCATTTTTAACCATCAAAAACATTTCCAAAAATTCTGCAAATTCAGCATGAAACTACTAATGGGACACCTAATCAAGATCAAACATCAAAATTTTCAAAACCCTAAAAAATCACTTACTGTTTCCCGCGCTAGCGCTAGCGCCGGCGCTAGCGTCGAGGTTCGAATTTTTGTGTTTTTAAAATTTCTAAAAATTCCTAAAAATATTTTGATCTATATGTACTATTTAGTTTTTTGCACATCTGTCTTTCTTTCTTTTTCAAAAATCAAATACAAAAATAGAAAACCAAATTACAAAAAAAAAACAATGTTTTTCGTTTTGCTTTTGTTTGTCATTTCTTTTCTGCAAAAATCAAATACAAAACTATAAAACAAGACAAATTACAAAAATATGCTTTTCCTTTGTTTGCTTCTGTTGTTTAAAGCTCATCTTTATGCAAAAATCAAATATTACAAAAGCAAAAATTATAAAAATATGTTTTTACTTGCTAAAATCAAAAACGAAAATATAAAACCTCCACACCTATCAAGCATGATTTAATCTACTATTTAGAAATTCTACAATGTTACAATTTCTCTTTTCAAACTACTTTGAACATTGTCTTTTTTCATGCTTTGCTATATCTATTCCAATGTGCATCAATCATAGTTTAAAAGTTGTGTAGAATTAGCTTAGCATGCCTCTAAGTATGAGAAATGCTTTATGTTTGATAATGATCTTTATTCACTCACCTTTTTTTTGGCATTGTCTACATATGCATTTAATCTAAGGATGCTTGTGTATGTTTTGTATTAGTACAAATAAATTAAAATTGCTTAAGTATATTACCTACACTCCTTCTTTTGCACTCTTAAACATTAAGAAAAGTGGTTATATTTTTTTTTAAAAAAATCTATTGATTTGCAAAACAAGTGTATTCGGAGAACTTTGTACAAAAAAAAATTATAAAATAAATGACAAAGATAACTCCACCAAGCACTACTTGAACCTCCTGATAAGTCTTAATGAGCATTGTGAGGTTGAGCACCTTGCAAAGAATAATAAAGTATCTTGTGCAAATCAACTCTTTCTTTCAAAAATAAGAAAAACCACTTTCTCTTAAGTACACCGGATCACAAGTCTCAAAATTCAAAATAAAATATGTGATCCCCCAAGCACTACTTTGCACCCTGATATGGAACACGGTCTTCCGCATCTCCTAAGTTTGAGAATAACAAATCCTATGTGTGTATTTAATCTTGTGTGATCTAAGTGTGCAGGATAACAGGTCAAAATGACTCAAGGTTTACATATGGTGGTTGCCCCCAAAATTGAGCCATCAACTCCAAACTGATCACTAGCGCAGGCGATAGTGGATAGCGCCGGCGCTAGCTCGATGCACAGAAGGCATGCTGGAATTGTTGCCTCGGATTGAAAATTCTGCCGCGCAAAAAGTCTCCTAATATGAGATAGCGCAGGAGATAGTAGATAGCGCCGGCGCTAGCTTGATACACAGAAGGCATGCTGGGATTATTGCCTCGGATTGGAGATTCTGGCGCGTACAATGTTTCTTAATCCGGGCTAGCGCCGGCGGTAGCGTGAAGGCTATAAATTGGACCCCTTGCCTTCGTATTCTTTATCCTCTTTAGATCCTAAACTCCAGAGCCTCGTGCCACAGCAGAGAGAGGAAGTTGTAGAGAGATACTCCCACAAATCTGAAAAGTTGAAGGAGATCCGTGGAGAAGATTTCAACACGCGTCATCATCTTGACGAAAGACCGCATCGACTACGATCATACTCTGTGGGCCTTCGTCCACTTCTCCAGGAGATCCACATAGGGAGTTTTATATTATTGTTTGTCTTTTTATTTCATTTCTTATTCTTGTAAACGGTTCGTTAATTCGCCTCGTGTTGGCGACTAGGTCTGGGTTAGACTTAGGGGGTAATTCGCCTCGTGTTGGCGACTAGGTCTAGGGAGTAGATATAGGGGGTGCTCGAGGCCTTTCTGGGGATAGATTGGCTAGAGCGGCTTGAGGTCGTATCTGGGGAGAGATCGGCTAAAGCCAACCGGTTCGTGGGGATACGAGTCGGTATAGAAAACGAAAAAGAGTTTTACCAGTCGCCTTAGATTTCTGGCGTCATAGAAGTCAAGTTTTGTAAAACATTATTTGATATTAATAAAACATGTCTCTTCTTTTGTTTTTACAAAACTTCTTATTGTTTTAATATTGCATTATTTCAAAGTTTTCTAAATATAATCTTAAGTTTTTGAAAACCCTTATTCACCCCCCCTCTAAGGGCGCCGAACGATCCAACAAGTGGTATCAGAGCTAGGTTTTATTCCAATCGGCTTAACAACCGGGAATAATGACGTCTCATGATCTCGCTTCTTTTAGTGGGGGAAATTTTTGTGAAGAAGAAAAATCACCTAAACCACCTTTATTCGAAGGGAAAAATTATAAAGGGTGGAAATTATTAATGGAAAAATTTATTAAAAGCTTAGATATCAATGCGTGGGATTTAGCAATAATTAGACCAGCCAACGAATCAAATAAACAAGAGCGTCACCTAAATGCAAAAGCTATGCATTATATTTTTTGTGTTTTATCTCAAGATATTTTCAAATTAATATATTGTTTTTCTAGTGCTTACAAAGTATGGAAATTTCTTGAAGAAATGTATGATCTTCCTCTCGTAGGTGTGGAACAAACACAGGAGGAAAAGAACGTACAAGCATCCATAATCATTCAAGAAGATCTCTCTCGGAGCGAAGCCATGGAGAATATTGAAAGAGAAAAGGAGAACAACACATCAAGAGAAAAAGAAGATGAAAACTCATCCATAATGGAGGAAGAACTAAAAGATGACGAAGGAATTGCATGTTCACAATCTGCCTCCTCCAATAGCGCTGTAAAGAAAACTAAATCTTCTTCTTGTGTGATAACTTCCATTTCTAGTCTCAATATACTAAAAATTGCTAAACGTAAGATCAAGAAATTGAAAATCACTATTAAAAATTTACATTTAGAAAATAAGAGATTAAAAGCTAATGTGAATTTAGAATCAAATTGTCATGTAGCTTCAACATCTTGTTTTTTACTTGAAAACACAAAACCTTGTTTTGATTGTAATAACTTTAAGGAAAAACTTAAGGAACTTGAAAAAGAAAAGATTTTTATAAAAGAACAAAATGAAAAATTATGTTTAGAAAATTCATCTTTGATAAATGAGTGTGCTAAGTGCAAATAATATAAAATTGAAATTAAAGAGATGGATGAAACATTTGATGAATATAGAAACAACTATTAAGATCATATTGATTCAATTGTTTCCACTCTTAAAAATAGCACAATCAATTATAATAAAGCTAGACATAATTTGAAACTTAAGAACAATGAATTAAAAACTAAAATTAACTTGCTTAAGGAAATCATAAAGAAAAATTCTTAAGAACAAGCAAACTCTAAGAGCAAGTCGAATTTGATTTCACAAAATATGAGGATTGAAAATAAAGTTTCAAAATACAATCATTATTATCATGTACAACAACAATCTTTTGATCATTTAGGTTTGGGCTCTCATTAGAGAGAGGGATCATAGGAGGACCCAGCCTCCTTGATCTTGGCCGGAGTTCACTCCGGATTGTATCCGTGTTCTTGATTAATGCAATCTTGTCTCGTTCTTCCTTCTATATCGTAACAAGTGGTCCGACCTGCCGTCTTCCGGCCGCGGTTTCCGCCGCCCGAACTCGCTCCGGCGCCTCTTCCCCGATCCCGATTCTGTGCTGCGACTGTTCCGCACTCAACATCCCGCGTCCGCTCCCTGCTGCCGATCCAGATCCCCGCTGCCGTTTCCGCTTCCGCTTCCCCGTCCGCGCCCGCTCCCCGCTTCCGCTTCCGCTCCCTGCTGCCGATCCAGATCCCTGCTGCCGCTTCCACGTCCGCTCCAGCTCCCTGCTGCCGATCCAGAACCCGATCCCGATACCTGCTGCCGATCAAGATCCCGATCCTTGCTCCGATCCAGATCCGGCCGCCTTCGCCGGATAGCAGCCCCGCTGCCGACCCAGCGCACCCCCCTCCTGCCGGCGTCCTTCTCCGCCCCCGTCGGTTTCTTGCGTGCATGCCACGCCGTTCCAGCCGTCTAATGGGCCACCAAGATCCCACGCCTTCTCACCCAACCACCGATCTCGCCATTCTTCGTCGCTTGGATGACCACGACAGTTCCATCGCATCGTTGCAGGCCCTCATGTTACACATGGATGCTAAGCTCGACTCCCTCCTGGCCGGCCGCCCTACCACCTCCGCCACATCGGTGGCGGACCCGCCGCCCCTCCTCGGGACTCCTCCGACACTCTTCCATGCAACAGCCCCCCTGCCCGGGGTGTGCTCACCGGGCCCTCGTTCCTTGGATGTCCCCTCTTTCAACGGCACCGATCATATGGGATGGATTGCTCGGGCCGAACAGTTCTTCGAGATACAACAGATCTCGGAGCCACAGAAGGTCAGCACAGCCTTGATTGGCATGGAGGGCTCCGCCCTCCACTGGGTCCGCTGGCTCCGCCAATCCTCTCCCGGCCTCACCTGAACAGCTCTCACAGAGGCCCTCATTCAGCGGTTTGATCACCGCTACCCCGGCTCGATGATCGAACGCCTTTGCGGACTCCGTCAGACCGGCCCGATTGATTCGTATGTTGATGCATTCATCGAGTTGGTCACCCATGTTCCTGGTCTCCCACCTGACCATTACTTGGCCTACTTCATGCACGGCTTACAACCCCACATCCGAGCCTGCCTCCGCACCCTGCAACCATTATCTGTCCACCAAGCCATGGACCTCTCCCCACTGGTGGAAGCCGAATTCCTGGCAACGTCCGGGGACCCTCCCTTCCTGTCGCCTCCGTCCAACCCTCCCTACCAACCATATTTTCCTCCCCCGTCTAAACCTCCACCACTGCCACCTCCTCCTCCTCAACCAACCATTATGGGCCCACGCAACAACCGTCATATCCCCACTCTCCGTCTTTCCAACCAAGAGTACAATGACTTGCGGAGCAAGGGTCTGTGCTACCGCTGCAAGGAACCCTACTCACCTAATCATAATTGTCCTGCCAAGGAGCTCCGGGCCCTCATCAGGGATGATTTGGATGACATCGGCGCGGCTGCCTTGGACACCATTCAGCTCACGGATGTACCGCCAGACGGAGACCCGGGCACCTCTGCGGCAGCCCACCAGCGGACACATTACTACTAGATGGCGGGCGGTACTTCGACCTTGGGGTCAAGGTCGATTTTCTGGCGGGATGGATTGTTACGCGTACGCGCGCATTATTAGTGTATTTCTTATTATTTTAGGATTTTGGCATGTGAGCCCCCCTTCCCTATATAAGGAGGCGGTTTGGGAGTAGAGGTTATCTTTTGATCATTTAGGTTTGGGCTCTCAATAGAGAGAGGGATCATAGGAGGACCCAGCCTCCTTGATCTTGGCCGGAGTTCACTCCGGATTGTATCCGTGTTCTTGATTAATGCAATCTTGTCTCGTTCTTCCTTCTATATCGTAACATAGTACTACCGTTGAGACAGGACGAGTCCATCAGGTCGACGAGCTACCTCAATGCCCAAGAAATATCGGAGGTTACCCAAATCTTTGGTTTGAAAATGTGAGGTCAAGTGCTTCTTGATCATAGAGATGTTGTTCAGATCATCTCCCGTGATGAGAATATCGTCAACATATACCAAAAGTAACATCGTGCTTGCCGTACGGCGGCGAGTAAACATGGAGAAATCCGTCGAGCTCTGAGTAAAGCCAAAATCCCGAACGACTTGACTGAATTTATCAAACCAAGTCTGAGGAGACTGCTTGAGGCCATAGAGAGATTTCTTGAGGTGGCAGAAAAGGGACTCCCCCATGATTTCATAACCAGGAGGCTGTTGCATGCAGACAGACTCAGCGAGACCACCATTAAAGAAGGCATTTTTGATGTCGAGTTGATGCAACGGCCAATGACAATGGGCGGCCAATGACAATGGGCGGCCAAGGAAATCAAGACTCGAACAGTATTCAACTTAGCGAGGGAGCGGTTATGTAGCCCTAGTCGAAGCCCGTCGTGCCACTCCTTCGTCGGCGTTCTCCTGTGCATGTCTCGTCTGCTCAAAGCTTCTCCCTGCTGCTCTTCCCATCGAGCTCCTCGCTTGCTGCTGCAGCACTTGATGCAGCCTTGTTCTGACGAAACCAGCCCATCGATCGCCCTCCTTCTTCGATCCCGACTCCAGATCCAGTCGACCCTCGTCGTCGATCCCTGCAACACATCCGTCATCATCGACGGTCGATCTTTGCCGCTGGATGCTCCTACTTTTCCAGATCCCGTTGAGCTCTTTCTCATCTGGCCGCTGCCAGAGGGAGCGTCTCCCTCGATCCAGTCGTCAGAGGTAGCACACGGATGTTCTCGTTGTTTTTCACCTGGACGCTGCTGCATCCATCGATTCCGTCATTGTGTCTGGCTGCTCTTACTTGCGGCTGTTTCTAGCTTGTGTCTGCTGCCACCTCTGCCCGAACTTGTTCCAGTTCCTGTCAGTGATCTCCGTTGCTACTCCTGCCCGGGATATGGGGCCCGCTGCACGCTTCTCTTGTTGATGGTGTTGATGAAGTATTTGTTGTTTTCTATTATGTTTTGTGTGTGTAGTGTTTTGCCCTAATGTTTGTTTAGGTCTTGTTCTGCCTATATGCACGTGCTATCCACGTGAGGGGGAGTGTTGGGATGAAGGCGACTCGGATGATATTTCCCAACTTTTCACCTTCGTTCCGCACGAACTCCAGACTTATGTCATATGTGTCTCCTCGTGTTTTCTTTCGATTGGTCGTGCGTTGGGGACGCGATTGATGTTGGTGTTCTAATCTCAGTGGGTTTTGTCGCGTGGGACCGTGTTGTGCGAGACTGTGTTGTGTGGGACCGCCCTTTGTGCAGATTATCCTCGACAGATTATCCCCGACAGATTATCCCCGGTTGCCCGTTTGATTATTTGCTTCACATCTTTCGTTCTCTTTCGCATGTCGTGTGTGTAGGTTATGTTGGGTGACCTTTCTATCCAGCGGGTTGTATTATGTGAGAGTGTCCCCGGTCACTCGTCTGTTGATTTCTTTCAAGCGAGTCCACATCGTGTGTGGAACCCGCGTCGTGTGTGGTCTACGTCGTGTGTGTCTATGTCCCCGATTTGATTCCCCGGTTTGGAATTTCCCCCGGTAGCTTGTCTGTTGTTTAGTCCCACATCGCCTACCTCTATTGTCGTTATTATGATGTCCAACCTGAAGGTTCCCCCTTCAGCTTGAAGGGGAGTGTTGAGATATTAGTTTTATATTATTATTTAAGTCTTTTAGGCTATGTGGTATTAGTCCCACATCTTGAGTTCGTCATTATGAGTCTCTGTATTTCCTATATAATGCCCCTATGAGGATGAATAAATACACAACTTCTCTTTCCTTTTTTTTATTTCTTCTAACAATTACTGTTAACCATTTTCTTCCGGATCAATTCATATAACTCATGTATGTGATGGATGAAGGATTCAACGGACTCACTAGGGCGCGACACTAAGGGAATAAGGGCGAGGTCAATAGGCTTTTTAGGCTCATAACATTACTATATGAAATGAAGTCACGCCAGTAGACCAATTGACGGAGCTATTGTACGCGAACTCAGCTACGTGCAACACAGAATCCTAAACCGACGGATGCTCACCAACTAGACACCATAATAAATTTCCCAAACTCCTATTTACGACATCAGTCTGTCCGTCAGTCTATGGCTGGTAAGTCGTGGAAAACCTCAGGGTCATACTTGTCTTATGTCATAATGTCTTCTAAAAATAACTCATGAATCGTATGTCACGATCGGACACTATAGACTTGGGTAATCCATGTAAATGAAAGATATCTCTCATGAAGAGGGTCGAACGTGGGCCGCATTTGTGGTATTTCGGCAGGCAATAAAATGGATCATCTTCAAAAACCGGTCTACCACTATGAAAATGGAATCAAAAAGTCCCAGAAGGAAGTCCGGGGAATGCACAAACGAGACCCACGATACAAATATCCCTCGACGATATCAAATCCCTCAGTGGGCTCAGGGGAATCCCTCTTGTATCCAAAATAAATCTCACCAAAGTGCAAATGGGGTACTCCCTAGGCAGTCGATCAAAGCTAGTCGTCCAGCGCTCAGTGTGCAGAGTACGGTGATACGACGACTAAGAGTGTCATCAGGCTTGTTTTCAACATCTGCGTGGTGTTTAAGAACGTAGTGGAAATCCTGCAAGTATTTGACCCACTTGGCATTATGGCTGAAAGTTAAAAACCGAAACCGCACCAGACCGCACCGAACGATTTGGTTGTGGAGCGGTTTCGTTGGTTGCAAAATCGCATAATTTGCGGTTTTTGGCGGTGCAAAATCGACAAAACTGCATCGCACCGCTATTATTACAGATATAATTTTTCTAGGTTATCGTATTATTCACATATTTTATTTGAGCCAAAATACATTAGATCTTTCATCTATATCAATTAAATATGCTCCAAATTCAACATTTCATGTTCCAACACTCTTCAAACTGCCTTGTTTTATTTTATTTAAGCCTGACTTGTTTTATTCTTCTAGCTAGGTTACTTTATTGTTCTGTTCACTTGTTTTATTTGACCTATTTGTCTGCTACCCGCCCTTACTTCACGTATCCCCGTCCTCCCAAGAGAACTCAGAACAGAGAAGGCGAGAAGCTCCTAAACCCTTATCTTCTTTGTCGAGGGGGACTCACGCTCCAATTATTGTCTTTATCGTCTTCATCGAGAGGAACTCACATTCCAGTCATCGTTCCTACCGACTTCTTTGAGAGGGTCTGGGGTTCCAATCATCGCCAACGAGTACAGGTTACCTTTATTCTTCCGCAGCTTTATCGTCTCCTCTTCAGCTCGCGGTACTTTCCTCTTCGGCTCTTCCTAGACAGCGATTGCAGGTATTCAGGTTGGAAACATTTCTGGTATTATCCTTCCTCTTCGGCTCTTCCTTGACAGGTATTAACTAATATTCAGGATCTGATTTCCTGACTCCTGAGGGCTGAGGTGAACCATGGACCTCCGATCTCCATTCAGAAATTCAAAATCACGATCGTGTAATGCTGATGCAATGTTCATGTGGCTGAAGATCATGACTCAACATAGGGTAAAGAACTTTGACTTGTTGCTTTTGAAATCTTATTTTACAATTAAATTTTTGTTTGAAAAATATATTAATTAATTCAATTTGACTAACTTATCGACTACAATTAGATTTGTCTTCCACGATTACTATTAAATAGCAGTTGTTACCCTATATATTTTTAAAACAAAAGATTTCAGAAAAAATATGCGTGTAAAATTGAAAATACATTATATAACTGTATAAAACCGAAACTGCACCGTAAAAATCGACTCCAAACCGCACGGTTTTGGTGCGGTATTGTTCAATCCAAAACCGACCCCCTTTGGTGTGGTTGCGGTTTGGGCTCAAACCGGACGAAACCGCACCAGTTTCACCCCTACTTGGCATGTTTATGCCTCAATTTCCATCGTGAGTCAAGATACCGCAAAGGCTTATGGTCGTAGTATAGCGAACTCTCGCGGGATGAGATGGTGTCTCCAGTATCAAAGTGACTGCACTACTGCGTAAAATTCTCTATCATAGTTTGAGTACTTCTGACGGGCCTCGTTCAGTTTTTCACTAAAGTAAGAAACTAGGTGACCCTCCTGACTCAATATTCCGGCAATGCCAGTGCCATATATGTCGCGGGCTACCTCAAACACCTTAGAGAAATCAGACAATCTCAGAACGAGGGATGTTGTCAGTTTCTCCTAAATCTCTACGAAAACCCGAGTGGCGGCTGCCATCCACTGGAAATCTCCCTACTACAGGAAGCTCGTAAAGGGGGCTATGATGGTACTAAAGCCCCGGACAAACCTCCGATAGAAGGTGGCTAGTCCGTAAAAGCTAAGGGCTTCAATGATAGTGGAAGGAGCAGGTCACTCACGAATGGAACAGACCTTGCCTGGGTCAAAAGACACGCCGACCACTGATATGATAAACCTGAGAAAGTGCACGATATCAGTCAGGAAGGAGCACTTCTTCAGGTACACATATAATTTCTCCAAACGGAGGATTTCAAACAAGAGTCACAGATGGCTCAAATGGTCGACGGGAGAGTTGTTGTAAATCAAAATGTCATCAAAGTAGACAACCGGGAATTTGCCAATGTAGGGTCGCAACATCTGGGTCATGAACCACATGAAAGTACTGAGGGGGTTGGACATCCCAAAATGCATGACCAACAACTCATAGAGACCATCTTTGGTCTTAAAGGCCGTCTTCACTCGCGAATCCTAATCTTGTGGTACTTGCTACGAAAATTGATTTTCGAGAATATCTAGGCACCAACAATCATGTCAAGCAAATCGTCCAACCGGGGATGAGGAAACGATACTTAATAGTAATTTTATTGATAGCTCTACTATAAATACACATACGTCAGCTTTTGTCCTTCTTCGGGGTAGAAGGGCAGGGACCGTGCAAGGGCTCAGACTCTCGCATATGAACTGCTTCCGAAGAAGCTCATCCACCTGTCTCTTGAGCTTAGCATGCTCGCCAGGGTTCATATGGTAATGTGGTACGTTCGGGAGCGAGGCCCTCGACGTCAAATCTATGGCGTGCTGGACGTCACACAATGAGGGTAACTCGTCGGGTAAATCATCCAGCATAATATCAACACATACTCATCCAGAATATATCGGACCTCAGGGGGTGGCTCAGGGATCTACGTAGGGCCATCAGGATGCATGAAAGCGTACACTACGTAAAATATGTCGGTGTCAATGTTTTCTCTCATATACTCACTGCAACACAGAATGTGCAGCGACCTAGATGAACTCTTGCTGCTGGTGGAGAGTATGACCTTCCCTTTGGATCTCTCCTTGGATTGGGTCAGTGTCAATGTAATCTTATGACCCTTGTCATAGAATATGCACGTGTTCGAGCGACTGAAACACATGCATCACGGTCGAAGAGTCAAGGTCTCCCTAACAGAAAGTGAGCGACATACATGGGGATGACGTCGCATCAAACACGGTCCTCGAGCGAGGTGAGAGAGATCGGATCCAGACACCTCTGGGTAACATGTATGGCTGTCTTATCGACCCAGATAACTCGATATGGATGGGGATGAGGAGCAGGAGTCACCTGCATCCACTCGAAGGTCCTCTGGGCAACAATATTCACACAACTCCCGATATCAATGGCCAGCTTACAGGGACTGTCTGCACTGGGAAAGAAAGTATAAAATGTCGTTATACGACGTCAGTCCTCATCAATATGCGGGGTGTAAAGGAGACGTCGTATAACACCAACATCTAGGGAGCACTCAGTATCGCTCTCCCAACCGTCCTCGACGGTGGCAACAATCTCCTCATCATCGACCTCCTCAGTATCAACAATGGGCTCGCTTTCTTCAACTAACAAATTTCTTGTGGGGGCACTGCCGCACTGGGAGTCTGGGTTGCCATATGGCCCCTGCCAAAGCAACGACAACACTAAACATTCCCCGACTGGGTGGCTGTGGGAGGTCCGATGGAGACAATCTTGACTTTCGTGTCCACGGGAACACGAGAGGGTCCTGCAGGAGTGGTAGGGGCCAATGGTGGCCTCCTAAATGTGGGCCCATCTGATCTGGAGGGAACCTAACGGGCATCTGCTAGTTGTAGGTACTACTCATACACGATGGTCATCTGATAAACTTGTTCTACTGTCTCCATGCGACGGGGAATAAACTTCTACGTAACTCAGCTCTCATTCCAGAATGGAATCGGGAAGCGATGAAACTAATCTCCTCTCGCAAATCACTCCTCATACACAACTCATCAAATCGAGACATGTAATCCGCCACAGATAGCGTGTCATGACACATATAGCAACTGGTCTCGATAAGAAGCGGGAAGATACTTGTCCTTCAATCGACGTTTCATGTCCTCCCAACGGATAATAGGGTGGTATCCATCTCGATGGAGTGACTTCTCTAGGCTGGTCCGAAAAATCTTTGTTAGGCCAATCATCTTTATTCTTCCAAATCTAACGCGTCTTTCAAAGGTCATATCATACCACTCGAAATAGTGGTCCATCTCCAGGATCCAATCACTAAAGGCCTTCGGGTCCAGGTGATCGTCGAAGGTAGGAGCGTTAATGCATATGCGGCGAGTGATGTCATCTTCCACCTTGGGTGCTCTACGTGGCTCTGGATAACCGACAAAGTACTTGTCCCGCCCATAGTCAAAACGACCCTGGACTCGATCATGAGGGGTTGAATGCCGAGGTGGATAGTCCTCCTGAGGTAGATGCCTATCCAGGGCAGGTGCCGAGGTAAGTCCTCCTGAGGGAGATGCCTATCCAGGGCAGGTCCAGGACGACGGTCGTGAATGTGATCAATGGGTTGTCTCATAGGTAGGGCGGGCTCCCGTGGTGGTTGATTCCTAGCACGCCAATCTTGAGGTGGGAGGGCGTCTCGTTCTTCCTCAAAAGTATTGTCAGGTGGAGTGGGTCGGTCCTCCCTACGAGGAGTGGCATGCTCTCTATGATCCTTAAGGATATATATGTGAGTGCATAAATCATCGAATAGAACATTCATTTGATCGAATTGATCTAACATCAGTCGTTGAAATTCCACAGGTGTCATTTCAAAGTTGGAGTTGGTGGTTCTCTCGTCGGTAAGGTTCGGGTCGGACATGGGTTGACGACAAGGCCTACCGCTACGTAACATGCAAGTGGCCATAACCAGGGGCTCTGATACCAAATCTGACGCAGGGTAGGACGTGAAATGTGTGCCGACAATAATGCAAGCCTATATGAGTGGTGCGGGCAATGTGATGCACTCAAAAACACCTAATTTATATGATGTTCGTATGATTTGATTCGATCCGGAATTAAACTGTAGCAATATGATTATATAAGTTTAGTGATCAACACAACGTTCACTACAATTTCAGAAGAATAAGCAAAAACACATTCTCCTTCGCACGAAGGACTTTAAAGCTAAACTTGCACAAACAGATTTTATAGGAAATTAAGAAAATGAAACAATCGCGCAAAAGTCAATAATCCCAAGAAACTATGTGATATCTTCCAATATTCAATAAAGAAGAAGAAAACACCATGTAAAGTACTCACTGATGAAGAAGTGGCATGCTGATTTCTCACTGATGAAGAAGTTTTATGATAGTTTTTAGTCGTTTTTCTGTGTCGTTACATGTCGTTGCTTTGTTGTTGTTAGTATTATATTTGTTTCATGCCTATATGCACGTGTTATCCACGTGAGGGGGAGCGTTGGGATGAAGGCGACTCAGATGATCTTTCCCGACTTTTCGCCTTCGTTCCACAAGACCTCCAGGCTTATGTCATGTGTCTCCCCGTGTTTTCTTTCGATTGGTCGTGGGTTGGGGACACGATTGATGTTGGTGCTCTAAATCTCACCGGGTTGTATCGCGTGGGACTGTGTCGTGTGGGACTGTGTCGTGTGGGATGACTCTTTGTGCGGATTATCCCCGACGGATTATCCCTGGTTGCCCATTTGATAATGTGCTCCACATCTTTCGTTCTCTTTCGCATATTGTGTGTAGGTGATGTTGGTTGACTGGTTTCCAGCAAGTCCATGTCGTGTGTGAGTCCTGCGTTGTGTGTGGGTCAGCGTCGTGTGTGGCTATGTCCCCAGCTTGATTCCCCGGTTTGGAATTTCCCCCGGTGGCTCATCCGATGTTTTGTCCCGCATCGCCTACCTCTATTGCTGTTATTTGATATGTCCGAGCTGAAGGCTCCCCCTTCAGCTTGAGGGGGAGTGTTGAAATTATCGAGTCAATGTCGGTCTATTAGAGACTTTAGGTGTTTTGGGGTTTAGTCCCACATTGTTATTTCAAGGTTTTGAGTCCATGTATGTCCTTTAAATACCCCCCTTTGTGGGATGAATAAAACACTTGTAATTTCTTTTTCTTATATCCTACAAACAGGTTTCAATTGATTAGTTTTGTTCAATCTACCATGTGTGATTGTTGAATGGCGCATTGATGTTGTACTTTCACCTTGGTTAAAAGTTGAATGTGTTGACCAAGCCGGGCAATGTTCTTTATTGGTCGACACAAAAATGTCGTCGTGATCGTCTTCTGGTTTTTAGGGTGTCGCATTGTTGTGCAGTCATATTACTCCTCCGTATGAGGGCGGAATTGTGATTTAGTAAGCACCGGCAAGTTTCTATTGTTTGTAAGTAGTTCATTAATTGTAGTAAGAACTATGGGTGAGAATGAAGTGTAATTTTAAGCAGTGATGAGTATTACGTGGAGTAAGTAGATTTTGAAGTAATTTTCAGCTTTCCGTATCTTCTATAATTTTTTAAAATTAATTGAAGCATGTTTTATTGAACATGAACATTCGGGGTCAATGTGCAAATTGAAATGATCGTATCACGGAATAGCATAAATAGCATCACAAATTAGAAAGCACATCATGCTTTGGCTGAACATGCAAAGTTGGATTGCACTGGATTGAGCAGTTTGTCGGATGGCAAAGGAGATTAATGATCAATTCAAACAGGACAAATTCAATTTTTTTAATTACCAATATCCTGAACACATTTGTGTTTCACATTAGTATAGGCTTTGACATCTAAAAAAGGGCATTTATATTTTGCACCTAAACTAACAATGCCAAAATTTTAGAAGATACAGATTGTGGTACAAATAATTGTAAAAACAATTGAATGATAACTAATTATACAAATGGAATTCAAAATTTCTGGGAGCCGGCATTGAAGATGTGAAGACACAATTGATAGAGATTATACTGCTTCTCAAGGGCAATGAAGTGGTCCCCTCAAAATCTCCTGCTCAACTGGTACCCCGTCAGCCAATTTCCAATGTTCGAGAACTTTTTCCTCTCCACAATGATAGGGAACCTAACCAAGAGGGTTATGCATAGGGTTTTGGATAATTCAATTTGGATGTTGATCAGGGGAAAAATATCCGCAAGTTTGGTAATCCAAGAAGAAATGGATCTTAAGTGTGACGCCCACAACAAAGAAAAGTTTGAGAAACATGAGTATTTCCTAGAGCTTATGAAGGGTCCTCAATCCTCATATAATGAATTTTGTCAAGCTCAATGTAATTATGAACAGATTTTGTACGCTAGAAAATAAGTTTTTGTTTTCCTGAGGAATTTTATTTCTTTTGTTTTGTTTCACATTTCGCAACACACATCTAAGTTATCTTGCTATCTAGTTTCTTCCTTTCCTGCGACTCTCTCTTGTTTCTAAAATCTGCATGCTTTGTAATTATTTTGAATTCAATTGGTATAATTAGTAATTTGTAAATCAGATAACAGAAGCCAATTATGTCTAATCTTTCATCCAAAGTCTACCAAGCGGAATGCGAATATAAAAAATTCTTTCAAGAGCTAACAGTATAATGAATGAGAGTGAAATCATGTCATAAGGAGTTCTTAAATGATACACCAGTATCGAATTAAGCATTTTAATAATCATGATACAATACAAAAATATCCAAAGTCTACCAAGCGGAATGCAAATATCAAAATTCTTTCAAAAGCTAATAGTACAAATGAATGAGAGCGAAATCATCATGTGATAATGAGTTAAATGATTCACCAGTATCGAATTAAGCATTTTAATAATCATGATACAATACAAAAGTAAAAAATCAATGCAAGCTAATTTAAAAATCAATGCATACTATTTTAAACATCTAATCAAGTATGTTCAGAAGTTATAAAAAAATTACAAAATCCACTCAAAAAATCAATCTCCTTTGTTGGTGGCGTTGAGCAAACTTTTTTGCTACAATATATCAATGATTAAATCAAAGTTTCTCTTTTAAGGTTATTTGGAGAGCTCAAACTTTTTTCCTACAATATATCAATGTTTAAATCAAACATTCTCTTTTAAGGTTATTTGGAGATCTCTCTCTGTCTAACACGCATAGAGGACACCGATTGTTTGAAGTTCACAGCATCAATACTTATCTTGATCCTCACAGAGCGACATCCATTCTTCTTGATTTCATGTATTTTGCTTCGGAATTGTGAATGAAAAAGTAGAGCGCAAAAAACATAAAACTGCGTTTGCATTTGATTTTGGTTCAAATTTCTGAATACAATAGGATTTTTATACAATGGAAAAAATACCCATATCAACTATGAACAAAGTTCTTTGCCAAAATGAAGAAAACAATGCATAGGCTTTATTAATCAATAGCTTCTTGAATATGATACCATCCATGTTTTCACTCTCCTAGTAATTCCAAAGGCCATGAATCATATACTCATTCATTTCTAGGACCATAAAGAGCTCAAACTGCACTCTGTGACAGCAATCATTAATTTTAGATTTGAATCCTTCCATAATCGAATAAACTCTACCTCTACTTCTAGACATGCTCAAGAGAATGCCACCAAAAATCTTTTACTATTCATTTTATCAGAGATCAAAAGGAGGGACGGAATGCTGAAGATGGGGAGAATTTTAGTTTGTCCTAAGGGGCAGCCTAAAAATCATAGAAAAACAAAAAACAAACTAAGGAAAACTTAAAATTTGGTGAAGCAAAACATTTTGTTGCTGAAGAGGAAGAGATAATGAATGAGGATTGTAGAAATGCACAGAATAAAATGAAATTCCAATAACTCAAAAACAATCAAATTAAAAAATCCTGCATAGAACATGCATTAGAGGGGAATAACCTTGATAATTATCAAAAATAACCTTTGAAAGCTTGGAATCCCTCCTCAATTAACCCTGATAATTAGAGGGAAATAACCTTGATAATAAAAAGGTTGAAAAGTGTTTTTCAGAAAACACAATGTGGTATGTAGCTCCAAACTCTATGACTCATGAGTGATTCACAACTGTACTTGAAACATTAAAGATTTTGAACATAGGTTATTAGAGGTCATGGCAAGAGTGCAAGTACCAGAGGAATCAATAAGGGTTCCCAGGATGTCTAACTGATCCTTTCTAAGAGTTGGAGCATCGTCAAGAGTATTGTCCTTGATTTCATGTTGTCTCACTTGTAGTCCCAGATGCAGCTAGATTGGCCTGGTTATGTTGAACGACTATGATGGGGGGCCATCTGGCGCGATGCGACAAAGGGCGGACCCCACGTTCGTGTATTCTCGCAGGCGGGCGTGACCGGATCGCCGATCCGCCACCGCGGTTGCGTCCGGCTCGTCGTTCTGATGAATTTTCATATATAGCATGTTGTATTTCGGATATTATTTTGTATTGTTTTGGCGCCGAGATCGTCGGCCAATCATAGCCGTCCATCTTGGTTGCCCTAATGTTATTTCACTATAAATATGTGTTAGGGCTGCAGGAAAACCATTGCTGAAATTTGGAGATCTCCTCTTCCTCATTTCCGGTGATCATTCCGCGGTGCCGACGTCGTGGAGCCCCTTGGTGACGACTCCTCAGGTAAGTGTTCTCTTTGTTAGCCTCTCTCCTTCCTCCACCCGCAGCCCTTCATCAACCCTTGCCGCCAGCCCCTTGCTGAAATCCTGCCGCCGCCCCTTTGCTGAATCCCTGCCGCCGCCCCTTGCTGAATCCCAGCCGCCGCCCCTTCCAAAGCTCCCCGCCGCCGCCCTTCTACAGCCATCCCGCCGCCTCCCTGCTGCTTGCAGCCCCACGCCGCCAGCCTCCCTATACCCGCCAACAACCCTCCATACAGCAGCCTCCCCTGCCGCTCATCCCAGCCCTCTTCCCCATCCACCAAGCCAGCCGGATCTGTCCAGATCCGGACAGATCTGTCCAGCCCCAAGTCCGGACCCCGATCCAGCCCTAACTCGCCCGTACCCGCAGCCAACCCTTCCCCCGCTCGTGGATCCACCTTTCCCCTTACCCGATCTAGTCTCCCACCACCCGGAAACCTCCATTTCACCTCCATGATTTCAGTTTTGCTTGGTTTATTGCAGCCCTAATTTTATTCCAGATTTTGTTGTACTTGTTGTGTGTGGATTTAGTTGTTGATGGTTGTGAACGTTGCTCACTTTGTGGATCTTATTGTATAAAGGAATTATAGCTTGTTATTATTCGCTCGTGAATATCTTAACCTGCAGGACGACTTAATTCGCCGCGCGCTTTATTTCTGGCCCTCCGTGCGGAGGAAAGTCATCGCTCAAACGCTTAAAGAAATTGCTTAACTTTCTTATGAATGAATGTGTGGTTTATTATGATGCTTATTTGCTTTTATTAATTTGAACGCCTGTTTAAGATTTATCATTACATATAGTCATTAGGTTCGGGTGAGTCTGCCCCTTCACATCACTAGCTTGCATTTTAGGAGTCCACTGCACAGCCTACCCTACATCAGTTGGTATCAGAGCTAAGTTGGGCCGTTTTGCATGCTCCGTAGTGGTAGGGCATTTAGAAGCATGGTAGATCCGCAAGTCACCAACGATCGGGCGGCCGGCTCGAATTCGAGCGCCGCCACCACGGATTTTCAGCGCCTAATCCTAGACCGCTTTGATGCCCTAGGTACTCAGCTCGAAAACGTGCGTCACGATATCGCCACGGTAAATTGTCGTCTAGACCAGTTAGAAAATGCTAGGAACACTCCGTCACTACATGACGATGAGATAGCGGATGACCTGGGCGACTCTCCCCATCGCGATCAGCGGGTCAGAGATGATCCGCCACCGGCAGGCCGTTACCGTCGAGAGACCCCCGTGAGAGCCCCTACTCCGCCAGCAAGGCGAACCCCCGAACCAGCACGTGGCCGACCCCCGCCTCAGCGGGAAGAATACCGCATGCCACGTCAGCCTGAACCTAGGAACCGTGGACCCCCACACGGTCACCATGACCAGCGTCGAGATGAGTATTACCCGCCGGGTCGACGTGAGCGCGGGCACCCGCCCGCTCGGCACGATTATGACCGTGACGATTATCCAGACCCGCGGAGGGACGACCGCGCCTTTGACATCACCCGTCAGATTCGCCTCGATGCCCCGACATTCGATGGCCACCTAGATCCAAAGGCCCTTAGTGATTGGCTCCTTGACATGGATCACTACTTTGATTGGTATGATATGAGGGATGACCGTTGCGTCAGGTTTGCCAAAATGAAGTTAGTCGGGCAGGCCAAGGTATACTGGATTAGTGTAGAGAGAGCTGTTGAGCGAGCCGGTTACTACCCCATCGCCAGTTGGGAGGACATGAAGGAGAGGCTCAAGGATAAGTATCTCCCTGCCTCCTACCGTGACCAGCTGCTTGATCAGCTACAGAGCTTACGTCAGGGGACGCTTACGGTAGCCGAGTATATGGCCCGGTTCGACGAGCTAGTTGTTAGGAGCGATATTTCGGAGGAGCCCATCGCCACTGCCTCTCGATTCAAGGCTGGCCTCCGTTCGGATCTCCGGAGAGAGCTGATTCCCCATCGTCTGGAGACTGTAGACCAGATATTCCAGCTCGCCCTAGAATACGAGCAATACCTTCGTCCATCGGGTACGAAACAGTTTCCCTCCCGGACGGAGTCGTCGACGTTCAGGAAGCCCGCTCCAGCCCAGACTGCCGCTCCACCCCCACGAGTCACTCCTGACTTGAAAGGGAAGACGGCCGCTACTGAGGGCTAGAGGCCTGGGGGTATTCAGTGTTCTAGATGCTCTGGCAGAGGACATGTGGCGGCACACTGCCCCACGCGGAATCTGTTGATTGACGGTGAGGAGCAAGGTTCTGAGGGAGAAGAAGAGGTTACTGAGGAGATTACTGCCACCGTTGAGGAGGGCTGGGAGAGCGACGCTGAGCGTTCGTTAGAGGTGGGCGTGGTCAGACGCTTCCTACATACTCCACGTGCCGATGAGGATTGGCGCCGTACCACCATTTTCTATACGTACTTCCCGAGTGCAGGTGGACCCTGCAAATTAGCCATTGATAGTGGGAGTTGCGTGAATATTGTGGCCCAGAAGGGTCTAGATCGGATGCAGGTGAAGGCTGAGCCTCACCCACACCCCTATCGTGTCATCTGGGTAGACAAGACAGCGATACAGGTTACCCAGCGCTGTCTAGTGCCGATCAACATTGCTTCTTTCGAGGACCGAGTCTGGTGCGACGTCATACCTATGGATGCCGCCCACGTTCTTTTAGGGCGCCCTTGGCTTTTTGATCGCGACGTCACATGCTTCGGTCGATCGAACACGTGTGTCTTTTATGACAAGGGGCGGAAGATCACTTTATCTCCCACCCAGCCCAGAGAGAGACCTAAGGGTCGGATTGAGCCTTCCACTAGCACGATTGCCTCGAGACCTGTGCATATCCTGAGGCGTAGTGAGTTTATGAGAGACAGCACTGATGCTAGTATCGTGTATGTAGTGGCAGCCACTATGGCATCTGATTGTCCTACATCTGAGATTCACCCTGCCGTTCGACCCTTATTAGGTGAGTTTGCGGATATTATGCCCGAGGAGCTCCCTGACGAGTTACCCCCTCTGCGGGACATCCAGCACGCTATAGATTTAGTCCCAGGGGCCTCGCTCCCAAACCTTCCACACCATCGCATGAATCCTGTTGAGCACGCTGAGCTCAAGAGACAGGTTGATGAGCTTCTTCAGAAGCAGTTTATCCGCGAGAGTTTGAGTCCATGTGCCGTGCCCGCCCTTCTTACCCCTAAGAAGGACGGCAGTTGGCGCATGTGTATTGATAGTAGAGCTATCAATAAGATTACCGTGAAGTATCGTTTCCCGATCCCTCGTCTTGATGACATATTAGACACGATGCCCGGAGCCCAGATCTTCTCGAAGATTGATCTCCGAAGCGGGTACCACCAGATCAGAGTCCGAGAGGGGGACAAGTGGAAGACGGCGTTTAAGACGAAAGACGGTCTGTACGAGTGGCTGGTCATGCCATTTGGGCTCTCGAACGCCCCGAGCACATTCATGGGAGTCATGACCCAGGTCCTGCGACCCTATATGGGCAAATTCCTGGTCGTTTACTTTGACGACATTCTGATTTATAGTCATACCGAGCCAGACCACCTCGAGCACTTGAGGCTCCTCTTTGACATTCTCCGAAAGGAGAAATTGTTTATCAATATGAAGAAGTGTTCCTTCCTATCCGAGTCGGTCCACTTTCTGGGATTCATTATCTCCTCCTCAGGCGTGTCCGTTGACCCTGAGAAGGTCCAGTCCATCCGCGAGTGGCCCACACCATCGAATATTCATGAGGCCCGTAGCTTTCACGGACTTGCGACCTTTTATAGGAGATTTGTTAGGGGGTTTAGCTCGATCATGGCCCCATTTACTAGTTGTTTGCGTAAGGGAGACTTTCAGTGGACCGCCGCGGCCACCCGTGCGTTTGAAGAGATTAAGGACAAACTGACGTCCGCTCCCGTCCTCCGACTCCCGGATTTTAGCAGAGCCTTCGAGGTCGCTTGTGACGCGTCGGGTGTGGGTATTGGTGGAGTGCTGAGCCAAGAGGGACACCAGTTTCTTACTTTAGTGAGAAACTGAACGAAGCCAAGCAAAAATACTCGAACTACGATCGAGAATTCTATGCTATCGTCCAGTCACTACGATATTAGAGACACTACCTCCTCCCCCGGGAGTTTGTGCTCTATTCTGACCACCAGGCCCTACGCTACCTCGATTCTCAGAGGAAGCTGAGTCATCGACACGCGAAGTGGGTAGAGTATCTGCAGGATTTCCACTACGTTCTCAAACATCGCGCTGGTGTTGAGAACAAACCCGCCGATGCACTCAGTCGTCGAGTCTCTCTACTACACACATTACGGGCCCAGGTGGATGGTTTTGAGAGGATGATCATGGATTACCCCACTTGTCCTGATTTTGCTGAGCTATACACTGCGCTGTCGAGGGACCCTCCTGATCCTATTGAGGGGTTTCAGATCATTGATAGGTACTTATTTCGGGGCTCCCGCTAGTGCGTGCCCAACACCTCGTATCGTGATTACTTAGTATGGGAACTACACGCCGGGGGTGCCGCCGGTCATTTTGGGCGGGATAAGTCGATTGCTATGGTAGAGGAACGTTTCTATTGGCCGAGTCTGAAGAAAGATGTGGCTCGTATCGTCCGACATTGTCGTGTATGCCAAACGGCCAAGGGAACGAAACAGAACACGGGCTTATACACCCCTTTACCCGTCCCCCATCGTCCTTGGGAGGACATTAGTATGGACTTTGTGCTTGGACTTCCGCGCACCCAGCGGAAGCATGATTCTATATTCGTCGTGGTCGACCGGTTCTCTAAGATGACGCACTTTATCGCGTGTAGTAAGACCGCCAATGCTCCCAGTGTCGCGGCCTTATTTATGAGTGAAGTCTTTAGATTACACGGCCTCCCAAAGTCCATCGTATCCGATCGAGATGTGCGGTTCGTTAGTTACTTTTGGAAAACATTATGGCGTAAAACCGGGACTACTTTAAATTCTCATCCGCATACCACCCTCAGACAGACGGTCAGACTGAGGTGGTGAATAGGAGTTTAGGTAACCTGCTGAGGTGTTTAGTTGGTGAGCATGCGCCTAGTTGGGACTCGGTGCTCCCTATAGCTGAGTTTGCATACAATAGTTCCATCAATAGGTCGACTGGCCTGAGTCCGTTTCAGGTAGTATCGGGTTATGACCCTAGGAAGCCTATTGACCTTATACCCGTCCCGACTGAGTCACGTCCTAGTGAGTCTGTTGAGGCCTTCACGCGTCACTTGCATGAGTTGCATGAATCAATCAGGCGTAAAATTAATTTGAGCAATGAGCATTATAAAGAACAGGCAGACAAACATAGACGGTAAAAACATTTTCTGGTTGGCGAACAGGTGATGGTACGAATCCGTCCGGAGCGGCTCCCTCAGGGGCCTGCTAAGAAGTTAAGCGCACGGCGAATTGGGCCCTACTCAGTTTTGAGACGGATCGGGTCGAATGCCTACGAGCTGGACATTCCTGCGAGCATGGGTATCCACCCTGTGTTCAATGTCGAGGACCTGACACCCTACTTCCCACCTCACGAGTACCCCGACCCATACCTTGGCGGCCCGTCAGAGCCTACACCACCGCCCCTTTCTTCCGTCACCCAGCCCCCACTTGATTTCCCCTTCCCCGGGAGTTCGTCGTCGTTGGCTTCACCTAGAGCACCACCACCATCACCGGATCACTCTCCCCGAATGCTGAGGACCGAGCAGATTACAGAGATCATTGCGCATGAGTTCGTCCCCTCTACGGGTGGGCTCGTGTGTCGCTTCTTAGTTCGCTGGCTTGGACGACCCGTCACCGACGACACCTGGATTGCTGCTGCAGAGTTGGATCAACTCGCCCCGGGACTTCGACTTCAGTACGAGCGTATCCATTCATCGAAGATGAAGGCTTTTCAGTCCGGGGGAGTTGATGGGGGGCCATCTGGCGCGATGCGACGCAGGGCGGACCCCACGTTCGTGTATTCTCGCAGGCGGGCGTGACCGGATCGCCGATCCGCCACCGCGGTTGCGTCCGGCTCGTCGTTCTAATGAATTTTCATATATAGCATGTTGTATTTCGGATATTATTTTGTATTGTTTTGGCGCCGAGATCGTCGGCCAATCATAGCCGTCCATCTTGGTTGCCCTAATGTTATTTCACTATAAATATATGTGTTAGGGCTGCAGGAAAACCATTGCTGAAATTTGGAGATCTCCTCTTCATCATTTCCGGTGATCATTCCGCGGTGCCGACACCGTGGAGCCCCTTGGTGACGACTCCTCGGGTAAGTGTTCTCTTTGTTAGCCTCTCTCCTTCCTCCACCCGCAGCCCTTCATCAACCCTTGCCGCCAGCCCCTTGCTGAAATCCTGCCGCCGCCCCTTTGCTGAATCCCTGCCGCCGCCCCTTGCTGAATCCCAGCCGCCGCCCCTTCCAAAGCTCCCCGCCGCCGCCCTTCTACAGCCATCCCGCCGCCTCCCTGCTGCTTGCAGCCCCACGCCGCCAGCCTCCCTATACCCGCCAACAACCCTCCATACAGCAGCCTCCCCTGCCGCCCATCCCAGCCCTCTTCCCCATCCACCAAGCCAGCCGGATCTTTCCAGATCCGGACAGATCTGTCCAGCCCCAAGTCCGGACCCCGATCCAGCCCTAACTCGCCCGTACCCGCAGCCAACCCTTCCCCCGCTCGTGGATCCACCTTTCCCCTTACCCGATCTAGTCTCCCACCACCCGGAAACCTCCATTTCACCTCCATGATTTCAGTTTTGCTTGGTTTATTGCAGCCCTAATTTTAATCCAGATTTTGTTGTACTTGTTGTGTGTGGATTTAGTTGTTGATGGTTGTGAACGTTGCTCACTTTGTGGATCTTATTTTTAAAGGAATTATAGCTTGTTATTATTCGCTCGTGAATATCTTAACCTGCAGGACGACTTAATTCGCCGCGCGCTTTATTTCTGGCCCTCCGTGCGGAGGAAAGCCATCGCTCAAACGCTTAAAGAAATTGCTTAACTTTCTTATGAATGAATGTGTGGTTTATTATGATGCTTATTTGCTTTTATTAATTTGAACGCCTGTTTGAGATTTATCATTACATATAGTCATTAGGTTCGGGTGAGTCTGCCCCTTCACATCACTAGCTTGCATTTTAGGAGTCCACTGCACAGCCTACCCTACATCAGACTATAAATCCTCTAGTATGACCAAGAACCTGTTCTTTTCCTATAGTTTAAAGTAGTTCTCCTTGGTATGTCGATATTTTTGCAGAAAGTTCACCAACGGTTTTCCCAATTGGGTTTGGGAGTAGGGTGTGATGAGTTACTAGAATTTCCAGTCTTACTATTCACAAGGAAGAGACGTCGTTGGTTTTGTCATCCATCGTGACTACCGTACGACTTTCTTCTCCTATAGCAGTATAAAAAACTTCAGAGAGAGGCATGTCACTCCGCATGAGTCTTTCCTTACCCAGAATATGCACACTGATGGGATCATACTTGAAGTTCAAGACTGAAAGAAACTCAAAGATCCTATCTCGCTTGACAAAGATTGCCAAAGTAGAGGCATCTTTGTTGCATTCCATCTTTAGATTCAGGTACTGATCCAGCTCAATGCACGGACCATTCAATATCTCATATTAGTTAGTCACAGAGAAGTCGCCTTGTGGAAATAATTTGCATCCTCAACTCATAGCAGGTGGTTATATCTTACTTCATAGAATAAGTTTGACAAAGATTGTCCCAGATTTCCCGTGCAGTTAGCAAGAAAATGTCATGATAAGGGTCTTTATCATCATATTCTTTAAATTTGGCACCAGTCTTGGCAAGTGAAGCTCCTTTATGTTAATCAATTTTCATCATCCTTTCGGAGTAGTGCGAATGACTTGAGCCCATTGAAGATAATTTTTTCCATTGAAACAATAGGTGAGATGGAGAACTAAAAGATCAGTAGAGGTAAGGTGAGGAACAAAGGTGTTAGCAGAACCAACAATAGATTTAGAGTGGTCTGCCATTTTTATCTACGAAATGTCAAAGACTTGAGCCAACAATAGATGAATGATTTGAGCCCATTGAAGATAATTTTTTCCATTGAAACAATAGGTGAGATGAAGAACAAGAAGATCATTAGAGGTAAGGTGAGGAACAAATGTGTTAGCAGAACCAACAATAGACTTATAGTGGTTTACATTTTATCTATGAAATGTGAAAGAACGATAATATGGATCGACAAGGAGGCCGCAACGAAGGCAAATAAGTGAGAGCGACAGCTAAGAGAGTTCAATCGACAGAAAGATGGAAAGATTGGCAGAAGAAGATCGTCATAAGTTGGAGATCGGCAGAAGGAAGCACTAGTGAAAGTATCATAGATGACAACGTCAATCACCTCATGAGACTCGCGAGATGGAGGGACTAACACATGCAAAGACCATCGATTGGAGGGAATGGGTGAACAAAAGAGCAGAAGCAGAGAAAGATATCGACGAAGACTATCGATCAAGAAGGCGACAATGCACAGTAGGTCACGCGAGGAGATGACGAGAACGTCGAATAGATTGCACAAAAAGACAAGACGGTCAATTTAATCTCGTAGAGAGTCAATACAGTCTAAGGGATTCACGATCACCATTAAGGAAATGAGAACGCAATGCTAGGGCACGGATCCTATAAGAGCTCTGATACCATGTAGGAAATACCATAATGAATACAACTATAATAATAACAAACTAATAACAGATAAATACAAATTAGATAATCAATAGTATTAACAACACCCTACAATTAGGGGAGTTTATACAACACTCAACAAATACATATCAATTTCCCCAAATGCCTCATGATGAAAATCTCAGTAGAACCAAAAAATGCAACTACAATATAAGGTATGTTTTTTATCCGGACCTATCTAGACCCCCATTACTAATTTTCCAGGCAGTGACACCTTTTATAATGTGTCTGACGGGGATATGAACTTAAAGGTGGATTAATAGGATGGGGTCCAAAGAAATTAAGATTCAAGGCATCTCAATGGTCAACATGTCCTTACAAAAGCAAAAGAAACTACGAGTTATTAAGACCAAGCATTCCATTTCCATAAGCAATAACAAACTAAGACTCCTTCTCCTTATACATGTTCCATAGAACTATAGTGCCTTCAAAAAGATGAAGGCAATCTTCTTTACTTATACCTGTGCGGCCCAACCTGCCCCTTTATGCATGTTCCATACAAGTGGTTATTTGAACATGTTCAAGCTTCTAATTTCTTTACTTATGAAAACTAATAGAGGTGTTTGGTATTAGTATCGACAGAACCAATGAAACCTGGATGGGCCTGAAATGCTTTTATAAATTTTCCAAGTTAAAATTAGGATACAATAACTTAATGGCAGCATGTTAATCTTGGCAATGACACCTAAGATGGCCCAAGAATTCTCGTATGTAATCCCCCCAAAAAGGTGACATACAAAATTTCTACAGATTTTCAACAGCAGCCAACAACAGTATCCAATGTACTTGAGAAAAGAATGACACAGAAATTGACCATGAAAAGAACTTGTAGTTAACGTCATCCTATAGAAAATTCACCTTCTCTTGGCATGATGAAGATCTAAAGCCACATTGTTCCTTTGTTTCATCTTCCAAGTTACATCTGATATGAATTTGGTGTAATTTTCTGTTGGCTGGTATTCAACAGAAAAAAACAGAAATCGTGTAAAGCAGTGCATAGTATTAATCAGATTGCTTACAAAAAAATTTTATTAAAAAAAATAAGTTGTTTGATCGATAAACAAAATAACTAAATGGAGCTTGCATGTTTAGGCTCCGTTTGGACACTTGTGGAGTTTAGGTGGTGGTGGATTGAAATTGTACAAATAAACACAGTGCTTGTTATTTATCTATGTTTTGAACTTTTTTGACAATTTTTTTTGCCCAAATTTCACTTTTTGGGGTCCGGGTATTCACAACAGCTAAAAGTTTGACCGCACGTGCATGACTGTGATGGAGTTTTGGCTTAAAATATCGTTTTGAGAAAATAAAGTTCCTGACCACACCTGCCCCACCACTACCTGTGTTTTTCATAACAGCGTTCATAACTGCCGCCATTCTCCTATAGAGGGTTTTAATAATTAGATTTGAGTTCCGATCCTAGTGATGAATACTTAGGCTGAACCAATATTAATGAAAGTAATGTTTGACTGAATCTTTTTTAAAGTAATTTTAATAGGGTTGAATTATTCTTGAAAACATTCTACATAGCTTGTTCTAAGTATTACAGAAGCCATTTTCTTTTGCGAGGTTATTAAAATGTTATACAAAAAGTGACAAATGAGGACATCAATGTCATGTTAAGTAATAGGTTCATTTGGAAATCTATAATAATGATACATCTGTTCTTAGATTGTTGCAATAATGTTTGAAATCATGACCGAACTTATTAAAGCTGATATGCACGATGATAAACATTTAAAGCTACATACAAATCACTTCATCAAAGAATCCTTCATAACAGAAATAACAGTATATCCTGACATAATAATTGTATAAACACAGAGAGTTTAATACAAAATCGTGTATCTAGTGTGTGAAGCTCTCGCCAATATAAGTTTCAGGAGTTTCATACATGCCTAAATCAGAAAGGGAAATTGGTCAGTTTTATTCATTTGAAAATATTTATAAATGTAAACAAAATTCCTGATATAATCTTTAAATTAGAAAAAAAATGTTAAATAAATGAACATTTTGTTTGGGAAAACATAACAAGAAATATGGGAAACCCGCGCAAATAGTATTTGTTCACAAGCAAAACAGTGAATAAATCTTCTCCAATTTGGTGTTCAATTAAAGCATTGGCTTGCATCAAAATATGACAGAAAAACCTCCTGATCAAATCCTAATCACCATTTCCAACATATCATCATCATCAACATAAACAATTTCTGATAATTTAATGTACTCACTTCTCACACTGACATGGAGTGTTGCATGAGATGTTAAACTTAAACCTATAGTTGCAGTTTTCCTTTGCGCAATTTCTATCCATGCGACATTTGTTCTTTACCTTTATTGTACATATTTAAACCACTCATGTCTATTTTCTACGACATTCTCTTTACTAGATGATAGATACATTATCTCTATAATATAATCAACTAATCAATTTTCATGCTAGCCTTCTTAGTTTTACAAACCATACATCTAACTATCTAAGCAATCACAATTTGTTTACAACAAATTTTCCTATCATATTTTTTCACCCAACAATCAAAACACAAATTTTGTAGCCAATGTGGCTAAATAAAGCTTCATGTTACCTCTTGCAATAACTGATTTTAAGTCTCCGCGATATTATTTTACCACTATTTTACCACAGTATAATTCTAATGTGATTCTCCAATTTAAATGCCTAGTTGTACCTCTAAAATTCATATCTATGACTTTTGTATAAGAGATCCAAACATACTTATACATATCACACCAAATTATTATTTTTAGTGTTCATGACATTAGCTGTTAATTTATGATATCAATCTACTCAAATTTCATATCATATATTCAATCTTTATTCTAATAATCCTAAATCAACATCTTATAAATAAATTTCTCCATTATTCTGCAGCAGTATCTTATAAATAATTTTCTCCATTATTCTGTGTTTCTGCATATTTCAGCATCTCTTACCAATTAGAACTATGTTATTTGTGAAATGCATACTTCAATGTGTTGAAAATATCGAGTCAATGTCGGTCTATTAAAGTCTTTACGAGTTGTTGGATTTAGTCCCACATTACAGTTTTAACTTTAAGAGTCCATGTATGTCTTATATAATGCCCTCTTGAGGGATGAATAAATAGCATCAAGTATTTCTTTTCTATTTTCAGCATGGTATCAAAGCAGGAAAAAATTCCTCCTTGAAATTTCTGCGCCCTAAAATTGTTGGCGCCATGAAATTTCTGGACGAAAACATTCCGCTCCGCTCCTATGTAGGGCATCTACGAAACGCATTGCCTCGCAGCTGCGATTAGCCGCTCACTCATGCTTCTGTCTCCCGTGGCTTCTAATACGAACTTGAAAGAGAATGCTTGAATTAATGAACCGCGGATACAATCCGGAGCAAGCTCTGGCCAACTCTCGGAGGCTGGTTCCTCCGAAGAGTTTCTTTCTAATGAGAGCCCAAAAGACCAAGGATCCAAAGATAACCTAACTCCCCAATACCATCTCCTTATATAGGGAGGGGGGCTCACAACAACCCTAATAACATTTAAAGAAAATACTAATAATAATAATAATGATACGAGCGTGCGCGTAACAATACACCCCGTCAGAAAAACGACCTTAACTCCAAGGTCGGCACGCCGTCCGCCGACCAGTAATGATATGCACGCGGTTGGGATGTCGTCGATGTGCCCGGGGGGTCTTCTGGTAATCCGTCTGAGAGCAGCAGGGCGTCAAAGTCGACGGCGGTGAGGGCGGCCACGTCGTCGCCGATGAGGACCCGACACTCCTTCACCGAGCACGCATGACCAGGAGTGTAGGGTTGCTTGCAGCGGAAGCACGGACCCTTGTTCCGTAAGTCGTTGTACTCCTGATTGGTCAGGCGGTGTGTAGGGACATACCGAGTGTTAGTTGGGCCCATAATTGGTGGTCGGGGTAGGGGAGGTGGCAGAGGTGGAGGTTTGGGATGGGTCGAGAAGTAAGATTGGGAGGGATGCCTGGAGGAAGGTGATGAGTACGGAATGTCGCCGGGCCTCGCGAGGAATTCCGCCTCCACAAGGGGGGAGAGGTTGATGGTTTGGTGGACCGTTAATGGCTTGAGGGTGCGGAGACAGGAGCGGAAGTGGGGTTGCAAGCCGTTCATGAAGAACCCCAAGTAATGGTCTGGGGGAAGTCCGGGAACATGAGTGACCAATTCCACGAAGGCATCAATGTGCGAGTTAATGGAGCCGGTGTGACGGACCCCGCAAAGTCGCTCGATCATGGGGCCGGAGTAGCGGTCGCCATACCGCTGAATCAGGGCCTCGATGAGATCTGTCCAGGTGGGGGCGGGAGAGGTCTGGTGGAGCCAACGGACCCAATGGAGGGCAGACCCTTCCATGCCGATAAGTGCGGTGGAGACCCATTGCGTCGGAGGGGTCTGGTGGATGTCGAAGAACTGTTCGGCGCGGGCAATCCACCCAAGGGGGCCAGTCTCATTGAATGTGGGGATGTCAGGTCTACGGTACGGTGGAGTAGGTAATTCCACCACTGCGGGTGAATCGGGGATCGTAGTGCTGGGGGATCCCACAGCAGAGGCGGCAGGAGGCCCGGAGAGCTGGCTGGGCTGTAAGTTCTGGAGCATGGTTAAAATCGAGGAGAACTGCTCGGTCTGTGCCTCGAGACGCGCATTGATGGTGGCGAGGGAGGGTTCGAGGGCTTCCACGCGGGATTCCATCCGGCTCTTTGGCATATGAGGACGACTGCGCCGAGCTGGAGGTTGGCAGGAGAGTGTCGGAGCCTGGGAAGGGGCTCTAGCAGCGGACGATCGCTGCGAAAGAGCAGGCGGCGGCGGAAAAAACTAAATCAACAGATCGGGGCAGAAGCGGCGAAATTTTGGCGAAGCGGGATCGCGGAAGACCAGAACAGGGCTGCAGAGGGCGGATCAGGCGTGCTCAGGTGTTGTCGGGGCGTCTGCGGGCGGCGCGGGGCTTGCGGACGAGGGGCCGCGGTGCGTCGGATCTGGGCGCGGTGCGTCGGATCGGGGCTTGCGGACGAGGGGGCTTGCGGCGGTGGGGCGCGGTGCGGCGGATCTGGGTCGTACGCAGTGCTGGACTCGCGGACGAGGGCTGTCGAGCAGTCTTGTGCGTAATGTATGGACGCGAGACTTCGGCGTCGGATCTGGCGAGCGGTCCTGGGCGAGACGTCGTGCGAGCGAAAGGACAGCGGGACTCGAGTCTCCGGCGGCTGTAGCAGTGGGCGGACCGGTAGGTCGGACCAAATAATACGAACTTGAAAGAGAATGCTTGAATTAATGAACCGCGGATACAATCCGGAGCAAGCTCCGGCCAACTCTCGGAGGCTGGTTCCTCCAAAGAGCTTCTCTCTAATGAGAGCCCAAAAGACTAAGGATCCAAAGATAACCTAACTCCCCAAAACCACCTCCTTATATAGGGAGGGGGGCTCACATCAACCCTAATAACATTTACACAAAATACGAATACTAATAATAATGATACGAGCGTGCGCGTAACAGCTTCTCTCGATCTCTTCATCTAATCCTGAGGGCGTGTCCCTCGTCGACGACATTCCACCCATCGTCGATCCCACCTGACGCTACATCCACTGATTATTGGATCTTGAGGCGCCAATAGAGGGGGGTGAATAAGGATTTTAGAAAACTTTAGGATTTAAGAAAAACTTTTGTGATTTTCTAATAAGTAAATTGAAACAAAAGTAAAGAGCTAGAAATAAGAAATGAAATCAATTTTATTTAACATGAAAAGACATGATTATCATTTATAAAATTGATTACAAAATCTGATTTCTATGACGCTAGAAATCAAGGCGGATATGAAATACTCTTTTCGATTTCTATACCGACTCTTCTCACTAAGAACCGGTTGACTTTAGCCGATCTTTCCCCAGATACGGCCTCAAGCCGCTCTAGCCTTTCTATCCCCAGAAAGGCCTCGAGCACCTCCTAGATCTACTCTCTATACCTAGTCGCCACAACCGCGGCGAATTTCCCCTAAGCCGCGCACGGACCTAGTCGCCAACAATCGTGGCAAATTCTCTAAACAATTACAATGAAAGAGGTACAACAAAATATAAAAGACAAGTAAATACTCCCTATGAAGAATTCTGGAGACGGCGAAGACCGGCTGAATATCGTTGAGGTCGAAGCGTGCATTTTTCGCATTAAGTGAGCGTTGATTCGATCCTCCTTCGAATTCTTCTCTTGAATTTGTATGGGAGATGGTGGTCTGAAAAATACGGTCCTCACAGAGTTTCTGAAGTGCTGGAATATGGCTCAATAGCATAGATAGTTGAAGAGAACGAATGCTACCTATTTATAGGACTGAAAGCTAACGTCAGCGTTAAGGCTAACACCAGGCGTTGACTCAGTATAGAAATAATTTGATGGCACGGATCTTCAAAACAGGAAGGAGATTCTGCATCTTTGGAAACATTCATTTTAGGCAACCTTAATGCTGGTGTTGAGGCTAACGTCTGACGTTAAGTCAAATCATTCCCAAAATGCTCCTGTAATCATGGCAGCTTCCCTCCATGCCATCTTCATCTTGGTGGGAACAAAAGTTAACGCCGACGTAAAGTCCTAACGCCAGGCGTTATACCACCTTCATCATTTCAGCATATGAGCAAGTTCAGACCAACAATGCAGCATCCTAGTGTCAATTTTGTTCAAACCTACATGCTAAAAACACAATAACAAACAAGATCAAATACAAGTAGGATTTGTTATTCTCAAATCAAAGGCATGCGGAAAACCGTGTTCCAACAATCTTCTCATTTTGATAATAACAAATTCAATAGAGATAAATTAGATTCGTATATAAGAGATGTGTTTTTAGAAAGATATATGACACTAAGCAACATAGAGATAATAATTATAATTATAGTTCGTTATATTGTGCCCCCCTACTTAAGTGCTCCCCCTTAGTATATGCTCCCATAAACTAGATTCATGGTCCCCCTTAAACTAGTGAATTCTACTCCTTTAATCATTAAGATTTATCATTTTATTCTCTCATTTTTGTTATTAGCAAAAATGAGTGTAGTGAAAAACAAAATTAGAATAAAGAAGACAAAAATTGGGATAAACTAAGAGATGATAAGAGTTTTGTTTTTAAGCATAAATGTAGGTCATGATCGAGTTAAGAGAGAGAGTAGCACAGCGAAAAAAGAATATGATAAGCGTGAGTAATAATATCATATGTACTTAAACAAATCATTCTTCCACTTGTTAAAAGATTTTGAAAGATACAAGTGAAGAAGAGATCTTACAAATAAGCATGATAAAGCATGATAAAAATACATGATCAAATCAACAATGCGGAAACGCAAAACAAAGTTATTAAGATTAATATTTTTGTAAAGAATATTTTTGTTTAGGTTTGACTCCTCCAACAATATGTCTAGACTTTTCACATTTAAGCATTAACTTTGAAAAAATTTCACATTTAATTGGCAAACATGATTTAACATATTCAAAAAGATAAGAGCTACAATATAACTAATTTGTATTTCAAGTAAAGAAAATATTGTAAAAATCATGCATTACAATCAAGTGCTTTTACTTAAGTTTTTAGAGAATCATGCAAATATGCATTAGGATCCAATTCTCATGAGTAGATGTTGGGAACAGTGCCCAGCAATGTTCCTGATTTGAAGAAGTGTACAAATCAATGATAAGTGCAATATGTATTTGATGGTGTGTTCAGTTTATGCTTACAGAGATTAAACAATATGTCCAGTACTTCTTAAATTCCACTAAGTATAATATCGTCGAGAAGGACTAGACATATCGTCGAATAAAGCACTCGTACATCGTCGAGATTGCATACAGAGATAAGTTGAAGGATCATGACAGTTATCGTCGAAATGATATGGACAACTCAACGATATCGTCGTGACAGCAAAGCTCACACGACGATATCGTCGTAAAGAACAAGAAGAATTAATTAAGTTGTATATCGTCGTGTCGATCTGTATCTCACGACGATATCGCTGAAAGGCTAAAGTCAAAGTATTCGGGAGTGTCGACGACATCGTCGAAAAGAACAAGAAGAATCAATCGAGTTAAATATCGTCATGTCGATCTGTATCTCGCGACGATATCTGTTCTCCAAGTTTTAGTCTAGCATCATCGACTGATAAGAAGTGTTCCAGATCGAAGAAAGGATTAAAAGAGGAACCTGTGCTTTTCAAGAAAAGATCTGAAGCATTCTCTTCATATCCAAGAAGCCAATCTTCATTGGGCTCAAGTTTCAGTCCAGCATCATCGACTGATAAGAACTGTTCAAGACTGAAGAAGGGATTGAAGAAGAGTCTGTGTTGTCCAAGATAACATTAAAAGCATCTTCTTCAAGTCCAAGAAGTCAATCATCAACAGGCTAGAGAAGTTGTTTCTCAAATCCTTTTTCTGTAGGGCTTGAGGGCCTGAGATTTGTAGGGCTTGAGGGCCTGAGATTTGTAGGGCTTGAGGGCCTGAGTGTAGGGCTTGAGGGACTGAGTTGTAGGATCTGTTTCAGATCTGAGATTTGTAGGGCTTGAGGACCTGAGTGTAGGGCTTGAAGGCCTAAGATTGTAAGGCTTGCGGACCTGAGTATTTGGTGCAGTTTGCCGACTCTAGCACACTGCTAGATAGGCGCAGAGGGACAGTAGACTACTCAAGACACTCTGTCTTGAGGAACCACTATAGATCCTTGAGTGCTTTCTGTGATTTGCTCATAATCTTTAAAACATTACTCTAGGATCTTCATAAGAATTTAGACTGAAAAGAAAGAGGGGCAATATATTTTAAAATACTTATTCCCCCCCCCCCCCTTAGGTGCTTTGACAACATCCATAACTAACAAGTGGTATCAGAGAGAGGTTGTTCAAAGTAAGCCTAACAGCTTGAACAGATCTGCCCTTGGGTGTGTCAAATCATCAGCTCAAAAAGGAATAGAGACTAATGAAGAAAATGAGAAGATCTGATGCTAAGGAGTTCAGATCTCTTAGTGAAAGCAGTTGCATTACGACATCACCTCTTATTCTGAAGAAGATAGATAGTTATGGCCAAGTGAGAAAGGAATCAGAGCACCCCTGACCCTCTCAGACAGCGAATCTGAGCATGAAGAAGGCTTTATGGCTAGAGAAAGGATAAGGGCACCACTCACTCTCTCAGACTGTGACTCTGAGGATGAGGAAATCTTTGGGTTGGTTGCCATTTCAAATGAAGAAAATCATGAGGATTTACATCCTGCTCAGGCTAAGTTATTAAAGGCGCAAGGCGCACCGAGGCGCAAAGGGGCCCTGGAGCCTAGGCGCAAGGCGTAGGCGCGCGCCTGAGCGCAAGGCGCAGACACGCGCAAAAATGGGAAAAAAATAAAATCACTGAATTGGGCGCCCAATTCATGGAAAATCAGTGAATGGGGCCCCCAATTCGCTGAATCTCAGCGAATTGGGCGCCCAATTCGCTGAATTTATGCGAATTGGGCCCCCAATTCGCGGAAATCGCTAAAATTCAGCGAATTGGGCGCCCAAATCGCTGAAATTCAGCGAATTGGGCGCCCAAATCGCTGAAATTCAGCATTTGGGCGCCCAATTCGCTGAAATTCAGCATTTGGGCGCCTAGGTGCGCCTTGGGTGTGCCTCGGGTGCGCCTAGGCGCGCCTCAGGCACATCGCCCGCCTAGGCCTTGCTGGGGCGCAACGGGGTGCGCTCGGCGCCTCAGGCGCGCCTAGGCGCGTGCCTTGATAACTTAGTGCTCAGGTAAGTACTACTCACATATCTCCAGTACCTGCTTCATTTGAAAAGTCCAAAATTGCATCAGATAATTGCTATTCATCTAAAGATGATGCAGACGACTGCTCATCATGCAATAATAAGAATCATACTAAACTGATAGAACAGCTTGAGAGTCTCTTGCAGGCTCTTAAAAAGAGTAAGAAGTTGGTCAAATCTCAAGCTGAGAAAATCAGAATCCTTGAGCCCTTCAGATCTCAAGTTGAAGAGAAGACCAAGGAGGAGATTAGATTGTTCAATGAGCTTATCATACTTCAGGAGAAATCTGATGCTCAGGGTAGAACAATCAAGTCTCTAGAGAACAAGCATGGAACAGGGAGAAAGTTTGTGACTAGCTTCTCTAAGCCCAAAACAGTTTTCCCTATTATTAACTACTTCTCCACTCAAGTCAGAGGAGGTCAGGGAAATAATAAGGAAGTTGGAGAGACTTCCCAATCTAGAACTGTCTTTCAAACAATTGTCTCTCCACATGCACCATCAACCAAAAAGAAGGGAAAGGTTTTGCCTCAAAAACCTATTCCCAAAGAAAGATCATTGACTGTGCAACCAATTCCAAAACCAAGGCACAATCACATGATCAGCTGTAATGCAAGTTGCAATACAGCCTGCTCATCTAGTCACCTCCCCTCCACTCAAAAGGTGACTCGGAAGAGGAGGTACAATAGATTTGGGTGTTGGTGCTGTGGCAAGGTTATAGATTGTTGGTTCAATCCAACAGTGCCTAAAGCAAGGAATGAGAAGTCAGTCAGTGGTGTGACTGCAAATGCTGCAGTGGGTAGAAATGGCCCTTACTGTGCTAACAAGAACCTAGGACCCAAATTCACTTGGGTTCCTAAGGGATATTAAATCTATTTTGCAGGTTTGTCCAAGTGGGCCAACTAAAAATAAATATGGTCATTGGACAATAAGTAATTCAGTTATAAATCTGGAATAAGAAGAAACTTGTCACAAACAAAGGTATCACACTTGACATAATTATTGGATCTCACAATTAGTCCAATTACCCAGGTATGTGTCCTTTCACAATTTAAAGTTAGAAATCTTCAAATAGATAACATGGTCTAGAAATAGAGTAAAACACACATTTGCTATAAGTCATCACATGAAGAAGAATGACCTGACAACTATGAAAAGAAAGGAAGGGAACTAAATGGGAGTTGAGTTCTGCAACAGAGTAAGGCAGTATGACAAATCCAAAACAACAGAACCCTGATCAAATTGAGGGGGAGATGTCTCTGCCTCAAGATATCCCAGAGAAGGAAGCCGAACCAGCTAACACAGAGGTGACTGAAGATAGGAGAATGTCAAACCCTGGAGAGTGATCCAGTTGAGGGGGAGCACACAAGGATCCCTGCTCAGGAGAAGATAAACTCACCCCATATGCCAAGACATCCAATTATCCCAAGTGTGATGATCCAGAAAGTCAAGAGCAGAAGGAGCAAAGGTAGCAGAAAGGTGCAGAGGAGAAAAGGATCTGGCTCATGTGGTAGCTAAAAGCAAATGTGGTTAAACTCTATTTTAAGACATTTTACTTAAACTCTAAAATATTAATAAAGTGGTAACACTCTTAAAAACACAACCACTTTAATGTATGAAGGCAAAGCCAACATGCAACACACTGCTGGAATAAACAAGGACAATATCGTCGTAATCACAAAATGATATCGACGGAACCACAGTGTGTATCGTCGAAATAATGACTTGTATCGTCAAAATGACTCAACGACGTCGACGTAACGTCTCGACGATACCTAAGTCTCTACTCGAGAAATCAGAACTCTGAAATCAATTAATCACGACCACACAATCTAATTTAAGTAAACTTTTGATAAGCGACACTTCGCCTCCCGCACCATAAGTTATAAATAGGGTCATATGTCTTGAATTAAAAGCACTTGCTACATTTGCCCTAAAAGGTCGTCATGTCCTCCTCGACTTCGAAGAGTGAACAAGTCGACTCTGTTAAGACCTCCTTTGATCAACAAAGAAATGGCACCGAAGAAAGAACGATATTTGTACGAAGAAAGCGAAGTAATAAGGAATGGCTTTGCGAAGGCTTCAGAAGAGATTCAAAATACCATAAAGTTGTTCGACTCCGTCAGCCTGGAGTTCATTCTGTCTGAACCATCAGTGATACTGAAGAGAGAAGTTTTGAAGTTCTATTCAAACGCCAAGGGCGGGTCAAAAGGAACGTCCATCAAGAGCCAAGTCGGTGGAATAAGAGTTACGGTAACTTCCAAAAAACTGGCCAAGGTTCTGCGATTGCCAATTTTCGCCGATGATCAGGAGAATGAAGAGGTCACCCAAGAGGACCTGGACAAAGCACTTGCATGGTGTGAGCATTCCAGGAAGACCTATGGGTCTCTGGAAAGGAAGAACTTCAACCAGCAGGGAAAGCTGCTAGCTGATGTAGTAGGAAAGGCCCTTCTCTGCAAAGTGGGGTCTCATGACAGAATATCCAAGCAGATGTTTGAGATGATGACAAGAATTATCCTAAGTAAGAGAACCAATTGGGGTCAAATCATCCTCAAGAGAATACAAGAGAGCTTTCAAGCTCCCAATTTGGGAAGAATTCTTTCTCTCTATCTGCAGCTATCTGATCCTGAGAACTTCAACAAGAAATTTGGAGTAAAGATCCATCACATGAGAAGGATGGATGTCAAGATATTGGAAAGGTGGGAAAAAGTCTTGCAAAGATCTCCCAAAAGGTCGCAGGCTCCAGTAGATGTAGTGAGTGAAGAAGAAAGCTCATCAAAAGATAGTGAACCAACTCACAACCCAGAACTGACCAGCTCTGGAGAGAATGTAGAGCAGAGGGATGTCTCCCTCCAAACCTCAGCATTGAGTCTGGGGTCCAGAACCACAGTTGGAACAAATCAAGGGGGAGCTGAGACTGAGGGGGAGCAGGATACTGAGCTCCCTGCTCATGAAAAAGATGTGATTCCCTCTGGACCAACAGTCCATGAGAGTCCAAGTGAAGCTCCATTGGAAGGATGCCAAGAGAATCCTGCTGATGGGACCAGCAGAGATTTGTCAATTGCTGAAAAGCCAAGTGTGGCTGAGGAGGAACAAAGACAAGCACCCATTAGAAGATCTCCATCCCCCATGTTTGAAGAGACTGAAGGGATGAAATTCTATCTTTCAACCATACTGCAGAAGAAGGCTGAGGGACAATCAAACAAGCCTAACATTTCCCCAGAGGCAAGTCAAGAAGACTCCTCACTGCTGCCTCAGATAAAGTTGCTCTTGGAAGAGCAAAGGTTGAAAATTGAGAGCTATGTTGACACTGCTGTCAATGAGATAAAAAGAGACCTATCTAATGAGACTGTAAGTCTAAAGGCTGATATGAAGAATCTACAAGAAGACACTGCCAAACAACTAGCAATTACTCATCATGGTATAACTAAAGTTCTGGAGAATCAAGGCATGATATGCAACAATATAGAGAAAGCCTACATAGCCACAAACAGGTGGATGAATGAACACAAGACCAATCTCCAAGAAAAATTAGATCAACACAGTCAAGAACTAGACAGTCATCTGCTGGAGACAAAGAATCATCCAGAAAGGGGAATTTACATGCTTAAAGATAAAATTCTGAATCTTCAGGGGAACATCCAGAGGGAAATATCAGAAGAAGTCATAAAGGGGAGAGGTCAATGATAAAGGCCAGTGGTGAGCATGTCATCTGGACCTCCAATACTATCAGGGAAGCAATGAATCTTCCTCCCATTAACTATGATGATTACCCTGCTGATCAACCTGATGATATTCCTCCTACTGATGATACTCCTACTACTGTTGTTGTTGCTGCTGCTGTTCAGAGTAAGGGAAAGGAGATCTCAGAGGAAGATGAGGTGAAGATGAGGAAGAAGAGATACAGAGAGGAAATGGAGAAGAAAGATGATTATGAAAGGTGGAGTCCCAAATCCAAAGCCATAATATTAAGTGCATGGGAGCTAGTGAAAGTAAACAAAGGTGAAAGATATAACATGTACAGTACTCAAGAGTGGACTAAGTATGAAAATCAAGAGGAGACAAGAAGAAGCCATAGAAGAGACAAGCAAGCAGAAAGAATTCCAGCAGATGCTCAAGAGCCACTCAAATATCATCCCAAGCCAAAGGAATATTTCACCAGGCAATATGAGAAGAAACAGGAAGTTGCTGCCAAGAAAGCAAGGAATGAGACATAAATGGCTGAATTATTGTGGGCATATGTAGCAATGCTGAAATCTTTAAAAACATATGTCTCTACTTATAAATTATTAATGAAAGCATTTATATCAAACTATCTCATTCTGTGATCATGGAATTTCGACTGAAATATCATTATTATATGCTGATTTCTTTTAGATGTACCTTATCATTGAATGAGTTATGACTTCTTCAAATATGGGGAGATTGTTGGGAACAGTGCCCAACAATGTTCCTGATTTGAAGAAGTGCTCAGATTAATGATAAGTACAATATGTATTGGATGGTGTGTTAAGTTTATGCTTGCAGAGATAAAACAATATGTCCAGCACTTCTTAAATTCCACTAAGTACAATATCGTCAAGAAGGACTGGACATATCATCGAATAAAGCACTCGTACATCGTCGAGATTGCATACAGAGATAAGCCTGAAGGATCATGACAGTTATCGTCGAAATGATATGGACAACTCGACGATATCGTTGTGACAGCAAAGCTCACACGACGATATCATCGTAAAGAACAAGAAGAATCAATCAAGTTGTATATCGTCGTGTCGATCTGTATCTCACGACGATATCGTTGAAAGGCTAAAGTCAAAGTATTCGGGAGTGTCGACGACATCGTCGAAAAGAACAAGAAGAATCAATGGAGTTAAATATCGTCATGTCGATCTGTATCTCGCGACGATATCGCTGAAAGGCTAAAGTCAAAGTATTCGGGAGTGTCGACGACATCGTTGTATAGAAGTCTTATCGCTAAGAAGACTAAGAAAGAACTTGTAAAGGCAGTCGATAGAAGAAGAATGGATTATCGTCAAAATGATCAAGACGATATCGACGAGAAGTAAGAATGATCAAGACGATATCGCCGAAAAGACAATATGGTTTCAAAGACATCGTCGAGAAGACCAGAAGTTACCAATAAGATTACGACGACATCTTCATATCTTTGTAAGTGCAAGAAGAGCAATGATATCAAGTATTGGCAAGATATCATTCTCTGAAGAAGACAGGTCAAGACAAGATGGGTCGTCGTAACGGTAAGATATGTCGTCGAGACATTGCAAATATCGTCGAGACAGGTCAAGACATTTCAAATCGCGTTGTATGCATTTAATGTCGTCGCATGATGGTCCAATCAACGCATGCCATTAAGGAATGGACTCCTGACACTTAAGGTACATTCTAGGAGACCGTTAGCCGGCTCCTCAGAGATATAAAGGGAATAAGTGTCTGCCCTAATTCAACACAGAGAATACTCAAAAACTTTTCAATAGAACAGTGATACAGTTGCGAGGAGGAAGAACAAGAACCAGCGAACTAAACTTTCATATCAAGTGTTCTCCAAGTTTCAGTCTAGCATCATCGACTGATAAGAAGTGTTACAGATCGAAGAAAGGATTAAAAGAGGAACCTGTGCTTTTCAAGAAAAGATCTGAAGCATTCTCTTCATATCTAAGAAGCCAATCTTCATTGGGCTCAAGTTTCAGTCCAGCACCATCGACTGATAAGAACTGTTCAAGACTGAAGAAGGGATTGAAGAAGAGTCTGTGTTGTCCAAGATAACATCAAAAACATCTTCTTCAAGTCCAAGAAGCCAATCATCAACAGGCTAGAGAAGTTGTTTCTCAAATTCTTTTTATGTAGGGCTTGAGAGCCTGAGATTTGTAGAGCTTGAGGGTCTGAGATTTGTAGGACTTGAGGGGCAGAGACTTGTAGGGCTTGAGGGCCTGAGTGTAGGGCTTGAGGGCCTGAGCTGTAGGATCTGTTGCAGATCTGAGATTTGTAGGGCTTGAGGGCCTGAGTGTAAGGCTTGAGAGCCTGAGATTGTAAAGCTTGCGGGCCTGAGTATTTGGTGGAGTTTACCGACTCTAGCACACTGCTAGATAGGCGCAGAGGGACAGTGAACTACTCAAGACACTCTGTCTTGAGGAACCACTATAGATCCTTGAGTGCTTTCTGTGATTTGCTCTTAATCTTTACAACATTACTGTAGGATCTTCATAAGAATAGACTTAAAAGAAAGAGGGGTGTTACGGGATTTGGGAGAAAAATTGAGTATCTCACATAGAGATCTCACCCTTTATTTATACTAAGCATGAAGGAATATGATGTGGTGGTACAAGGTGTAGGACTAATATGTCTAATACGTCTCATAACACTCCCCCTCATGTTGGATCATGGGAACTTCCCAGACCCAACTTGTTACATATATAGTTCATTCGAGTCCCCGTAACCCCTTTCGTAAGAATGTCTGCAACTTGATCTCCGGTCTTCACGTGCTTTAGCGAAACAAGACCTTCTTCATACTTTTCTCTAACAAAGTGGCAGTCGACCTCTATGTGCTTTGTGCGTTCATGAAACACAGGATTCGTGGCTATCTGGATTGCAGCTTGATTGTCACACCATAGAGGAGTGGGATCTTGAACGGGATACCCAATTTCACTGAGAATCTGCCTCACCCACAAGATCTCAGCAACAGTGTGGGACATAGCCCGATATTCGGCCTCAGCATTAGATCTAGCAACTGTGGTTTGTTTCTTGCTCTTCTAGGAGATAAGGTTGCCGCCCATAAAGACGGTGAATCCCGTGGTTGATTTTCGGGTGGCTAAGCATCCTGCCCAGTCAGAGTCACTGTATGCCTCTAGATCGGAATGGCCTCGACTTTTGTATGATATTCCCAAACCAGGATCCTTCTTCACGTATCTGATAATCCGGAGAACGGACTCCCACTGAGACATAGTTGGAGCCGCCATGAACTGACTGACCTTACCAACTGCACAAACAATGTTTGGGCGAGTCATGGTGAGGTAGTTTAATTTTCCAACAATTCTACGGTACTTTTCTGGTGATTCAAAAGGTTTGCTTTCAGCATGAAGACTCTTTTCCCCTGGTTCCAGCGGAGAATCCATATGGCCACAGTTAGCCATCCCAAGGTCAGATAGAAGATCAAGAGCATATTTTCGTTGGCAAATAAAGAGAGAGTGATCATCATGAATCACCTCAATCCAAAGGAAATACCGCAATGGGCCCAGATCTTTTGTTTGGAAATTAGAGTGTAAGAATGCTTTGAGATTTGATATTCATGCTGAGTTGCTGCCTGTGATAATAATATCATCAACGTATACCAGTAGCAGAATAGTACCAGCCGAGGAGTTCTGATAAAAGAGGGACGAGTCTTTAGTACTCTTGGTAAGCCCGGACTGGGTAACAACAACTCTAAACCGAGCAAACCAAGCCCGAAGGGATTGTTTCAATCCATATAAGGACGCTAGGAGGCGGCACACCTTGTTACTCTCCCCCTCAGCAACGAACCCAGGAGGTTGTTCCATATAAACTTCCTCATCCAGGAGCCCGTGGAGAAAAGCATTCTTAATGTCCAACTGGTGTAAGGCCCACTGGCAGAAGGCAGCAAGTGAAAGAAGTATTCGAAGTGAGGACATCTTCGCAACAGGAGCAAATGTTTCATCATAATCCACGCCATAAGTCTGAGCATAACCTTTGGTAACCAGGCGGGCTTTTAGGCGGTCCAGAGAACCATCTGCATTCACTTTGACAGAATATATCCATTTGCATCCAATTGCCTTCTTGCCGGGAGGTAAGGGAACCAGATCCCATGTATTGTTTTGTTGGAGAGCAGTCATTCGTCATGCATGGCTGCCGCCCAGCCAGGATGAGCTTTGGCCTCCGCCACGGTCGACGGTAGATGATATCGATCAAGAGTCGAGTTCAGCGCTCGATGAGAAGCAGACAAGCCCTGGTAAGAGTGAACATATAGTGGTTGCTCCCGACAGGTCCGAACTCCTTTCCGGACTGCAATAGGAACCTCTGGACTAGATGGCAGAATAGTAATAGATACACTAGCAGGTTCTTCCGGAGGAACAGTCGTCGCATCATCGATAACAGAGGTAGGCTGAGGTGGTGGCACCACTGAACTATCAGAAGAGCGACGGGAGTAAACTTGCCCCCAGAGGGGGGACAACAGATCAGTCGGTGAAATGACAGCAGGTTCATGCCTAGGGACCAATAGAGCATCCAGAGAGGGATCAGGATGAGAGGATCCAGGAGAGGGATAAGGGTCGAACTCCCGGAAGACGACATCCGAAGAAAGGATGTATCGGTGAAGATCAGGAGAGTAACACCGATATCCTTTAGTGGTCCGAGAGTAGCCGAGGAAGATACATTTCAAGGCACGAGGATCAAGTTTGGAGACAGAGGGACGAGCATCCCGAACATAGCATACACACCCAAATACCTTCAAAGGGAGGAGGGGACCGTGATGGTCAGGATAAAGAATGTTGTAGGGTGTCTCCCCCTGAAGGATGTGAGTAGGAAGATGATTAATAAGGTGTGCAGCAGTAAGTACGGCATCCCCCCAGAAGTGTTTGGGTACGTGTTTGTGGTGAAGGATTGCCCGGGTGACTCCAAGGAGATGCCGATTTTTGCGTTCGGCAACACCATTTTGTTGAGGGGTATCCGGGCAACTGGTTTGGTGGATTATGCCTTTGTCAGAAAGAAAGGTAGACATGGACTGAGATAGGTATTCTCGGCCATTATCAGTACGAAGACACTTAACACAAACAGAAAATTGAGTAAATATTTCATTCCATAAGTTTTGAAAAATAGAAGGTAGCTCAGAACGATTTTTCATTAAATAGACTCAAGTCATACGAGAAAAATCATCAATAAAAGTAACATAATACTTGTGCCCTAACAACGTAGGAATAGGACACGGTCCCCAAACGTCTGAATGAAGTACATCAAAAGGTGCAGAAGCACGAGCATCAAGACGAGGACTATAGCTAACTCTGTGGAGTTTAGCAAACAGACAAGACTCACAACTAAGAGTAGAAACTTTCCCAAGCTCCGGATACAGACGACGCATGACCTGCATAGATGGATGACCATGACGATAATGAAGATCCAGGAATTTGGTGGAGGCCGCGGTACAGGCAAGGTGGGAAACTTCGTCCAGGACATAGACGCCACCACGCAGCTTTCCTCTACCAATAATACGGCTCGTCGACTGTTCCTAAAAAATGCAACCAGAAGAGGTGAATATAGCAATACAATTCAAATCATTTGTAAGCTTACTAATGGACAATAGATTGTAAGCAGACTGAGGGACATGCGCCACTGGGGAGAGTGTCATGTCCGGTGTCACATTGCAGCTACCAAACCCAAACAATAGGGACCGTGGAGCCATCAACCACAGTGATTGAAGCTCCGCTATGAGGTTTGTATGAGTGTAAGATACCTGAGGAACTAGTCAGGTGATCAAAAGCACCAGAATCAGCCAGCCACTAGACCGGCCTCTGGGAGGTACAAACAGGCTGAATGGTTAGAGCCACAGCCGCACTATGAGGTGGTGAGTCAATCTGGAGAGCCTGCAGGCGCCGGTACTCATCCTCGGATATTTCAACAGTTCTCTATCCCGGAGGTACAGAAGTAGAGTCAGCCAGGTGTGCCGACCGAGGTGGAGGAGGTTTGGTGGCCCAGTCTGGCTTCCCATGAATCAGCCAACATGTATCCTTTGTATGTCCCCGACGCCCGCAATGGGCACAATGCCTTGTGTCAGTGTCACGACCACGGCCAGAGCGCCCCCCCCCCCCCCCCCCCCCCCCCCCCCCCGACTACTTCCCCTTCCTCCTCCACGTGAAGCAAGAGCCATCGACTCGCCGAAGGATGTATGTAGAGCGGATGACGAAGTACCGATGGAGCCAGCCTTAGTAAGCCGATGGTACACACTAGCAGTCTGAAGGGTAGTAGGACTCGCTAGCATTTCAGTCTTCGTTGTGGAGAAGTGTGGATCCAATCCATTCAAAAGCCAAAGGAGCACCAGGTGTTCACGTTGAGCCTGATGGCCTCCCTAGTAGAGGGAATCTCCCAAAGGTCTAAAATTTCATCAGCCAGAACCTTCCATTCGGCAAATTACTCGGTAACAGGACGCGCTCCCTGTCGCAGGTCAGCAATCTTGGGGAAGAGTTCACCAAGTCGAGAGAGGTTGTTCGCCTGAGAGAACATCATGTGAAGAGTGTCCCATAGTTCCTTGGTGCTGTCGCAGTTTTTGCACATTTACTGGACAGATGGATCCATGGAACTCAGGAGAAGAGCAAAGATACGGCAATCATCACTATACCAGTCATCATATTCGGTACTCCCCACGTCATGAGTTGGGAGACGAGTAAGGTGGTGAGTACGTCGGATGCCTGCAAGAGACATAGTAACCCCCTTCTTCCATAATTGAAAATTGGAGGAGGTAAGGATAGTAGTTGCAATCCTCGCGTTGGGAGGAAAGGTATTGGTAGAGTCCCCTGCGAGGATTAACAGAGGATCCCATGGCGAATCGGCTGCTTCAGGAGGTAGCCGGCAGCTATTCTAGCGGCGCAGATGAGAAAGGACAGCAGGACTGCACCGTCGGGACGCGAAGCATGGCACATGAGTCGTCGATCGGCAGGAGGCGTCGAGGCAGAAAGCTCGGGATCGGCACAGGAGTCGTCGATCGGCAGGAGCACGAGAGCAGGACATTAGGTATCGCTCGGCGGCATTACGCGTCGTCGAGGCCGACGGAAGGCGGGAACATGACGAGCCCCGCCTCCGTCGATGTCACTGGAGGTGCGCAGAAGAAGGAAAAGGAGCGGGCGAGAGCGGCGAGGGCGTGCGAGGGAGACGAAGCGGGGACGGAGCGGGCGAGAGAATCGAACGGAAAAAAACCTTAACCGTCCTCTGATACCATGTTACGGGATTTGAGAGAAAAACTGAGTACCTCACATAGAGGTCTCACCCTTTATTTATACTAAGCATGAAGGAATATGATGTGGTGGTACAAGGTGTGGGACTAATATGTCTAATACGTCTCATAACAAGGGGCAATATGTTTTAAAATACCTATTCACCCCCCTCCCCTCTAGGTGATTTGGCAACATCCATAACTAACAGTAGAAGCTTTATGAAAAACAATGATGTGTGCATAAAAGTGTTTTGATAAGAGTATACAAGTGAAATAATCAAAACACATGACATATGTAATGAAATAGTAAAACAATATTAAGATGTAATCTTATAATTCTTTTCACACATCAATTCTAGAATAAAATTTCAAGGCACATACAAAGAGTACAATTACCAAGGTGCTTCGTCCACACAATGTTTATTAAGACTTATCAGGGAGAGAAGTATTGCTTGGGGGATCACATAAGCATTTTTATAAGAAAATTATTTTGAGTGATCCGGTGTACAAATAAAAGTGATAAAAAAATGTGTTTGCACAAGACATTTTACAATTCTTTCCAAGGTGCTCAACCTCACAATACTCAGTAAGACTTATCAGGAGGGTGAGTAGTGCTTGGTAGAGTTATCTTTGTCATTGATATTCAAATTTTTTTAATTTTGTGACAAAGGTCTCCGAATTCACTTGTTTTTGCAAACACTAACAATATTGAAATAACACTTCTATATATGCAAGAAATATTTTGTTCAAAAGATGGTGTAGGTAATATAGACACACAACTTAATAAGTCAAAGCAATTACACTACACAATCATGCAAGACTAAGATTATGAGCACATATAGATTACCAAAATAGTGAGTGAATGAATCATTGATTAACATAAAACATTACTCATGCTTAGAGGCATGATAGACAATCTTAAACAATTTTCTATAAACCATTTCATTGCACATAATAAGACTAAAGTCAAGGTATGATAAAATAATGTTTAGGAAACTTGAAATGGAAATTAGACATTGAAGAAAATCTTTAAGTGTATGTCTTATCAATTTTGACCATTTGCAATGAAAATACTAAATTGTTTTGCTCAAGTGAAGTTTTTATAATTAAAATATATTTTTGTAAATATTGATAACAAACAAATGACAAAAACATATTTTTCAACATTTTTTGGATTATTTAATTTTTTTTATTTATGAAATAAGACAACTAAGAAAAAATTCAAATCTGAGAAAACAAACAGAAAAAATGCACGAGAGAAATGCCATAAATATTTTAGAAAAAATTGAATGAAAATTTGGCCAAAGAAGCTAACGTATGGCGTTAACTTCTTAACGTCCAAACAAAACACTGTTTTCTTGGGTTTTTGAGAAAAAAATCTTTAGATTAGAGTTTATGTATATAGAACTTCTTAGTGTAGAAATTTCAGAGAATTTGAAGATGATTAGAAGGCTATTTAAGCATGTTTTTGATAGTTTTAAAATAGTTTTTATATTTTATATTTGATTTTGATTTTTCTAGAAATGAAAAATTAACTAAGGTGCAAACATAGATATATAGATGTATACAGATGAATAGGCAGAAAAAGTTGTTAAGTTCAGAGAAATATGTTAACAATGGGCATTAATGATATCGCTGAGCGTTAAGGCATTTAGTTCAACTTTGATAATTGTGATGTAGATAGATTTATGTAACATCAGATGTGTTGAGACTAAATAAGATTGATAGAGTAGTACAGAAGTTTGTTTTGAGGAGAAATAACTTTTGATGGGTTTTAATTTGATATATCTAAGAATCCTAACTCTAGTCTAAGCATGTTGAAACGAGCATCGGGGAGAGGTTTTGCCAAGATGTCTGCAAGTTGGGATTCCGTGCTTATGAAGTTAACTCTCACATGTTCTTTTTTAATGTGATCCCTAATGAAGTGATGACGCACATCTATGTGTTTGGATCGTGAATGATGAACGAGATTGTTGGTTAGATCTATTGCACTTTAGTTGTCACATTTTAAAGTGTGTTTTCCCTTCTTCCTGCAAGAGTCCGTGGTGTGGCCAAAAAACAAACAATTGACACAGCAACAAAAGGAGTTGAGACCATTTTCAGAGAATTTTTTTGACCCTTGCTAGTAGACACAGGGGTAGAAGGGGTGATAGAATTATTTTTATAAAAAGAATTTTGGTTTCTGGAACCAGAGCTAATGTCAGCGTTAGAGGTTAACGCTAGGCGTTAGCTTCACGAACCATATCCCAGCCCAAACTTTGCAGAACCATGACACTGGTTGCCCAAAATCATGTCCAGCGATTTTTGGCCAACCCCGAATTTGTTTATTGTCATATTAAGATCATTGATTCGGGCTTTTAAGGCGAAGTTTTCACTTACTAAATTTTCACACCTATTTGCGAAATTTTTCTTTTCATTTTCTATTTGAGAAAGAGAGATTTTTAAACTTCTTTCTAAGTCTCCCTTTTGTTTTGTGAGAGATTCGATATTGGAGAGAGGCTTAGAAAGATCATTTTCTAGTTCTTTTGTCCTTGCTAAGTTATGATCATTTTCTTGGCAAGACTCTATCTCTTTTCTCAAAGCTTTTACTTATTTAATTTTTTATTTTGTTTTAAAAGAGTTTTATTTTCAGTTTTTAGAAAATCAAGATCTTTTAGACTCTTACTAAAAAAATTGCATGTTTTCATGTACTCAATATAGAGATCATCATAAGTAGTAGGAGTTACCTCAGTGTCACTTTGGACACTACAATTGTCATATGTTGATTCATGGCTCCTCCCCATGAGGCACAGATTTGCCTCATCACTATCGCTTGAAGTTGACTCGTTTGAACTTTCAGATGAAGAGTCATCTCACGTTGCAGCCTTCTGAACCTTCTTCTTTTCTCTTCCTTTATGCCGCTTTTCCTTTTGTTCTTTTAAGTACTTTGGACATCGACTTCTTATATGTCCGGTCTTCCTGCAGTGGAAGCATTCGGGAGGAGGTCGTTCATCGTCGTCGTCGCTTGATTTCTCTTTTTTCTCTCTTTTGGATGATGAGCCTTTTCGAAAATACTTACGGAAGGTGTTCCTCCTTTCCGGATTCTTCATGAACTTTGTGAAATTTTTCAAAAAGAGACTCCTCGTCCTCTTCCTCGTCGTCATCCACTTTCCTTGACTTTAGTGTCAAGGCTTTCTTCTTTGGCTCTTTGTTGTATTCTTCATCTTGGATTTTGAGTTCTACCTCATGGATTTTGAGATTCCCAATGAGACTCTCAATCTGGAGCCGTCTTAGATCATGCGATTCGGAAATAGCTGTCACCTTTGGATTGAACTTCGGAGGGAGAGATCGAAGGATCTTCCTCACCAAGTCACCGTTTGAGAAGGTTTTTCCAAGAATCTTCGAGACGTTTATGATCTTGGTAAAACGTGTGTACATCGAGTCAACGTCCTCGTCTGGATCCATTCTGAATCTTTCAAACTCCGATTCCAGTTAGAATAGCTTTGAGTCTTTAACCTGCGAAGTACCCCCATGCGTTATTTCTAGTAAATTCCAAATGTCATAAGCAGTTTCGCAAGCACAAACTCGATTAAATTCAGTCCTATCGAACGCACAAAATAAGGCATTTATTGCTTTAGCATTATTTTTACATTTATTTATATCTTCATCATCTCATCTATCTCTAGGCTTTTCCATGGTTACTTCCCCAACAACATAAGTAGGAGTGGTATACGGTGTTTCAACACTAGCCCAGACGTCTAGATCTAAATTAATTAGAAAGTAACTCATTCGCATTCTCCAGTAATTATAGTCAGTTCCGGTGAAAAGTGGAGGTCTACTTATTCCTTGCCACTCATGGAAAGCGAGATCATAGAGCGTCATTATTTCCGGTTGTTAGACCGTATTGGAATAACCTATCTCTGATACCACTTATTGGATCTTGAGGCGCCCTTAGAGGAGAGGAGAATAAGGGTTTTAGAAAATTTTAAGATTTAAGAAAAACTTTTGTGATTTTCTAATAAGTAAAATTGAAACAAAAGTAAAAAGCTAGAAATAAGAAATGAAATCAATTTTATTTAACATGAAAAGACATGATTATCATTTATATAATTTGATTACAAAATTTGATTTCTATGACGCTAGAAATCAAGGCGAATATGAAATACTCTTTTCGTTTTCTATACCGACTCTTCTCACAAAGAACCGGTTGGCTTTAGCCGATCTTTCCCCAGATACGGCCTCAAGCCGCTCTAGTCTTTCTATCCCCAGAAAGGCCTCGAGCACCCCCTAGATCTACTCCCTAGACCTAGTCGCCACAACCGCGGTGAATTCCCCCTAAGCAGCGCACGGACCTAGTCGCCAACAACCGCGATAAATTCTCTAAACAATCACAATGAAAGAGGTACAACAAAATATAAAAGACAAGTAAAAACTCCCTATGAAGAATTCTGGAGACGGCGAAGACCCGCTGAATATCGTTGAGGTCGAAGCGTGCGTTCTTCGCGTTGAGTGAGCGTTGATCCGATCCTCCTTCGAATTTTTCTCTTGAATTTGTGTGGGAGATGGTGGTCTGGAAAATACGGCCCTCACAGAGTTTCTGAAGTGCTGGAATATGGCTCAATGGCATAGATAGTTGAAGAGAACGAATGTCACTTATTTATCGGACTGGAAGCTAACGTCGGCGTTAAGGCTAACGCCAGACGTTGACTCAGTATAGAAATAATTTGATGGCACGGATCTTCAAAACAAGAAGGAGATTCTGCATCTTTGGAAACATTCATTTTAGGCAACCTTAACGCTGGCGTTGAGGCTAACACCTGGCGTTAAGTCAAATCATTCCCAAAATGCTCCTGTAATCAAGGCAGCTTCCCTATATGCCATCTTCGTCTTGGTAGGAACGAAAGTTAATGCCAGCGTTGAGTTCTAACGCATGGCGTTAAACCACATTCATCATTTTCAGCATGTGAGCAAGTCCAGACCAACAATGCAGCATCCCAGTATCAATTTTGTTCAAACCTGCATGCTAAAAACACAATGGCAAACAAGATCAAATACAAGTAAGATTTGTTATTCTCAAATCAAAGGGATGCGGAAAACCGTGTTCCAACACTGATTCCATCGATGCTTCATGTGCCTCGTCCGTAGTCGATCCCGCCTCCAGTCCTCATCAATGATTTCTGTCGATGATCCTGTCGCAGCTCCCGTAAGCCGTTGTTTCTCATCATGTCGATGACAGACTGCTTGCTACCTCTGTGGCCCTCGTCAACGAAGGTTCCCTCTGCAGCCCTGACGACAATCTCTTGCCTCTGCCAGCTTCAAAGCATAGGCTTCTGCTCCCATTTCGATCTCAACTTCGGCAACATCTTGAAGGACCTGTTGCAGATCCCGACAAGTTCTCCTCCTCCCGTCGTCGGCTGCTCCAGACCACGATATCTCGCCCGCACAAAGGGCTTCTTCTCCTTCATGTTTTCGACGACTCCCGCCATTGTCCCTTGTCCTTCGACGACTCCAACCGGTGCATCTTGGGTTTCCATCAGCTCCAACTACTGTTACACCTTCTGGGGCGTTATCTCTCACCGATGTTGACATTGTGTGTTGTTTTTAGTAGTTTTTTTGTGTCTTTGATTAAATATTGTTAGTGTTTGCTTAGTATAGTGTTGTTATGCCGTCATGCACATCTGTTCCACGTGAGGGGAGTGTTTGGGATGAAGGCGACTCTGATGGTATTTCCCGACTCTCGCCTTACTCTTAGCGGTCCTCCCGGCTTATGTCTTCTGTTATTTGCGTCTCCCCATTTTTCTCTGTTGATTGGTACATGTGTTATGGTACGATCGCTGTTGGTTGTGTTAATCTCAGCGGGTTGTGTCGTATGAGACCGTGTCGTGTGGGACCACCCTTTGTGTGGATTATCCCCGATAGATTATCCCCGGTTGCCCGTTTGATGATTAGTCTCGCATCGTTCTTTGCCATCCACATGTTGTGTGTGTAGATTATGTTGGTTGACCTGATTCTAGCGAATCCACGTCGTGTGTGCGATCTGCGTTGTGTGTGGGTCTATATCGTGTGTGGCTATATCCCCAATTTGATTCCTGGGTTTGGAATTTCCCCTGGTGGCTCGTCTGATGATTTGTCCCACATCGCCTACCTTCATTACCTTTATTTGATGTTTTTAAGCTGAAGGTTTCCCCTCCAGCTTGATGGGGAATGTTGGAAATATCGAGTCAATGTCGGTCTATTAGAGACTTTAGATGCTGTTGGGTTGAGTCTCATATTGCAGTTTTAATTTTAAGAGTCCATGTATGTCTTATATAAGCCCCTTGAGGGATGAATAAATAGCATCAAGTATTTGCTTTGCATTCAATATTCTCAGTGAGTATAAGCATCCCTGTTGCGGATTGATCAAGGTCCTTTGGGTTTGGTAGATTAGGTTCGTCTTAGCTCGAGAGTCAACTGAATGCGCACACAGTTAAATTAAAGTCGACAAAAGAGTTTTTGTCGAAAACCCGGAAAGGGAAAAAAACACGGGGTCTGGCTCAGCTCAGGGAATCCACTAGCAATATTGTCAGAGTACACAACCATTTTAGCGATGCTGACAGACCACCACTCGTTTTACAATGTTAGCAATGAGTCTTCTGATTGTTGTGTGTGTCAGAGACACACTTTAGAGAGTGTGTGCGAGGGCACATCTCGGAGGTCGGCCGGCGGGTGATGCGTTCTGGAGAGCGGCACGAGGCGCTTTCCTATATAGCATAATGCAATTTGTAGAGCGGAGTCCACTTTGTAGAGCATAGTACATTCTGGAGAGCAGAACGTATTACTGAGAGCCGAGCGGGGCCGCGCAATAGAGAGCGGAGCGCGGGGGGGGGGGGGGGGGGGGGGGGGGGGGGGGGGGGGGGGGGGCATGAGAGAGCGAAGCACGGGAGCGCGCACTGCAGAGCGGAGAGCGGTGGAGCATACTGGAGAACGGAGCACGGGAGCGCGCACTGGAGAGAGGAGCGACCTCTGGAGAGCTGAAGCGGATAGGGCTAAAAGTTAAAAACCAAAAACGCAGAAAATCGCAAAACCGCACCGCATCGATTTCAAACTGCACCGAACGGTTTGGTTGTGGAGCGATTTCGTTGGTTGCAAAACCGCACAATATGTGGTGCGGTGCAATTTTTGGCGGTGCTAAACCGCACCACACCGTGATTATTACAAATATAATTTTTCTACGTTATTGCATTATTCACTTATTTTATTTGAGCCAGAATACATTAGATCTTTAATCTATATCAATTAAACAGGTTTCAAATCCAATACTCCATGCTGCAGCACTCCAGCAGGTTGCCTTGTTTTATTTTATTTAAACCTGACTTGTTTTATTTTTTAGCTAGGTTATTGTATCGTTCAGTTCACTTGTTTTATTCGACATATCTGTCTGTTGCCCGCCCCGACTTGGCGTCTCCCCGAGAGAACTTAAAATAGAGAAGATGAGAAACTCCTAAACCCATATCGTCTTCATCGAGGGGACTCGCGCTCTAGTCGTCGTCTCTATCGTCTTCGTCGAGAGGGACTCATGTTCAAGTTGTCGTCGAGAGGGACTCGCATTCCATTTAGAAGCTCACTGGCACTAAAAATAGTTGAAACTCTTTTATGTTGTCGTGATTGGTTGTGTTGCAAGACAAGTCTGAATGAGAGAAAAGAAATGATGATCAATGTTGAGAAATATGAAAAACTTGGCGAAGGTAAATATATTTTCCATTTATTGTTTTTCATTATTATTAGCGCATTAGGTTATAATGTTTGTTGGATAATATATAATTTTCTTATTTTAAAGTTGGAAAAGAAACACGAGAAAGTCCAAATCCTATTGTAGAGGAAGGTATAGAGTTGTAATGTTGGTGTAAAGTTCATGTGACTGAAGATCACGACTCAACATAGGGTAAAAAACTTTGACTTGTTGCTCTTTAAATCATATTTACAATTAAAATTTTGTTTGAAGAATCTATCAGAAAATCCAATTTGACTAATTTATCTGCAACAATTAGATTCGTTTTCCATGATTACTATTGATTATTATTGAATAGTAATTGTATGCCCTTTATATTAAAACAAAAGATTTCAAAAAAAAATTATGTGAGTAAAATTGAAAATACATTATATAACTGTATAAAAACGGAAACCAACCGCAAATACCGACTCCAAACCGCACCAATATCAAACCGCACCGCACGGTTTTGGTGCGGTACAGTTTTGTTTGGTCAAAAAATGACCCCCTTTGGTGTGGTTGCGGTTTGGCTCAAACCACACCAAACCGCATGATACGACGCTGGTCGCCATGCATATCTTTATTATTTTACGTCGCCCTAGGAGCATGGCCATACTTTGTATCCCTCCCACACTATATAAATGAGTGGGAGTGTCTCTTTATGGTCATCTTGTGAGTATTAATCTTTTGGCTCTCTTGGAGAGTGGAGTGCCGAGGAGGACCCAGTCTCTGAATGCTTGGCGAAAGTTATCTCAAAAATGTATCTTTATTTCGTTTAATGCAAATCATTATTTGTGTTCTTCATTCTTGATACAACTATGACGTATCAATTGGTCGGATCTTCCCCTCATTTATGGTTTCCTGTGAAACCCTAATTCGAACCTCCTCCCTGTTCCAGCTGACACACCGTTTATGTCGCTCTCCGCTTGGATCTTCCTCCTTCCAGTCGCACGCCCGGAATCTGCAAGGCTCCTCCTCATGTCGAAATCTCCCTCCTTTCCACCGCACGACGGGATCGTCTTCCTTCCAGCCAACGCGCATCCCGCGTCATCTTACACGCCTCTGCTCTCGTCTGAACGGTCCCGCGCTCAACGAATCGTCTCACAGGCGTTATGCTTGTTTCCGCGACCCCGATCACGTTCGTCTCGCTTCGCCGCCAGCACCCTGTCGCCTCCTTCCGTTGTCCAGCCACACCTCCCACGATGCCTGCTATCATTGGGCGGTCTGTAGCATCTTCATCGACATTTTGTCGGCCTCATGCACTTCTCTCTGCCTTCCAACGACCCTCCCACAGCTTCTGCCGCATTCTGAAGATCGTCCAGCCATCCTTCAATGTTCTGGAAGCCCTCGCCGCCTTCAGGCGCAGCCCCTCTCCACGCCAACTATATCCCTATTGTTTGAATCTTCGTTACATGACCCAAACGCGTTCAATGGCCCTCCACACTGACGAGGACACCTTCGCCGCTGCATCCACTGACTCTCATCGCATGGATCAAATCGAAGCCCGGCTTGAGGACCTCGCTCTCCTCCTTTGCGAGCTCAAGGTCACGGCGGTAAACCGCCCTCTGGCTCCTCCACCACCACCTCGGCCAGTTCCGGACAACTCGGGGTTTTTGCACCCTCCTGCGGACATCCACCCGGTCCATTTCTGTCAGATCGAGATTCTTGTGTTCGACGACACCGACCATTTGGGTGGTTCGCCCACGCCGAGCGGTTCTTCGACCTTCAGTCCACCCCCGCCAACCAGAAGGTCGCCCTAGCCATTATTTATATGGAGGGTTCGACGCTCCATTGGGTGCGGTGGATGCGCCAGCAGGTTCCTAACCTCACCTTCCCACACTGAAAGAGGAACTCCTCCGACATTACAACGCCCACCAGGTAGGTAATGCCTCTGAGCGCCTCAGATCCGTTCGTCAATCTGACACCATGCCCACCTACAACGACGAGTTCATCGCGGTCGCTACGCACGTACCCGACCTAGCCCCCGACCACTACCTGGGGTATTTTCTGGCGGGTCTGCAACCCCACCTCCGGGCGTGTCTTCGAGTCCACAACCCGTCTACTCTTTCCCGCGCCATGGAGCAGGCTCGGTGCCTCGACGAGGAACTCTACTCAGCTCCACTATCTTCCTCGATCCGGCCTCCCCACCAGCCGCCGCCACTGTTGCCGCCTCTTGTTTGGCTCCCCTGCCCCCACCTGAGCCACAGTTGCTAGACCCACCTCCACATCCGCTAGTTCCGCTAGTCCCACTTCCAAAGGCACCACGGCGACCCCAGCGCTTGTCTCATCAGCAGTACCTTGAGATTTGCCGCAAAGGCCTCTGCTTTCGCTGCGAGAAGCCATACTAGCCTGCCCACATCAGCCCTCTCAAAAACCCATGTATGTTGATTGGATCTGAAGATGACGACCCTGATTTCGGGGACTTGGATCCGCTGACACTTCTTGACGACCCCTATGGACCTCGACCTTGAGGACAACGTCGTTTTTTTTGGCAGGGCATGTTGATACGATGTTGTCCGCCACACATATCTTTATTATTCTATATAGACCTAAGGGGATGGTCATACTTTATATCATTCCAACTCTATATAAGAGTGGGAGTATCTCTTTATGGTCATCCTATAAGTATTAGTCTTTTGGCTCTCTTGGAGGGTGGAGTGTCGAGGAGGACCCGGCCTTCGGATGCTTTGCGAGAGTTATCTCCTGAATGTATCTTTATTTCGTTTAATGTAAATCATTATTCGTGTTCTTCATCCTTGATATAACTACGACGTATCACCGCTCCAGTTTCACCCCTAAGAGCGGAGCACAGGGGGGCGCACTGGAGAGAAGAGCGAGCTCTAAAGAGCGGAGCGCAGGGGTGCGCACTGTAGAGCGGAGCGAGGGGGCGTGCACTAGAGATTGCAGCGAGAGTGCGCACTGGAGAGTGCAGCGGGGGCGTGCACTGGAGAATGCAGCAGGAGCGCTCACTTGAGAGTGGAGCACGTTCTGTAGTACGGGGGCGTGCATGAGAGCGCAGGGCATACACGAGAGAGCGGAATGCGGGGGTGCGCCCTGGAGGGCGGGGGTGCACCCTGGAGCGCGGGGGTACGCACTGGAGAACGCGGGTGCGCCCTGGAGCGCAGGCGCAATGGAAAGCGAAGAGCGGGGGTTCGCACTGGAGAGCGCGGGGGTGCGCGGTGGAGAGCGGAGCGCGGGGGCGCGTGGTGGAGAGCGGGGCGCGGGGGCGCGCGGTTGAGAGCGGAGCGCGGGGGTGCGCGGTTGAGAGCAGAGCGCGGGGGCGCGCAGTGGAGAGCGGAGCACGGGGGCACGCAGTGGAGAGCGGAGCGCAGGGGCACGCAGTGGGGAGCGGAGCGCAGGGGCACGCAGTGGGGAGTAGAGCGCGGGGGCCCGCAGTGGGGAGCAGAGCGCGGGGGCCCGCAGTGGGGAGCAGAGCGCGGGGGCCCGCAGTAGGGAGCAGAGCGCGGGGGCCCGCAGTGGGGAGCAGAGCGAGGGGCACGAGCTGGAGAGCGGAGCGCGGGGGCGCACACTAGAAAGCGAGGGCAGCGACCCGCACTGGAGTTTTGCTTTTAAGCGCGACCGGGAAAGCACCGCACGAGGGTGCCAGTAGGATTTTCGGTGCGCTACGCACAAGGGGCAGGATCCGTACTCTTCCTCCAATTACCAGCCCCTTCAAATGAAAGAGTAGACCCCTTAGATAGATTTCAAGAAGGCCGCACAGAGAATTTCGCCTTTCTAATTATTTGATGAATGAATAGAAATGCTTTGTTCATATCCCTCGGATTACCAAATTTAATAGTCGGACAACTTTGCTCCCCAGGCTGATCTGGGCAACCCGATCAGGTTCCAGGAATAGTGGCGGTTGGCGGTGGAGGTCGCCTCGTCGAAAAATGAAAGTGCTCGAACTTGATGAAAATTCCAGGGAAGCTTCGGACTCGAAATTGCGTGAAATTAGGCCTGTTGGAATTGTTACGGCGAGCCAGTTAAGGTCGTGGTTTTATTGGTCCGATCCGACCACTTTCCTTTTTGCGGAACCCATCAATCTTCATAACCAAAATAAAATGAAACAAACTTATGCGCGTTTTTACCCTTGCGGTTTTGAAAAAATTCAAATGTTATTTGTTCCAGGTTTAGGCCTAATTCCAATCAGATGGAGAGTCACGTTCAAAAATGTCATTTGTATCTCCATCTCCAACCGCCACAACACTCCCAAACAGACGCTTAATGTTGATCCTGTTGAATAATTTAGTATATGTCCGCGCGTGTCGAGACCGACTCGGTAGTGACTAATGAGTTTCGTGTCATCCTAGGGCTAGACTCTACGGTGGAGGTACTATATAAGGTCATTCCAAGGTTTTGAAAACCGGACCGGATGTCGAACCGGCAGAGGGAAAGGTTCAAGGTTGAATCGGTCCAACCGGTTGAACCGGGGTCGAATCGTGATATATATATATATATATATATATATATATAATGAATAATATTATTTAATACATATTTTATAATGGTATTAATATGGTATACATTTTATTACAATATACTATTAATAAATTAGTATTAATATGAATAATATGGTGTACATTTTATTATGATATTATTATGGTATTATTATGTATACTATTATGTATATTATTATTATGGTATTATTATGTATACTACTAATATATACTATTTTACTTTAAAGTTAGTCCCACGTAGCCAATAACAATTTTCTCTCCTAACAGACAGCTATAAATAGAACAGAGCCTACATAAAAATCAATAGTGAAATTGCTTAAAACTTTGAACCGCCCGGTTGCTTGGAAACCGGTCCGATTTCCGGTTAACCGGTCCAACTGCCCGGTTAACCGGTTCTATGCCGGTTTTTGGCGGGCACGGTTTTAATCACTTGACCGGACCGGTTGTGGAACCGGTTGGCGGTCCAACCGGTTGAACCGGCCGGTCCGGTCCGGTTTTTAAAACCATGGGTCATTCCAAATCTGATGGTCCTTAGTAGAATACTTTGAGCGGGGCCAAAACCTAACATTATCAAAGTAATCGTGCGTTAGGATGCCTCGCTCCCGCTTCGCGCTGGCAATTTTCTTCCGCCATCATCGTCGCTGCTCCCGTGCGCAGATCTTGCTCGCCGTTGCTCGATTGAAGGAGAACAACGATTCTTTGCTCTTGGTTGCTCGTCATCGATTGATAGAGAGTAGGAGGTTTTCGAAGTCCTCATTCCCGTAGTTGTCGCCGCCAGGAGGTGGAGGAGATCCTTCTTCCTCGCTCCCGCCGCTGCTGTGTCTTTACCGCCGCTAGAGATCTTACTCAAGACCTAGCCGCCAGGAGAACACATCTTGCTCCCACCACTGTAGGTCTACCGCCGTCAGTGCTAGATCTAAGTCTTTGTGGCTTCTTGCTCGGCAGATCTTTTGGGTTCTTAATTTTTCGTCGACAAGGTCGAGTTTCTCGACGACATATAGGTAATCTCGTCGTTAAGCTAGTGATCTCGATGACAAAGAGACATCGACTTGTCATCTCGACGATATCGGTCAGTCGTCTCGACGAAATTTGGCAGTGGTCTCGACGATATTGGTTATCTCGACGATATTGGTCAATCTTCCTTGTCATCTCGGCGATATTGGTCAGTCGTCTCGACGACATTTGGCAGTGGTCTCGACGATATTGGTCATCTTGACGATATTGGTCATCTCGATGATATTGGTCAGTCTTCGTTGTCATCTCGACGATATTGGTCAGTCGTCTGGACGATTTTGGTCATCTTGACGATATCTGCCTGGGATCAAGACGACATCTGCTTGTAATCTGGACGATATTGATCAGTCGTCTCGACGACATTTGGCGATATGCTGCAACAACGGGTACTGGTTGCATTGCTTCATCCTATCCTCCTGTCCTCCTGTCCCGGTCTCCTGAATTGGGTCCTGCTGCTCCAGCATAACGACTCCTAAAATGATATGGTCCACTGACCGTTAGTCAAAAGACTAAGCCAAATTCCTCATCCCCTCCCCCAGGTGACTCCTAAGGACCGGGCGGGAGGAGTAAAAAGAGACGGACATCAAAGCAGATGTATTATGAACGAAGTTCTAAAAGAGGGAGAAAAGAGGGAGAAAACTAATGACGACTAGAGAAAGATTAGGGTTAGGAGGAAGAAGAGAGAATACCTTGATCATCAATTGCATAAGAACCAAAAGAGGGGGTCCGGGTATATTTATACCGGACCCCGGACCGGCCAGCAAGGGGGCCGGCCGGCCCCTATGTGGCTGAACCGAAATCGGTTCAGCCCCCTTTGGGCCGATTTCAGTAAGAGGGGGCTGAACCGCTTGGTTCAGCCCCGTTGTCGCCTTCGCCGTGCCTTTGCCTTCGCTTGTACTGACGCCCAAATAGACGGGCCTCGTCCGGGGGCGTAACATTCCCCTCCCCATCAAGAACCAGCTTGTCCCCAAGCTGGTAGTCGGGGTAAAGCTCCCGAAACTCCAGCAGGTCCACCCAAGTATTGTGCTCGGGAGAAAGATCCTTCCATTTGACCAACAGCTCTGGACAGTACGTCGTGCCTCGGCGCTTCCACTTGACCACTAGAATATCCTCAGGAATCGGGCGCAGCTCGCCCCGAGTAGTAGCTTCAGGCAACACCGAGCTCGCCTGAACAGCATCGTCAATCTTCCGTTTCAGCAAGGAGACATGAAAGGTGGGGTGAATCCTCGACCCCTCTGGTAAAGACAAAGTGTAAGCGACGGGTCCGACCCGCCGAGTGATCCGGAAGGGACCATAGTAACGGGGGTGCCAACTTCTGGTTCGTCCGCTGGGCGACGGACAGCTGCCTATAGGGACGAAGTTTGAGAAAAACCTCATCCCCCACCTGAAACTCCCGCTCCGTCCGATGCCTATCTGCCTGAGTCTTCATCCGATCTTGGGCTGCCCGCAGATTCTCCCGCAAGGTGGCTAGCGTGCGGTCACGATCGCGAAGTGTGCGGTCAACGGCGGCCACCGCGGTGCTACCCGACTCATAACTACTCAGAGAGGGCGGAGGCCGGTCGTACACCACCACAAATGGGGTTAGCTTGCTCGCCGAGTGATAGGACGTGTTGAAGCAGTACTCAGCCCAATGTAGCCAACTCGTCCAGGTACGGGGCTCCTCCATAACGAAGCAGCGGAGATATGTCTCCACGCTCCGATTCACGACCTCCGTCTGGCCGTCCGTCTGTGGGTGGTGAGCTGTGCTGAAGCGCAAAGAAGTCCCCTGCAAGCGGAAAAGCTCCCGCCAGAAATTGCCAACAAAAGTAGGGTCCCGATCCGAGATAATCGCCCGAGGAATGCCATGTAAGCGCACAATCTCCCGAACAAACAAAGTAGCCACGGACTCCCCAGTGTACGGATGGCTCAGTGCAATGAAGTGACAGTACTTGGACAACTTGTCCACAACCACCAGAATAACTGATTTACCATTCGAGCGAGGTAGCACGTCAATAAAATCCATGGAGACCGTATCCCAGACCTGGTGTGGAATCTCTAGGGGGGTAAGGAGCCCGGCAGGAGAAGTGGTCTCGTACTTTTGCCGCTGACAAACATCACATTGGCGAACAAACGCCTGTATATCCTTCTGCATGCCCTTCCAAAACACATTAGCCCTGGCCCGCTGCAGAGTGCGGAGAACCCCAGCGTGGCCCCCCGTCGGTGTCGAATGGAACTCGTGCATCATCACCGTCCGCCAAGCGGACAGAGAAGGTATGACCACCCGTCCGTGGTAGTAGAGACGATCCTGTTGCAAATGATAGCCGGGGGTGGTCGTCCGGTCGGACCGCAAATCCTCCAGAATAACTCGTAACTCAGGATCCCGCAGCACCTCCTCCTGAATCTCATCCAAAGACTCGAGCCGCGGTACAGATATGCTGGCCAACGCTCCCTCAGGCAACCTGGAAAGAGCATCCGCAACCAGATTGTCTTTCCCTTGCCGATAAACAATCTCGTAGTCGTACCCCAAGAGTTTGGTCACCTATTTCTGTTGAAGAGGGGAAGAGACCCGTTGTTCCAAGAAGTGCTTCAAGCTCTGGTGGTCTGTCCTGATTTTAAAATGACGGTCCAGCAGGTATGGCCGCCACAGTGCCACTGCATGAATAATGGCCAGCATCTCCTTCTCATAAGCCGATAGGCCCAATGTCCTGGGAGCCAAAGCTTTGCTGTAAAAAGCAATCGGCCGCCCCTCCTGCATCAAGACGGCTCCCAGCCCAACTCCAGAGGCATCCGTCTCCACGGCGAACTCCCTGGTGAAATCCGGAAGTGCAAGGACCGGGGTAGTCGTCATCGCCTGCTTGAGCGCCTGAAAAGTCGTCTCTGCCTCATCATGCCAAGAAAAGGCATCCTTCTGTAAGAGCTGTGTCAGTGGCCGAGCGATTTTTCCATAGTCACGAACGAAGCGCCTGTAGTAGACTGTGAGGCCCAAGAAGCCCTGTAAGGCCCGAATGGTCTGGGGTTGCGGCCACGATACCATACTCGCGATCTTCTTCGGGTCCACCTTAACCCCTTCCACGGAAACCAGATGGCCTAAATATTCAACTTCTTCCTGTCCAAAAGAGCACTTCGACCGTTTAGCAAATAACTGGTGTTTACGTAGGATGGAGAATACCTGAGCGGCATGGTCCACGTGCTCTTCCCAAGTCCGACTGTAGATCAGAATGTCATCGAAGAAAATCAGCACGAACCGGCGGAGAAGCTCCCGGAAGATCTCATTCATATTGGCCTGGAAGGTGGACGGACCACCGGTCAACCCGTTGGCCATCACGAGGAACTCGTAGTGACCATCATGAGTCCTGAAAGCCGTCTTATGGATGTCGTCCTCCTTCATCAGAATCTGGTAGTAGCCAGACCGCAAGTCCAACTTAGTATACCGGGTTGCACCATGTAGCTCATCCAACAGCTCCTCGATCAGTGGAATCGGAAACTTATCCTTCAGCGTAATACTGTTGAGGGCCCGGTAGTCAACACAGAACCTCCAAGATCCATCCTTCTTCTTGACTAGGATGATGGGTGCCGAGAAGGAACTCGTGCTGGGTCGGATGATGCCAGCGTCGAGCATCTCCCGAACACGGCGCTCGATCTCTGCCTTCTGCATATGTGGATATCTGTAAGGTCGTACATTTGTCGGCTCTGCTCCAGTCTTGAGCACAATCTGATGATCACGGAACCGTGATGGCGGAAGTGTACGCGGCTCCTGGAAGATGTCGGCATACTCTTCAACCAACGGCTGCAACTGGAGAGGTACCTACCCTTGCCCTGCCTCGTCTGACCTCACCCCAAGAAGAACGGCCATCAAACTCCCTGTCTCTCCAAGCTGTTGTAGGCTGTGAAGGCCAATTTCCTTCACGGGTGATGATGTGATACCCTTCAAGCAAAACTGTCGCCCACCTTGCAGAAACTCCATCGTCATCTGATCCCAATCAAAAGTAACCCTCCGCAGTTGTCGTAGCCACTGAACCCCTAGAACCATGTCTGACCCCCGAATGGGTAAGAGGTAGATATCTGTGCGGCCCACGTAGCCTTGCATCCGCAACTCCACTCCTCGCAGAACGCCCTGGCACTGTAACTTACTGTCATCCGCTACCATGACCTAGAAGGCAGCCCCAGTATCCACTACGTGCCCCACCCTCTGAGCAACCTCTGGATGAATGAAATTGTGAGTGCTCCCGCTGCCCACCAGGACATTTGTGGCCCAGCGTAAATTTCTCATCGCAGTTGAAACAAAGTCCCTTCTCCTTCCACGTCTGCAACTCGCCCCATGAAAGTCGTGTCACCGTCGGTTTCCCGGCTCCCACCGGCTCCCTCCGGGCTGGTGTCGGCGTGGTAGCAGGCCTCACTGAGTTGCGGGTCCGCTGATTGTTGAACCGCTCCTCGTGGATGCGGGCCAAGCTAATGGCGTGGTTCAGACTCCGTGGAATGTAAGCATGAATCTCATCCCGCAAATGTTCCTTCAAGCCCGCACAAAACAGCTCTGAAGTGTCTTCTCCTCCCAGTGTACTCGGTTTGCCAGTTTCTCAAACTCTGTCCGGTATTCTGTTACCGTCCCCTTCTGTCGCAGCTTCTGCAGAGTCGCCTCGACATTCTCGTACTCCAAAGGCCCGAACCGAGCCGTAAACCCCTCCACAAAATCCGTCCATGGCATATAATCTCTGTCTCTGAGGAACCACCGAGTCCACTGGAATGCGTCACCCTCCAGATGGAAAGACGCCAATTGCACCCACTGCGCCTCGGGAACATCCTGGTAATTAAAGAATAGTTCGGCCTTGTGGACCCACTCCATCGCGTCCCCTCCGTGAAAACTTGGAAAATTCATGCGCGTTAACTTCGGAGGAAGGTATGCCCGGGGTGCACCTTGTCCCCTCCAACCTTGATCATAACCCACACCCGGGTGTTGTCCTTGTCCCCACGGTGGGTGTTGTCCGACCCACGGTGCTCCAGGTCCCACGTAGCCGCCATGTCCAGCCGGTCTAGGGTTAGGTAGGAGTCCCCCCATGCCTCCCGGGGGAAAACCCGCCGCAGCCGCCCGGCCGAAAGCCGGCATATGTCCTCCTCCGACGTCGCCAGGCCCAAAGAAGGGCCCACCGAACTCCCCGTGGGCCGTCCGGCCATTGTCGATCCCTCCATAGCCGGAGCGGCCTCCTCCCGCGTCGCCCGGGCCGCAGAAACCACCGGCGTACTCCCCTTGACACGTGCGACCACTTCCGATCCCGCCCAAGCCCGATCTGCCGATTCCCAGGCCGATCCCGCCAGCCCGACCTCCGTCGGCCACCCCCAATCCTCCTGGGCCCGATCCAACTCCGGCGTAGCCGATTCCCGCTGCTCCCAACCCGATTCCGCTAAATCGGGCTCCGCCGACCTCGCCCGCTCCGCCTGGGACCGATCCCGACCCCATCCACGGGTTCCGACCCAGATCCGCCGATGTCGTGCCTCAAGGAAGACCTGGCGGCATTTCCGGATGAGATCCGGAGTTAGCGGATCCGGAATGCACAGATCCACCGTTCTCGTCGCCCGCCGGCCATTTTCCTTTCAAATTTTGTGTCAATAACGCCTTGATCTCGTCCATGCGAGCGTCGATCCGTTCTTCCATAGACGTTTTCATATTTTCCATCGACTCGGATAACCCCGCAAAGTTCTCTTCTAGGGTTTCCAACCGCAAAACTTCTTCTTGCGTGCAAGTGTTAACCATGGTGGAGGAGAGCCTCTGATACCAAATGTTATGAACGAAGTTCTAAAAGAGGGATAAAAGAGGGAGAAAACTAATGACGGCTAGAGAAAGATTAGGGTTAGGAGGAAGAAGAGAGAATACCTTGATCATCAATTGCATAAGAACCAAAAGAGGGGGTCCGGGTATATTTATACCGGACCCCGGACCGGCCAGCAAGGGGGTCGTCGGCCCCTATGGGGCTGAATCGGTTCAGCCCCCTTTGGGCCGATTTCAGTAAGAGGGGCTGAACCGCTTGGTTCAGCCCCGTTGTCGCCTTCGCCGTGCCTTTGCCTTCGCTTGTACTGACGCCCAAATAGACGGGCCTCGTCCGGGGGCGTAACAAGATGTAACAAGCAAGTGACATGGTGTCTATCTAACAGTAAGTAAGGTATGCTAGCCTATAGTAGGGCGCTACAAAAACCGTGGTTAAGGAAGGGTGTGGTAAGGGTATGACCTGTAGCCCTACTATAGCTAGTATACTGCCAAAGTTATGAGATATAAACATATTACTTAACTACGCAGCTTATCATTCTAGCACAGAAAGCAAAGTAAGCAGACAGCTAAGAGTATATTATCTAACACAGAAAAGTAAGGTAAACAGCTACCTATCATCGCAAAAAAGTAACCATAACTATAAGAATGTTCATACAAACTTATAAGTCAAGGGGTCGTTTAGCAAGACCCATCGTATAAACTATCTCATACTAATTTATACGATGAGGGTAAGTGATATATGCAAATGAGGTATGTGTTATAAATGCAATGCAATGTAATTAGTTATTGATCCACCCACATGCAACTCACACATACGACTTTGTACGTACAGACCTGTTTAGTTAGTTCCCTCTGTTCGAGTGTGTCAACTCAGGTACCCCATTGAGAAAAACAGGGGCAGTGGATCGGGCATGTCCACTTCTAGACACCTTTCAATATCTCCTGGCCTAGACTTTATGTACGCCCCTATGAACACACAGGGTATCCGCGTACAATCTGGTAAGCACCACTTCAATCCCGCTTTTCGAGTCTCCGCTCAGGTACACCCCATTGAGGAAAACGGGGGCAGTGGATCGGGTCCTCCACTCCTAGGCTAGTATGACACCTCCCAGCCTAGACCTTACGTACGCCCTTAAGAACACACTGGGTATTCACGTACTATCTGGTAAGAATATCTCTTAATTGTATTTCCCGAGCCTCCAGCTCACCGGACTATCCAGTCCTCCTTAGATAACACCGAGCCTACCGCTCGCAGGACTAACCCAGTCCTTCCTTATATAATCCCGAGTCTACCGCTCGCAGGACTTAACCCGCACTTGTACCAATCCGTCCCATATTTGGGACGAGGATTATCTTGTCATGTTCTTTTACATAAACTACTCTTGTCTATTGTTTAGTTGAACTTAAGTTTATGGTTAACTTTGGACTTCCCGAGGACTACCTTGTGAGGGGATCTCAGCGGTACTAGGAAGTGTGATGGGCTGACATCCCAAACTTCCTTCTTCCCAAGGCGCTTAATCTTATTTGTATCTACCCCTTTCTACCTAATCCTTTTTTTCCTTTCCAGTTACTATAAAAGCCCTATGTGTTGGATCTGTATGCGCCCTTAGAGGGGGGGTGAATAAGGATTTTAAAAACTTTATACTATAATAGAAAACTTTTGATATTTTGATCTAAGTTAAAACAAAAATAAAGAGATATTGAAATTAGAAATGAAATCAATTTTATTAAACAAGAAAAGACATGATTAACATTTATAAAATTAAGTACAAAATCTGACTTCAATGACGCTAGAAATCGAAGCGAATAATATGAAAACTCTTTTTGTTTTCTATAACGACTCGTATCCCCACGAACCGGTTGGCTTTAGTCGATCTCTCCCCAGATACGGCCTCAAGCCACTCTAGCCAATCTATCACCAGAAAGGCCTCGAGCACCCCCTAGATCTACTCCCTAGACCCAGTCGCCGTGTGGCGAATTCCTCCCTAAGTCCTACCTAGACCTAGTCGCCGTGTGGCGAATTCCCCCTAGTCCCCGCAAGGCACTAGTCGCCGTGTAGCGAGTTTCTCTACCGAACAAAAGATATAAAGGTTACAATTTGGTAAAACAAAACTCAAACTAAAGACTCCCTCAAATGTAGAACTTGATGTCGATGTAGATGCGATCATAGTGGTCTTCACGTTCTTTTGCGTTCACGAACGTTGACGGAGTTCTTCGGGCTGCTTGGAGAAGGCTCTCACGAGTCCTCTGAATATATGGCTTATGCTCCTTCTCTATCAGCAAGCAGCAACGGAGGCGGCGCACGTCTTTTTATAGATTCAGCCACTACCGCCAGCGGTAGTACTACCGCTCCGCGGTATCTACATAAGGCAATGAAGCACGCGGATCGTGGTAGTTTGGGCAACAATCTGAGCGTCAAATATTAGCGCGCCGCGGTATCGCTAACGCCCCGCGTTAGCGAGATCTCCTTCCTTCAGCCACAATCTTTTCCCAAAACTGCTCCTCAATCAACTGCTGACGGGATGTTCCCAAAAGCTACCGTCGGGCGTTAGACCTAACGCGCCGCGATAGTACATGTCAAACATAGCGACCCGTCGACATTCCTTTTTCTCCACTGTTTCCTTTCTGTCAATAGTTTCCATATATGCTAACGCCAGCGACAGTGCTAGCGCTCCGCGGTAGATCATTTCGTCGGGCGCATCTTCGTCGAGCTGGCCTCACATTTCGTCGAGCGCAGCATTTATTTCGTCGAACGAAACTAGCGCGAGCGGTAGTTGTAACGCACCGCGATAGAGCACCTCGTCGGGCGCATCTTCGTCGAACGCCGCCTTCATTTCGTCGACCTCCATTTCGTCGATCGCTAGCGCCAGCGGTAGTTCTAGCGCGTCGCGGTAAAGCATGCATTTCGTCGAGCGCCGTGGTAGAGCATGCAGTTCGTCGAACACAGGTTTCATTTCGTCGAGCGCCAGTTCGTCGAACGCAGCATCCATTTCGTCGAACGCAGGTTTCCTTCTCAGCAGTTTCTTCTCAGCGGTTGTTAGCGCCAGCGGTAGGCTTAACGCGGAGCGGTAGAGCTTTCAGATCTTCTCAGCGGTTTCGTCTCAGCGGTTTCGTCTCAGCGGTTCGTTAGTGCTAGCGCCAGCGGTAAAATTAACGCGGCGCGGTAGCAACAATACACAGTACCATGGAGATTTGAAAGCACAGAATCCTGCATACTATAAACACAAAACAAGTATGATCAAATACAATAGGATTTGTTATTGTCAAACCAAGAGATGCGAAAAACATGTTCCAACAAACTCTCCTTTTTGATAATAACAAATCGCCTTAGAAAGAAATAATGCAATTGATAGGAGTTTGTGTTTATAATAGAGATAAGCATGAAATTTGAGACATGTGCATATGCTCCCCCTAACTGAATGCTCCCCCTAAGTGAATGCTCCCCCTACAACAAATCTTCCTATGAACTTAACTCCCCAAACATGTTAATTTCTTTCAAATTTATTCTCCCCCTTTTGGTATTATCAAAAGAGGGTGGAGAGGAAGGCCAACAAAAAGTGTGCAATTACTGTGTAGAGAGGGAATGAGTATGATAAATAGGGAAACGCTTAAGAAAAAATACAATAGATAGGAGAGAGAAAACAAGGAATGTGAAGAAATAGTCATAAAGAAACTACTTGTTGGGAAAACGTATTCATGATCGAGCGTACAAGTAGTAAAGATGTAGAAAGCATGACGAAATAATTTTAGAAGTGAACATCTATATAAGAATGGTGAAGCATAGTAGATGATTAAGAGTTGTAGGTATAATAAAATTAGATGTTATAGCAATTTAAGTTCACAAAGGATTTTGCTTTATAAAAGTTTTAAGCACAAAAAAAAGTAATGATTTCCAAGTAACCAATCTACCTAGACAATATGTCTACACCCTAGCCTCGTACTAAGTGATGGATGGGCATGAGGAGCTGCATACATGTCGTAGGTTAGGGAGTTAGTCCCATATGCAAACACTTGACAAAACTCACCCTAGCACTCTTTCCTCCCAGTGCCTCGCAAGGCCCAACTGGAACCCTTCCCGGTTAAGGACAAGACATGACTTAGAGGTCAGGTAATCTAATGTCTACAACCCTACGCCCCGCTATGGTGAGATACGAAGTCATGGATAATAATTATTGGAAACATTTAAGCGTTTTAAATCTAATGATGGGTACATAGCTTATGGATTTATGTTTTTATTTGAATTTTTTAAACAAACAACTCACATAGCTATTTTGAAATCCACTAATGAATCAGAGTTTTAGCATTACAATATTTTCATGTTTAGAGGGGTGTTTTTAGCATACAAATTTTCATTGAAATATATCATAGTTTATAGCATAAAAGTGATATATGTGTTAGAATAACCAATATAAATTTTACCAAGCAAGTCTACCATTTGTTGAAAAAAGGAATTTTGATATTTAAAATTTGATATAAGCATGAAAGCGCAAGGTAAAAATATATGGTGATGATGCGGAAGACTTATAGAGATACAAGAAAACATCTTTTTTTTGTAATCATGATTATTCATAAGAAGAAATATGAGTTAAATTCAAAAAGGAAGATGTTTTTTTGCAAATTAAGTTATTGTAAAATCTTTTGACAATAAAGTAACCAAGCATGAAAGAAATATATCAATAAGAGACTACTACAATGTTATTGTAATTCACAAATTCAAGACATACCAAATATTATAGAGAGCATGCTAGGTTATCTAATGCATTTATATAAATAAAGAGAGTATATAATTTTAGCATTAAGATCCAATACTCATGAGAAAAAGTGTTATGGAAGATAATAATGTGCACAAAAGTGTATTTTGAATAGAGTAAACAAATGTTTTAATCAAAAATACAAGAAATATGTAAAGTAAAGAGCACAATAAACCATAAATAGTTTTACTTCCACACACTTCAATGCACAAAAAAATGTACAACTACCAATGTGCTTTGCACACACAATGCTCATTAAGACTTATCAGGGTGCAAAGTTGTGCTTGGGGGATCACATATTTTATTTTATTTTAATATTGAGACTAGTGATCCGGTGTACTTAAGAGTAAGTGGTTTTTATTTTTGAAAGAAAGATAAGGTTTGCACAAGACACTTTACTATTCTTTCTGAGGTGCTCAACCTCACAACGCTTATTAAGACTTATCAGGAGGTTCAAGTAGTGTTTGGTGGAGTTATCTTTGTCACTTTATTTTATTATTTTTGTTTTGTACAAAGTTCTCCGAATACACTTGTTTTGCAAACCAATATAGTTTATGAAAACATAACCACTTTTCTTAACTTTTAAAAGTGCAAATAAAGGTAGTGTAGATAAGATACTTGTGCAATTTTAATTCATTGTACTATTACAAAACATACACAAGCATTCTTAGATTAAAAGCATATGTAGACATGCCAAAATAAGTGAGTGAATAAATATCATTATCAAACATAAAACATTTACTCATACTTAGAGGCATGCTAAACTTAGTTCTACACAACTTTTACAATACAATTTTATGCACAAATGAGTAAATATATCAAAGCATGAAAAAGACAATGTTCAAAGTAGTTTGAAAATATGAATCACAACATTGTAGAAAGTCTTAAATGATAGAAGAAATCATGCTTGATTTTCTCAATAAAGTCCATACAGTTTTTTTTTTATATTTTTGCGAAATAATTTTAATTTAAAGTTTGAACTCTTATAATTTGATCTTGGACTTCCCGAGGTCTACCCTGTGAGAGGTTCGCCCGGTACTAGGTGATATGATGGATATAGCCCAAATCACCCTTTCGCAAGATACATGTAAATAGAAAAGTTAAGTTCAGAATAATCATTTTTTATACTTGTTTTTGTTTTATATTTTTGTATTTGATTTTTGCATATAGGAATAGAAATCAAACAAATAACAAAAAAAATATTTTTTTTAATTTGGCTTTTGTAATTTTGTATTTTAATTTTTCAAAAATCAATTATAGGCATAGATGCAAAAATGAGCAGTACATATAAAATAATATATTTTTAGTGATTTTTCAGAATTTTAAAATTACAGAATATCGGACACTTGAGCTAGCGTCGGCGTTAGGTACTAGCGCATGCGTTAGCTCACAGAGTGCTTATTTTGATCATATAGTCTAGATTTTCTTCGATTTTGCTTCCGATTTTTCTTAATTATGTTTGTGCAATGTAAGGCCTGTCTAATGAAGTGAAGAGACGAGAAGAAATCGCAAAAAGTTGCGGAAGTTAAAATTTTAGTACATGGGTTTCATATTCATTAAAGCTCCATATTCATTAGACCTTAATTCTTGAGTTTTGCACAGCATATGAATGAGTGAAATGATCATAAATAAGTGAAATAATATTCATGCAATTTTTCAATTCCGATTTGACATGATTATAATTAAACATACTAGGGGTAATTGAAAATGACGCAAATATATTAACTACCTAAGCAAAACTTGCGCATTTTATAAATTTAGCCTAATACCCCTAAAATACCATTTAAATCCATTTTGACACTTATTTCATTTAGTCTTAATAATATCATATGACAACTTTAGTTTTTCAAATTTTATAAGACTTTTAAGAAATGAATTTAGAAGGATAAAAATAAAAAGGATAAGTAGATCACTTAAAAATGACATAATTTTTTATTCAACTTTATTCAATTTGATTTATTTATGAATTTTGGTTTAATATGTGAAAGTCATATCACAAGTTATATAAAATGATCATATCATGATGGTTCAACAAAAAAAGGAAAATAAACAAACAAAAAGTAGGTTAGGCATATCATGAAGTAGAATGATGATATTTCATTTTTAGTTGATTTCTACTTCATGCAAATGATTGGATACTAATGAATGAGAGATTTAGGTATCCAAAGAGGACCGAGTGTGACGGTTCCTTTGGGTACCCAAATACAACGTGTTTGCTTTTGGGGAGATAGTGATGAATGGGTCCTTTTTAGTGGAGTTAGTGTTTCATTCTTAACTTTGGGCCTCCATTCAAACCTTGGATTAATATTGTTTTTATTTGTCAAATTTCCTTGATGATTTACTTGAATATTTGGATCAAAATGATTTTTGAATTTATAATTTGAAGGAAATTTTTTGGATTTAATTTTAGGTTGGGAGAAATATGATTTTGTAAATAATGGTGATTTTGATTTTGATTTACAAATCTTTTATGTTTCTTACTCTCATTATTAAACTTAGTTAAAATATTCATATTCATATTCAACTTGTTTTTGGATATTTCTTGATATTGTGAATTTTTATTTATAAATTTCATAAGCAAGTTGATTTTTATTTTTAATTCATCATTCTTAATTTTTAAATTATGTCTAGCTTTATTATAAGTGATTGTGCTATTTTTAAGAATGGAAACAATTGAATCAATATGATTTTGATAGTTATTTCTATATTCATCAAATGTTTCATCAATCTCTTTAATTTCAATTTTATATTCTTTACACTTAGCACAATCATTTTTCAAAGATGAATTTTCTAAACATAATCTTTCATTTGATGTAATGTTTCTAAACATAATCTTTCAAATGTTTCATCCTTTATGTAATTTTCTAAACATATTCATATACAAGGTGTAATGTTTTTAACTAAGGAGTCATGGATAGAACTAGATAAATTTGAATTTGATTGTTCATTAATTTTTGCCTTTAAATTTTTATTTTCTAAGCGCAAATGTTTATTACCATCTTTTAATTTTTTAATTTTGCGCTTTGTAGTTTGAAGCAATTGTAATGAAGAGATAGAAGTACAAAAAATGGGATTTGATTTCCTTACGTTGCTTTCGGGAGAGGCACGATTTGAACACATAGTTTCTTTGACATCTTTTTGGCACTCCTCTTCCGAAGATAGTACTTCTTCTTCTCTTTCATTTGATGTGTGCTCCATTGATTCATCATGAGAGGAGCTTTCTTGAAAATTTATGCAAGCTTGTATGTTCTCCAATTCTTGTGTTTGTTCCACACCTGTAAGAGGAAAATCATACATTTCTTCAAAAAATTTCCATACTTTGTATGCACTAGAAAAACAATATATTAATTTGAAGATATCTTGAGATATAGCCCAGAAAATACTATTTAAGGCTTTTGCATTTAGATGTCGTTCCTGTTTATTTGATTCATTCGCTGGTCTAACTATTGTTATATCCCACGCATTGATATCTAAATTTTTAATAAAAATTTTCATTAATAATTTCCATCCTTTATAATTTCTTCCTTCGAATAAAGGTGGTGCAAGGGATTTTTCTTCTTCATAAAAATTCCCCCCACTAATAGAAGTGAGATCATGAGACGTCATTATTCCCGGTTGTTAAGCCGATTTGGAATAACCTCCCTCTGATACCACTTGTTGGATCTGTAGGCGCCCTTAGAGGGAGGGTGAATAAGGGTTTTAAAAACTTTATACTATAATATAAAACTTTTGATATTTTGATCTAAGTTAAAACAAAAGTAAAGAGATATTGAAATTAGAAATGAAATCAATTTTATTAAACAAGAAAAGACATGATTAACATTTATAAAATTGATTACAAAATCTGATTTCAATGACGCTAGAAATCGAAGCGAATAATATGAAAACCCTTTTTGTTTTCTATACCGACTCGTATCCCCACGAACCGGTTGGCTTTAGCCGATCTCTCCCTAGATACGGCCTCAAGCCGCTCTAGCCAATCTATCACCAGAAAGGTCTCGAGCACCCCCTAGATCTACTCCCTAGACCCAGTCGCCGTGTGGCGAATTCCTCCCTAAGTCCTACCTAGACCTAGTCGTCGTGTGGTGAATTCCCCCTAGTCCCCGCAAGGCCCTAGTCGCCGTGTGGCGAGTTTCTCTACCGAACAAAAGATATAAAGGTTACAATTTGAAAGTAAAACAAAACTCAAACTAAAGACTCCCTCAAATATAGAACTTGATGTCGATGTAGATGCGATCGTATTGGTCTTCAAGTTCTTTTGCGTTCACGAGCGTTGACGGAGTTCTTCGAGCTGCTTGGAGAAGGCTCTCACGAGTCCTCTGAATATATGGCTTCTGTTCCTTCTCTATCAGCAAACAGCAACAGAGGCGGCGCACGTCTTTTTATAGATTCAGCCACTACCGCCAGCGGTAGTACTACCGCCCCGCGGTATCTACATAAGGCAATGAAGCACGCGGATCGTGGTAGTCTGGGCAACAATCTGAGCGCCAAACACTAGCGCGTCGCGGTATCGCTAACTCCCCACGTTAGCGAGATCTCCTTCCTTCAGCCGCAATTTTTTCCCAAAACTGCTCCTCAATCAACTGCTGACGGGATGTTTCCAAAAGCTACTGTCGGGCGTTAGACCTAACGCGTCGCGATAGTACATGCCAAACATAGCGACCCGTCGACATTCCTTTTTCTCCACTGTTTCCTTTCTGTCAATAGTTTCCATATATGCTAACGCCAGCGACAGTGCTAGCGCTCCGCGGTAGATCATTTCGTTGGGCGCATCTTCGTCGCGCTGGCCTCACATTTCGTCGAGCGCAGCATTTATTTCGTCGAACGAAACTAGCGTGAGCGGTAGTTGTAACGCACCGCGGTAGAGCACCTCGTCGGGCGCATCTTCGTCGAACGTCGCCTTCATTTCGTCGACCTCCATTTCGTCGAACACTAGCGCCAGCGGTAGTTCTAGCGCGCTGCGGTAAAGCATGCATTTCGTCGAGCGCCGTGGTAGAGCATGCAGTTCGTCGAACACAGGTTTCATTTCGTCGAGCGCCAGTTCGTCGAACGCAACATCCATTTCGTTGAACGCAGGTTTCCTTCTCAGCGGTTTCTTCTCAGCGGTTGTTAGCGCCAGCGGTAGGCTTAACGCGGAGCGGTAGAGCTTTCAGATCTTCTCAGCAGTTTCGTCTTAGCGGTTCGTTAGTACTAGCGCCAGCGGTAAAATTAATGCGACGCGGTAGCAACAATACACAGCACCATGGAGATTTGAAAGCACAGAATCCTGCATACTATAAACACAAAACAAGTATGATCAAATACAATAGGATTTGTTATTGTCAAACCAAGAGATGCGGAAAGCATGTTCCAACACTATGGGTATTAAACTTAGTATTTAAGAGTATGGGAGTTCTTTTGAACCCTAACACCTCTATGACTTGTGACCGAGTGCTACACTCATCATCATGCACTAACCTCATGTACCCTCCATCGCCCAGGTACTTCACACTCACTTGATTCCTTCACTTCACTTGGACCCACACACTCCTATTACTTCTTCACCTTAAACTAGGGCTTACCTTAATCATTCCCCGACTTCACCCATAAGTGTTATCCCTAAGGTGGCCTACCATACTAGGGCTTGTTATACATCCATAAGGGCTTGGTGTTGATGGGTTTGAAGACTAGTAATTAATTTCTCAAAAATTCCAAGAGGTAGAATAACATAATTCAAGTATAAATCTAGAGATTCAAAAACTTTTTCATCATAAAATATTCCAGAATAATAAAATACTCAAATGGTGACTAATTCACTTTGAGAAGGATCTACTATAACAATTAATCCAAAAATTCATAGAAAATTCACAGATACATACTTCCACCTAAAACTCTTATAAACAGAAAACCATAATTTTCTAACAAGGTTTTGTACTTATTTTCATCAATATACAAAAGGGTAAAAATGGAATTCTATGGTTTTTACGTAGGAAAATAATTCCTAATACTCCAATAAATTATCCTAGGGTGTATTTTGACCTAGGTGACCTAATACCAGAGAATGGTAATTTTCCCATGCATGCAAGCCACCAACCTTGTGCACATACACATAGGTGACTATTTTATTAAATAATCAAAATTAAGGGATAATATTCTCAAATAATTTCATATTCCCAAAAATGGATCATACTGTGATTCCACATGCATGCATGTATTTTCAAGTGCATGTGAGGTGGGGATGCAGAAATATAGCCTAGACCCCAAATGTTGACCTAGGCCATTTTTACTATATGCACCCCAAGAAATGCATATGGAATTCCCATGCATACTCTAGACCAAATGGTCTGAAATTTTTACCAGAGGTTCATGATGACCTAAGGAAGCTCCCACAAAAATTTGGGGGGCATAGGAGTTAATTAGAACACCTAATCACACCATGCATGCATTATTTAAGTTCTACATAAACTTAGGAAAAATGTTTTTCAAAAATTCCAAATTTTGGGTAGCGGGTGTGTTTTGGCAGGACTCATGCATGCCTACAATTTCACCTCATTTGGATGAGTCAAATGATAGGGGCACTCAAAATAGTGTCTAGGGTCTAAAAAGGACACCCTACACTAAAATGAGTGCACTGGGAGCTAGAGTGCTCCAAATGACATGAAATCAGTGGAAAATTAAAGTTAAGACTAATGCTTACAACTTTCATGTTTGTCACTTCTTTTGATTCTGGACCTAACGGGCGTATAAATATTTAAGAAGGGGACTGGAATAATAAGGCATAAATGATATAATATAATATAAATAAAACAATATTCATCTTCATCCTTATATCCATGGCCGAAAACTGAAATTCCTGTAGCAATTTCAGCCATGGATTCCGGCCACCACATTTGAACTCCGGCCAAACCACCAATGGGGAAGCTTCACATGAGTGGGGTCTTTCGATTGGTGGTGGCCTCTCGGCCGGAGGTGGCTAGAGCTGCTCCCCCAAAACCTCCATTTTCAGCCAACAAAGCTTGGAAATCAACTATGGTATCTCCCTCATTTATCAATGAAATTTCAAAAGAAAAGAACTGAGATCTAACACTAGGGGAGAGGAGAAGGAATCCATGCCTAAATTTGAGCTTTGAGCCTTGTTCCTTAGGTTGCCATGGCCGACCCTCCAAGCTCCATGCCTTGCCGGATCTCCTCCAACTCAGCATGAATCCTTCAATTTCCTTGGGGCTTTTTCTCCTTGGAGAGTTCTGAAGGTGATAGAGTAGTCGAATGGGGGAGGGGAAATCCTTTACCCATGCCACCACTAATGTAAATTTCGGCCTCCCCCATTCTCCCTTCATGGAAACCACTTGGCAGCCCCTCCCTCTTGAAAACTGATGGGAATTACTCCCCCAGCTCAGAGGAAGGCTTGGGAAGATGAATTGAGTGTCAAGTGGCACTCAATCCCCTCCTACCTCTCCTTGTCCCCAAGGCCATAATTAGCGTTAATTAACCCTAATTTTTGCCTCCAAATTTTTAATTTCTGAATTATATCAGATGGCATGGACTTATGGGCGCACCATTTGGGTTTTAGGTTGGGCTAATCCAATCTAATTTGAGCTTTGGGCTCAATTGACCTAAAGGGGCCAAATTAGAGTTTATGGACTTTGGGTTGTCCCTATGTCAACCAAGGCAATGTGGCTAACCAACATTGAGGTATTGGGTCCATGAACACATTTTAGGGTGAATTTGAGCTTGGTGAAGTCGATTCGGGTCCATTTGACTTAATTGGGCCAAATTGGGCTAAGTGGGCCCAATGGTAATTTTGGCCCAAACCATGAACTTCACTTGACCCAATAAGTTATTTATGACCCATTGACCTCTCTAAAGGGATTTAGAAGACTTAGGGGAGGTCACTTTGACAATATAGGGGTTAATTGACACTTAATAGGGTGGTTTGACCAAATTACGGTTTGGATGACTTTGGTCAATTTGACTCATGGGGTTGACCCCAATGGGACCTTAGTGACCTAATGGACTCCCTAAGTGGTTAGGGATGTCATGGTGTGGTCAACTTGTCATTTTGGGACCCATTTAGCTAACCCTGGGTTAGATTGCCAGAAATGGCTATTAGCACCCCAAGGTGGGTTTTGGTCAATTTGATCACTTGAGTTGTCTCTGAGGGGCCTTAGTGACCCAAGGAATCCCCTAAAGGGTTATTCACCCAGTCAACTTATCACTCAGAGGTCTACTAGGCAAACCCTAGGTGGGTGGCCAAAAGTGGTTATTTGCAAACCAAGGGGTTATTCACCCAGTCACTTAGGATCCTAGAGTTAATTTTGGCTAACCTAGCCCATTGTCATGACACTTGTCATGACAAAATGATCCTAGGGGTCTAGTAGTTTCTGGGATGTTACAAATCCCAATACATAAAGAAACAATTTCATCCCCGAAATTAAAATTGGGCCTACGGGGTTTTCACTTAAAGTAAATGAGCGTAAAGCTTTAAACAAAGTAAATTGTACCTGACGCAAAAAGTTCTGGGTATCGTTGTTGCATTAAGTTCAGAGGCTCCCAAGTGAGCTCCTTACTATTCGAGATCCGGATTATCACCCGAGAATCTCTTCCTTTCGATCATTTTGTTAAATGCCGATCACAAGCGCAAATCTCACCTTCCCATAATACTTGTAGAGGGGCTTCCTCTATTTCAGCTCCAAGACCTCTTAAATCCTTATTCCTGGGAGTTTACAAGGGTGATGATTCCACATTCACGAGGGAACTACTTTATATCGTCAACAAAACTCATAACTCTCCTAACCAGTTTGATCATAATATTTCAGACTCGATTTAATATAACCCTTAGAAGAGTATTCTCCAACCATTCCAACTCCATAGATCTGTGACATTTTCGAGGTCCCGGAGTGCACTGAATATCTATTATAATGGGTCTCTGTCTGAGACTTAATTACCCCCAATAATGAATAGTCTACCAAGGAAATGAAATCCAACTTGCGACCCGAAGGGTTCTCTCAACGCAGCCCGTATAGGTACTATTTTCGTACCTTCACACATATCTCATTTCTGACCTAATTGGTACAATCAAGTTTATGAGTATAGTAGTTCATGGACTCATCCTCAACTATTCCCCGAATTATTGATCAGCATATAATTATGGGGTCGACACTATTATTTTAGCAAATGAAAAGTGTTGGCCCGTCTTCGGGGATCATAACAACTTTATGGAATATTAACCCCTCTAGTTTGTTTTTTCCAGACATCAACGTCCACATATCGTTATGGAAATTGGAGGCTAATTCATTCCCCAATTGATCGTTCAACACGGACTTGATAATTTTCTAGAATCTAAAAGGGGTATGCCACAAGTCCACCCTTATTAGAATTTGACCTTGTTCCAGACATTCTTCTTGGTTCAAGAATGTGTAATTTGCCAATAGTAACCAATTCTCTCAGAACTATGAATTCTTTGAAGAAAATTTTAATGGCCATATAGTCCACTTTTGATATTGTCTAGGTATTACTTGAGTATATAGTTCAAATTCCTTACACTTATAATATTAACTGCTTAATTCTATGTCTTCCGGGGGGTCATTATATTTTTGAGCTTATGACACAACTTATCAATGTTCTGAAATTCCTGAAACATCGCTTCCTGATTCTAATTCAATTTGAAATCACGTTTTACCACCATGCCCCTTCTCTCGTCATGACACTATTCCGGTCTAATTCACTATTTCGTGTCATTCACTCTCTCAATATGTTTGTCAATCCAATTACCCTATGACAGTTCTTAATGCTTGCGGGGAAAAAAATGCTCCTTACGTGGTGTGTTATCTCTTTCATTTACACCAACTATCGAGAGTTTCTCAACAACTAAATTCTAGATTTGCCTTTCAAGTTATGCTTTGTAACTTTGATTCCTTTATTTTCAATACACCATCATTAATATGTCGTTTCGGATCAAAATAGTTGAGCTTCTAGTACCCATAAAATGGTTATCACATATATGGGGTTCCATTCTCGAGATCATCAAAGTCATATCCCAGTAATCATAACTGTAATTGAGATCTCCTAAGTTTAGAATAAATATTATGTTGTCTGCGAGCCATTATATTACCGAGGTCATAACACCGTAGAAATTTCATTGTTCAGAATTCCCAGACCTTACCTCTTGACTTCTACTCAATCAAGTTCCATAATCACCTCATGTGTTCCTAATGTCTCAAAAGGTCAAAGATTTAATCAAAATATCACCGGTAGTCATTTTATTTTCAAAGGAGGTGGTTCCATGACTCCACACCTCGCCTGAAATCCTAAGTAAATCATTCATCTATAGGACATGAGAACCTATATTAAGTCCTACTCCCATCTAATCCAAATCATATTTACAACGATCCTTATTGGGAAAACACAACCACTGCTTTCATTGTGTTATCTATTTCAGTTACACGAAGGATCCCGAGTCTCTCAACGACTTGTGTTGACCTCCTAATTTCAAAGGTAGGAGGATAAAGCCCGGCCAACATTCAAGTTTCTTATCAAGGTATTAGTTCACGACCCTCCTTATTTACCCTTGATGTATTTCCGAAGCTATATGTGTAGTGATCATTGAGCTGATCTTTCCATTCTGCTCCATTTGAGACTCATAATGAGGGTCTAATGGGGAAAGATGTGAAGGTATTACGTTCCTAAGACCTTCACGTTTATGAATATTTTGTCCCAATACATAAAGAAATAATGAGCGCCCGTATAATCTTGGGTTGAGTTTCTTCCGCCCAAGGGTATAGATTTCCTTAATATGCGCACGGTCTTTAGGGGCATAGGTCCTTGATTTAGAATTTTACTAACTAAGTTCTTACAACCAAGTGTTTTTAAGGTAGACTCTGGACCTAGTGATTTAAAACTAGTTACACATGGGGTTTACTAGGGACTAATAATTACTAGCAGTCAATTTAGATATTGACTAAGTTGAATTTGCCGAGGCATACGCGGGGTTCCTCGGTCTTTGCTACAGACTCCACCCCATAGTAAATAGGCGGGGAGAGGCCTCGAAAGGCACTCGTCTAGTTTGCCCTTTGATTCAGCTGCAGAACAGGGTATGTTGGGCAAGGAAGGCTTCCAAGATGGCTATAAGGGTCTTCGCCCAGCTCTAACTGCTGAACCAGGGTGGCAGTCAGTGGAAATGGGACCGCAGTTTATGGGTTAATACACCATGATTTTGAAAGGTTGGCCTAAATCTCATTATTGAGTGGACAATTCATGTGATTTTTCCCTTATGGGCACACCATTGCTTCCGTTGATAGTTTATCCGCAAACTACGCTCGAGCGGGGCATCCCAGGGTTTGTGAACTTCTTTACTTAGGATCGTAAGTCGGCTTATCTGATACCAGTTTGTAAGACCCTCTTTTTTTTCATTCGTTCCCGGATCTTACCGCCCAGAACCGTCGTCTTGCTGTGGCACCAACTCACGTGATGGTCGCCACCACAATATGCCGATTCTGCCGACTAATCAACATCATCCAGGTCAACCACATATCACAGTAATAGAAGCGTTAAATAAAATCAGTCCACAAAATCACATTATATATATCATAATATAAATGTCCACAATGAGAAAGTACTAAAAAGAATAAGGGGCTTATGTCCAGTACATCAACACCCTCACTACAAAAAGTCACTCGTCTCTGTAGCTGCTGCTGCAACAACGGGTAGTGGCTGCATTGCTTCATCCTGTCATCCTGTCCCGGTCTCCTGAATGGGGTTCTGTTGCTCCGGCATAACGACTCCTAAAATGATATGGTTCACTGACCGTTGGTCAAAAGACTAAGCCAAATTCCCCATCCCCTCCCCGGTGACTCCTAAGGACCGGGCGGGAGGAGTGAAAAGGGACGGACATCAAAGCGGATGTAACAAGCAGGTGGCATGGTACTAATCTAACAGTAAGTATGGTATGCTAGCCTATAGTAGGGTGCTACAAAAACCGTGGCTAAGGAAGGGTGTGGTAAGGGTATGACCTGTAGCCCTACTATAGCTAGTATACTGCCAAAGTTATGAGATATAAATAAACTACTTAATTACGCAGCTTATCATTCTAGCACAGAATGCAAAGTAAGAAGACAGCTAAGGCCTAAGAGTATAGTATCTAACACAGAAAAGTAAGGTAAACAACTACCTATCATCGCAAAAAAGTAACATTAACTATAAGAATGTTCATACAAACTTATAAGTCAAGGGGTCATTTTGCAAGACACATCGTATGAACTATCTCATACTAATTTATACGATGGGGGTATGTGATGTATGCAAATGAGGTATGTGTTATGAATGCAATGCAATTAGTTATTGATCCACCCATATGCAACTCACACACACGACTCTGTACGTACAGACCTGTTTAGTTAGTTCTCTATGTTCGAGTGTGTCAACTCAGGTACCCCGTTGAGGAAAACAGGGGCAGTGGATCGGGCATGTCCACTTCTAGGCACCTTTCAATATCTCCTGGCCTAGACCTTATACACGCCCCTATGAACACACAGGGTATCTGCGTACTATCTGGTAAGCACCACTTCTATCCCACTTTTCGAGTCTCCGCTTAGGTACACTTAAGGCAAACGAGGGCAATGGATCGGGTCCTTCACTCCTAGGCCAGTATGACACCTCTCAGCCTAGACCTTACGTACGCCCCTAAGAACACACAGGGTATCCGCGTACTATCTGGTAAGAATGTCTCTTAATTGTATTTCCCGAGCCTCCAGCTCACCGGACTATCCAGTCCTCCTTAGATAACACCGAGCCTACCGCTCACAGGACTAACCAAGTCCTTCCTTATATAATACCGAGTCTGCCGCTTGCAGGACTTAACCCGTACTTTTACCAATCCGTCCCATATTTGGGACAAGGATTATCCTGTCATGTTCTTTTACTTAAACTACTTTTGTCTATTGTTTAATTGAACTTAGAAGTTTAGGGTTAACATTGGACTTCCGGAGGACTACCATGTGAGGGGCTCTCAGCGGTATTAGGAAGTGTGATGGGATGACATCCCAAACTTCCTTCTTCCCAAGGCACTTAATCTTATTGGTATCTATCCCTTTCTACCTAATCCCTTTTTTCCTTTCCAGTTACTATAAAAGCTCTATGGGTATTACACTTAGTACTTAAGAGTAGGGGAGTTCTTGTGAACCCCAACACCTCTATGACTTGTGACCGAGTGCTAACTCACTCGTCATCACACACTAACCTTATGTACCCTCCATCGCCCAGGTACTTCACACTCACTTGATTCCTTCACTTCACTTGGACCCACACACTCCTATTACTTCTTCACCTTAAACTAGGGCTTACCTTAATCATTCCCCGACTTCACCCATAAGTGTTATCCCTAAGGTAGCCTACCATACTAGGGCTTGTTATACATCCATAAGGGCTTGGTGTTGATGGGTTTGAAGACCAGTAATTAATTTCTCAAAAATTCCCAGAGGTAGAATAACATAATTCAAGTATAAATCCAGAGATTCAAAAACTTTTTCATCATAAAATATTCCGGAATAATAAAATACTCAAATGGTGAATAATTCACTTTGAGAAGGATCTACTATAACAATTAATCCAAAAATTCATAGAAAATTCAAAGATACATACTTCTACCTAAAACTCTTATAAACAGAAAACCATAATTTTCTAACAAGGTTTTCTATTTATTTTCATCAATATACAAAAGGGTAAAATTGGAATTCTATGATTTTTACGTAGGAAAATAATTCCTAATACTCCAATAAATTATCCTAGGGTGTATTTTGACCTAGGTGACCTAATACCAGAGAATGGTAATTTTCCCATGCATGCAAGCCACCAACCTTGTGTACATACACATAGGTGACTATCTTATTAAATAATCAAAATTAAGTGATAATATTCCCAAATAATTTCATATCCCCAAAAATGGATCATACTGTGATTCCACATGCATACATGTATTTTCAAGTGCATGTGAGGTTGGGAGGCAGAAATATAGCCTAGACCCCAAATGTTGACCTAGGCCATTTTTACTATATGCACCCCAAGACATGCATATGGAATTACCATGCATGCTCTAAAGCAAATGGCCTGAAATTTTTACCAGAGGTTTATGATGACCTAAGGAAGCTCCCACAAAAATTTGGGGGGCATAGGAGTTAATTAGAACACATAATCACACCATGCATGCATTATTTAAGTTCTACGTAAACTTAGCAAAAATGTTTTCCAAAAATTCCCAATTTTGGGCAGGGGGTGTGTTTTGGCAGGACTCATGCGTGCCTAAAATTTCACCTCATTTGGATGAGCCAAATGATGGGAGCACTCAAAATAGTGTCTAGGGTCCAAAAAGGACACCCTACACTAAAATGGGTGCACAGGGAGCTAGAGTGCTCCAAATGACATGAAACCGGTAGAAAATTAAAGTTAAGACCAAGGCCTATAACTTTCATGTTTGTCACTTCTTTTGATTCTTGACATAAGAGGCGTAAAAATATTTAAGAAGGGGACTAAAATAATAAGGTAGAAATGATATAATATAATATAAATAAAACACTATTCATCTTCATCCTTATATCCATGGCCGAAAATAGAAATTCCTGTAGCAATTTCAGCCATGGATTTCGGCCACCACACTTGATCTCCGGCCAAACCACGAATGGGGAAGCTTCACATGAGTGGGGGCTTTCGATTGGTGGTGGCCTCTCAGTCGGAGGTGGCCAGAGCTGCTCCCCCAAAACCTCCATTTTCGGCCAACAAAGCTTGGAAATCAACTATGGTATCTCCCTTATTTCTCAACGAAATTTCAAAAGAAAAGAACTGAGATCTAGCACTAGGGGAGAGGAGAAGGAATTCATGCCTAAATTTGAGCTTTGAGCCTTGTTCCTTAGGTTACCATGGCCGACCCTCCAAGCTCCATGCCTTGCCCAATCTCCTCCAACTCAGCCTGAATCCTTCAATTTCCTTGGGGCTTTTTCTCCTTGGAGAGTTCTGAAGGTGATAGAGTAGTCGAATGGGGGAGGGGAAGGCTTTTACCCATGCCACCATCAATGTAAATTTCGGCCTCCCCCTTTCTCCCTTCATGGCAGCCACTTGGCAGCCCCTCCCTCTTGAAAACTGATGGGAATTACTCCCCCAGCTCAGAGGAAGGCTTGGGAAGATGAATTGAGTGCCAAGTGGCACTCAATCCCCTCCTTCCTCTCCTTGTCCCCAAGGTCATAATTAGGGTTAATTAACCCTAATTTTTGCCTCCAAAATTTGAATTTCTAAATTATATCAGATGGCATGGACTTATGGGCTCACCATTTGGGCTTTAGGTTGGGCTAATCCAATCTAATTTGAGCTTTGGGCTCAATTGACCTAAAGGGGCCAAATTAGGGTTTATGGACTTTGGGTTGTCCCTAGGTCAACCAAGGCAATGTGGCTAACCCACATTGAGGTATTGGGTCCATGAACACATTTTATGGTGAATTTGAGCTTAGTGAAGTCGATTCGGGTCCATTTGACCTAATTGGGCCAAATTGGGCTAAGTGGGCCCAATGGTAATTTTGGCCCAAACCATGGACTTTACTTGACCCAATGAGTTATTTATGACCCATTGGCCTCTCTGAAAGGATTTAGAAGACTTAGGGGAGGTCACTTTGACAATATAAGGGTTAATTGACACTTAATAGGGTGGTTTGACCAAATTACAGTTTGGTTGACTTTGGTTAATTTGACCCATGGGGTTGACCCCAATGGGACCTTAGTGACCTAATGGACTCCCTAAGTAGTTAGGGGTGTCATGGTGTGGTAACCTTGATATTTTGGGACCCATTTAGCTAACCCTGGGTTAGATTGCCAGAAATGGCTATTAGCACCCCAAGGTGGGTTTTGGTCAATTTGACCACTTGAGTTGGTCCTAAGGGGCCTTAGTGACCCAAGGGATCCCCTAAAGGGTTTAGGGGGCCCTGGTGAGGTCAACTTATCACTCAGAGGTCTACTAGGCAAACCCTAGGTGGGTGGCCAAAAGTGGTTATTTGCAAACCAAGGGGTTATTCACCCAGTCACTTAGGTTCCTAGAGTTGATTTTGGCTAACCTAGCCCATTGTCATGACAGTTGTCATGACAAAATGATCCTAGGGGTCTAGTAATTTCTGGGATGTTACATGTTGTGCTCCGTTGATGCTCTTGGTTGCTGAGCACGAATCTAGTAAATTATTTCATTCCAAATCTGATGTTAATAACTTCGCCTGGATTCATTTTTCTTACCTTGGAGAAGTGTATTATTCCAAATCTGATAACACAATCTGACTCGATTTGACCCTTCTTCTGTTAATTGGTTTTATTCCAAACTTAATGTTTTCCAGCTAACTTTAGAAGAACAGTAACCGTGACATTCCATTTTGGAACACAGATAAAGTTGCGGTGTCCATAAATCCATAAGATCGTTTCGTTGGATACAGATAATGGATTCTGAGGTGGAACTTATAATACTCTGAGTAGGTGTCCTCCTAGCTAATTATATAAGTACTATGTTCTTACAGTAGAACTAGATACATGTACATTTTCAAATGACTGAACTCATTCTAAATGAAATTTTCTGTTGAAAATTACAGGAGATGCTGGAGATGAGCATTTGCTGACTGGGATCCTAATCAGGATGGCCTGTTGTACATCTGAGGATGATGACAGGTAGAGTGTTATTTATTTCATTTTTGTTTTATCTCTGCTTAGAGCATTGTTTAGCTCTCTTTGATACACTTGTTGGTTTTGGACTATTTAGCTCTTTTGTTGATCTTGAGCCACTAGGTGTGCTGAACCTGTGCTAGGATCGTACTTGAGACTGTTGTGTAATGCTGCTGAGATTTATGTTTTCTTATGCTTGCATATATTTTTCCTTAAGTCTAATTTTATTTAACACGTGTGAGACGCAGTTGTGAATGATTCACATTTGGATGAACATTGTACAAACTGCCCATTCCGACGTCGGGTTTGCGGCGGACATAGGAGGAGATTGTTAAATAATTTAGTATATGTCCGTGCGTGTTGAAATCGACTCGGTAGTGACTAATGAGTTTTGTGTCATCCTAGGGTTAGGCTCTAAGCTGGAGGTACTATATAAGTTCATTACAAATCTGATGGTCCTTAGTAGAATACTTTGAGCGAAACCAAACCCTAAAAAATCCTTGCTTCAAAAATCTCAATTAATATTTTCTCAAATTCTATCTCAGTATTGATCGATTTCTTAGTCACCCTGCTATCTTCAAGCAAGACCTCTTTATCTATACATCTATAAAGAAGACTCCAACAAAATTAAAAAAAAAAATCAATGATTAAGAATATGAAGAAATGGAGTAAAAACAAATTAAAAAGTAAATCCCGAAATCAAAATTCGCATATTTTAGTATCATTAGATTTACAGCAGTTGTGATTCAGTTATATAGAGAAATCGAAAAGACGTAAAAGACTACCCTGGAACCGGAACTTTTGGCGACGACCGAAGAAGACAAACATAATGAGGAAACTTTGGTAGCAAAGGGCACCGGAGACTAAAAAATTTCTGAATACTTACCCTAAATCAAGTGCGAAGAGAGAAATACTCACTTGCTCCGATTTTACAGCAGCTTCCTCTGCTCCTGTGGCCGGGAGAGAGCGCCCATGGCGGCGGTGACAAGAACAATAGCTGGCCGCTGCCTAACATCCACCGTCTCTCACACTACCGGGAGGAAGAATACCAAAGAACACGGAGAATGAGATAAGGTGGCCGTTATCCCGCGTGTTTGTAAGTTATTGCTGATCCGTTCCAAAAACGAGACCTCCAGAATCGCTGATAATCCTCAGAAATAACTACACGAAAAGTAATAATAACCCCTTGGTTTAAGAGTGGTTTTATAGGTACACTAGTAATAGTTATGTACCGCCAAAATATATTTGCAACCCAAATTCATATATTTAGGCGATTGCTATCGGCACTTTTGTACGAGTTATTATGCGCCTTTTGGAAATACGTTTTGTGCGTACATTTTTAGAAAAAGTGGTCAACACGAAAGTTGTAGATCTCATCAAGATCTACAACTTTCGTGTTGAACACTTTTCCTTAAAATATATGTATAAGGCGTATATCCAAAAGATGCGTAATAACGCATACAAATAGAGTGTGGATAGCCAAAACTGTAGTGCGGATAACAATCGTCTATATTTATACATCGGATGCTATTGGCACATCAAAAAAACAATTTTTTTTCATAGTGTCAGGTATGAGCTTCTACAACAATCTTCTGCTACCACCATTGGAGAATACATCACAAGCCGTTGAAGGAAGCTGGACACGTGGATTTCACCATTCTTTTCTTGGACCTATGTCTGTCAGGTTCACCTTCCAGCACCACCCATCGAGCTAGTTGGTTAAGGTTGCGTTTGGCGCGGCTTATCGTGACTTATTTGTTGCTGTGAGGTTGGACAAAAACGTCATTGTCATTGAATGTATGTTTTGTACGACAAATGTTACTACCGCTGCCAAAAAATAAACTAGTTTAGGGCATACGATTTTGGTCTAACAATTACATTTTTGTACAACCACACAGCAGCAAATAAGCCCACGATAAGCCACGCCAAACGCAGCCTAAATGAATGCTTACTTTGCCTCCAAGATATGTTTGCCGACTCTGTTTGTCACCTTTGCTATTTATTTGATGCTCCGGTAAGAGTTGAGCAATAATTTCCATCTTTTTTTATCATTTTTTGAAGACGCGAACCAAATTTTGAATAATCACAAGCAAGCTCTAGACACTGAAATTGGAAATCATCTCAACAAATTATCAAGAGCGAAGTGGAAACAAACCTACTGAATCAATCACAAGCTTCAATCAAAACACTTCAAGTGAAAAGGGTTTTCACATCAAAAAAAATTTAAAATAAAACGAGTTTTAAAATTGAAGTAAAAAAGGATTCTCACTTCTCACTGCAGCCGGAAGAAACAAAACGAGCTGAAATTGTTTGCCTGTGATAGTGTGTCTATAAAACCACACTATTTTGAATATGTGCAGGCAAATAGAAAAATTATAAATGCAGACAATTTTGTTACGGGCAAATCAAAAAATAATTCAATCAAATGATTGGAATTTAGAGGGTCATAACTTTCAATCTGCATAACAAAATTTGAATCTGAAAGCGGCAGTGGACTCGTGGCTAAAAATGCACAAGATGGGTACTTTAATCGAATGTTTGGGTGAATTATTGATAGGGATTTTGGGGATGAAAGATTTTGAGTTTTACAATTTTGAACAAAAATTTCATGAGTCTTATGACTTAAATTGAAGACCCGTTTCAAGAGATAGACTCATAACAACGAGAAGAATAACTCTAAAAAGTTTCATCACATTCTGAGAATAATTTATTTATTTTTGGATTAGTTTGCCCTATCCATCTTTATAGAGTTTATTTTTAGATAATTTATTTTTGAATTTCTAATTAACAAAATGGTCTGCACATATCCAAAACAGATTTGCACATAACAATCTTGAAGGAAGTTGGACATGTGGATTTCACCGTTGTTTTTTTGGTCCCCTTTCTTTCACGTTCACCTTCCTGCTAGTTGGTTAAATAAATGTTTACTTTGTCTCCAAAATACGTTTACCGACTCTCTTTGCCATCTCTGCTATTTATTCGATGCTCAGGTTCAGAGCAGAGCAATAATTTTCATCATTTTATCACTTTAGAAGACGCAGACCAAATTTTGAATAATTACAAGCTCTAAACACTGAAATTGGAAATCATCCAAACAAATTATCAAAAGCGAAGTGGAAACAAACCTACTGAATCAATCACAAGCTTCAATCCAAACACTTCAAGTGAAAAGGGTTACACGACAAATATCACAACAAATAAAATTAAAATAAAACGAGTTTTAAAATGGAAATAAAAATGGGTTCTCACTACAGTCGGAAGAAACAAAACGAGCTGAAATTGTTTGCCAGTAATAGCGCGCCTATAACACCACTCTATTTTGAATATGTGCGTGCAAATAGAAAAATTATAAGTGCAGACAATTTTATTACTGGCAAATCAAAATTAATTCATTCAAATGATTGAATTTTAGAGGGCGGTAACTTTCAATCCGCATAACGAAATTCGAATCATAAAGCGGCAATGAACTCGTGGCTACAAACACACAAGATCGGTACTTTAATCGAATGTTTTGGTCAATATTTTATAGGGATTTTGGGGATGAAATTTTTTGAGTTTTACAACTTTGAACAAAAATTTTACGAGTCTTATGACTCAAATTGCAAATCCATTTTAAGAGATAGGCTCGTGACAATGAGAAGAATAACTCTGAAAAATTTCTTCGCATTCTGAGAATTTTTTTTGGGATTAGTCATCTTTTGTTCTTAACTAAAAATATAAAAGAGTATAAAATTACAAAAATCAAGCTGTAATAGAGGTATTTCATGATAGTTGATTGTAAAATGAATGTATCCAACAAAATTTGCATAATTTTCACCATCAAAATTCTGATTCGAAACAATTTTTCCATCCAAATGATAACATACAAATCATGCTCGAAATTCTAACTCAAAACACACCCTAGAAACAGTGTAATAATCCGCAAAATAATGGGAGCAGAGAATCTGGTAAAATACACATTCCAGCCCTGGCGATTTCTCACCTAACCGAAGAAGTAGTTGATCATCGTGCGAGCAAACTGAAAAGGACTTGCTTGGCTTGCGATTCTACACCTAGCAAGAGAAGAAAAAAAGATTGAAGGATAGGACTAAGATCTCTGACTTATTCTTGAAGTTCTCACATTTAAAGTTGAACATTTTGGTTACGTTCTTCCCTTATGTTTTGGTTTTGGTTGCATTTGTAGCCTTTGTTTTTCATAATGGAACCATTGATCTTGGTACCACAAATTTCTTCTAAATTCATCTTCTTATTTTGAAAATTGCTTGTGATGATCATCAGTGGAGGAACTAGATTTTTGATGTCGCACGGACCTAATTAATTTTAACATACATTTTATTGCTGAAAATATTACTGCTTTTTTTTTTACTCTTTCCGCAATGCAAAAACATAACAAATCGTAAGAAAAATGCTAATTAACAAAATAAAACATCAAAAAAACTTACAAATTAACATGATATTTTTCGTTGGCATGTTCGAACCAAAAATGCACCAAGTCCACACTTGCTCAAGATGGAGAAGCAGGTGGTGATTGTCGAGGTGGTCGGTTACTTTGAGTCACGAGTGAAGGAGTTAGAGAGGAGAAAAAAGAGATGGATGTGAGCAAAAAAGAGGTCGCATGGGGAGATGAGAGCTGAAGGAGATCGCCTGATGAGAGGGAGATCGCCCAAGCAAGGCTGAGATCGCCCAAGCAGGGGGGAGAGGTCATAGCGGTCTAATCACTAGCTACAAACTGTAAACCCTTTCCTCGTCTCCCTTCTGGTACCCCTGCCCCTCTATTTATAGGCGCGGGGGTCTGCCCAAATGGGCAGGTCCAGAAATGATGGACTGCCCGGGAAGCACGAGACTGGCAGGGGAGATCGCCCGGCAGGAGACGAGACCGCCCAGAAGGGGATCTCTCCAAGAAGGGGAGCTCGCCAGGAAGGGGAGCTCGCCAGGGAGACCGCCTTGAAGGGGATCTCACCAGGGAGACCGCCTGGAAGGGGTGCTCTTTAAGGAGACCGCCCAAAAGGGGAGCTCGCCAGGGAGACCGCCCAGAAGGGGAGCTCGCCAGGAAGGGGAGCTCGCTCCGAAGGGGAGCTCGCCAGGGAGACCTCCCTAAAGGGGAGCTCGCCAGCGAGACTGCACGGAAGGGGAGCTCGCTAAGGAGACCGCCCAGAAAGGGAGCTCGCCAGGGAGACCGCCCAGAAGGGGAGCTCGCCAAGGAGATAGCCCGGAAGGGGAGCTCGCTAAGGAGACCACCCAGAAGGAGAGCTCGCCAGGGAGACAGCCCAGAAGTGGAGCTCGCCAGGGAGACCGCACGGGATCTGCGAAATTGCCTGGTACCTGAAAAAGGTCAGCTTAGAGAGGATCGCCGATTTCTGGGTAAACAAAATCCCCGCATTTTTTCAGGTTTTGAAAAAACTTCGAAAAAATAGAACTTACCCACGAGAATCGAGATCCACCTTTTCTGTCAAGACAAAAACATGCGTATGAAAAAGTATAAGTAGCTATGGGAACTTGCTAGTGCCTGAAGAGAACTGGCGAACACCTGCTTATCTCTGCAAAAGAGTAATCAAGGCAGGTATAAAAGGAACATGTTACGCGAGTACCTGAAGAGAATTCGCGAGCACCTGCTTATCTCTGCAAAAGAGTAGTCTAAGCAGGAATAAAGAGAAACGTATAACGTGAGTACCTGAAGAGGACTCGCAAACACCTGCTTACCTCTGCAAAAGATATGAAAAACATGTATATAAAACATAGAATACGCGAGTACCTGAAGGGAACTCGCAAAACACCTGTATATCTCTGCAAAAGATATGAAGAACTGGTATATAAATCATAGAATACGCGAGTACCTGAAGAGAACTTGCAAAACATCTGTATATTTCTGCAAAATATATGAAGAACATGTATATAAAACATAGAATACACGAATATCTGAAGGGAACTCGCAAAACACTTGTATATCTCTGCAAAAGATATGAAGAACATGTACATAAAATATTGAATATGCGAATACCTGAAGGGAACTCGCAAAACACATGTATATCTCTGCAAAAGATATGAAGAACAGGTATATAAAACATAGAATACGCGAGTACCTGAAGGGAACTCGCAAAACACCTGTATATCTCTGCAAAAAATATGAAGAACAGGTATATAAAACATAGAATACGCGAGTACCTGAAGGGAACTCGCAAAACACCTGTATATCTCTGCAAAAGATATGAAGAACAGGTATATAAAACATATAATACGCGAGTACCTGAAGGGAACTCGCAAAACACCTGTATATCTTTGCAAAAGATATGAAGAACATGTCTATAAAACATAGAATACGCGAATACCTGAAGGGACTCGCAAAACACTTGTATCTCTCTGCAAAATATATGAAGAACATGTATATAAAACATAGAATACGCGAGTACCTGAAGGGAACTCGCAAAACACCTGTATATCTCTGCAAAGATATGAAGAACAGGTATATAAAATATATAATACGCGGGTACCTGAAGGGAACTCGCAAAACACCTGTATATCTCTGCAAAACTTATGAAAAACAGGTATATGATGACAAGTAATAAAAATATGTCAGGTGCCTGAAATAACTTTGCTGATACTTATTTTTATCCATGTTTGAAGTGTATAAGAAAGACCATCTCATTCATAGATGATATGAACGCTTATTAATAATCACTTGCTTTGATGTTTGCTGAAATAATATCTCTGTGTGAAGAATAGAGATAACACTCATGTCTGCAGAAGGAGAAACTCAACATTCTAATATCCTCATATTCACACGCTCCCAGAAATATGAGCATAACTGATATAGCTAGATGAATTTTGACATTGACAATTATAATATTGCTAATGATACCACGTTAGTTGATGCCCCACTCAATATATAATTTGCGAAATCTGAAGTCATAAATAGATTAATCATGAAACCCATAATTCCAAAAATCCAGAAATCCGGGAATCCCGACATGAAGAAAATAATTACATAATCATTTGGTAGTGCATTGTGGTACATATTAAGATTAGTCTGTTTCTATTGCAAGCGGTATCACAACATCTAACATCAGTTGTTAGTAGTCTATCACAATCAATCCATTATCAAATGGAAACATCTGTATTCAAGCAAAGTAAGTCGATTAACTCATAGAGGATTGGAGAGAGAAAGAAAGAGAAGGAGAGAGAGATGGGGGTTGGGCTACCACTGCACATCTGCGAATAATTCTAGAGAGATGTGGTCTTAGTGGGTGTTACGGCCAAAGAGAATAATCAGAGGTGGTATTTCCACCCTTCATACCAAACAACAGACGACGGTCTTAAATGCTCCAGACCGCCCCTTAAAAAACCTTAGGCGGCGGTCTTAAATGCTCCAGACCGCCCCTTAAAAAACCTCAGGCGGCGGTCTTAAATGTTTTAGACCGCCCCTTAAAAAACCTCAGACGGCAGTCTTAAATGCTCTAGACCACCCCTTAAAAAGCCTCAGACGGCAGTCTTAAATGCTCTAGACCGCCCCTTAAAACCTTAGGCGGCGGTCTTAAATGCTCCAGACCGCCCCTTTTAAAAGCAGAAAATAATGTAAAGAAAGTGCTTAAGACATAACTGAATAAACGTATGCAGTGAAAGGTATGACAGTGAATCTGGATATGACGTCAGATATATCTGACTGCCGAGAGGATCTTCGCGACAGTAGCTGCTTGGTAGGACTTGATTGATGCTATACTTATTACAAGTAAAGCTATAATTGAAGAGATGTAGAAAAACTCCAAACAAATGGGAGTTATATGAAACAAGAAATAAAATGATATTTTATCTCATCTCTATTCTATACACTTCTTTTATTGAATGAAAAAACTCTTTGCTAGTAAAATTGCTTCTGGTGGAGGATAAACTGTCATATTATTGAGCAAGATAGTCTTGTAACTTTCCTGCTTCCCATAGTTTATCTGCTAGCTTCCGAAGAGCTCGACAATGTTCTGTATCATTACCAATGTCTGAGTGATATTTGCAGAAGAGTTCTCCATGGCGATACTTGGCCTTTGATCTCATAGCATGAGGAACTATAAACTCTGGCATATCCTGAATGGTCATAAGAAATTTTTCCATGGGAATATTAAGCTGAGTATACCATCCTGGATAATTCTCGATTTTAAGTGTCCTCGGATTGAAAGACTGAATAGGACAGGCTTCCACAAATTCAGGTGATGCATTTCACTGTGGATGTTGAGTAGATTTATTCTGAGGAAAGGAGTAAGATTTGAAGCTTTTATCTTGCGGGAAATTTCATGACGAAGATAGATGTTGATAATAAGAATTCATTTTCCGTTGTTGGGTTATTTGATTCAGAGAAGAAGCGTAATTCGGATTTGTTGTCTCTCCTTCAATAAAATGATTTGCTATTCTGATAAGATGCCCATAAGTCTCGGGTTCATTTACGCTGACTTCAAATTTCAGAGGACCTTCTTGTAATCCATTTATCAAGGCGATTTTATACAAGTCCTGATTAACATCAACAATTTCAAGAATTTCCTTTTGGAACCTGTAAACAAATTGAGCAAGAGTCTCAATATCTCCTTGCTTGATTTGAAAAAGAGCTGCTGGGCCTCTCTTTTGCTTCCTCGAGGTAGCAAACCTCAAGAGAAGTGCTCTTCGAAGATCAGCGAAGCAAGTGATCGATTGAGGTGACAGTTTGTAAAACCATTCTCTAGCATGACCATCAAAGGATATACCTAATAATTTGCACTTAATCCCATCTGAAACAGTCCTTAATGAGATAGCAGATTCGAAAGCTTGAAGATGGTTGACGGGGTCTTCTCCTCCCGAGAAGACAGGAAGATGGGGCTCTCTAAAATCATTAGAAACATACTCCGAACGAACTCTGTTTGTAAAGGGAGAAGGCTCCTCTAATTCAACAATAATAGGAGTTGAAGGATAAGCGACATCAGCAGGGGCCGGAAAATGAGCACAATCTTCCTGAAAATGAGCTTGGGAGAACTCACGGTTAGCCATGGCTTGTCGCGCGCAAAAAAAACAAAAAATTTCAAAATTTCTGAAAGAGAAAAATTGCGATAACTTCTAAACGGAGTTGAATTTAGACAATCTAAGGGCGCAAAATGAACTCGAATGGATAAACCAGTTTATCATTGGATGGACGGCTTCGAGCCGGTCCCGAAAAGCTATTGTGGGCTGAAAACGGACAAACAGATCAAAAGTTGTGGCTGTTTTAAGATTTTGTGTCATTCTCAACAAAATTCCACATCTTCATCGCAACTGCTGTTTATCAACCACTCAAGATTTGAAGGTCACGTGTTAAATGTTCGAACCAAAAATGCACCGAGTCCACACTTGCTCAAGATGGAGAAGGAGGGGGTGATTGTCGAGGTGGTCGATTACTTTGAGTCACGAGTGATGGAGTGAGAGAGGAAAAAAAGGAGATGGATGTGAGCAGAAAAGAGGTCGCATGGGGAGATGAGAGCTGAAGGAGATCGCCTGATGAGAGGGAGATCGCCCAGGAAAGGGTGAGATAGCCCAAGCAGGGGGGAGAGGTCATCGCGGTATCAAAACTGGAGACCGCTCTAATCACTAGCTACAAGCTGGAAACCCTTTCCCCGTCTCCCTTCTGGTACCCATGCCCCTCTATTTATAGGCGTGGGGGCCTGCCCAAACGGGCAGGTCCAGAAACGATGGGCTGCCCGGGAAGCACGAGACTGGCAGGGGAGATCACCCGGCAGGAGACGAGACCGCCTGGAAGGGGAGCTCGCCAGGATGGGGAGCTCGCTCGGAAGGGGAGCTCGCCAGGAAGGGGAGCTCGCCAGGAAGGGGAGCTCACCCAGAAGGGGAGCTCGCCAGTGAGACCGCCCGGAAGGGGAGCTCGCCAGGGAGTCCGCCCGGAAGGGGAGCTCGCAAGGGAGACCGCCCGGAAGGGGATCTCGCCAGGGAGACCGCCCGGAAGGGGAGCTCGCTAAGGAGACCGCCTCGAAGGGGAGCTCCCCAGGGAGACCGCCTAGAAGAGGAGCTCGCTAGGGAGACCTCCCAGAAGAGGAGCTCGCCAGGGAGACCGCACGAGATCTGCGAAATTTCCTGGAACCTGAAAAAGGTCAGCATGGAGAGGATCGCTGATTTCTGGGTAAACATGACACATGCTCTGGAAACGTGAAATAATTATTTCAGTTGTAATAGTATTCGCAATGTCTTTTTCAATGTAAGCAATCAAGCAATCATTCATCCATTTTTCCCCCATTCTGTTTCTCAAACGATTTTTTATTATCTTCATTGCAGAAAATGTCCTTTCAACACTAGTTGTTGCAACTGGTAAGAGGCAAGTCAACTTCAACAATCTGAAAACAAACTGATAAGTATCTTGTTTTTTAATTCCACTAGTTTTTAAGAAGCTCACTAATTCCCTTAAATTTGGAAAATGTGTATGTTGGTGGTGATCGCATGTAAAAAATATATATGTCGAGTTGTCCTTCAAGTAGTTGTAACTCTATTGAAGAAAAATCATATGGATATAATTCAGCAAGATAAATTAATTTATGTTTATCATAAGAACCAAATTGATCCTTTGGGTCAAGACTAGTGACACATAAAAGTAATTATGTGTTTAATTCATCAAAACAATCATTTAGCTCATTTAGCATCCAATCAAGCACTTCATTAAAAATTTCAATCCTGAAATAATGTATATTTGTAATCTCGTGTGTGTTGCGTCTTGATCTACCTGGTTGAACGAACTTCGCATCCATATTCGGAACTTCTACGGCATGTTTAGTACAGAAAGAGGACACTTCAACCATGAAGGATTGCCACTCGAATTCATCTTTTCTCATTTTTGATAGTAACAACTTTGAAAACTTAACAAAATGCATTGCATATAAGTCCACGGAATATATAAAACATACAGGAAGCGACAAGCGCTCCTGAATATATCAGAGTACAAATCATGATGAAAGACTACATCGAAAGCTCTCAAAATCTCACACAGGTAACAGAAGGAAGCGACGGTAAAGGCTGCGTCGTGGTGTCAGGCCCTGTCTCCCTGGATTGGTTGTTCTCCTACACAGTGTGCTGCTGCTGGGTGTACTCCTAAAATGAGTGGTGTGACAACCATTAGTAAAAATGACTAACTGGTTTCATATCCACTCCCCCGACGACTCTTGGGCACTGGGCAAAAGAAAGGAAAAAGAAGGCTACAATATATTCAGTAACAAGTAATGTAAAAGCAGATGACCTGTATGTGTTCTTAATCTAGCAGTTAATATAAGAACAGTATAGTAAGAGAGAAAGTATAAGCATCAAATCATATAGCATGTAGTAAAAACACATATATAGCAGGGTAATAAAGCTAATGCATTGAACTTAACTTAAAAAAATACCCATACAAATTTATAAGTTAAGGGTCTTACACAATAATAAGCAACTCATCATGTAAAAGTGCCCATACAAGTTTATATGACGAGGGTCTTTATGCGGTGCAATGTAATGTATGAATGTATGATGATTTTCCCATGATTTAATCACGCACTCTGATTTGCTATGTCGGCATAGACCTTTAGTTCCCACTTTTCGAATGTAGCTAACCTCTCAAGCACCTCTCTCGTCGTGGCTAGACAAAGACAATGGAACAGACTTCTTTACTACTAGGTGGGTATGCACACTACTATACCTAGGCCTTGCATACGCCTTGACGCTAAGAACCATACAATGGAGAACCTGCGTTCTCTTGCTCGCTAAAACCATATGAGTCTTAATGGCTACCATAAGGGTTTTCATGGAAACAAGTCCACGAGACCACTTCCTATCTAACCAAGAGTCTATATATCAGCTTCTGTCGGTGTGACGACCGGTAAGCCCGTAGACTCTCCACAAGTAATCCTCCAACCAGGATCAATATGCAACAGTGTATGACAACACACCCATGTATTTCCCAAGAATAAGCTTGTGCTAACCAGAACCCATGGACTTCCTACCAAGCCCTAATCGTAATAAGTATATCATCTAATATAATTCGTGCTAACTAGCACCCAAGGACTTCCAACCAAGCCCTTATTGTAATAAGTACATCATCTAATATAATTAAAGCTAACTAACACCCAAGGACTTCCCACCATGCCCTTGCCATAACATGTTAGGATATAATCATATCATATATTCTACACCAGAACATCACTGCTACCAATACTGTGTCATCATTACCCAAAGACCCGGGAGATAACTCTAGAGAAGTGGAATATGTAAGTCTTGGGAATAGCTCATCGTGATCTTATAGAATTACTTGTGTGTCTAGTGAAGTAATAAATTTACTAATATGATTTGCCCCAATATTTTATCAGGCATCTCTAACATCATATTAGAATCATAATAACAAACCTTGGAAACAATAGAAATAAGAGAATTATATCATTCAAAATTTTGTCTAAAGATTCCATCACATATTCATTCCCTTAAAGCAACATCGATCATGTAGTAAATTAAGTGGTCAAACTCATTCCAAATCCACTGAGATTCTTACCAAAAGACATGAATAACCTCACATGCTTGTCACCAAAATTTGAGCCTCATTGGGCATAATAAGAATTATATACAACACATTTAATTAAAATGATATTATTGACAAAATTATAGCAAATACAAATCCAAAAATTCCAAAACTTAAAGAGGGTGTCCGCAATATCATCAAGCATGCATGTACCAAATTTCATTATCATCTGATCAATATTATGAGAGGAATACACAAAATATCGAGATCCACGAGTTTGTGATGTTGTTCACTAAAAATGGATTTTATTGTGCCACCCCATTCAGGAAAGGTCTTCTCAAGGGCTACAATGTTCCTATTAAGCCCGAAGTCCAGATCTAAGTGTATCATACCTAAAAAATGACTCGAACCTGGCTGCGTAAACATGACAGATTCAATTTGGTCTACAAATAGTAGATCTGCACAGATCTTGAAGCAGATCTGACAAAAACTGGCCATCTTCTTCCTCCAGCCAAAGGTTACGAATTTGCTCGACCTTCATTCCTTCAATACTCCCTCCACAGACCACCATTTTTCACGAGATCAAGTCATACAACTTCATATTGAAGAGAGGAGTTGATTGAAGATATTTTTATGGCAAACGATGCCCCAGAACGGAAGTTCTAGCGTGGTCTTTTCTCATGAATTTCTCTATGGATCTTACTGAAATCAAGCTCATTTGAGCTCGATATCTCTCATATTTTGATCTAATGATCTAGAACCAAGGGAGAGGGGATGAAGTCACCTGATTCAAGTCCATGGATCGAATTTTCCTCTTTGGTGGCATGGTGAAAACTTGGAAGGTCGATCTAGCTCTGAGTCCTCCTCATGAGCTCAGTTTCTTCAGAAAATGGCTGGATTGTTCTTGGAGGGATAAAGAAGGTGATGTGTAGGAGAAGAAATAAGAGAGAGAGAGAAAACGGTGGCTGATTTGACTATCCCATTAATGGTTTCGGCTAAGTTATTGGGGAAAGTATTTCCCAAGCTTTGAAAGGACAACCCAATGACATGTGTCCTCATCCTAGTTGCCAAACATCACATCTCGATCTTGGGACAAGCTGAAAAGGCATTGACAACAAGGAAAACCACGTTACGCTATATGTCTGTCAGCTACCGTGCGATGGTAAAGGTTACCGCTGGCGGTAGCGCTCAAGCGTTGACTCCTACCAAGTAGTACGCTACTTTTATTCGATCAAATTGACATGCAGTCAGCATCAAGTCAATAAACAAGTTTTATCGACTTGATGTATCAACGACAAAGACCATATATCAGCTAGACAAACAAGCTGATATTAATCAAGCCGACATACACTATGTCGTCTTGAGGTTTTGATGATATATACTTTGTCGTCTTGAGGTCTTGACGATAAAGACTCTATATCGGCTAGACAATCAAGCTGATATTTGTCAAGCCAACATACACTATATTGCCTTGAGGTCTCGATGATAAACACTATATAGTCTTGATTTCTCGACGATAAATATTATATATCGGCTCGACAATCAAGCTGATATTAGTCAAGCCGACATACACTATGTCGTCTTGAGGTCTCGATGATAAAAACTATGTCGTCTTGAGGTCTCGACAAGAAACACTATGTCGTCTTGAGGTCTCAATGATAAAGACTCTATATCGACTAGACAATCATGATGATATTATTCAATCCGACATACACTATGTCGTCTTGAGGTTTCGACGATATACTATATATTGACTACCATCATATCAAATATATGTAAAACTAACATGATCATTTGTCCATTATTTGTACGTTATTATGTGCGAGCCCATAAGCCAACACGATCATTTTCTAGTCGATATGCCTAAGGCTTCTAGTTGATCGCATAGACCTCTAGTCGAACACTATCGCCAGCGGTAGACCTACCTCGTGGTGTTAGCGCTTCTACTACTAAATTTTACTTTTGATACTTTACCATTGGGAAATGGGGCATTACACCCTCTCATGTTGACGATGAGTCATCCATGATCACCTTAAGGCCTTAGGACTACTACTTAGTCCAAGTCAACTCATAGTGAAACAAGCCACTCAAGGGGTCTAGTTCGAATTGGGATGTTATAAATCTAATAAACAAATGAATAATTTCATCACCGAAATTGAGGTTAGGGATACGGGAATTGAAGTACGAGGTATGAAAAGCTATTTTAGATTGTACTTGGGGGAAATAATACTGGATAACATTGTTGTCTGAGTTCATAGGCTCCCAAGTGTATTCCTCTTGCCCATGGTTGGACCATATGACCTTTACCAATGGAACACTCTTTCGCTGCAACACTCGGGTCTCAGTATCCACTATATATACAGGCTCTAGCAGAATGGATCTATCAGATGCCACAGGGCCAGATGTTGTCATAGCGTACTGGTCAGGACGAAACAGTAGTCTCGGAAGGGAGGATACATGAAAGACATCATGGAGGTTTTCCAGTTCTGGTGGTATCTCTAGCCTATAGGCCAAGGGGTCGATCCACTCCAAGATAGTATATGGCCCCATATATCGAGGTCTGAGCTTCTTCTTCCTCCAGACATGAGACACACCATGCATCGATCTAATCTTTAAGAACACTTTGTATCCCACCTGGAACTCCACCATCTGGTGTCTCTCATCATAGAACTTCGCCTGTGAGCTCTGCCTTGAGCATATGACCCCAAACTAGCTATGTTGGGAAATTGACCCTCAATGTCCCTTTAATTTGAAGAGGCCTCACATTCAAATACAAAGTACAAGTTGTATTTGATAAACCCTATTTGTATCTCATAAGTATGCAGAGTTAGGTTATTCCAAGACAAGGAATAGTATTGGTAACAGTCTGCCCAAAACCGCTGAGACGACATCTCTGTCTCAGTCCAGCCGCTGAGATGGAGTCTGGGCTTGCAGAGTTGCAGATAAAGGAAAACCGCTGAGACTTGTGTCTGTCCCAGCGGAACCGTTGAGAAGGAGACTGGAGCTGCCGCTGAGACTGGAAGCTGTCTCAGCCCAACCGCTGAGACTGGAAGCTGCCTCAGCCCAACCGCTGAGACAGATTCAAATGTGCTGACGGGATTTGCTTTTGGCGCAAGCGGAAATAAAAAGGGAAAAGCAACTCCAATCTGCCCCATACTGTGTCAGGAGGATTGAAATAGCCGTTGAAGCCTTTTGGAAGTATAAAAGCAAAAGCTAGGGCACAACAACAAGTACTGTTCCATTGAAAAGCTTTTGCTGCAAGCCACACTCGAGCTTTCACGTTCCAGCCAGTTGAAGTTATTCTCTGAAGCTGGAGTTAATCTTCTGAAGGAGATAAGTTAGCTCTTCCTGTACCAACTCAAGAAGGGCAAGTTGATCTTTTGCTTTGCTGAAGGAGAAGATCAAGGTGATTCAAATCTGAAGCAGCTGTCTTTCAGATCTGAAGAAAGAAATCAGAAGACCTGAGAGTAAACCTTTTGTCTTTTGTGTTTAATACAAACTCTCTTATATCTTTGTAAGGCATTGTTGAGTGAAAGGCTGTTGAGCCTGTGTGTAAAGCTGTGTTGACAGCTTGAGTGGTAGGACTTCTTGATAGGTCTGAGGTAGGAAATATGAGTGATTTCTGAGTGGAAGGAGTTACATAACTCTGAGCTGTAGGGCTGCTGTGCCTGAGGTGTAGGGCTGTTGAGCCTGAGTGTAGGGCTGCTGTGCCTGAGGTGTAGGGCTGCTGAGCCTGAGTGTAGGGCTGCTGTGCCTGAGGTAGGATCACTCCTGATCTGAGAAGTTCTGAGGAACTTGTGGTGTAAGCTCAAGGAGCTGAGATTGGAGTTTGTGGCCTTGTCTAACTCACTGTTAGAAAGGTGAAGGGGGAAAGTGGACTACTCAAGACACCCTATCTTGAGGAACCTCTATACATCCTTGCGTGCTTTCTGTGATTGAGTTTTCTGCAGCTAGATACATTAGGATTATATAAAGAAAATAAGTAAAACCTATTCACCCCCCCCCCCCCCCCCCCCCCCCTCTAGGTAATATTGACTACACCTAACAAACTATCAAGTGGTATCAGAGGGAGGTTGATCAAAAGGACTTAACAGTCTGATCAGATCCTATACAGGAGTAGTCAAATCTAAAATCCAATGGCCAACAGTGGAATGAAGAAAGAGTTGGGGTCAATGAAGTTGCCCATATGCTCCAAAGAAAACTTTGGTATATGGAAGCAAAGGGTAAGGCTATTCATGGAAGCCTCAGACCCAAGGATCTTTTTGACTGTAAAAAATGGTCCTTATACCTTTGAGAAAATCTCCACTATTGACCCCACTAGAAAAGTACTTAAGGTATTTTCTGAGCTGACCAATGATGAGATAGCATTGTACACTATGGACAAGAGAGCCCAAAACATAATAGTAAATATCATTGATGACACTACATTTCAGAACTTGGTACACTGCACAACTGCCAAGGAAATGTGGGACACATTGGTTGTTTATATGGAGGGAACAGCTGAAGTGAGGGATGATAGAAAGTCACTCCTCAATCAGGAGTATGAAGCCTTCAGACAGCTGATCCAGGAGAATATCTCCATGTGCTATGAAAGGTTCTTTAGGATTGTAAATGAACTAAGAACCTATGGAAGGGTGTTCACAGATTATGAACTCAATGACAAGTTCCTTAGATCTCTAACTAGAGATTGGGACACTAAGATATGTGCAATCAGGGAAGGGGCAAGACTTGGAGAAACCCCTACCCATACACTGTTTGGGAAACTGCTCTCATATGAGATGCAGCTTTCTGCAAGAAAGGAGGAGGACACTTCCTCCAGGGATCACACAAGGGAGAGATCTGTTGCTCTCAAAGCTGAAAGCTCAAAGAAGAACAAGGGTAGAGTGCAGTCACCTCCAAGAAAGGCTGCTGAATCTGAGAAATCTGAGAGCTGCAATTCAGACAGCTCCTCTTCTCATGAGGAGTTTGCTGCCTTCACAAGGCAGTTCAAGAAGATGATCAAGAGGAAACAATGGAAGAACAAACCTTCCTCCTCTTCTCATCCCAAGAAGGATCATTACAGATCTGAGAGGCAACATCCCAAAGGGGACAGGTATGACTCTAAATCTAGTAAACATGTTTCAACTAACATAATTTGCTATTGCTGTAGTAAGCCTGGATATGTCATTGCTGACTGTCCAGTCAAGAGAAAGGAAAGAGGTGACAAGAAGCCTCATCACCAGAAGGAGAGGAAGGGAGAAAAATCCTTCCTAGCTAAGAAAGGCAAGAGTTGGAGTGAATCTGAATCTTCATCTTCAGATTCAGATGGTGAGGAGGAAGCCTACTTGGGGTTGTTTGCTGATCAGGAGGAAGAAGACTATCCTGCTGCCATGATAGGAATCAGGCCCCCTCTATCACATTCAGATAGTGATGTAGAGGAGGATGAGGTCACTCTAGATGACCATGGGCTGATGGCTATAACTAAAGATGAGGATAGCCACAACAATTCAGAACATGAGCAAGTATTGATACACTGCATTTCTTCTTCTTCTTCTTCTTCTTCTGATTATGAAACATGTCAAGAATCTGAATCTCCTCCATCTAAAGTTGGAAGTGAATCAGGTCCTGAGGAGGATGTCAATCAATTGATTGATAGGTATGGTGAACTCCTGGAAGCTCTGAAAAAGAGCAAAAAGCTAGCCAAGAGGCAAGCTCAAGAAATTACTTCCCTAAAGTAATCAAAATCTGAGTGCATTGAGCATGCTACCCAGCTAGCTCTAATGAGCAAGGAGATTGGAAAGCTAAGGGGAATGTCAATCATCCATGTGGGCACCATAAGCCACAAGAACAAGATCATTAAGGATCTTGAAGAAAAGCTCCTCAAGGAGAGGATGCTAGTGGCTAAGTTCTCCAAGCCCAAGACAGTGCTGCCTATTATTGACACCTTCAACTCCCATGACATGAGAGGTGTTGGTTTCAACAAGGAGGCATCTACTAGCAACACTAAGGGAAAGGTCAAGGACTTAAAAGAATCTAAGACCTCCTTTTGTGAAAGTCTTGATGCCCTCAAACAAGTATGACCAAGAAAGTGTTCATGGTCACTTATTAAATGGAAGTTCCTATAACTTGAGCAAGAATGCTCACAACTATGGAAATAGAAAGGAGTTAGGCTTGAGTGCCTTCAAGGCTCTGCATGAGGAAATTCAAATGGCCCATCATGGACCCTTTGTTCTTGGAACCTCAGCCCCTTCACTCAAGATAACTAAGGCTGTCAATTCTAAACATTGTTCAGCAAAGTCCATGGTTGTTGACTGTCCTGTAACTAAGCCAAAAAGCCCAGTTTCTGCTACCATACACACATGTTTAACTGCCAAGCTAAAGGGTGTTGATGTCAAACAAAAACAAGATGCCTTGACTGATTATAGGAAGGTAAAAAGCCATGCCTTTACTGATAAGAAAAAGAAAACAACAGCTGCATCCCCTACTGAACAGAAACAGGAAGCTTCATCTTCTAGGACTGTTCAGAAGAGGAGATATAATATATATGAGTGTTGGTGCTGTGGCAAAGTGGGACACTTTGCAATTGATTGTTGGCACAACCCCAATGTGCCAAAGGCAAGGATTGCACCTCAAGCCAAACCAGCCCTTTCTAGGAATATGCCCTATGGTGTTAACCTGAACCTAGGACCCAAAATCAGTTGGGGTCCTAAGGTACATTAAATTCTATGTTGTAGGTTAGTTCAAGTACCAATCTCAACCAAATATGGTACTTGGACAGTGGGTGCTCAAGGAACATGACAGGAACTAAGGATCTTCTAAAGGATTACCATCCAGTGAAGAATGGACCCAAAGTTATCTTTGGTGGATCTGAAAAGGGAGTCACCAAAGGATATGGTATGATTTCAAATGGCATAGTCTCAATCACAAGGGTAGCTTATGTTGAAGGGTTGCAACACAACCTTGTAAGCATAAGCCAACTATGTGACTTAGGCTATGTCATTGAATTCCACAATGACAAGTGCTTGATCAAAAGTCTAATGACTTGGAGACCATTCTCTCAGGCACTAGGAGTGGAAATGTTTATTGCTTAGAATTCATTTGCAATTATTCTATCTCTTCTGTGTGTCTTATAGCTAATGAAAGTAAGTCTCTTTGTGTCCAATGGCACAAGAGACTTGCCCACATTAACTATAAGACAATGTATAGATTATTTTCTAAAAACCTTGTTAGAAATAGTCCTAAACTAAAATGTGTTAAAAGTGGTCCCTGTCATGCTTGCCAAATGGGTAAGCAAACTAGGACCACCTTTAAAAGTATTGGCTCCAAGGATACTGAGAGGTGTTTATACCTATTGCACATGGACTTGTTTGGTCCTTTGCCAATTCAGAGCCTAGGTGGGAAGTTGTATACCTTGGTAATTGTAGATGATCATTCAAAGTATACATTGTTATTCTTCCTTAAGAAGAAGTCAGATACCTTACATGTCTTTATAAATTATGTCAAGGCTATTCAGAATGATCTACTATGTACTGTGGTCAGGACTAGAACTGACCATGGCACGGAATTTCAATCTGAAGGCGTGACAAAATTTTGTCAAGAATTTGGTATCACCCAAGAGTTCTCCTCCCCAAGGACTCCACAACAAAATGGTGCGGCTGAGAGGAGGAATAGGACCTTGATAGAAGCTGGGAGAACATTGCTTAGTGACTCCTCACTCCCAGAATACTTTTGGGCTGAGGCAGTCAATACAGCCTGTTATGTTCTCAATAGAGCCTCCATCAATAAGGTCCTTGGGAAAACTCCTTATGAGATTCTGAAAGGCAAACAAACTACAATTTCTTACTTTAGAATCTTTGGTTGCAAATGCTACATTCTAAATAATGGAAAATCTCAATAAACAAAGTTTGCAGAAAAATGCAATATGGGGGTTCTTGTTGGGTATAGCTCACATAGTAGAGCTTATAGAGTTTATAACAAGAAAACCCATGTTGTAGAAGAATCTATGCATGTTGTGTTTGATGAGACCAGCCTTCTCTACAAAGAATGGTCCAGCTCTTCTATTTTGACAGGAAATAAAGAAGGGTTGCATGAGTTGACTGTCCAAGACAAGCCCAGCAGCAGCAAAACATAAACAGCTGCTGCAATTCCTGAAGAAGAAGAGGTACAAGATGGTGAAGTCACTGCTGAACCAGTGGAACAAACACAGCCACCAGAGGACCCTCTTCCAGCTGCTGCAAGGCACCTGAGAGATCATCCAAGAGATCTAATAATTGGAGATCATACCCAAGGCATATTGACAAGAAGTAGAGCTCATAATGAAGCACTATTCTTAAGCTTCCTTTCTCAAATGGAGCCCAAGAAGTTTGAAGAGGCCAATCAAGACACCTTCTGGATTGAAGCCATGCAAGAAGAGATCCTACAATTCAAGAGATGCAAAGTATGGAAGCTGGTGCCAAGACCTCAGGGACACAATGTGATTAGCACCAAATGGGTATACAGGAACAAGCTTGATGAGAATGGTACAATCATCAAGAACAAGGCCAGATTAGTAGCCAAAGGATACAGGCAAGAGGAAGCTATAGACTTTGATCAAACCTTTGCACCAGTTGCAAGGTTGGAAGCAATTAGACTATTCCTTGCCTATGCTGCCCACAAGGGGTTCAAAGTCTACCAGATGGATGTCAAATCATCCTTCCTCAATGGAGACTTGAAGGAAGAGGTATATGTTGAACAACCTTTAGGTTTTGTGCATCCAACCCTAACTTCTCATGTTTACTTTCTTAGGAAAGCATTATATGGTCTCAAGCAAGCTCCAAGAGCTTGGTATGAGACTTTGTCCAACTTTCTCCTCAAGAACAAGTTCATAAGGGGAAAGATTGATAGCACATTGTTTCTTAGGGAAACAAGGGGCAAGTGTCTCTTAGTCCAAATTTATGTTGATGACATAATCTTTGGGTCTACTGATGACAACCTCTGCAAGAGATTTGTCAATCTAATGCAGGGGGAGTTTGAAATGAGCAGTATGGGTGAGCTCAAATATTTCCTTGGGCTCCAAGTGAAATAGTCTAATGATGGAATTTTCATCTCCCAGACCAAGTACACTAAGGAGCTCATCAAGAAATTTGGGATGGAATCAGCCTCCACCATGAGAACACCCATGGGGTCTAATGTATCATTGGACAAGGATGAAAAGGGAAAGGCCTTTGATGAGTCCATGTACAGATGTATCATTGGATCCCTATTGTACTTGACTGCTAGTAGGCCAGACATTATGTATTCTACATATGTTTGTGCTAGGTATCAAGCATGTCCTAAGGAATCTCACTACACCTCTGTGAAGAGGATTTTGAGATACCTTAAGGGCAGCTTGCATCTTGGCCTTTGGTACCCTAAGAACAATGACTTTGAACTAACAGGCTTTTAAGATGTAGATTTTGCAGGCTGCAAAGAAGACAGGAAAAGTACAAGTGGTACTTGTCAATTCCTAGGGAGAAGATTGATATCTTGGAGCAGCAAGAAAGAAACCAGTGTGGCAATCTCCACAGCTGAGTCTGAATACATTGCTGCAGGTAGTTGTTGTGCACAACTCTTATGGACACAACATCAGTTGGAGGATTACAACCTCAAGGTAAGGGAATCTCCTTTGTATTGAGATTCATCCAGTGCAATCTCCATTGCTAAAAATCCTGTCTCTCATAGCAGGACTAAGCACATAGAGATTAGATATCATTTTATTAGAGAAAATGTAGAATGTAAAGATATCGGTCTTGAATTTGTCCCCACTGACAAACAAGTAGCTGATATCTTTATAAAGCCACTGGATGAATCTAAATTCAATGCTTTCAAAATTGATCTTGGCATGCTTAGTATGGAATAGTCCTAAATGTATGAGTAGTAGCTGTCACTGTTGTTGATTCTGAATGATGAATTATAAAACATTACATTATTATACACTACAACTTAGTGACATGACTAGGACATTTCTTCAGCCAAAATATCCACATTAGGTCTAAACCTTATGATCAGCTAAACTGCAGAAGTATGTTCAGCTGAATCAGCTGGAAAAATCCCAGCTGAACCGCTGTGATGAGCAAACTGTCCCAGCGGTTGGCAGTTCACTGTCCCAGCGGCCTAGGTCTCCGTCTCAGTTGAACCGCTGAGACGGGATGTGTTCAATATATAATCTTATAATCAATCCTTAATTAACCCAAAATTCCTTAACACAATAAGGTAATTAAGTCTGAAAACCTAGGGTTAATAAAAACGAAACTGAAACCCTATAAATAGATACACTGTGACTTAAGACACACCACAAAGTCAAACCCTTAGCCGCCGAGACGATTCATCTTCTCTCCCGTCTCAGCGCCTCGATTTTCTGCTTCCATGGCGCCAAAAGGTTCAAAAGATCTACAGGAGGGCTATGCAATCGTCAGAGATGGATTCTCTCATGCCTCAGATGGAAGCTCAAGGTCTAGAGCATATGCTGTCTGAACCCTGCTGCATTCTCAGAACTAAAGTTCTGGAATCGTTCAGCAATGTCAAGTTATCTCCTTCCAAAACCATCCTGAAGTCCAAGATAGGAACTGAGAAGATAAAGATAACAACCAAAAGGTTGGAGAAGGGACTGAAATTAACTCCCTGCAGTAAAAATGAAGAGGAGGAGATATCTGAAAAGGATAAGCAGACTGCCCTAAAATGGATAGGGTACAGTGATGCTAAAACTAGTTGTATAAGGAGGAAGTTCTTCAATCAACAGGGGAAGCTATTGTCTGATATAGTGGGCAAAGCCATCCTATGCAAGCTAGGTTCACATGACACTGTATCACAGTTCATGTTTGAACTAATGACTAGGATAATTTTGTCCAAGAAAACCTCATGCGGAGAAGTTGTTTTTCAAAGGATTAAGGAATGTCTACATGCCCCCAATATGGGAAGGATACTATCTCTGTACCTACAGAATAGTTATTCAGAGACTTTTGCAAATTCAAAGGGGTCAAATCTCCATTATCTCAAAAGAATGGACATTAAGACTCTGGATAGATTCTCCAGAGTGCTCCCTATGAGACAGCCATCTGTGGCAAAGGTAAAGAAGAAAAAGTCATCCTAGCAGAAATCTGATTCATCCTCAAAATCAGATGGGTCTGACAATGAGGATATTCATGGAACTGACCCTGGATCTGCCAGCAACCCAATGAATATAGATAATGAGGATGTCCCCATCAACAAAGGTAAGAATATAAAATCAATTAAGAGCAACAACATTATTCTTACATATCCTAACTTAGTGGAAATTCAGATAATGCAGATGCACACACTGTGCCTGCTGAGACTGAGAAAGACAAGGTCATGGAGGAACCTGATTCTCTTGTGATCTTATCCAAAGCCTGTGAAGAAATGTTGGATGCTCCAACTGAGGGGGAGCAGCTGCACAAGGATGGATTCACTGATCCAACTGAATCACCACAAGCACCTACCACTGTAGATCTACAAAGAGAGATTGACACTGTCGTCTCAAATCTTGAAAGAAGAATCTCACAGATTCCTGATAACATCCATGCTCTCTGGAATTCATGAGATCTAGGTCTCCCTGCTGCTCAAACTGAGGGGGAGAAAATCACAAAGACAGCTGATAAATCATCTGATGTCCTCGATTCCTTGAATCAATCTGTTCAAGAAAATCCTGGTGCACAATCTGAGGGGGAGCAGAATAGTGAGTCTGAGGAGAAAGATGCTGATGATGTGGATGTCAATGATGATGATGGACTGCATCCAGATCATATAGATGATATTGCAACATATGCTGAACATCAAGAGGGTGAAGAACCAAAGGAACTGGATTAAGTGATCCATACTGCCGTGGTGTCTGAACCAATCATCATCACACCACCTGTAGATGTTGTTCTTCCACCTAGTCCTCCTCAAAGGCTAAAACAGGCAATGATAGTGGAACATCAGGCCCCTGCCTCATCTTCACATTCCAATGAGCACATCTTGGGAGCCATATAGTCTATGCTAGATGCACACCTTGCATCTATGCAAGTGTATGTTGATAGGTCCACTGCCTCAGTCAGAGATTATGTCAACCAATCTGTCTCTGCAGTAAGAAATGAAATGATGAGTGAACTGAACATCATCAAAGAGGACTCAGCATTCCTAAACAAGCAAATGACCACATAGTTTGACTTAGCCAAGAAGACTGTGGATTCCCAAGGACAGATATTCAAGTCCATTCAGAATGACCTGGTCATGTCTGCAAAAGACATGAGCTATGTCAAAAACAATGTCAGTAAAACAGATGAAATCATAAAGGAGTCAGCAAATCATCTTCAAGAGTATGTCTACTCCACTGCAATGCAGTTAAATGAAGCTGCTGACAGCTACAAGGAAGAGCTGAGAGGAGAACTTGCAACTCTATCACAAGCTCTTGATGCAAAAGCCACTTCTTCCCATCTGAATGAAGAAGTTGGCAGATTAAAAAGTGACCTTCAAGCTGATCTTGAGAATGTCTTCCAAACTCTCTCTGGCACAATCACAACAGTTAAGCAAGACCTCAATCAACAGATATATGAAGAAGCCAGAAAGGGGGAGAATACAAATGTACACATCAATTCTGACCTCACACTGAAAGTTCTACAAGGCACTAGGATTGCTCTGAATCTGCCATTACTAGATGTTAATAGGGCAGAAGACTGGGATTTTCCTCATCAAGAAGCAACAACACAAAATCAGAGATTGAAAGAGCAAAGAGAGAGAGAGAGAGAGAGAGAGAGAGAGAGCATGTATTGCTCACTGAGGAATTCATGGCCAACCAAAGGGATGAAAACAGGAGAGACCCTGACTTTGAATACTGGAGTGGTGATTCCAAGAAGATAATCCTGAATGCTTGGGTAAGCCATGGTCAGATGTGCAAAGATATTGATAAGTTATATCCAGCTGAGGAATGGATAAGACATCTTGAAAGGAACACTAAAAGAGATAAGGTATTCAAAGAAAATCTAGTCAAGAAAGATAACCCACAAAGAATGCCATCCAGGTACATCCCAAAACCTTTTATGTACTTTAGAAGGCAAGAGCTCAAGAGGAAGATTGCTGAGATTAAGGCAACCAATGCTGAAAAGAACTCAGTTACAAATTTGAATGAAGACACTGCTGTACCTGCTGAAGACAAGGAGCCTGCAGTCCTAGAAGATTCTGCTGCTGAGATTCCTGAATGTTCTTTCTCTAAGAAAAGAAAATATTGATTTAATGTATAAAACTCCTAGGAATGGCTGAACGGTGATTGAACTAGAATCTGTCTAAAATATTTTGTGCAAACTGAGGTTAATTAAATACTGCTTTATCTGAAACACTAATCTGAGAATTAGCTAAGTTTTACCTTGGTATTATTGGTTATGTTATTATGAGATGCATTGTCATATCTTTTATCTGCTGTGGATATATATTTCTGATCATCTGTTATAAAATCTGGTTGCTTAATATGATGAATTCATTGCAGCATTGATATATATCAAAAATTTATAAGTCATGTACTCTTGCATTTGAGAGTGTTCTGCCTTCTTCATATTGGGGGAGATTGTTGGGAAATTGACCCTCAATGTCCCTTTAATTTGAAGAGGCCTCACACTCAAATACAAAGTATAAGTTGTATTTGATAAACCCAATTTGTATCTCATAAGCATGCAGGGTTAGGATATTCAAAGAAAAGGAATAGTATTGGTAACAGTCTGCCCAAAACCGCTGAGACGACATCTCTGTCTCAGTCCAGCCGCTGAGATGGAGTCTGGGCTTGCAGAGCTACAGATAGAGGAAAACCGCTGAGACTTGTGTCTGTCCCAGCGGAACCGCTGAGAAGGAGACTGGAGCTGCCGCTGAGACTGGAAGCTGTCTCAGCCTAACCGCTGAGACTGGAAGCTGCCTCAGCCCAACCGCTGAGACAGATTCAAATGTGCTGACGGGATCTGCTTTTGGCGCAAGCAGAAATAAAAAGGGAAAAACAACTACAATCTGCCCCATACTGTGTCAGGAGGATTGAAATAGCCGTTGAAGCCTTCTGGAAGTATAAAAGCAAAAGCTAGGGCACAACAACAAGTATTGTTCCATTGAAAAGCTTTTGCTGCAAGCCGCACTCGAGCTTTCACGTTCCAGCCAGTTGAAGTTATTCTCTAAAGCTGGAGTTAATCTTCTGAAGGAGATAAGTTAGCTCTTCCTGTACCAACTCAAGAAGGGCAAGTTGATCTTCTGTTTTGCTGAAGGAGAAGATCAAGGTGATTCAAATCTGAAGCAGCTGTCTTTCAGATCTGAAGAAAGAAATCAGAAGACCTGAGAGTAAACCTTTTGTCTTTTGTGTTTAATACAAACTCTATTATATCTTTGTAAGGCATTGTTGCCTAAGTGAAAGGTTGTTGAGCCTGTGTGTAAAGTTGTGTTGACAGCTTGAGTGGTAGGACATTTTGATAGGTCCGAGGTAGGAAATCTGTGTGATTTCTGAGTGGTAGGAGTTACATAACTCTGAGCTGTAGGGCTACTGTGCCTGAGGTGTAGGGCTGTTGAGCCTGAGTGTAGTGCTGCTGTGCCTGAGGTGTAGGGCTGCTGAGCCTGAGTGTAGGGATGCTGTGCCTGAGGTAGGATCACTCTTGATCTGAGAAGTTCTGAGGAACTTGTGGTGTAAGCTCAAGGAGCTGAGATTGGAGTTTGTGGCCTTGTCTAACTCACTGTTAGAAAGGTGAAAGGGGAAAGAGGACTACTCAAGACACCCTATCTTGAGGAACCTCTATACATCCTTGCGTGCTTTCTGTGATTGAGTTTTCTGCAGCTAGATACATTAGGATTATATAAAGAAAATAAGTAAAACCTATTCACCCCCCTTTAGGTAATATTGACTACACCTAACAAACTATCAAGCTAGATCGCCGTATCTATGCCATCAATGTACTTCACCCCTATTGCCTTTGGATCCTCATCCTGGACCCAAGATAGATGCATAATGCATCTCCTACCATATAATGCCTCATATGGAGTCAAGTTGATGCTCGCCTGATGACTATTGTTGTAGGAGAACTCTACCAAGGGAATAAGTCTCTCCCACTGCTCTCCTCGATCCAAGACGCATAGTCACAACATGTCCTCCATTATCCTGGTCATCCTCTCCGTCTGGCCATCAGTCTGAGGATGAAAGGTTGTGCTGAAAGCAAATTGAGAGCCCATGTATCCTACACTGCCCTCCACTCCCCAGAGGTGAAATGGTCATCTCGGTCTGAAACGATAGTTTGGGTACCCCGTGATATCTAACAAACTACTCCACGAAGAGGCACACCAAAACATCGACATGTGTATCCTTCCTAATCAGAATAAACCTGGAAACCTTCATCAATCTGTCTACTATCACCAGACAGAGTCACTCACAAAGCGAGAGTGGGTTAGATCGTGGAAAAAATCCATAGATATGTCCTAAAACTTCCACTCAGGAATGGTCAACGACTGCAATAAACCATTTGGACTCTTACACTTTGACTTCAATCTCTGACATGCCTCACAGTGCGTGACAAAATGGGTGATGTCCCTCTTCATTCCATTCCAGAACATAGTTCTCCGCAAATCAGTTTACGTCTTGGCGTTCCCGGGTTGCACCAAATATTTGGTACAGTGAGCCTCTTTCACTATATCCTCCCGGATCCAACCTCTTGCAGGAATATATAGTCTACTACGAAAATGAATGATGTCATCCTTTAATGTGTATTTCTCGGATGATCTGTCCTCGAGAGTTCAGAATATAATGGCTAAAGCAACATCCTTCCCCTGCTCATCTCGGATCTGATCACGAATGTCACAAACAATGCTCATCATAGCTAAATACTCCACATAGACCTCGGGGCAAGCTCTGGACACAGGGGTAATGTGTATCTTCTCAAGCATCTGGGCCAACTCCATGGCCAACAATCGGGAATCTGGGCTGGAAGCGGGTGCTCTCATACTCAGCGCATCAGCCACTGAGTTCGCATTCCCAGGGTGGTAGTTCAACATAAATTCATAATCACATAAGAACTCTAACTACCGTTGTTACCTCAGATTCAGATCTTTCTCTGTGTGTGTGTGCATATACTTGAGGTTCTTATGATCTAAAAATATCTCACAGTGGACTCTGTATAAATAGTGCCTCCAAATCTTCAAGGCAAAGAACACTACTCCTAGTTCCAAGTCATGCACAGGGTAGTTCACTTTGTGCTTCTTTAGCTTCTTAGAAGCATAAGCAATCACATTCCTACGCTCCATCAGTACTATAAGATCCATCTCCCGCACCAGGAGAGTACCCAGATCTTATGCCCAGAACCGCCGCCTTACGGTGATGCTAACACACGAGTTAGCCACCTCCGCAAGACGTCGATCCTGCCAGCAAGAACGATCAACCATGCCAACATGAGATAAGAAGAAAACTAGGTAAAATATACCAAGTCTACAATCACACACATATACATATGCCAAAATAATATACAAGTCCATCAATGAGTACAAAAAAAGAGTAAGGGCTTATGCCCAGTACATGTCCGAATGAAAAGACAACAAAATAAACTCTCTCTCTATACATATCTATGCGGAAGCTAAACACTCTCATCATCTGGCACCTGTCTCATGGTAGAAGTAATGCGCGGAATCTGCTCCTCAAGTCTTGCCATCATGTCCTGCTGGTCGTGCGGCTGCTCCAGCTCTTCGAACTCCTACGGTCACAACCGACCGTTAGTCATAAAGATTAAGCCAATTTTGTCCCCGCCTCCCCCCAACGACTACTAGGCACCGTGCGGGCGGAAGGAAGCAGAGGACAACAAGGGGTAATAGAAACAAGCAGGTGACATGAATTCTACGCTAGCAGGTATATAAAGTAAAACATGTAAAATGCCTAACTAGCAGTATATATGAGCAGGAAGTAAGGCAGTAAGTAAAGCTGTAAATAAAGCAGTAAGTAAGGTAGTACAGTGCAAGTAAAGTATACTACCATCACATGAGTATCTTAACTTATATGAATGCCCATACAAACTTATAAGTTAAGATTTTCGGAATTATAACTTATCATATAAAAGAGCCCATACTAATTTATATGATAAGGGCCTGCAAATTATGTTCTAAGGTTTATGTATGATATGATATGCATGCTATGATATGATTCATACAAGTGCAACTCATCCACACGACTCTGTGATCACAGACCTTTAGTTCCCAATTTTTGGAGCTAACTTCACTCTCTGGTACCACCGTTGTGGCTACGACAGCAGTGGAGTAGGAAACTCCACTTCCTAGGCGGGTATACACACTACCAGGCCTAGACCCTTCACACGCCTTTGTACACGTCCTAGGTGCACTCTAGAGTCTTGCGTACTATTTGCTGGTATCCACTAGTCTTTGAGGTCAGGTGTGCATTTTCAGGGATCGTCCTCTAGACCGCAGTATAAACAACCTACTGGCCCCTCAAACCCTCACACCCGCTTAAGTCAATGTACTGCCTTCGGTGGATGACCGGTCCAATACCGAAGACCCGCCAATAATTTGTTCCACATGCAAGTTATCACCATCCGAGCCTTCATCTCGTAGGACAATCCGTCCTGATATACAACCTCCCGAGCCTCCAGCTCGCAGGACCATCCCGTCCTTATATACAACCTCCCGAGCATCCAGCTCGCAGGACCATATCGTCCTGATATACAACCTCCCGAGCCTCTAGCTCGCACGACCAACTCGTCCTGATATACTATTTCCCAAGCTTCCAGCTCGCAGGACCATCCCATCTTGATATACAACCTCCGGAGACTCCAGCTCGCAGGACCAACTCGTCCTGATATGCTATTTCCCATCCTCTATCTAGGGATGGAGTACTCCGTATCCCTTAGTTCATTTAGTTAGACTATTCTTGTCTAATTATTGTTATACTAGAAATTTAGGGTGAATCCTGGACTTCCTGAGGTTTACCCGGTGAAGGGCTTGCTGCGGTACTAGGGAATACGATGAGTTGAAACCCAAATTCCCCTTTCCAAGACATTTACTTTTATTGGTGGCTACCCTTTTCTAAAGTCCCACTCTCCTTATTACTCTTTATAACTTAGATATTTTATGACTTATCCTTCACCCTATTTTTAAGCAAATGTTCTCTTGAACCATGCTCAACACTTAAGATCTCTCATCCTCTAAATGGTGTAGGTCTTGTATGATTCTCAAATGTCTCTAATTACACCCTAAAGATATTTCATGAATACTTCATTGTGCTGAATAATCATCATGATCTCCTAAGGTGATAATTGCCCCTTTAGGTATAGTGCGACATGATTCTTAATTATTCCATAAGCCATAGTACGAATGTACTCCAACAAATTCTATAATTTCTAGAGGCTGATATAAATGATATGTTACTATTATAATCCAAATCTTACTTATTTTCTAAGTGATCTTGTCGGTCGAATCATCACATTAAGTTTTCACTATTCGCATACCAAAATGAGATTGGACTAGGTTTGATTCCTATGATGCAATATTAACCATATCATGTCCATATGAGTTCTAATTTTTACCAGAATCATAATGGATAATTTAAGGGTTGACCAGAATTTTGATATATTTCATATAGGTTTGACCTCTATTTAAAATTCATTAATCAATTGACATCTTCCAAAATGTGAAGGAAGTACCATGTCAATAGTTTCAATCTTGACAAATAAATTTCCATAGGTGACAAATGACATAAAAACATGGATTCCAAAATTTCATAATTTTCAGAAGATTTATGATCATAATTTCCATTTAATATAAAAAGTGTACAATTAGAGTTTTACACATCAAGTACTAGTTCAAGACTTCCAATAATTCCGAGAAAACTACTATAGCACAACAATGATCTAAACACATCAAACCCTAAGATTCTTAATTTTCCAGTGAAGTTATAATCCTAATCACCATTTAATGTAAATGTGTGCAAATAGGACTTTGTACATCAAGTACAGGTTAAAGGCTTCCAAAAATTCTGAGAAAATTACTACAACACAATAATGATCTAAAAACATCAAATCCTAAGTTTCATAGTTTTCCAGTGAATTTATAACCATAATTTCCATTTAATACTAAGGATGTGAAAATAAGGCTTTACACATCAAGTACTAGTTCAGATCTCCCAAAAATTCTGAGAAAATTCCTATAGCACAACAATGATCTAAAAACATCAAATCCTAAATTTCACAATTTTCCAGGGAATCTATAACCCAAATTTTCGTTTAATATAAAGAGGTGTGTTGGGAATCTTGCCCACATGATTCCTGATTTGAAGAAGTCACCAAGTCAAGAAAACTTCACTTTGTATTTGATCACTTCTCTAGCTTATAAATCTCAGGAAGTTAGTGATGAGTCCAATATTTATAGTGTTTTATGGACTCATCCGGGCTAGTTTTCACGCACATGCACTTCACTTTTAGTCCTTAATTGCTTATATTTCACTTAGTCACAGTTCTCACATGAAGTGCACATTTAAGCTTGTTTTGGTGTGCAATTGCGCGCTATATTTGTTGGGGGTAAGCACATGGTGCTACCCAACCCTTTTTTTGTATTTGGATTGAGATGGAAGGGTATTCCCAGCTGTGTGATTGTTGTTTGGTGCTGTGCAGGTGGTTAGAACATCTATTTTGCCCAGATTTCATGTCTGCATGAATCGCACGGTCGTGCATTTTCTTGACGCACGGTCGGCTGCGATTGTGCGCTCTCATCAATGGCCCAAAGTAGCATTCTGAATTTGGTCGTGCGTTTTTACGCACGGTCTGTCTAAAAAATAATGTTTTATTTTGTTCACGCGCGGTCGTGCGTTTTTAAAACGCACGGTCGTGCATGAACAAAATTCTGCACTCTTTCAATTTCAGCTGCAATTTTTAGGTTTTCAGGAGCCGATTCAGCTCCGCCATTTTCACCGCAAGGAGAGCTCCAGCTCCATTTTCCTCCACCCTTCCATGAGGGCTTTGCCCTAGGCCGCCTCCATCATCTAAGAGCTTCCAAGGAGAGGGATCTAGCCCTACATCCATCATCATCCAAGGAGAAGGAAGCTTTGGTCTTGTGGCCGGATCGTGACATGAAGAAGACAGGCCATTGGAAGGTAGTGACAACCTTCTCTACCCCGGACGCAGTTGAGGACCGAGCTTGGACGCGGATTGACAACCCAGCGATTCCAACCGTGAATCTTCTACAAGACTTCAGATTGGGTCGATTCCTTGCTTTCTCCCCTTTTATTTTGATGATTGTATAAGCTACATTCTTCTATCTTTTGATGATGTGCACTATGAATCTTGCTTTGTAATGTTTAATTCATGTTTATGAGTTCATATTATTCATATGTGTGTATGAGGTGCGCCCCCATCCATTTTCCATCCACATCCGTCATCACCCTCCAGTCCATTACGCTAGCCTACTCTTCCATTCCGTAAGATTACTCTTCCATCCGCCAAGCTAAGCGGTGCTAATGGCCCGTGTAATCCACCTCGAACCCGCTGGTGTGAACCATTCCATCCACAAGCCTTCTCGTCCATTCGCCTAGTGAAGCATGGCATAGCGGCCCGTGTAATCCATTTGCCTAACGAAGCAGTGCGCTCATGGCCTGCACAGTTCGATTCCGCACTTTCCACTCCACCCGCTTGCCTACTCGTCCATCCTCCCTTGCGAAGTAGTGCGTTCAAGGCCTACATAGTTTCCATCCCGCCTAGCGAAGCAGTGCGCTCAAGGCTTGCATAGGAGTAGTTGAGTAGTTGTCATTTATTTTCCATAAACAAATCCACCCCGTTCACGTTTCACCAAACCTAAAGGACTTTGATCTCAAGTCCCTCCTGGAAAGTTAACTCCACCATACTGTGTTCCTTCGAGATCGATACTCGGGGATTTGCTCCTCGTTTTATATTACTTGAATGATCGGCACACTGCCGTTTCGTGCCGCAGTCTCGCTACCGCCTATAGCGGTGTGCTAGATTTGCGCATCAAGTTTTTGGCGCCGTTGCCGGGGAACACAGATGTGTGAGTTTGCTGTAGAGGGAGACAAGAGATAGTAGTTCTTCCAGTGTATATAGCCGCCTAATTATTTTTTTTCTTTTTAATTATATATTGTTTGTTATTATTTCTATCTATCCTATTTTAAAGTTTTAGGCAAGTTTAATCCAAGGAGTTTTATTAGTTTGTGTAAATTTCCTTGCAAAGAATTTCAGTTTCATTATATCTGTTTTAATTGTGGAAAATGTCGTCATGGGATATTTCTCCTAGCACTTACGACAAGATGGTTTATTATATAGACCAAATGAAAGAGTTAAATGCTAGGCAGTGTAGGAACTTTGTTTGCTTGTTGTGTCGAGGAGAGGGTCATGAATTGAGGGACTGTCCTAGCCTCTTCAATCCTGACCGTTGCTCCTTCACTCATGACAACATTGTCCCTATCACTCATTCTTTACCCATGGAGGCAATCGTGCCCTCTACCCCCGAGCTTATTTCGTGCATGGACTCCTCACTCCCTGTGTTTGGCTTCACTCCTAGTGATGATGATCACTCATCTATTAGCCAACAAGGAGAGGAATGGGAGCTCCTTGATGCACCTGAGTGTGATGAGGAAATTATTCTTTCCATTGGGGAGGCGTTAGCAGATCTTTTTGCGGAGGAACCAAATCTTTATGTTCCTCCAGTTTCTTTGCAAGATTTTTCTACACACATTTTTTATGATCCTGTCGAAGTAATTGAGCATGGTGATGATTATGAGCCTGAGGCTGCACCCCGGTGGGATGATGAGGGTGCTCTTTCGGATGAGGAGGTTTGCACTTCCTCATGGGACGAGGAGGTCCAACACACCACCGAGGCCATTGAGTTCTTGGGTTCCCCTTGCTATGATATTTACGATGATGACAGTGATTTATCCTTGGAACTTGTTGGGAGTGAAACAGGGATCACTCCCATGATTACCGATTATTTATATCTTTCTTCTATTTTATTTCCTGACCACCCTTCATTTCTTGAACATGTGTATGGGGATTCAGCAGTGGCAATTCTTTGGGAGGCTGAATCTAAAATGCTCTCCACTACTGATCCACCTTTATCCCCTCTTCCTGATATTTTTAATGCTTATTCTTTTCCATCCATTCAGGATTTTGAGTATGTTGACCCATTTTTGGGTAATGATGAAAACCAATACTGGCAGGGGAAATACAGTGCAGTGATGGTGTTTCCCTTGAAGGATTGGCTGCAGGGAGGCAAAAGATATTCATATCCTGAGCTAATGTCGGAAGAGAAGAAGAAGGCAAAAAAGAAAGAGATTTGGGGATGGAGGATAAATCCTTCTTTCTACCCTTACTGCTGGGTCTTCGGACCTATTTCTTTCATTTATAGTTATCACTTTAAATCAGCATATAGTTGATTTCTCTGCTGGCTGTGTAATAATAATTAGTAGTCTTTATTAACTTTTGCTTTTATGATTAGACAATCTAATAAAACTGCATAATACAGGTATTAAGTCCAGCTTAAGGACGGTAAAAAAAAGCGCTAATGGGAGACAACCCAGTTTTGGTTGTTTTTATTTCTCTAATCCGCTAATAATTTAGTATTTATATTTTCTTTTGCTTGGAGCTGTCTCCCCTGCAGGTACTTTTTCTGGATGGCGGATGCTGCAGCTTTTTCTTAGTTTACACGCCAATCTTTTGGTATGCTCATTTCTGAGCATGGGTAACGTTTCTTCCCCTAGTCTTTTATTTAATTTTCATGGTTACGTCATTTGTGTCTATTGCTTAGATTAAGTCCGGGGGAGAGCCGCTATATGTTACCCACTGCACGTGCACATATCATTTGCATACTAGAAGTATATTAATCTCATTTATTTAGTATTGTTCATCTTCACAGCACACCACAACACCCACTTAAGCACGCGCTTATTTGTCTATGCGTCTCGGGTAAATATTATTTTTCTGTGTGATTAAAAGATCATGATGCTGGCATAGGATTGAGTGGCGGAGTAACATGTTGACTCTAGCAGTGCTCCTAGTCGAGTGCTCACGTCTCGTGTTGAAATTCTTGTAGAATTAGCTTTTTCTCATGCATTTAGTTTTCTAATTTTCCAATCGCGTAAATACTGTTTATTCTACTCGTATTTCGCGAATCCAGTTGAATCCGACGATGGTGTAGGTGCGTGTGTAGACGATCGCTAGTGATGTATTGCTCGAGTCGGGAGGAAGGATATTCTTTCTCGGTGGCTAAGAACTTGCCCCTAGCGACTCTCGAAGCATGGGTATAAGTTATTTCATTTGTGCAAGTGTGATATAGGCCATTCTTTGGCCCGGTTGAGCCTTTGCACCATTCCTAAACGCTCTATCCTTGCTTAGCCCCTTTGTGCCTAATCCTTACCATTTGATTCAGTTCCACCTTCAATTCACCAAAGCCAAAATGACTATCCTAATCGCACACCAAATTCTGAGCTCAAGCAATTTGTGCATTTACAAGTTGGGTGTTGAGGCTGTGTATATTTGTGGTGGTGGTGGGAATGCGTTATTGAAAATATAGCTGTGTTTGTTATTATATGTGCAAAGTTATAATTTAAAAAAAAAAGAGAAAAGAAAAAAATGTGAAAAGAAATGAAAGTAAAAAAAATATGTGTAAAGCAATGTATTTGGGAATAGGGGGTGTACACACCCCATAGTTTCATGTTTAAGTCTGGGGGTGTGGTGTACACATTTTTTATTATTATTGCCGGGATAGTGTTTTTATTGCGAGCTCATTTGGGTTAGGTGTTCTAAGCCCCCACGTTTATCATTGTTTACCGCACCGTAGCCTAAGCCTAAATCATAACCTAAAAGTCTCATTGATTCGCACTCTGAACATAACTAGTGTCGTGGAGAGAGTGTGAACGGGAAGCTTATGGCCATCGTCATTGATGCATTTCTTTGGAGTTTGTCCCAACCCTCGATCTCTGGCAATATTCCACTTAGTGATCGAGCTACTTTCACCCTACGCGTGATTGAAGGATTCACCACGATTCAAATTATGAGTAGCAATAATAACTAGAAACGCAATTTAGAAAATTCTAATCTATTTCGCATGTTTAAAAGTTTTTTCTACTAAAATTGCAACGCACGCGTGTAAGCGATTTCGCATATTCAATTACTTTGCCAGCTTATGATTTTTTCTACTCCACATGGGAGATAGTTTCCTCGGGACGAGCAAATGAGTAAGTCTGGGGGTGTGATGAGTCCAATATTTATAGTGTTTTATGGACTCATCCGGGCTAGTTTTCATGCACATGCACTTCACTTTTAGTCCTTAATTGCTTATATTTCACTTGGTCACAGTTCTCACATGAAGTGCACATTTAAGCCTATTTTAGTGTGCAATTGCGCGCTATGTTTGTTGGGGGTAAGCACATGGTGCTCCCCAACCCTTTTTCTGTATTTGGATTGAGCTGGAAGGGTATTCCCAGCTGTGTGATTACTGTTTGGTGTTGTGCAGGTGGTTAGAACATCTATTTTGCCCAGATTTCATGTCTGCATGAATCGCACGGTCGTGCGTTTTCTTGACGCACGGTCGGCTGCGATCGTGCACTCTCATCAATGGCCCAAAGTAGCATTCTGAATTTGGTTGTGCGTTTTTACGCACAGTCTGTTTTGATCGTGCGTGAGTAAAATAGCACGATCTCCTTTTTTGTCTAAAAAATAATGTTTTATTTTGTTCACGCATGGTCGTGCATTTCTAAAATGCACGGTCGTACATGAACAAAATTCTGCACTCTTTCTATTTAAGCTACGATTTTTAGGTTTTCAGGAGCCGATTCAGTTCCGCCATTTTCACCGCTAGGGGAGCTCCAGCTCCGTTTTCCTCCATCCTTCCATGAGGGCTTTGCCCTAGGCCGCATCCATCATCCAAGAGCTTCCAAGGAGAGGGATCTAGCCCTACATCCATCATCATCAAGGATAAGGAAGCTTTGGTCTTGTGGCCGGATCGTGACACGAAGAAGACGGGCCATTGGAAGGTAGTGACAACCTTCTCTACCCCGGACGCAGTTGAGGACCGAGCTTGGACGTGGATTGACAACCCAGCTATTCCAACCGTGAATCTTCGACAAGACTTCGGATTGGGTCGATTCCTTGCTTTCTCCCCTTTTATTTTGATGATTGTATAAGCTACATTCTTCTATCTTTTGATGATGTACACTATGAATCTTGCTTTGTAATGTTTAATTCATGTTTATGAGTTCATATTATTCATATGTGTGTATGAGGTGCGCCCCATCCATTTTCCATCCACATCCGTCATCACCCTCGACTCCATTACGCTAGCCTACTCTTCCATTCCGTAAGACTACTCTTTCATCCGCCAAGCTAAGCGGTGCTAATGGCCCGTGTAATCCACCTCGACCCCGCCTGTGCGAACCATTCCATCCGCAAGCCTTCTCGTCCATCCGCCTAGTGAAGCGTGGCACATCGGCCCGTGTAATCCATTCGCCTAACGAAGCAGCGCGCTCAAGGCCTGCACAGTTCGATTCCACACTTACCACTCCACCCGCTTGCCTACTCGTCCATCCCCCCTTGCGAAGGAGTGCGTTCAAGGACTACATAGTTTCCAACCCGCCTAGCGAAGCAGTGCGCTCAAGGCCTGCATAGGAGTAGTTGAGTAGTTGTTTTCATTTATTTTCCATAAACCAATCCACCCCATTCACGTTTCACCCGACCTAAAGGACTTCGATCTTAAGTCCCTACTCGAAAGTTAACTTCACCTTACTGTGTTCCTTCAAGATCGATAATCGGGGATTTGCTCCTCGTTTTATATTACTTGAACGATCGGTACACTGCCATTTCGTGCCGCAGTCTTGCTACCGCCTATAGCGGTGTGCTAGATTTGCGCATCAGTTAGCAAAACAAAATTCGTCGAACGCTGAAGGAAGTTCGTCGAACGAAGAATGAAGTTCGTTGAACGCTGAGATTTGGCAAGTTCGTTGAACGCTGAGACTTGGCGAGTTCATCAAACAAAGAATAAAGTTCGTTGAACGCAGAGACGGGACAGAAGAATGAAGGTCGTTGAACGCAGAGACATGGCAATTTCGTCGAACGTTGAAACTTGGCGAGCTTGTAGAACGAAGATTGCAGTTCGTCGAACGCAGAGAAGACGCGGTATCGTCGACTTCACAAAAGTGGCCTTGTCGTCGAGAAGATGAAGAAGCCTTGTCGTTGAAATGACAAAGAGAAGATCAGTGTCGAAGAGATTGTCGATAAAGAACTGTATCGTCGAAAAAGTCAAAGAAGAACAGACATCGTCGTAAAGAAGGCATGTTGTCGAGAAGACTGAAGAAGGACAGCTGAAAAAAGCAGTTGCTAAAGTATGATCTGTCGACATGTTATCACTCATGTCGTCGAGAGAACAACGTGATTACGACGACATTCTACAAGAAAGAAGATTACGACGACACAGTCAGAGACAACATATCGTCGTATATACAGAAGCACCAGAATGTCTCGTATCGTCGAGATACCTGCATCAGAGGCAGAAGCAAGAAGAATTGAAAGTCTAACTAAGTTCCAGGCATCGACAATGTCCTGTCGTCGAGATATTGTCCATGTCGTCGTAACAATGGAAATATCGTCGAGACATATTCAAAAGTTGCGGACACGCTGTCAGCATTTAATGCCACCGCCTGATTGTCCAATCAGCGCGTGCTCTTAAGGAAAGGAGCGTCTGACACTTAAGGAACTTTTTCAGAGGACCGTTGGGAGCCTCACAGTCTTATAAAAGAGATAAGAGGTTGCCCTAATGCAGGAATCAATCCATCAATAAGAAAGAACTTGCGCATACAGTGAATAGAACTTTAAAAGCGGCGCAAGAAAGAAAGTGAAAAAGAAGAAGCAACCATCTCCATCGACTGATAAGAAGCCAATCCTCATCAGGCTAAGAAAAGATTGAAGAAGAACTGTGTGCTCAAGTTCTGAATCAGAAACATCTTCTTCAACCTTAAGAGGCCGATCTTCAACAGGCTAAAGTTGCCGATCTTCATCCCGCAGAAGAAACAGTCTTTTATTACTGTAATCTTTGTAAGGCTTGCAGACCTATTTGTCTAGCTTGAGGGCTGGAGACCTGTGAGGCTTGAGGGCCGAGGCAGAGGCTAGACTTGCGGGTCTAGCTAGGTAGGGCTTGAGGGCCTAATTGTCAAGCTTGAGGGCTTGAGACCTGTGAGGCTTGAGGGCCGATGCAGAGGCTAGACTTGCGGGTCTGAGCTAGGTAGGGCTTGAGGGCCTGAGTGTCGAGTTTGCGGGCTCGGGTGCAGTAGGGGCTTGCGGGCCTAGGCTGTAGGACTCCCGGGTCCGTGGTGTAAGGCTTGAGGGCCTGAAGTTTTTGGCGGAGTTTGCCGATCCTAGCACACTGTTGGGTAGGCGCAGAGGGACAGAGGACTACTCAAGACACCCGGTCTTGAGGAACCTCTATAGATCTTGTGTCGTCTGGTGTGTTTTATCTGTGTTTATCTGCGCGATATTTTTGTGCTGTGCTTGAATATTCGAAACTCGGGCAAATAATTGGAAAAGAACCCTAACCACTTAATACCCCCCCCCCCCCTACTAGGTGAATGCTCCATTACTGTCATGGCCAATGACTGAAATTCTGTCCCATGGTCACTGCTGATTTTGACCACAGTACAGTCCTTAGATTCTGAGGCTACCTTAACTGGCACTAGGAGTGGAAACATTTATTGTTTAAACTTTCTCAATACAAATTCTTCCATGCCCATATGTCTTGTGGCTGATGGTAAAGAGGCTCTCTGTATACAATGGCACAAGAGACTTGCACACATCAACTATAAGACAATAGGCAAGCTTTTCTCACAAGACCTAATTAGAAATGGACCTGATATTAAGTGCATCAAAGATGGTCCATGTCAAGCTTGCCAACTAGGAAAGCAGACTAGGACCATCTTTAAAAGCATATCTAACAAAGAGTCCACTAGGTGCTTATTTCTACTGCACCTGGATTTGTTTGGTCCTATGTCAGTTCATAGCTTAGGAGGGAAGGCCTACACCCTTGTAGTTGTTGATGATTATTCAAGGTTCACTTGGGTATTCTTCCTCAAAAAGAAATCAGATACCCTAGATATCTTTAAAAAAATTTGTCAGGCAGATCCAGAATGAGATGGACTGTACTGTGATCAAAATCAGAAGTGACCATGGGACATAATTTCAGTCAGGGGACATGACAGAATTCTGCCAAGAACTAGGTATCTCCCAAGAATTTTCCTCACCCAGAACTCCTCAACAGAATGGGGTTGCTGAAAGGAAGAACAGAACCTTGATAGAGGCAAGTAGGACAATGCTAAGTGACTCCTCTCTACCAGAATACTTCTGGGCAGAGGCTGTCAACACTGCTTGTCATGCGATAAACAGGGCTTCCATCATCAAAGACCACAAGAAAACTCCCTATGAGTTAATGAAGGGCAGAAAACCAACCTTATCCTACTTTAGGATCTTTGGTAGCAAATGTTATGCTCTTAATAATGGGAAATCCAAACTAACTAAGTTTGCTGAGAAAAGCAGTGAGGGTATTTTTGTTGGCTACAACTCTCATAGCAAGGCCTATAAAGTGTACAACATCAATAACCAAGCAGTGGAAGAATCTGTACATGTGGTATTTGATGAGACTAGCCTTATACATAAGGGCTGGTCTAGTTCTCTAGTGAATGCAGGTACAGTGGAGAGAGTAGAGAAGTTATCCATTGAAGAAAATGCTGGTACCTCACTCAGAGATAAGAATCAGTCAGTGTTAGTTAAAATCGAGGAAGAACCAAGTTCAGAAACGGCTGAAGAAGTGCAACCTGAAGAAGCTGCTAATACAGAAGTGCCCAGAATACTACCAGTTGCCTTGAGACAAGTAATAGATCATCCCCAAGAGCAGATAATAGGAAATGTCAACCAAGGCGTGATGACAAGGAGCAGAGCTGCAAATGAAGCATTGTACCTGAGCTTTCTCTCTCAAATTGAACCCAAGAAATTTGAGGAAGCAAATCAGGATCCATTTTGGATTGCAGCAATGTAGGAGGAACTGAACCAGTTTAAGAGATGCAAGGTTTGGAAAATGGTTCCAAGACCCCAAGGACAGAACATCATAGGAACTAAATGGGTCTACAGAAACAAGTTGGATGAAAATGGAATCATCACCAAGAATAAAGCAAGGGTAGTGGCAAAAGGCTACAGACAATAGGAAGGGATATATTTTGATCAGACATTTGCTCCAGTATCCAGACTGGAAGCAATAAGACTGTTTCTGGCCTATGCAGCATACCAAGGATTCAAGGTCTACTAGATGGATGTGAAGTCAGCCTTTCTAAATGGTGACCTCAAAGTGGAGGTATATGTAGAGCAGCCCTCAGGTTTTGTAGACTCTACTCACCCTGATTATGTTTACTTTCTTAGAAAAGCTCTTTATGGCTTAAAGCAGGCACCAAGGGCACGATATGAAACTCTGTCAAGCTTTCTAATTGAGAACAAGTTCTCAAGGGGAAAGATTGATAAGACATTGTTCCTAAGGGAAGTAAAGGGCAAGATCTTGCTAGTGCAGATCTATGTGGATGTCATCATCTTTGGCTCTACAGATATCAATCTCTGCAAAACGTTTGCCAACTTGATGCAGAGAAAGTTTGAGATGAGCAGTATGGGTGAGCTCAAATACTTCCTAGGTCTCCAAGTGAAATAATATGAAGATGATATATTCATCTCCCAGACCAAGTTCACTAGGGATCTAGTCAAGAAATTTAGATTGGAGAGTGCTTCTTCAATGAAGACTCCAATGGGAACCAATGTGTCTCTGGACAAGGATGAGAAGGGCATACCCTTTGATGAAACCAAGTACAGATGCATGATTGGATCCTTGCTTTATTTAACTGCAAGTAGGCCTGACATAATGTTTGCTACATGTGTCTGTGCTAGATATCAGGTGAATCCTAAGGAATCTCATCATGTCTTTGTCAAGAGAATCTTAAGATACCTAAAGGGTACATCAAATCTTGTCCTATGGTACCCTAGGAACAATGGATGTGAACTAACTGGCTACTCAGATGCAGATTATGCAGGGTGCAAGGAACATAGGAAGAGTACCTCAGGGACATGTCAATTCCTTGGTGGAAGACTGATCTCGTGGAGCAGTAAGAAGCAGACCAGTGTGGCAATCTCAACAGCAGAATCAGAGTATATCTCTGCTGGGAGCTGCTGTGCCTAACTGCTATGGATCAAACATCAACTTGAAGACTGCAATCTAAAGATGAGCAAAACACCTATGTTTTGTGACTCTTAAAGTGCAATCTCAATTGCTAAGAACCCTGTCTCTCACAGCAGGACTAAGCATATTGATATCAGGTATCACTTCATTAGGGAGCATGTGGAAAATGAAGATATCACCCTTGAGTTTGTCCCAACAGACAAACAAGTGGCTGATATATTTACAAAGCCCCTAGATGAAGCTAAGTTTAATTTGTTCAAATTCCAACTGAGGATGTTAAACTTAGAGTAATCCTCTACTTATTTGTCACTAATCCCTTTCTAGATGATTGGTTAGAAAATCTCTCAGGATTTGGATGAACTATGACCGAGCAAGAGGGAGCTTGGACTATTGTCTACTTAAAGAAGAGCTCCAGGAAAGAAGTCAGAAAAGGGGAGAAATGGCACATCAATATGTTCAAGACAAAGATGCTCAAGAAGAAAGACATCAAAGATAGGGGAAGCAAAGGTGTAGGGGGAGCCACAAAAGAAGAGACATCAAATCAAGGGGGATCTACAAGCCTGATGTACTCAGAGAGTTCAGCAAAGATAAGTACAATCTTACATGCTCAAAAGTTAAGATTATAATTGTAAAGTGAAAGTAGTCTTGAATTGAGATTATGACTTCTTCAAATAGGGGAGATTGTTGGGAATCTTGCCCACATGATTCCTGATTTGAAGAAGTCACCAAGTCAAGAAAACTTCACTTTGTATTTGATCACTTCTCTAGCTTATAAATCTCAGGAAGTTAGCAGAACAAATTTCGTCGAACGCAGAAGGAAGTTCATCGAACGAAGAATGAAGTTCGTCGAACGCTGAGATTTGGCGAGTTCGTTGAACGCTGAGACTTGGCGAGTTCGTTGAACGCTGAGACTTGGCGAGTTCATCGAACGAAGAATAATGTTCATCGAACACAGAGATGGGACAGAAGAATGAAGGTCGTCGAACGCTGAGACGTGGCAAGTTCGTCGAACGCTGATACTTGGCGAGCTCGTCGAACGAAGATTGCAGTTCGTCGAACGCAGAGAAGACGCAGTATCGTCGACTTCACCAAAGTGGCCTTGTCGTCGAGAAGATGAAGAAGCCTTGTCATTGAAACGACAAAGAGAAGATCGGTGTCTAATAGATCGTCGATAAAGAACTGTATCGTCGAAAAAGTCAAAGAAGACAGACATCGTCGTAAAGAAGGCATGTTGTCGAGAAGACTGAAGAAGGACAGCTGAAAACAAGCAGTTGCTAAAGTATGATCTGTCGACATGTTTTCACTCAAGTCGTCGAGAGAACAACGTGATTATGATGACAGTCTACAAGAAAGAAGATTACGACGACACAGTCAGAGACAGCATATCGTCGTATATACAGAAGCACCAGAATGTCTCGTATCGTCGAGATACCTGCATCAGAGGCAGAAGCAAGAAGAATTGAATGTCTACATAAGTTCCAGGCATCGACAAAGTCCTGTCGTCGAGATATTGTCCATGTCATCGTAACAATGGATTATCGTCGAGGCAGATTCAAAAGATGCGGACGCGCAGTCTGCATTTAATGTCGCCGCCTGATTGTCCAATCAGCGCATGCTCTTAAGGAAAGGAGCGTCTGACACTTAAGGAACTTTTTCAGAAGACTGTTGGGAGCCTCGCAGTCTTATAAAAGAGATAAGAGGTTGCCCTAATGCAGGAATCAATCGATCAATAAGAAAGAACTTGCGCATACAGTGAATAGAACATTAAAAGCGGCGCAAGAAAGAAAGTGAAAAAGAAGAAGCAGTCATCTCCATCGACTGATAAGAAGCCAATCCTCATCAGGCTAAGAAAAGATTGAAGAAGAATTGTGCGCTCAAGATCTGAATCAGAAACATCTTCGTCAACCTTAAGAGGCCGATCTTCAACAAGCTAAAGTTGTCGATCTTCATCCGGCAGAAGAAACAGTCTTTTATCATTGTAATCTGTGTAAGGCTTGCGAGTCTATTTGTCTAACTTGAGGGATGGAGACCTGTGAGGCTTGAGGGCCGAGGAAGAGGATAGACATGCGGGTCTGGCTAGGTTGGGCTTGAGGGCCTGATTGTCAAGCTTGAGGTCTTGAGACCTGTGAGGCTTGAGGGCCGAGGCAGAGGCTAGACTTATGGGTCTGAGCTAGGTAGGGCTTGAGGGCCTGAGTGTCGAGCTTGCGGGCTCAGGTGCAGTAGGGGCTTGCAGGCCTAGGCTGTAGGACTTACGGGTCCATAGTGTAAGGCTTGAGGGCCTGAAGTTTTTGGCGGAGTTTGCCGATCCTAGCACACTGCTGGGTAGGCGCAGAGGGACAGAGGACTACTCAAGGCACCCGGTCTTGAGTAACCTCTATAGATCTTGTGTCGTCTGGTGTGTTTTATCTGTGTTTATCTGTGCGATATTTTTGTGCTGTGCTTGAATATTCAAAACTCGCGCAAATAATTGGAAAAGAACTCAGACCACCTAACACCCCTCCTCTAGGTGAACGTTCCATTACTAACAAGGTGTGAGAATGGGCTTTACATATCAAGTACTAGTTTATGACTTCTAAAAATTCTGAGAAAATTACTGGGGCACAATAATGACATAAAAACATCAAATCCTAAGATTCATAATTTTCCAGTGAAGTTATAACCCTAATCCCCATTTAATATAAAAGTGTGCAAATAGGACTTTACACATCAAATACATGTTCATAACCTCTAAAAATTCTGAGAAAATTTATATAGTACAATAATGATCTAAACACATCAAATCCTAAGTTTCATGATTTTCCTCAAGGTACCAACCATGAACATTTCACAAATTCAATAGTGTGACATAATTCATATTTATCACATACATAGGTTTTTTGATCCCAAAAATCCTAATTTTCCTGAGGTAATGTATTATATCATAAGGAGGGTGTGTACAAAATTTCATAAGCTAACAATAAGCCATTTGAGCTAAATACACCAGATACCCCTTTGGGCTATTGGCACACCATACTCCTTTCTTGGTAGAGGCATGCAAATGGAATTACCCTACATGCAGAGAGATCCAATTGATCACAAATTTTAACCATGGTCTAATATTGGCAAATTAAGAATGACACCCAAATTTGGGGTCAGTTGGGGTTACACAACTCCAAATATATCATTTATTTGATTTATGATATTTTGAATAAAACTTTAGGAAAATTATCTCCTAAAAATCCAATTTTTGGATACAAGCTAGATATAGGGCTCATGCATGCCTGGTAAAAATTTCAGGTCCATCAGACCTACCATTTAAAATATATACACAATGTAATTTCTGGCCTCTAGTTGGACCAGTCTCACAAAATTGGATGCTGGAGGTTCTACAGTGCTCCAAATGGGCTGATTCAAATTTCTAATTAAAGTAGACCTCAATATCTACAAAAGCTATTTCAGGACATTTTTCATGAAATGGCTTCTAAGGGCCATAAAATCGAGCATGAACATACATATGAAAGTGTGACAAAACATTTCATTTAATAAAATATGGCCTGCAGATATCATATTAGATAAATTCAACGGCTGTGCTTTCATCCCCTACCTCTAGCTGACAACTAGGATCGCCCCGACCTGGGCCATCTTCCGCCGCGATTTCCCGGCACCTGAGCCACCTCCCTGGCCGGCCACCACCACCACCACCTCCGTTGAGGTGGTAGCTTTCGACCGACGGTGGTTTGGCCGCCGGAGGGGCTGATTCCGGCGATCCCGAGCATGGACAAATCCATGGAATTTCTCCCATTTTCTTCACTTGGATCCGGCTCAATTGAGCTGGATATCTCTCTTATTCGATCTAAGAGGTTAGCACAGAGAGAGAGAGGGGGAGAAACTGGACCTTAGTGGGGCTTGGCGGCGGCGATGATGACGGTTGGCCATGGATCTTCTCTCCTCCGGCGAGCTTGCTCCCAACCTTGGTTCTCCAGCAAAAGCTTTGCTCCAGGTGCCTATCCCGACTCCTTAGACCTCTCTGAAGCTGATGGTGAACTCAAATGGAGGAGGGGAGGGCTCTAATGGTGTGTACCATTAAGGCATGGCTCAGCCATGCCTAGTTTGCTCCTCCCATCCACCAAATGGCATCAATTCAGCCCAATTTCGACTGAGGGAATAATGGGGAGTTCAGTTGGGGCTTTGGGCAGAGGAATGGAGTGCCAAATGGCCTCCATTCCCAAATTCCTCTTATTCTTTAATGGAGATTTGGGGAAAAGTCCTTTCTACCCCCTTGCATGTTACTCCTTTCAAATTTCAGGGGGCATGGCTGGTAATTGCACTCTTGGGCTGCTGGGTGGGCTTGGTTTGAGGCCTCAGCCCAATTGGATTTGGTTTGAGCTCTTAATTTCTTTATCTTGGCCTAAGGTTGACCGTGGTTGACCTTGATGTTGACTTGGTCAATTGGGTGGGTTGACTGGTCCCATGTGTAGTTCTTGAGTCCCTTGACACCACCCAATGCTGATTGGGTCATGGTGGTGCCCTATTTGTGCCAATTTAACCAATATATGTGATTTTGACCAAAATTGGGGAAAAGTTGACTTTGGTCAATTTTGTTAAATTATTGATCCCATGATGGGGCTTTTGAGTCAATTGGGTCCCCCATGATATTCTAAGACTATGGGTGAAGTCAATTTCATGTTTTGAGGGTGAATTGAATCTATTGGGGAAAGATTGGATTATGTTGACCTAAGATTGACTTTGGTCAAATTGGACTAATTGAAGACCCCATGATGGGGCTTTTGGGTCCAAAGCACTCCTGTAGAGGTTTACCAACTAGTGGTGGGGTTAATTTGGCCACTTGAGTCTGAATTGAACCCTATTGAGTTGAATTTGGCTATTTTGACTAGGTTTGACTTTGGTCAATTTGGCTAAATTGGTTGACCAGATGATGAGGATTTTGATCAACAATGCCTCCTTTACGGTTAGGGACATGGTGGTGGGGTTAATTCACAAGTGTAAGTTCAATTTGAGCTAATTTGACTTAAGTTGACCTGCCTCCTATAGTGGATCACATGTGAGTTCACTCAACTCAGTGCATCCCAAGGTCACCACCAAGCTCAAACTCACCTCACTCACCACATGTCCTACCCTAATTGAAGTTAAGGGGTCTAGTAGGAAATGGGATGTTACAAATCCCAATAAACAAAAAATAATAATTTCGTCCCCGAAATTCAAGTTCGGGTCTACGGGGTTCCATGCTCAATGAAGATGAAAAGTCTTAAGAAGGTCTATAACGATATCACAAGACTATCTGGTAACTGTTATATTATCCCATTATCCATATTTCAACATATTCATCTTTCAAATTATATCTCAAGGTTCCACTTTGTGAAGGAAGTATCAAAAATGTGTAACCATAAATTCCATCAAAATTTCCAGAAGTTCATATTGTTATCGAAAGTCCATGCAAAAGTATCTATGGCCATTCTATATCAATAGTTCAAGTTATGAGTTCTCTAATTTATAACCCTAAACACTAAATTGTGAGGGAAGTACCATATATATATGGACATAAATTCCAGGAAAAACTCCATAGGTGTATATCATTATTACAAGGTTATGACCAGATTTCTAGAATATTCCGGTGTCAATCATTCCAGATATGAATATTCTAAATTATAACTCCAAATTGCACATTGTGAATGAAGCATGAAGTTTACTCAGAGATTGAATCAAATAAAATTTCTATAGCTTCATACTGATATAAAAGGACCTTGTATAACATTTCATATCATTTCAATATCAATAATTCAGGGAATTAATTTCTCAAGCTATGGGTCCAAATACCGCTTTGTGAAGGAAGCTTGTTATTTACTCGAGGATTAATTCTAACAAAATTTTCCAGAGCTCTCTACTGATACGAAAAGTCTATACACAAAATTTCACAACATTCCAGTGAGCTTCGACCCTATATTTACACACTTGGGGTCTATGTGACCAAAACATGTGAGGTCAACTTTCCTAGGGAAACTAACCTCAAGGTTAATGATTTTCACTATAAAGTATTGTATTATGATCCTAAGTGCATGGATTAAATTTCATAGAATTTGACCAAAGGAGAACCTTTAAACTCTCATGTAAACCTAGTGTTACATGGTCATGCTATAAGCACACCAATTCCCTTGCACTTGCTTGTGAAGTAAACTAACTTTCAGAGGTCCAATTGACCTAAAATTTTAACCATGGTCTACTATATGCATGACCACCCTCCCAAAGGAGATTTGGTGTGATTTTAGTCCAAATCACCCATATTATACACCATATATGATTTATTAAATTTCCACTAAAACTTATAGAAATGTGCCCCAACTGTTCTGATCTTTGGGAATATAGTAGATCTAGTGTGCATACACACATGGTTAAATTATCAGCCTCATATCATTTACTATGTAAAAGTTATTCACATTTTAGGGTATGTCGTTCACTAGGACCAGCCTTAATAAATCTATCCTACTGAGAGTTGTAGGGCTCCAAATGGTGTGATCTTACTTTTTAAGGATAGTAGACACAATTGCCTACAAAAGTTATCTCAGCCTACTTTTCATTTTATGGGCTCTTAGGGCCTCAAAATTGGGGAGCAAAAGGTCTATTTTACTAGAGTAAAAACAACCTTTTGGTGTGGCCTAAGTTAATGTTTTTCTATCGATCATTTAAACATTGGTCTACTCATATGTATGGATCCAAATTAGTCAAGACTTTACCCTAGACTAATATACACATAATAACCTTACCAAGGGGATTTGGTGTAAGACCCCAAATGGCATGTGCACCCATAATACCAAAAATGAACATGAGCTGAATCAGGGAGCTAGCGCCAGGCGCTAGTGCTAGCGCCGGCGGTAGTGCCTTTCAGCGGTACCGACTTAGGGCTAGCGCCAGGCGCTAGCCACTAGCGCCGGCGGTAGCGCTAAATCTTAAAGACCCTCAAACCCGACTTTTCAGCCATTTTTCTCTGAAATCCTTTGAAGTCCTAAGGGCAGAGAGCTGGGAGAAAGGAAGGAGAGCCGTTGGATTCGAGCTTTCATCGTGCCAGGAGGGAGGTTAGTGAAGAAGCGTCTGCGTGCGTGTTCCACCGCGGATTCCAACCATCTCCCTCTCAATTCTATGGCACCAAAACGGCCTACGAGGGTAACGATTCTCCTCCCTAATCCTTGGACATGTACGTCCTTTGATTTGCATGTATTTCGGGAGACTTCTACTAATTAGTGGATTGGATCTTCCGGTGGGATGAAGGTATTCCCCCACAAATTGCATATAGAGTCCGGAATGGTAGTACGTGCATAGGCATGCTGTGTGAAGCCCATCCGGATAGGTCGAGCCGGATTGGTGATGATTAGTGCGTGTAAAGTGCCGGAAACAATTCTGTGTACGTGCTGTGATTCGGGTCATGTGACTGTTGCTGTACACAAAATAGGACCTGGAGGTGTTTCCCAGGCTGTACCCGAAATTTGGTGGCAGAACTGAGTTCTGTCACTAGCGCCGGGCGCTAGCATTAGCGCCGGCGGTAGATCCAGGTGAGCTACCAGTGTTGATGTCTGGAGGTGGTTTCCCAGAGGTAGCAGTACAGATTTCTGTTACCAGTGCCGGGCAGTACTAAATTCTGTTACTAGTGCCGGGCGCTAGCGCCCAGCATAAAGATTGTATGTTTCCGTGCTACCCAAATTCCTGTAGTCTGTATAGGTAGTAGGAGAAGCTGTGGAACTTGCAAAACCCAGCTTTAAGAAATGGGTATTGGGTGAAGCTTACCTGTATCGTGTATACTACGATTATTGAGCACGGGTATAGCTGAGCCGAACCCCACATAGTGGTGGTGAAGAGGTCGCTCCTCGTTGCACCGGGCTATGGAAGAGTGTCGTAACTTCGGTTACGGGCTAGCTCAATTTGCTTGTCTAAGTTGAAATAAGACTTAGCGTAAGGGCGTACCTCAGGGAGTATGCCAAAGTGTGCCTTGAGAGAACGAAGCGGGTGGCTTGGTTTGCCTCCGTTGGTGTTGTTTGCGGATATATATATATATATGTTGCTGACTCTTACTTGCAGGGAAGGAGCACCGCCGCCCCGAGTGTGGGGCGGGGTCGTTATAAATCTTGGTCAGCTAAAGCTGACCGGTTGCTTGTTTTCCCACCAATTGGTGGATTTGCTTATACAGGTCCCGGTGAGACTAGCGTGAGATAGCGGGCTGAAGCCCCTGCTACTGAGCTGTGCTGGCCCTTGAAGGCCAAAGCTTTTGTTTACTTTTGTTCATGTGTGGCCGGCCTGCGTGCCGATGTCTGGAAGCCACCCTTTTGATGTAAACAAACTCATGTAAATAACTGTTTATGTATTTCAATCCTAGTAGTAATGTGGACTTGTTATAAACTGGTTTTAAATGAAAATAAATATGCTTCCGTGTTGCGACTCTGATGCTGAGATAGTTATTGTTTTTAACTGTTTAACACTAATTTTAGTAACGCGCTCTTCTGTTCATTTCATATGGCGTGGGGTCCCGGCCGGACCTACTGTTATATGCTATGTGACAGGGAGGGTGTTACAAATTGGTATCAGCTACGGGTCTCGATCCCTTTTCGTCTGCATTCGTGGTCGAATTCTTTTAAGGGGTGGTGAGCACGTGTGTGCGTCGCCTTTAACTCATATACATAACCAGTTTTGTCCACTTTAGGAATACAATACATGTGTGATTGTAGCAACATAGTGGAATCTGGGTATTCCTTTGCTGTTTAATGCTACAATTCGGTCGCTTAATTGTGTTTTATTACACGATTATAGGTGCTTTGGGTCCTGCAGGAAGGATCCAACCTCGTAACATCATGGAGAGTGCTGAAACAGTTCGTGTGGTCACAAATACGGTTATGGAAACTTTACTTGCGCAACCCAAAATACCACCGCAGAATCAGTGTTTACACCTCGAGCAGGGAGAGCACTCTGTAGATGATTACTTGAATGAATTCCTCCGACTGGACTATTTTACGGGGTCAACATGGGGCGATGAGGAGACCAGAGTCCACAAGTTTTACAACGGTCTGCGGGGTGACTTACGTCAAGCACTTGCGGGACCGAAGTTACTTAGCTTCCATGTAGTAGTGCGAGCGGCTAGATCTCTGGAAATGAATTTGACACGTGAGCAAAGCATGAAAGGCCCCATACGCAAGCAGTCTAAAAGGAAGAGGAAGGGTGGGCGGTTGAATCTACCTTCCTCTAGCGTGGCAGAAGTTGCCACCACTCGGGTTCCCCTAACGTGCTACACATGTGACAAAAAGGACACATTGCTCGTGACTGCCGAAGTGGGCCCCCAAAGTCAGTATTCCGAGGCAGGGACTCTACATGTATGATGGGTCCAGCTTATGAGGATAAAGGCAAAAGTGTAGCAAATGCGATGGTGATCATCCTGAACACTGCAAAGTCTGGGCAACGCAGAAGGAGCAAAAGAGCGAGAGCTTCTGGGTCAGCTCAAGCTTCAGTATCAGGAGTGACTGGGCGAGGCCCAATCATCTGTTACAACTGCGACAAGCTGGGACATATAGCACGTGACTGTCGTAGTGGGAAGAAGCTAGTTGCGGCCTATGCGGCAGAGAAAGGGAAGGCGGCAGAGTCAACCGCATCCCACGCTGCACCAGCCCAGCCTAGGGTTTACAACCTTGGCCAGCAGGAGGCCATCAAACAGAACGATGTGGTGACAGGTATGCGATAGTATATAGCTTTTGTTGCTTTTTATACTTCATACCTTGTTGCACTGCTTGTTAACTGATCGTGTACTAGGCTTTGACCTAATCTTTAACTATCCGTCGAGAGCACTATTATATACGGGTGCTTCACATTCCTTTCTATCAGACGCCTTCATATAGTAACTTGTAATGCCTTCATCGCTTAGACAGGAACGATTAGATGTGTTGCTACCCAATGGGGGTTCGATGCGCGCGGATCGAGGTTGAGTGTTAAAGGTACGAATATGAAGTCAAGACTTTGATTTGGAAGCACTGATACTCCCGCTTTCGGAGTTCGATGTAATCTTTGGTATGGACTGGCTGTCAGCGCAGCAGGCCTCCATTGATTGCACGTCTAAGGAGGTCACACTGGGGCGGAATACCGAACGTGCGACTACGTTTGCTGGTTTGCGTGGATCGAGCAAGACACTGATGTCTGCTGTCCAAGTGGTCAAGGCGGTTCGGCAAGGCGCAAAATTATGTATTATGCTAGTGGGGGCTGCAAAGCCTCAACCCAGTTTGAGTGATGTTCCTGTGATTTCAGAGTATCCAGATGTGTTTCTGAAAGATCTCCCTGGGGTGCCACCTCAGTGAGAGATTGACTTCACCATAGAGCTGGTGCCAGGTGCTAAGCCTGTTTTACGCTCTCCGTACCGAATTGCGCCAAAGAAGATGGCGGAATTGAAGGTTCAATTACAGGAGTTGTTAGAGAAGGGTTACATACGCCCAAATACATCCCCTTGGGGCGCTCCGGTCCTTTTTTGTGAATAAGAAGGACGGAAGCCTGCGTCTATACATTGACTACCGAGAATTGAACAAGCTGACCGAGAAGAACAAGTATCCGATTCCTCGAATCAATGACTTATTCGATCAGCTAGTTGGGTCAACAGTGTATTCAAAGTTGGATCTCAAGTCCGGCTATTACCAGTTGCGAATTCGGGACTGTGATATCCCTAAGACAGCATTCAGTACTCGCTACGGACACTACGAGTTTACAGTGATGCCGTTTGGATTGATGAATGCACCGTCAGTATTTATGGATCTGATGAATAGGACCTTTCGAGAGTGCCTTGATCGGTTTGTCATTGTCTTCATTGACGATATCTTGGTGTACTCTCAGTCTGAAGAAGAACACGCGATTCATTCTCTAAGTGCGAGTTCTGGCTAGCCTCAGTAGCGTTCCTTGGTCATGTTATTAGTGGCGAGGGTATCGCGGTGGATCCGACAAAGATCGATGCAATCCAAAAGTGGCCTGTTTTGGCGACAGTAGCGGAAGTCAGGAGTTTCCTTGGACTTGCCGGCTACTATCGACGCTTCGTGGAGAACTTTTCACGGATCGCTCTACCTCTCACCACCTTGACGAGCAAGGATCAGAAGTTCGTTTGGTCACCGGAGTGTGCACTGGCTTTTGAGGAATTAAAGAGGCGTCTGACCACAGCACCAATTTTTTGTTTACCATCTGGTGTAGAGGGTTATGAAATTTACAGTGATGCGTCAGGGAGCGGCTTAGGCTGCGTACTTCTTCAGCACGGTCAAGTAATAGCTTATGGCTCTCGTCAGTTGAAAGTGCAAGGGCGGAATTATCCGGTCCACGACTTGGAGTTGGCGGCCGTGATTTTCGCTCAAAAGCTGTGGCGGCACTACTTATATGGTGTGAAGGTTGACATCTTTACAGACCATAAGAGCCTTAAGTATCTGCTAAATCAGAAGGAGCTCAACATGCGACAGCGAAGGTGGATGGAGTTCCTGGGGGACTACACTTTTGATATACACTATACTCCCGGGAAGGGAAATGTAGTCGCAGATGCTTTGAGCCGAAGGGCTTATGCACAGGCCAACTGGATTCAGAAGTATGATCCACGTCTGATCAAAGACTTGGAAGACTTGGAGATCTCCTGTGTGGAAAGGATTTCTAGTACAAGTGCGTGCTTGAACTGGACGGAGGTGCAATATGACCTCGCCGACAGAATACGACAGGCCTTGGAGCTTGATTCAAGCATGCAACGCTATTTAGCAGAGTCTGGGGAAGGGACTGCTGCAGAGTTTGTGGTAGACGACGGTCTGATGTGGAAAGACGGTCGGTTGTGCGTCCCAAATATTGGTAAGTTGCGGGAAGAATTGATGTACGAAGCGCATTTTACCAAATACTCAATTCACCGTTGTTTTGGTGGCCAGGATTAAAGAAAGACACCGCCTTATACGTGGCAAAATGCAAAACTTGTGCACTTGTGAAGGCGGAATGTCAGAAACCTGGAGGTTTCTTGAAGTCGTTGCCTATACCGGAATGGAAATTTGATGACATTTCTATGGATTTCGTGCATGGTTTGCCGAGATCGCAGAGTGGGAATGATGCCGTGTGGGTGATCGTGGATCGCTTGACAAAGGTAGCCCACTTTATTCCAAACTGGAAGGACGATTCAGTTGAAAAGTTAGCAAAACTTTATGTTGATAGCATTGTACGATTGCACGGTGTGCCCCGTAGCATCGTCAGTAACCGAGATGGGCGCTTCACTTCGAAAGATTGGAGGCTAATCCACCAATTGTTAGGTACAAAGCTGAAGTTTAGCACTGCCTTCCACCCTCAAATGGATGGACAAACTGAACGTACAAACAGAACTCTGGAGGATATGCTCCGAATGTGCGTCCTGGACTTCGGTAAACAGTGGGAAGATCATCTTTTCATGATCGAATTCGCTTATAATAACAGCTATCAGGCAAGTATAAAGATGGCACCCTTCGAGGCCCTCTATGGTAGAGCTTGCCGCACTCCCTTATCTTGGGCGGAGACAGGTGAAACGAAGCTGTTTAAGCGAAAGGAAGTTGAAGAGGCAAATTCGACTATTCAAACAATCCGTGAGAGATTGTTAATTGCGCAAGATAGGCAGGCGAAATACTACAATGCCAAGCACAGAAACATCGAGTTCGCCGTGGGCGACTGGGTTTATCTCAAAATCAAACCTTTCAAGGGTGTGTCCCGGATTCGGCGCTTGAAAAAGCTGAGTCCAAGGTACCTTGGACCGTTTGAGATACTAGAACGTGTTGGCGAAGCTGCCTATCGACTCGCTCTTTCGACAGAGTTGAGTAGTCTGCACGATGTGTTCCACATATCAGTATTGAGGAAAATTGTACCATAGCCTAACCAAGTGCTTGTGGCTAATCAGGTGCCGATCGATGATGGGTTGAAGACAAAGGTCATACCTATTAGCATCGAAGACACTGAGATCAAACAGCTGCGGAATAAATTGATCAAGATGGTCAAAGTCCGCTGGAACAACTGCGGTGGCGAGGAGCTTTCATGGGAGCGCGAACTAACTATGCGTGAGAAGTTCCGCGAACTATTCCGTTGAGGTACAAGTCATATTTTATGTCTTTTTGAGTATTTGCACTATTAGAATTTCGGGACGAAATTCTTTTAAGTGGAGGAGAATTGTAAGACCCCAAATGGCTTGTGCACCCATAATACCAAAAATGAACATGAGCTGAATCAGGGAGCTAGCGCCAGGCGCTAGTGCTAGCGCCGGCGGTAGTGCCTCTCAGTGGTACCGACTTAGGGCTAGCGCCAGGCGCTAGCCACTAGCGCCGGCGGTAGCGCTAAATCTTAAAGACCCTCAAACCCGACTTTTCAGCCATTTTTCTCTGAAATCCTTTGAAGTCCTGAGGGCAGAGAGCTGGGAGAAAGGAAGGAGAGCCGTTGGATTCGAGCTTTCATCGTGCCAGGAGGGAGGTTAGTGAAGAAACGTCTGCGTGCGTGTGCCACCGCGGATTCCAGTCATCTCCCTCTCAATTCTATGGCACCAAAACGGCCTACGAGGGTAACGATTCTCCTCCCTAATCCTTGGAAATGTACGTCCTTTGATTTGCATGTATTTCGGGAGACTTCTACTAATTAGTGGATTGGATCTTCCGGTGGGATGAAGGTATTCCCCCACAAATTGCATATAGAGTCCGGAATGGTAGTACGGGCATAGGCATGCTGTGTGAAGCCCATCCGGACAGGTCGAGCCAGATTGGTGATGATTAGTGCGTGTAAAGTGCCGGAAACAATTCCGTGTACGTGCTGTGATTCAGGTCATGTGACTGTTGTTGTACAGAAAATAGGACCTGGAGGTGTTTCACAGGCTGTACCCGAAATTTGGTGGCAGAACTGAGTTCTGTCACTAGCGCCGGGCGCTAGCGTTAGCGCCAGTGGTAGCTCCAGGTGAGCTACCAGTGTTGATGTCTGGAGGTGCTTTCCCAGAGGTAGCAGTACATATTTCTGTTACCAGTGCCGGGCAGTACTAAATTCTGTTACTAGCGCCGGGCGCTAGCGTTAGCGCCGACGCTAGCGCTAGCGCCGGTGCTAGCGCCCAGCATAAAGACTGTATGTTTCCGTGCTACCCAAATTGCTGTAGTCTGGATAGGTAGTAGGAGAAGCTGTGGAACTTGCAAAACCCAGCTTTAAGAAATGGGTATTGGGTGAAGCTTACCTGTATCGTGTATACTACGATGATTGAGCGCGGGTATAGCTGAGCCGAACCCCACATAGTGGTGGTGAAGATGTCGCTCCTCGTTGCACCGGGCTATGGAAGAGTGCCGTAACTTCGGTTACGGGCTTGCTCAATTTGCTTGTCTAAGTTGAAATAAGACTTAGCGTAAGGGCGTAACTCAGGGAGTATGCCAAAGTGTGTCTTGAGAGCATGAAGCAGGTGGCTTGGTTTGCCTCCGTTGGTGTTGTTTGCGGATATATATATATGCTGCTGACTCTTACTTGCAGGGAAGGAGCACCGCTGCCCCGAGTGTGGGGCGGGGTCGTTATAAATCTTGGTCAGCTAAAGCTGACCGGTTGCTTGTTTTCCCACCAATTGGTGGATTTGCTTATACAGGTCCTGGTGAGTCTAGCGGGAGATAGCGGGCTGAAGCCCCTGCTGCTGAGCTGTGCTGGCCCTTGAAGGCCAAAGCTTTTGTTTACTTTTGTTCATGTGTGGCCGGCCTGCGTGCCGATGTCTGGAAGCCACCCTTTTGATGTAAACAAACTCATGTAAATAACTGTTTATGTATTTCAATCCTAGTAGTAATGTGGACTTGTTATAAACTGGTTTTAAATGAAAATAAATATACTTCCGTATTGCGACTCTGATGCTGAGATAGTTATAGTTTTTAACTGTTTAACACTAATTTTAGTAACACGCTCTTCTGTTCATTTCATATGGCGTGGGGTCCCGGCCAGACCTACTGTTATATGCTATGTGACAGGGAGGGTGTTACATTTGGAGTGATTTGACTTCATATAGTCCAAAATTTATTCCATGCGTGTTTTATGAAATGATCACAAAAGCTATAGAAAAGGTCTTTCTAGAAATTCCCATTTTTTGGTAGTATATGTATTTGGGCATGACTCATGCATGACTAAAATTTCATCCTACTTGGAGTTGTAGAACTCTAAGATTCACTATGTTCGATTTGGGTGCTATATGCACAACATTTTTCGTAAATATGGTCTAGGAAATCCAAGTTGGTACCAAACTAATCCAATAAACAAAAGGATTAGCCCCTATGCATTTTGGGCTAAGTTTCTTTGGTATCATTAGGATATATTCGTCCTAGATATGCACTCAATCCTTAGGGTATCCGATCCTAGACTCGGAGTCTCATCCTGAGACCTACTGATATTTCACGTACTTTAAGATCCTCGGGGTTACCATTTATAACACCCTTCTCAAGGTTAGTATATACACAGCCCCACAATGGGCATTTTCCAAACACCAATCCTTATCCGACTGAACACAAGTCCTTATCCGATTTCTGGTATTTGTCATGATGATTGGTTTGATGCAACTTAGTTGTTGGTTTGGAGATTTAAGTTTACAAGTTCCTTGTTATTTTTATAATGGATTTCATGCACCAATCTCTTGAGGCGATCCTATCCATTGGGTAAGAAGTGATAATCTCATTTGGTAGGAGAATTATGGACATTGAGGTTTAAGCCTTAAGTATCTACTTCCCCATAAGATTCTTCTCTTAGTCACTTTGGGTGTCATCATGCCTTAATCAGTATATACCCGAGGTCAGTTTGGATTAGTATATGCTATGAAGTCGTCTTGGTGCGTCAAAATAGAATGATGTCCTAGTTGGGTTGGCCTAACTCATTGATTAATGGACTATTTTGTGTGATTTTTGCACATGGGCACACCACTGCTTCCGCTGCTAGTTTGTCCTCAAACTAACTCGAGCGGGGGTGTCCCAGGGTTTTGTGGACTTCTTTCTCGTTGGATCGTTTGTTCAAGTGATACCAGTTGTAAGATCCCTCTCCCGCATCAGGAGAGTACCCAGATTTTATGCCCAGAACCACCGCCTTTCGGTGATGCTAACACACGAGTTAGCCACCTATGCAAGACGCCGATCCTGCCGGCAAGAACGATCAACCAGACCAACATGAGATAAGAAGAAAACTAGGTAAAATAAACCAAGTCCACAATCACTCACATATACATATGCCAAAATAGTATACAAGTCCATTAATGAGTACAAAAGAAAGAGTAAGGGCTTATGCCCTGTACATGTCCGAATGAAAAGACAACAAAATAAACTCTCTCTCTCTACATATCTATATGGAAGGGAAAGGATCGGTGCGGAGGTAAGGCGATCCTTCAGCTCCTGGAATGCAACCTCACACTTGGGTGTCCATACAAAAGACACGTCCTTCTTGGTCAAAACGATGAGGGGAAGAGCAATCTTCGAGAACCACTCGACGAACTTGCAGTAGTACCGTAAGCCCTAAGAAACTGCGCACATCCACTGTCGACTTCAAAGGCTGCCACTACTTTACTGCTTGCACCTTGGCAGGGTCCACTACTAATCTTTCCCCACTGATGACATGGCCCAGGAAAGAGACCTCCCGGAGCCAGAACTGGCAATTACTAAACTTGGCGAACAGGCGGTGCTCTCTCAATTTCTCCATCACCATTGTCAGATGCCAAGAGTGGTCCTCCGACCTTGAATAAACCAAAATGTCATTTATGAACATGATCACGATGACATCTAGGTATGGATCGAACACCCAGTTCATCATGCTCATGAATGCGGAGGGGGAATTCGTGAGTCCAAATGGCATCACAGTGAATTCATGCAACCCATATCTCGAGCTGAAGGCTGTCTTTGGGATATCCTCCTCTTGTATACACAACTGATAGTAGCCGAATTTAAAATCTAGCTTAGAGAACTCATGGGCTCCCTGAAGCTGATCAAATAGCTCGTTGATCCTACGTAGTGGGTAGGTGTTCTGCACTGTCAGTCGTTTGAGCTACCGATTGTCTATGCAAAGACGTAACAATCTGTCTTTCTTCTTCACGAATAATATGGGGGCTCCACAGGGTGTGATGAACTGGGGTCGATGAATCCTGAATCCATTAGTTCATGTAGCTGTATCTGAAACCCTGCTATCTCCTTCGGGGCCATCCTGTATGGGGACTTGAAAATATTGGGGTTTCTAAGGTGATCCAAAAGTTATCAAGTAGTTAGTCTTACTGCCAATGCAATATGAGCCTATAGGGTCGCACATAAGAGTGTTTAGAGAAATTGGAGAAAGGATTGTGTTGGCCTTGCTCATATTGTATATGAGTGAAATGACCAATCCCATGTCTTTGTGGAATAGAGTGAGTTTGGGAAGACTTCTCTTTAGATATTGTTAATATTGTATGGAGTATGTTGATGAGACCTTAAAACGATATTATGAATATCGTCGAGAAGACTTCAAGATGACATTATGAATGTTGTCGTGACAGATAGCCAGTAGTCGGGATCACAAGCCGATATTGTGAATATCAACTCGTGATCGATGTCGTCAAGAACGTCTTGACGACAGTGACTATCTTGAAAGGCTCGTCGAGTTGTCTTGATGAATTCGTCGAGATATCTCGATGAATTCGTTGAGATATCTCGACGAATTCATTGAGATATCTCGACGAATTCGTCGATATCATCTCGACGGAATAATCTGTCGCTGGTGGAATTCATCGAGAATGCCTCGACGAATTCGTCAAGAATGTCTCGACGAATTTGTCGAGATTGCCTCGACAAAATTGTCGAGAATGTCTCGACAAATTCGTTGAGATGTCTCAACGAATCAAGAGTCATTTTCCCGACGACTGTTTATGTCATATTCTGCTGGGTTTGCTGATAGTCGGGGCTACGGTCTGCCTTATGCCTTTGGATATAAAAGGATAGACCCTTTTAGGTTTTATTTGACCTGACAAAAACCAAGAGCATCGACAGAGAGCGATCACGAACGACGTGCTTTACCTGTGCGGGAATCACTGCTTTTGGAGATCTGAGAGGAATCGTTCCTTGAGATCACTCCGCCTCTAGAGATCGATAGGAAGAGTTCCAGTGGGATCTGCCCGCTACCTGATTCATCCTTCGAAGTTTCCACCTCTCCTTGCCGGATCTAGCAATCCGTGGAGACGTAGAAGGCCCTGCTTCTCTGACCTAATTCTTATTTGACATAGACTTAGGGTTCTCCAAAAGCTCATGTGGACTTCTGTAGAGGTGTGGATCCATTTTCTACACTTACTCCTTCATACGAGCTTGTCGATCTCGACTCAGTCACAGGAACAAGTAGAAGAATCAGAATAGGAATCTGATTCCTAGAAAAAGTTTCTTGGAGCATCTGATTGAGTAGTGACTCAATCCCGAACAGGTAATATATTTGTTGTTGCAATTTCTTGATTCATGACTTCTGCAAGACCCATTCTTGAAACTTTTGGGTTGTTCTTGAATATTCCACTGCGCACATCTGATGTGACTACCCCTAGAAAAACCCAATAGTGGTATCAGAGCCAGGTTCGCCGATTTTTATGTTTCAGAAATTGTTCTCTTTGCAATAACCGTCCTCCTCTATGTTATTTTGTGAAACTAGAGCACAAAGAGACGAGCTTGTCTACTATCTTAAGGGAGTCTGTCTGTGCTAGCATCCGGTACATGTAAATCCGAAGATTTAGAAATGTTCTAAATATTCAGATTTAATTCAAATCATCAAGTGTTGATGGTTATGTGCATCTGTAATGTATATGGGCTATGCCTGTTGTTTCTTTCATGATTGTGAATTGTGTGCACATTGATTAAATGTTAATCAAGATTAATTGTTGATCAAACATCATGAAAAACTCTTAAATTGAATATTAAGTATTTAAATGCCTTCCAATGGATGACACTCTTCCTTCCTCGATCAATGAATTGTGGGCTTGCCAAAGCAAGGTGCATTAATCTATCTTGGTAAGGGTGCGAGCGGATAATTGTGATATCCCCCTGTCGATATCGGGTCCAACTTAACTAGGTGACCTCAAAGGTTGAGTGCCTAGAGGCATAGGGTTGACATGCACCATATGATGGATGCGAATAAAGGGTTTTTCACCAACCATACAAGAGTTGCATGGTGATGCAATTGGCAAGCATTGTCTACCTAAATAGCCACATTATGGGTGATCAGCCAAAGCTGACTTATGATGACGGTGAAATACCGATCTTGTCCACTAAGAGAGCAGCTCGAATAAACTCTCCGAATTGATATCAAGGGTTATCAATTTGAATAAAATAGTGGGAGCTTTTTAATAAAAGTCCTTATTAAAATAAGATGTATTTTGAAATCGAGTACTAAAAAGTTTTCAAATTTATTGTAGAATTTCAATGGCAAGTGGATCTCATTCCACCTTGTCCCTGAGAGCCATCCTTGAGAAGGACAAGCTCAACGGGACGAACTTCCTTGACTGGTATAGGAACCTGAGGATTGTCCTCAGGCAAGTGCGCAAGCTTTATGTCTTGAAAGAGGAAGCCCCCATAGAGCCGACCAGGAATGCTCCCAGAGCAGACAAGGATGCTTACAAGAAGTATCAGGATGATACCCTGAATGTGGAATGCCTCATGCTTGCTACCATGTTGTCTGAGCTTCAAAAGCAACACGAGAGCATGTGTGGATATGAGACAATCGAGAACCTTAAGAAAATGTTTGAGGGGCAAGCTCGACTAGAGAGGTTTGACATATCCAAGACATTATTTCAGTGCAAAATGGGAGCTCGAGACTCAGTGGGGAATCACGTACTCAAGATGATCGGGTATATTGAGAACCTTGAAAGACTGAGTTTTCCCTTGGGCCAAGAGTTGGCCACTGATCCGATCCTGCAATCATTGCCAGACAATTATGAGCAGTTCACCTTGAACTATAACATGAATGAGATAGACAAGACGATGCCCGAGATCCTAGACATGTTGGGAATTGCCGAGACAACATGAAGAAGGTCATGCATGCTAGTCCCATACTGATGGTGCATAAAGGCAAGGGAAAGGACAAGGGATAGAAGAAGATAAAGATAGGATCTAAGTCTTATCTTGATCCCAAGTCTTCGGAACTAAAGAAGAAAGGTCTGGATAAGGAAGGGAAGTGCCACCACTGCGGTAAAGCAGAGCATTGGAGGAGGAATTGTCCCCTCTATATTGAGGATCTGCAGAAGAAGAAGGGAAGTGTGACTTCCGCTTTAGGTATTTTCGTTATAGAAATAAACCTTTCCGCTCCTTCATCTTGGGTATTGGATACCGGATGCGGTTCTCACATTTGTACAAATGTGCAGGAAATGGGAAGGAGAAGATTGCCAAGTAAAGGAGAGGTAAACCTGCGCGTTGGAAATGGAGCAAGAGTAGCTGCCATTGCCGTTGGAGTCTATCGTCTTTCTTTGCCCACTGGGCTTGTAATAGAATAAGATAACTGTTATTTTGTTCCATCCATAACTCAAAACATTGTATCCATTTCATGCCTTGACCTGAAAGGTTTTTCATTTATAATTAAGAACAATAGTTGTTCAATTTTTATGAATGATATTAGTTATGGTGTAGCCCAATTGTGTAAAGGTTTGTATGTTTTGAACTTAGACCATCCGATCAATAATGTAGAGAATACTGAAAGACTAAAAACTAATGACTCGAATCCTACGTATCTTTGGTATTGTCGTTTGGGCCATATAAATGAGAAATGCATATCCAAGCTCCATAAAGACGGAATGTTGGTATCATTTGATTATGAATCATTTGAGAGATGTGAGTCATGTTTATTAAGCAAAATGACAAAAGCCCCTTTCACTAGTTGTACTGAGAGGGCTCATGATCTCTTGGGTGTGATATATAGTGATGTATGCAGACCCATGAGTTCTATGGTAGAGGTGGGTTCTACTGCTTCGTTACATTCACTGATGATTTTAATAGATACAGATACGCGGTTCTTATGAAGAACAAATCCAAAACCATTGAAAAGTTCAAAGAGTTTCAGAATGAAGTAGAGAACCAACTGGAAAAAGGAATAAAATCACTCCGATCTGATCGAGGTGGCGAATATCTGATTCATGAGTTTCGTGATCATCTAAAAGAGTGTGGTATTGTATCACAACTCACTCTGACCAGAATGCCATAACATAATGGTGTGTCTGAGAGGAGAAATCGTACTTTGTTAGACATGGTACGGTCAATGATGAGTCATGCAGATTTTCCTGTTTCCTTTTGGGGTTTTGCTCTAGAGACAACTACTTTTACACTAAATCGAGTTCCGACAAAGGCGGTTCAGAAGACACCATATGAGATATGGACTGGGAAGCGTCTTACTATGTCTTTCATTAAGATTTGGGGGTGTGAGGTATACGTGCGACGTCAAATGCCTGACAAGATGGAACCCAAGTCAGATAAATGTTATCTTATGGGATATCCTAAGGAAAACAAAGGTTATTACTTCTACCAGCGAAGGGCAAAGTGTTTGTTGCAAGGAGTGATGTTTTTTAGAGAAAGAGTTTCTGTCTAGAGAAAATACCAGGGTAGAACTTGAAGAAGTTCAAGAACCACAAACTATAAATGAACCCGAATTGGAACCTAAGCAAGGACTACAAACTGTTGTAGCTGGAAAACCTGCTCAAGAAACACAAGTCCCACGTAGATCTGGAAGACCTAGACTTGAGCCTGAAAGATATGGATTTGGCATGTCTCAAATAGGTAGTGTGTTGCCTATGGATCATGATGATGAGCCCGCGACCTACCGAGAGGCTATGAATGGACCACACTCCAAGAAGTGGCTTGATGCCATGAAATCTGAAATGGACTCCATGTATGCAAACCAAGTTTGGACCTTGGTGGAACCACCTGAAGGGGTGCGACCTATCGGGTGCAAGTGGGTCTTCAAGAAGAAGACCGACATGGATGGGAATATACAGACATTCAAAGGCCGACTGGTGGCTAAAGGTTTCAGGCAAATTCATGGTGTAAACTACGATGAGACCTTTTCTCCTGTTGCTATGGTCAAGTCCATCAGGATTCTACTTGTTATTCCTGCGTATTATGGCTACGAGATCTGGTAAATGGATGTCAAAAAGCTTTCCTTAATGGAAACCTCCTTGAGGAAGTGTATATGACACAACCCAAGGGTTTTGTATCTCCAAATGAAGCCACTAAAATATGCAAGTTGCATCGATCCATTTATGGGTTGAAACAAGCTTCTCGAAGTTAGAATCTGCGTTTTGATGAGAAGATCAAAGAGTTTGGTTTCATCAAGAACGAGGATGAGCCTTGTGCTTACAAGAGGATTAGTGGGAGCATTGTTGTATTCCTGATATTGTAAGCAGATGATATACTGTTGATTGAGAATGACATTCCAACCCTGCAAGCTATTAAGAACAGGCTAGGGGACTACTTTTCTATGAAAAACTTGGGTGAAGCAACTTATATACTTGGTATTAAGATCTATAGTGTTGGAACAACCCTATTACTGTTTTGGGCTAGGATCACTATGTTTTAACTAAGGATCAAGTTGACCCCACTATATAGCTTAAGGGTCAAGTAATCTAGGCTGATTGATTAGCTAGATCTTAAGGAATATTTAAGTTACCAGCATTCGACAAATGGCGAGTGGCGTTCGATGAATGACCAGCATCGTTCGACAAATTCTTCTCAGCAGACTGAAGAATTATAGCCAGTTCCAGCACTCGACATTTTCTGAGCAGCGTTCGACAAATGGCGAGCAACGTTCGACGAATTCCAGCCAGAGCTAGACAAATTCTATATTAAAGCTCAGATCGACCAATACACGTCCAGATTACTTATATCAGGTATTTTGTCATCATCTTGAACACAGATCGAGGACCTTAACGGATCTATTGAAGTACTTTTGGACGTATTCAGTCAATTTAGTAAGGATATTTTATTCATTTATTATGTTCTTTTATTCCTTCTATTCCAAGACAGAATAGCCGTTGACATTTAATGCTACGACATCTTTCACGACAAAGGAATCAAAAAGGACCTGCCAAAATCATTTTGGTAGCTGTTACAGTTCCAAGAAGGATTTAAGTCAGAATAATATATTCCTTAAAAACAGATGATTTGAAATTCAAATCAGAAAAGCTATCAAAGAAGAAAGGATATACAAAAAATCAGTTGCACTCCTTTACAGAGATATAGGGGATTCACAGTCATTCTTCTACGTCTCTCAAAAATATATACAGTTCTTTGAGAACAACAAGCATACGGAAGGATTAGAGAAAGCAGAAGAAGAAGAAGAAGAAGAAGAAGAAGAAGAAGAAAACACATACAGAGAATATATTCTTTCAGTCCTCTTCTTCCATAAGGCAGCATCTTCATCACTCTGAGAACAACACTCATTCTCTCAGATTTGCTGCAAGTCCAAATCTTCCAAAGAGCAACAACAATCTGAAGATTTACTTCTTCCAGATTAATCTGCTACAGAAGATCTCTGTTGGAGTGAAAGTTTCATCCTCAAGCTGTCATCAACTTCAAACAGACAGGGGGAGCTTTCATCCTCAACATTCTTTGTTTTCCCTCAGAAATATTGACAGAGAAGAACACTCTAAACCTTCTTACCTTATCTTGTACAAGGTTAATTCTCCCTTCAAAAGTTTACACAGTGGTGGCAAGACACCTTATCAAAAAATTCTTTTGTGGTTTTTAAGCACCTTATCAAAAGCTTATTGGTGTGTGGACACCTTATCAAAAACCCCTGGTCTTGAGCACCTTATCAAAAGCTCTGTGGTTTGTGGACACCATATCAAAAACTCCTAGTTGATATCCTACCAGCTGTGGTAGAAGAGTAGACGTACCCAGATTTATTGGGGAACTACTATAAATTCCTTGTGCCCCCTGTGCTTGTGATCTTTTCTGTATTGTTTCTCTGCTGTGTGCTTTTCTTTATTCAAATTATATAACACACTTTGCATTACACATATATATATATACATCAGTATTTTAATTCCGCTTTAAAAACTATTAAAAAGTTTTAATACTCTATTCACCCCCCCCATCTAGAGTAACTTAAGGTCTAACCTCCACTTTCAATTGGTATCAGAGGGTAGTTGATTCTTTACAGGCTAACACCTGAATCACAAAGATCAACTAGATCCTAAATTTCTTTAGAGTTTTTACCTCATTTTATTTCTGCTTAAAAACTCATGGCACAAAACAAGGAATATTCAAGCACAAGACCTCCTATGTGCAATCTCAATAAGTTTGCACTGTGGAAAGTAAGGATTAGATTATACATGAATTCTATTGATGAGGAGATTTTCAATGTTATTTTGACAGGGCCTCCAGCACCTACAACATCAACAAGCACTGGAACCACAGCAGACAACACTGCTGTTCCACCTCCTGAGTGGACTGAAGCTCAGAAAAAGCAGAGAAGTGCAGATGCTAAAGCATGAACATACTGGCTCAAACTATGTCTGATGACATATTTCAAAAAGTGGTTGAATGCACTTCAGCCAGAGAAATCTGGAATTCACTAAACAACATGGTTGCAGGTTCTGTAGATGAACGAAAAGACAGAAGATCACACTTGATCTCTCTGTATGAGAACTTCAAGAAAGGAGACACATAGACAGTTGCTGATATGTACAATAGGCTCAGTCTCATAATAAATGAGCTGAAGACCTTGGATAAGGTGATCACTATCACTAAGATCAATGTCAAGATCTTAATGTGCTTCCCCAGCACATGGGACTCAAGAATCTGGCCAATCAAGGATGCCAGAAGTCTCAATGAGATTACCACAGAAGCACTATTGGGCAAGCTCAAATCTTATGAGCAGCTCATCAAATCCAGAGAAGCAGAACAGTCTACTTCATCTCCAGCAATAAAGAAGGAAAAGAACATTGCCTTCAAAGCTACAGCAGAAGAAGGAAAAACTCCTGACAATGAGGAGTTCATGAGTCTGTTTGCCAAAAGATTCTACAAGATGGCTAAGAAAGACATCAAGAAAAAGTTATCTAGAAGCTATGACAAGCCAAGGTATGACAAAAATCATGCTAATGAAATTATATGTTTTGGTTGCAGGAAACCAGGACACATTGCACCTGAGTGTCCAGAAAATCAAACCAAGAAGGACAAGAAGGATAAGAGAAAAGAAAACGAAGAAAAGAGAAACTCCAGCAAATCTTCCTCCCACAATCACAAAAAGAAAGGGAGAGGATTTGTAGCAAAATCCTGGAGTGAAACAGAATCTGAATCAGAGTCTTCATCCTGCTCTTCGGATGAAGATACAAAAGAAAATGACCAATGCTTAATGGCCATTTATGACTCAGACAGTGAGTCAGGATATGCTTCTTCATCCAGCTCCAATGATGATGAAGAAGAGAAGAATTTCTGCATGATGGCAATCAATGCCTCAGCCAACAATTCTGATGAAGAAAAATCAGAATCAGAAGCAGAAGATGATGCTGATCAAGGTAATAGCTAACTTTGACTTTACTTCTATTGAATTCAAGGATGAATTCAAAGTCCTTTGCCTGGACTTAATTAAATCTGAGAAGGAAATAATCTCACTCAGACTTAAGCTAGCTGAAATGAATAACTTAAGTGAAGAGAATGCTACTCTTAAGAAAGAGTTGGCAGCCTCCAGAGAACATACTATTCTCATTGAGAATAAATTATCTGAGGCCAAGAGATTTGAAGAATCCCTAAATGGGAGAAGTATCAAACTGATGAACATCACAAGCACTGTCAATGCTAGACTCAATAGCAAACTGGGCTTGGGTGCTTCATCAAGTGAGCCACCTCTAATTAAGAAAAACATCCTCTCTACGCCCATAAAATTCATCTCTGCTAAAGGCAAAGAGGCTACTGAAGCCAATAAAGATATTTCAAGCAAGAATATTAAGAATAAAAGAATTCAGAAGAATTCGTCGAACGGAGATCGACAAAAAGACTTCAATTTGTCGAACGGAGATCAACGAAAACTGAGAACAGACCTTCAGTATAGTTATCATATGGACGGCGCTCGACAAAATCATGCACATTCGTCGAACGACGGTCGACAAATTTACCCAAATTTGTCGAACAAATATTATACAGAAAGTTCTAAGAATTCAAATTCTAAATATGCTAAAAATCCTTTTACTGAGTGGGTAATACCTCCAAGGAGATTTCACCCACAAGGCTATAAGGATCAGCCTGAAATATCCTTTATTTCTGAATTTTGTGGTAAAACAAAAGGACCCAAGGTAGTCTGGGTCAAAAACAACTAGTTTATTTTTCTGTCATTGCAGGTACACAGCTATCCAAGAATAAATGAAAAGTGGTATCTGGATAGTGGCTGCTCAAAGCATATGAAAGGAAACAAGGCCAACCTGAACAACTACAAGGCAAAGCTTGGACCAAAGGTTGTATTTGGAGACTCCAACTATGGACAGACCAAAGGCTATGGAAAAGTCAAGGTTGGAGAAGTCACCTTCAAAGAGGTAGCTTATGTCAAGGGACTGAAGCACAACCTCATCAGCATAAGTCAATTATGTGATGAAGGGTATCAGGTAACTTTTAATAAATTGAATTGCCTTATTAAATCTACTGATAATACTACTGTTTTATCAGGTATTAGGCAAGGTAATATATATTTAGTAAATTTCAATTCATCTACTTCAGAAGTTTGTTTATTTAGTGATGGAAGCAAATCTAGTGAACTTTGGCATAAGAGATTAGGACATGTAAACCTTAGGACCATTGCCAAACTATCTAAGGACAATCTTGTTAGAGGATTACCCTCAGGATCATATAAGAAAGAAGGTCTTTGTAGGGCATGTCAACTAGGTAAGCAAACTAAAAATAGTTTTAAATCTTTATCTAAAAGTGATTCACCTAGAATCTTATATTTGCTACATATGGACCTTTTTGGACCTATAGCAACAAAGAGTTTAGGGGGGAAGTCTTACACTCTAGTTATTGTAGATGACTTCTCTAGATTCACTTGGGTGTTCTTTTTGAGAGAAAAGTCAGGTAACTTTAAAGTTCTTACAGACTTTCTTAAGAGCATACAGATTGAGTACTCTACTGTAGTTGCATTGATCAGAGGTGATCATGGTACTGAGTTTGAGTCTCTTCTTATGCAAGAATTCTGTGAGATGGAAGGTATCAGGCATTGTTTCTCACCTCCTAAAATTCCTCAACAAAATGGGGTAGTTGAAAGGAAAAATAGAACTCTAATTGAATCAGCAAGAACATTGCTTGCAGATGCTAATCTGTCCTTATCCTTTTGGGCAGAGGCTGTTAGCACAGCAAATTATGTTCTGAATAGAAGTTTGATACACAAACTTAAGGGAAAGACTCCTTATGAATTACTTAAAGGGAAGAAACCTAAAGTTAACTACTTTAGAACATTTGGCTGTAGATGCTATATTCACAATAATGATAAGAAATACCTTAGGAAATTTGAACCAAAATCAGATGAAGGAATTTTCTTAGGTTATTCTCAAATCAGCAAAGCATATAGGATTTATAATAAATCTACTCTTAAAATAGAAGAATCTATGCATGTCTCTTTTGATGAAACTAACATGTTTTACAAGGAGAAGATTCCTTCTACCATAGAAAATCTACAGGTACCTATATTATGTGAGCAGCTAGATCAATTAGCCCTACATAAAGAAGAAATTCTGAATCTTGAACAGCAGAATGAGGAAGAAAGTGAAGAAGAAGACTTCCCAGTTTTTGCTGAAAGTTCAGAACAGACAACAACAGATCATTTTTCACAAAATATAGCAACTGAACAAATTCCCCAAGTGGATACAATTGCTGAACCAACTCTAACTGTTGAACCCATCAAAGTTAGAGATCATCCAATTTCACAAGTGATTGGAGATATTTCAGCAGGTGTTCAAACAATGCATCAGCTTCATCAAAATCAGATGCACACCTGCTTTCTATCACAAGTTGAACCTCAAACCATAAAAGATGCAGAACAAGATCCAAATTGGATTCTTGCAATGCAAGAGGAGCTCAACCAATTTGAAAGGAACAAGGTTTGGGATTTAGTTTCAAGACCAAAGAACTATCCAATGATTGGAACCAAATGGATCTACAAGAACAAACTTGATGCAGAGGGAAATATTGTGAGAAACAAAGCTAGGCTAGTAACTCAAGGATACTCACATGAAGAAGGGATAAACTATGATCAGACATTTGCACCAGTTGCAAGGTTAGAAGCAATCAGGATCTTCCTTGCATTTGCTGCATACAAAAGATTCAAAGTCTATCAAATGGATGTAAAGAGTGCATTCCTAAATGGAGAAATCAAAGAAGAAGTTTATGTGGAACAACCACCAGGTTTTATCTCTCCAACTCAACCCTCTTTTGTATTTAAGCTTAAGAAAGCTCTTTATGGTCTCAAACAAGCTCCTAGAGCATGGTATGAGACTTTAGCTAGTTTTCTTTTGGAAAACAATTTCTGTAGAGGCATAGTAGACAAAACCTTATTTTACAAAGTACATAAAGACCAAACTTTACTAGTTCAAATATATGTAGATGACATTATCTTTGGCTCTACTAATTCAAATTTGTGCAAAAGATTTTCCAATCTAATGCAATCAAGATTTGAAATGAGTAGTATGGGTGAGTTATCATACTTCCTTGGTCTTCAAGTGAAGCAAACTCCAAATGGAATCTTCATATCCCAATCTAAATATGCTAAGGAATTAGTGAAAAGATTTGGTATGTCTGATTCTTCCACCTTGAAAACACACATGCCCTCAAATGCTGTTGTTGTTAATGATGAATCAGGGAAACCTGTTGATTCAAAAGTATACAGAGCAATTGTTGGCTCACTACTTTATCTAACAGCTAGTAGACCTGACATAATGTTTGCTACATGTATTTGTGCTAGATTTCAAGTTAACCCCAAAGAATCTCACTTAATTTTATTAAAAAGGATTTTGAGATATATAAAGGGTTGCCCTAATCTAGGACTTTGGTATCCAACAGCATCTGAATTTGAATTAACTGGATTCTCAGATTCAGATTATGCTGGATGCAGAGTAGACAGGAAAAGCACATCAGGAACTTGTCAGTTTCTAGGTGACAGGCTTGTGTCTTGGTTTTGTAAAAAGCAGACATCTGTGTCTACATCAACAGCTGAAGCTGAATACATGGCTGCTGGCAGTTGCTGCTCACAGATGTTGTGGATACAAAATCAACTCCTAGACTATGGTATCAACTTAAATAAATCAACCATATTTTGTGATAATACAAGTGCAATATCTATAGCACAAAATCCAGTTCTCCATAGTAGGACTAAACACATAGAGATTAGGCACCACTTCCTTAGGGATAATGTGGATAAAAATAAAATTTGCCTATAGTTCATTTCTACTGATTTACAAAGAGCTGACATTTTCACAAAGCCCTTGGATGAAAAGAAGCATATCTTCTTTATAAATCAACTAGGAATGATAGATGGAGATTCAATATGTTAAAAATTATCATTTCTATTTATCCCCTAAATTTGTCGAACGGAGGACGACGAATTTGAACCATTTGTCGAACGGCGGTCGACAAACCTGTTGACTTCAGAATCAATAAAGACAATTTCATTTGTCGAACGGTGGTCGACGAAAAGGATATTTTTGTCGAACGCTGTCTGACGGAGACTTAAAGTCTTTTCGACTTCTGTTTTTATTAGGTTTTTGCCGAACCCCGCTCCTCAAATGCACCCCCTTCTCCGGTCTATATAATACCTTTTTCTATTTTGTAATAAATTGTGCCTACAAAAATCGTTTCCCTCCAGTTCCTCTCTGCACTTGATCTTTCTCTCTTGCAGATACAAATGGCGATTTCTCAAGCCGCGCTATATTCGATGAAGTTCGATACTGGGTTTGACATCGACATGGAATCGTTCACTCAATCTGACCAAATCTTCAAGGATATTCTTCAACTGTTTGAAGAGCAGCAGTTAAAGAAGTTAATGAGCATGAGGATAAAGCTGCACACAGCAGAAATCAAGGAATGGTGTTTTACAGTTAAGCAGGAAAATGAAAGTCTGACAGGAACTATCTTAGGACACCAGGTCTCTCTTACCCCTACCATTTTAACTGAGGTTTTTGGCTTTGTTAATGGTGATGACGAAATAGAGCTCAGCTCTGCTAAAACTGGTGAAGCACTGATTAAAATGGGTCATTCCACTGGAAACCCTAATCACCTGCTTAAGAAGAACTTATCTGTGGAATATAAGTTTATTTCTGATATAGTTGGCAAAGTGTTGTTAGGGAAAACAACAGGACATGATTATATTAATAGGCACCAATTTATGGTGATGGTGGCCATAATAGAAAAGAAGAAAGTGAATTGGGGATCAATCTTTTTTGGATTGATTAAGAAGAAGATTTCAAAGGATAATGTTTGCTTTGGAAGGATCATATGAATTGTTTTGCAGGAAAGACACCAAGACCTTATGGTCTCTCCCAAGGTGACCATTAATGCTAGCAAGAAGCTGACCTCAACTCTCTTTGCCAAGTGGGGCAGGGTGTTTGTCAAGAAGAACACAGGAGCAGTTACAAAGAAGAAAACTTCTGAAGGCACAAGGACTGATCCAGTCACTCTCTCACCCCTTATAGAAGCTTCTTCTCCTCCTCCTCTTGTTTCTCCTCCTCCTCTCAAATCTCCACCTCAAAATATTTCCCCTGCACAATCTCCACCTCCAAACTCTCTCACACACATTGATGACATTCCACCCTCTTCTACCCTTCTAACCACCCACACTTCTCCACCTTCCTCTCCAATGCATGATGACTATCATTCACCCATTCATCACTCTTTCCCCCATTCATTCTAACATCCCTCAACAACATGCAAATGTTGCAAACATTTTTGTACCAACCCCCCTTCCATCCACTTCTCAACCATCTTCATCTCAAAAACCTGAAATATTATTTTTATATTTTTAATTTGTTGCAGATCAAATTCTTGACTATATTCTTCCAAAAATTAATCAAATCATGGATGCAAAACTTTCTCCAGTCTATAACATTCTTTCCACTCTTGACTCCACATTGGATGCAAAAATTGTTCCAATCCTTCAAGCAATCTTTGAACTATCTTCTACTATATCTTTAATTCCATCCTCCATCTCTGTCCCTTCTTCTAGGGGCCTAGATTCAGGTCTCCCTGAATCTAGGCAGGGGGAGATGCCTCATGAAGAAGTTCCAGAAGCTCATATTTCAGAGGCCACAGTTTTTGTTGAAGATACTGATACAGTTGTCTTTGAAGAAACAGTTCATATTTCTGATTTAGAAATGCTTGATTTGGCTGAAGCATCTGGAGTACCAGACATAGAAGAAATTAATAATATTTATATTCATCCCTCCTTAGATATTATTCATTTACTATCTAAATTCAATCCTATTCATTCAGTCCTCCCAAAATTTCAAGATTATTCTAGAGCAATTGTTCCATACAATGCTCCTATAGATAAAGTTTTGTTGAAAAAGATCATTAGTAGTTTTGCAGTTCAAAGAGCAGTTCAAGCTCTTGTTCCAGTTCCAGTTCAAAGTCTTGCAGATGAATCAGTTAAAATTTCAGAAGAAATTATCATAAATTTGAATTCCCAACTTTTGTCATTGATGATTCACCAATTCCAGTCTTTGATGAAATCTGGAAAGCAGAGGATGAAGCTTATGAAGCTGAAGAGCAAAGAATCAAAGATCTTAAAATGATCAATGATTTATATGATAATCCAATTCCCTCTTTTGACTCCAATGAAGAAGACAATGGAAGTGATTCTGATAATACTTTGTCAAGAAAGAGAAAGAACAGAAAAGCAAAGTCAAAGGCTGTTCCCAAGCCTCCAAATCCTGAGAATGATATCACTTATTATGTTCTTCATAATATTACTCTTGATAAAGATACACCACATTGGATGAAATTCTCAAGGAATGAGAATAAAAGAATGAAGAAGATGAGGAAAACTGTATACTATTCTGACAAACCTGTCAAATATAACCATCCTCCTCCTCCTCCTCCAACAGCAGGCTCATCGCCACCATCATCCTTCTCCCAAAAGCCTAGCTCTCAACCTTCAAGGATTTATGGTAGTTCCAGTGGATCTCAAGCATCAGGATCAGCCAGCAATCCTCCTTCTAAGATCTCAGCACTTGCTTTACAAGAAAGTCAAGTCATTATTTCACCTTAAATCTCAGAATACATACTTCATATCTCTGATGGGTCTTCTCACAAGTCCAAAAATCCTCAAAGTGATCTTCAAGATCAAACTGATATTTCAGAAGATGTTCCCTATCTTCCAGACCCTGAAGAAGAAAGATTATCTCAAATGGCAAGACTCAAGGAAACTATTGCTTATGCCCAGATTAACAAAGCAAAATCAGAAGGTAAAGATTTCTCAAACATTTCTACCATGTCTGATTACAGAAGGAAAGAGCTTGACAAGTACAACTCCAAAGAGTTATTCAATGCTGAAGAATATCTTGAAAAGCACCAAGAAGCTTTTGTCCCTCATGTCAAATCTCAAACTATACTGGGAGCTCAAGATCTCTACTTAAGAAAGAAGAAGTCTAAAGATCCAAACAGGATAATCATCTTCAAACCTCCTTCAGCAAAGAAGTAAAAGAGGATCAGACTTAGTTATTTTTGTTATTGTTCAACATTTTAATTGTAATGAACTCAGAGCACTATCTTTATTCAATCTGCTGAAATGAATTTTCATTCTGTCAGATATATATCTTTTATGCTCTGCTATTTATGTTTTCTACTATATTTATTTGATTAATTGTCAAATAGTATCCTAACCCAAATAGGGGGAGATTGTTGGAACAACCCTAATACTGTTTTGGGCTAGGATCACTATGTTTTAACTAAGGATCAAGTTGACCCCACTGTATAGCTTAAGGGTCAAGTAATCTAGGCTGATTGATTAGCTAGATCTTAAGGAATATTTAAGTTACCAGCATTCGACAAATGGCGAGTGGCGTTCGACGAATGACCAGCTTCGTTCGACAAATTCTTCTCAGCAGACTGAAGAATTATAGCCAGTTCCAGCACTCGACATTTTCTGAGCAGCGTTCTACAAATGGCGAACAGCGTTCGACGAATTCCAGCTAGAGCTCGACAAATTCTATATTAAAGCTCAGATCAACCAATACACGTCCAGATTACTTATATCAGTTATTTTGTCATCATCTTGAACACAGATCGAGGACCTTAACGGATCTATTGAAGTACTTTTGGACGTATTCAGTCAGTTTAGTAAGGATATTTTATTCATTTATTATGTTCTTTTATTCCTTCTATTCCAATACAGAATAGCCGTTGACATTTAATGCTACGACATCTTTCACGACAAAGGAATCAAAAAGGACCTGCTAAAATCGTTTTGGTAGCTGTTACAGTTCCAAGAAGGATTTAAGTCAGAATAATATATTCCTTAAAAACAGATGATTTGAAATTCAAATCAGAAAAGATATCAAAGAAGAAAGGATATACAAAAAATCAGTTGCACTCCTTTACAGAGATATAGGGGATTCACAGTCATTCTTCTACGTCTCTCAAAAATATATACAGTTCTTTGAGAACAACAAGCATACAGAAGGATTAGAGAAAGCAGAAGAAGAAGAAAACACATACAGAGAATATATTCTTTCAGTCCTCTTCTTCCATAAGGCAGCATCTTTATCACTCTGAGAACAACACTCATTCTCTCAAATTTGCTGCAAGTCCAAATCTTCCAAAGAGCAACAACAATTTGAAGATTTACTTCTTCCAGATTAATCTGCTACAGAAGATCTCTGTTGGAGTGAAAGTTTCATCCTCAAGCTGTCATGAACTTCAAACAGACAGGGGGAGCTTTCATCCTCAACATTCTTTGTCTTCTCTCAGAAATATTGACAGAGAAGAACACTCTAAACCTTCTTGCCTTATCTTGTACAGGGTTAATTCTCCCTTCAAAAGTTTACACAGTGGTGGCAAGACACCTTATCAAAAAATTCTTGTGTGGTTTTTAAGCACCTTATCAAAAGCTTATTGGTGTGTGGACACCTTATCAAAAACCCCTGGTCTTGAGCACCTTATCAAAAGCTCTGTGGTGTGTGGACACCTTATCAAAAACTCCTAGTGGATATCCTACCAGCTGTGGTAGAAGAGTAGACGTACCCAAATTTATTGGGGAACTACTATAAATTCCTTGTGTCCCCTGTGCTTGTGATCTTTTCTGTATTGTTTCTGTGTTGTGTGCTTTTCTTTATTCAAATTATATAACACACTTTGCATTACACATATATATATACACCAGTATTTTAATTCCGCTTTAAAAACTATTAAAAAGTTTTAATACTCTATTCACCCCCCTCTAGAGTAACTTAAGGTCCAACCTCCACTTTCATATAGAGATAGATAGAAGAAGTTGTTGGGTTTGACTTAGAGTACATACATTGACAAGGTGCTGAAATGGTTCAACATGGTTGAGTCCAAGAATGGATTCGTACCCATATCATATGGTGTGAGTCTCTCTAAGGATCAGTGTACAACCTAGTGTTCACCGACTCGCAGAGGAATCAATCACAGGTAATTCAAGGGATACTCACAGACTCGCGGTGAGTACCTTGCCAAGGCTGGGCGAGGCGAACCAGAGACTCGCGAGTAGCGAGAGGCGACAACATGAATGTTCTGAAGACCGCTATGGGGTGCATTTATCCAGGGCGAGTCAGGTAAGGTCTCGCATCGATGGTCCGGCGAGGCGAGTGGGGGCTCCCCTCCACTCGCAAGAAGGGATCTCGCGAGCCCAGCTCGCTGAGAGACTGGCGAGTGGCGCCTTCATGGGCCACTCGCTCACCATGGGGGTGCAGGTGAATTTACCCTGGTACCCATGGTGGGCTGCCAATAGCCCTTCAGAACAGTGGAGTTAGGCTGTTAGCAGGCCAATTTGGGGTGCGTTTAGTAAAACCAAAAGGCGGAATCCCGCTATTAGAAGACCAGACTAGAAGAGCTATATAAAGACCTTGAAGGGCGCCTTTGGAGAGGATTCGAGTTCTAGGCTTCTTCCTACCTAGGTTCTTTGGTTAGCTCCTCAGGCTCTCCAAGGTGCCCGACTTCAGCTTTGGGTTGGGAGGGGAAGGGCTCTAAGATCTTCCGGGTGCATGGTGGGACCTCCGTGCTATAGCCAAGGGTCTGTGTTAAGCTCCTAGTCTCCGGTCTGTTGCTTCCGTGGGATTAGTAGGTGCTACCTGCCCCCTCTAAGGGGTCCGATCTCCTCGTTGGGGCCAAGTCTTGGTTTCAACATTTTTGGTGCGGTGAGCGTATAGAGCAGTTAGCATAAGAAAGTTTCAAGGAAGTGATATGACAAGAGAAGATGAGTCAGACACCGATCTTAGCGAAACACCACCACCTGACACACTAGTAACAACAGAAATGCTGGCAGATCTCAGAAGGCACCTGCTTGGGGGAAATGCAGTGTGCTCTTGCCACAGCGCTAGGGGGTCTCGCAACCCCTGTGCCCCCAATGGTCCCGCCATCAGGAGCTGGCGAGAATGCCCCGGGGTAAATTATGTGAAAGGAGGTGGCGGATCAGGCACCATGGTGAGATCCTACGGGCCGGGGACAAACACAATCGACCCGGAGTTCCGTAGAACTAGAGGAAATCCTACACTTCACCCATTTGGTGAAAGGGATTCCTCATGCAAGCATAGAAAAAGGAATGAGCGGACAAAACACGTCCTAAGACCGGGAGGAAGGATCGTTGCCCTTGGAGCTTTCTTCTTCGCCATAGACCTGATATTTCACTCGGATATAAAGAACCGCAATGGGCTGCTCTTTCCAGATCTGAAAACGGCTCGCGATTCGGAGCTCCGAAGCTCCGGCAGTGGCAGAAGACGCCTCCTGCTCCTTCCTCGCTGTTTGCAGATCTTTTCTAGGCTTCCTTCTTTCTCATGCTTGAAGAAGATAAAGTTTAGAAGTTAAAGAGGATATATATACTCCTCTGGACAAACCCTAAGAAAACCCAGAAATAAATCCCATCCCTTGGATTTAAAGCCCTGGATTTGACGGCCACGATTCAAGTCACGGGCCTGTAATTTAAATCGCCGATTCTGGACTGCGTTCGACGAATGTCAGTAAAGTTGTGTTCGACGAAGGCTATAAAGCTGCGTTCGATGAACATCTATAAACATGCGTTCGACGAACAACTATAAACCCGCGTTTGACGAATTTCTAAAATGCTGAGTTCGACGAACGACTAAAATGCTGCGTTCGACGAACGACTGCCTGCGTTCGACGAATGGCTGCCTGCGTTCGACGAACGGCTGCCTGCGTTCGACGAACGGCTGCCTGCATTCGACGAACGGCTGCCTACGTTCGACGAACGGCTGCCTCCGTTCGATGAACGGCTGCCTGCGTTTGACGAACGGCTGGCTAAAGGCATTTCTTTTTCCCGAGAACTGGCACTGCCTGCCCTTTCTAATTTCTCGAGAAGTATAACTCCTGCCTATGGATTTCTCGAGAAGTATAAATCCTGTCTTTAGATTTATATTCCGAGAAGTATATTTCCTGCTTATTTAATCTCTCGAGAAGCTTAACTTCTGCCTATGGATTTCTCGAGAAGTATAAATCCTGCTTAGATTATATCTCGAGAAGTATATTCCTGCTTAGATTATATCTCGAGAAGTATATTCCCTGCCTATGGATTTCTCGAGAGGCTATAATTCCTTTTGATTTCTCGAGAAGTATAACTAATTTCTCGAGAAGTAAGTTTGGGGTGTTACACAGTCAGTCTGTCTTTCTTTAAGACGATATTGTCTTAATCTTCTAGACGACATGAGGTCTTCAATCCGATTTTTGTCCAAGAGAATCTTTCTTTATGAATCAAGTAGATATATCTTTTATCCCAGCTCCAAAACACCTACATACTCCAATACACTCCAAGATCTCAAACGGTCCTAAGTATCTTGGACTTAGCTTTTTCAAGCGTCGGATTCTCGATACTCCTTTGAACGGTTTGATCTTTAGGTAAACCCAATCACCAACGGTGAACTTGACGTTCCGGTGATTTGCATTGTAATACTTTGCCTGCCTATCCTGGGCAATGAGCAACCGCTCTCGTATTGCCCGGATTGATGTATTTACTTCATCCACGTCCTTGCGTTTCAACAACTTCGGTTCGCCCGTTTCAGCCCAAGCCAACGGTGTACGACATTTTCTACCATAAAGAGCCTCGAAAGGTGCCATCTTTATACTTGCTTGGTAGCTGTTGTTGTAGGCAAACTCAATCATATAGCGATGATCTTCCCATTTCTTTCCGAAGTCCAGGGCGCACATCCTTAGCATGTCTTCCATCGTCCTATTGGTCCTTTCGGTCTGTCCATCCGTTTGCGGGTGGAAGACCGTGCTAAATTTTAGCTTGGTACCCAATAATTGATGAATCAGGCTCCAATCGTTTGATGTGAACCGCCCATCACGATCGCTCACGATGCTACGGGGAACCCCGTGCAACCGTACAATATTATCAACGTATAACTTTGCTAGCTTTTCCACGGAGTCGTCTTTCCGGTTCGGAATAAAGTGCGAAACTTTCGTCAATCGATCTACGATCACCCAGATGGCGTCATTTCCATGTTGCGATCTCGGCAATCCGTGCACGAAATCCATAGAAATATCGTCGAACTTCCATTCCGAGATCAGTAAAGACTTTAGAAACCCACCAGGTCTTTGACATTCAGCCTTCACCAACGAGCAAGTGTGACACTTGGCCATGCAGAGTGCAATGTCTTTCTTCATTCCTGGCCACCAAAAGAGCTTCTTCATATCCATGTACATCTTTGTGCTCCCAGGGTGGATCGAGTACTTGGGAAAGTGTGCCTCGTACATCAATTCCGCCCGCAATGTACCAACATTTGGGACGCATAATCTGCCATTTTCCACATAAGACCATCTTCGAAGGAGAAATCAGCGTTTGACCCATCAACAGTCTCCGCTTTATAGCGCTTCATGCTCGTATCCAGCTCCAATGCTTGTCGAACTCGGTCGGCAAGGTCGTATTGAACCTCGGTCCAGTTCAAGCATGCTGAAGGAGACGCTCTTCTATCGACACAAATGATCTCCAAGGATTCTAGCTCCCGGATTAGACGCTCATCATGCATCAAAATCCAGTTTGCCTGTGCAGGAGCCTGACGACTCAACGCGTCCGCAACCACATTTCCTTTCCCAGGAGTGTATCGAATGTCGAAGGTGTAGTCCCCAAGGAACTCCATCCACCTCCTTTGTCGCATATTCAACTCCTTCTGATCAAGCAGGTACTTGAGTCTTTTGTGGTCCGTAAAGATGTCGATCTTCACGCCATACAAATAATGCCTCCAAAGTTTAAGAGCAAATACCACGACCGCTAGCTCCAAATCATGGACCGGGTAGTTCCTCTCATGTACCTTCAACTGACGGGAGCCATATGCAATCACCTTTCCAAATTGCACTAAGACGCAACCCAAGCCACTCCCTGAGGCATCGCTATATATTTCGTAGCCTTCCGTTCCATATGGCGAGCATAGAATGGGCGCCGTGGTCAGACGACTCTTTAGCTCCTCAAAAGCTCGTGCGCACTCGGGCGACCAAACGAACTTATGATCTTTCCTAGTCAGTTTAGTGAGAGGAAGTGCAATCCTCGAGAAGTTTTCCACAAAGCTCCTATAATAGCCGGCAAGTCCTAAGAAACTTCGGACTTCCGCTAAATATTTCAACACAGGCCATGCTCGGATTGCCTCTATCTTTTAAGGATCGACTGCTATTCCTTCTCCACTAACAACATGACCAAGGAATGCTACTGACGATAGCCAAAACTCGCACTTGGAGAACTTGGCATATGACTGATTCCTCCTCAAGGTGCTCAAAACTGCGCGCAGATGCTTTGCATGCTCCTCTTCCGACTGAGAGTATACCAAAATGTCATCAATGAAGACGATCAAAAATTGATCCAAATACTCTCGTAACGTTCTATTCATTAAGTCCATGAATACCGACGGTGCATTAGAAAGACCGAACGACATAACCGTGAACTCATAGTGCCCAAAGCGGGTACTGAACGCTGTCTTTGGAATGTCACAATCCCGAATACGAAGCTGATAATAGCTGGACCTTAAGTCTAGCTTAGAATATACCGTCGACCCAACCAGTTGGTCGAATAAGTTGTCGATTCTTGGAATCGAATAACGGTTCTTCTCGGTCAGCTTATTCAGCTCTCGATAGTCAATACATAGACGCAAGCTCCCGTCCTTCTTTTTCATAAAGAGGACCGGTGCACTATAAGGTGATGAACTTGGACGTACATAGCCTTGCTCTAGCAGCTCTTGCAACTGAACCTTCAGTTCTGCCAATTCCTTCGGCGCTATCCGGTACGGTGAGCGTGACACAGGTTTGGCACCCGACACCAACTCAATGCAGAAATCAATCTCCCGCCGTGGCGGAGCCCCAGGGAGTTCATTAGGAAACACGTCTTCGTACTCCGCTATAACTGGGAGATAACATAACCCAGGATTTGGATCCGAAGCCTCCAACAAGGTGAAGAACAACTCCGCGCCTTTTCTCACCACCTTGACCACCTAGAGAGCAGACATTAGTGTCTTGCTCGCTCCTCGCATACCCGCGAATGTGGTTTCGTCTCCGGTGTTCTTTCCCATAGTGATCTCCTTTGAATTGCAATCAATGCATGCTCGCTGCTCCGAGAGCCAGTCCATGCCGAAGATCACGTCAAATTCAGCTAGCGGTAATAACGATGCTTCCATGTTGAAATCCTGATTTCCAATCCGCACCTTCACACGGCTCTTCCTATCCGCGCTCATGCGAGATCCATTGGGTAGCACTACTTCCAATCTATCTTCTACTAAGGTAGACGGCACTCCGATTCGCACTACAAAGTCCTTAGACAGAAAAGAGTGTGATGTTCCTGTATCAAATAGAGCTCTTGCCGGATAGTTGAAAACTAGGACGAAACCTAATTGCACACAAATCAAACATAAAGTCGCACAACAATATCAATCATAAATAGCTGTAAAAGCTAACTTCTAATCCATACCTGTGACGACATCAGTTTGTCGTATGTCTTCTTGCTGGCCAAGCGAGTAAACTCTCGGTTGGGTCAGAATATGCTGGGAAGCAGAAGACTCCGCAGCTTTGCCCTTTTCCGTATGACCCGCAGCACGAGCATAGTCCATCACTCGGTTTTCTGGTCTCGGGGGACCACTGCGACACACAAGTGCTTTGTGTCCCACCTTTCGCAAGTGAAACATGTAATTGGACCATGTGCAGTCATAGCTCCCGACACATTTGAGTGAGTTGGTTCCGCAGACATGAACTTTCTTTTGTTCCTCCTGAACTCAGATTTGGACTGAGAGGCCGACGCATGGAATTTAGGCTTCTTTGCAATGCCTTTTGCTTGCACTCTCTTCATGTCCAACTCCAGAGATCTGGCAGTTTGCACCATCACATGGAAGTCAAACGTCATTGGGCCTGCAAGGAGCAGCCTCAACTCATCTCGAAGACCTTCATAAAACTTGTTCGTCTTAGTTTCCTCATCTTCCACCAAAGACTCCGCATAGCGGCCCAGTTCAGTGAACTCGTGCAAGTACTCGTCCACCGAGCTATCGCCTTGAGTTAACTTCAAGAACTGGTTCTGCAATGTGATGCGTCGGGCAGAGGGAATATACCTCTGGAGGAACGACTTTGAGAACTCCGCCAAAGTGATCTCGGTAATATCTCTACCACCAAACTTATGCACTTCTTACTAATGGAGGAAGGTGGCTAGGGTGACCATCATGGATTCTTCCGCCGCTGTCGCCTTTAGAGTTTTTCTAATTGTTGACAACCAGTCCTCTACCTCCATTGGGGATCCGGTCCCCGCAAAGGTTGGAGGATGGAAGCATAGAAAGTGCTGAAGTTGTTGATCACGTGCTCGCTCAACAGCTACTCGCTCTACTCGACGTTCCCCCTTGGCTCCACCGCAGTTTCTACTGTAGCCATTGGTACAGGGATCTCCACCCTCGGTTCCACTACAGGAACTGCCACCAGGGCCACATCCGGAGTAGGCACAGCAGGCTGTGCAAGCCTTTGAGGTTGAGTGTTGATCATTGCGAAGACAGCTTCTGCGGCTAATCTGATCATCTAAGCCAAAGGAGTGGTCGCTGGCACCTCAGCAGACGCACTACTTTCAGCGGTGTTATGGGGTCTAGATTGCCCGCACTACTCCTAGTCACCTATAATCGTGCAATACACAATTTAGTGACCGAAAACATAGCAAACAACAATCATGGAACGCTCAGGTTCTGCAAATAAGTATGTTTTTCCATTCCTAAGTGGACATTCTTATTAGTTTTATCGTTTTAGGTGAGCGCACATCCCGTGCACACCACCCCTTAAAAGGAATTCGTCCCGAATTCGCTAAACTACGGATCGACGCCCTAAGTCCGATAACAAATTGTAACACACAGCCAGTACAAATAATATAACAGTAGGTCCGACTGGGACCCCACGCTATACTATACACACTAGATAGGCATTATAAGGTGATAATCAGAAAAGATCAACAACTACACGAGAGTATAAAAAGTGTAAGCGGAAGCATTTGGATTAAACATCTTTTAGAATTGTCCACTATCTCAGGAATGAAACAAATAGAGTTACGACCTTAAGGCCTTACATTTATCAAATGTATAGAAACTCAATACATACATCGGCACGCAGGCCGGTAATACATGAAAAGCAGAAAAGAGGCTGGCCTTCGAGGGCCAACATAGCAAAAGGGCCACCGCCCGCTATTTCCCGCTAGGCTCACCTGCACCTGCAACCAACATCCAATAAGAGGTAAACGAGGGTCAGCTATGAGATGAACACAAACCCCATAACAATCCCACCCCCCGGCCATCTAGCTGGCTCAGGGCGTGTCACCGCTAACCTGCAAGCAAGCCGTACATGCAACATGTAATAATGTAAAGAAAGTGCAAACTACACTACACAAGGTGAGGTTTCAAGCACAATCAATCTTCTAGGTTGAGCATCAAGTAAAAGGGAACCTAGGTATGCACATGATGTTGGTTGGGTTCACCTGAAGGTTTCCCACAACCGCCTAAGCAACCGCATGAGGCTAACATAACATCAATTCATCACAAAGACACCACCCTAAGGACATAGCCTTAGGTGGGGAAAAAGAGTTTTTGGTCGGTCTAGGTAAGACACCTTCCACGACCTCTCCCATGATCACACGGCTTACATGAGGTAGGGACCTCTTACCGATCTACATGGAAACGGGTTCGGTTCAGCTTTACCCGTGCTCTAACCGTCGTGATCTATCGCACGACACGCGTACGGCTTCACCTCGGCCCGTAAGGGTTTAGCACCACATGTGCCCGCCTAATTAAGCTACGCATCCAATCCTTTCACGTGGACTTAGACTTCGCAAATAACAAACAAGAAGGAGGTACAAGACCACTCCTCTTCAAAACTAGTGGTGAAGGTTTGCATTCAACCACCCAAGCAAGGGGCTTCTGTTAGGCTCTCAAAGGCACCTAAAACTCAAGTCCCGCATCACGATAGAAAATCTCACAGAGACATTCTCCGGCACGCATTCTAGGCTTAACCTAAATGCAACGTCGCAATCCAAGCATCACCGATCCGGGCTCACGACCATGAATAGGCTTCACACAAAATTCCTAAATCCGCACGACTACCGAATTTCTAAATGCAATATGCCGGGGACGAACACAATCGACCAGGAGTTCCGAAGAACTAGAAAGGGATTCCTCATGCAAGCATAGAAAAAGGAATGAGAGGACAAAACACGTCCTAAGACCGGGAGGAAGGATCGTTACCCTTGGAGCTTTCTTCTTCGCCATAGATCTGAGATTTCACTCGGATATAAAGAACCGCAACAGACTGCTCTTTCCAGATCTAAAAATGGCTCGCGATTCGGAGCTCCGAAGCTCTGGCAATGGCAGAAGACGCCTCATGCTCCTTCCTCGCTGTTTGTAGATCTTTTCTCGGCTTCCTTCTTTCTCACGCTTGAAGAAGATAAAGTTAGAAGTTAAAGAAGATATTTATACTCCTCTGGACAAACCCTAAGAAAACCCAGAAATAAATCCCATCCCTTGGATTTAAATCCCTGGATTTGACGGCCACGATTCAAGTCACGGGCCTGTAATTTAAATCGCCGATTCTGGACTGCGTTCGACGAATGGCTGTAAAGCTGCGTTCGACGAAGGCTATAAAGCTACGTTCGATGAACAGCTATAAACCTGTGTTCGACGAACAGCTATAAACTTGCGTTCGACAAATTTCTAAAATGTTGCGTTCGACGAACGGCTAAAATGCTGCGTTCGACGAACGACTGCCTGCGTTCGACGAACGACTGCCTGCGTTCGACGAATGGCTGCCTGCGTTCGACGAACCACTGCCTGCGTTCGACAAAAGGCTGCCTGCATTCGACGAATGACTGCCTGTGTTTGGCGAATGGCTGCCTGCGTTCGATGAACGGCTGGCTAAAGGCATTTCTTTTTCCCGAGAACTGGCATTGCTTGCCCTTTCTGATTTCTCGAGAAGTATAACTCGTGCCTATGGATTTCTCGAGAAGTATAAAGCCTGTCTTTTGATTTATCTTCCGAGAAGTATAATTCCTGCTTATATAATCTCTCGAGAAGCTTAACTTCTGCCTATGGATATCTTGAGAAGTATAAATCCTGCTTAGATTATATCTCGAGAAGTATATTCCTGCTTAGATTATATCTCGAGAAGTATATTCCCTGCCTATGGATTTCTCGAGAGGCTATAATTCCTTTTGATTTCTCGAGAAGTATAACTGATTTCTCGAGAAGAAAGTTTGTCGTGTTACACAGTCAGTTTGCCTTTCTTTAAGATGATATTGTCTTGATCTTCTAGATGACATGAGTTCTTCAATCTGATTTTTGTCCAAGTGAATCTTTCTTTATGAATCAAGTAGATATATCTTTTATCCCAGCTCCAAAACACCTAAATACTCTTTTCTTTCCTTAAGGGTAGGGAATCACTTTGAAGTAATATCAGAACGATATTACTTATTCTAGACGACATCGTCGAGATGTTACTTTCATTTGGACTTAGAATCTTCTTCAGGCTGTCTGTCTTTCTTTAAGACGATATCGTCTTGATCTTCTAGACGACATGAGGTCTTCAATCCAATTTTTGTCCAAGTGAACCTTTCTTTATGAATCAAGTTGATATCTCTTTTATCCTTCAAGGTTGAACTTCTTCTTCAAGACGATGTTGTAGAGACATCTTTAGCTTTATCTGCGAAAAGATTTCTTCAAGACGATGTCGTCGATATCAGGACTTGGCTTTACTCACGACAAGCTTTCTTCAAGATGACGTCGTCGATAACTGGACTTAGCTTTATCCACGACACGCTTTCTTCAAGACGATATCGTCGACATCTGAACTTAGCTTTCTCCACGACACGCTTTCTTCAACCTTCAAGATGATGTGTCTTCATCAAGACGATATCGTCGAAACTATTTCGACGATATGATACTTCTCTCCATGATTCTTCTGCTGAGTCTTGAGACGATATTTTACTTAGTTAATTTTTATTATTTTTATCGTCTTTATACTGATGATGTAGCTTTGATGCATCTGTCATAACATGAACTTAAACACAACATCAAAGACAACTTAGCTTATCTATACTTGTGTTCTTTCTTCAAATATAAAGACATTGTAGGCACAATACCCAACACTGTCATGTGCCTTGAGCACCCACTGTCCAAGTACCATATCTCTCTTAGGCTAGTACTTGAACTATCCTGCAAAATGCAATTCATTTTCCCTTAGGATCCCAATTATTTTGGGGTCTTAGGTTCCTGTTAGCATAAACAACCACTCTTTCACTCAATGCAACCTTTGCACGAAAGCTCCTCTTTGCATTAGGCACACTAGTGTTGTGCCAATAATCTATGGCAAAGTGTCCCACTTTACCACAACACCAACATTCATGGATGTTGAACCTTCTTGTTTGAACACTCTTTGAGGTGGAAGGAGCATCAAAATGCTTATGTTCAGTGAAGAAGGTAGCAACATTCTTCTTATTCATGTTAGCAATAACCTGGCTGGTTGACTGTCTATAGTTAGTCTTAACAGACTTTTTCTGAATGACATCAGCTGGTCTTAGCTTGACAGCCAAGGAAGAGTTGATGGCATCAGAAACAGTGATGTTTGACTTGATTATAAGCTTGACAACAACCATGTGTTTTGCTAAGCGGGATTTGGATAAACCAGCTTCTTTATCCTTGAATGAAGGGGCTGAATAACCAAATACATATGGTCCAGGATGGGCCATTTGAATTTCCTCATGGGGAGATTTCAAATCACTCATACCCATGCCCTTTCTTCTGCTATAGTAAGGAGTATTTTCCTTCCTATAGGAAATTCCATTCTTCTAGTGACCATACATGCTGTCCTAGTCATACATGTTGGAGGGAAGCAACACCTTTTGAAAGGTGGTGTGAGGCTTAGCTTTAGCCTGACCCTTTCCTCCATTCTCAGCACCTACTGCCACTTTATTGAAATCTTGCCCTCTCCTATTAGTTTGGGAGGAGAAGGTGTCAATAATGGGCAGTATGGATTTGGGTTTGGAGAATTGAGCCACCAAGCTCTTCTCTTTGAGAAGCTTCTCCTCAAGGTACTTAATGACCTTGTTCCTAATGGTGCTTAATTGGAATATTGTAATTCCCTTCAGCTAGCTTATTTCTCTACTCATCTGAGCCACCTGGGTAGATGACTTAGTGCAATCATGCTTTGCCTGCTGATGGAAAGCAATCTCTAGAGCTTGCCTCTTGGCTTGCTTCTTGCTCTTTTTCAAAGCTTCCAAAAGAGCACCATACACTAGCGCACCGCCTATAATTCCCTTCAGCTAGCTTACGAATCATTTGGGTGTTTGTTTGTGGACAGAAATTGAATTTGTCCTCCTATATGATAGGAGTTGCATCCATGGGCCCCTTGATGAAATGAGACTGAGAAATGCATGGCCATGCTGGGTTGAGCCAATATGTGATATTGAGCTTACCACTTTCTGAAGGTCTATTCTAGATCAAGAAAACACGGGTTAAACAATTATGAGGGTGACACAGTCCATGCCTTTAGTTCAATCCGGATATAAAAGGACAAAGGGACATGACAACATTGATACATTGGTCACGGACAGGCTTGTTTGAGTTATGAACTCTTATCGCTTGTGTAGTAATGATGCATTGCTAGATGCCGCTCATTATTTGTGAGACTTTTGTTGATGTCTTCTAGATCAAATGGGAGACTGTTGGAGTTTCTAAAGTGATCCGAAAGTTATCAAGTAGTTAGTCTTACTGCCAATGCGATATGAGATATAGGGTTGCACATAAGAGCGTTTGGAGAAATTAGAGAAAGGATTGTGCTGGCCTTGCTCATATTGGATATGAGTGAAAGGACCAATCATGTGTCTATGTGGAATAGAGTTAGTTTGGGAAGAATGCTCTTTAGATATTGTGAATATTGTATGGAGCATGTCGATGAGGCCTTAAGACAATATTGTGAATATCGTCGAGAAGACTTCAAGATGACATTGTGAATGTAGCCGTGATAGATTTCCAGTAATCGGGATCACAAACCGATATTGTGAATATCAACTTGTGATCGATGTCGTCAAGAATGTCTTGATGACATAGACTATCATTAAAGTCTCTTTGAGTTGTCTCGATGAATTCATCGAGTTGTCTCGACAAATTCATCGAGATATCTCGATGAATTCGTCAAGATTGTCTCGACTGAATAATCTGTCACTGGTTGACTTCGTCAAGAATGTCTCGACAAATTCATCGAGAATGTCTCGACGAATTCATCGAGATTGTCTCGAAGAATTTGTCGAGAATGTTTGGGCGAATTCGTCGAGACTGTCTCTGTGAATTCGTCGAGATGTCATGACAAATTTGTCGAGATGTCTCGACGAATGAAGAGTGTTCCATACGAAATCTTTAAGTTATGTCCCACTGGGTTTGCGGATTGAGGAACCTTTTATCTGCCTTGTACTCGTCGGTATAAAGGAACAGATACTTTAGGTTTTCACTATGCGCGATAATAAGGAACCGAGAACAACGAAACAAAAAGATTGGCCCTTCCGATCACCGCTTTTGTACATCCACGAATGAATCGTTCCTTCGAGAGATATCGTCACTTCTGGATATCAAAAGGAAGTGTTCCTGTCGATTGTCGCTGTTCCTGACGACCCATCGCCGCCTTTACTTGTTGGATCTAGTAATCCGTAGAGACGTGATGACTTTTCTTCGCCAACCTAGTTCTTGTTCGACAAGGACTTAGGGTTCTCCTTAGCTTTTGTGGACCTCTGTAGAGGTGCATGTTTGTTTCTGTGTTAACTCGCTCCAACGAGCTCGCCAATCTCGACTAAGCCACAAGAACAAGCAAGAAGAAGAATCGGAATTGGATTCCAATTCCTAGAAGAATTTTTCTTGCAGCATCCGATTGAGTAGTGCCTCAATCCCGAACAGGTAGTTTATTGTTATTACAATTTCTTGATTCATGGTTTCGGCAAGATCCATTCTTGAAACTCTTGCGTTATTCATGAATATTCCGCTGCGCACATCTGATGTGTCTACCTTAATGAAAATCCCAACATATATGTCTTCTTGAAGTCTCGACGATAAAGACTCTATATCGGTTAGACAATCAAGCTAATATTAGTCAACCCGACATACACTATGTCGTCTTGAGGTCTCGATGATAAACACTATGTCATCTTGAGGTCTCGACAATAAAGACTCTATATCAGGTAGACAATAAGCTGATATTAGTCAAGCCGACATACACTGTCACCATGAGGCCTCAATGATTAGCACTATGTCATCTTGAGGTCTCGACGATATATGTCTTCTCGAGGTCTCGGCGATAAACACTATGTCTTCTCCTCGTTGGTACAAACCTGCTCCCAATCAGTTCAAACATGGCTCTTCCTTATATCAAATATAAGTAAAGCCAACACGATCATTTGTCCAATTTTTGTACGTTATTATGTGTGACCCCATAAGCCAACACGGTCTTTTTCTAGCCGACATGCCTAAGGCTTCTAGTCGATTGCCTAGATCTCTAGTCGAACACAACTGCCAGCGGTAGACCTACCGTATGGCATTAACACTTCTGCTACCAAATTTTCCTAGTGATTCTTTACCATTGGTAAATGGGGTGTTACACTCTCTCATGTTGACCATGAGTCATCCATGATCACAATAAGGTCTTAGAACTATTACCTAGTCCAAGCCAACTCATAGTGATGCAAGTCACTCAAGGGGTCTAGTTCGAATTGGAATGTTACAGACCTGACATTCCTACTAAGAAAAGAAATTAAGTCTATTATTGTTTCCCTAGCTTGGGCCTTTTGGGAGACATGGTTGGAGATGTTCCCAAAGAATGGATCGTCCACGACTACATCCTCAAACATCTTAAGGAAAAAATCGGATTCAGGAACAAAATAAAAAATAAAGGGAAATAATGATGTATAGAGGGAGTGATCCCAGAATCACTCCCATTAGGATCAATGCACAGATCCTCATTAAACATCCTACAGTGGGGATAAATAATCCCCTGCACTAGAAGAAGCGGCCTCCTCGGTATGAACTGTTGGATCTGTAGGCGCCCTTAGAGGGGGGGGGGGGGTGAATAAGGGTTTTAAAAACTTTAAACTTTAACAGAAAACTTTTGATATTTTGGTCGCAGTTAAATCAAAAGTAAAGAGATAATGAAATTAGAAATGAAATCAATTTTATTTAACAAGAAAAGACATGATTATCATTTATAAAATTGATTACAAAATCTGATTTCAATGACGCTAGAAATCGAAGCGAATAATATGAAAACCCTTTTTGTTTTCTATACCGACTCGAATCCCCACGAACCGGTTGGCTTTAGCCGATCTCTCCCCAGATACGGCCTCAAGCCTCTCTATCCAATCTATCACCATAAAGGCCTCGAGCACCACCTAGATCTACTCCCTAGACCCAGTCGCCGTGTGGCGAATTCCTCCCTAAGTCCTACCTAGACCTAGTCGCCGTGTGGAGAATTCCCCTAGTCCCCGCAAGGCCCTAGTTGCCGTGTGGCGAGTTCCTCTACCGAACAAAAGATATAAAGGTTACAATTTGAAAGTAAAAAACAAAAACACAAACTAAAAATTCCCTCAAAAGAAGAACTTGATGTCGATGTAGATGCGATCGTATTGGTCTTCAAGTTCTTTGCGTTCAAGAACATTGACGGAGTTCTTCGGGCTGCTAGGAGAAGGCTCTCACGATTGCTCTGAATATATGGCTCCAATCCCTTCTGTATCAGCAAGCGACAACGGAGGAGGCATGCGTCTTCTTATAGATTCAGCCACTACCACCTGCGGTAGTACTACCGCCCCGCGGTATCCACATAAGGCAATGAAGCACACAGATCGTGGTAGTTTAGGAAACAATCTGAGCGCCAAACACTAGTGCGCCGCGGTACCGCGAACGCCCCGCGTTAGCGAGATTTCCTTCCTTCAGCCACAATCTTCTTCCAAATCTGCTCCTCAATCAACTGCAGACGGGATGTTTCCAAAAAGCTACCGTCGGGCGTTAGACCTAACACGCCGCGATAGTACATGCCAAACATAACGACCCATCGACATTCCTTTTTCTCCACTATTTCCTTTCTGTCAATAGTTTCTATATATGCTAATGCCAGCGTTAGTGCTAACGCTCCGCGGTAGAGCATATTTCTTTTCATCGGGCGCATCTTTGTCGAACCGGCCTTATATTTCGTTGATCGAATTTTCGTCAAACGGGATTCGGCTTTCGTCGATCGAAAATTCGTCGAACGCAGTGATAAGCATTTCGTCGAGCGCAGCTTTCATTTTCGTCGAACGAACACTAGCGCCAGCGGTAGGGCTAACGCGTCGCGGTAAGACATACATTTCGTCGAGCGCCGCGGTAGAACATGGAGATCATCGAACGGAGCTCACAGTTCGTCGAACGGAGCTCACAGTTTGTCGAACGGAGCTTTCAGTTCATCAAACGCCAATTTCCTTCTCAGCGGTTTCCTTCTCAGCGGTTTGTTAGCGCCAGCGGTAGACTTAACGCCACGCGGAAGTAACAAAAACATATTTCCATGGAGATTTGAAAGCACTGAATTCTGCATACTATAAACACAAAACAAGTATGATCAAATACAATAGGATTTGTTATTGTCAAACCAAGAGATGCGGAAAGCATGTTCCAACAAACTCCCCCTTTTGATAATAACAAATCCCCTTAGAAAGAAATAATTCAATTGATAGGAATTTGTGTTTATAATTGAGATAAACATGAAATTTAAGACAGGTGCATATGCCCCCCCCCCCCCTAAATGAATGCTCCCCCTAAGTGAATGCTCCCCCTACAACAAAAAATTCCTATTAACTTTACTCCCCAAACATGTGAATTTCTTTCAAATTTATTCTCCCCCTTTTGGTATTATCAAAAGAGGGTGGAGAGAAAGTTAAACGTTAATGTGTGCCATAAATGTGTAGAGAGGGAATGAACATGATAAAGAGTTAAACACTTAGGAAAAATACAATATATAGGAGTGAAAAAAATGTGAAGAAATTGTCATAAAGAAACCACTTGTTGGGAAAAACATATTCATGATCGAGCGTACAAGTAGTAAAGAGGTGGAAAGCATGAAGAAATATATTTTTGAAGAGAGCATCTATATAAGAATGGTGAAGCATAGTAGATGATTAAGAGTTTTAGGTATAACAAAATTAGATGTTGTAGCAATTTAAGTTCACAAAGGATTTTGCTTTATAAAAGTTTTAAGCACAAAAAAAGGTAATGATTTCCAAGTAACCAATCTACCCAGACAATATGTGTAATGACCCAGCTGGGTCGTTACAATATGTCTACACCCTAGCCCCGTACTAAGTGACGGATGGGCATGAGGAGCTGCAAACATGCCGTAGGTTGGGGTGTTAGTCTCATATGCAAACACTAGACAAAACTCACCATAGCACTCTTCCCCCCAGTGCCTCGCAAGGCCCCACTGGAACCCTTCCCGGTTATGGACAAGACATGACTTAGAGGTCAGGTCATCTAATGTCTACAACCCTACGCCCCGCTATGGTGAGATATGAAGTCAAGGATAATAATTATTGGAAACATTTAAGCGATTTAAATCTAATGATAGGTACATAGCCTATGGATTTATATTTTTATTTGAATTTTTTTTAAACAAACAACTCACGTAGCTATTTTGAAATCCATTAATGAATCAGAGTTTTAGCATTACAATATTTTTCATGTTTAGAGGAGTGTTTTTAGCATATAAATTTTCATTGAAATAGATAAGAGTTTTTAGCATTACAATATTTTTCATGTTTAGAGGAGTGTTTTTAGCATATAAATTTTCATTGAAATAGATCAGAGTTTTTAGCATAAAAGTGATATATGTGTTAGAATAACCAATATAAATTTTACCAAGTAAGTCTACCATTTGTTGAAAAAAGGAATTTTGATATTTAAGTCTTGATATAAGCATGAAAGCGCAAGGTAAAAAATATATGGTGATGATGCGGAAGACTTATAGAGATACAAGAAAACATCTTTTTTGTAATCATGATTATTCATAAGAAGAAATATGAGTTAAATTCAAAAAGAAAGATGTTTTTTGCAAATCAAGTTATTGTAAAATCTTTTGACAATAAAGTAACCAAGCTTGAAAGAAATATATCAATAAGAGACTACTACAATGTTATTGTAATTCACAAATTCAAGACATACCAAACATTGTAGAGAGCATGCTAGGTTATCTAGTGCATTTCATAAATAAAGAGTAGTATAAAATTAGCATTAGGATCCAATACTCATGAGAAGAAGTGTTATGGAAGATAATGATGTGCACATAAATGTATTTTGAATAGAGTAAACAAATGTTTTAATAAAAAATACAAGAGATATGTAAAGCAAAGAGCACAATAAAACACAATTAGTTTTACTTCCACAAACTTCAATGCACAAAAAAAATGTACAACTACCAAGGTGCTTTGCACACACAATGCTCATTAAGACTTATCAGGGTGCAAAGTAGTGCTTGGGGGATCACATATTTTATTTTATTTTAATGTTGAGACTAGTGATCCGGTGTACTTAAGAGTAAGTTTTTTTTATTTTGAAAGAAAGATATGGTTTGCACAAGATACTTTACTATTCTAAGGTGCTCAACCTCACAACGCTTATTAAGACTTATCAGGAGGTTCAAGTAGTGCTTGGTGGAGTTATCTTTGTCACTTTATTTTATGATTTTTTGTTTTGTACAAAGTGTTGGATCGGTAGGCGCCCTTAGAGGGGGGGGGGGTGAATAAGGGTTTTAAAAACTTTTGATATATTTTGAATATTTTAGAAAAAGTTTTGATTATTAAACTAAACAAGATCAAGACATATCAAGTGAAGTAAAAGTAAAGACATGATTTTATTAACTTGAGAAGCATGATTACAAAACTTGATCCCTTATCGAAGCTAGAAATCAAAGCTAATAGAAATAGACTCCTTTTTGTTTTCTATCCCGACTCGCTTCCCCACGAACCGGTGGCCCTAGCCTATCCTCCCCGGATTCGGCCTCAAGCCGCTCTAGCCAACCCTTCCCCGGATGTGGCCTCGAGCACCCCTAGACCTAGCCTAGATCTAGTCGCCAACACGAGGTGAGTTTCCCCCTAAGTCCTACCCAGACCTAGTCGCCAACACGAGGCGATTTCACTAACCGTTTACAAGATGAATATGAAATGAGAATAAATAAAAACTCCCTTCTGAAGTCGGAGGCGAAGATCCGTTGTAGAGTAAGCATTATTGAAGCGAACTTCGTTTGGATCCGGCGTGATGAGATTCTCCTTCAGAAGTTTGCAGAACTTTGGTAGGACATCAACTTTCGGCCAAGATAGCCTCTGGAATTCTAGCACTCTATCTCTCTCTGATATCTCTCTAATGTGTGTCTAAAAGGAGAGGAGAGGAGTCAATTATATAGACTTAGCGCTAGCGCCTGCGCTAGTGCCCGCGCTACCGCTAGTGCTATCCTAAATTAGGACATGCTTTGCGCGGCAGAATCTTCAATCCGAGGAAACAATTCTCCCTTGCCTTCTGTGTGTGTCGCTACCGCCGGTGCTATCGGCTACCGCCAGGCGCTATCTCCTTCCATATGTGCTCCCGGAATTGAGCTATCATCGCTAGCGCCAGGCGCTAAGTGCTACCGTCGGCGCTAGTGAGAGTCTTGGAATTGCTGGCTCAAAATTGGGGGCAACCATCCTTGAGTCATGTGGACTTTGATTTCCTGCACACTTAAACACACAAGATCAAATACACATAGGATTTATTATTCTCAAACCTAGGAGATGCGGAAGACCATGTTCCAACACAAAGTTCTCCGAATACACTTGTTTTGCAAACCAATATAATTTATGAAAATATAACCACTTTTCTTAGCTTTTAAAAGTGCAAACAAAGGTAGTGTAGGTAAGATACTTGTGCAATTTTAATTCATTGTACTAATACAAAACATACACAAGCATTCTTAGATTAAACACATAAGTAGACAATGCCAAAATAAGTGAGTGAATAAATACCATTATCAAACATAAAACATTTACTCATACTTAGAGGCATGCTAAGCTTGGTTCTACACAACTTTTATAATATAATTTATGCACATGAGTTTAGAAGTACCAAGGCATGATAAAGACAATGTTCAAAGTAGTTTGAAAATATGAATCACAACATTGTAGAAAGTGTTAAATGATAGAAGAAATCTTGCTTGATTTTCACAATACAGTCCATACAGTATTTTTGACATTTTTGAGAAATAATTTTAATTTAAAGTTTGAACTCTTATAAGTTGATCTTGGACTTCCCGAGGTCTACCCTGTGAGAGGTTCGCCCGGTACTAGGTGATGTGATGGGATGATAGCCCAAATCTCCCTTTCGTAAGATACATGTAAATAGAAAAGTTAAGTTCAAAATAATTATTTTTGATACTTGTTTTTGTTTTATATTTCTGTATTTGATTTTTGCATATAGGAATAGGAGTCAAACAAATAACCAAAAAAAATATTTTTTTTTTTAATTTGGGTTTTGTAATTTTGTATTTTAATTTTTCAAAAAAAAACAATTAGAGGCAGAATTGCAAAAATGAGTAGTACATATACAATAATATATTTTTAGTGATTTTTCAGAATTTTAAAATTACAGAAAATCGGATACTTGAGCTAGCGCCGGCGTTAGGTACTAGCGCATGCGTTAGCTCACAGGGAGTGCTTATTTTAATCATATAGCCTAGATTTTCTTCAATTCTGCTTCCGATTTTTCTTAATTATGTTTGTGCAATGTAAGGCCTGTCTAATGAAGTGAAGAGACGAGAAGAAATCACAAAAAGTTGCGGAAGTTAAAATTTTAGTACATGGGTTTCATATTCATTAAAGCTCCATATTCATTAGACCTTAATTCTTGAGTTTTGCACAACATAGCATGAGTGAAATGATCATAAATAAGTGAAATAATATTCATGCAATTTTTTTTTAATTCCGATTTGACATGATTATGATTAAACATACTAGGGGTAATAAAAAATGACGCAAATATATTAAACACCTTGCGCATTTTATAAATATAGTATAATACCCCTAAAATACACCTTTTGAATCCATTTTGACACTAATTTCATTTAGTCTTAATAATATCATATGACAAATTTAGTTTTTCAAATTTTATAAGACTTTTAGGAAATGGATTTAGAAGGATAAAAATAAAAAAGATAAGTAGATCACTTGAAAAATGATATGACTTTTAATTCAACTTTATTCAATTTGATTTATTTATGAATTTTGGTTTAATATGTGAAAATCATATCACATGTTATATAAAGTGAGCTTATCATGATGGCTCAAAGAAATAAAAGCAAAAACAAAAAGGAAATAAAGCACATCATGAAGTAGAGAGTTGATATTTCATTTTTAATTGATTTCTATTTCATGCAAATGATAGGATACTATTGAATGAGAGATTTAGGTATCCAAAGAGGACTAGGTGTGACGGTTCCTTTGGGTACCCAAATACATCGTGTTTGCTTTTGGGGAGATATGATTGAATGAGCTCTTTTGATTTGAGTTTGTGTTTCATCTTTAACTTTGGGTCTCCATTCAAATCTTGGTTTAATATTATTTTTATTTGTCAAATTTCCATGATGATTTTGCAAAGCATTATTTATAGGAAATTTGTGAACATTTAATTTTATGTTGGGAGAAACATGATTTTGTAAGTAATGGTGATTTTGATTTACAAATACTTTGTGTTTCTTACTCCCATTATTTGTCTTAGTTAAAATATTCATATTCAACTTGTATTTAGATATTTCTTGATATTGTGAATTTTTATTTATAAATTTCATAAGCAAGTTGAATTTTGTTTTTAATTCATCATTCTTAATTTTTAAATTATGTCTAGCTTTATTATAAGCAATTGTGCTATTTTTAAGAATAGAAACAATTGAATCAATATGATTTTGATAGTTATTTCTATATTCATCAAATGTTTCATCCATCTCTTTAATTTCAATTTTATAGTCTTTACACTTAGCACAATCATTTTCCAAAGATGAATTTTCTAAACATAATCTTTCATTTTGTTCTTTTATAAAAAGAAGTTCTTTTTCAAGTTCCTTGCATTTTTCTTTTAGATCATTAAATTCAATACAAGGTGTAATGTTTTCAACTAAGGAGCCTTGGGCAGAACTAGATAAATTAGAATTTGATTCTTCATTAATTTTTGCCTTTAAATTTTTATTTTCTAAGCGCAAATGTTTATTAGCATTTTTTAATTTCTTAATTTTTGCACTTTGTAGTTTGAAGCAAATGTAATGTAGAAATAGAAGTACAAAAATGGGATTTGATTTACTTACATTGCTTTCGGGAGAGGCACGATTTGAACATATAGCTTCTTTTACATCTTTTTGGCACTCCTCTTCCGAAGACAATACTTCTTCTTCTCTTCCATTTGATGTGTGCTCCATTGATCCGTCATGAGAGGAGCATTCTTGAAGACTTGTGCAAGCTTGCATATTCTCCGGTTCTTGCGATTTTTCCATACCTATAGAAGGAGAATCATAAGTTCTTTCAAGAAAATTCAAAATCTCATATGCGGTAGGTAAAGTATAAATATGTTTGAAAATATTTTGGTCTAACGCACAAAATATACTATTCATAGATTTTGCATTTAAAACAATTTCGTTTCTAGTTAGTACGCTAAGTAGCTTTTCAATAGTAATATTCCAAACTTTTTCATCTAAGGCCTTAAGAAAAAATTTCATTAATGTTTTCCACCCTTTATAATTTTTACCCATAAATAAAGGTGCTGATAATACTTTTTCATTTATATTAAAAATTTCCCCACTAGTAGAAGCAAGATCATGATCAAGAGACGCCATTATTCCCGGTTGTTAAGCCGATTTGGAATAACCTGGCTCTGATACCACTTGTTGGATCTGTAGGCGCCCTTAGAGGGGGGGGGGGTGAATAAGAGTTTTAAAAACTTTAACCTTTAACAGAAAACTTTTGATATTTTGGTCGGAGTTAAATCAAAAGTAAAGAGATAATGAAATTAGAAATGAAATCAATTTTATTAAACAAGAAAAGACATGATTATCATTTATAAAATTGACTACAAAATCTGATTTCAATGCCGCTAGAAATCGAACCGAATAATATGAAAACCCTTTTTGTTTTCTATACCGACTCGTATCCCCATGAACCGGTTGTCTTTAGCCGATCTCTCCCCAGATACGGCCTCAAGCCGCTCTAGCCAATCTATCACCAGAAAGGCCTCGAGCACCCCCTAAATCTACTCCCTAGACCCAGTCGCCGTGTGGCGAATTCCTCCCTAAGTCCTACCTAGACCTAGTCGTCGTGTGGAGAATTCCCCTTAGTCCCCGCAAGGCCCTAGTCGTCGTGTGGCGAGTTCCTCTAACGAACAAAAGATACAAAGGTTACAATTTGAAAGTAAAAAACAAAAACACAAACTAAAAACTCCCTCAAAAGAAGAACTTGATGTCGATGTAGATGCGATCGTATTGGTCTTCAAGTTCTTTGCGTTCACGAACGTTGACGGAGTTCTTCGGGCTACTTGGAGAAGGCTCTCACGAGTGCTCTGAATATATGGCTCCAATCCCTTCTGTATCAGCAAGCGACAACAGAGGAGGCGCGCATCTTTTTATAAATTCAGCCACTACCGCCTGCGGTAGTACTACCGCCCGCGGTATCCACATAAGGCAATGAAGCACACGGATTGTGATAGTTTAGGCAACAATCTGAGCGCCAAACACTAGCGCGCCGCGGTACCACTAACGCCCCGCGTTAGCGAGATTTCCTTCCTTCAGCCACAATCTTCTTCCAAATATGCTCCTTAATCAACTGCAGACGGGATGTTTCCAAAAAGCTACCGCCGGGCGTTAGACCTAACGCGCCGCGATAGTACGTGCCAAACATAGCGACCCGTCGACATTCCTTTTTCTCCACTGTTTCCTTTCTGTCAATAGTTTCTATATATGCTAACGCTCCGCGGTAGAGCATATTTCATTTCATCGGGCGCATCTTTGTCGAACCGGCCTTATATTTTGTCGATCGAATTTTTGTCAAACGGGATTCGGATTTCGTCGATCGCAAATTCGTCGAACGCAGTGATAAGCATTTCGTCGAGCGCAGCTTTCATTTCATCAAACGAACACTAGCGCCAGCGGTAGGGATAACGCGTTGCGGTAAGACATACATTTTGTCGAGCGCCTTGGTAGAACATGCAGATCGTCGAACGGAGCTCACAGTTCGTCGAACGGAGCTCACAGTTCGTCGAACGGAGCTCACAGTTCGTCGAACAGAGCTTTCAGTTCGTCAAACGCCAGTTTCCTTCTCAGCGGTTTCCTTCTCAGCGGTTTGTTAGCGCCAGCGGTAGACTTAACGTTACGCAGTAGTAACAAAAACATATTTTTATGGAGATTTGAAAGCACTGAATCCTGCATACTATAAACACAAAACAAGTATGATCAAATACAATAGGATTTGTTATTGTCAAACCAAGAGATGCGGAAAACATGTTCCAACATGAACCAATGCTGTCACTGACTCTTCACATTCCTTCTATAATGAAAAAATTAACATCAACAAAATTAAAAGAATCACGCGTAATAGAGTTAGAATAAGTAGGAGGACAAAATTATTTTTAGCTGAATCAGAGAAAATAATGGACCACTCCTCGAAAATAGAATCTACACATGAAAGCGATATCATGGGCACAATAGGTGCCACCAAATCATCAGACATGCTAATAGAGGTATCTACAACACCCTCTAGAAACTAAGGGGCACTGAAAACATCTCATCAACATGAGGATCAAACAAGGAAGGGGAGGATGACGTGAATGTGATATTTGGGTTGTCATCATCCTCCACCGCTATTTGGGAGGATGACGTGAATGTGAACGTGAATGTGATATTTGGGTTGCAATCCTTCAATACGTGAGTCATGCAAAGACAGAACAAACATATCTTCACGACCGACGTTGGCCTCGAGGAAACTAATGTAACTAGAGAAGTAGGTCTTTCACGATAATGCACCGGTATGATCACTAGGTTTCTAATGCTAGAAACCAAAGTTATCATACCCAGGATTGTGCTTTGAACATAAAAAATTGTAGTGTGCATAAGATCTGCACCACCAAAATGGTTGATAATCCATGATGGTTTGGAGCCCGATTCAAAGAACACATTGCATAACAGACTCACAACGTAAACTAAAATCAAGTGCAATGTCTTGTACGTGGAATTAAAATAGAAAACAAAGATTAAAAAGTTTTAAACGAAAAATTAAAATGAAAATACTTAGTCAAACCTAGGTAATTCTTTCCTAGACCTTATGACTTAGCCCGCCGCGCTCCCCAACAACGACGCCCAAAAATTGATCAATGGCTACAACAGTTGTTATCCTGGCAGAACAATGTATGCAGTGCACCAGTCAAAGTAGTATAAAATGGAGAGATTCCACACCGATTATCGAATCACATGGAGCACGGGTGAAGATACTAGGACTTCCTAATCCTTGGGCTAGCTAAGCGAATTATCTAAATAAGGGGTTTTCCTAATTTCTAATTCCAATTCCTACAATCTAACCAAATAGAGCATTCTTCAAACCAATAAAACACAATATCATCATAATCAACCCATAAACTACAAGAACGAGGTCAAACTAGGGAAATAATCACATCCACAATAAATATATGAAATATTAATCCAATTACAAACATGTAGGATTACAAGTTCATAAACAAGATTAACAAACAATAACATGACAAGTATGCTAATCCATCAATAAAATTAGAAATCAAAGAGAGGAAGAGGGGGCTATGCAAGAATATTATCGAAGCTACAATGAAAACGAAGAGTGTTATCCTCAACTTTTTTAGAGAGGTGTAGATTGGTCCTCCGCCCTCAATAGGTACACCTCGGGCGCATTCGGGATATGGGAGGCACTGTCATCGACCTCCTAATGACCCATCTTCTCTTCACACTGCTCCAAAAAGTCATGGCACAAGCACTGGATCCTCAAATAGCCTTCTTCCATCTTGAATATCCCTCAAATATGTATTGAATGGAGTGGAGAGGTGATTTTGGACCTAGAGAGTGACTGGTAACCTGCAGGAAGACGAAATTGATGGACAAAAATGAGTTGCCTCTGTCAAACGATGTAAAATTATGATTTTTTATGAAATGGAAAAAATAATCGCATGCGCGTGTGCCATAAAGCACATGTGTGCGCACACAATAATAGTCTACATGAAACCTGGGATCACAAGTCATGCATGCACAAATGCACATGAGCGCATGAGCATTTGGGATGAATGCAAACACAAATTCGGATTGTCCAATTTCAGAAAACTTACAAGAATGAACGCACATGCACAAATTCACGTGCGCGCGCGTGTGCGAAATGAACGCACACACAAATTTAGATTGAAAATAAAGAGGTGACCAATGGAATAGGATACGCATGCGCGTGCGCGTGTGTGAACAACTTTGGACATGTATTCCTTGAACACGCACAAATCCACACATGTACAGAAATGCATCCAAACATACTAGAATTGCAAAAATCATAAAAAGAAGCATATTTCATGCAAAACTAGTATCTAATTGGGTGATTAATTAATGATTTACATGGGTGAAAACCAGGGATGAAATGCACGTATCACATGTCATGCAACCATCACAACAAAGGTGGTACAACAAATGGTCAGTTATGAGCCGAACACAACTAAGTAACAACACCACTCTCCTCAGCAATCCTAGCAGATCCCAGGGAGCTACAACACCCTACAAGTTGGCACTTTGCAATATATATAATATAAAACATTGGATAAATAAGCAAGAAGCAGTAAACAAGAGAGCAGTCTATAAATAGACAACCTAGTATAACAAGTACAACTTCAACCATCACTAACATCCTAATATACCACTTAATCAGCTACTAGAGAGACTCTCGAGTCACCAAATACAAGGGAATAATCCAACCCCTGAGTCAAGGGTGAGAAACTCTAACCCTATTCAATATGCTACGAGAGGGGAACTATTTCCATTCCTCGAGTCCTCAGCTATAGGAGATGAGCTCCTCTCTTGAGTCCACGATGTTCAAATTCCATAAATGTGCTACATGGGAGTTATCGTCGGTGATAACTATTATCATCTGGTGGTATATCTCAGGAGACTCCCATTTACTATAGTCAGCATCTCCACAAATAACCTTAGGGTCACAAACACATCTGGTAGCATTCTAGAACGAACACCTTGCCTGAAAGCACTCTCTTTGAAATTCCTGGAGCTATCCCAGACGATAACTTCTACCGTCTGGCAGTATCTCTAAGATTCTATAAATCAACTATGTTTTCAGCCCAATCTAGGCTTCTTTACGTCATGTCCATACATTTTAATGGTACTAGTCCACCACAATGATTTCCTATGAAACTCCCTTTGCTAGATCTAGTAAAATATGATCAAATCGGGTCATACACCATGATTTTTCTTCACACACAAAGATCTATGAGAGGAAAATATCTAGGAAAACCAATAAATATAGGAATGAATCTTAAAGATTGAGAAGAGAGGGTTGTTACCTTGAGAGGTCACTTAGGAGCCATGAAACTTGGAGATAAAGGGTTGATGGAGACCACAAACACCCAAGGAAGCTTTCTCCGACAACGGCTCGTTGATCCGACTAACAGAGCTCCGACAATCTCTTCCTCACATCTTTCTAGCACGACAACGGCTCGTCAATCCGACAACGGCTCGTCTACCCACTCAATTACTTCAAAAGGTCCCAAATTCCTTGGAATTAACTTCTTGAGATGCCTAAGCCACGATACGCTTTTGAACATCTTCATTTTCAAATAGACTTTGTATCCAACAGAGAACTCAACATTTATGTGGTATGTATTATAATACTTAGCCCGCCGGTCCTGCGCAATATTCAAATGCTCTTGAATGGTCTCAATCAACTCGAACGCATTCGACACATCTTCCTTATTCAGCAAATTGTTGGAACATGGTTTTCTGAATCCCGTTGAATTGAGAATAATAAATCCCATGTTGTATTTGAACACATTTGATTTTGTGTTTATAGCATGCAGGAACTCACAGGTATGACATCAGGATGCTACAGGATGAATGGATCATTATACTAGGGCTAAGATATAACACAAATACTAATTCTTGGCGTTAGTGCTACCATTCGCATTAGCATCTCGACGATATTGCTCAAAAGATGAACTAGTCAACATGGAGTAGACTCGACGACATGCATCTTAACAATAATCCAATATCATTGGGTTACAACTTCTAACACTCAGCGTTAGCCCTGGAGTACTCAAGCGCGCCAAAGTGAAATTCAAGCAAAGGCTTCTAGCGGGAAGAAGGACGCACTTATGGAAGATCACTACCGCTGGGCGTTAGCCATGCTAAAATGAGAAGATTCCAAAAGAACAGAGTCACCTTCTGGGATTGAAGATTTTGGCGCCAAAATTATTGCCTTAAGTACTACCGCTACATGTTATCGATAACGCCAGTGTTAGCTCCTCAAGTTTATAAAAAGGCAACCTTGGCTTTGTCTGATAAGTATCCCGAACTGTAACTCTATTACTTCATTCTACCTCAAGAGGGATTTGTATCAGACGACCAAGCATCTCCCACACAAACTACAAAGAGGATTTTTGAAGGCAGATTTACCACGACTATTCAACGCGAATGCTACACTCATTGACTCCGATGATCTCTATGGTGTGCCTTCAAACTCATCCTCGAGTTCTACTATTAATGGAGTTTCTATTTACATATTGTATTCTTGTTTCTCTTGTTCTTTGTTGGTAGTGAATTCACCTTAGGAGTTGGCGACTAAGTCTTGGGAGATTTAGGGGGAATTCGTCGTGGGTTATGGCAACTAGATCTAAGGTTAGATCTAGGGGCGGCTCAAGGCCATATCTGGGGAGAGATAGGCTAGATCCAACCACTCCATGGGAGAAGGGTCGGTATAGAAAACCAAAAAGGGTTTTACGTCCGCCTAGATTCTGAGCATCATTGGGATCAAGTTTTGTAATTTTTTCACTGATATAAAAATATTTCAATCTCTGTTTATTACTCTACATATTTATTTTCTACATTATTTCAAGCAAAAGTGGATCTCTATCACTAACGCTGAGCAGTAACTTATATCGTTGGCGGTAGCAACAGAGATTCAACTTCTCCATAAGAACATTTCTATAAAAGATATTTTCTTAAAAGGATAAATACCAAGTTTTAATATAAATATATCGTAGAATAATTTCAACATATAACTATATTTGTATTTTGATTTAAAAATAGCTAAAAACCTTATTCACCTCCCCCTCTAAGGGAGTTTACAGATCCAACACAAATGAGTGTTGCCCACCTCCTCCCAAGACATTGGTGCCTGACACCGCCATCCATATAAAGCCTCGAACAGTGTCATCTTGATGCTTGCCTGAATGTTGTTGTTGTATGTGTGTACAACCAATATTCATCGAGGGTGGACCCATTCAGGGCACATGGGTAGAAGTCATAGGTCAAAGTAGAAGTCAAAGTCAAAGATCAATACCAGACAAGCTAGCAGGAGCAGTTGAAGGTCTGGGTAAGTATTTACGAGCATCCTCCCATACTCGCCAAGTGTATGAATAGAGGAGATACACGCCAAAGATGCGCAAGATCCTCTTATAGTCGCGTAGTCGTTGAGTCTAGATAGGCAACCTCGCCGGGTTGGGCCGGACTATAAATAGGCCCCCAGTATTTACCTATAAATAGGACCCCGGAGGTACAAGAATTGAACATTTGGCTGAGCTTTTGGAGCCTATTTTTGAAGACAAGGACCGTGAGATCTTGATCATCCGACTTGGTCGCCATTCAGATACTCGCCATGTAGGTGTCTTCCTCATACCCTACTCAACCACTTTGGTTGTGGATGGGAAGTTTCTTCTAAACTTCTGGGTATTTGTGGGACCTCCCCACCACAACAACTGATATCCTTTTCGAGTTCTCTTAGTCTCTTTTCCCTTTCCCTTTGATCTGTGGAGTTGGATCGCTCGACCAGTAATCTTAGGCTGCCTAGGTCCAAATATTTGGAGCTGAGATTTTCTAGTCTTCAACACTTTGGTGCGGTGAGCGTAGACCACATCCAGTGGAGGAAAGTGATGAGTCCATTATTTATAGTATTTTATGGACTCATCCAGGCTAGTTTTCATGGATATGCACTTCACTTTTAGTTCATTATTGCTTATATTTCACTTGAACATAGTTCTTCACAAAGTGCACTCTTTGGGCCCGTTTTGGTGTGCAATTGCGCGCTATGTTTCTTGGGGGTAAGCACATGGTGCTCCCCAACCCTTTTTCTATAATAGGATTGAGCTGGAAGGATATTCCCAGCTGTGTGATTGATGTTTGGTGTTGTGCAGGTGGGTAGATCATCCATTATGCCCAGATTTCATGTCTGCATGAATCATACGGTCGTGCATTTCCTTGACGCACGATCGCTCTGACCATGCGCGTTCATCTATGGCCCAAAATAGCTTTCTGGAATTGGTCGTGCATTTTGTTCACACGCGGTTGGTTTGCCCGTGTGTGAGTAAAATCGCACGAGCTCCTCTTTCGTCTAAAAAAATTATGTTTTATTTTGTTCACGCACGGTCGTGCGTTTCTAAAACGCACGGTCGTGCATGAACAAAATTCTACGACTTTTCTATTTAAGCTGCGATTTTTAGGGTTTCTGACCCCCGATTCAGTTCCGCCATTTCCACCGCAAGGAGAGCTCCAGCTCCATTTTCTTCCACCCTTCCATGAGGGATTTGCCCTAGGTCGCCTCCATCATCCATGAGCTTCCAAGGAGAGGATTCCACCTCCATCTTCATCGCCAAGCAAGAGTTCTTCGCATTATACGTGACTGGATTGTAGTTTATCGGAGAAGACGGGTCCATTGGGAGGAAGTGACAACCCTCCTCTACCCTGGACGATAGTTGGGATCGAGCTAGGACGCAGATTGACAACCCGACGATTCCTACCGAGAATCTACAACTAGCCTCCGGATTCGGTCGTATCTCTTGCCTTTCTCTCTAACTTGTGTAGATGTATATGAATGTAATCTTCATTATTTGATGATGTGCACTATAAACCTTGATTTGTAATGTTTATTTCATTTTTATGAAATTATCTTGTTTATATGTGTATTTGAGGTGCGCCACCTAATCCACTCCACCCTCCACTTCATTACGCTAGCCTACTCGCCCATTCCGCAAGCCTTCTCTTCCATTCCTCTTGACTACTCTTCCATTCCACGTGCCTACTCGTCCATCCGCCGAGCGAACCAGTGCATAGCGGCCTGCGTAATCCCCCACATTGCGAAGCGATGCCGGCGACCCGCATTGTTAATTTAGTTTATTTTATTTGTTTTCCAGAATCCATTCCAAGCTTTTCGCATTCCATCCGACCTTTAGGACTTCAATATCAAGTCCTTCCTTAAAAGTAAACTCCACCTTATTGTGTTCCTTCGAGATCGATACTTGGGGAAATTCACCCATTTTATATTACTTGAACGATCGGTACACTGCTGTTTCGTACCGCAGTCTTACTACCGCCTATAGTGGTGTTCTAGATTTGCACATCAAGTTTTTGGCGTCGTTGCCGGGGAACACAGTCGTGTGAGTTTTCTGGAGAGGGAGATGAGAGATAGAAGTCTTTCCATTTGTAAATTGCATCCATTTTGTTTTATATTTTTTTCGTATTTTGTTTTTCTTTCTTTTTATATAGGTTGCTTTAGTGAATTATTGTTGGGTGTAATATTGTGCACAATAGTGTTTTTCTTTTGAATCTTGTTATCTTCATGCAATGTGGGCAGCATTTAATATTCGTTGCCATTGGTGTGGAGATATTTCTCATGCTAGTGATAGATGCCCATCGGGAGATAGTAGCCCTAGTCCCCAAGGCTCAATGTATCGGGCACCGACACCGTACGGTACCTCATACACTGCGCCTAAGTCCTATGGCTACTCTTCTGCTCTGCATGTGCCGCTTTTGCATTCATCTTCGGCCCAATTTGAGCTGAAGAAAAATGCAATACAGTGCTTGTTTTGTCGGAGCATGGATCATGCCTTGAAGGATTATACTGTTTTTCTTCGCCAATTGGACGAGGATGACGAGCCGGATATCCGAATCGTCCTGACCCCTAACTATGGCAGCACACCTTCTACTTCTGATTACTTGTTTGTTCCACGTTCATGTTTTGAAGGGAATGATGCAGACACGCTTATCAAAGTTGTGGCGGATGTATGTTACGACATCGCTGAGCTAATCTCCCCTGTGCATACATCACCTTGCATGAATTCGATTCTTTGTGAGGAATCAGTGCTTGAATTGTATCCAAGCATTATTCCTCCCCCTATTGTGCATACTACTATATTTGTCTCTGACGACATTATTGAGGATGTTTCGCAGGATAAGGCAGGTGATTTGTATGGTTTGCCTATCCTATGGAGGAGGATATTTTCCAAGGTGACGAGGATTCTACCTCAGCACCGGTGGAGGAAGTCCAAATCATGGAGGATGCCACTAATGATCTTACTGATCCCTGCAGCATTGTCGACGATGTCGACAATATCCTTTTGCTTTAACCTATTGGGAGTGAGACCGGGACCACTCCCCCAATTTCTGATTATTTTAGTTTTTCTTCTCTTTTATTTCCTAACCACCTTTCTTTAACTGAGCCTATGCAGGTTGGGCCTCCACAGGTACTTCAGGAATACTTGGAGCATTCTGCTTAAGTCAATGATAAGCGCATCCTCTTATATGAGGAGGTTGATCCCTCCTCCATAGAGAAAGCCTCACTCATTACCTTCTCCTCCTGCCACCTCCCTGAAGACGACACCTTGCTGGGCAAGGATAGTTTTGGTGAGTTGAGTGAGGATTCCTCCTCCTCTTCTTACATTCTCTTCCCTCTACCTGCGAGGAGCAGATATTATTATTTTAGTAGAGGGGTAACTATTTTATCGCAGTATCGATACCCGTTACCAACACGGATATTAGAATAGTTACCTGTGCACTTTTCTTTTCATAGACCCATTAGCTATAACTATTTTAAATTTGAATAAGTCGTGCTGGGAGGTCAATAACCCCAGTAGTTATCTTACCTTTTCTTGCATTTTTATTTCATCTAGTTTAGTTTAGTTAGTGTTTTTCATTTTATTTTGTATATTTCCTTTTGTTTTTGGTGGAGCTCACCCCTGCAGGTTCATTTTTTGGATGGCGATGCTGCAGCTTTGTCATGGTTTACACGCGTCTTCTGGTATGCTCACTTGTTGAGCATTGGGTACTCTCTTTCCCTAGACTTCATTTTGAATTTCATGGTTATATTTTGTGTTAGATTGTTTAGTTTAAGTCTGGGGGAGAGCCATTTTCCGTGCCCACTTACGTGCACTATTGTATAGCTTGCTAGAAGCTTTTATTTTAGTTATTTTGTTGTATTTTCACCGCACATCACAACACCCACATGAGCGCATGCTTAGCCCTTAGCATATCGCGAGCACTATTTTATTTCTTGTGCGTGATTTGGAAAATCGATGTGTTGGCTTAGGATGGTGAGTCAGAGTAAAATATTGACTCCTATAGTGCTCCTAATCGAGTGCTCGTGTATCGCATAGAAATTTGTGTAGATTCAATTTCTCTTTATGCTTTTAGTTTATACCTTTCTATTAGCATAGATATTGTTTACTATACTCAAAAATTGTTGAATCCGATGTGAAGCAAACGGTAGCATAAAAATGTGTGTAGACGTTCGTTAGCATCGTATTGCCCGAGTCGTGAGGAAGGATAATCTTTCTCGGCAGCTAAGAACTTGCCCCAAGCGATTCTTGAAGCATGGGTATTCGGTTAGTCAATTGCGTGAATGTGATGTAGGCCATCGTTTTGGCCCGGTTGAGCCTTTGTGCCCATTCATATCGCTATATCCTCGCTAACCCAGTTGTGCCTACCTGTTCTTTGATTCAGCCCCACTTTTATCTCACCAACGCCTTAAAGCCAATCCTAATCGCACACCCGAATTTGAGCTCAAGTTTGTATTTTATTTTCATGTTTGGGATGTTGATGCTGTGATATTTTTGTGAAATTGTGGATTCATTTCATTGCTCAATTTGCTGAAGATGTTTTGAAAAGAAAAGAAAAAGAAATTAAGAAAAAGAAAAGAAGTGAAAAGAAAAAGAGAAGAGCTTAATTGAAAATATTTATGTATATATTTATGATTGGGAGTAGGCGGTGCACACACTCATGTTATCAAGTCCAAGTCTGGGGGTGTGGTGTACCCGTGTATTTGTGTGGTGCTTGATGATAATTTTTTGTGCTAGCTCATTTGGGTTTAGTGCGTTAGCCATCATTTTTATCAGTGCATACCTCACCTAAACCCAAGCCCCGTCTTAAACCTAATGTCCTATTGATTCGCACATTTAATTTAATCCAGTACCGTGGAGAGAGTGCGAATGGGCAAGCTTATGGTCAACGACATTGATGGATTTTAATGGAGGTTGTCCTGAGCCCCGATCTTTGGCAATGCTCACCTCATCGTTTAGTCTACTTTCTTCCTATGCATGACCGGAAGATTCACCATTATTCAATTTTTGAGTAAATCCCATATATAAATACGCTCCTAGAAAATAATAGACTAATATGTATAATTAGAAATTTCATTTACTGTATTTCTACGCGCGCGAGCATGTGACTTCACATGGTACTCCTCTTTACAATTTCTATGCCAGCTAGTCCTTTTTCTTGTCCGCTTGAGGAGTGATTTGCTTGGGACTAGCAAATGGTTAAGTCCGGGGGTGTGATGAGTCCATTATTTATAGTGTTTTATGGACTCATTCGGGCTATTTTTCATGCATATGCACTTCACTTTTAGTTCATTATTGCTTATATTTCACATGAACACAATTCTTCACAAAGTGAACACTTTGGGCCCGTTTTGGTGTGCACTTGCGCGTTCATCTATGACCCAAAATAGCTTTCTGGATTTGGTCATGCGTTTTGTTCACGCACGGTTGGTTTGCCCGTGCGTGAGTAAAATCGCACGAGCTCCTCTTTCGTCTAAAAAAATTATGTTTTATTTTTTTCACGCATGGTCGTGCATTTCTAAAACGCACGGTCGTGCATGAACAAAATTATGCAACTTTTCTATTTAAGCTGTGATTTTTAGGTTTTCTGACCCCCGATTCAGTTCCGCCATTTCCACCGCAAGGAGAGCTCCAACTCCATTTTCTTCCACCCTTCCATGAGGGCTTTGCCCTAGGCCGCCTCCATCATCCATGAGCTTCCAAGGAGAGGATTCCACCTCCATCTTCATCGCCAAGCAAGAGTTCTTCGCATTTGACGTGACTGGATTGTAGTTTACCATAGAAGATGGGTCCATTGGGAGGAAGTGACAGCCCTCCTCTACCCCGGATGATAGTTGGGACCGAGCTAGGACGCAAATTGACAACCCGACAATTCCTACCGAGAATCTACAACAAGCCTCCGGATTCGGTCGTATCTCTTGCCTTTCTCTCTAACTTGTGTAGATGTATATGAATGTAATCTTCATTATTTGAGTATGTGCACTATAAACCTTGATTTGTAATGTTTATTTCATTTTTATGAAATTATCTTGTTTATATGTGTATTTGAGGTGCGCCACCAAATCCATTCCACCCTCCACTTCATTCTGCTAGCCTACTCGCCCATTCCGCAAGCCTTCTCTTCCATTCCGCTTGACTACTCTTCCATTCTGCGTGCCTACTCCTCCATCCGCTGAGCGAAGCAGTGCATAACGGCCTGCGTAATCCCCCACATTGCAAAGCGGTGCCGGCGACCCGCATTGTTAATTTAGTTTATTTTATTTGTTTTCCACAATCCAATCCAAGATTCCCGCAATCCATCCGACCTTTAGGACTTTAATCTCAAGTCCTTCCTCAAAAGTAAACTCCACCTTACTGTGTTCCTTCGAGATCGATACTTGGGGAAATTTTCCCATTTTATATTACTTGAACGATCGGTACACTGCTACCGCCTATAGTGGTGTGCTAGATTTGGGCATCAGAAAGTCTAGCGAGAAAGCGACATGGTGGAAGGAGGCGAGCAAGAAGGGATAGTTGGCAACTCGGCATGTGGATGCGAGTATGTGACAAGGGCAGATTTCGATGACTTTGCACAGAGGATAGAGGGGACCTTGCACGCAGCTTTGCGTTTTCACGCGAAGGTCATGGCGACCATGCCTCGTCGCTTGTCTCCCTTGGAGGATTGTGGACCATTCAAGTGACCAGGAAAGGAGGTGGTGAGGGAAGAGCAGGAGTGACTAGTGCAGTCGCAGTTCTACCCGATGAGCCCTCAGGGAATCAGGTTCCAAGATACTGAGAAACCAATGAGGTTCTGCCCACCAACGCGTGGGTGGTGAGTATGGCGGTGCTTCTCGCCAACTCGAAGATCATCGCCAACAAGGAGGAAGGAGCCCATTCAACGATGAGGTCCTTTTTCCCTTGTTCTGGAGGGGTTCAGGGAAGCCATTTGAGCTATTAATCTAGAAGGGATGATCCCATCAGTCACCTCCAGTGTTTGAGGATGTTGTTTCCATCCGGAATATGTCTGATGCATTTAAGTGCAGGCTCATTGCCATCACCTTTTGGGGGAAGGCCAGAGATCAGTTCCATTAGCTGTCAGGGAGCTCCATCTATTGCTTTGAGGACCTACGTCGAGTGGGTGACAATGCGATTTGCCAGGGGAAAGAAGAGGAAGAAGGAGACAACGACCATCTTCTATCTAGTGCAAGGAGTGCACGAGACATTGGGGAATTATATCGACCACTTCTAGAAGAGGTGGATGGCTTCACCTTGCAGCTAGCCCTGACATTCGGCCTGAGAGAAGGCCTCTTCAAGATGGAGATCAATATGGATCATGTCGTATGATAAGCTTATCGAGAGAGCCAATAAGTTCGTTCAGGGGGAGTCATCAAATCATGGCTTCTTGGTAAAGCTCGCGAGGCTGGCTAAGGAACAAGGGGAGGAAGAGGGGAAAGTTCCAGTGCATGGGAAGAATGAGGAGTCTCGGAAGTAGGAAGGGAATAAGCAAGTGAAAGGAAGGCAAGAGGAGCCAAGAAGGATGGCAGGATGGAAGAGTCCAGGAGGGAGGAGCCAAGAAGGAAGGAAGTGAGGAGGCCCTTTGTGGCTTCGGAGCGTCAAGAAGAGGAGAGGAGGTATCAAGTTCTAGTAAATAGGCCATCTTAGAGGCTGGTAGGAAGACCCAGGCACCAAGGTCAAGAAAGAAGGTTCTCCCCAGAGAGGAGGAATGACAATCAGCAAGAGAGGTGTTAGGGAGGAGGACGCAGAGAAGCGATGGCCATTGCCTGACAGGGAAATTGACATCACAGGAGGAACAATCAAAGGAGGCACTAGATAGAGGAGATCCCTCTCTATTGTGAGTTGCATCAGGTGGAAGGACACAAGGTAATGGATTGGACACACTTTTGGGAAGCTAGTAAGAGGCTAGATCAGGATCAAGAGGAGGAGAGCAACTGAGGCAGGATGCCCCAGTCGAGCTAGTGGTGTTTTAATCCCCTATTTGAAGGAGGAACGAAGTCCAAGTCGACCAAGGAGGTCATGTAGGAGTTTTCCAAGGAGGAGGAGGGGGAGTGATCCACGAGGGAGCTGGGTTAGGAGCATCCCGTAAGGGAAGTCTCCATCAGATCTACCACAAGAGTGTGGCCTCGACCTCTCAAGCACAGCCCCCATTGGATGAGATCACCATATTGGAGGAGGACATGTTGAGGAATGAGAACCCCTTTCATGATGCCCTCTTAATCTTGGGAGCAATGGAAGACTTCAACGTCGATCGGATCCTTGTGAACAATGAGAGCTTGGTAAATGTCATATTCAAAAAGACATTTGACGGGTTGGAAGTAGAGGCAGGTGGAGTGGTAGCTTCGGATGGTCCCCTCTTTGGCTTCTCGGGAGAGATGAAAGTGGTGGAGGGAGGAGAAGACTTGCTGGTAAGACTCAGTGGCTCTTCGATCAAGTGCTGGTTCATCATTGTCGAAGCACCGAGTTGTTACAATGTAGTATTTGGGAGGCCGCTCATCAACTTCTTCAAGGACATCTCATCCTCCTACTATCATTGCTTCAAGTATTTCCAATGAGACATCCAGGTGAGGATCTGGAGCGATCCAAAATCCACTCGAGAATGTTATCTAAACGCAGTAAGCACCATCAGCTAGATAGAGGACACGTAGGAGATGGAGAAGGTGATGGAAGGAATGGTTAGGCTAGAGGTCGCAGAAGAGGTGGAAGTATTGTCGGAAGGTGGGGAGCCCTGGTTGCTAAAGATCAAAGGAGCTCTGAAGACTAGTGAGAATGTGGAGATGGTGGCATGCATTAGGTGAACATGGATATCTTCACCTTGGAGCACTGCAGATGAAGAGGTTGTCTGCCACCACCTCAATCTAGACCCCAAGGTTATGCCCATCCGACAGAAGAAGAGGGCAAGCGCCACTGCGTTGACTGAGCCCATTAGAGAGGAAGTGAGGAAGCTGCTTAAGGCAGACTTTGTGTCAGAGATCTAGTATTCAGGCTGGGTCTCGAATATTGTAATGTTGATGAAAGCCAGAGGGGGCTGGAGGACGTGTGTTGATTCCTCCCTTCTTAATAAAGCTTGCCCAAACGATTGTTATCCCTTTCCTCGAATCGACACACTAGTTGATTCCAACGTCGGGTTTTTTGTGATGAGTTTCTTTGATGCCTTTTTATGATACGACCAGATCCGGATGACCCCCCGATCATCACGACTTCTCCTTTGTCACCAGCGATGGCTGATATAGCTACAATATGATGCCATTCAGATTGAAGAACACGGGGGGGGGGGGGGGGGGGGCAACCTACCAGCAGATGATGTATCAAGTCTTCTAGGAGTTAAAATGGTGGAATTTGTAGGTATATGTGGATGCTCTCTTGGTTAAAAGCAAGGGCGTCCAGTAGGATGTCATTGATCTGTTGGAGACCTTTGCGCAATTCGAATGTTCAAGATGAGACTCAACCCAGCGAAGTGCATGTTCAAGGTAGGAAGAGGGAATTACTTGGGACATATTCTCACCCCAAGGGGAGAGGAGCCCAATCCTGATAAGGTTAAAGCTATCTTGGAGATAACATCCCCGAAGAGCACCAAATAAGTCCAGAGGCTGACAGGAAGGTTGGCAGGACTTAGTCGCTTCTTATCGAAAGCCGAAGAGACATGCTCTCCTTTCTTCAAAACTCTATGTAGCAGCCAGCAGTTTGAGTGAACTTAGAAGTGTGAGAAGACCTTCGAAAAGCTCAAACAATAGCTAACCCAGGTACCCATACTCTAGGGCCTGAAAGAGGGTGAAGACCTACTCCTCTATTTAGGAATAGGAGCAAAAGTTGTAAGCTCGGTGCTAGTCAGAGAAGAAGGGAAGGGGCAGCTACCCATCTACAATGTGAGCCGGGTGCTTAAGAAAGCAGAGATGTGGTATCCCATCCTTGAGAAGCTAGCTTTCGCCTTATGAGCATTTCATCATCTTCAGAAGGGTCTAAGCAGTCGGAATAGAGTTTTGGAGGAGAGACGACAAATCAACAAGTGAGCTCCAAGTAAGAGGCTATCCATGGCACCCAAGCGATTCACCTGATTCCACGCCCTAATTCAGGTCGGTTTCTCCTCTCCTCCCTGGTTCTACCCTCTTAGATCCTTAGGTGGTGAGAATCGAGTCTCAATTGAGGTTTTGATTTCAAAAATCCATGGCCAAATGGGAGAATAAGTCCATGCTAGAAGTCGAGATTTGGGCCATGGTTTTCCTTGATTCAAGTCCCAATCAATTTCTTGCTTCAATCTGAAGCTATAGGAACTTATTTTGTGATAAACGGTGAACTGTGGAGGGACTATTGGCTGAAACAAGCTTGAAACATTCTTACCCATCAGCTTACCCATCAGCTAGAGGAAGAAGACGACCCAGAAATCACTCGATTTGCTTCACGATTAGTGCAAATCAGCAATTTGTAGAACTAGCCTATCTTGGAAATCATTTTCACTGGACCTGTTGGGTTCAAGCACGATTTTGAATACATTCCAGTCAGAACTAGCCCAAGAGCTCAACATGAAAGTTGTACCCCTTGGAAAGAACTTTCCAGATTTGGGTTAAACTCACCAAAAGGTTGAGTGTAGCTCCCACAATCTTCATTTTAATGGAGGGTGTATTTTGTGTGCATGCATGTGTATTTTGTGTATATTTCTCAAAATACACATTTCCTGTGGATGAAACTTTAAACCTAGATGTAAAATGACTAAATACACCTCCTACCCAAAAATTAGAATTTTTGGAGGAGAGTTGTAGTGAAAATATGATTTTATGTATGTAAGACATATACATGTCTAGATGACCTCAAAATCACTCAAATATTTTGTAGATGGTAGTTTATGTCATCAAATGTCCCTGGTTAAATTTTGGGACCATTTGGAAATGTGCATGTGGATGTGTTCAACATGCAAGAGTTGTTTAGTATAAGAAATGGTGTGAAAGTAACAAAAAATGATATTTTGTGAATTTGTCTCAAAACAATTGATGAATGCCAATGAAATTTTGGTCTTGCCTGTGTTATAATAATATTTATCACTGATGCACAAATCCGCAACACCGCTAAAGGCGGGAGCGATACTGCGACACAAAATGGCAGTGTACCGATCGTTCAAGTAATATAAAATGTGGGAGTGAATCCCCAAGTATCGAATCTCAAAGAAACACGGTAAGGTGGAGTTATCTATCAAGGACAGACTTGAGATCGAAGTCCTTTAGGTCGAATAGCTTGCGGATTAGGGGTGATTTGGATTGTGGAAAATAAAAGAAAAGAACTAAACTACTCCTATGCAGGTCGCTATGCGCTGCTTCACCGGGCGGATGGAAACTATGCAGGCCACTATGCACTGCTTCGCTAGGCGGATGGACGAGAAGGAAAGCGGATGAGGTGAGTGTAACTGCGAAAAGGTGTGAGGGCCGTTAGCACCTCTTGGCTAGGCGGATGGATTACACGGGCCGTTAGCACCGCTTCACTACGCGGATGGACGAGAAGGCTTGCGGATGGAGTGAGTCGCACTGGTGGAATGAGGGTCGCAAGCACCTCGTCAACAAGCATGCCACTAGCAATTTCTAGTTCGACAACACCGAACACTCACACCACAATCACCACGAAAGCACACCTCAAGCACTCATAAAGAATGAAAACATTTCATAATATATAACAAGAAGTTCAACAAATATTGAGTGCAACATCATCAAGATTACACTAACAACAATAGTCCAAGAGGAGAAAAAAGTAAGAGATGTAATCAAATCTGGAGGCTTGTTGTAGATTCACGGTAGGAATCGTCGGGGTGTAAATCCGTGTCATAACTCGGTCCCAACTATCGTCCGGGGTAGAGGAGTGTTGTCACTTCCTCCCAATGGACCCGTCTTCTCCGGTAAACTATAATCCAGCCACACCCGATGCGAAGAACTCCTTGCTTGGCGATGAAGATCAGTGTAGAATCCTCTCCTTGAAGCGCTTGTATGATTCGAGGTGGCCTCGGGCAAAAGGGGGAGGAATAGTGGAGGAAAATAGAGCAGTCGCCCCTTCAGGCGGAAGAAATCGCGTATCAGTTCGGGTCCACGGTTAGGTTGAAATCTGCAGCTTTTATAGGAAACTGTCAAAACTTTTGCCACGCACGGTCGAACGCACGACCATGCGTGAACCGTGCAATAGTAAACCTAAAGCAGCCTGGGAAGAAGAGTAGGATGCGCCAGTGCATTTTACTCACGCACGGTCGAAGCCGACCATGCGTAAAAAGGCACGGGCAAATTCCGAATGTACAAAAACAGGCTAACAGGGGGGCTCGTGCATTTTACTCACGCACGGTCGAAAATGATAGTGTGTAAAATGCACGGGCAAATTCAGATCACCATTTTGCCAGCAGATAAGCACGCACGGTCGAGTTGCCCATGCGCGAAGAAAACGCACGACCGTGCGATGTATGCAGAAATGCAATTTGGACAAAATGAGATCTGCCCACCTTCACAGCACAATAAACAGCTGGGAATACACCTCCAACGTGAGCATTAAAGCATAAAATGAATGGGGAACACAAAGTGCTTACCCCCAACAATAAAGCGAGTTGGTGCACACCAAAGTGGGCCAAAACAATGCACTTAAAGTGAAAGCGCGAACGAGTAAAATATTAGCAATTAAGAACTGAAAATGAAGTGCAAATGTAGGAAAACTAGCCCAGATGAGTCCGATAATCACTATATAAATGGGACTCATCACATCCCCAGACTTAACTGTTTGCACGTCCCGAGTAAACAAATCCTAAGCAGGCGGAAAAAATGGAATAGCTAGCTTAAAATTATAAAATGGAGTACCATGCGAAGTCACATGTTCACGAGCATAGAAAAATAATAGAGAAGATTTCTAATTATACACATAGTTTATAGATTTCTAATAGAGTAAATAAATATTACTACTACTACTCAAAAATGGGAGTCACGGTGAATCATCCGGTCACACATACCGAGAAAGTAAAATAATCGCTGAGACGAGCATTGCTAAAGTTGGAATTCCGGACAAACTCCACCGAAATCCATCGGTGTCGGAGACCATAAGCTCGCCCGGTCACATTCTCTCCACGACATTAGATTGGTTCATAGCGTGAGTCGGTAGGGCTTTAGGTTCTTAATGGGTCTTGGGTTAAGGTGAGGTAAACAAAGATAAAAATGAAGGCTGAGTGCGCCTAAACCCAAATGAACTTTATTACAACTCTTCGCATACCAACAACGAATGCAAGTGCACCACACCCCCAGACTTAAACTTTGCAACATGGGTGTGTGCACTGCCTACTCCGAACACAAATATTTACAAAATTTTCAATTCAACTTTTTCATAACAATTTTTTTCTTTTTTTTTTCTTTTTCATTCTTCTTTTTTTCTTTCTTTTCGTTATCAGCAAATTTTCAATAAACACAGCCACAATTTCTACTATTTAAATCACCACATCAACACCCCAATAATGAAAATAAAACAAGACTAAAGCTCGGATTTGGGTGTGCGACTAGGATCAGCTTTTAAGCTTTGGTGAGATAAAAGTGGAGCTGAATCAAGAGGAAGGGGTAGGCACAAAGGGGCTAGCGAGGGAAGATATCAGGAATGGCACAAAGGCTCAACTAGGCCAAAATGATGGCCTACGTCATTCTCGCGCAACAGAACTATCCTATGCATATGCTTCAAGAATCGCTTGGGGCATGTTCTTTGCCACCAAGAAAGATTATCCTTCCTCCCGACTCAAGCAATACACATCTAACGATACTTTACACACATCCCTATGCCACCTTTTGATTCACACTAGATTCACCACTTGAGTAGAGTAAATAATATTTACACTAAAAGAAATGCATAAAACTAAAAGTATAAAAAGAAATCTAATCTACACAAATCCGTATACTCACATGAGTACTTGACAAGAAACACCAGAGTCAACATTTTACTCCACTACATAATTGAAAAGCCAGCACAATCATTTTCCCAAACACACAAAGGAAATGGGTTATACTCGATACGCGCCTACAACTAAGTACACGCTCAAGTGGGTGTTGTGGTGTGCAATCATCATGAACACTACAAAATAACTAAAATAAAGACTTCTAGCATGCTATGCAATAGTACGTGAGTGGGCATAGAAAATGGCTCTCCCCCAGACTTAACCTAAACAATCTAACACAAGATATAACCATGAAATTCAAAATGAAGTCGAGCGAAAGAGAGTACAGAATACTCAACAAGTGAGCATACCAGAAGACGCGTGTAAAACCAGGACAAAGCTGCAGCATCCCCATCCAGAAAATGAACCTGCAGGGGTGAGCTCCACCAAAAACAAAAGGAAATATACAAAATAAAATGAAAAACACTAATTAAACTAAACTAGATGAAATAATAATGCAATAAAAGGTAAGATAACTACTGGGGTTATTGTCCTCCCACCACGACTTATTCAAATTTAAAACAGTTCTAGCTAATGGGTCTATGAAAAGAAAAGTGCACATGTAACTGTTGTAATATTTGTGTCAGTAACGGGTACCTATACGGCGATAAAACAGTTACCCCTCTACCTAAATAATGATTCCTGCTCTTCACAGGTAGAGGAAGTAGAAAGTAAGAAGAGGAGGAGGAGTCCTCACTCATCTCACCAAAATATATGTCCTTGCCCAGCAAGGTGTCTTCTTCTTCAGGACGAATGCAGGAGGAGAAGGCAATGAGTGGAGCATCCTCTATGGAGGGGGGTTCAACCTCCACACATAAGTGGGTGCTCACCCCATTTGCATGAGAAACATGCTCCAAGTCCTCCTGGAGTCCCTATGAAGAATCAACCTGCACAGTCTCAGACACTGAAGAAGGGGGTCAGGAAATAAAGGAGAAGAATGACATAAACAATCTAAAATTGGGGGAGTGGTCTCAGTCTCACTCCCGAGAGGTTGGGGAAGTAAGATATTGTCGCCATTATCGATAATGCTGCAAGGCTCTGCAGGATCAACAGTGGCCTCACCCATGATTTGGACTTCCTCCGCCGGTGCTGAGGATAAATCCTCTTCACCTTGAAGGTTGTCCTACCCCATAGGAATAGACATAAGACATAAATCACCCGCCTCTTCCTGCGACGCACCCTCGATAATGTCGTCAGAAATGAATGTAGAAGAATGCACAAAAGGGGGAGGAATAGGGCTTGGATAAAAGTCAAGCACCGATTCCTCACAAAGAATCGAATCCACGCAAGGTAATATATGCATAGGGGAGATGGGCTCAGCCATGTCAAAGCCTAGATCAACCACAACTCTGATGAGCGTGTCTGCATCATTCCCTTCAAAACTTGAAGGTGATACCGCAACGTAATCAGAGGTGGAAGGTGTGCTGTCAGAGTTAGGAGTCGGGACGATCAAGATATTTGGCTCATCATCCTCGTCCAACTGGCAAAGATAAGCAGCATAATCCTTTAAGGCATGATCTGTGCTCTGATAAAACAAGCATTGCCTTGTTGGCTTCTTCGGCACAACAGGTGCTGAAGCCACAACGAAGTATGTCGGTAAAGGCACAGAAGAATAGCCATAGTACTTCTGCGCACCATATGGAGTACCAGATGAAGTCGATGCTCCATATACTGGGCCTTGAGTGCTATGACTATTATCTCCCTTTGGACATCAATCACTAGCATGAGAGATATATCCACACCAACGACAATGAATGTTAAATGAAGCCCACATTGCATGAAGATAACTATATTCAAAAGAAAAACACTATTGTGCAAAATATTACACCCAACAATAATTCACTAAGGCAACCTAATATAAAACAAGAAAATGGAATAACAAGAACTGAAATAAAATAAAGGATGCAATTTACAAATGGAAGAACTTCTATCGCAGGTTCTCCCTCTCTAGAAAACTCACATGACTGTGTTCCCTGGCAACGGCGCCAAAAACTTGATGCACAAATCCGCAACACTGCTATAGGCGGGAGCGAGACTGCGGCATGAAATGGCAGTGTACCGATCGTTCAAGTAATATAAAATGTGGGAGTGAATCCCCAAGTATCGAATCTCAAAGGAACACAGTAAGGTGGAGTTATCTATCAAGGACGGACTTGATATCGAAGTCCTTTAGGTCGGATGGATTGCGGAAAAGGGGTGATTTGGATTGTGGAAAATAAAATAAAAGAACTAAACTACTCCTATGCAGGCCGCTATTCGCTGCTTCACCGGGCGGATGGAAATTATGCAGGCCGCTATGCACTGCTTCGCTAGGCGGATGGACGAGAAGGCAAGCGGATGAGGTGAGTGTAACTGCGGAAAGGTGTGAGGGTCGTTAGCACCTCTTGGCTAGGCGGATGGATTACACGGGCCGTTAGCACCGCTTCACTACGCAGATGGATGAGAAGGCTTGCGGATGGAGTGAGTCGCACCGGCGGAATGAGGGTCGCAAGCACCTCATCAACAAGCACGCCACTAGCAATTGCTAGTACAGCAACACCGAACACTCACAACACAATCACCACAAAAGCACACTTCAAGCACTCATAAAGCATGAAAACATTTCATAATATATAACAAGAAGTTCAACAAATATTGAGTGCAACATCATCAACATAAAGAAGATTACACTAGCAACAATAGTCCAAGAGGAGAAAAATGCAAGAGATATAACCGAATCCGGAGGATTGTTGTAGATTCACGGTAGGAATCATCAGGGTGTCAATCCGCGTCCTAACTCGGTCCCAACTATCGTCCGGGGTAGAGGAGGGTTGTCACTTCCTCCCAATGGACCCATCTTCTCCGGTAAACTATAATCCGGCCACGTCCGATGCGAAGAACTCCTTTCTTGGCGATGAAGATGAGTGTAGAATCCTCTCCTTGAAGCGCTTGGATGATGCGAGGTGGCCTCGGGCAAAAGTGGTAGGAATAGTTGAAGAAAATGGAGAAATCGCACCTTCCGGAGAAAGAAATCGTGTATCAGTTCGGGTCCACGGTTAGGTTGAAATCTACGGCTTTTTTAGGAAACTGTCAGAAATTTTGTCACGCACGGTCGAATGCATGACCGTGCATGAACCGTGCGATATTAAACCTAAAGCAGCCTGGGCAAAATAGTGAGACGCGCCCGTGCATTTTACTCACGCATGGTCGAAGCCAACCATGCGTAAAAATGCACGGGCAAATTCTGAATGTACGAAAACAGGCTAACACGGGGCTTGTGCATTTTACTCACGCACAGTCGAAACCGATCGTGCGTAAAATGCACGGGCAAATCCAGATCACCATTTTGCCAGCAGATAAGCACGTACGACCGAGTTGCCCGTGCGCGAAGAAAATGCACCACATGTATGCAGAAATGAAATTTGGACAAAATGAGATCTGCCCACCTTCACAGCACAATAAACAGCTGGGAATACACCTCCAACACAAGAATTAAAGCATAAAACGAATGGGGAACACAAAGTGCTTACCCCCAACAATAAAGCGCGATGTTGCACACCAAAGTGGGCCAAAATAATGCACTTAAAGTGAAAGCGCGAACGAGTAAAATATAAGCAATTAAGAAATGAAAATGAAGTGCAAATGCAGGAAAACTAGCCCGGATGAGTCTAAAAATCACTATATAAATGGGACTCATCAATCACCTCTGGAGAAAGTAGTTTTTTTGGACTTAATTTTCCTACAGTTTGTAATTACATTTAAATTGTCACACATTTATATTAATGAAATAAAAGTGGACAAACAAATTAGGAAAGATCCAAAACTCTACCACATACTAGGTTATGTCAAAATATGCCTCTGTGATATTATTAGTGATTTTTGAATATTATTGTCCCTTCTGTTTATCATTAAAATGAATTGTCATATTTGTGTATAAGTGAGTTAAACATGGTAAAATTAATTTGGAAAAATGTGATTCACTGTTAGGACACTATTTAGGGTATGAAAAACTTTTGGAAATTTATTTATAATTTTTAGATGAAAAGTTTATGTGGTTCCCTTATTAATTTGAAATATCACACAATGATAATTGTGGAATTTTAATAGTCCAATAATCCTGTAAAAATCTAATTTTATCTCAAAACACTTCCTAGCGTATGAAAAACCTCTCTAAATTTAATTAGAATTCTTGGGATGAGTAATTTATATACTTCCTGTGTAATGTTAGATTTACCCCATGAAAGTGTCTATGGAATTTTGGTGAGCAAATAATTGTGAAAAATACTGATAATTATTTTAGAGTATAATCAACCTCTGCAAATTTATTTAGAATTTTTGGATGAGTAACTTATATAGTTCATGTGTAATGATGAATGTATCACATAAAAGTATTCGTGGAATTCTAGTGACCAATTAATTATGAAAAATATCGATTCTCTGTTAGACACACTTTTATGACTTATTAAACCTCCGGAAAATTTTATGGAAATATTTGGACATCAATTTTCATTACTTTATGTATAAACTTGGATATTGCCCCTGTTAAATGGAAATTATTATCATGGTCAAATTAATTAGAAATATGATGAATCTCTGGTGGAACAAATTTAATGTCATGATGAACCTATGGAATTTTTTTTGATTTATTGGCCATGTAATATTGTAGTTGCTTCACACATGACATAAATAACACTATTTGGACATATTGGTCTGCGTTTAACAAAATTTTAATTTAGTGATTAGACCAGCAATATCACTTTGGATTTATGAAATCTGGAATATGACAGTAGGACAACACTTATATAAGCTCCAAAAATTGGTAGAATTTTTGGAGCACTTTTCCCCTATAGTTAGTATAAAAATTTAAATCATATCGCACATTAATTTAAGAAAGTATTTGAGACCTGATAACTTTAGAAAATGACAAATTTCTGGTAGGAAATTAGTGTGATCATGTTGCATCTCTTGATTTAATCTTGGAGCATATAGATTAGTATGATTGGGGTTCACACTACTCACCTTGATTAAAGGGTTAGAAATAAGATGTGTTTAAAAAAAGTTTACAAATGAGTAAACCTTAAGGATAAACCCAGGGCCTGATCATAAATGGGTTAGAGACATCATTGGATGTTAGACTTCTGAATTGAGTCCTAAGTCAATTAGCCAAGTGGCGATGAGTGATGGACTACATGGACGTTAGGGGAGTAGTTAACATTGGAGTCCAAGTGATAGATCAACTCTCCCCTATAAGAATTATAAATCTATCTTAGGAGTACTAGAGTAACCAGAGAGAGTGTGTTCTTAAGAAGGATAACCAATAATAAAATTAATTATCTTGATAAAGGGAGGTTTGGGGTGTCAGCCCATCATATCTCCTAGTACCGTTGTGAGCCCTTCACCAGGTAGACCTCGGGAAGTCCAAGATTCACTTTAAATCTCTAATTATAACTAACACTAAGAAAGATGAGATTAAGTAAGTGAATAACGGTACTGGTAAACCTTATCCTGTATTAAGGGATGAAACTGGTTATGGAGGACTGATTAGTCCTACGAGCGGGAGGCTCGGTGTGGTTGTGATATGGAGTACTGGTTAGTCCTGCGAGTTGGAGGATCGAATGATTGAGGTGGTGGATAAATTTATTAATTAGTATGTAGAGACTCTGGAGTGTCCTATAGAGGCGTACAAAAGGTCAAGGTCGGGGTGTCCATACTAGCTTAGGTGTGGAAGTGCCCGATCCAATGCCTCTGTTTGCCTTAATGGGAGGTACCTGAGTGATACTTGAAAAGCAGGAACTAAAGGTGTGTACATACAGAGTTGAGTGGGTGAGTTGCATAAACATTGCATTGTATAGCATACGCATCCATCGCATACAACAAGATTCTCATCATAAAAATTAGTATGAGCTCTTTTATATGATAAGTTACTTACCGAAAATCTTAACTTATAAGTTAGTATATGCATTCATATAAGCTAAGGTACGCTTCTGTGATAGTAGTATAGCTTGTTATTTACAATACCTTTGCATATACTATGCTAGATAGAGCCACTATCACCTTCTTGTACTCTACTGCCTACTATTGTACCTTTCTATTCCCTCCTCCCACCCGGTGCTTAGGAGTCACTGGGGGAGGGGAGGACAAAACCACTTAATCTTTTTAACTAATAGTTGGATGTGGCCGTAACAACCAGGAAAACTTAGAGCCAGGGCAGGAGCAGTAAGCCTGGGTGATAGAGCATAAGTAGCCAATGTAGTGTACCACAACACTCCCTCAGACAGACGTGAGTGTGAGAGTTTAGTTTGCTTCCACACGTTTATTTGTTGAGAAATGCTGATGTACTGGGCATAAACCTTTTTCATTATTATTTACGTATCTCATTGTGGACTTGTCTATTCGGACTTTATATATTATTCTGTGTAATGTGGATTCGATGGCAAATAAAATGTTTCTTACATATATATGTGGTTGACCTAGATTGAATAACATAGCCGACATGATCGACGTCTTATAATGGCGACTAACCCGTGTGTTAGTGTCACCGCAAGGCAGTAGTTCTGGGCGGCAAGGCTCACCTCAGACCAGTGCGTGATCGAGGAAAGGAAAAAAGAAATGTGGGAAAAGAAGTCTTACAGAGAAGTATTTGGGGATCCAATACATCAGAGCTTTCACAGATTTGACAGTGATCACATTGCAGATCCGAGGAGAGTTTGAAGTACGCGATGCCATCCTACAAAGATACTTGGTGAAAGTAAAGGGGTTGATTGGAGTCTTTCAATCCTTCTTCGTCGAGCATGTGCCGAGGGAGGAGAACTCAGCGGCAGATCATTTGGCCAAGTATGGCCCAAGGGCTGGAGGAACGATCACTGAGTTATTTTGACCATCCATCGAAGAAGGGGAGATGATGGAGATTGAGTAGCTAGCTTCTTTGATGGATCAGTTCATAACATTCCAAGCTACATACTAGATCCCAACGGAGGTTTGAGATCAAAGAAAGTTCAGATACAAGGCCGCTTACTATCTATTACATGGCAGGGTGCTGTATCGCAAGACCATGTTGGGCCCCTTGGCCAGATGTGTGGCGGAGATTAAAGTACCTTGAGTTCTGGAAGAGATCCACTCCAGAGAGTGTGGAAGTCATTCTTAGACTCACACTCTAGAGCAAAGATCTCAAGACTAGGTTACTTCTTGCCAACCATCAGAAAGGATCCCGAAGCCTTCTCAAAGAAGTGCCAGAAGTGCCAGCGCTTCGCTCCTCTTCAGTTACAGCCAGCCCAGCAACTTCGATCGATCATAGCCCCTTGGTCATTCTCCATATGGGGAATGGATTTAATAGGAGCCTTCCCCCAAGCTAGTGGTCACAGGAAGTTCATTCTCATCATTATCGACTATTTATCCAAGTGGATCGAGGCTAAAGATCTAGCAAAGATCACATCTCAAGTCGTGAAGAACTTCATATGGGGAGAGATCTCTTGCAGGTCCGAGTTTCCTCTCGCCATCATCACCGACAATAGTCTGCAGTTTGTCAGCCTGAAGCTGACCAACTTTTGTCATCAGCTAGGAACAGATCTTCGGTTTGCCTTAGTACACCATCCTCAGAGCAATGAGCAAGTGGAGGCCTCCCACAAGCTATTCATCAACCTCTTGAAGAAAAAAGTTGAGAATCTTAAGGGGAGTTGGGCAGAGCAGCTCCCATACGTCCTATGGGCCTTGAGAACCACTCCTAACTCAGCCACTAGTGAGACTCCGTTCAAGAAATCTCACGGGTATGAAGATCTCATCCCAATGGAGTTTGAGGTCATAAGTCCAAGAGTGGTTTCGTCAGAAGATGGAAATGAGGAATGGAGTATTGAAAATAAAGAAGCACAAGGTTATCCCTCAACTACATCGAAGAGCTTTGAGACCTTGCATCGGCTCGACAGGAAGAGATCAAGAGGAGAATGGCTATGCACTTTGACAAGCACGTCCACATCAACCAGTTTTAGACAGGGGATCTCATCTTGAATAAGGTGGATGCGCCAGGAAGATCGGCCATCGTCGGGAAGCGATGTTGGATCTACTAGTGCCCTTAGAGAGGGGTGGGGTGAATAAGGATTTTTAATAATTTAAAACAAAATAAGAATATTCTTGTTAATTAAAGTAGTTACAGAATATTTAATAGAAAAAACTTGTTTTAGCTTTGCAGAAAAGATTGTATCGAAGGTTACTTTTTAGGAAAGGGGGAATTCAAACTTTCATTTATATCGCAGGCGGTAAGTGCTACCGCCAGCCGCTAGCTCACAGAGATTGAATTCATTGATTTATAGAACACTAATGAACCTTGCAATATATTTTGAGTTTAAACTTCAATATAAAATATTATTTAAAACATTTATGAAGAAGAAATAAATCTAATTAGTGAACAACAAAAAGAGACATGATTTTATTTCATAAAACCTATATTACAAAAGGTTTGATTTCTATGACGCTAGAAATCAAGGCGATAATGAAAAATCATTTTTCATTTTCTATACCGACCCTTCTCCCAAGGACTAGTTGTCTCTAGCCTATCTCTCTTCAGATAAAGCCTTAAGCCTCCCCTAGATCTAAGCACTAGACCTAGTCGACAACACCGACGACAAATTCCCCCTAAGCGACATAAAGACCTAGTCGCCAACAACCGTGGCGAATTCTACATCTCACACAAAAATAATAAAGAGAAAGAAATGGACACAAGATAAAGTAAAAACTCCTTAGAAAGATTTCTGAAGTAGATGGCGAAGTAATGCAAGAGATCAACAATGTTGATGCGTTCGTTCTTCGCATTAAGAAAGTGTCATGAATCCTCCTTCATAAATACTCCTTTTGATCTTGAAGTTGTAGATGAGAGTGCTCTCAAACGTCTGAAATAATGTCCCTCATAGAGTGATCGACGTGGTTAAGTTAGGGTTCTTCAATCATCTATGAGAGCATTAAAAATTGACATTTTATAGATTAAGACCTCTACCGCCGACTGTATTGATAATGCTTGGCAGTAACACTTAAGAAAACATTTTGAGCGCCTAATTCTTCAATCCATGAAGGAGATTTTGTGCTTTCGGAAACATTTCATTTTATGTAATACTAAAGCCTAGCATTAGCGATACTGCCCATTGGTAGTATCCTTGCATATGTGCATCCATCTTCTCATCATAGTTCTTCCTTTGAAATTCATTTCGGCCCGCTTGCATAATGCCTGGCATTAGGAATATTGCCCACCGTTAGTGGATTATCATCGATATGCATATCGCCAGGAAGGCTCCATGTCGACTAGAGGACTCCATGCCATCTTGAACAGCACCCACATGGGGATAATATCAACTAGACTCTAACTCCGACATTAGTGCAACTACCACATATTAGTGGTCACTTTTTATGTTTGTACTTGATCAATTCCCTATCTAACTGGTAGCATCCTGGTATCATGCCTGTGAGTTACTGCAGGCTATAAACACAAAATAAGTTTGATCAAATACAATATGGGATTTGTTATTTTCAAACAAAGAGATGCAGAAAATCATGTTCCAACAATCTCCCCCTTGTGATAATAACAAATCCACTAATGAGAAATCAGATATTCTAACTTGTGTTTATAGAGTAGTGATGACATAAGAATTTTTTGCGTTCTTAATTTATGCACTCCCCCTAAGTAAGTGCTCCCCCTAAATTTCTAAGAGTATTCTCCTTCTTATTCTTTAGATTCATTCTCCTTATAAATCTTTGGATTTATTCTCCCCCTTTATCTTAAGATTTCACAAATTATTCTCCCACTTTTATTATTCGCAAAAGTGGGTGGAGGTGAAATAAGTATGAAAGGAATGGAGAAAACATATGTTAGAGAAATACTTATTTTTGAAAAGATATACATGATCGAGCAAGAGTAATAAACTCATCGGAAAAATTAGGGTAAGCATTTAGACTAAGAAATTTTGTTAGAAAAATAGTAACACCACTTGTTGAAAGATACATATGAAGACGTATGAAATTTGAGTCCAAGTGATTGAAAATTCAATACTGCTTTAAACAAATATAAGCATGATCTAACATATTAAGTACAAATAAGCAACTATAATGTACTAAATTTTCATTTCAAGTAAACAAAATCATTGTATCGGTCATGCTTGCAATCTACTGCATTTACTTAAGTTTATAGAAAATAGTGTAAATATGCATTAGGATCTAATTCTCATGAGTATAAGTTTTATATAACACAATGACATGTACAAATAGTGTTTGATAAAAGTATACAAGTGAGTTAATCAAAACGCGTGACATGTATAAGGAAATAAACACAACATTATTAAAAATACATTCATAGAATTACTTGTACCCAAAAAGCTATTTTATTTTCAATGCACATGTAATAGAGTACAACTACCAAGGTACTTCACACACACAATGCTCATTAAGACTTATCTGGGAGCAAAGTTGTGCATGGTGGATCACATAAGAGTTTATTTTGATTGCATTTTTGTGATCTAGTGCACAAAAAAGAAGTGTTGTATAGATGTGTTTGCACAAGACACTTTACAATTCTCTCCAAGGTGCTCAACCTCACAATGCTCTTTAAGACTTATTAGGAGGGTGAGTAGTGATTGGTGGATTTATCTTTGTATTTATTCATTAGAATTTTAGTTTAGTGACAAAGGTCTCCAAAATCACTTATTTTTGCAAACATATAATTTTGATTTTTGAACACACTTCTCAAGAAATAGGTGCATAAAAGAATTTTCTTTTTAATGTTGTGTAGGTAATCTAGTCATACATCTCAATTATGTTAAGTTATTACACTACACAATTATGCAAGAGTAAGATTAAAGACACATGTAGGTTATCAAAGATGTGAGTGAATAAATCATTATCAAACATAAAACATTACTCATATTTAGAGGCTTACTAAGCAATCCTACACATGTTTTCTATAATCAATTTCATTGCACATTACAAAATAATATTCAAGGCATGACAAAACAAAACAATGTTTTAAGAAACTTGAAGTTTAAATTTAACATTCGATTGAATCTTTAAAAATATATCTAGTCATCCTTGACAATAGCAATGCAAATTTAGCAGTTTTTATGATTTTTTTATTTTCATAAAAATACAAAACAACAATATCAAGAAAAGCATATTTTTGTGTTTAGAAATTGTTTTGTAATTTTATATTTGATTTTGAACTATTTTCAAAATAAATAATTTTCTGAAAAACATAGAAGTATATTAAGAGCTCATCAATATAATGATCTTCTATGTCCGAAAAAATATAAAAAGGAAAAAAAATAAATTTAATGCTAGCGTCGGCGGTCGGTACTACCGCTAGGAGTTAACATACATAAACATATTTTTGGCTTAGAAAATATGGTTTTTGACACTTTTTCATTCTATTTTTTAGATTCATGTTTTCTTAAGATAGGGGACACCAATTTTTGCAAAGAGTTTTGAAAAATAATGAAAAAGTTGCGGATATAAGATTTTTGGCCTAAGGTGTCAAAAAAGTTGTTTTTTCAAAAATACTTTTGTTTTTCAAAATCATGAAAGCTCAAAAAGATAAAATATGCAAACACAAGATAACATGTTCGAACAAACCAAATATGCATGAATTAGATGATTATAAAGTGTAAAATAATGTTAATGCAATGAGAGTAATATTAGTGTGCCCTAGATTAAAACTACCCCAACTGCATGTCAACACACTAGCCCCATACTAAGTGAAGGATGGGTATGAGGAGCTGCACACATGCCATAGGTTGGGGTGTGAGTCCCATAGGCACACAAAAGAAATCATTCAACCTAGCACTCTTTCCCCCAATGCCTCGCAAGACCCCACTGGAACCCTCCGCGGTTAAGGACAAGACACGACTTATAGGTTATTACCTCTACTGCATACAATTATTCGCCCCCGCTATTGTTAAACACATGATATGGGTAAATTATCATAGATATACTACACGTTTAATCCTAAATATCTATTCATATTCAATGACTTTATTTTATGTATAATTTTTGAAATGATTAAAGCCAAATTATCATGAATTTAAAATTTTAATTTTTATACCTTTAAATTTGCATAACATTTGTTGGGAATATTGCCCTTTAGTGTTCCTTGGATTTGAAGATGCATCGCATACAATGCTAAGTGCATAATAGGTCTTCTATCAATGAAGTTATCTCTCTCAAGCTACAAGAAGATCAATACAAGAGAGGTAGATAGCTCTTGCTGATTCATTTCAGAAGAGCAAGTTGATTTTCTTCCCTCTACAAAGGAAGAAAACCAGGTGGAGCAAGGACAAGAGCTGTTGTTATCCAGTCCTGCTCCAAGGCACAATTTGCTGTGCTCTATAATAGGAGAATCATTCTGAAGGTGTATTTATTTATTCTTCTGTTGTAAAAGTAGAATCATACATTTCTTTAAGAACATTTTTGTTCTGAGTTTGTAGGGTTGTGTGCCAGAGTGGTAGGGTTATACTCCTAGCCTGAGTTGTAGTGCCTCTTGATAGGCATGAGGTAGGTGACTAGGAGAGTCACTGAGCTGTAAGAGTTGGAGAACTCTGAGGTAGTACTTCTTGATAAGTATGAGGGTAGGGTTGATAGCGTAAGGTCAGGTTTTGGAGTAAACCTGAGAAATCCCGAGGGATTTGTGTTGTAAGCTCTTTGAGCTGAGTGGTTGGAGGATATTGCCTTGTATAACCAACTATTAGAAAGGTGGAGAGGGAAAGTGGAGTTCCCAGACCTTGAGGAACCACTATAAATAGTTGTGTGCTTTTCTGTGTTCTCTTCTACAAAGCTTAAACAACTAAAACAGTCAACTATAATTAGAAAAAGCAAAGAAACCTATTCACCCCCTCCCCCTCTAGGTGAGTTAGACTACTATCAGGTTAACTATCAAAATTATTATGATATTCCTAACATAAACACTAATTGAGCATTTACTAAGGAGTTATGCGAGGATGATGAGTTTGGATGCTAATTTTTATAATGTTCGATAAATAAATTTAATTTGCATGTATTATAACATAGAGATTTAATCTAAATAAACGTAGAATGAAATGATTAAATTTTTTGACTTAATTCTAGGGTCTAAATAAAAGTGAGATACATGCAATCAATAGTGAAGCATATCAATACACAAAATAAAGTAATGAAAACATAATACCTATATCCATCATATGATTCATAATTCCAAAGTGTGATAGAAATAAGCAATTTAGGTTTAATTCTTGATAGATCCTGAATTATGATATATGATTAGATTGAATTTAAGCATATGATATCGAATAACAATAATAGATCATGGTGGTGTATGAGTGCTTCATATTCTTCCTTTTTAATTTCTTATAATGCTTACAATGTGAATGTGGCATACCTATATTAGCTATGAATATGTTTTTGGTTATTTTGGAATTATTTTGTTAATTTTCTTTTTGATTTTTAAGAAAATATTAACCAAAACAGATATAAAATTTCAAACATAGATATTAAAGTAGAAAAATAATTTTTCAGAAATTGACATTTAGAGAAGTTGGAATTTGTTAGAAATTAACAAAATATTAGCATCATGCAGTATCAAACATAGAATTGAAATTTCATGCAAAAAGCATGGTTTTCGTGATTTTTTGATTCGGATTTATCTTGATTATAATTTTTCATGTTATGGGCTATCTAATGTAGCGAAAAAATTTAGAGAATTAGTCAAAAAATTGCGCATGAAACATTTTAGCATAAGACCTTTAATAGCCCAATTAAATATATTTATGAAAATGATTCCATTAAACTTGATAATATCACATAACAAATTCAGTATTCAATTTATAATGATAATATAAGATATATTATAGGTAATGGGTTTAAAATGGACAGAAACTAGATAGAGGATAGATAGACCACTTGAAAATGTTATGAATTTTTATTCAATTTGATTTATTAAAGAATTTAAGCTTAATGTGAGTAGGTCATATCACAATATATAAAGTGACCATAAAAATGTGCAGGCTCAAATAAAAGAATTCTTTTTTGGTTTTATGATTTTTTTAAAGTTAAGCATATCACGAAGTAGAATTATGTATATTCCATTTTTTATTTTGTTTCCACTTCATGCATTTGATTTGATACTAATGAACAAGATATTTAGGTATCTAAAGAGGACCAAGTGTGACGGTTCCTTTGGGTACCCAAGTATAGCATGATTTATCAAGGTGAGACAAGGATGAATGAGTCCTTTCAAGTAGAGTTAATGTTTCATTTTAAATTTTGGTCCTCCATTCATACTTTGGTTTAATATTATTTTTATACATAAAATTTCCATTGTATTTTTTTTATCTTAAGGCTTAAAATGATAATGTTTCTTGAAATCATTTTTCATAGGAAAATTGTGAAAATTTAAATTTATGTTGGGAGAGGATTGACTTTGTAAATCATGGTGATGATGATGTTTTTACTCGTTTTGTTTGGCTTAGACATGTTATGAAAATTCATACTCAACATGCCTATGGATTTTGCTTGATATGGTGGATTTATGTTTTGTGAGTTTTAATCATAAATTTCTTAAGCATGTTGATTTTTGTTTCCAATTCTTTATTCTTATGCTTGAGATTATGACTAGCTTTATTATAAGTGATTGTGTTATTCTTAAGAGTGGTGACTATAGAATTTATATGAGTTTTATAATCTTTCTTAATGAAAGATATGGGATGTCTATAATACACCTAAGGGGGGGGGGGGGGGGGGGGGGGGGTGATTAGGTGTTTTCAGTGTTAATTGCTACTTTAAAAATCTAGCTAGCACAGCACAGAAACAACACAGAAAACACACAGGATTTATAGAGGTTCCCTTCAAGACAATGTGTCAAGAGGTACTCCACTGTCCCTCCCACCTATCTAGCAATGTGATAGATTAGGTAACTTCTCCAACTTAGATCTCTTCTCAATAAGTAGATCTTACAACTCAAGTTCACACAGAACCCTACTAAACTCAGACTTTACAAGTCTTACATTAACTCAGATCTTCACCAAGATCCTACTAAACTCAGGCCCACAAAGAACCCTACCAAACTCAGGCTCTCAAAGAACCCTACCAAACTCAGGCTCACACAGAACCCTACCAACACTCAGATCTATTATAAGATCTTACATGCTCAGGCTCACAAAGAACCCTACAATATGAGAAGGTGTTTTGGCTGTTGAAGAAGAGAAGGCTTCAAAGATAAAATTTTTCATAGTCTGGTCTCCTTCTTCTTCTTGCAGATGTAGGCTCAGTGAGTTTTGAATCACCAAGTCCTTCTTGAATCTTCTTCTGAATATATTAGATCTAGCTTCTTGTATATGAATAAGATTATTTCTTGTAGTCTTCTCAGCACAGCAAAATGAAGATTTCTTGTTCGACACTTTCTTCTTTTCTGATTGAGTGTGAGAGTGAGAATTGATCAGTTCTGTGAATTTGAAAATAAAATCTATTTATATTCCTCTGCACTTATGCATAAAGGTCCTCAATAAATTCCTACCTTAAATAATTAGGCCATTAAAGAATATAGACTAAAACGGCAGAATAAACTACCATAAATGCTCTCTCTTTTTTGGAACTTGCAATTTTTTGAAATATATAATATTCTTCTTAAAGGCTGTGTAAACCGCTATATTCTATAGAAGATATATCATTAATTATTCCTTGATTGATGCGCAAGATAGGCGGCGTGCACATTCCCTGAATACCAATTTCCAAGAAAATATGTGCATTAATTGCAGCTCTGCATTTGTCAATATGAAAAAATTCCTTCAAGCCGATATCGTCTTTATCGTGTCGATGATATGTAATCTTCACGATGATATCGTCGACATACTTCTTTCTTCAAGACTCTACTTGATATCTCAACAATACTGCTTCTTCTAGACGATATCGTCTAGATGTTTCCTTCTATATGATGTCTTCAATCTTCAAGATGATATGTCTTCTTCAAGACGATATTGTCTAGATACCCGAACTTAGCTTTCTCAACGATAGAACTTCTTTAAAATGACATCATTAAAACTGTTTTGACGATATATTTCCTTTCTCAACGATATGTCAGTTAAGGCTCAAGCCAATATTTGACTCAGTGATTTTTCACTTCTTATGTAGTTTTGATACTTAAAAATATAATCTTGATACTAATTAAATATATAGTCTTAACATTCCTGTCACATCATGAACTAAAAACATACATCAAAAACAACTTTGCTTCTCTATACTTGCATTCATTTTTCAAATCTAAGAACATTGAGGGCACAATACCCAACAATCTCCCCCTATTTGAAGAAGCAGAACCTACAAGTATAGATAGGCTTGACTAATAAAAATATTCAATAAAGATCAAATAATTAGAACTTTTATCATTGAACTGAGCACTTCTTCAAATCAGGAACATTGCTGGACACTGTTCCCAACAATCTCCCCCTATTTGAAGAAGTCATAACTCACCTCAATTATAAATGCCACGCATAAGCATAATCATATTTAAAAATACTCAGACAATTTTGAAATGATTCAACTACAATTACATAAATAGATATGATGTTCTTAAAACAAAAAGCTTTACAATCATTTGCCCATGTCATCTTCAAAACAAACAACTGTGATTCTTAGGGCCTGCTGCTGCTTCCTTTGTCTTTCTTTCTTTGCCTTTCATAGAAGTTGATTGGCTTTGGTATCTTCTTTGGAGACGGAGGACGACCATGAGGGAATGCTAGTTTATTAAGTCACATTTTCTATATTTGAGTGAAATGAAGATTCCAGTCAGCAAAATAATAAACTCATTCAGACCCATCTTGAGGGTATCCAAACTCCATCCAAGCTTTAGAGATGAGGGTCCTGGAGTTAAGACTCCACTTGCCTGACTATGGACCTGCTCAATTTCCCATAATCTTTTCTGCCTGTACTATTTTGCTTTGAACTCTTTTTGTTTTCCTTGAAGTTGCAGATTCTCCAATTTCAACCCCATATTCTTCTGAACCAGTAGTTTCAGATGGTTTTGCTAGCTCATAAACAGAGGGAGTCTTATGTAAGGCTTGCTTGACCTGATTGACAGTCCATATAGCCCGATTTGAGCCTGCATTTATTATTGCCTTCTCCCCCTTTATGACTTCTTCAATAATTCGATCATCTAGGGTTGTTTGAACAAAAGTAACTCTTTCTGCCACATGCTGGTCTCATCCAAATTGTTTCTCACTTCTAGCAGATGACCATCTAGGGTCTGAGTGTTCACATTTAATCTGTTCGGAATTTGATCTCTATCTTCATTCATGAAGTTGACTGTTTGTTGGAAAGCCCTTGCAGTATCACTTGAAATAGTGTCTTGATTTTGAATAATCTGATAAGTCCGATGCCCAACCTTGCTGATTTCCTCACCAAGATGTTCCATAGCTGGAGATGCCAAGTGAAGGAATTGAGTATGCTGAGTATTGAGATGATGCATATCATCCCTCACAGTTTGCAGCTCAGCATTCATTTCTTGCCTTAAGCCATCTACAGTCTGCAGAATGAACTTTTTTATCTTCTCCCTTTGAACATTCGGCAATGTTGATATCATGTGGAATAGAGATCCTGATTGTGCAGTAGATGGTCCAGCAATATCCATTTCTGGAGCCGCATTTTCCTCTAGAGGACTTTCAGGAGTACTGTCTTGACCCAGAAGATCAGGAGAGTCTACCTGCATCTGCTCTTCTTCTTCCACCAACACTTGCTTGCCTTTGATCAGAACTAGGTCAAGCCAAGTCTAGGGGTCAGTACTTCCAACCTTCTCTGCCACATTGCCTTCAACTCCCTTCTATGTAGCATCCTTCTCCTGGACTACTTTTTCAGCAGGGGTCCCAACCTTCTCAGCTATAGGTCCTTCAACTTGACATTCCAGGGTAGAGCACCCCACATGGGGATTCCCCTCAACCCTCTCTGTATCTTGGGTTGAGCACCCATGTAGGGAATCCCCCTCAATTCTCTTAGTGTCTTGGGCTTAGCGGAATCGATCTGGGCCACTACAGCACCACATTATCTTGTCAGCCTCTCCAGAGATCAACCTGAACCCACCGACTAATGAGAGCTCGACAGCGGAATCGATCTGGGGCACTCTAGCACCACATTACCTTGCCATCCTCTCCGGAGATCAACCTAAACCCACTAGCAAATGAGAGCCTGACATCGAAATCTATCTGGGAAACTCCAGCACCACATTACCTTGCCAACCTCTCCAGAGATCAACCTAAATCCACCAGCTAATGAGAGCCCGACAACAGAATCGATCTGCGGCACTCTAGCACCACATTACCTTGCCAGCCTCTCTAGAGATCAACCTGAACCCACCGACTAATGAGAGCCTGAGGAATCGATCTGGGTCACTCCAGCGCCATATTACCTTGCCAGAATCTCTAGAGATCAACCTGAACCCACCGGCTAATGAGAGCCCGACAACGCAATCGATCTGGGGCACTCTAGCACCACATTACCATGCCAGCCTCTCTAGAGATCAACCTGAACCCACAAACTAATGAGAGACCGGCAGCAGAATTGATCCGGGGCACTCCAGCACCACATTACCTTGCCAGCCTCTCCAGAGATCAACCTGAACCCACCGACCAATGAGAGCCAGGCAGTGGAATCGATCTAGGGCACTCAAGAACCACCTTACCTTGCCAGCCTCTCAAGAGAAAAACCTGAACCCACCGACTAATGAGAGTCTGACAGTGGAATCAATCTAGGGCACTCCAGCACCACTTTACCTTTCTAGCCTCTCCAGAGATCAACCTGGACCCACCGGCTAATGAGAGCCCGGCAGTGGAATCAATCTGGGGGCACTCCAGTATTCAAGCACATCATGTAGACATATAATATAAAAGAATAATAAACTTATACCAATTTATCATATACTTGTATCTCTGGTGTAGTAGACCATGCCCGGCTCCGTGAAACCCCTCCAGAACTGGGACAGAGATGATCAACTCGCAAAATGGATACCCCTCCCCCACTCGGCAAGTGGTATGGTCTCACGGATACATCTCACACACCTCAGCACTCATCAGGTTGGGGAAAAGCTGCCGCCCGGACAGATCTCACACACTTACCTCTGCCATTACTGCTTTTCTGGGTCACTGGTCTAGGGAAAGTGGAATGATCTCGCGGAGTCAACTCGCGCACCTCATCACTCGCCGGGCTGAGGAATGGCTATCATCCGGGAAAATCTCCCCCACTCCCTTATGCCACTGCTTCCTTCCTGGGTCGCTGACCTGGTGCGTTATCGCCTATCAGCCTGGATGCGACCACCGAGATCAAGGACGTTGTTCACTCGCACTTTGCTGTGAATGCGAGCTGCAGAGTCTGCGGGACCTCTCACTTGAAGTCCTCAAGCATCCTTGTCATCACCCCACTCGCGATTGGTGGCGAGTTGCATTGGTCGGATCTTTCCCCTTCACCCCCAGCCATGAATCTCAGCTTGAGATTTTCTTGTATAGGCTACGGTCCACGCTCAGCGCACCATAAATGTTGAAATATTAAACCGGTCTCTTGAGGAGTTCGGACCCACAAGGGTTGTATCTATTGGAACAACCCTATTACTGATTTGGGCTAGGATCACTATCTGTTTATTAGGACTAAGTTGACCCCAATGTATAATCTTAGGGTCAAGGTTCTAGGCTGTTAGAACTAAGGAAAAGATAAGTTTTCTGCGTTCAATGAACTCCATACTGCGTTCGACGAACTCAATCCTGCGTTCGACGAACGACATGCCCCTGCATTCGACGAACTTGCCAAGGTTCTGCTTCGACGAACTCATTCTGCGTTCGACGAACTCCTCTCTGCGTTCGACGAAATGCTCTCGGCGCTCGACGAAAGCACTTCACTTCGTCGAACGGCGATCGACGAACTCAGCCTAGTTCGTCGAACGGAAAACATACTGAAAATCTAAAGAATTTTTATTCTTCACATACTTTCAATCCTTTTACTGAGTGGATAATTCATCCAAGGAGATATCATCCACAAGGTTATAAGGATCAGCCTGAGATGTCTTTCATTTCAGAATTTTGTGGGAAAATAAAAGGACCCAAGGTAGTCTGGGTCAAGAACAACTAGACTGTTTTCTGTTTTTGCAGGTACACATTTATCCAAACATAAAAGAATATTGGTATCTGGATAGTGGCTGTTCAAAGCACATGACAGGAAACAAGGCCAATCTAACAAACTACAAGGCAAATCTTGGACCCAAAGTGATATTTGGAGACTCCAACTGTGGACAAACCAAAGGCTATGGACAGATCAAAGTTGGAGCAGTCACCTTCAAAGAGGTAGCTTATGTCAAGGGTCTGAAGCACAACCTCATCAGCATAAGTCAGTTATGTGATGAAGGATATCAGGTAACTTTTAACCATTCCTTATGTATTATTACCAATAATAAAAACATAAATGTGTTATCTAGTATTAGACATGGAAACATTTATTTAGTCAATTTTGACTCTGCCAATTCAGATATTTGTTTATTTAATTCTATAAGTAAAACAAATGAATTATGACATAAAAGGCTTGGACATATTAACCTTAGAACTATATCTAAGCTTTCTAGGGACATTCTTGTTAGAAGACTGCCTTCTGGTTCATACAAGAAGGAAGGACTCTGCAGGGCTTATCAATTAGGTAAGCAAACTAGAAGTAGTTTTAAATCTTTATCCAAGAGTGATTCACCTAGGATTTTGTACTTACTGCACTTGGACCTTTTTGGACCCAATACAATACAAAGTCTAGGAGGGAAGCATTATTCTTTAGTTATTGTAGATGACTTCTCAAGATTCACTTGGGTGTTCTTTCTTAGGAACAAGTCTGGCACCTTCAGTGTTCTGACAGACTTTCTCAGGTCCGTCAAGATTGAGTACTCTACTCTAGTTGCATTGATCAGAAGTGATCATGACACTGAGTTTGAATCTCTTCTGATGAGAGAATTCTGTGGAAAAGAAGGGATCAGACAATGTTTCTCTGCTCCTAGAACTCCTCAACAAAATGGGGTAGCTGAAAGGAAAAATAGAACACTAATTGAATCAACAACTACATTGATTGCTGATGCAAACTTACCACTCTTTTTGGGCAGAGGCAGTGAACACAGCTATTATATGTTGAACAGAAGCCTGATACATAATCTTAAGGGTAAAACTCCCTATGAATTACTCAAGAATAAAAAGCCTAAGGTTAACTATTTTAAGATATTTGGCTGTAAATGCTATGTGCATAACAATGACAAGAAGTATCTAAGGAAGTTTGAAGCAAAAGCTGCTGAAGGCATATTCCTTGGATATTCTCTTTCTAGTAAAGCATATCGAGTTTACAACAAATCTACTCTTAGGATAGAAGAGTCCATGGATGTATCTTTTGATGAAACTAACATGTTAATTGAGGAGAGGAACACCACCTAAACCAAAAATGTTTTGCAGGTACCAGCTCTATGTGAAGAGCTCAATGGACTAGATCTACAGAAAGAAGATTCTCTACTTCCATCAAATGAAATAATTGAAGACAGTGAAGAAGAGGATAATCCAGATCTTGCTGACAGTTCAAATCAAATGACCGTTGAACAAGTACCTCAAGAAGAAATCATTGCTGAACCAACTCCAACTGCTGATCACATCACAGTTAGAGATCATCCAATATCCCAAATCATTGGAGATATTTTAGCAGGTGTTCAAACAAAGCATCAACTACACCAAAATCAAATGCACACTTGTTTCCTATCCTAGATTGAACCTCAATCCATAAAAGATGCAGAACAAGATCCAAATTGGATTCTTGCAATGCAAGAGGAGCTCAATCAATTTGAAAGGAACAAGGTATGGGATTTGGTTCCAAGAACAAAAGGCCATCCAATTATTGACACCAAGTGGGTCTTCAGGAACAAGCTAGATGATCAAGGCAACATAGTCAGAAACAAAGCAAGATTGGTAGCCCAAGGATATTCACAGGAAGAAGGAATTGACTATGATCAGACCTTTGCTCCTGTTGCATGACTTGAAGCTATCAGGATTTTTCTGGCCTTTGCTGCATTCAAGAAATTCAAGGTATATCAGATGGATGTGAATAGTGCATTATTGAATGGAGACATCAAAGAAGAAGTCTATTTGGAACAACCACCAGGTTTTATCTTTCCAACTCACTCCTCTTATGTATTTAAGCTTAATAAATCTCTCTATGGTCTCAAGCAAGCTCCCAGAGCATGGTATGAGACCTTAGCTAATTTTCTTTTGGAGAACAATTTCTGTAGAGGCATAGTTGATAAAACTTTATTTTTCAGGATACATAAAAATCAAACTTTACTAGTTCAAATATATGTAGATGATATCATATTTGGCTCTACTTATTCAAATCTATGCAAAAGGTTTTCTAAACTAATGCAATCTAAATTTGAAATGAGTAGTATGGGTGAATTATCATTGTTTTACCCAGAAATCGGTGATCTCAACGAGCTAACATTTTCAGGTCTTACGGTATGTTCGGAGATCTGGGCCGATTCCGCTCCTCCAGGGGGGTCTCATCGAGCCCGGGCTGTCTCGCGCAGGAGGAGGTCTCCCCCTCCTTGGCGACCTCGCAGAGGGAGGTCGCCCTTCCTGGTCGACCTCGTAGAGGTAGGTCGCCCCTCCTGGGCGACCTCGCAGAGGCAGGTCGCCCCTCCTGGGCGACCTCGCAGAGGCAGGTCGCCCCTCCTGGGCGACCTCGCAGAGGGAGGTCGCCCCTCCTGGGCGACCTCGCAGAGGGAGGTCGCCCCTCCTGGGCGACCTCACAGAGGAAGGTCGCCTCTTCTGGGAAACCTCACAAAAGAGCAGGCCTCCCCTCCCGGGCGACCTCGCAGGGAGGAGGTCGCCCCTCCTGGGCGATCTCCCATGGAGCAGGTCGCCCCTTCCGGGCGACCTCGAGCAGAGAAGGCCGCCCCTCCTGGGCGACCTCGCAGGGAGGAGATCGCCCCTCCTGGGCGATCTCCCACGGAGCAGGTCGCCCCTTCCGGGCGACCTCGAGTAGAGCAGGCCGCCCCTCCTGGGCGACCTCGCAGGGAGGAGATTGACCCTCCTGGGCAATCTCCCAAGGAGCAGGTCTCCCCTTCCAGGCGACCTCGAGCAGAGCAGGCCGCCCCTCACGGGCGACCTCGCAGGGAGGAGATCGCCCGCCCCTCCTGGTCGATCTCAAAAGGGGAGATCGCTTCTCCTCGGCGACCTCGCTCCGGAGGGTCTCGGTCCCGTACTGATTCTGTTTTGTGTGATCTGTTCAGGTGATCTAGGCCCAGACGATCTCAGCGGTCTCAACAGTGGTCTCAGACGATCTCAGCGGGTCCAGACGATCTCGACGATCTCAGCGGTCTCAGCAGCGGTCTCAGACGATTTCAGCAATGGTCTCAGGCGGTCTCAGCAGTTCCGGGCAGCCCGTTACCTTTCAGACCTGCCCGCTCAGGCAGGCCCCGCGTCTATAAATAGAGGGGGTAGAGGGTACCATTTGGGGGATCTGGGAAGAGTTCCCAGCTCTAGTCGGGGACTTGAGCGGTCTCAGTTTTTGGAGACCGCGGAGACGTTCCCATCTCCCTTCTGGAGACCTCTCCACCTTTTTTTTCAGGAGCCTTCTTTTTCATACTTTCTATTGTAACCTCAACTGTAACATAAGCTTTATATCAATAAAATTCCCTTTCTTTCAGCTCTAAGTAACCGGCCACCCAACAGTCTCACCCCCCCGGTCCTTCAGTTCGAGCGTGTAACACCCTGCCAGTACAAAAAGTATAACAGCAGGTCCGGCCGGGACCCCACGCCATACAAACCACACTAGCTAGGAGTTAAAAGGTGATAACCAGAAATGTAACAACTAACGAGAGTACAAAACGTAAGCGGAAGCATTAATTAAACCATTCAAATAGACATGTCCACTATCATAGGAATGAATCCAGAAATAAGAGTTACGGCCTTAGGGCCTTACATCAAATCAATGTACAAAACTCCAAAAAGCATACATCGGCACGCAGGCCGGCAATACATGAGAAAACAGGAAAAGGCTGGCCTTCGAGGGCCAACTCAGCAAAAGGACAGCAAAAGGACCAACGCCCGCTATTTCCCGCTAGGCTCACCTGCACCTGCATAAGAACATTCCACCAAGCGGTGGTAAACAAAGCAACGGTCAGCACAGCTGACCAAATTATAACGACCCCACCCCTTTCCCGGGGTGGCGGAGATTCTACCCTGCAAGTAAGCCACACTAGCACAAGTACTAATCTAAAGAGAGTGCAACTACACAAGGTGAGGTTTCAAGCACAATCAATCTTCTAGGTTGAGCATCAAAAAGAAGGGAACCTAGGTATGCACATGATGTTGGTTGGGTTCACCCGAAGGTTTCCCACAACCGCCTAAGCAAATCGCATGAGGCTAAACATAACATCAAATTCACAACACTCCACCCTAAGGGTCACCACCTTAGGTGGGAAACAAGAGCTTTTGGTCGGTCTAGGTATGACACCTTCCACGACCTCTCCCATGATCACACGGCCTTCATGAGGAAGGGACCTCTCGCCGATCTGCATGGAAACGGGTTCGGTTCAGCTTTGCCCGTGCTCTAATCATCGCGATCTATCGCACGACGCGGGTACGGCTTCACCTCGGCCCGTAAGGGTTTAGCACTTTCAAGTGCTACACAAAAATATACGCTACGCACCTAACCCCTTCACAAGGATCTAGGCTTCGCGAATTCTCAACAAGGGAGGTACATACGCTCCGCATCAATAACGTGGTGAAGGTTTGCCTTCATCCAAAACTCAAAGCATGGGGCTTTCGTAGGGATCTTCACAAGACGCCTACACTTAACTCCCGCAATACTATAGGTGAGTTCACGGAGTCATTCTCCGGCACGCATTCTAGGTCTAACCTAAATGCAACGTCGCAAATCAAGCATCACCGATTCGGGCTCACGGCCACGAATAGGCTTCACACAAAATGCCTAAATCCGCACGACTACCGGATTTTCTACATGCAATATGCCGGGGACGGACACAATCTACCCGGAGTCCCGAAGGACTTGAGGAAATCCTACACTTCACCCATTTGGTGAAAGAGATACCTCATGCAAGCAAAGAAAGAGGAATAAATGGACAACTACAAGTCCAAAGTTCGGGAGGAAGAATCGTTACCCTAGACGTGTTCCTCTTCGCCATGGATCCGAGATTCTACGCGGAGGGAAAGAACCGCACCGGGCTGCACTCTCCGGATCTGGAAACGGCTCGCGAAACGGAGCTCCGGAGCTCCGTCAATGGCGAAATCTCCTCTTCTTCTTCCTTGCCCCCTTCTTCTTCCTCTAGCCTAGGAGAGAGAAACACTATGAAATAATGAGGGTTTAATCCCTCTCCAAAGCCCTAAGACCCCCCAGCATCAAATCCCAGCCGTTGGATCGAATTCCAAGAAATTTGATCGGTCGGATCCTCTTCTCCGCTCAAAATCGCGGAACAGAATAAACAGGGCGCACGATCACAGGCGCACGGTCAGTGGTCGTGCGCGACGAGGGCAATGGTCGTGCGCACTATCCGGGACAGAACTCTGAATTCTTGCGAATAAGCGCACGATCGCTGGCGCACGATCACTGGTCGTGCGCGAAGAGGGAAATGGTCGTGCGCACTGTCCGAGACAGAACTCGATTCTCTTCTGAATTAACGCACGATCGCTGGCACACGATCACTGGTCGTGCGCGATGAGGCCACTGATCGTGCGCTAAGAGCAGACAGGGAAAATTCTAGCCTGCTTCACGTGCCGCACTACCACTCCGCCTACTTCGCGGAACTACCAGACTTGGGGTGTTACAGAGCGAGTGTGGAGTTGGTACATTTTTTGGTAACAATAGAACAACACGCGACCTTCAGATTTTGAGTGTTTGGTGAACAGCAGCTGCTAGGAAGGTACGGGATTCGACCTGAAATACACCAAAACTTCAAAAGCCCATAACTTTTGATTCGGGTGTCGTAATTCAAAAATTCAAAGCTTGTTTGAACCGGCTCGACCTAAACTATCCAAAAATTGAACTAGGTTCCCCATTCAGGCACTTTTCAGCCCTCAAATTTCAAAAATTCGACTCCGTTTGGAAGTTATCGCAGTTTTTTCTATTTCGGCAATTCCTGTTTTTTGAGTAGAAATGGAGATGCCAGAGGTTCAAGCTCCTGTTGAGAAAGCTCCTTTCCCTCCTCGAGTTGTGGATCCTTTTCCTCCTCAAGTCGTAGCTTCTCTTCCTCCAACAAGATTTGCACATCCAGTTGTTCCTCCGCCATCCAAAGCTGAAGAGTTCGCCGCTACTCGTCGTGGCTATTTCAGACCAGTTGCCCGGGTAGGTCCCATAGAAATGTCTAACTCTCAGGAGAAGTGTGATTATTTTCCGGCCTCAGCTAATGCGGCTTGTCCTTCATCTCCTCCAGATATTGTTGAAGAGGAAGAGCCTTCCCCCTACACAGACAGAGTTCGTTGGGTGACTGCTCCCGATAGTTTTAGAGAACCTCGTATGCCAACCTTCACAGGGGAGAAGATCCTATCTCCCACCTTCGGTCCTTTGAGTCAGCTATTTCATTAAGAGCGATAACGGATGGCGTCAAGTGCAAGCTCCTTGTTATGACCTTTGTTGGCCATGCTAGTGAATGGTTCTATAACTTGCCATCTCGATCAATTGCTTGTTTTATGGATTTGCGGAGAGTTTTCTCTTAAGGTTTGCTACCTCTAGAAAGCGAAAAAGAGGTCAAGCAACCCTTTTTCAAATCAAGCAAGGAGTTAATGAAACTCTCGCTCATTTCGTCGACAATTCCAGAGAGAACTTCTTGAAATTGTTAATGTAGATCAGGAACTATATCAAATTGCCTTGATCAACGGACTCAAAGAAGGCCCTCTCAAATTTGAAGTTAGCATAAATGAGCCCAAGTCTTATAGGCACCTCATCGAAATAGCAAATTGGTTTGTTGAGGGTGAGGCGATGAATCCCAACTATATGAATTCCCGGAACCAGCAGTCTCATCAACATCGGGGGAATTTATATCATCATCGTTCATCTTCATCACAAGTCCCTCCGCAGGATGAGCAGTTCGAGTCTTATTCACCTCCTCCGAATATGCCCACACCACCTCAACAAGATATGCCATCTCCATATTTGGATGTCTCCTCCATTCTGTCCTATGATCCTACAACATTTGAATATGAAACTTACTCAGAAGGATTTGATCAGTTGAATCTCCCTTTGGAAGAGGTTCTTCCAATTATTCAGAATATGCCTGAGTATAGAAGACCCCGTCCTATAAAGTCGAAAGTTGAAAATCGCAATCAGGAACTCTACTGCATGTACCATTCAACTATGGGTCATGATATAGAAGACTGTCGTGCTCTCCGAAAATTGGTAGACCAACTATTGAAGGCAGGAAAATTACAAGATTATGTTGTTTAATAATATGAAGATGATTTTTCTTTCCAGCAAAAACAGCTTTACAAAACAGAGATTTTCTCCTTCAATAAAAGAAATGCATGAAATAGGGATGAGATAGAGTGTCTTTTTTGTTTTGTATGTCTCCCATTTGTTTGGAGTTTCTGCATCTTTTATTTTCTAAGTTTACTTGTAATAAGTGTGGCAGTAATCTATGTTCTACAAGCAGCCACCATTGCGAGGCTTTTTTCAGCAATCAGCTATATCGAACTTCATACCCATATTCACTGCAGACATTCAGCCAAGTACGTCTAAAACTTTTTTTTATTACTTTACTTTTCCCTGTTTACATTAATATCCTAGAAATGCGTGGATATGGAAGGTGGAAATATCATTTCTGTTGTTTGATATAAAGTGTGAAAGTAACAACCTAAATTATCTCTTCTTCTCTGGGTCGTAAAACCACCAAGTACACATCTCGCTAGAAGTAAACACAGATGTGTCGTGGTAACCCAACCCCCATTCTCCCCCAATATCTTTCTCCTTCAACCTCTTTATCTCCCAACCTCTTTCTATGAGATGATTACCATTAATAGCTGAGACATTTGGTTGAGATTTAAAGAAAGTGGTTTTCGGAGATCTAAATATGTTGAGACCGCCGGTTTGATCTCCTCCAGGACTTGGATTTTTGAGGTTGCCGGTTGTGTTCTCCATTTCTTGTCAGAAAGTGGTTTTCGGAGATCTAAATATGTTGAGACCGCCGGTTTGATCTCCTCCAGAACTTGGATGTTTGAGGTTGCCGGTTGTGTTCTCCATTTCTTATCAGAAAGTGGTTTTTGGAGATCTAAATATGTTGAGACCGCCGGTTTGATCTCCTCCAGGACTTGTATGTTTGAGGTTGCCGGTTGTGTTCTCCATTTCTATTCAGAAAGTGATTTTTGGAGATCTAAATATGTTGAGACTCCCAGTTTGATCTCCTCCAGGACTTGGATGTTTGAGGTTGCCGGTTGTGTTCTCCATTTCTTATTAGAAAGTGGTTTTCGGAGATCTAAATATGTTTAGACTGCCGGTTTGATCTCCTCCAGGACATGGATGTTTGAGGTTGCCGGTTGTGTTCTCCATTTCTTGTCAGAAAGTGGTTTTCAGAGATCTAAATATGTTGAGACCGCCGGTTTGATCTCCTCCAGGACTTGGATGTTTGAGGTTGCCGGTTGTGTTCTCCATTTCTTGTCAGAAAGTGGTTTTCGGAGATCTAAATATGTTGAGACCGCCGGTTTGATCTCCTCCAGGACTTGGATGTTTGAGGTTGCCGGTTGTGTTCTCCATTTCTTGTCAGAAAGTGGTTTTCGGAGATCTAAATATGTTGAGACCACAAGTTTGATGTCCTCCAGGATTTGGATGTTAGAGATTGCTAGTGGGATCTCCAGAAAATTTTTCAGTTTTAGAAGAGATTTTTGCAATCTGAAGTATTGGAGACTATAAACTGGATCTCCTCCGAAAAGCTTTTGACTGACAAGTGATTTAGGACATTTATGATCATCAGCCGAGAACCTCTCATGTGTATTTCAGGCGGTCTGGATGAATTAAGACCACAACATAAACGTTTATCTGCTCAAGCAATCTGAAGTATACCAAGGCTTTTCTTGAGATCCTTTTCTATTTTTTATGTTACAAGACGGTCCCGGATTGTTGGAATCATTGATAAATCAATCTTTTCTAACATGAATCCATCAAATATTTACCATTTTATCCATAAGAAGGGGCGGTATGAATTATTTGAGACCGGCATTTGCCCTTTAAAGATCACTCAAATAGGACTACAAGAGTTCAGGATCATCATTTATTGGTTATCATAATTTGGTTTCTCCCTAGAAGACCTTGAGTACTGAAGATCGGCATTTGCAGATAATTGACATCGGAAGTATCTCATAACAAAGCAGCTTCAAATGGCCAAATCTAATAACTTATTAAAAGGCGTTTTGACAACCAAAAGACCGTCATTCTTAATTTTCAATTGAAATTCAAATATGAACAAAATAAGTTTCTCATCCGTTTCAGATCGATTGATCGGCAACAAGTTGTCTCAGGTACCTGACATATCTTTACTTTTTCGTATACATATTCAACATACCTTTTCAAATATGGAAACAGGTGCTCTCTGGTTCTCCTCAGGTACTCATGTAACATATCTTTTTCCTATACCTGTTCTGACCATTCTTTCGTAGAGATAGGCAGGTGCTCGCATTTTCTCTTCAGGCATTCACTTAAAACCAAGTGTTCGCAAGTCTTCTAAAGAAGAGAAAAAATATTCGCAAGCACGCCTGGCGATAGGATGTTCGCATAGGTACTTGCACTTTTTCATCACACATGCTCTACTATAAAAAGAACGGTAGATCGCGATTCTCGTGGGTAAGTTTTATTTTTTCGAAGTTTTTTCAAAACTTAAACAAATGCTGGGATTATGTTTTACCCAGAATTCGGCGATCTCTACGAGCTAACATTTTCAGGTCTTACGGTATGTTCGGAGATCCAGTCCGATTTCTCTCCTCCAGGGGGGTCTCGTCGAGCCCGGGTGGTCTCACGCAGGAGGAGGTTGCCCCCTCCTGGGCGACCTCGCAGAGGCAGGTCGCCCCTCCTGGGCGACCTCGCAGAGGGAGGTCGCCCCTCTTGGGCGACCTCGCAGAGGCAGGTCGCCCCTCCTGGGCGACCTCGCAGAGGCAGGTGGCCCCTCCTGGGCGACCTCGTAGAGGGAGGTCGCCCCTCCTGGGCGACCTCGCAGAGGGAGGTCGCCCCTCCCGGGCGACCTCGCAGAGGAAGGTCGCCTCTTCTGGGCGACCTCGAAAAAGAGCAGGCCTCCCCTCCCGAGCGACCTCGCAGGGAGGAGGTCGCCCCTCCTGGGAGATCTCCCAAGGAGCATGTCGCCCCTTCCGGGAAACCTCGAGCAGAGCAGGCTGCCCCTCCTGGGCGACCTCGCAGGGAGGAGATCGCCCCTCCTGGGCGATCTCCCAAGGAGCAGGTCGCCCCTTCCAGGCGACCTCGAGCAGAGCAGGACGCCCCTCCTGGGCGACCTCGCAGGGAGGAGATCGACCCTCCTGGGCGATCTCCCAAGGAGCAGGTCGCCCCTTCCGGGCGACCTCGAGCAGAGCAGGCCGCCCCTCACAGGCGACCTTGCAGGGAGGAGATCGCCCGCCCCTCCTGGGCAATCTCAAAAGGGGAGATCGCTTCTCCTCGGTGACCTCGCTCTGGAGGGTCTCGGTCCCGTACTGATTCTGTTTTGTGTGATCTGTTCAGGTGATTTTGGCCCAGACGATCTCAGCGGTCTCAGCAGCGGTCTCAGACGATCTTAGCAGGTCTAGATGATCACGACGATCTCAGTGGTCTCAACAGCGGTCTCAGACGATCTCAGCAGTCTCAGGCGGTCTCAGCAGTTCCGGGCAGCCCGTTACCTTTCAGACCTGCTCGCTCGGGCAGGCCCCGCGTCTATAAATAGAGGGATAAGGGTATCATTTGCGGGATCTGGGAAACGTTCCCAGCTCTAGTCGGCGACTTGAGCGGTCTTAGTTTTTGGAGACCGCGGAGACCTTCCCATCTCCCTTCTGGAGACCTCTCCACCTTTTTTTAGGAGCCTTCTTTTTCATACTTTCTATTGTAACCTCAGCTGTAACTTAAGCTTTATATCAATAAAATTCCCTTTCTTTCAGCTCAAAGTAACCGGCCACCCAACAGTCTCACCCCCCCCCCCCCCCCCCCCCCCCCCGTCCTTCAGTTCGAGCGAGTGTGGAGTTGGTACATTTTTTGGTACCAACAATCAGACTTCCTTTGTCTTCAAGTGAAGCAAACTCCAAATGGCATATTCATATCACAATCCAAGTATGCTAAGGAATTAGTAAAAAGGTTTGGTATGTCTGATGCTTCCACGTTGAAAACACCCATGCCCTCCAATGTTGTTGTTGATAATGATGAATCAGGGAAACCTGTTGATCAGAAAGTATATAGAGCAATTGTTGGCTCATTACTTTATTTAACAACAAGTAGGCCTGATATAATGTTTGCTACATGTATTTGTGTTAAGTTCCAAGTTAACCCCAAAGAATCTCACCTAATTTACTAAAAAGAATTTTGAGATATATAATGGGTTGTCCAAATCTAAGACTCTGGTATCCAAAAGCATCAGAATTTGAATTAACTGGATTCTCAAATTCTGATTATGCTGGATGCAGAGTAGACAGGAAAAACACATCAGGAACTTGTCAGTTTCTTGGTGATAGGCTTGTGTCTTGGTTTTGTAAGAAACAAACATCTCTGTCTACATCAACAGCTGAAGATGAATACATAGCTGCAGGCAGTTGCTGCTCACAGATATTGTGGATACAAAATCAGCTCCTAGACTATGGTATCAATCTAAATAATTCAATTATATTTTGTGACAATACTAGTGCAATATCTATAACACAAAATCCAGTACTCCATAGTATGATTAAACACATAGAAATTAGGCACCACTTTATCAGAGATAATGTGGATAAAAATAAAATTTGCCTATAATTCATCTCTACTGATTTGCAAAGGGCTAATATTTTCACCAAGCCATTGGATGAAAAGAAACACATCTTCTTTATAAATCAGCTAGGTATGATAGATGGAGATTCAATCTGTTAAAAATTAAATTTTCTACTTATCCCATCTATTCATCGAACTGAGATCGACGAAATCTAGTCGTTCGTCGAACGGAGATCGACGAAGTCATCTAGATCGTCGAACTGAGATCGACGAAAACCTATTTTTCGTCGAACGCAGTTTTGATGAAGCTTATTTTTCTGAATCTTTCCTTATAATAAAATCTTTTATTTTAACTGAATGCCTACAGAAATTGCTTCTCTTCCAGTTCCTTTGCACTTGATCTCTATTTTATTTTGCAGGAACATTAACAATATTTCTTCAAAAAGATTGCATCCTTCCCTACCTCTTCAAATGTCCCTTCTTCTAGGGGCCTAGCTTCAGGCCTTCCTGAAACTAGGCAGAGGGAGATGTGTTGAAGAAGCTCCTTTTTGTTAGGGGGAGATACTTTCCTTTTGACAGGGGGAGTTATTTTGAAGAAACTCATTTATGATAGGGGGAGTTGTTTTATGAAGATGCTCACGTCTCAAGAGGAAATGTTGTATGAAAAAGCAAAAATCATTCAGTTGATGAAGAAGCCCCTTTATGTTATTTGAAGAAGCTCACAGTAGTTTGCAGTTTTAGTTTTGTTTCAGATTCAGATATAGCAGATTCATTTCAGATCAACAAATTCAGAAAGCTGAAAAATAGCAGATACAACTCAGATATCAAATTCATATATAGCAGATACAGCTTAAATAATCAAATTCAAAAAGCTGAAGGCAATGTCAGAATTCAGAGAAAGCAAAAGGTTCTATTTATTTGTTTTTATTACTTTTGTTTTAAATGTAAAATTTCAAAACTTAGAGTATCATATTTTATATATCTGCTGAAATATTAAAAATCTATCAGATATATATGCTCTGTTGTTTTGTTGTTTGTTTTATTATTCAATTTTGTCAAATAGTGTCTTAAACCAAATAGGGGAGATTGTTGGAACAACCCAATTACTGATTTGGGTTAGGATCACTATCTGTTTATTAGGACTAAGTTGACCCTAATACATAGTCTTAAGGGTCAAGGTTTTAGGCTGTTAGAACTATGGAAAAGATAAGTTTTCTGCATTCGACGAACTTCATACTGCGTTCGACGAACCCAATCCTGCGTTCGACGAACGGCATGCTCCTGCGTTCGACGAACTTGCCAAGGTTCTGCGTTCGACGAACTCATTCTGCATTCGACGAACTCCTCTCTGCGTTAGACAAAATGCTCTCAGCGGTCGACGAAAGCTCGTCTCAGCGGTTGATGAACCTCGTCTCAGCGGTCGTTGAACTTCAGTCTCAACGGTTGACCAAGTCTCAGCGGTTGACCAAGTCTCAGCGGTTGACCAAGTCTCAGTGGTCGACGAATTGATTTATATCGATGAAAGTTCTTCTCAGCTCAACGAATTCAATATTCCAGCTAGCTTATCAGATATTATCTTTCAGTTCGACGACCTCCAGCTTGAGATCGACGAACTCCAGATTGTGTTCGACGAAATTTGTTCAAATCGACAAAAATTCTCTTCAGCAAATTTATTTCAGAAGATCAGTTATTTTATTCTCTGAACTCAGATATTTTATCAGCAACGGTTCTATTTATTCCAGATAAGTCAAGGATATTATCTTTCCTTTTTTATTTTATTCCTTTCCATTCTCTTCCCGAGAAAAAAGCCGTTTGGCGGAAAAGGATACATTAATTAAAAAGGAAAAGGAATTAAAGTCTTGTTTGTAGTTCCAAGGAAACATTCAATTCAGAATTTTGTGGAAAAATAAAAGGACCCAAGGTAGTCTGGGTCAAGAACAACTAGACTGATTTCAAAAAGAAATAAGGAAGAAGATATACAGTATCACTTTACATAATAGCAAGACAGGAAAAAGAAAAAAAAAGAAAGTTGTCGAGAGAAATACAGAAGGAAGAAAGAAAAGTTTCACAGATCTTCATCTTCTACAGCAGCACCATCTTATTCTCTGAGAACAACATCAACATACTTATCTCAGATCTCTGCTGCAAGTTCTAGATCTTCAAAAGAGCAACAAACAATCTGAGAAACATTTTTTTCTCTCAGATTCATCAGTTACCAGGAAGATACAGGAAGATATTACATTCAAGAGAAAGCTCCATCCTCAACTGTCAACAAATTTCAATCAGATAGAAGAGCTTTACATCAACACATTCCACTAGAGTCTTCTCTCAGATTATTGACAGAGAAGAACATCTAAACTCTCTTTATCCCCTCTTGTACAGGGTTATAACTCCCTTCAAAAGTTAACCCCTTTGTGGCAGGGCACCTGAACAAAAACCTGTAGTTTGGTTAGAGCACCTGATCAAAAGCTCCTTGGTGTTTGGACACCTGATCAAAAATCCATTGGTGATAGGTCACCTGATCAAAAACCTAGTGGAATCCTACCAAGGGTGGTAGAAGAGTAGACGTACCCAGGTTGATTGGGGAACTACTATAAAATCCTTGTGTCCTCTGTGTTCTTGTTTATTTTTCTGTATTGTTGTGTGCTCTCTTTGTATTTGTTTTTATAACTCACTCAACACACATATAAGTATCATTATTTTTATTTCGCTATAAAAATAAGTGAAAAACTTTTTAATACTCTATTCACCCCCCCCCCCCTTCTCTAGAGTAAATCTAAGATCTAACCTCACTTTCAATTGGTATCAGAGGACTTTCCACTGATACTAGAGGACTTTCAGTATCCAACACCTACGTCTACCTCACTGACACTCTTGACTGTTGACGAAGAAAAATGAATAGACCCAAAGCTGTAACGAGGAGTCCCCGCCACACACCTGGAAGATCTTAGAGTGCTTCCCTCCCAAACCAATGCTCAGCTGGGCACCTTGTAGGGCACTACGAGCCAACTGAAATCAACTAGAGGAGGAAAGATCCCAAAAAATCGGATCTCCTCTAAGGTTCCCTTAAGGGTCTATGTATAGATTTTCTAGTCTGGTCTGCAAATAGTGTAGCTCCGCCTTTTAGTTTTACTAATCACACCCCAAACTGGCCTGCTAACAGCCAAACTCCGCTGTTCTGAAAGGCTATTGGTAGCCCACAAAGGGTATTTGGGTAATTTCACCACCAAATCCTTCTAGGTGATTGGTCTGTGAAGGCACCGCTCGCCAAAATTCTCGCACACTGGATTCTCTAGGTTCCACTGGGCGAGTGGTCCGTAGGGGCACCACTCGCCTGACCCTTGGCTTCTTTGGGTGAGTGGGATTCCACCTGCTCACTCGCCTGACCTCCGACATATCTGCACTCCTAAGTGGGCGAATGCTTTGCGGATGAGGCCTGCAATCGCCCCAAAACTTGCCTGCCTCTCCTGACCTGGGCGAGTGACCCCCTAGTGCTCTGAGCGAATGCTCCTCTTGACCCACCTTGCATGCCCTTTGACATTCTCGGACTCGGGGACCCATTCGACGAATACGGGGTGGTACACATAGTAGCAATTTAAGTAAGGTAAGAGCAGCTTTAAAAGTAACCTTAACTTATATGGATGCCCATACAAACATATAATTTAAGGGATCTAGCACTAAGGTAAACTCGTCATATAAAATGGTCATCCTAATTTATACGAGGAGTTCTTGTTTATGAAATGATGTTATGACATGCAATGATGCAACTCACCCACTTGACTCTGTGCTCACAGACCTTTTCTAAGTTCTATCTGTTTGAGTGTGTCAACTCAAGTACCCCGTTGAGGCAAATAGGGGCAGTGGATCGGGCATGTCCACTTTTAGGCTCCTTTCAATACCTGCCATCCTAGACCTTATGTACGCCCCTAAGAACACACAAGGTATCCACGTACAATCTATTAAGTAACACCTTTATCCTGCTTTATGAGTCTTCGCTCAGGTACACCCCATTGAGGCAAACATGGGCAGTGGATCGTGTCCTCCACTCCTAGGCTAATATGCACGTCCCAGCCTAGACCTTGTTGGAACATGGTCTTCCGCATCTCCTAGGTTTGAGAATAACAAATCCTATGTGTATTTGATCTTGTGTGTTCAAGTGTGCAGGTTTACTAGGTCCACATGACTCAAGGAGTACACATGATGACTGCCCCCAAAATTGAGGCCAAAATTTGAACAGGCTCACTAGCGCCGGCGGTAGCGATAGCGCCCGGCGCTAGCGATGATTAGCTCGATTCCGGCATTGTTTTTAGAAGGAGATAGCGCCAGGCGTTAGCTACTAGCGCTGGCGGTAGCATGGCGCACAAGAGGCATAGAGCAAAATGTTGCCGCGGATGGGAGATTCTGCCGCGCAAAATGTTTCCTAATACGAGCTAGCGCCGGCGGTAGCACTTGGGCTATAAAAGGACCCCTCTCCTCTTATTTTCGCACACCTATTGGATACACCTCTGAGAGAGAGTGCTAGAATTCCAGAGGCCTGTCTTGGCCGAAATGTGAGGTCCCAGCGAAGCTCTGCCAATTTCTGAAGGAGAATTCCATCACGCCGAATCCAGACAAAGTCCGCTTCGACAAACACTGATTCTACAGCGGATCTTCGCCTCCTTCTTCAGAAGTTCATCTTAAGGGAGTTTTATATTATTGTCTTTTTCATTTCACATCTTTTCTTGTAAACGCTTAGTGAAATCGCCTCGTGTTGGCCGACTAGGTCTGGGTTTGACTTAGGGTGTAATTCGCCTCGTGTTGGCGACTAGGTCTAGGGAGTAGATCTAGGGGGTGCTCGAGGCCTTTCTGGGGATAGATTGGCTAGAGCGGCTTGAGGACGTATCTGGGGAGAGATCGGCTAAAGCCAACCGGTTCGTGGCGATACGAGTCGGTATAGAAAACGAAAAAGAGTTTTTATTATTCGCCTCCGATCTCTAGCGCCATTGAGATCAAGTTTTGTAAAACTTATTTAATATCAATAAAGCTTGTCTCTCTTTTTGTTTTACTTGACTTTTTATTGTTTTAATATTGCATTATTACAAAGTTTTTTTGAATAAAATATAAAGTTTTTGAGAACCCTTATTCACCCCCCCCCCCTCTAAGGGCGCCGACCGATCCAACAAGTGGTATCAGAGCATGGTTTTATTCCAATTGGCTTAACAACCGGGAATAATGGCATTTCATGATCTCGCTTCTACTAGTGGGGGAAATTTTTATGAAGAAGAAAAATCTCCTAAACCACCTTTATTCGAAGGGAAAAATTATAAAGGGTGGAAATTATTAATGGAAAAATTTATTAAAAGCTTAGATATCAATGCATGGGATATAGCAATAGTTAGACCAGCGGACGAATCAAATAAACAAGAGCGTCACCTTAATGCAAAAGCTATGCATTATATTTTTTGTGCTTTATCTCAAGATATTTTAAAATTAATATATTGCTTTTCTAGTGCATACAAAATATGGTACTTTCTTGAAGAAATGTATGATCTTCCTCTCGCAGGTGTGGAACAAACACAGGAGGAAAAGAACGTACAAGCATCCACTATCATTCAAGAAGATCTCTCTCGGAGCAAAGCCATGGAGAATATTGAAATAGAGAAAGAGAACAATACATCAAAAGAAGAAGAAAACTCATATGTGATCGAGGAAGGACTAAAAGATGAAAAAGGAACTTCATGCTCATATTTTGCCTCCTCCAAAAGCGCTGTAAGAAAGACTAAATCTTCGTCTTGTGTAATAACCTTTATCTCTAGTTTCAACATATTAAAAATAGCTAAACGAAAGATCAAAAAATTGAAAATTGCTAATAAAAATTTACGTTTAGAAAATAAGAGGCTAAAGGCTAATGAATCAAATTGTGATGTGTCTTCATCATCTTGTTTTTTACTTGAAAATACAAAATCTTGTTTTGATTGTAATAATATTAAAGAAAAAGTCAAAGAACTTGAAAAAGAAATTATTCTTATAAAAGAACAAAATGAAAAATTACATTTAGAAAATTCATCTTTGATAAATGATTGTGCTAAGTGTAAAGAATATAAAATTGAAATTAAAGAGATGGATGAAACATTTGATGAATATAGAAACAACTATCAAGATCATATTGATTCAATTGTTTCCATTCTTAAAAATAACACAATCGCTTATAATAAAGCTAGACATAATTTAAAAATTAAAAATGATGAATTAAAAACTAAAATCAACTTGCTTAAGGAAATCATAAAGAAAAACTCTCAAAACATACACTCTCAAAATAATGCAAAATCCAAAAGCAAGTTGAATATGATTTCTTATAAGTTGAACAAGCCAAGCAATAGAAATAACAAACCTCAAAAGATTGAAAATGAAATTCCAAAATACAATCATTACTATCATTTACAACATCAATCTTCTCCCAACATAAAATTAAATGCTCACAAATTTCCTATGAACAACACTTTTAATAATCATTACAATCATAATCATCAATATAAAGATAATCTCAATGGAAATTTGATGAATAAGAATAACATTAAACCAAGGTTTGAATGGAGTCCTAAAATTAAAAATGAAACATTCACTTCACATGAAAGGACTCATTCATCTTTGTCTTCACAAAAATCATCACGATGCATTTGGGTACCCAAAGGAACCATCACTCATGGTCCTCTTTGGATACCTAAATCTCTTATCCATTAGGTATCATCAATTACATGAAGTAGAATCCTTTCAAAATGAAATATACAAAGTTCTACTTCATGATATGCTTTCATGTCTTTTAATTTTTCTTATTTTTCTTATTTCTTTGAACTATCATGTCATGGTCATCCTATATAGTATTAAAATTATGATCTTATCTCTTAAAAACATAATATGTTTATAAAATCAAATTGATCAAAATTCAAAATCATATGACCTATCTTTTATTATTATATTCATTGCTTCTAAATATCTTATATTATCCATATGAATCAAACTCTAAATTTGCTATAAGATATTTCAAATTAAATCCAGTTATTAGGCTATTAAGATTCTTAGCCTTCACCAACAAGTGGTTTAGTGAAATAACTTGATCTAAAAGAAAATTCACGATTTAAATAAAAGCTCAACTTTCAATATGGGTGTCATTTGTTCACAACAAAAATTTATATTGTGTTCTCTCCTTGATGTCAAACATGATCTAAACCATCACTATTGTTCACCTATAAAAAAAATCACATATATATATTTAAAATTCTTAATTAAAGGAAAATCACTAAAATGTATTGCAAGAAGTTATCTTCATAATGAATATTGAATTCACAAACACCACCATGATCTAGTAATATCTTTTGCTAAACATCTCTAAAATCATAATTCATATCTAGAATCATCTATAACAACTATCACAAATTATATGATAACAATTGACATTATAATTGTTTACCATGGTTGGTGTTATGGTGTATTATGTGTGTATTGTGATTTATTTCTAGTTTAGACCTTTGAATCATTTTGATATCAAATCAAATAGAATTGTCACTCCATTCTAGGTCTCTAAGTTGAAACACAATCAAACTTTGGCATAACATTAATCTCAAATTTATCATACTAACATTGTCACCTAAAGAATATTTATATCTATGTTAGGTTTTATATGTCAGGGCATATCCATGTTACTATTTGCGTGAACATTACTCTTTGTTCACCGAAACCATGCATATTTGATTTGTTCAAACATGATATCTTGGGTTTTCATTTCCTATTTTTTTCAAGTTATAAGCACAAGTCTTTAGAAAAGTCAAAATGAAAACATAAGTAAATATATCTCGTGCAATGATTATTTTGTCAAGTATATAAGAAATCGCTAACGCTTCATGCAATTTGGACCATCCAAAACATCTCCTAAAAATCTGCAACTTCAGCATGGAATTACTATTGGGACACCTAATCAAGTTCAAGCATCAAAATTTTCAAAACCCTAAAAAATCACTTACTGTTTCTCGCGCTAGCGCTAGCGCCGGCGCTAGCGTCGAGGTTCGTTTTTCTGAAATTTTAAAATTTTGAAAAATCCCTAAAAATATATTAATCTATGGGTACTATTCATTTCTGCATTTTTGCTTTTATTATATTTTTGAAAAATCAAATACAAAAATAGAAAATCCAAATTACAAAAAATATGTTTTGCTTTCTGTTTTTTTTCATTTGCTTAAAGTCTATTTTTTTCTTAAAAATCAAATACAAAAATAAAACAAAAAATTATCAAAAAAATTGTTATTTTTGAACTTAACTTTTTACTTGTATCTTGCAGAAAGTGATTTGGGCTATCATCCCATCATATCACCTAGTACCGGGCGAACCTCTCACAAGGTAGTCTTCAGGAAGTCCAAGATCAATTTTATAAGTTCAAACTTTAAATAAAGATTATTTTTCAAAAATATCAAAAAATACTGTATGGACTTTATTATAAAAATCAAGCATGATTTAATATATTATTTAGTACTTCTATAATGTTGCGATTTATCATCTCAAACTACTTTGAACATTGTTTTCATCATGCTTAGATATATCTATTAATATGTGCATCAATTATATGTTAAAGGTTGCGTAGGATCAAGCTTAGCATGCCTCTAAGTATGAGAAATGTTTTATGTTTGATAATGATAGATATTCACTCACTTTTTGCAATTGTCTACATAGGGTTTAATTTAAGAATGCTTGTGTATGTTTATGTATTAGTACAATGAATTAAAATTGCACAAGTATCTTACCTACACTCTTTTATTTGCACTTTTAAAAATTAAGAAAAGTGGTTATGTTTTTCATAAATCCATTGGTTTGCAAAACAAGTGTATTCGGAGAACTTTGTACAAAACAAAAATCATAAAATAATTTGACAAAGTTAACTCCACCAAGCACTACTTGAACCTCCTGATAAGTCTTAATAAGCGTTGTGAGGTTGAGCATCTTGGATAGAATAGTAAAGTGTCTTGTGCAAACCATATCTTTCCTTCAAAATAAGAAAAACCACTTACTCTTAAGTACACCGGATCACAAGTCTCAATATTTTAAAAATAAAATCTGTGATCCCCCAAGCACTACTTTGCACCCTGATAAGTCTTAATGAGCATTGTGTGTGCAAAGCACCTTGGTTGTTGTACATTTTTTTGTGCATTAAAGTGTGTGGAAGTAAAATTATTTGTGTTTTATTGTGCTTTTACTTTACATATTACTTGTATTTTTGATTAAAACATGTGTTTACTCTACTCAAAAATACACTTATGTGCACATCATTATCTTCAATAACACTTCTTCTCATGAGTATTGGATCCTAATGCTAATTCTATATCACTCTTTGCTTATGAAATGCACTAGATAACCTAGCATGTTTTCTATAATGTTTGGTATGATTTGAAATTGTAAATTGAAATAACATTGTAGTAATCTCTTTGTGATAGTATTATTTCATGCTTGGTTATTTTTGTCAACCATAAAAGTTTTTTCATTGAAACATGATTTACATAAACATCTTCTTTTTGAAATTAAACTCATATATCTTTTTATGGACTATTCTTGATTACAATAAAATGTTTCATGTATTTCTACAAGTCTTCCGCATAATCACCATATAACTTTTACCTTGCGCTTTCATGCTTATATCAAGTCTTAAATCTCATTTTTCTTAAAAACAAGTGGCAGACTTGCTTGGTAGAATTTATATTGGTTGTTCTCGCACGCATATCATTTTTATAGTAACAAACTCTGATTTATTTCAATATAAACGTGTATGCTAAATGCTCTTCCAACAAGTGAAACATTGTTAAAAGGATGTTGTTTCTTTCTTCCAAAATGCTTCAACTCTTATCTTTATAAAGTTAGTTTTGAAACTCAAAAAACATCTACTTTTTGAACTCTTATTATGATGTGTCTTTTTCGAAATCTTCCGTAATGCTCAAACTCTGATTCATTCATGAATTCAATATAGCTAAGAGTATTTTATTTTTAAATAAAAATCCATATGCTATGAAACTTCCCATTAAATTTAAATGCTTAATGTTTCCAATAATTGTTATGCATGACTTCATTTCTCACCATAGCGGGGGCGTAGGGTTGTAGACATTAGATAACCTTATCTCTAGTCATGTCTTGTCCTTAACCGGGGAGGGTTCCAGTGGGGCCTTGCGAGGCACTGGGGGGAAAGAGTGTTAGGTTAAGTGTATGTCTAGTGTTTGCATATGGGACTAACACCCCAACCTACGGCTTGTTTGCAGCTCCTCATGCCCATCCATCACTTAGTACGGGGCTAGGGTGTAGACGTATTGTTTGGGTAGATTGGTTACTTGGAAATCACTATTTTTTATGCTTAAAACTCTTATATAAAGGGGAAATCATTACTTTTGCTCAAACTAAAAACTCTGATATATTTATACAAAAATTATTCTAACAAGTGGCTCTAAAACTCCTTATCATTTCCTTCTCACTCAAAAGCTCGATCATGCCTTTATTATCCAACTTGTCTGTGCTGCATCCCTACCCACTTTTGCTAATAACAAAGGGGGAGAACTAACATGATAAAATGCAAAAGGGGGAGAACTAACATGATGAATATAATCCGCTATCAAAATAAAAACCCAACATGATTGATTAAGTTGATAGCATACATATTAGGGGAGCATTCACATAGGGGGAGCATGTATTTAGGGGGAGCAATTCTAAATGCTAAAATCAATAATTATCCTAAAGTCATCACTCTCTCACACACACACAAGTATAGTCTCATCATGCTTATTTATTAATGCTTTGATTTATCATTAATGGATTTGCTATTATCAAAAGGGGGAGTTTGTTGGAACATGGTCTTCCGCATCTCCTAGGTTTGAGAATAACAAATCATATGTGTATTTGATCTTGTGTGTTCAAGTGTGTAGGTTTACTAGGTCCACATGACTCAAGGAGTACACATGATGACTGCCCCCAAAATTGAGGCCAAAATTCGAACAGGCTCACTAGCGCCGACGGTAGCGATAGCGCCCGGCGCTAGCAATGATTAGCTCGATTCCGGCATTGTTTTTAGAAGGAGATAGCGCCAGGCGTTAGCTACTAGCGCTGGAGGTAGCGTGGCGCACAAGAGGCACAGAGCAAAATGTTGCCGCAGATGGGAGATTCTGCCGCGCAAAATGTTTCCTAATACGGGCTAGTGCCTGTGTTAGCGCTAGCGCCGACGGTAGTGCTTGGGCTATAAAAGGACCCCCTCTCCTCTTATTTTTGCACACCTATTGGATACACCTCTGAGAGAGAGTGCTAGAATTCCAGAGGCCTGTCTTGGCCGAAATGTGAGGTCCCAGTGAAGCTCTGCCAATTTCTGAAGGAGAATTCCATCACGCCGAATCCAGACGAAGTCCGCTTCGACAAACGCTGATTATACAGCGGATCTTCGCCTCCTTCTTCAGAAGTTCATCTTAAGGGAGTTTTATATTATTGTCTTTTTCATTTCACATCTTTTCTTGTAAACGCTTAGTGAAATCGCCTCATGTTGGCGACTAGGTCTGGGTTTGACTTAGGGGGTAATTCGCCTCGTGTTGGCGACTAGGTCTAGGGAGTTGATCTAGGGGGTACTCGAGACCTTTCTGATGATAGATTGGCTAGAGCGGCTTGAGGCCGTATCTGGGGATAGATCGGCTAAAGCCAACTGGTTCGTGGGGATACGAGTCAGTATAGAAAACGAAAAAGAGTTTTTATTATTCGCCTCCGATCTCTACCGCCATTGAGATCAAGTTTTGTAAAACTTATTTAATATCAATAAAGCTTGTCTCTCTTTTTGTTTTACTTGACTTCTTATTGTTTTAATATTGCATTATTACAAAGTTTTTTTGAATAAAATATAAAGTTTTTGAGAACACTTATTCACCCCCCCCCCCTCTAAGGGCGCCGACCGATCGAACAGACCTTATGTACGCCCCTAAGAACACACAGGGTATCCGCATACTATTTGATAAGTAACACCTCTTAATTGTATTTCCCTGAGTCTCTAGCTCGTCGGACTATCCAGTACTCCTTAGATAACACTGATCCTACCTCTCGCAGGACAAACCCGTCCTGATATCATAACTTCTGAGCCCCCGGCTCGCAGGACCAACAATTCATTGTACCATTCCGTCCCGTATTTTGGGATGAGTCACCTTATCAAGTTCTTCTACTTAAACTACTCTTGTCTATCACTTAGTTGAACTTAGAATTTTAGTGTGAACCTTAGACTTCACGAGGGCTACCCGGTGAAGGGATCGCAATGGTACTAGGAGGTATGATTTGGTTACATTCAAACCTCCCTTTTTCAAGATATTTAATTTTTGTTGGTGGCTACCCATACTTCCCTTTCTCTCTAATTGCTCTGAAATCCTAAGGTGATTTGCAGCAGACCGGACAGATGAGTGTTGATGTTCAATTGAACATCAAACCCTACCTTTCCAAGTGACCAACTATTCTTTCATGTCATCACTCAATCCGTACCTAATGGTTCCAAATTCAGATATCAATCATTACTTATACATGCTGGTGGGTCATTCCTCACATCTCCTATCATATCGTAGTCAAATCTCGAATTGATTGTTTACTAAACGCACCCCAACCCTTACTTCTAGTAGTTGTCACAAATGGTTAATCCTTTAATCAATCTATGCATACACAATGATCGAGGAGATAATAATTCTATGTGTGATGATAAAATGAGGTCTAAATCAAATAATTCAGTTTTACTATTCGCAGACCAAATTGTCCTTAAGTGTGATAACATGACTTAAAAGGGATACTACATGATCCTCTAACTAATATGTGTCCAATCTAGTTCCAGAAGTTTTAAAGAGGATAAAATTCAGATTTCCAACTTTTCATATACTAAAATCATATATGGCATATTAAATAATTTCTTATAATAAAGGGAATTGATAATTTTGAACTCAACTAATAATTACTTAGTGAGCTATTATATCTATAAAACTCCCCATAAAATTTACAGTGTAATTACACCTCTAAAGGTGAGTCCCAGAGTTTCATAATATTCCAGGGAGATTTGACCCCTAATTTATCAATAGTGCTCAATGTGATAAAATTATATTTTAATTAAAATACTTAGGGAATCTATTACAAGAATCTCAATCCTTCCAGAGGAAATGTATTTCATCATAATGCATGCATGGCCACAATTTCACTCACATGCAGTAAGTTATTTAAACTAAATTCACCAATATGAATTTTGTGCTATTAGCACACCATTTCCAATCCTACATGGAGCTTGCATGTGGAATTCCTACACACGCACAAAGCCAATTGGTTCCAAATTTTTACCAGAGGATTATAGTGACCTACACTACTATCTATCAAAATTTGGGGTCACTTGGTGTTGTTTAGCCATGTATACTACAAATACATGATTTATAAAATTATTGTAAATACTATGGGAAGATGGTTACCAAAAATTACCATTTTTGGAAAGAGGGTGTAAGTAGGCATTATATGCCTATGGTTAAAATTTTAGACCAATTTGCCCAATGGTTTGAGAGATATTTACAAAATACTCTCTGAGTTATAAAAATACTATTTCCCATACTAGGTTATATTTGCATGATGAAAATACTCACATGCATAAGTCTAAATGACCCAAACGTCTAACCAGAGACTTTTATTGTCCTACTTGATCTTCCAGATAAGATTTGATGGATTTTGAGTTCATAAAACTCAAAAATCAACACATGCAAGTATTATCAAATATTTCTATAACTATAGAAACATGTTGTCCAAAAATTCTCATTTTTGGAAAGGAGGTGGACCTAGGGTACATGCATGTATGTCCCAAATTTCAATATCATACCTTCAACCATTTAAAAGATTTTCAAATAATGTGGACTACCCCCTCCGAGGGACCAGTCCCACTAAAACTATCCTACACGGAGTTGTATGGAACCAAATGGGTTGTTTTTAATTCCATATTAAAGTAGACCCCAAGGGCTACCTTTTTCATGTTTTACACTTTTCATGAGTATACCCCCTGAGGGCCTTAACTTTGGCCTAGAAGTAACTGTATTAATATGTGACAGATAATACATTTAATTAAAATCATTTGGGCCTACAGATAGCTGATCATCCCCCATGATGGATGGCCAGGATTGTGTCTTCCTCCTCCAGCCGACGACTCAGATCTACTCGACCTGGAGCTTAAGTAAAGGAGATTTCCCAGCCACTAGAGCTCCTCCACGGCCAACCACCACCACAAACTCCTTCGATGAGTTGAGGGCTACTGTTGTGTGGTAGTCTGGCGGCCGGAGGTGGCCGGAATAGTGTTCCCGAGAATGGAAACTTTCTGCCAATTTTCTCCATGAATTTCCATGGAATCAAGCTCAATTGAGCTCAAATCTTCTCGCAAATGATATGGGAGGATAGCATAGAGGGAGGGGAGGAGAAATGGACCTTTGATTGGGCTTGAGGTTGAGGAAATCTCGGACTTGCCATGGCCGACCACTTGCTCCAAGCTCCCTTGCCGATTTTGCTCCTCTCCACCAAAAGCTTCAGTTCAAAGCTTGATTTCGACTGTCTTCCACCTTTTGAAGCTAATGGTGTCGTTAGATTTTAGTGGGTTCTATGTGAAGATGCCATCAAGGCATGGTCGGTCAAGCCTTGGTTGTTTCACCAAGCTGCCATTTGGCATCCCCATTGTTGTAATTCGACTGAGGGTTGCATGGGGAGTTGAGGGGAGTGTATGGGAGGGAATTGGGTGACAAGTGGGCTCATTCCATGAATTCTATTTTTGAACCATTCCAAAATTGGGAAAATTCCCAAATTGCCCTAGTGCATGCTATTGCATGTCAAATTCTGAGGGCAAGGAGTATCTCTAGGCTAGTGGGTTGTAGGATGGGCTGATCTAGAAGGCTTTAACCTATTGAAAATATGTTAGCCCCTTTGATTTTCTCATTTGGGCCAAGTTTGGCCATTGTTGACTTTGGGGTTTGTCACAACCCGTATTTTCCCGAAATATGTTATAATATCAGAGTAAAGGGGGAAAACACGCGTTGTGATGCCACGTCCAGTAGGGGACAACTACGGACGTTCAGGCGAGCAATCAAACGAACGTTTTCATGATAAAATATGTGAATTAAATAAAGGATTATCTTTTAAGATTATTTTCATTAGATTAGGAAGCCGTGTCCCTCGGCCCTGCGGTTTATCTAGCCGCACCTTGTAAAAGACAAGCATACGCAACGGAAGAAAATAAGTTAACTTTATACCTAACGGCGCTGAAGACCAGAGACGTCTCCAGGGCGATCGCCGATCTACATTTAGTATATAATAAAGAATCATCATTTTTATTTAGGTTTACGCCTTGCAAATATGTGATACTTAATAGTAAATGAGACAAACAGTTAAAAGGCTAACTTTTTATTATGCTAAAAGGACTGTTTTAATATACATCAAAATCGGCTTTTCCCAGAGTGTACGAATACAAAATAACTAAGTAGCAGTAAAGGAAGCTAGCAGCAGCATCAGCAAGTAAACCAAACAAAAGCCATACTGGCGTCAACAACTGACACGAACCCGCAGGAAAAGAGTCAACAGCCCAAAGGAAAAGCTACAACAAAAGAAACTGAATCCTCACCTACAAGAGAGGAAGGCCTCGACAGGGAACTGATCGACCCCGCTCAAACTCCGGCGGCAGCTACAAACCTGAATCTGAGGCATCCATAAGAAAAGAATGCCTCAGCCCAAAGGGTGCAAGAAAACAGCATGGGTAAAAGTAAGAGCAGGAGAAGTAACAAGTGACATATCCAAGCTGAAAGGGGTATATAAATACATATATATACATATACACAAATATATAACTATATATATATATACGCTTATATAAAGATTTCAGTAATAACAGGTTAAGAAGATCCCGCATAGAACCAGCCCGATAAGCAAGAGCATGACTAAACTTGGCATATAATGCAAAAAAAAATGGACCAGTGGTGGCGGACCCAAACAATGTCACTAACCACTCACATAAAGGGGATGTTCAAAATGAACCAGTGGTGGCGGACCCAAACAATATCACTAACCACGCACATAAAGGGGATGTTCACCCCAAATAAAAAGGCGCCGTGGTGGTGGTCTCATCGCCCTACCAACCACTATTAAAGGATCTGTGACGGGGGAACCCAGTGTTCCCTGTACCCATCCTTCCAGTGCAAACAAGTCCATCAATATTTAGCCAAGTAAATATGCAGAAGTAGCCAAGTAAAACATGATCCGGAACAAAATCAACCAGAATAAACCATCAAGGATTAGCCCAGGATCGGAACAAAGCTAAACATATAGCAGCTAGCATATAAAAGAGGGATAGAAGGGTTCACCCAACCATAACAGCTAGCATATAATAAAACAAGACCAATTGAGTGTGCCGAGGAGTTAGCAAAAGGGACTACCATAATATTGACCATTTCTAGCTACTTGTAATCGAAGCGCGCAGAATTATTTTGCAAGTAATGAAACCCAACAAGAGTGGTGCAAGGCAGCCCAAAAGAAAAGAACATAGCATCAGCCCTTGCTTAGACAAGAATAAGGTGCAGCCCCTAACATAAGAAAACAGCCACCCCCCCCCCCCCCCATATTAACAAAGATGAGAGGCAGCCACCAATAAGAAGCACAAGAGGCAGCCCCCAAATAAGAAGCACAAGAAGCAGCCCCCAAATACCCAAGATAAGAAGCAGCCCCAAAAGAAAGAAAACAAAGGGGCAGCCTCAGTTAAATGCAAACAGCAGCAGCCCCCCTTATTAAGAGAAACAAAGGGCAGCCTTAATTAACACAAGCCACGACAGCCCCAAATAAACAAAGGCATTTTACATGAGAAGCAGCCCAAACAAAATGGTATAACAGCAGCCCCCCAACATAATCAATTATAAAGCAACCCCAAACAAAATGTTATAAGAGCAGGGTATGACAGTGCAGGATTTAGCCGAGACATAATCAGAACCAACAATTTAAATCAAGCCTAAAAGAATTCCAGACTTCCCCACGAATTAAATCGAGAACTAGCCGGCTAATTGAATCCAGATTTTAGCATAGAACCCAACCTATAAATCCAGCCCTTTATTTGTAAGAACCAAGCACAAAATTCCAGATTTTTGTAAAAGATCAAGTGAATTCAGGTTTAGCAAAAACATCCAGATTTTTGTAAAAGACCAAGCACATGAATCCAAGTTTTAGCAAAGACATCAAACCCCCATGAGTCCAGGTTTCTTTTTGGTAAGGGCTCCAGCATGCAAATCCAGACTTTAGCAAAACAATCAAGTATCAAGATCAAGATCTTAGGAAAAACATCAAGTATCAATACCAGTTCTACCCGATCCGAACCACGCATATGAATCTAGAGTGAATTTCGTAATAATAGCCACGAGATTTATCAGGAATTAGCCGCTTTAAACCAAAGGATGAGCCCGGATCTTGATGCAAAACCAGAAAAGAAAACCTGGGCGAAAATACCCTAATCGGCCATGGATAAATTAAGCGAGAAGAAGGGGGTGGAGGGGAAGAGGAGGAAGTCTTCTTGCCTTGCTTTCACACGGCGACCCGACCTCCTCCAACCGCTCCGGCGACGGAACCGCCTCTGCCGACAGCCCTAAGAACAGCCCTCCATCGCAGCCGTCGTGGAAAGACGAAATCGGGAAAAGGGAGAGGGGGTCGGAGTGGATTGCCAGCAGGGGAGATAATCCCAAACATATAAAGGCTTTTAATGATAATAATAATAATAATAATTTATATATATGCATATAAGTGTCACACATAACCATATACATATTATTTAGTTGATCCTACATAGAACCACCCGCACGAACGTAAGGCCCAAAGTATCCCCAATTCTTATACGCTTATACATATATATACATATATCGCATTCATATTTGTATAACTCTTCGTAAATATCCTTGCACCTTAATATATATAGTATAAACGTATATATATACATATACTTACACTTTACTGAATTAACGCCCCCCAACTGGAGCTAACCCGCCGGATGACGTCGACGATTTCGAAAGGTAACGCCCCTACGCATCGACATCCTAAATTAAAATCCCGCTCTGATAAAATAATTGAAGGAAGAACCAGGGGCGTTACAGTCACACCTCCTAACAAAAGTTTCGACCCGAAACTTTGCAGCGACAATTCAAAAACGAGGAAGGCATGAAAAGAAAAGCACGAAAAAGAAAGAAACTCAGGAGGCGAAAACTTACCGGGGAATCTAGTCGAAAAGGTGAGGATAGGACTCCTTCATAGCTGACTCTAGCTCCCAGGTCGCACCCCGAACATCCTGATTGTCCCAGAGGATCTTGACCATAGGAATGGTCTTCTTCCGCAACACCCGATCCTGCCTTTCCAAAATGCGAACGGGCCGCTCTACAAACGATAGATTGGGCTGCAGCACTGGCACAGAATCTAGAACATGGCGATCACTGCGGACGCACTTCCGCAGTTGGCTCACATGGAATACGTCGTGCACACCGGGAAAAGAGGCAGGTAATATCAATCTGTAAGCAGAAGCCCCGATGCGTTCGACGATCTCGAATGGGCCTACATACCTAGGGTCCAGCTTATGGCTCTTCCCAAATCTCTTAACGCCTGCCTTCGGGGACACCTTAAGGAACACCATGTCCCCCACCGCAAACTCCAAATCACTTCTACGCCGATTGGCGTACTTCTCATAGCGCTCCTGAGCTACCCGCAGCTTCTCTCGGATCTGCGTCACAGCAACGCTCATCTCTTCTAAAGCCTCAGGACCCAGAACTGGCTTCTCGCCCACTTCAGCCCAAAACAGGGGAGCCCGACATCGCCTACCATACAGAGCCTCAAACAGAGCCATCTGCAAGCTCTCCTGATAACTGTTGTTCTACGCGAACTCCATGAGCCCAAGGCGTTCATCCCAAGCTCCTCCATGCTCCAAAATGTAACACTGAGCTACGAAACTCGCAATATCGCCCTTCATGCCGGGCCACCACACGATCTGCTTCAGGTCGCGATACATTTTGGTAGAGCCAGGATGATAGGATAGGCTGGAGTCATGAGCCTCCTCACAAATCTTCGCCCGAATCTGCTCCACCGCGGGTATGCACAGCCTACCCCGGTACCTCAAGGTACCCTCAACATCAATCAAGAAATCCGGCAACTCATCTCTCTCAGCTCTGCTCCGGAGGTGCTGCAAATCCCGATCATCCTTTTGGCGCGACCTCACCAAAACAATCCAGGACGGCTCCTCGACCTCCAAACGAGATGGACCACCACTGGGCTTCACCGCGATACTCGTCAGAAAGAACTCCTCCACCAGGGACTGCACAGAGAGTCCGAAAACAGAAGCTGACTTCCTGCTCAGGGCATCCACCACTACATTTGCTTTGCCGGGGTGATAGAGGATCTCCACATCAAAATCAGCCACGTACTCCATCCACCGACACTGGCGCAGGTTCAACTCTCGCTGAGAGAACACGTAAATCAGTCTCTTGTGATCTGAATAGATCTTGCACACCACTCCATACAAGAGATGCCTCCACAGCTTCAGGGCATAAATCACCGCAGCAAACTCCAAATCATGCGTCGGGTAGTTCCGCTCATGCACCTTTAGCTGCCCTGACCCATATGCAATGACCTTGCCCTCCTGCATGAGGACGCACCCAAGGCCTATCAGTGAAGCATCGACATAGACCTGAAACTCCACTCCCTCAACCGGGAGAGCCAAAACTGGTGCGGAACACAGCCTCCTCTTTAACTCCTGGAAGGCCTCCTCGCACTGTTTGCTCCAATCGAAAGCCGCTTCCTTCCGCGTCAACCTGGTCAGAGGCACGGAAATGCCTGAGAAACCCTCCACAAATCTCTGATAGTAGCCAGCTAAACCCAGGAAACTGCGGATCTCCTTCGGCGACGACGGCCTCTTCCAGTCCAAAGCAGCATCGACCTTTGCTGGGTCCACAGAGATGCCACCCTTGATCCCCACGTGACCCAAGAAAGAGACTTGCGAAAGCCAGAACTCGCATTTGCTCAGCTTGGCATACAACTTGTGTGCCCTCAAGGTAGACATCACCAAACGCAGATGCCGAGCATGCTCCTCCTCACTCGAAGAATAGATCAACACATTGTCGATAAAAACCACCACGAACTGGCCCAGAAAGTCCCAGAACACCCTGTTCATCAGATCCATGAAAGCAGAGGGCGCATTCATCGGCCCAAATGACATCACCAGGAACTCAAATTGTCCGCAACGCGGCCGGAAAGTAGTTTGCGGAACGTCTGAGTCGCGAATCCTCAACTGATGGTAACCGGACCGAAGGTCGATCTTCGAGAACACGCGGCTACCCTGCAACTGGTCGAACAAGTCATCAATCCGCGACAACGGATACCTGTTTTTGATCGTGACCTTGTTCAACTCTCTGCAATCGATGCAAAGCCTCATCGTCCCATCCTTCTTCTTCACGAACAGAACCGGCGCACCCCAAGGCGACGAACTCGGCCTAAAAAATCCAAGCTGTAGAAGCTCATCCAACTGAGTACGCAGCTCCTCCAACTCCCGCGGTGCCATACGGTAAGGTGCCTTCGCAATAGGGCGGGTCCCGGGCTCTAAATCTATCGCAAACTCAATCTCTCGCTCAGGAGGGAGACCAGGAAAGTTGTCGGGAAAAACGTCCGGGTACTCCCGCACCAAATGGATATCCTCCACATGAGGCACCGATGCACAGGCCGCAAGCAAAATGGAAACAACGCAGGCCCGGCCATCAAACTCGGCCAAAGCTTGGGCACAGACTACCGACAAGACAGAGGAAGTCTAACGCAGGAAACCGAACATGCTCCTGGGCTGGCCATCATCCATCAGAAAATCCAGACGCTTATCCCTGCAATGGATCACAACGTCGTATCGGGCTAGCCAATCCATGCCCAGAATCACGTCAAAATCCCCCAAATCAATCACCTTCAAGTCTGCATAGCCCAAAAATCAATCCAAAACAATCGGACACTGCCTCACGCACAGATCTGACACCACCGAATCTCCGGACGGGTACTTGACACAAAACGGCTCATCAGCACGCTCCAAAGTCCAACGATGCGGATCGACAAAATCCTTAGCCACCAAGGAATGAGTGGCACCCGAGACAAAAAGAATAAGCGCCCAACAATCTCGAACCTTAAACTCGCCTAACAAAGCAGTATAGACACATGACTTAACAAAGATAGAATGCTGCTATAGCGACTAAATTACCACAGAAAGATTGGACTACAATGAGAACGAGGAAGAACCTGATACAAACAGCCTGCTAAGACTGGACTCAAACCTCTAGGAAGGGAAGATATACAAATACTTGATTTTGCTACTGCTTTTTATCTGGGAAAAGTAAATACATATTATCACGTTATACTCAGGATGGTATACCATCCTTTACCTCTCGTGCACCTCACCCGAATGCATATAAACTTAGTGTCTTATCTTTGAAATCATGGGTGTACATGTGTCATCGTGTAGATCTCTAGCTTGGCACGTGTGCTTATGCAATGTTATGTTATGCATGCAGTGCTATGCAAACTAAGAAAAGGCCTTAATGCATGCTATGATTGGCGTACACATGCGATCTTATGCATCCCATACTACATATTATTGTATGCAACGAAAAAGAAAATCTAATGGACACGCATGCGACCTACGTTATGCATCCCATACTACATAACAGTCGTATGTTGTCACCTATGAGGATCCATATACAGACACATATTATGCATCCCATACTACATAATATGCCCCGTATACTTCTTTCATGCTTATGAGTGTAGTGTTTATGCTTCAGCCAAGATCTACCGATGACCCATCGGTGAGTGTATGCATTGATTAACGATTCTACTGGACGGTTAACCGGGCCAACCAGACCATTTCCAGCATCCCGGCTAACCTCCCTCTGATACCAACTGTCACAACCCGTATTTTCCCGAAATATGTTATAATATCAGAGTAAAGGGGGAAAACACGCGTCGTGATGCCACGTCCAGTAGGGGACAACTACGGACGTTCACGCGAGTAATCAAACGAACTTTTTCACGATAAAATATGTGAATTAAATAAAGGATTATCTTTTAAGATTATTTTCATTAGATTAGGAAGTCGTGTCCCTCGGCCCTGCGGTTTATCTAGCCGAACCTTGTAAAAGACAAGCATACGCAACGGAAGAAAATAAGTTCACTTTATACCTAACGGCGCTGAAGACCAGAGACGTCTCCAGGGCGATCGCCGATCTACATTTAGTATATAATAAAGAATCATCATTTTTATTTAGGTTTACGCCTTGCAAATATGTGATACTTAATAGTAAATGCAACAAACAGTTAAAAGGCTAACTTTTTATTATGCTAAAAGGACTGTTTTAATATACATCAAAATCGACTTTTCCCAAAGTGTACGAATACAAAATAACTAAGTAGCAGTAAAGGAAGCTAGCAGCAGCATCAGCAAGTAAACCAAACAAAAGCCATATGGGCGTCAACAACTGACATGAACCCGCAGGAAAAGAGTCAACAGCCCAAAGGAAAAGCTACAACAAAAGAAACTGAATCCTTACCTACAAGAGAGGAAGGCCTCGACAGGGAACTGATCGACCCCGCTCAAACTTCGGCGGCAGCTACAAACCTGAATCTGAGGCATCCATAGGAAAAGAATGCCTCAGCCCAAAGGGTGCAATAAAACAACATGGGTAAAAGTAAGAGCAGGAGAAGTAACAAGTGACATATCTAAGCTGAAAGGGGTATATAAATACATATATATATATATATATACATATACACATATATATAACTATATATATACGCTTATATAAAGATTTCAGTAATAACAGGTTAAGAAGATCCCGCATAGAACCAGCCCGATAAGCAAGAGCATGACTAAAATTGGCATATAATGCAAAAAAAATGGACCAGTGGTGGCGGACCCAAACAATGTCACTAACCACTCACATAAAGGGGATGTTCAAAACGAACCAGTGGTGGCGGACCCAAATAATGCCACTAACCACGCACATAAAGGGGATGTTCACCCCAAATAAAAAGGCGTCGTGGTGGTGGTTTCATCGCCCTACCAACCACTATTAAAAGATCTGTGATGGGGGAACCCAATGTTCCCTGTACCCATCCTTCCAGTGCAAACAAGTCCATCAATATTTAGCCAAGTAAATATGCAGAAGTAGCCAAGTAAAACATGATCCGGAACAAAATCAACCAGAATAAACCATCAAGGATTAGCCCAGGATCGGAACAAAGCTAAACATATAGCAGCTAGCATATAATAAAACAAGACCAATTAAGTGTGCCGAGGAGTTAGCAAAAGGGACTACCATAATATTGACCATTTCTAGCTACTTGTAATCGAAGCGCGCAGAATTATTTTGCAAGTAATGAAACCCAACAAGAATGGTGCAAGGCAGCCCAAAAGAAAAGAACATAGCATCAGCCCTTGCTTAGACAAGAATAAGGTGCAGCCCCTAACATAAGAAAACAGCCCCCCCCCCCCCCAAATTAACAAAGATGAGAGGCATCCACCAATAAGAAGCACAAGAGGTAGCCCCCAAATAAGAAGCACAAGAAGCAGCCCCCAAATACCCAAGATAAGAAGCATCCCCAAAAGAAAGAAAACAAAGGGGCAGCCCCAGTTAAATGCAAACAGCAGCAGCCCCCCTTATTAAGAGAAACAAAGGGCATCCTTAATTAACACAAGCCACGGCAGCCCCAAATAAGCAAAGGCATTTTACATGAGAAGAAGCCCAAACAAAATGGTATAACAGCAGCCCCCCAACATAATCAATTATAAAGCAACCCCAAACAAAATGCTATAAGAGCAGAGTATGACAGTGCAGGATTTAGCCGAGACATAATCAGAACCAACAATTTAAATCAAGCCTAAAAGAATTCCAGACTTCCCCACGAATTAAATCGAGAACTAGCCGGCTAATTGAATCCAGATTTTAGCATAGAACCCAACCTATAAATCCAGCCCTTTATTTGTAAGAACCAAGCACAAAATTCCAGATTTTTGTAAAAGATCAAGTGAATTCAGGTTTAGCAAAAACATCCAGATTTTTGTAAAAGACCAAGCACATGAATCCAAGTTTTAGCAAAGACATCAAACCCCCATGAGTCCAGGTTTCTTTTTGGTAAGGGCTCTAGCATGCAAATCCAGACTTTAGCAAAACAATCAAGTATCAAGATCAAGATCTTAGGAAAAACATCAAGTATCAATACCAGTTCTACCCGATCCGAACCACGCATATGAATCTAGAGTGAATTTCGTAATAATAGCCACGAGATTTATCAGGAATTAGACGCTTTAAACCAAAGGATGAGCCCGGATCTTGATGCAAAACTAGAAAAGAAAACCTGGATGAAAATACCCTAATCGGCCATGGATAAATTAAGCAAGAAGAAGGGGGTGGAGGGGAAGAGGAGGAAGTCTTCTTGCCTTGCTTTCACACGGCGACCCGACCTCCTCCAACCGCTCCGGCGACGGAACCGCCTCTGCCGACAGCCCTAAGAACAACCCTCCATCGCAGCCGTCGGGGAAAGACGATATCGGGAAAAGGGAGAGGGGGTCGGAGTGGATTGCCAGCAGGGGAGATAATCCCAAACATATAAAGGCTTTTAATGATAATAATAATAATAATAATAATAATAATAATAATAATAATAATAATAATTTATATATATGCATATAAGTGTCACACATAACCATATACATATTATTTAGTTGATCCTACATAGAACCACCCGCACGAACGTAAGGCCCAAAGTATCCCCAATTCTTATACGCTTATACATATATATACATATATCGCATTCATATTTGTATAACTCTTCGTAAATATCCTTGCACCTTAATATATATAGTATAAACGTATATATATATATATATACATATACTTACACTTTACCGAATTAACGCCCCCCAACTGGAGCTAACCCGCCGGATGACGTCGATGATTTCGAAAGGTAACGCCCCTACGCATCGACATCCTAAATTAAAATCCCGCTCTGATAAAATAATTGAAGGAAGAACCCAGGGCGTTACAGGGTTGACTTGGTCAATGTGATGAGTGAACTGGCCCCACTTGATGGTCATGAGTCCCATGACATCACTCAATGCTTATTGGGCCATCGAGGGGCACCAATTGGGATAATTGAGCCATAAGGTGTGATTTTGACCAAGATTGGGCTAGGTTTGACTTTTGTCAAATTGGATAAATTGGTTGATCAAATGATGGGGCTTTTGGTCAATTGAACCTCTTTGAGGTTTTTCCATGTAGTGGTGGGGTCAAGTTGGCCATATGAATTCCAATTGAACCAATTTGGGTTCAATTGGGTTATGTTGACCTAAGTTTGACTTTGGTCAATTTGGCCAATTTGATTAACCCATTGATGGGGCTTTTGATCAATTGGGTCTCATTTAGGGTTACGGACCTATTGGTAAGCTTAATCAAAGTTGGTGAGCCCAATTTGAAGTAAATTGGCCTAGGTTAACTTGTGCACATTTGGGGTGCTTATAGCAATTTGAAGTAAATTGGCCTAGGTTGACTTGTGCACATTTCTGCGTTCCACAAACTCCACACTACGTTCGACGAACTCCTCTCTGCGATCGACGAAATGTCTCTGAAGCTGCGTTCGACAAAATCCAAGCAGCACTCGACGAAATGTCTCTGAAGCTGCGTTCGACGAAAACCAAGCAGCGCTCGACGAATGTTCATCCAGCAGTTAATCAATGATCAGATCGACAAACGTCGAGCTCAGCCCGACGAACTTCAAGCTGAGATCGACGAAATATTATCAGCTTTATAAATTCTCATTTCTCAGCTCGATTAAAAATCTATATGTTGTCAGATCTGATAAAGCAATATTTTGAATGTTTTTTATTTATATATTGTTGCCCTTCTTTTGTATGAATTATCACTGCCTCTCATTAATGATATAGCCATTGCAAAACAATTAATGATATAGCTGTTGCAGAACAATTAATGATATAACCGTTGCAGAACAGCTTAAATTAAAGATGGCAGTTTATCTTCTCGAGGAGTCCAGTTAATAAAAAGAGACTTTATCTCTTCCCTTTCTGGCAAGATAGAAGAGTGAAGAACTCAAGATAAGAGAGAGGTTCTCCAGATTACACAAAGAAAGAGAAAGCACAAAGAAGATAGAGATAGAGAACAACATATTTTTATCTATCTTGTTTGCTAACTCTTCTCTGCAGATCATCTTCATCCTGAGACACTTAATCTAGATCATTTGCTCAGGATCTCAACTACAGAAGAAGAAGAAAGGAGTTACTACATTCTAGAGAAGAAGCTTCCTCACCTGATCATCAAACACTAATCAAATCAGGGGGAGCTCTTCAACATCATCAAGGATCCACTAGAGTCTTCTCAGAAAGAGAAGAACAATATACTTTTGTATTCTTTTAACTGTATAAAGGGTTATAACTCCCTTCAAAAGTTACAGTCATTGGTGGATGGGCACCTGATCAAAAACCTGTAGTTGGGTTAGAGCACATGATCAAAAGCTCACTTGGTGTGTGGACACCTGATCAAAATCCCCTTGGTTGTAGGACACCTGAACAAAATCCTGTAGTGGAATCCTACCAAGTGTGGTAGAAGAGTAGACGTACCCAGGTTTAGTGGGGAACTACTATAAAATTCTTGTGTCGTTTGTGTTGTGCTTATTTTGCTGTGCTGTGTGCTGTAATTTGTTTTTATTTGTTTTATAACTCACTCAATACACATATAAGTATCACTATTTTAATTCCGCTATAAAAATAAGTAAAAAACTTTTAAACTCAATTCACCCCCCCCCCCCCCTCTAGAGTAAATCTATGATCTAACCTCACTTTCAATTGGTATCAAAGCGTGGTTGATTGTATCAACTCACTTTCAACTGATATCAATTGACCTTCAATTGGTATCAGAGGTTGGTTGATTGTATACAGGCTAACACCTGAATCAAAAGATCAATTAGATCTTAAATTTATTTTAGAGTTTTACTTTTTCATGACACAAGAAGAATTTTCAAGCATTAGACCACCAATCTATAATTTGAATAGATTTTCTTTATGGCAAGCTAGAATTAGATTATATATGAATGCAATAGATAAAGAAATTTATAATTCTATCCTGACAGGACCACCAACTTCACCAACATCAACAGATGCTCAAAAGAAGCTGAAAAGTTTTGATGCCAAGGCTATGGATATATTAGCTCAATCAATGTCAAATGACATTTTTCAAATAGTTGCTGATTGTACTTCAGCAAGAGACATCTAGAACTCTCTCACAAGAAAGGTAGCTGAATCTTCTTCCACCTCAAGTGATTCAGATATAGAATCATCATCTAGTTCAAGTGAAGAAGAAGAAGAACCAAAAGCTATAGAATTCTGCATGATGGCCATAAATGGCTCAAACCACAACTCAGATGCAGAATCTGAATCTGATGAAGATGAGGTAATTTCAAGTTTTGATTTTACTCCTAAACAATTCAAATCAAATTTTAAATTGCCATGTATAGATTTAATAAAATCTGAGAAAGAAATCAAATCCTTCAGAAAAGAGTTAACAGAAATAAACAATTTAACTTCTGAAAATACTTTGAAAACATCAGAAGAGCAAATTATTTCTTTAAAAAATAAGTCAATTAAGGCTGAAATATGTGAACAATCTCTTAATAGAAGAAATATCAAAATAATGAATATCACAAGCACTATAAATGCCAGATTAAATGACAACAAACTTAGCTTAAGATTTTCATCTAACCTATCTAATATTCAAAAGAAAAATACTCTAACTACATCTATAAAATTTGTCTCTGCTAACGACAAAGAAGTTGCAGAAGACTCAATAGAAATCACTGAAATTTTTTATGTTCAACACAATTCGTCGAACAGAGATTGACAAAATCAAATGACTTCGTCGAACGATGATCGACGAAAGCCGAACACAAAAATCAAACATAATTTTCTTATGATCAGAGCTCAACGAATCAAAGTTCAATGAACTCTGAACACAGAGAATAAATATAACTATTCCTTAATCAGAGATCAAAGAAATCACTGCACTTTGTCAACCCGAGATCGACAAAATCAGAATAGTTTATCAAACATATATTTTAATGATTATACAAGAAACTTTTAATTGGTAATACACTTAACAGATACAAAAGCCAATATAACTAACTATAAGACAATGCCTGACCTATTGTAAATCTTTTAACTCCAATTGTAATCAAACAAAAAGTTATAAGATTCAATTAAATCATCTATCTTAAAAACAAAGTCAGATACCTTTAATGTTCTAACAGACTTTCTCAGGTCCATCAAGATTTGAGTACTCTACTCTAGTTGCATTGATCAGAAGTGATCATGTCACTGAGTTTGAATCTCTTCTGATGAGAGAATTTTGTAAGAAGGAAGGTATCAGATAATGTTTTTCTGATAAAATAAAAATTCCTTAGAATCCATTAAGAGCTGTAGCAATTCAAATCAGATAAAAATTTTCTATCATAAAAAATTCCTTAGAATCCATTAACAGATGTAGCAATTCATCATATTAATAGAATCATATTGAAACAAAATCTAAGAATCAGAATTGCTTATATTCCCATTTACCCTTCTTCTAGGGGTCTTGATCCAGGGTTCCCTGAATCAAGACAGGGGAGAGATATTAAAAGAAGAAGAGAAATTAAAAGAAAAAGAGAAATTAAAAGAAGAAGAGAAATTTTTAAAGAAGAAGAAGAAATTAAGAGAAGAAATGTAGTAATTTATTAAATATCTTCAAGAGAACAAATTAATTTTTACTATCTGTTTATTCAGTATATCTCCTTAAAGCTTAATAATGACTGTTACAAATATCTTATGCTTTGAGTTATTCTATTTTCTCTGGCTTGGCATCCTAAACCAAATAGGGGGAGATTGTTGGATCACCAGTTTTGATTTGGATTAGGATCCCTATATGTTTTAAAATTCAAATCTGTATCCCAACTCAAATAGGGGGAGATTGTTGGAACCATAGTTTTGATTTGAGTTAGGATCCATCTTTATGGTCTAAGTTTCTATCATAACACATATTGTATAAAACTAGATCAAATCTCATTAAGACAAAAGACTGAGAAAATAATATAAGTATTATGCGTTCGACAAACTCCACACTGCGTTCGATGAACTCCTCTCTGCGATCGACGAAATGTCTCTGAAGCTGCGTTCGACGAAATCCAAGCAGCGCTCGACAAAATGTCTCTGAAGCTGCGTTCGACGAAATCCAAGCAGCGCTCGACAAAATGTCTCTGAAGCTGCGTTCGATGAAAACCAAGCAGCGATCGATGAAAGTTCATCCAGCAGTTAATCAATGATCAGATCGACAAACACCGAGCTCAGCCCGACGAACTTTAAGCTGAGATCGACGAAATATTATCAGCTTTATAAATTCTCATTTCTCAGCTCGACATAAATCTATATGTTGTCAGATTTGATAAAGCAATATTTTGAATGTTTTCTATTTATATATTGTTGCCCTTCTTTTGTATGAATTATCACTGCCTATCATTAATGATATAGCCGTTGCTGAACAATTAATGATATAGCCATTGCAAAACAATTAATGATATAGCCGTTGCAGAACAACTTAAATTAAAGATGGCAGTTTATCGTCTCGAGGAGTCCAGTTAATAAAAAGAGACTTTATCTCTTCCCTTTCTGGCAAGATAGAAGAGTGAAGAACTCAAGATAAGAGAGAGGTTCTCCAGATTACACAAAGACAGAGAAAGCACAAAGAAGATAGAGACAGAGAACAACATATTTTTATCTATCTTGTTTGCTAACTCTTCTCTGCAGATCATCTTCATCCTGAGACACTTAATCTAGATCATTTGCTCAGAATCTCAACTACAAAAGAAGAAGAAAGGAGTTACTACATTCTAGAGAAGAAGCTTGCTCACCTGATCATCAAACACTAATCAAATCAGGGGGAGCTCTTCAACATCATCAAGGATCTACTAGAGTCTTCTCAAAAAGAGAAGAACAATATATTTTTGTTTTCTTTTAACTGTATAAAGGGTTATAACTCCCTTCAAAAGTTACGGCCATTGGTGGCGGGCACCTGATCAAAAACCTATAGATGGGTTAGAGCACCTGATCAAAAGCTCACTTGGTGTGTGGACACCTGATCAAAACCCCCTTGGTGGAAGGGCACCTGAACAAAAACCTGTAGTGGAATCCTACCAAGTGTTGTAGAAGAGTAGACGTACCCAGGTTTAGTGGGGAACTACTATAAAATTCTTGCGTCCTCTATGTTGTGCTTATTTTGCTGTGCTGTGTGCTGTGATTTGTTATTATTTATTTTATAACTCACTCAATACACATATAAGTATCACTATTTTAATTCCTCTATAATAATAAGTGAAAAACTTTTAAAACTCTATTCACCCCCCTCTAGAGTAAATCTAAGATCTAACCTCACTTTCAAATTTTCAGAGAGATTTAGATTGTACCTAAGGAGAAGATCCATGGGTATGATTCTTGCATGGGATTCATCGGTTCCCATGTGTGCTCCTCTCTTCCATGATTGGACCACATTATCTTGACCAAGGGAACCTTCCTCTTTCGCAGGACTAGGATGGTGGTTTGATCGATTCCGACTGGCTCCAGATGGACTGATCTGTCGGATGTTATCAGGCCTGAAGTGGATGTAATATGATACTCTGGGCGAAGCAAGGATCCCGATATGAGGATACGTGAAAGACGTCGTGCAGGTTTGCCTACTCCTATGGCAGCTCCAGTCTATATGCCAAGGGGCCGACTCGCTTCTAGGATCGTATTAGGCCCAAGAATTCGAGGGATGAGCTTCTTCTATCATCGCACCCACGAGACACCATGCACCGGCCGTATTATTAGGAGAAACTCTATCTCCAACCTGGAATTCCACCCTCTGATTCCTCATATCGTAATGCTTATCCTGCTGGCTCTGAGCCTCCAGCATTCGGTCACGGATCATCCAAACTAGTTAATATGTACTGTCTATGTACTCTGATCCAAATGCTTTTGGGTCTTCGTCCTGTACCAAAGACGACGACATCTGAAACTTCCTCACATAAGGAACCGCGTACAATGACATCCCAATGCTTTCCTAGTGATTGTTGTAAGAAAAACTCAATCAATGACAGCAACATCTCCGAGGGTTTCCTAGTATTCGGGATGTATATGTATGTCAGCATGTCGCCGATAACACAATTTCCTCTGTAATTAAGACTCTCATTTTTGTGTATGGATAACGACTTTATAAAGTTTTCTACATACGATGAGACTTCTTATTCCTTCAGGTACGCCTTATGATTCATCCAAATTATCGTTTAATGAGACTCATTACAATGTCAAGCGGTCCATCATCTTAAAATTCAAGAGGTCGTACTCGTGAACCCTTCGAGTATAAATTAAATAGTCACTATTAATGTTTAAATTTATAAAATGACTCCCAATCATTTTTCCACTTAGTGTTTGATTTAGAAGGTATAAGGGCGAAATATTTTCAAAACAGTAAGGTTCATGAGTCAATTTCAGTATAGGGGAGATCTCATTAAAACCCATTAATTCTCATGTAATTTCATTGTATATACATTTGAGAATAAAACCTTGTTCCCCATGGTCACGAATCTTCCTAATGGTGACTATGATGTCATCAAACATACGTGTTCCGGTTCTTGATGCTATCAGATTCATAATCGAAGTATCATACATAAAGTATACATCTTCAATATATAGTCCACCAATTTCAATTTTTATTGGGTTATTATACTTCTAATGTCATGCCATAGAAAATTAATCTTAATTGTCCGAACATCATGAATATCACTACCTGTCCTCTAGTTTACATAGTCATAAAGTTCTGCAATTACTCCACCTCATTTGACTAGACGTTATATTATTTTAATCCATTAGTTACCAATATAATGAATTATTCAACTTTGAAAGGGCTTGATTCTTGATAGAGTAATCCATATGTAAATTACCTTTGAATGCCCTGAAATGCAGAAATCCCAGCTATAATTCTAACTTGCAGGGACCTAATTCCAATCCACATATCCCATGACGCGATATATTTGTCCCAAGCAACTAACTTGACAACACTATGTTTCTAACCAGCTGACTAAATTCAAGTATTTGTTTGGCCAACGATATTATAACCATTTATCCTAACACTATTACAGATCATCATCTCTGAATTGAGGAGGTAAATCTATGCTACCACACCTCGTATTTGTTCATCTCTTAAGATCATGAGGACTTATTGTCAAGTTCCACTCCCATCCAATCCATATCCGACTAAATTCATAATTCATGTCGGTTCTCATTTGCACTATTCATGAGTTTATTAATCGAATCCTCAACCGACAATATAATCACCAATCATATGTTACCCAATTGAGTTAAGATGGTAGAGCATCTAGGAATATACTTTGTTGAGGCAATGAGTATCACACCACCATAATTTTATGTAAAACTCTTTCTACAACCAATGTCGCCTCGAATTTGGGTCTTTTAAAAGAAATTTTCTCAAATTTCCTTGTGGATCTGTAAATGATTTACACAGTGTCTTGCATTAAGAAAAGTTCGATCGCTCCTTAGGTTGCGTGCTAAGTAGTTATCTACTTCATTAAACTCAAAATTTGAGAAATATCTGAGGACTTATACCATCTTTCTTGATTTCAAGAGTCGCTTGCAAATATAACTAGGCAACCATGATTTATATTTTAAAGAATTCATTTACTATTCTCTTTGTTTAGTCATCCGCATAAACTTAGATCAATAAGGTGGGTGGATAATAATTCTCGAAAGGCTCTATGCTCTTATTTTGATTGCATATTTATAGTGGTCACGACATAGCATTAACAATCCACATTTCTTAGGATGAAGGAATTCTCCAAGGATTCTGACTTCTAGGGAGAGTCGATCATCAAACTGATCATGCATAATTCAAATTCTCATCTTCGCCCGAGGAACATTTGAATACTTTAAGATTATTATGTTTGAGACGAATATTTTCAAAATAAGGTCTAGGAAACCCAAGTCGATACCTAATTAGCACAATAAACAAAAGGATTAGCCACCATACGTTTTGGGCTAAGTTTCTTTGATATCACTATGACGTGTTCATCCTAGATACGTACTCCATCCTTAGGGCATACAATTCTAGACTTGGAGTTCCACCCTGAGACTTATTGATATGATACACACTTTTGTTGGGTCTTTAGGCGCCCTTAGAGAGGGGGGAGTGAAAAAGGGTTTATGAATTCTTTATGATTTTAAAACAACCTTTTTATGTGAAATAAAATGTAAAGTGCAAGAAATCAATTTTATTCAATATGAAAAGACATGATTATCATTTATAAAATTGATTGCAAAATTTGATTTCTATGACGCTAGAAATCAAGGGCGAATATAAAAGACTTGTTGTTTTTCTATATCGACTCTTCTCGCTAAGAACCGGTTGGCTTTAGCAGATCTATCCCCAAATCCGGCCTCAAGCCGCTCTAGCCTTTCTATCCCCAGAAAGGCCTTCAGTACCCCATAGATCTAACTCCTAGACCTAGTCGCCAATAACTGCAGTGAATTCCCCCTAAGCCGCGCACGGACCTAGTCGCCAACAACTATGGCAAATTCACTAAACAATCACAGAAAATAAGGGTACAATAAAATATAAAAGACAAATTAAAACTCCCTATGAAGAATTCTGGAGACGGCAAAGAGCCGCTGAATATCGTCGAAGTTGAAGCATGCGTTCTTCGTCTTGAGTTAGCGTTGATCTGATCGACCTTCAAATTCTTCTCTTGAATTTATGTGGGAGATGGTGGTCTGGAAATACAGCCGTCACAGATCTTCTGAAGTGCTGAAGTAGGGCACCCTTGCATGTGTATTTGAAGAGAATGAATACCACCTATTTATAGGACATCAAGTTAACATCGGCGTTAAGGCTAACGCCAGGTGTTGACTCTGTATAGAAATATCTTGATGGTTCGGATCTTCAAAACAGGAAGGATATTTTGCATCTTTGGAATCATTTATTTTAGGCAACCTTAATGATAGCGTTAAGGCTAATGCTGGGCATTAAACCACGTCATTCCTAAAATACTCCTGCAATCACGGCAACTTCCCTCCATACCATTTTCATCATGGTGGGAATGAAAGTCAACGCTGGCGTTAAGTCCTAACGCTTAGCGTTAGACCACATTATTATTTTTTAGCTTGTGAGTAAGTCCAGACCAACAATACAGCATCCTAGTGTCACTTTTGTTCAAACCTGCATGCTAAAAACATAATGGCAAACTAAATTAATTACAAGTAGAATTTTTTATTCTCAAACCAAAGGGATGCGAAAAATCATGTTCCAACAATCTCCCCCTTTTGATAATATCAAATCCAATTAAGATAAATCAGATTCAGATATAAGATGTTTTTTTTAAAAGATATGACACTATGCTACAAAGAGATTTTAATATCAAATAATATTTAGAGATGTGCACTCCCCCTATTTAAGTGTTCCCCCTTAGTGTATGCTCCCATAGATTAGATTTATGCTCCCCCCTTAACCTAGTGATTCCTACTCCTTAATCATTAAGATTTATCATTTTATTCCCCCCCCCCCCCTTTTGTTATTAGCAAAAGTGGGTGGAGTGAAACAAAACTAAGATAAGGAGGTGAAAGTTGGGACAACTAATAGAGGATTAAGAGTTTTGTTGAAAATAAAGTAAGTCATGATCGAGCTAAGTGAGAGTAGCACAACAGAAAAATATGATAAGCATGAGTAATAACATCCCATGTACTTTACCAAGTCATTCTACCACTTGTTAGAACATAATGAACAAAAGATTTTGAAAGATAACACTTGATGAAAAAAATGGAAAAGAGTTTGAAAGACACAAGTGAAGAAGAGACCTTAAAAATAAGCATTATAAAGCAGGGTGAAAATACATGATCAAATGAATAATGCGAAAACGCAAGGTAACCAAGATAACCATTAAAAAATTATTTTTGTTTTGGTATTTGATAAATCCAACAATATTTCTAGACTTGACACATATAATGAGCATTATCCTTGAAATTTTTTCGCAACTAATTGGCAATTATGTTTTAACATATTCAAAAAGATAATAGCTAAAATGTAACTAATTCGTATTTCAAGTAAAGAAAACATTGTAGAAATCATGCATTGCAATCTAGTGCTTTTACTTAAGTTTGAGAGAATCATGTAACTATGCATTAGGAATTCTCATGAGTAGAATATTTATACAAAACAATGATGTGTGCAAATAGTGTTTTGATAAGAGTATACAAGTGATATAATCAAAACACATGACATATGTAAGGGAATAGTAACAACAATATTAAGTTTATAATCTTAGAATTACTTTCACAAATCGATTCTAGAGTAAAATTTCAAATCACAAAAAATGGTACAACTACCAAGGTGCTTCGCCCACACAATGCTCATTAAGACTTATCAGGGAGCAAAGTTTTGCTTGGAGGATCACATAATCATTTTATAGATTTTTTATTTTGAGTGATCCGGTGTACAAATAGAAGTGATAAAGAAAATGTGTTTGCACAAGACACTTTACAATTCTATCCAAGGTGCTTAACCTCATAATGCTCACTAATACTTATCAAGAGGGTGAGTAGTGCTTGGTGGAGTTATCTTTGTCATTTTATTTTATTTTATTTTTATTTTTTTTTAATTTGGGACAAAGGTCTCCGAATTCACTTGTTTTTGCAACCACTAATAATATTTAAATAACACTTCTATATGTACAAGAAATTTATTGTTTGAAAGAAGGTGTAGGTAATTTAGACATACAACTTAATATGTTAAAACTATTATGTTGGGAACAGTGCCCTGCAATGTTCCTGATTTGAAGAAGTACTCAGCTCAATGATAAGTGCAAGTTGTATTTTATGTTCCATCTAGTTCATGCTTGCAGAGATCGACAAATATGTCAAGTACTTTAGTTATCTCAATAAGTACTATATCGTTGAGAAGAAGGAGATGTCATCAACAAAGTATGCTTGTCGTCATAATGATGGGCAAAGCAAACGCTGAGATTTGGCGAGTTCGTCGAACGCAGAATGCTGTTCGTCGAACGCAGAAGGAAGATCGTCGACCGCTGAGATTTGACGTGAACGTCGAACGCTCAAACTTGGCGAATTAGTCGAACGATGAGACTCAGCAAGATCGTCGCACGCAGAAGCAAGTTCGTCGAACGCAGACTTGGCGTGTTCATCGAACGCTGGATGGAGTTCGTCTAACGCAGAGAAGGGACAGAAGAATGAAGTTCGTCAAACACAGAATGTTGTTCATCGAACGAAGATTGTCGTTCATCGAACGCAGAGAAGAATGAAGACAAAGGAAGAAATGTCGTCAAGAAGATGCAGCATCATCGACTTCAACTAAGAAGCCTTGTCGCTGAAAAGGCTAAGTATGATTGATGGCGTAGGACATCGTCGTAAAGATGGCAGATCGTCGAGAAGACTAAAGAAGGACAGCTTAAGACAAGCAGTTGGTCAAAGTATGATCTGTCGACATGCTATCACTCATGTCATCGAGAAAGCAACGTGGTTACGATTACAGTCTGCAAGAAAGAAGATCACGACGATACAGTCAAAGATAACATATCACCGTATATGCAGAATCACCAGAATGTCTCGTATCGTCGAGATACCTGCTTCAGAGGCAGAAGCAAGATGATTTGAAGGTCTACCAAAGTTTAAGGCATCGACAAAGTCCTGTCGTCGAGATATCATCCATGTCGTTGTAACATTGGGAATATCGTCGAGACAGATTCAAAAGTTGCGGACGCGCTGTCAGCATTTAATGTCGCCGCCTGATTATCCAATCAGTGCGTGCTCTTATGGAATGAGCGTCAGACATTAAATGATATAACATGTGACCATTATGCGGCTCATCTGTCCTATAAAAGAGAATGGTGGTGCCCTAGAAAATAAGTACTTTTGCAAAGAGAAAAAGAAAGAAAAGAATCTCGCCGCTACACTTGAATAGAACAGTATTTTCTCGACGGAGAAGAAGAGAAGAAGATCATGTATAGAACAATCATCAAGTGTTCTCTGAAGAATCAGTCATCTCCATCGACTGACAAGAAGCCAATCCCCATCAGGCTAAGAGGAGGCTGAAGAAGTTCCAGAGCTAAAACTCCAGATCAAGAAGCATCTTCTTCAACCTTAAGAAGTCAATCTTCAACAGGCTAAAGTTGCCAATCTTCGTCGGGGGAAGTAACAGATTTTCTACTGTAATTTCCTTGTAAGGCTTGCGAGCCTATCCGTCTAGCTTGAGGGCTGGAAACCTGTTAGGCTTGAGGGCCAGGGCAGAGGCTAGACTTGCAGGTCTAGCTAGGTAAGGCTTGCAGGCCTGATTTTCAAGCTTGAGGGCTTGAGACCTGTGAGGCTTGAGGGCCAGGGCAGAGGCTAGACTTGCGGGTCTGGCTAGGTAAGGCTTGCGGGCATGTTTGTCAAGCTTGAGGGCTTGAGACCTGTGAGGCTTGAGGGCTTGAGACCTGTGAGGCTTGAGGGCCGGGGCAGAGGCTAGACTTGCGGGTCTGAGCTAGGTAGGGCTCGGGGGCAGTAGGGGCTTGCGGGCCTAGGCTGTTGGACTTGCGGGTCCATGTTGTAAGGCTTGAGGGCCTGAAGTTTTTGGCTACGTTTGCCGAGCCTAGCACACTACTGGGTAGGCGCGGAGGGACAGAGGACTACTCAAGACACCCGTTCTTGAGGAACCTCTATATATCTTTGTGTGTTTTCTGTGTTATGTTGTATAACTTTTAGATCTACTAATCAGAAATCAAGTACACCAAAAGGGGATAAGATAATTTGAAATACCTGTTCGCCTCCCCCCCCCCCCCCCCCCCCCCTCTAGGTGATAAGTCGATACCCAATAAACAACAAGTGTTATCAGAGGGAGGTTGTTCAAAGAGAAGCTTAACAGCTTGAACATATCTGCTAGTGGGTGTCTAAGTTTCATAAGTATGGAGTCATGAATAGTCATGTGCTCTAGAGAGAACTTTGCCCTTTGGAAAGTTAGAGCAATAATTTACATGGGGGCAATGTATCCCAGAATGTTTTTGATTGTTCAAGAAGAACCATGTACCTCCATGGCCATGATAAAAGATGAGGTTCTTCTAAGCAGCATAGATAATGAAGCGAGAAACATTCTAGCTAGTGCAGTAGATCTGCCAACACTCCAGAAGCTAAGTCATTGCACTACAACAAAGGACATGTGGGACACCTTAGAAGTCCTCATGAAAGGGTCAGAGGAAGATTTTGAAGAAGAAACCTCTCATGAAGAGGTATGTATCAGAGCACCACTGACCACTTCAGACAGTGAATCAGAAGATGAAGAATGCTATGGAGCAGGAGAAAGAATAAGAGCACCCTTGACTCTCACATACCGTGACTCTGAGGATGAGGAAGTCTGTGGGTTGATGGATCTATCAGATGAAGAAAATCATGATGAATCACATCATGATCAGGTATGCACCACTCACACACCTTTACTACCTGCTTCATTTAAGAAGACCAAGAGTGCATCAGGTGATTGTTCATCATCTGAAGATGATGCAGAAGACTGCTTATCTTACAATAATAATAATCATACTGATCATTAGAGCAGTTTGGTGATCTTTTGGAGGCTCTGAGAAAGAGCAAAAAGCTTGTTAAGGAACAAGCTAGGGAGCTAGAATCTCTCAGACCTTTTAAGGTTGAATTTGATGGGAAACTGGGTATGCCATACAGTAAGTACACCGATCCAAATGAGCTCAACAAAATCATAGACAAGATTTATGATGAAAGAAGCCGAAGGGAAGAACTTATCAAGAAACTTAAGAATGACCTTCTTAAGGAAAGATGCTTGGTGGCTCAATTCTCTAAGCCCAAAACTATACTGCCCATCATTGACACCTTCTCCTCCTATGGAAATAGGAGGGGATTGGGTTACAATGAAGGGGCAACAGATGCTGGGAATGGAGAAAGGGGCAAAACTAAAGCAGAGCCTCATACCATCTTTCAGAAGGTTGTGTTTCCCTCTAATAGGTATGATCAGGACAGTGTCCATGGTCACTGGATGAATGGAAACTCCATTAGCATGGAAATACCTCTACCTATGGAAAAAGAAAGGGCATGGGGATGAGCGTACTAAAGGCTCCCCATGAGGAAATCCAAATGACCCATCATGGACCATTTGTGTTTGGTGTCCCAACCCCCACTCTCAAGGATAAAGGAGCAACATCTTCCCAATCTTTTCCAGATAAGAAGCAGACTAGTAGCCCCAGTATGATTAATTCTCACTTGATCATATCTGATGCCATTAACACCATGTCAGCTACCAAGCTGACATCTATTGCTGACAAACAGATAAAGTCAAGAAGAAACAATGATACTAGAGCAGCCAGACAGCTTTTGGCTGAGAGAGATAAGAAGATTGTTGTTGCCTTCTCTACTGAACATACTTCAAAAAGTGTTCAGAAAAGAAGGTACAACATCCATGAATGTTGGTGCTGTGGCAAAGTGGGACACTTTGCCATTGACTGTTGGCACAACCCCAGTGTGTCTAGTGCAAAGGAGAGACCTCCTAGAAGGGCTGAGGTGAGTAGAAGAATTCCCTTTTATGCTAACAAGAACCTAGGACCCAAGTCACCTTGGGTTCCTAAGGATTATTAAATCTTTCTTGCAGGGTAGTCCATTTAGCCAATAAAAGGTGAATAAGGCAAATGGACAATAAGTGCTCCAGGCTCAATTCTGGACTAAGAAAAACTCACCACATACCAAGGTGCACTGATCAAAGGGGAGCTAACAGTAAAGATAAGTGGGCATTCCATCGAGGGGGAGCCACTAGCTCAAGAAGATTTAAATGCTAAGGGAAGTTAACCATGTTAATATTTAACACATAACCTTGACTTTATCTAAGTTCGTAAAAGTAATTTTCAAAAACCATATCGTCGGAACGATGATTGGTATCGTCGAAATGACCCCTCGACTTAGCATTACGACGATATCCAGTTATCAACAGTTTCTTAAATAGACCTAAGATCAATCATTTCAGCTAAACTTGAGTTAGTCAGATATTTAACAAATGACACTTCAACTTCCAACTCGGACACTATAAATAAGGTCAAATGTATTAAGGTTAAAACACTCTCTACATTAGCCCTAAAAAGCCGTCGTGTTCTCCACGCCTTTCCAAGAGTGAACGAGTCGACGGTACAGAAACCCTCCTAAATCAAGCAAAAGATGGCACCAAAGATGGAAGGATTCCTCTTTGAAGGATGCGAAGTAGTTAGAGGCGGTTTCGTCGAAGGACCAGAGGAGATTCAAAACGCCATCAAGCTATTGAACGATGTCGGCCTAGAATTTGCTCTCTCTGAACCAACTGTGATACTCAAAAGAGAAGTGCTGGAGTTCTACTCAAACGCCAAGGGTGGCTCAAAAGGAGCATCCGTAAAAGCTTAATCAACGGGATAAAGGTCAAAGTAAACTCTAAGAGGCTGGCTAGGGCACTTCAGTTGCCGACCTTTGCCAAGGGGGAGGAAGATGAAAAGATCACCCAAGATGACCTTGACAAGGCTCTAGCATGGTGTGGGCATTCGAGCAAGACCTATGGGTCCCTGGAAAGGAAGAACTTTAATCAACAAGGAAAACTTTTGGCAGATATAGTAGGTAAAGCCCTCCTCTGCAAGGTAGGGTCGCATGATAGGATATCCAAGCCCATGTTCGAGATAATGGCAAGGATAATCCTAAGTAAAAAGACCAATTGGGGTCAGAAAATCTTCAAGAGGATGCAAGAAAGCTTTCAAGCCCCAAATCTGGGGAGAATCCTATCACTATATCTTCTGCTCTCCTGCCCTGAAACTTTAACAAAAAGTATGGAGTAAAACATCATCACATGAGAAGGATAGACATCAAGATTCTTGAAAGGTGGGAGAAAACTCTGATTAAGCCTCCCAAGAAGTTGAAGATTGCAGATGATGTGAAAAGGAAGGGAGAAAGCATATATGAAGGAAGTGAGTCAGGCAACAGCTCATCTCCATCTGACTCTGAGGCAGCTGTGGAGACAAGGAATGTAGCCCTCCATACCTCTGCTCCAGGTCAGGGATCCAGGATAACAGTAGGATCAGATCAAGGAAGTTCTGAAACTGAGGGGGAGAAGCACCGTGAGCTCCCTGCTCAAGTGGAAGAAGTGATCAATAAGATCATAGGAGCTGAGGATGCTAGTCATTCTGAATCAGCAATGCAAGGGGACAACCAAAGAGAACCATGCTGATGAAACTAGCAAAGATCAGCAATGTCCTAAAAAGAAGAATGAGGCAAACCACTCACCAATAAGAAAATCTCTATCTCCAATAATTGAAGTGAATGAAGAAGAGGAACAAGATAGCTCATCTCTAGAGAATAGACCGTTGGATCTCCCACTATTATCTCAGATAAAGATGCTCCTGGAAGAGCAAAGATTAAAACTTGAAAGCTATGTCACCTCTGCTATCGATGATCTAAGAAGGGAATTGTCTGCTGAAACAACAACCCTAAGAAATGATGTGAAAAATCTGCAGGAATTCACTGCCCGTACTCACAAGGGTATATCAAACCTAGGGGCTAATCAATCATTGATTGTCGGCAGCATAGAAAAGGCCTACATTGCATCCACCAAGAGGATGGCTGAACAAAAAACTGATCACAAAGAAAGTCTAGATCACCACAATAAAGATCTAGACAGTCATTTGCTTGAAACCAAGAATCACTTGGAAGCAGGAATCCACATGCTCAAGAACAAGATATTGGCCTCCGAGGAGAATCTTCAAAGGGGGATATCTGAAGAAGTCATAAAGGGGGAGAGATCAATGATAAAGGCCAGTAGTGATAATGCCATCTGGACCACCAACACCATTAGGGAAGCAATGAATCTTCCTCCTCTATATTATGACGAGCCTGTTGAAGAGCAAGCAGGAAGAATTCCTGATACTGATATGGGTAAAGAAAAGGAAGCACTGGAGGATGAAGAAACAAAACTATGAAAGAGAAAGTACATGGAAGAAATAGAGAAAAAGGATGACTATGAAAGATGGAGTCCCATATCAGTGAAAGTTAACAAAGGTGAAAGATGCAATGTATACAGTCCTCAAGAGTGGGCTAAGCATGAAGATCAAGAAGAAGTAAGGAGAGATTACAGAAGAAATAAGCAAACAGGAAGAGTTCCAACCGACACTCCTGAACCCTCAAAATATCATCCAAAACCTTTTGAGTACTTCATCAGGCAAGCTGATAAGGAGTAGGAAGCTAGTGTCAAGAAAGCAAAGGGCGATGTTGATATGAGCGCACCAGAGATATAGATGGCTAAACCTTCAGGGGGCAAATTGTAGAAATGTCAAAACTTTCGAAAACATTTGACACTACTTATAAATGAAGTAATATTTGTCAAAATTCTGTGTTCACTCAATTTTAGCTGAAATTTCATCATTACATGCTTATTTGCTTAAAAAGTTAAATCTTCTATGTGAATAGTATTTATCATTGAATGAGTTATGACTTCTTCAAATAGTGGGAGATTGTTGGGAACAGTGCCCTGCAATGTTCCTGATTTGAAGAAGTACTCAGCTCAATGATAAGTGCAAGTTGTATTTAATGTTTCATCTAGTTCATGCTTGCAGAGATCGACAAATATGTCAAGTACTTTAGTTATCTCAATAAGTACTATATCGTCGAGAAGAAGGAGATGTCATCGACAAAGTATGCTTGTCGTCATAATGATGGGCAAAGCAAATGCTGAGATTTGGCGAGTTCGTCGAACACAGAATGTTGTTCGTCGAACGCAGAAGGAAGATCGTCGACCGCTGAGATTTGGCGTGTTCGTCGAACGCTCAGACTTGGTGAATTAATCGAATGATGAGACTCAGCAAGTTCGTCGAACGTAGACTTGGCGTGTTCGTCGAATGCTGGATGGAGTTCGTCTAACGCAGAGACGGGACAGAAGAATGAAGTTCGTCAAACACAGAATGTTGTTCGTCGAACGAAGATTGTCATTCATCGAACGCATAGAAGAATGAAGACAAAGGAAGAAATGCCATCAAGAAGATGCAGCATCGTCAACTTCAACTAAGAAGCCTTGTCGCTGAAAAGGCTAAGTATGACTGATTGCGTAGGACATCGTCGTTAAGAAGGCAGATCGTCGAGAAGACTGAAGAAGGATAGCTTAAGACAAGCAGTTGGTCAAAGTATGATCTGTCGACATGTTATCACTCATGTCGTCGAGAAAGCAATGTGGTTACGATGACAGTCTGCAAGAAAGAAGATCACGATGATACAGTCAAAGATAGCATATCGCCGTATATGCAGAATCACCAGAATGTCTCGTATCGTCGAGATACCTGCTTCAGAGGCAGAAGCAAGAAGATTTGAAGGTCTACCAAAGTTCAAGGCATCGACAAAGTCCTGTCGTCGAGATATCATCCATGTCTTTGTAACATTGGGAATCTCGTCGAGACAGATTTAAAAGTTGCGGACGCGCTGTCAACATTTAATGTCACCGCCTGATTGTCCAATCAGTGCGTGATCTTATGGAATGGGCGTCTGACATTAAAGGACATAACATGTTACCATCATGCGGCTCTGGAAATACAGCCCTCACAAAAAATATGGGTACAACAAAATATAAAAGACAAATAAAAAACTCCCTATGAACAATTCTATAGACGGCAAAGAGCCGTTGAATATCGTCGAAGTCGAAGCCTGCATTCTTCACATTGAGTTAGCGTTGATCCAATCCTCCTTCGAGTTCTTCTCTTCAATTTATGTGGGAGTTGGTGGTCTGGAAATACATCCCTCACAAATCTTTTGAAGTACTGAAATAAGGCTCCCTTGCATGTGTATTTGAAGAGAATGAATACCACCTATTTATAGGATTGCAAGCAAATGCCGGCGTTAAGGCTAACGCCAGGCATTGACTATGTATAGAAATATCTTGATGGTTCAGATCTTCAAAACAGGAAGGATATTTTGCATCTTTGAAAATATTTATTTTAGGCAACCTTAACGCTAGCGTTAAGTCTAATACTGGGCGTTAAGCCACATCATTCCTAAAATGCTCATGCAATCATGGCAGCTTCCCTCCATACCATCTTCATCTTGGTGGGAACTAAAGTCACCACCGGCGTTAAGTCCTAACACCTAGTAAGCATGCGCATATATAAACCGCTATAGATAAACTACTATATGATAAGAGTTATACTAGTAGTTATATATATATAACTGAAGTAGCGTAAGAGAAATAAGTAAGGAATGGCAAGCACTAAGCATAGTAGAAATTTAAGTAAGGTAAGAGCATCTATAAAAGTAACCTTAACTTATACGGATGACCATATAAACATATAAGTTAAGGGATCTGGCACTAAGGTAAACTCATCGTATAAAAGTGTCCATACTAATTTATACGATGAGGTCTTGTTTATGAAATTATGTTATGTCATGATGTGCAATGCAATGATGCAACTCACCTACTCGACTCTGTATGAACAGACCTTTTGTAAGTTCCCTCTGTTCGAGTGTGTCAACTCAGGTACCTTATTGAGGCAAACAAGGGCAGTGGATCGGGCGTGTCCACTTCTAAGATCCTTTCAATACCTCCTGGCCTTAACCTTAAGTATGCCCCAAAGAACACAAATGGTATCCGCGTAATATCTGGTAAGTAACACCTCTATCCCGCTTTTCGAGTGTCAGCTCAGGTACACCCCGTTGAGGTAAACAGGGGCGATGGATCGGGTCCTCCACTTGTAGGATAGTATGACACCTCCCAGACTCAACCTTATGTATGTCCCTAAGAACACACAGGGTATCCACGTACTATTTGATAAGTAACACCTCTTTATTGTGTTTCTCCGAGCCTCCAGCTCGTCGAACTATACAGTCCTTCTTAGATAACACCGAGCCTACCGCTCGCATGACTAACCCGTCCTGATATCATAACTTTGGAGCCCCTGGTTCTCAGGACCAACAAGTCCTTGTACTATTTCGTCCCATATTTTGGGATGAGATTCACCTTATCAAGTTCTTTTACTTAAACTACTCGTGTCTATCATTTAGTTAAACTTAGAATTTTAGGGTGAACCTTGGACTTCCCGAGGGCTACCCGGTGAAGGGCTCGCAATGGTACTAGTTGGTATGATGGGGTGACATCCCAAACCTCACTTTCTCAGGATATTTAACTTTTGTTGGTGGCTACCCATACTTCCCATTCTCTCTAATTGCTCTAAAATCCTAAGGTGATTTGCAATAGACCGGATAGACAAGTGTCGATGTTCAATTGAACATCAAACCCTACCTTTCCTTGTGACCGACTATTCTTTCACGTCATCACTCAATCCCCTACCTAATGGTTCCAAATTCAGATATCAATCATAACTTATACTTGCTGGTGGGTCATTCCTCACATCACCTATCATATCATTATCAAATCTCGAATTAATAGTTTTACTAAATGCACCCCAACCCTTACTTCTAGTAGTTGTCACTAATGGTTAATCCTTTATTCAATTTATGCACCATTTATCGTAGGCCAATAAATCTAATAAAAATTGCATAAACTAGTTATGGCCCAAGACAAAGTTCAGTAGAATTCCATAATTTTTCTGCCTAATGTAATTCCAGAAAATCAATTAAATGTCCCATGATGCTAATTACAATTTGTGATGGATCTACTAAAATTATTCATTATAATGCTGTAAATAAACTTCCAGGTGTTCAAATCAGCCTAAAATGGATTCCAACAAAATTTGGCATTTCTCTAGTAACAATAATTCATCAATAAGGAATTAACCATAATTGTCATGTAATTCCACAATATGAAAGAGCTATTGTAAATCTTCAGAAAATAAATATAACAAAATTCTCAGAGCATTATCATGATCACATATGCTTACTCACTAAGTTTTATAATTTTCTAGTTCCATAGTTCAACATTATCAATTAATCAATGCAAACACTTAAATTTCACTTTGTGAAGGAAGTATGGTAATTACTCAATAATTAAATCTAATAAAATTTCTAGAGGCTACTAGTGATCTCAAAAGTCTAACTACCCATTGTCATAAGTTTCCAAATCAATTTGACCAGCATTTATATTTAAATAAGGGAGACATTAAAATTTGACTTTGCGAAGGAACCACTGTATATACTTATCAATTAAATCTAAATAAATTCTCAGAGGCTAATAATGATCTCTAAAGTCTACATATCCAGTTTCATACAATTTTGAGATCATATACTCATACACAAGTATGATAGAATAAATGGGGGTAACTCAACTAATTATTACTTAGTGAGCAATTATATCTCTAAAACTCCCCATAAAATTTATATAGTGTAATTACACCTCTAAAGGTGAATCCCAGAGTTTCATAATATTCCAGGAAGATTTGACCCCTAATTTATCAATAGTGCTAAATGTGACAAAATGATATTTTAAAAAATACTTAGGGAATCTATTCCAAGAATCTCAATCCTTCTAGAGGAAATGTATTTCATCATAATACATGCATGGCCGCAATTTCACTCACATGCAGTAAGTATTTGGTCTAAATTCACCAATATGAATTTTGTGTTATTAGCACACCATTTCCAATTCTACTTGGATCTTGCATGTGGAATTCCCTCACATGCAAAAAGTCAATTGGTTCCAAATTTTTACCAGAGGCTTATAGTGACCTACACTACTATCTATCAAAATTTGGGGTCATTTGGTGTTGCCTGGCCATGTATACTACAAATACATGATTTATCAAATTATTGTAAATACAATGGGAAGATGGTTTCCAAAAATTAACATTTTTGGATAGAGGGTGTAAATAGGCATGATATGCCTATGGTTAAAATATCAATCTGATTCACCCAATGGTTTGAAAGATATTCACAGAATACTCTCTAAGTTATAAAAATACTATTTCTAATACTAGGTTATATTTGCATGATGAAAATACTCGCATGCATAAGTCCAGATGGCCCAAATTTTTGGCCAGAGACTTTTATTGTCCTACTTGATCTTCCAGATAAGATTTGATGGATTTTGAGTTCATAAAACTCAAAAATCAACACATGCAAGTATTAAATATTCCTATAACTATAGAAACATGTTGTCCAAAAATTCTCATTTTAGAAAGGAGGTGGACCTAGGGTACATGCATGTATGTCCCAAATTTCAATATCATACCTTCAACAATTTAGAAGATTTTCAAATAATGTGGACTATCCCCTCAGAGGGACCAGTCCCACTAAAACCGTCCTATAGGGAGTTGTATGGAACCAAATGGGTTGTTTTTAATTCCATATTAAAGTAGACCCCAATGGCTACCTTTTTCATGTTTTACACTTTTCATGAATCTGTCCCTAAGGGCCTTGATTTTAACTTAGAAGTAACTGTATTAATATGTGACACATAATACATTTAATTAAAATCATTTGGGTCTGCAGATAGTTGATCAGCCCCCAGGATGGATGGCCAGGATTGTGTCTTCCTCCTCCAGCCGATGACTCAGATCTACCCAACCTGGTGCTTAAAGAAAGGAGAATTACTGGCCCCCAGAGCTCCTACACGGCCATCCACCACCACCAACACCTTCGACGTGTTGAGGGATACTATTGGGCGGATGTCCGACGGCCGGAGGTGGCCACAATAGTGTTCCCAAGCATGGAAACATTCTCCCAATTTTCTCCATGAATTTCCATGGAATCAAGCTCAATTAAGCTTGAATCTTCTCGCAAATGATAAGGGAGGCTAGCACAGAGTGAGGGGAGGAGAAACAGACCTTTGATTGGGCTTGAGGTTGAGGAAATCTCGGACTTGAAATAACTAACCACTTGCTCCAAGCTCCCTTGCTGATTTTGCTCCTCACCACCAAAAGCTTCAGTTCAAAACTTGATTTTGATTGCCTTTCACCTTCTGAAGCTAATGGTGTCGTTATATTTGAGTGGAGAGGTCTTTATATGAAGATGCCATCAAGGCATGATCGGCCAAGCCTTGGTTGTTTCACTAAACTACCATTTGGTATCCCCATTGCTGGAATTCAGCTGAGGGTTGCATGGGGAGTTGAGGGGAGTGTATGGGGAGGGGAATTGGGTGACAAGTGGGCTCATTCCATGAATTCTCTTTTTGTCCCATTCCAAAATTGGGGAAATTCCCAAATTTCCCTAGTGCATGCTATTACATGTCAAATTCTAAGGGCATGGAGAGTCTTTATGCTAGTGGGTTGTAGGATGGTCTGATCTTGAAGGCTTTAGCCTATTGAAAATAGGTTACCCCTTTGATTTTCTCATTTAGGCCAAGTTTTACCATTGTTAACTTTGGGGTTGACTTGGTCAAAGTGATGAGTGAACTGGCCCCACTTGATGGTCATGAGTCCCATGATATCACTCAATGCTCATTGGTTCATGGAGGGGCCCCAATTGGGATAATTGAGCCATAAGGTGTGATTTTGACCAAGATTAGGCTAGGTTTGACTTTGATCAAATTGGGTCAATTGGTTGACCAAATGATGGTGCTTTTGGTCAATTGAACCTCTTTAAGGTTAGCCATGTAGTGGTGGGGTCAATTTGGCCATATGAATTCTAATTGAGCCAATTTGGGTTGAATTGGGCTAGGTTGACTTGTGCACTTTTGGGGTGCTTATAGTAATTTTCCTAAGTTTAAGGTAACCTAGGGTCATACCATGGCCTCTACTCATAACTCAAGTCCTAATCCTAAGCCAATGAGGTCTAGAAGGAATATGAATGTTACACATTATAAGCAGTATGTATATGAAGAAGCAGGTGACAAGTCGGAGTATAATGTTGTACTATCAATAGTTATTTTATGAGCAATGGTGCATTTCTATGTCTGTAGTAACAAACTAAAGCAAGTACAAGCATCATATAAGAGAGCAACCTAAAGCAAATACTAGTAGCATATAAGATAAGGAATTAAGTACTAAAATTAACTTAACTTATAAAAATGCCCATACAATTTATTAGTTATGGATCAGTAAGTATACAAAGGTAACTCATCAAATAAAAGAGCTCATGCTAATTTATATGATGAGGATCTATTTTATGTGGTGGTAAGAATGCAATGCAATACCATGGATGATGCATAATGACTCACCCATGATATAGCAACACACATGACTCTATGTTGACATAGACATTTAGTTCCCACTTTTTGAGAGTAGCTAACCTCTATGCACACTATAAGACCTAGGCCTTATGTACGCCTCGATGTGTGAGCATTGCAGAGACACTATGTATTCTTGCTCCGCTCTAATCGATTGAGTCTTCCAAAGCAAAGAGAAGGGACATTGGGGGAAATGTCACCAAGACACCAACTGTGCTGGCCCACGAGACCTAAACCCACCAGGTAGAGTTTATGATCAACTTTCATCTGTGTGACAACTGGTCAAGCACCGTAGACCCACCACAAGTAACCCCATCTACCAGGATCCATATGCACATGTGTATACCAATACACCCAAACCCATACAAATTTGGATATAGCCATATCCTTTCATCACAACACGACCCACTATCATTGATCCTAAGTTGAAATCACATATTGCTCTAGGTCCCAACTCAAGTGTAGGGAAGTATAACATATGGGTAATATATTTGTGATCCTAAGGATTACTCATGGTACTTTACGGAAAATCCAAGATTGTGGTTCCCTCTAAAAGCCCTAACATTTTTACTGAATATCAATCCAAAGTGGTTATATTGCTGTAAAAATTTGAGGATTTGATTCAGCCATCTTGATATATTAATTCTATTAATATCCCTATGTGACAAATAATTAAAATAAATTCAAAACTTATAGAATGTGTGTTCAAATATTCTACAAATTTTTGGATCCTTCCCTAATGTTGTCCTACTATGATGTATCATTTTTTCCAGATCATTTTCATGAGTATACATAACAATATTCAATATCTTAAGTTTTTTTGGTGAGTGCACACCAATCATGCTTTGTATTTCTAGGTCAAGTCAATTAGGGTGTATATACTCCATTCCACTAAACCAAGTGTTCCTAGTTTTCTGTCAGAGGTCTAACATGGTGTAAAGATGAGACTATAAATTTTTGGGTATTTTTAAAAGGTGTTTTAACCATGATAATTTCATTAATTTACTAGTGTGTCAATGATTAAGTTTAATTCCAAACTTATGATAATGTTTTCCAAAAAATTCTACAAATTATTGGGGCCTTCCCCAATATTGTCCCATAATTTTCAAATTGTTTTGATGCGTATGCAGAAAAATATTCAAGGTCTAAGTTTTTGTTAAATACACACCAAGCATGCATGTACAAAAAACATTTAGGATGCCATAGTTTCCATTCCACCAGACTAAGTGTCCCAAATTTTCTACCAGAGGTCCAACATGGTATAAGGATGAGACTACAAATTTTTAGATATTTTACAAGGTGTTTTATCCATTATAAATTCATTAATTTACTAGTGTGACAAAAATTAAATTTTTTCCTTAAACTTAGGAAAATTATACTCCAAAAATTTCCCTGAGGTCATGATACTTACAGGTATCAAATTTCACAGCATTTGGGTGAGTAATCAGAGATCTACCCAAGATCCAAATTATTGCTATAAGCACCCCATGCATGCATGTAAGATCTCTTTTTCCAAAACCCGTTCGGGTACTTGAAAACTCAAACCTCTCCCGCATAGCACGGTTGAGGTGGATCTTCGCCCAGAATCGCTGCCTTGTGGTGTCACCAACACACGAGTTGGCTAACACCGCTCAACACCAACCCTGCCGGCTATACCGATCATAAGTAAAATATGCCAAAAGAAGTAAGTACATAATTGAAGGCATGTCCACAATCACCGCATCATATATATATATAATGAAAACAGAAAGTCCAAAAGAGAAGTAGCAGTAAAAAGGGGCTTATGCCCGATAAATATCCAAAATAATGTACTCTCTCTCTCTACAACATGCGGAAATCTATAACAAAACTCTCAAAAAGCGGAAGTCTAACTATCTAGTCATCAACCTGTGGCGTCGTGGTAGTGTGTTGCATCTGCTGCTCAGGTCCTGCCATCTCGTCCTGCTGCGCGCGGGACAACTCCGTCTCCTCGGACTCCTGTGGTCACACCGACCGTTAGTCATAAAGACTAAGTCATTTTGTCCTCGCCTCCCTCCACGACTCCTAGGTACCGAGCGGGAGGAAGAAGCGGAGGACAAACAAGGGGTAAACAAGAAGGTGGTGACATGAAACTACTCTAGCAGGTATAAGTAAAGCAGTAGAATCTAGCTAGCAGTATAGTGCAAGTATAAGGCAGTAAAGTAGAGCAATGAAGTAAGTAGTAAATAGAAAGAAAATGTAGGGAAGTAAGTAAATCTAAACTACCATCACAGATTCGTACCTTAACTTATATGAACGCCCATACGACATATAAGTTAAGATGTCCAGGTAACCCATCATATAAAAGAGCCCATACTAATTTATACGATGGGGGTATGCTAATGTGAATGTTATGTTATGCTATGGTTATGATGTTTTAATGAATTTATGCAATGTGACTCACCCACACGACTCTATGCGCACAGACCTTTATAGTTCCCATTTTGTTAGAAAGGACGCCAACCTTTCGGGTACTGACCGTCGTGGCTCACGGTGGTAGTGGATCGGGCACTCCACATCCTAGGCGGGTATGGTCACTACCAAGCCTAGACCTCACGTATGCCTCAACGCTAAGAACACAACAGCGGAGCTCCTGCATACTCTTGCTGGAATCCACCAGACTTTAAGGTCGGGGTGGGTTATTAGGTATTGTCTTCCAGACCGCGGTACTCAAACTTACCGGCCCTCTAAACCTCACCCTCACCTGAGTCAACGTATTACCGTCGGTGACACGACTAGCTTAGTACCGAAGACTCGCCACTATTTGAATAAGTAACAGGTGTTAACATGTCCACCCGAGCTTCCGGCTCAGGGACTAACACACAAGCTGATCCAACCCATCTCCTTCCCGGAGGAGATCCATACCAGTTTGCAGACCTACTTAGGCTACTCTTGTCTACGATTTAGTTGGTGTTATATTTAGGTTGAATCTTGGACTTCCCGCGGTGTACTCCGTAAGGGGCCCCTAACCGTACTACGGATCAGTGGGCTCAACCCCACCATCCTCTTCAAGACAATTACTTTAGTTGGTGATTAATGTTTGGTTCACCCTTCATCATTTCATATAGTTAAAGTGACTTAGCTCATCTCCCGTCCCACCCAATCGGGTTGGATGTACCTCCATTCCTTCTATATTAACTCTAGCACAACCTCACAACTAACCCTAGGATTGACCCTCCTTGAATCATGGTGTGGTATAACTCATTTACTGATTGGATATAACTCCTAAACACTACTTAGGGATCTGAATTGTCAAAAACTCAAAATTCCGTTTTTACTAAACGCAGACCACTGAATTGAACTATCCATCAACCCCATAAGGGAATCCTTCTAAAAACTCATCACCAAGGTCTATAATAATTATCCTAGGCTCCCACTGACCTTAGTAAGGTATGATCCAATTTCCATAATTTTCCATATTAAGTTGGTATTTAATATGATTTTAAGTAGTTAAGGCCTTAAGTCACATTACACATGAACTACCCTCAAAATGATTCTTCATGCTACATGAGAATTATCAGTAATACAATATTCCATATCATGGTGGTTCACTGAGTATCATGACCCTAGGATGTCATTTGGCCCACTATATCATCATAATTGTATAATTACCAAAATGCCACTTTAATTAGGAAAAATAGTATTTCACTTCTGAAAATTCTCCAAAAATTACCAAGTGTCCAAATGGGGACCTAGAGTCTTCTGCCAAATTATTGTGTCATTACCATGTGATTTGATATTTTATAATGATTAAACATTCAAAGGTAGCAATTACCAATTTCTACATGAGGTACTTGAATTATAAATCTACAAGCTTCCAAACTATTGTCATGGGCATATACTAACATAAAAAAACAGATTTCCAAGTATCGTAACATTGCCCCATGATTTGATATTTTAAAAGGATTTAATACTCAAGTGGTGTACATTCCAATTCCTACATGAGGTACATGAAATATAATTCTACAAGCTTCCAAATAATTATCATGGGCTTATAATAGCATTAAATGACAGATAACCAAGTTTTACAATTTATCCCCATGATTTGGCATTTATCAAAATTAAATTCCCTTAAGTTAGCAAGTACTTAGAATTTCCTACACAAGGAATAATACTTCAATAAATCATAACAAAATTACTATAGTCTGATTTCACCCTAATACAGCCACTGATAGTATATCAAAGTCATACAAGGTCATAAGACCTTGCATTTTATTTTATTAAGGAAAAGGTGGCAATTTCAATTATTAGGATGAAAAGTACTTAGATGCCTCTAGAAATTCCCATTAAATTACCTAAGACAATTTATGCCCTTACAAACATATCCACAAAGTTCTGAGCCAAGGCTAGAACATTGGGTCCTATGTCCTTCACAAATCCCAACTTGGCACCCTTAAGGGTTTACCCTTAGGGTTTTAGGTCACACCACCCTAAAGGCTCCAAATGGACCATTAGGGTGTGACACCAGCATTTGTATACCCATACCTTCACACCATCATGATGGGAGGAGGCTAATACACTCTACTCCTCAAAATGACCCAAACCCTAATATGACCCTTAAAGGTCCTCATTAGGGTTTCCCATTTTCCATATCAAATCAACTCCAAATGGAGTGAAATTTTAGGTAGGCACTACTCATGTAAAAAAGAGTATGCCACCAAAGTTTGGTGTCATTTGGACATCATATGCTCCAAAAATTAATTTAATTTAAATATTCCAACTACCACAAAAACCCTAGGTAAAATTGTCTACCAAGGGTTGTCCCTTTGGTAGGGGGTGCCCCTAGGGTATACCAACCCATGGTTAAAAGCACAGTTCCAAAACATGAAGGGTTTGACCTAGGTAATTATTCTAATGGACTGACCTAGTGTAGGACCAGTCCTAGTAAAATAGCTCCCTAGGGGGCTGTAGGTCACCAAATGACCCAAACGCAAGGCCAAATGAAAGTTAAGACCAATGCCTACAACTTTTATGTTGGGCACTTTCTCTAAATCAGCCATTAAGTGGCCTTAATTTCTATTTGAAGTGCACTGATTTTATAGAGGCAGAAATTCAACTAGGGAATTAATTAAATAAGGAAAAAAAAAAGAGCTCTGCACAGATCTTGAAGCAGATCGGACCCTCCCCCTTCATCTTCTTCCTTCATCTAACGGCTGGGATTCACCCGTGCTTGGCCGACTTACTCCTCCTTTTCCCGGCCACCTAGTGGCCACCACGGCCGGCCACCACCGCCACCACCTTCGTGGTGGTCGGGGCTACAACTCCCGACGACATGATGGCCGGAGGAGGCATTTTCCGGCGATCCTGGGTGTCACAAATCGAGCCGAAAACCATGGATTTCGAAAATGGATTCGGGCTCAATTGAGCCCGATCCTTCAGCATTATGTGATGAGAAGCTAGCATGGGGGGAGGGGAGGAGAAACGAACCACTACTGGCGCGTGGCGGTGGATCCGGCGGCGGTTTGCTGTGGAAAAGCTCAGCTCCGGCGATCCTGCTCCCGATCCCAATTCTCCAGCTACAGCTCTGTTCCAAGGCTTGTTCCCGTCTGCTCTCGACCTCCTGAAGCTAATGGTGAGGTTGGATTGGGATGATGAGGCCTCTAAAGGTGGTTTTGAATTGAGGCCACCTCGGTTCTCTCATGGCTGCCACCCTCCTGTAGCTGTCGGCCTTTTGCTTCCACCTGGGTCAAGGTCAGACCCCCAGCAATCAGGGAAGGGTCCAAGACTGATTGGGGAGGAGTGTAGAGGAGGGGAATGCTTTTAGCTTTTTTCTTTATGCTTTAAGCCTTTTTGATCAAGCTTTTGGTCCCCCCCCCCCTCCATTGATTAATCAAACTCCATAATAGGATTCAGTCCTAGGGCTGATTGGACTTGACTTAGGTCCATGATTAAGGTTAATTGATTGGTGTTAGGGTTCATTTCAATTTAGACTTGAAATTCCCTTTAATAGGCTATGTTGACCATGGTTGACTTTGGTCAACCATGGTGAGTGGGTTGACCCCACTTGGGGGTCATGGGTCGCTTAACCTCACCCAACATTGGTTGGTCCATGGTGGGGCTCCAATTGGTCCAATTTAGCCTTAAGGTGTGATCTTGACCTAAATTGAGCTAGAGTTGACTTTGGTCCAATTGGTCAATTGGTTGAACAAGTGATGGGGCTTTTGGGTCCAATGAGTTCCTCAAAATGTTTAGAGTGTGGTGGTAAGGTCAATTTGAACATTTGAGGGTCAATTGAACCCTAATTGACTTAGTTTGGTTAAAGTTGACCTATTGTTGACTTTGGTCAATTTCATGCAATTGGGTCCCACCCAAGTGCACTTCCCATCCTATAGGTCTCCCTTGGTGGTTAGGGCATCATAAGTGAGGTCAACTTGGAAAATTGAGGGTCAATTGGCCTAAGGGAGTGGTATTTGGCTATGTTGATTTTGTGCCCTTGGTGTGCCTTAGCACACTCCACTTGGCCCAAGGGCCTTAGTGGTCACTCTGCACACCACCCATGCCCTAACACCATCTAGGGGTCTAGAAGGATTGGGGATGTTACAATGCATGTGTATTTTCTGGATCAAAACATTCAAATTGACATACAACAAAATTCACTAAGTCAAAATTCCCAAATATTTTACCATTAACCATAAGTTGTCCACAAACTTAGGAATTATCATTCCTAAGGTGATATTACTGCCATGTATAAATTTCCAGGTCATTTGGGCAAGGAACCAGAGGGGAACACTAATTGCATGTTCTGCTATTAGCACCCCCAAAGTCCATGATCTAATTTTTAGGTCAAACTTTTGAGTGGCATTGTATGCAAATTCCTACCCCAAATATTCAAAAAAAGTTACCACAGACCACATATGGCCTAAGGTTGGATCTACAAAATTTTGGCCATTTTTCAGGTTGATTTGACCCAAAATATTTCATTAATATCACAAGTGTAATAAATCTAAATAATCTCATTTTACTATATAAAAATTTTCACCAAAAATTCCAAAACTCATAGAGAAGGTTTATTTGGTCATGTAACATGCATGTATAAAATTTCAGAGCCATCCAAATTATATACAAAATTAAATACACAAAATATGATTTCATACACTTAGGGTGACTGGTATTATATCATGGATATCAGGAGCTATAGAGCACCCTGGAGAATGTGCCACAACTTTTTGGAAAGCCCAGACCAAGGGATATAACTTTTATGTTGAGTCCAAGGTCTCGATCACAGTGGATCAAGCCCAAAAAAGGGCTTGAAATCGGTAGGTCAAGTGTGACAAAATGAATATAAATCACTTTAATACAAGGTCTGTATTTAGCAAATCCAGAACAAATCATAAAGGAAAATGGATGAGATTGGGCTGTCATCAACCTCCAGCCAACGGTTGTGATGATCCTATACTGTAGCTTATTCAAAGAGGAATTCTCGGCCACTTGAATTCCTCCACAGGTAGCCACTGCCACCATCACCTTCGACGTAAAGAGGGTTATCGATGGGCAGTGGTCCGACGCCCGAGGTAGCCGGAATCACATTTCTGAGCATGGACATTTAATCTTGGAATCCTCCATGGATCTCAATGGATTCAAGCCAGTTTGAGCTCGAATCTCTTCCTAAAGGATCTAGGGGCTAGCAACAGAGGAGAAGAGCGGAAACTCACCTCAAACTGAGTTCTAACTCGGGTATTTCATCGGGGAGGTATTATGGTGGAGGTTGTTGGAACACGATTTTTCACATCTATTTGGAATGAGAATAACAAATCCTACTTGTATTTGATCTAGTTTCTCATTGTGTTTTTAGTATGCAGGATTGAACAAAGATGACACTAGGATGTTATGTGTTGGCCTGAACATGCTCAAGTGTTGAAAAGAAAGGATGTGGTCCAACGCCAGGCATTAGAGCCAACGCCGACATTGACCCTCGATCTCACCAACATGAAAATGGTATGGAGGGAAGCTGTCGTGATTGAAGGTGCATTTTATGAATGATTTGACCTAACGCCAGCGTTAGCCTTAACGCCAGAATTAGGGTTGCCTAAAATGAGATGTTTCCAAAGATGTTTGAAAGTGGAGGTTAGATCTTAAGTTACTCTAGAGGGGGGGGGGGGGGGGGGGGGTGAATAGAGTATTAAAACTTTTCCTTAGTTTTTTTTTATAGCGGAATTAAAATAGTATTATATATAAGTGTAAGCAGTGTGAGAATTTTATAAACAGAAAAATTAAGTAAACGAAATCACACAACAAACAGCACAAGCACAGAAAATAACCAAACACAGAAGACACAAGGAGCTATAGTAGTTCCCCAATAAATCTGGGTACGTCTACTACCACCCTTGGTAGGAATCCACTAGGATTTTTGATCAGGTGCCCTCACACCAAGGGATTTTTGTTCAGGTGTCCACACACCACAGAGCTTTTGTTCAGGTGCTCAAAACCAACTAGATTTTTTGATCAGGTGTCTTGCCACCAAGGAGGTACACTTTTCAAGGGAGTATTAACCATGTACAAGAGAGGTAAGAAAGAGTTTGTAGTGTTCTTCTCTGTCAAGATGCTGAGAGAAGACTCTAGTGGATGTTGTTGTAAAGCTCCCCCTGTCTGATTGAAATATTTGACAGAAGATGGAGAAGCTTTCTCTTGAAAACTAAGATCTCCTGTAGCAGATTGATCTGGAAGAACAGGTTCTTCAGATTGCTTGTTGCTCTTTTAGAAGATCTGAATTTGCAGCAGATTCTGAGAGAATGCTCTTGAGGAAGATGTTCTCAGAAGAAATTTTGTGCTGCTTGTAGAAGAAGAAGAAGAAGAAGAAGAAGAAGAAGAAGAAAATACTTGCTGAGATATATGTCTCTTTCTTCCTTTTCTGCTGTATATATTCTTTGTATTCTGTAAATAGAATGATGTTTGAATTCTGTCGACTGATTCATATATGTCCAAAAACAAAAACTGTCTTTAATGTATTCTATATTTGTGAATAGAATAATCAGTCTTTAAGATATTCTTGGAATAACAACAAAACTCAAACGACTCTGGCAGGTCCTTTAATTCCTTGGCCGTAAAAAGATTCCTTTTCATTAAATGTCAACGGCTATTGCTGTCTTGGAAAAAGGAAAGAAGGGAATATATTAAATGAGTTTAATATCCTTCCTTATTTGTCAGAATACGTCCAAAGATATTAAATAGATCTGTTATAGTCGTCGTTTTGCTGTTAGGATAAATAGAATGTAGCTGATAACAAATCTGGGCTTCAATAAATGATCTGTCGAACGCTGGCTATAATCTGTCGAGCGCCGTCCAGAAGATGTTGAACGCTGGCTGGAAACTGTCGAGCGCTGGCAACAAAACTTTCGAACGCAGGGAGCCATCTGTCGAGCACTGCTAGCCATTTGTTGACCGCTGGGAACTTTAGATTTTATCTTAAGTTCTAGCTAATTTATCAGCCTAAAGACTTGACCCTTAAACTATACAATGGGGTCAACTGATCCTAATCAGTACATAGTGATCCTAGCCCAAAACAGTAATAGGGTTGCTCCAACAATCTCCCCCTATTTGGGTTAGGATACTATTTGACAAATAAATCAAATAATAAATAATACAAAGATAAACAACAGAGCAGAAATATATCTGACAGAATTGAAATGCTTCAGCAGATAATATTGAAATAAAATGCTCTGAGTTTAGAAACATTTATACTGAATTCAAGTAGTTCAAAGACAGAAGGAATTTGAAACTATACTTTTTCACTGTGAGGAAGGCTTGAAAATGATTTCCCTGTTGGGATCTTCAGCTTGCCTCTTGCTCATGTAGCAATTTTCTGGACTTATGATTGTTTGAGATGTAGTAGGAAGAACTACTGCTGCTGGATACTTCCTTAAAAATCTTTCAGTATTAAAAAATTTTCTGGAATTGTACTTTTCAAGCTCTTGCTTTCTGAATTCAGACAATGTAGAAAATTGAGAATGGTCCTCACCTTCAGCCTTAGCTTTATTGATCTGAGCAATAGCTACTGATTCTATGAATCTAGCCATGTGAGCTATTTCATCTGTTTCTTGAAATTCTGGAGAAGGAGACCTTTCAACAGAATCATTTGCCTGCTCTAAGGTTTTATTATCTTGAAGATTCATTCTGCTGTGAAATAAGCCATTTGAAAAAGTATATCTGAAATCTGAAATTGGTCTGGAAGAACTTGAGGGAGGAGCTCTGGCTGGTGTAGAACTTTGAGAGCCACTGGAGCTTTTATGAGTTCCTTCATATCTCCTAGACTACTGGGGGGCAGATCTAGAGAAGAAGGAAGACATCCCTGCTGATCCTGCTGCTGGAGGAGGAGGAGGAGGAGGGTGATTGAACTTAACTGGATTATCAGGAATATAACCAGTTTTCTTGAACTTCTTTCTTCTTTTCTGCTCATTTTTGGAGAGTGTCATCCAATGATGTGAGACTTTGTCAAGAGTGATATTGTGGAGAATATAATATGGGATATCATTATCTGGATTAGGAGGCTTGGGGATAGCTTTAGACTTAGCCTTTGATTTCTTTCTTTTCCTTGACAGTGAATCATCAGAATCACTATCATTATCTTCTTCATCAGAATCAGAAGAAGAGATTGGTGTATCATATAAATCTGATATCAATTTAAGAGCTTTGATCCTTTGCTCTTCAGCTTCATAAGCTTCATCTTCTGCTTTCCAGATCTCATCAAAGTATGGAATTGGAGTTTCATCAAAGATAAAAGTTGGAAAGTCAGAATTTGTGATTGCTTCTTCTGACATTACAACTAGTTTTTCTTCTTGACTGAGAGCTTGATCTTGAATGAAAACTGTATCTGTAATCTTAACTTCAAAACTTCTAATTATCTTATTTAACAGAGCTTCATTAATTGGAGCAGTGTATGGGACAATTGCTCTAGAATAATTAAGCTGTTGAGGTAAAACTGGTAGAACTATACTAAACTGAGAAAGCAAATAAATAATATCTATAGAGGGATTAATAGAAACATTATTTATTTCTTCTGTACCTGGTAGAACTGGTTCTTCTGAAATTGGAAGAACTGAATTTCCAAGTGCTTGAGCATCTGGAGCATCTGGAGCTTCTTCATCAGACATCTCCCCCTGCCTAGCTTCAGGGAAACCTGAATCTAGGCCCCTAGAAGAAGGGACAGATTGAAAGGAGGGGAAGGAAGAAATCTTTTTAGATAAAGCAGAAATAGATTGAACAATTGGAGCAAGTTTTGCATCCAATAACTGGTCTATTTTGGGAAGGATGAGACCAAGTATCTGATCAGCTACAGAGAAAAGATTTAAATAAGTGAATTCGTGAGAATGAGAGGAGGATGGCTCAGAAGAGGGAGGAATAGAGATTGGTACAAAGATGTTTGAGACATCTGCACCGTGTTGAGAGGGTTCTTGATGAGTAGAAGAAGAATGATGGATAGGGCATTGGGAATCATTATGAGTAGGGGATGGAGGTGGAGAAGAGTGATGAGGGAGGAGATCAAAAGAAGGAGGGGGAATGACATCAATATGTGTAGAAGAATTGTAAGGTGGAGATTGTGCAGGGGAAAAACTTTGAGTAGTAGGAGGTGGGAGAGAAAGGGAGGAGACCAAAGGAGGAACTTCTGGAAGGGTTAGGGAAGAGACTGAATCAGTCCTTGTGTCTTCAGAAGCTTGCTTGACTGACTTTGGATTCTTCTTTGGAAATACCCTTTCCCACTTAGCAAAGAGAGCTGAGGTCAGCTTCTTGCTAGCATTGATTGTTACCTTTGGGGAGACCAGAAGGTCTGGATGCCTTTCCTGCAGAACAATTCCTAAAATTCTTCCAAAGCTAACATTCTCCTTGGAAATGTTTTTCTTAATCAAATTAAACAGAAGTGATCCCCAGTTCACTTTCTTTTTCTCCATCAAGGCCACCATCAACAGAAATTGGTGCCTTTTAACATAGTCATGTCCTGTTGTTTTTCCTAACAACACTTTGCCAACTATATCTGATAAGAATTTGTATTCCAAAGACAGATTTTTCTTAAGCAGATGATTAGGGTTTCCAGAGGAGTGACCCATTTTGACTAAAGCTGCTTCAAATTCATCAGAACTAATTTCTATATCTTCATCACCATTCACAAGCCCAAAAACTTCAGTTAGAATGGTAGGGGTAAGAGAAACCTGGTGTCCTGAGATTGTGCCCGTCAGACATTCATCTTCCTGCTTAACTGTGAAACACCCTTCTTTGATTTCAGCTGTGTGAAGCTTTATCCTCAAGCTCATTAACTTCCTCAACTGTTGCTCTTCAAAGAGTTGAAGGATGTCCTTGAAGATTTGATCAGATGTTGCGAAGGATTCCATATCTATGTCGAACCCAGCATCGAACTTCATGGAATAGAGCGAGGCTTGAGAAATCGCCATTGAGTCCTGCAAAAGAGGAGAAAGATCAAGTGCAAAAGGGGAACTGGAGGGAAACGATTTCTGTAGGCGCGCTCTTAAGAAATACAAGTAGTAAATATATATGAGAGAAAGAGGCGCATTTGTGGAGCGGCGTTCAGCAACTAACCCTGATAAAGACAGAAGTCGAAAAGACTTTAAGTTTTTGTCAGACAGCGTTCGACAAAAAATATCCTTTTCGTCGACTGCTGTTCGACAGGTAACATTTCTTTATCGATTCTGAAAATATAAGGTTTTGTCGACCACCGTTCGACAAATGATATAAATTTGTCGTTCTCCGTTCGACAAATTTTTGAGGTAAATAGAGAACTTAATTTACTAGCAGATTGAGTCTCCATCTATCATTGCAAGTTGATTTATAAAGAAGATATGCTTCTTTTCATCCAATGGCTTGGTGAAAATGTCAGCTCTTTATAAATCAGTAGGAATAAATTGTAGGCAAATTTTATTTTTATCCACATTATCCCTAAGGAAGTGGTGCCTAATTTCTATGTGTTTGGTCCTACTATGGAGAACTGGATTTTGTGCTATAGATATTGCACTAGTATTGTCACAAAATATAGTTGAATTATTTAAGTTGACTCCATAGTCTAGAAGTTGATTTTGTATCCACAATATCTGTGAGCAGCAACTGCCAGCAGCTATATATTCAGCTTCAGCTGTTGATGTTGACACAGATGTTTGTTTCTTACAAAACCAAGACACAAGCCTATCACCAAGGAACTGACAAGTCCCTGATGTGCTTTTCCTGTCTACTCTGCATCCAGCATAATCTGAATATGAGAATCTAGTTAATTCAAATTCAGATGCTGTTGGATACCAAAGTCCTAGATTAGGGCAACCCTTTATATATCTCAAAATCCTTTTTTGCAAAATTAAGTGAGATTCCTTGGGATTAACTTGAAACCTAGCACAAATACAAGTAGCAAACATTATGTCAGGCCTACTTGCTGTTAAATAGAGTAAGGAGCCAACAATTGCTCGATATACTTTTGAATCAACAGGTTTCCCTGATTCATCATTATCAACAACAGCATTTGAGGGCATGGGTGTTTTCATGGTGGAAGAATCTGACATACCAAATCTTTTCACTAATTCCTTAGCATACTTAGATTGGGATATGAAGATTCCATTTGAAGTTTGCTTCACTTGGAGACCAAGGAAGTATGATAACTCACCCATACTACTCATTTAAAATTTAGATTGCATTAGATTTGAAAATCTTTTGTACAAATTTGAATCAGTAGATCCAAAAATAATATCATCTACATATATTTGAACTAGCAGAGTTTTATTTTTATGTATCCTGAAAAATAAGGTTTTATCTATTAAACCCCTACAGAAATTGTTTTCCAAAAGAAAACTAGCTAAAGTTTCATACCATGCTCTGGGAGCTTGTTTGAGACCATAGAGAGCTTTCTTAAGCTTAAATACAAAAGAGGGTTGAGTTGGAGAGAGGAAACCTGGGGGTTGTTCCACATATACTTCTTCTTTGATTTCTCCATTCAAGAAAGCACTCTTTACATCCATTTGATATACCTTGAACTTTTTGTATGCAGCAAATGCAAGAAATATTCTGATTGCTTCAAGTCTTGCAACAGGAGCAAAGGTTTGATCATAATCAATCCCTTCTTCCTGTGAATATCCTTGGGCTACCAGTCTTGCTTTATTTCTTACAATGTTGCCTTGTTCATCTAGTTTGTTCCTGAAGACCCATTTGGTGCCAATCACTGGATGGTCTTTTGGTCTAGGAACCAAATCCCATACTTTGTTTGTCTCAAACTGATTGAGTTCCTCTTGCATAGCAATGATCCAGTTGGGATCTTGTTCTGCATCTTTTATAGTTTGAGGTTCAATCTGGGAGAGAAAGCATGTGTGCTTCAAGTTCTGATGTACTTGATTCCTTGTTTGCACACCTGCTGAAATATCACCAATTACTTGTGATATTGGATGATCTCTAACTGTGATGTGGTCAACAATTGGAGTTGGTTCAGCAATAATTTCCATTTGGGGAATTTGTTCAGCTGCTATATTCTGTGGAGGCTTATCTGTTGTTATCTATTCTGAACTTTCAGCAAAATCTGGGAGATTTTCTTCTTCACTCTCCTCAGCATTCTGCTGTTCAGGATTCAGAATTCCTTCTTTATGTAGAGCTAATTGATCTAGCTGCTCACATAATATAGGTACCTGCAGATTTTCTATGGTAGAAGAAATGTTCTCCTTGTAAAACACGTTAGTCTCATCAAAAGTAACATGCATAGATTCTTCTATCTTGAGGGTAGATTTATTATAAATCCTATATTCTTTGCTGGTTATTGAATATCCTAAGAAAATTCCTTCATCTGATTTTGGGTCAAATTTTCTAAAGTATTTCTTATCATTATTGTGAATGAAACATCTACACCCAAATGATCTAAAATAGCTAACCTTAGGTTTCTTCCCTTTAAGTAATTCATAAGGAGTCTTTCCCTTAAGCTTGTGTATCAAACTTCTATTCAGAACATAATTTGCTGTGCTGACAGCCTCTGCCCAAAAGGATAGGGGCAAATTAGCATCTGCAAGCAATGTTCTTGTTGTTTCAATTAGAGTTCTATTTTTCCTTTCAACTACCCCATTTTGTTGAGGAGTTCTAGGAGCTGAGAAACAATGCCTAATACCTTCCATCTCACAGAATTCTTGCATAAGAAGAGACTCAAACTCACTGCCATGATCACTTCTGATCAATGCAACTTCAGTAGAGTACTCAATCTTTATGCTCTTAAGAAAGTCTGTAAGAACTTTAAAGTTATCTGACTTTTCTCTCAAAAAGAACACCCAAGTGAATCTAGAGAAGTCATCCACAATAACTAGAGAGTAAGACTTCCCCCCTAAACTCTTTGTTGCTATAGGCCCAAAAAGGTCCATATGTAGCAAATATAAGATTCTAGGTGAATCACTTTTAGATAATGATTTAAAGCTGTTTTTAGTTTGCTTGCCTAGTTGACATGCCCTACATAAACCTTCTTTCTTATATGATCCTAAGGGTAAACCTCTAACAAGTTTGTCCTTAGATAGTTTAGCAATGTTCCTAAGGTTTACATGTCCTAGTCTCTTATGCCAAAGATCACTAGATTTACTTGTATCACTAAATAAACAGACTTCTGTAGTAGATGAATTGAAATTTACTAAGTATATATTACCTTGTCTAATGCCTGATAAAATAGTAATACCATCAGTAGATTTAATAAGGCATTTCAATTTATTAAAGGTTACCTGATACCCTTCATCACATAATTGACTTATGCTGATAAGGTTATGCTTCAGTCCCTTTACATAGGCTACCTCTTTGAAGGTGACTTCTCCAACTTTGACTTTTCCATAGCCTTTGGTCTGTCCACAGTTGGAGTCTCCAAATATAAATTTTGGTCCAAGCTTTGCCTTGAAGCTGTTCAGGTTTGACTTGTTCCCTGTCATATGTTTTGAACAGCCACTGTCCAAATACCATTTTTCACTTGTTCTTGGACAGCTGTGTACCTGCAAAAACAAAGACAAAACAAATCTATTTGTTCCTGACCCAGATTACCTTGGGTCTTTTTGTATCTCCACAGAAATCTGAAATAAACGACATTTCAGGCTGATCCTTATAGCCTTTGGGATGATATCTCCTTGGAGGTATTGTCCACTCAGTAAAAGGATTTTTAGTGTGTTTAGAATTAGAATTCCTGAAATTCTGTGTATTGTTCGACAGATTTGAGTAAATTTGTCGATTGCCGTTCGACGAATGTGCATGATTTCGTCGAACAGTGTCTATTTAATTACTATACTGAACAACTGTTTTCAGTTTTCGTCGATCGTCGTTCGACAGATTGAAATCTTTTTGTCGAGCTTCGTTCGACGAATTCTTCTGAATTCTTTTTTTCTCTACAAACTTGCTTGAAACATCTTTATTCACTTCTACAGCCTCTTTGCTCTTAGTAGAATTGAATATCACTGGAGTAGAGAGGATGTTTTTCTTAAGAAGGTATGGATCACTTGATGATGCACCCAAACCCAGCTTGCTATTAAATCTAGCATTCACTATTTTTGTGATGTCCATCAGCTTAACACTACTGCCATTGAGGAATTCTTCATATTCCTTAGCTTTAGACAACTTGTTCTCAATGAGAATAATGTGTTCTCTAGAGGCAGTTAAATCTTTCTTAAGATTAACATTTTCTGCAACCAGTTGATTCATTTCAGCCAACTGATTTCTGAGAGAGATTATCTCTTTCTCAGATTTGATTAAATCTAAGCAAAGACCTTTGAATTCATCTTTGAATTCACTAGAATTGAAATCAAAACTAGATATTACCTGGTCTGCATTATCTTCTGCTTCTGATTCTGATTCTTCTTTATCAGAATTGTTTGCTGAGGCATTGATTGCCATCATGCAGATGTTCTTATCTTCTTCATAGCATTCATCATCACTGGATGAAGAAGCATTTCCTGACTCACTGTCTGAGTCATAAATGGCCATTAGACATTGGTCATTTTCCTTTGAATTTTCTTCATCATCATCAGATGAGCTGGATGATGATTCAGATTCAGTGTCACTCCAGGATTCTGCTATAAATCCTCTTCCCTTCTTTTTGTGCTTGTGGGAGGAAGACATGCTGGAGCTTCTCTTTTCTTCTTTATCCTTTTTCTTATCTTTCTTTTGCTTCTCTGGACATTCTGTCAAGTAGTGTCCAGATTTCCTGCAATCAAAACAAATAACTTCTTTAGGAGTTGATTTTTCATACCTTTGCTTATCTCTTGATCTGGATTCTTTCCTTCTGAAATCATTCTTAGCCATTTTGTAGAATCTTCTGGCTATGAGGCTCATGAGTTCATCATCTTTTGGAGCCTTTTCTTCTTCTACATCAGCTGCCTTGAAAGCTATGCTCTTCTCTTTCTTTGGTGCTGGAGATGAAGTGGATGCTTCAGCTTCCCTGGACTTGATGAGTTGCTCATAAGATTTGAGCTTGCCCAACAAAGTTTCAGTGGTGATCTCATTGAGACTTCTGGCTTCCTTGATTGGCCAGATCCTTGAATCCCAAGTTCTAGAGAAGCACATTAGGATCTTGTCATTAATCTCTGTTAATGAGATTTCCTTGTCTAGAGTCCTGAGTTCACTTATAATTACACTTAACCTAGTGTACATGTCTGCAATTGATTCTTCATCACCTTTCTTGAAGTTCTCATACAGAGAGATCAGGTGTGATCTTCTGTCTTTCCTTTCATCAGCAGAACCTGCAACAATTGCAGTTAGGGTATTCCATATATCTCTTGCTGAAGTGCACTCAGCAACCTTTTGGAATATATCATCTGACATGGTTTGTGCCAATATATTCATTGCTTTGGCATCTGCATTCTTGTATTTCCTCAATGGATCTATGTGTCCTGGAGGAGGTACAGCATTGGTTGATGATTGTTCTTGTGCTGGTGGAGGTCCTGTCAAAATAGAATTATATATATCCTCATCAATAGAATTCATGTAAAGCCTAATCCTTGCTTTCCACAGTGCAAACTTACTAAGATTGCACATAGGAGGTCTTGTGCTTGAGTATTCCTTGTTTTGTGCCATGAGTTTTAAACAGAAAATAGATAAAGAGAAACTCTAAATTAAATTAAGAACTAATTGATCTTTGTGATCCAGATGTTAGTCTGTAAGTGAGATCAACCTACCTCTGATACCAATTGAAAGTGGAGGTTAGATCTTAAGTTACTCTAGAGGGGGGGTGAATAGAGTATTAAAACTTTTCCTTAGTTTTTTTTATAGCGGAATTAAAATAGTATTATATATAAGTGTAAGCAGTGTGAGAATTTTATAAACAGAAAAATTAAGTAAATGAAATCACACAACAAACAGCACAAGCACAGAAATAACCAAACACAGAAGACACAAGGAGCTATAGTAGTTCCCCAATAAATCTGGGTACGTCTACTCTTCTACCACCCTTGGTAGGAATCCACTAGGATTTTTGATCAGGTGCCCTCACACCAAGTGATTTTTGTTCAGGTGTCCACACACCACAGAGCTTTTGTTCAGGTGCTCAAAACTAACTAGATTTTTTGATCAGGTGTCTTGCCACCAAGGAGGTACACTTTTGAAGGGAGTATTAATCCTATACAAGAGAGGTAAGAAAGAGTTTATAGTGTTCTTCTCTGTCAAGATGCTGAGAGAAGACTCTACTGGATGTTGTTGTAAAGCTCCCCCTGTCTGATTGAAATATTTGACAGAAGATGGAGAAGCTTTCTCTTGAAAACTAAGATCTCCTGTAGCAGATTGATCTGGAAGAACAGGTTCTTCAGATTGCTTGTTGCTCTTTTAGAAGATCTGAATTTGCAGCAGATTCTGAGAGAATGCTCTTGAGGAAGATGTTCTCAGAAGAAATTTTGTGCTGCTTGTAGAAGAAGAAGAAGAAAAAAAAAATACTTGCTGAGATATATGTCTCTTTGTCCCTTTTCTGCTGTATATATTCTTTGTATTCTGTAAATAGAATGATGTTTGAATTCTGTCGACTGATTCATATATGTCCAAAAACAAAAACTGTCTTTAATGTATTCTATATTTGTGAATAGAATAATCAGTCTTTAAGTTATTCTTGGAATAACAACAAAACTCAAACGACTCTGGCAGGTCCTTTAATTCCTTGGCCGTGAAAAGATTCATTTTCATTAAATGTCAACGGCTATTGCTGTCTTGGAAAAAGGAAAGAAGGGAATATATTAACTGAGTTTAATATCCTTCCTTATCTGTCAGAATACGTCCAAAGATATTAAATAGATCCGTTATAGTCGTCGTTTTGCTGTTAGGATAAATAGAATGTAGCTGATAACAAATCTGGGCTTCAATAAATGATCTGTCGAACGCTGGCTATAATCTGTCGAGCGTCGTCCAGAAGATGTTGAACGCTGGCTGGAAACTGTCGAGCGCCGTCCAGAAGATGTTGAACGCTGGCTGGAAGCTGTCGAGCGCTAGCAACAAAACTATCGAACGCTGGGAGCCATCTGTCGAGCACTGCTAGCCATTTGTTGACCGCTGGGAACTTTAGATTTTATCTTAAGTTCTAGCTAATTTATCAGCCTAAAGACTTGACCCTTAAACTATACAATGGGGTCAACTGATCCTAATCAGTACATAATGATCCTAGCCCAAAACAGTAATATGGTTGCTCCAACAATGTTGATAGTTTATTAAGATGTTGTCTTGATCACCTAGAGGGGGGTGAATAGGCCTCTTTTGTTTTAAGCTTATCCCTAACTGTTTTCAGAGTTTATGTTGGTTATAAATCAAGCACACAGAAAACACATAAGCATTTATAGAGGTTCCTCAAGATAGGGTGTCTTGAGTAGTCCTCTTTCCCCCTACACCTTTCTAACAATGAGTTAGACAAGGCCAACTCCTCCAAACTCAGATCCAAGAGCTTACAAATCAGATCCATCGGGATCTCTCAGGTTTTCTCCAAACCCTACCTCAGGCTCAACAACCCTACCTCAGGCATAGCAGCCTACCAACTCGGACCTATCAAGAAGTCCTCCCTCAGATCTCCACTGAGATCCTACACTCAAGCTGAACTCTCAGCTCTACATTCAGGCCCAACAACCCTACTCCCTCAGGCAATATGCCTTACCAACTCAGAACAAATATGTTCCTACAGAGGTTATAAGTGATGCTTACAATAGAAGATAAAACAGATAACTCTTTCAAGCTTTTGGTCTTCTGTTGCTGATTTACTGTTGTTGTAGTCTTGAAACAAGGAAGAGTACAGTAGCTTCAATCCTACTCCTTCTTGATCCTTCTCTTCAGTAGATGAATAAGGATCAACTTGCTATTCTTGATTCACTCAGGAAGAACAAACTTTCTCTCATTGCAGCTTCAGGAAGCAGGAAGAGAAAATCTTTTTGGACAACCGTCAATGAAACAGTAGTTGTCAATAGTTTTTCCAAAAAACATACTTCTTCAAAGCCCTAAGTTGTTCTTTTATACTCTGTTGGAACAACCCTATTACTGATTTGGGCTAGGATCACTATATGTTGACCTAGGATAAAGTTGACCCCATTGTATAGTTTAAGGGTCAAGTCTTTAGGCTGATAGATTAGCTAGAACTTAAGGAAAAATCTAAGTTCCCAGCGTTCGACAAATGGCTATCGGCGCTCGATAGATGGCTGCCAGCGCTCGATGAATTCCTGCCAGCGCTCGACAGATTTCCAGCCAGCGCTCGACAGTTTTCCAGCCAGTGCTCGACAGTTTTCCAGCCAGTGCTTAACAGATTTCCAGCCAGCGTTCGACATTCTCTGAGCAGCGCTCGACGAATTCCAGCCAGCGCTCGACAAATTCTTTATTGAAGCTCAGTTCGACAAATACTGATTCCAGATCAATTAATACTTTAAATATCAGTTATTTGTCAGCTCTCTGAACACAGATCGACGGCTTTAACAGATCTATTCAAATATTTTTGGACGTATTCAAGTCAGATAAGTAAGGATATTATATTCAGTTATTAGATTCCTTTCTTTCCCTATTCCAAGACAAAGATAGTCGTTGACAATTAATACAAAGGAATATTTCACGGCTAAGGAATTAAAGGACCTGCAAAAGTCATTTGGTCTTTGTTGTTATTCCAAGAAAGAATTAAAGTCTGATTATTCTATTCCAAAAACAGAATATATCAAGATAGACTTTATTGTCTCATATTTCGACAGAATTAAAATTCATTCTTACAGAATACAGAGAGAGTACAACAACAAAGATAGAGAAAGAAAAAGAAGAACACTCAGTCAAAAATATTCTCAGTCTTCTTCTTCCTCAAGCAGCAATCACCATTTCTCTGAGAATATCTTCTTCAAAGATCAATCACTCAGATATCTGCTGCAAGTTCAAGTCTTCTAAAAGAGCAACAAAGAATCTGAAGAACCATTTTCTTCCAGATCAATCTGCTACATAAGATTTCTGTTTTCAAGAGAAAGCTTCTCCACCATCTGTCAAATACTTCAATCAAACAGGGGGAGCTTTACAACAAATCCACTAGAGTCTTCTCTCAGCATCTTGACACAGAAGAACACTATAAACTCTTTATCACCTCTCTTGTACAGGTTTAATACTCCCTTCAAAAGTGTAACTCCTTGGTGGCAAGACACCTGATCAAAAAATCTAGTTGGTTTTGAGCACCTGAACAAAAGCTCTGTGGTGTGTGGACACCTGATCAAAATCACCTTGGTGCTAGGGCACCTGATCAACTCTCCTAGTGGATTCCTACCAAGGGTGGTAGAAGAGTGGACTACCCAGATTTATTGGGGAACCACTATATTTTCTTGTGTCCTCTGTGTTTGTTTATTTCTCTGTGATGTGCTGTGTGCTTTTACTTATTTAGTTTGTCTGCTTATATATTTATGTCACAGTGCTTACACATATATAACACTATTTTAATTCCGCTATAAGAACTAAGGAAAAGTTTTTAAATACTCTATTCACCCCCCCCCCCCCCCCTCTAGAGTAACTTAAGATCTAACCTCCACTTCCAATTGGTATCAGAGGAAGTTGATTCTTTACAGGATAACAGCTGAATCACAAAGATCAATTAGATCTTAATTTCTCTTAGAGTTCTTTTTCACTTTATCTTTTGTTTAAAACTCATGGCACAAAACAAAGAGTATTCCAGCACAAGACCTCCTATGTGCAATCTCAATAAGTTTGCACTATGGAAAGCAAGGATTAGATTATACATGAATTCTATTGATGAGGAAATCTTCAATGTTATTTTGACAGGACCTCCTACTCCCTCAACTTCTGCAAGCACTGAAGCAACAGCAGACAACCATGCTGTCCCACCTCCTGAATGGACAGAAGCATAGAAGAAACAAAGAAGTGCAGATGCAAAAGCAATGAACATTCTGGCTCAAACTATGTCTGAGGACATATTTCAGAAAGTGGTTGAATGTTCTTCAGCCAGAGAGATTTGGATCTCACTAAACAATATGGTTGCAGGTTCTACAGATGAAAGGAAAGACAGAAGATCACACTTGATCTCTCTGTATGAAAACTTCAAGAAAGGAGAAGCAGAGACAGTAGCTGATATGTACAATAGGCTCAGTCTCATAATAAATGAGTTGAAGACCTTGGATAAAGTGATCTCTATCACTGAGGTCAATGACAAGATCTTAATGTGCTTCCCCAGCACATGGGATTCTAGAATTTGGCCAATCAAGGAAGCCAGAAGCCTCAATGAGATTACCACTGAAGCATTGTCTGGCAAGCTCAAATCTTATGAGCAGCTCATCAAATCCAGGGAAGCTAAAGCATCCACTTCATCTCCAGCAACAAAGAAAGAAAAGAGCATAGCTTTCAATGCAGCTGATGCAGAAGAAGAAAAGACTCCAAAAGATGAGGAGTTCATGAGTCTCATAGCCAAGAGATTTTACAAATTGGCTAAGAAGGACCTCAGAAAGAAAGAGTCCAGATCAAGAGAAAAGCAAAGGTATGACAAATCAACTCCTAAAGAGGTTATTTGTTATGGCTGCAGGAAACCTGGACACTACCTGACAGAATGTCCAAAAAATCAAAAGAAAGAAAAGAAAGGATAAGGAAGAGAAAAGAAGTTCCAGCAAGTCTTCCTCCCACAAGCACAAAAAGAAGGGAAGAGGATTTATAGCAGAATCTTGGAGTGACACTGAATCTGAATCATCATCCAGCTCATCTGATGATGATGAAGAAAATTCAAAGGAAAGTGACCAATGTCTGATGGCAATATATGACTCAGCCAGTGAGTCAAAATATGTCTTCTCATCCAGCTCCAATGATGATGAAGAAGAAAGAACCTTCTGCATGATGGCTATCAATGCCTCAGGACATAATTCTGAAGAAAAATTAGAATCTGAAGCAGAAGATGATGCATATTAGGTATTATCTAACTTTGATTTCACTTCAGTTGAATTCAAAGCTGAATTCAAAGTTCTTTGCTTAGACTTACTAAAATCTGAGAAAGAAATAATCTCACTCAGAAGTAAGCTAGCTGAAATGAATAATATAAGTGAAGAAAATAAGAATCTTAAGAAAGATTTGGCTGCCTCCAGGGAACATATTGTTCTCATTAAGAGCAAGTTGTCTGAAGCCAAAAAGTTTGAAGAATCCCTAAATGGGAGAATCATCAAACTGATGGACATAACAAGCACAGTAAATGCTAGACTTAATAGCAAACTGGGTTTGGGTGCCTCATCAAGTGAGCCACATCTGATTAAGAAGAATATATTATCTACACCCATAAAATTCATATCTGCTAAAAGCAAAGAGGCTATAGAAGCAAATAAAGATATTTCAAGCAAGTCTGTTACGAATAAAAGAATTCAGAAGAATTCGTCGAACGAAGCTCGGCGAAAAGATTTCAATCTGTCGAACGGAGATCGACGAAAGATGAAAATAGATTTTCAGTATAGTTATTACATGGACGGCGTTCGACGAAATCATGTACATTTGTCGAACGGCGATCGATGAATTTACCCAAATTTGTCGAATAGATACTATACACAGAATTTCAGGAATTCTAATTCTAAACACACTAAAAATCCTTTAACTGAATGGACAATAGCTCCAAGGAGATATCATCCACAAGGCTATAAGGATCAGCCTGAAATGTCCTTTATTTCTGAGTATTGTGGTAAGACAAAAGGACCCAAGGTAGTTTGGGTCAAAAACAACTAGTTTATGTTTATGTCTTTGCAGGTACACAGCTGTCCAAGAACAAGTGAAAAATGGTATTTGGATAGTGGCTGTTCAAAACATATGACAGGGAACAAGGCAAATCTGAACAATTACAAGGCAAAGCTTGGACCAAAAGTCATATTTGGAGACTCCAACTGTGGACAGACCAATGGCTATGGAAAAGTCAAGGTTGGTGAAGTCACCTTCAAAGAGGTAGCTTATGTAAAGGGATTGAAGCATAACCTTATCAGCATAAGTCAATTATGTGATGAAGGGTATCAGGTAACATTTAATAAATTGAATTGCCTTATTAAATCTACTGATAATATTATTGTTTTATCAGGTATTAGGCAGGGTAATATATATTTAGTGAACTTCAATTCATCTACTTCAGAAGTTTGTTTATTTAGTGATGTAAGCAAATCTAGTGAACTTTGGCATAAGAGATTAGGACATGTAAACCTTAGGACCATTGCTAAATTATCTAAGGACAATCTTGTTAGAGGTTTACCCTTAGGTTCATATAATAAAGAAGGTCTTTGTAGGGCATGTCAACTAGGCAAGCAAACTAAAAATAGCTTTAAATCAATATTCCAAAAGTGATTCACCTAGAATCTTATATTTGCTACATATGGACCTTTTTGGACCCATAGCAACAAAGAGTTTAGAGGGGAAGTCTTACACTCTAGTTATTGTAGATGACTTCTCTAAATTCACTTGGGTGTTCTTCTTGAGAGAAAAGTCAGATAACTTTAAAGTTCTTACAGACTTTCTTAAGAGCATACAGATTGAGTACTCTATTGTAGTTGCATTGATTAGAAGTGATCATGGCACTGAGTTTGAGTCTCTTCTTATGCAAGAATTATGTGAGATGGAAGGTATCAGGCATTGCTTCTTAGCTCCTAGAACTCCTCAAAAAATGGGGTAGTTGAAAGGAAAAATAGAACTCTAATTGAATCAGCAAGAACATTACTTGCAGATGCTAATTTGCCCCTATCCTTTTGGGCAGAGGCTGTTAGCACAGCAAATTATGTTCTGAATAGAATTTTGATACACAAACTTAAGGGAAAGACTCCTTATGAATTACTTAAAGGGAAGAAACCTAAAGTTAACTATTTTAGAGCTTTTGGCTGTAGATGTTTCATTCACAATAATGATAAGAAATACCTTAGGAAATTTGAACCAAAATCAGATGAAGGAATTTCCTTAGGTTATTCACTAATCAGTAAAGCATATAGGATTTATAATAAATCTACTCTTAAAATAGAAGAATCTATGCATGTCTCTTTTGATGAAACTAACATGTTTTACAAGGAGAAGATTCCTTCTACCATAGAAAATCTGCAGGTACCTATATTATGTGAGCAGTTAGATCAATTAGCTCCACATAAAGAAGGAATTCTGAATCCTGAACAGCAGAATGCTGAAGAGAGTGAAGAAGAAAATCTCCCAGATTTTGCTGAAAGTTCAGAACAGATAACAACAAATCATTCTTCACAAGATATAGCAACTGAACAAATTCCCCAAGTCAAAATTATTGCTGAACCAGCTCCAATTGTTGACCACATCACAGTTAGAGATCATCCAATATCACAAGTGATTGGTGATATTTCAGCAGGTGTGCAAACAAGGAATCAAGTAAATCAGAACATGATGCACACATGTTTTCTCTCTCATATTGAACCTCAATCTCTACAAGATGCAAAATAAGATCCCAACTGGATCATTGCTATGCAAGAGGAACTCAATCAGTTTAAGACAAACAAAGTATGGGATTTGGTTCCTAGACCAAAAGACCATCCAGTGATTGGCACCAAATGGGTCTTAAGGAACAAGCTAGATGAACAAGGCAACATTGTGAGAAACAAAGCAAGAATGGTAGCCCAAGGATATTCACAGGAAGAAGGGATTGATTATGATCAGACCTTTGCTCCTGTTGCAAGACTTGAAGCAATCAGAATCTTTCTTGCATTTGCTGCATATAAAAATTTCAAGGTATATCAAATGGATGTAAAGAGTGCATTTTTAAATGGAGAAATCAAAGAAGAAGTCTATGTGGAATAATCACCAGGTTTCATCTCTCCAACTCAACCCTCTTTTGTATTTAAGCTTTAGAAAGCTCTTTATGGTCTCAAACAAGCTCCTAGAGCATGGTATGAGACTTTAGCTAGTTTTCTTTTGGAAAACAATTTCTGTAGGGGCATAGTGGATAAAACCTTATTTTTCAGGATACATAAAAATAAAACTTTGCTAGTTCAAATATATGTAGATGACATTATTTTTGGCTCTACTGATTCAAATTTGTGCAAAAGATTTTCCAATCTAATGCAATCTAAATTTGAAATGAGTAGTATGGGTGAGTTATCATACTTCCTTGGTCTTCAAGTGAAGCAAACTCCAAATGGAATCTTCATATCCTAATTTAAGTATGCTAAAGAATTAGTGAAAAGATTTGGTATGTCTGATTCTTCCACCATGAAAACACCCATGCCCTCAAATGTTGTTGTTGATAATGATGAATCAGGGAAACTTGTTGATTCAAAAGTATATAGAGCAATTATTGGCTCACTACTTTATCTAACAGCAAGTAGGCCTGACATAATGTTTGCTACCTGTATTTGTGCTAGGTTTCAAGTTAACCCCAAAGAATCTCATCTAATTTTATTAAAAAGGATTTTGAGATATATAAAGGGTTGCCCTAATCTAGGACTTTGGTATCCAACAACATCTGAATTTGAATTAACTGGATTCTCAGATTCAGATTATGCAGGATGCAGAGTAGACAGGAAAAGCACATCAGGAACTTGTCAGTTTCTTGGTGATAGGCTTGTGTCTTTGTTTTGTAAGAAACAAACATCTGTGTCAACATCAACAGCTGAAGCTGAATACATAGTTGCTGGCAGTTGCTGCTCACAGATGTTGTGGATACAAAATCAACTCCTAGACTATGGTGTCAACTTAAATAATTCAACTATATTTTGTGACAATACTAGTGCAATATCTAAAATCCAGTTCTCCATAGTAGAACTAAACACATAGAAATTAGGCACCACTTCCTTAGGGATAATGTGGATAAAAATAAAATTTGCCTACAATTTATTTCTACTGATTTACAAAGAGCTGACATTTTCACCAAGCCATTGGATGAAAAGAAGCATATCTTCTTTATAAATCAAATGGGAATGATAGATGGAGACTCAATTTGTTAAAAAAATTATATTTTCTATTTATCCCCTAAATTCGTCGAACGGAGAACGACGAATTTGCATCATTTGTCGAACGGTGGTCGACGAAACCTTTTATCCTCAGAATCGATAAAGAAAATTTCACCTGTCGAACGGTGATTGACGGAAAAGATATTTTTGTTGAACGCCGTCTGACGGAGACCTAAAGTCTTTTCGACTTCTGCCTTTATTAGGTTTTTGCCGAACGCCGCTCCACAAATGCGCCCCCTTCTGCGGTCTATAATCTTTATTTTTATTTCTTAATAGATTGCGCCTACAGAAATCGTTTCCCTCCAATTCCCCTCTGCACTTGATCTTTTCTCTCTATTGCAGGTTTCAATGGCGATTTCTCAAGCCGCGCTTTACTCCATAAAGTTCGACGCCAGATTTGACATTGATATGGCATCGTTTGCACAGTCCGACCAAGTATTCAGAGATATTCTTCAACTTTTTGAAGAACAACAGCTGAAGAAGTTCATGAGCACCAGGATTGCATATCGCAGAAATAAAAGAATGGGCTTACACGGCTAAGCCAGACGATGAAAGCTTAACTGGAACAATTTCAGGTCATCAGGTCTCTCTTTCCCCAACTATCTTATCTGAAGTTTTTGGTTTTGTGAATGGTGATGATGATATAGAGTTAAGTTCTGTTGAATAGGAGGAAGCTTTGATTAAAATGGGTCATTCTGCTGGAAACCCTAATCATCTGCTTAAGAAAAACTTGTCCTTGGAATACAAGTTTTTATCTGATATTGTTGGAAAGGTGTTGTTAGGTAAGACAACAGGTCATGATTACATTAAAAGGCACCAATTTCTGTTGATGGTGGCCTTGATGGAAAAGAAGAAAGTAAACTGGGGATCACTACTTTTTGAGTTGATTAAGAAGAAGGTATCTAAGGATAGTGTTTGTTTTGGAAGAATTTTAGGCATTGTTCTGTAGGAAAGGCACCAAGACCTTCTGGTCTCTCCTAAGGTAACCATAAATGCTAGCAAGAAGCTGACCTCACCTCTCTTTGCAAAATGGGAAAGGGTGTTTCTAAAGAAGAACCCAGGAGCAGTTGCACCAAAGAAAGCTTCTGAAGACACCAGGACTGAACAAGTCACTCCCTCAACCCTTCCAGAAGCTCCTCCTCTTATTTCTTCTCCTCCTCTCCCATCTCCACCTAAGCATATTTCCCCTGCACAAACTCCACATCCAAATTCTCCTACACCCATTGATGACATTCCACTTCCTTCATTTAACCTTCTACCTCCTCATACTTCTCCACCTCCATCTCCCATACATGATGATCAACAATCACCCATACACCATTCTTGTCCTATTCATTCAAACATCCCTCAACAACATGCCAATGTTGCAAACATCTTTGTACCAACTTCCATTCCATCTACTTCTCAATCATCTTCATCTCATCCACCTGAAATGTTATTTCTAAATTTCCAATCTGTTGCTGATCAAATTCTTGATTACACTCTTCCTAAGCTAGATCAAATTCTGGATGCAAAACTTGCTCTAGTTCATCATATTCTTTCTAATCTTGACTCCATCTTGGATGCAAAACTTGCTCCAATTCTTTTAGCCATTTCTGAATTATCTTCTAAAATATCTTCAACTCCTTCCTCTCTTTATGTCCCTTCTTCTAGGGGCCTAGATTCAGGTCTCCCTGAAGCTAGGCAGGGGGAGATGTCTTATTAAGAAGCTCCAGAAGCTCAAGTTTCAGAAGCTTTAGTGTTTGAAGAAGTTCAAGAAGCCCCAGTTTTTGAGACTCTAGTATTTGATTCAGTTTTTGATTCAGAAATGATTGACTCATCTACAGTTTCAGCAATTCCAGTCATAGAAGAAATAAATAATATATATTCATCCTTCTTTAGATATTATTCATTTCTGTCTAAGTTCAATTCTGTTTACTCAGTTTTGCCAAAATATCATGAATATTCTAGAGCAATTGTTCCATACACTGCTCCTATAGATAAGATTTTGTTGAAAAAGATCATCAAGAGTTTTGAAGTTCAGACTTTAGACCCAGCTCCTACTTCGGTTCAAGTTCAAACTCAAGCTCCAGTTCAAGCAGAACAATCAGCTGTAATTGCAGAAGAAATTCTCAAGAGTTTTGATTTTCCAGTTTTTGTTTTTGATGACTCACCTATTCCAGATTTTGATGAAATATGGAAAGCAGAAGATGAAGCTGAAGAGCAAAGAGTTAAAGCTCTCAAATTGATCAATGACTTGTATGATGATCCAATTCAATCTTCTGATTCTAATGAAGATGATAGTGATTCTGATGATTCATCTTCCAAGAAAAGAAAGAAAAGGAAAGCAAAGTCAAAGGCTGTCCCTAAGCCTCCTAATCCTGAAAATGATATTCCTTACTATATTCTCCATAATATCTCTCTTGATAAAGATACCCCATAATGGATGAAGTTCTCCAGGAATGAGAATAAAAGAAGAAAGAAGATGAGGAAGACTGGTTATTATTCTGACAAGCCTGTCAAATATAATCATCATCCTCCTCCTCCTCCTCCAGCAGTAGGTTCAGCAGCACCATTTTCTTCCTCTCAGAAGTCCACCCCTCAGCAATCAAGGAGACCAGCTAGCACAAGTGGTCATCAGAGATCTTGGTATTCAGGACATTCTTCAAATTCTTCCAGAAATGTTTCCACAGAATACAAATATCATATATCTGATGGCTCCATGCACAGGCAAAGAAATACTCCTTCAGACCAATCTTCATTGCAGGCCATTGATTCTAATGAAGGCCTTATTCACTTGTTGATACAGAATCTAAAGAAGTAGCTCAGATGGCTAGATTCAAGGAAAATATTTCCACAGCTCAAATAAATAAAGCAAAAGCTGAAGGAAAGGATTACTGTATTCAACCATGTCAGAGTACAGAAGAAAAGAATTTGAAAAGTATAAATCATAGAATCTGTTCAAAGCTAAAGAATTCTTGATCTAGCACCCACAAGCAGTAGTTATTCAAAGCAAATCTCAAACTATTCTGGGAGCTCAGGATCTCTATTTGAGCAAGAAGAAATCTGAAGATCCTAACAAAAAATCATTTTCAAGCCTTCCTCAGCAAAGAAATGAAAAAGGTTCAGACTTTATTTGGTTCTTGTTTGACATTTTGATTGTAAAGTTTATAAACTCAGAGCACTACATTCCATTCTATCTGCTGAAATGAATTTACATTCTGTCAGTTTTTTTTTGTTGCTCTGCTGTTTATTTTTCTGTTGTATTTATTTGATTGATTGTCAAATAGTATCCTAACGCAAATAGGGGGAGATTGTTGGAACAACCCTATTACTGATTTGGGCTAGGATCACTATATGTTGACCTAGGATCAAGTTGACCCCATTGTATAGTTTAAGGGTCAAGTATTTAGGCTGATAGATTAGCTAGAACTTAAGGAAAAATCTAAGTTCCCAGCATTCGACAAATGGCTATCGGCGCTCGACAAATTCCTGCTAGCACTCGATAGATTTCCAGTCAGCGCTCGACAATTTTCCAGCCAGCACTCGACAGTTTTCCAGCCAGCGCTCGACAGATTTCCAGCCAGCGTTCGACATTCTCTGAGCAGCGCTCGACGAATTCCAGCCAGCGCTCGGCAAATTCTTTATTGAAGCTCAGATCGACAAATACTGATTCCAGATCAATTAGTACTTTAAATATCAGTTATTTGTCAGCTCTCTGAACACAGATCGATGACTTTAACGGATATATTCAAATATCTTTGGACGTATTCAAGTCAGATAAGTAAGGATATTATATTCAGTTATTATATTCCTTTCTTTCCCTATTCCAAGACAAAGATAGCCGTTGACAATTAATGCAAAAGAATATTTCACGGCTAAGGAATTAAAGGACCTGCAAAAGTCGTTTGGTCTTTGTTGTTATTCCAAGAAAGAATTAAAGTCTGATTATTCTATTCCAAAAACAGAATATATCAAGATAGACTTTATTGTCTCAGATTTCGACAGAATTAAAATTCATTCTTACAGAATACAGAGAGAGTACAACAACAAAGATAGAGAAAGAAAAAGAAGAACACTCAGTCAAAAATATTCTCAGTCTTCTTCTTCCTCAAGCAACAATCACCATTTCTCTGAGAACATCTTCTTCAAAGATCAATCATTCAGATATCTGCTGCAAGTTCAAGTCTTCTAAAAAAGCAACAAAGAATCTGAAGAACCATTTTCTTCCAGATCAATCTGCTATAGAAGATTTCTATTTTCAAGATCAGACAGGGGAGCTTTACAACAAATCCACTAGAGTCTTCTCTCAGCATCTTGACAGAGAAGAACACTATAAACTTTTTCTCACCTCTCTTGTACAGGGTTAATACTCCCTTCAAAAGTGTAACTCCTTGGTGGCAAGACACCTGATCAAAAAATCTAGTTGGTTTTGATCACCTCAACAAAAGCTCTGTGGTGTATGGACACCTGATCAAAATCACCTTGGTGCTAGGGCACCTGATCAACTCTCCTAGTGGATTCCTACCAAGGGTGGTAGAAGAGTGGACTACCCAGATTTATTGGGGAACCACTATATTTCCTTGTGTCCTCTGTGTTTGTTTATTTCTCTGTGTTGTGCTGTGTGCTTTTACTTATTTAGTTTTTCTGCTTATATATTTATCTCACACTGCTTACACATATATATAACACTATTTTAATTCCGCTATAAAAACTAAGGAAAAGTTTTTTAATACTCTATTCACCCCCCCCCCCCCCCCCCCTCTAGAGTAACTTAAGATCTAACCTCCACTTTCATACTCCTTCAGACTTCAATGGCTATCAGACGACCTCTTACACAGTATGGAGGTGATTGGAACACCTTATCTTGCTTTACTGCAACTTGCGCCAAAATCAAAACCCGCCAGCACTTTTGAATCTGTCTCAGCGGTTGGTCTCAGACATCTCTCAGACTCAGTGGCTAATTCTATCTTCATCTCAACGGATTCGCTGAGACTAACAGTTGTCTCAGCAATTTTCCTCTATCTGCAGCTCAGCAGACCCAGACTCCTTCTTAGCGGCTCCTGGCCTTATCTCAGCGGTTCAGCTGAGACTGAGAACTCGTCTCAGCGGTTTTAGCAGTAAACCACTGAACTTATTCCACATCTTGGAATAACCTAACCCTGCATAGTCATGAGGTAAAATAGGGTTTATCAAATACAAATTGTACTTAGCATTGATTGTGATGCTTCTTCAAATCAAGGGAACATTGAGGGTAATATTCCCAACAATCTCCCCCTATTTGAAGAAGACAGAACACCCCCAATGCTAAGGTACATATCAATAGAAACATATCATGCAATGAATTATGTAGCATTTATGAATTCATATCATATAACAGTTGACATAATTTAGGCATTACACATCATGTCAAAACAGATTGCATTTGTTATAATCATAATAATACTATAAAAAGAATATCATTGTTAATTCATTATGATCAGATATCACAGAATATTTATAGCAAAGATACTTATTATTACTAGGCGTAGACTAAGATTAGTCATAAATCAATAGATTTAGCCAAGCTTTCATTTTCATTCTAGTCAAAATGTTGAGATATAGTTTTACATTACATTTTGATTTTCAAGATAAAAACTAAATGCATAGATTCAAGTTCTTCTCCTCTTGGATGATGTTGAACATTCAGCAATGTCTGCAACAGCTTCTTTCCCTTTGGCTGAGGCCTCTTTGACTTCAGTTGCATCATCCATCTTTGCTGCTTCTATTTCAGCTATCTTCTTCTTGTTTTCTTGCCTTCTGAAGTACAGATATGGCTTTGGAATGTACTTTGAGGGCATCCTTTTTGGATTATCCTTCCTTACCAGATTTTCTTTAAATATTTTATCCCTTTTTGTGTTTCTTTCTAAATGTTTTATTCATTCTTCAGAGGGATAGATTTTATCAATGTTTTTGCATACTTGTCCATGGCTTATCCTTGCATTTAGAATTATGCCCTTGGAGTCTTCACTCCAGTATTCAAAATATGGATCTTTGGTCTGTTCATCCCTCTGCTTAGCCATATACTCTTCAACTAGCATTGTGTGTTCTCTCTCTCTCTCTTTTCTTTGCCAATCTTGCATTCTGAGCAATTTCTTCTAGTTTAGAGAAATCCCAATCTTTTGCTCTTTGCCTGTCCAGGAGGGGAAGTGTTGGGAATATGACCCTCAATGTTCCCTTGATTTGGAGAGGCTTCACACTCAATGCTAAGTACAAGTTGTATTTGATAAACCTCATTTTATCTCATGACTGTGCAGGGTTAGTTCATACCAGGGTATGAAGTAAGTTCAGTTGGCTTGCTGCCAAAACCGCTGAGACGAGCTCTCTGTCTCAGCTTAACCGCTGAGACGAGGACAGGAGCCGCTGAGAAGGAGACTGGGCCAGCTGAGCTGCGGATAAGGAAAAACTGTTGAGACAACTGTCTGTCTCAGCGGATCTGCTGAGACGGGACACATGCAGTCGCTGAGACAGGAGGTTGTCTCAGCCCAACCGTTGATACAGATTCAAATAAGTAGATGGTCTTTACTTTTGGCGCAACACCTGTAAAGCAGGAAAGGATGTTCCAATCACTCCCATGTTGTATTAGGAGGACATCTGATAGCCGTTGAAGATCAATGAAGTATAAAAGAGAACATTTGGGCTTTGTAAAAGTACTCTCTCTAACTCTGCAGCACACAAAAGAAGAACAAAATTATTGTTTCATTGACGACAGCCAAGAAAGCTTTCACTTCCTATTTACCTGAAGCTGCAAGGAGAGAATAGATTGCTCCTCTTGATCAACTCAAGATAGAGCAAGTTGATCCTCACTCTTTATCTCAAGAAAAGGATCAGAAGAATCAAAGTTGAGGCCATTGGACTCATCCCAGATTCAAGACTACCACAACAGTTGTTCTGCAACAGAAGATTCAGTTTATTCAATCTTCTTTTGTAATCATACATTGTTATTGCTGTAGGAACTTAACAGTTCTGAGTTGAAGGTGTTGGAACAACCCAATTACTGATTTGGGCTAGGATCACTATCTGTTTATTAGGACTAGTTCACCCCATTGTATAGTCCAAAGGGTCAAGGTTTTAGGCTGTTAGAACTCAGGAAAAGATAAGTTTTATGCGTTCGACAAACTCCATACTGTGTTCGACGAACTCAATCCTGTGTTCGACGAACGGCATGCTCCTGCGTTCGACGAACTTGCCAAAGTTCTGTGTTCGACGAACTCTAGTCTGCGTTCGACAAACTCCTTTATGCGTTCGACGAAATGCTCTCAGCGGTCGACGAACATCAGTCTCAGCAGTTAATGAACTTCAATCTCAGCGGTTGACCAAGTTTCAGCGTTCGACGAACCTCCCAGTCTCAGCGTTCGACGAACTCAACTCTGCGTTCAAAGAATAAGTATCAGATGTTCAGATCGATGAAAGATCCTCTCAGCTCAATGAATTAAATATTCCAGCAAGCTTATCAGATGTTATCTTTCAGTTCGACGACCTCCAGCTTGAGATCGACGAACTCCAGATTGTGTTCGACGAAATTTGTTCAGATCGACAAAATTTGTTATTTCAGTTCGGTATTTCAGACAGATTACTTTATTCTATTCTCTGAACTCAGATCTTTCAGCAACGGCTCAATTATATCAGATAAGTAAGGATTATATCTATCCTTTTATTATTTCGAGAATATAGTCGTTGACATTTAACTGAACAGGACACGTTCATGGAAAAGGAAAAAGATAAAGCGTATCAGATTTATAGTTCCCAGGATATCTCTTTCAGAATATTTTATTCCTTAAATTAAGGGATTTGAATTTCAAATCAGTCAGAGATATACTATCAAAAGAAAAAGGAAGAAGATATACAGTATTATTACAGAATTACAGAACAGCAAAAAAAAGAAAAAAAAAAGAAAGCTGTCGAGAGAAATACAGAAGAAAGAAAAATACAGAAAAGTTTTTCATATCAACATGTTAATTGAGGAGACGAACACCACCTCTACCAAACATACTTTGTAGGTACCAGCTCTACGTGAAGAGCTTAATGGATTAGATCTACAGAAAGAAGATTCTCCACTTCCATCAACTCAAAATATTGAAGACAGTGAAGAAGAGGATAATCCAGATCTTGCTGACAGTTCAAATCAAATGATAGCTGAACAAGTCCCTCAAGTGGAAACCATGGCCGAACTAACTCCAACTGTTGATCACATCATAGCTAGAGATCATCCAATATCTCAAGTGATTTGAGATATTTCAGCTGGTGTTCAAACAAGGCATCAACTACACCAAAATCAGATGCACACTTGTTTCCTATCCCAGATTGAACCTCAATCCATAAAAGATGCAGAACAAGATCCAAATTGGATTCTTGCAATGCAAGAGGAGCTCAATCAATTTGAAAGGAACAAGATATGGGATTTGGTTCCAAGACCAAAAGGCCATCCAGTCATTGGCACCAAGTGGGTCTTCAGGAACAAGCTAGATGATCAATGCAACATAGTCAGAAACAAAGCAAGATTGGTAGCCCAAGGATATACACAGGAAGAAGGAATTGGTATGATCAGACCTTTGCTCCTGTTGCAAGACTTGAAGCTATCAGGATTTTTCTTGCCTTTGTTGCATTCAAGAAATTCAAGGTATATCAGATGGATGTGAAGAGTGCATTCTTGAATGAAGACATCAAAGAAGAAGTCTATGTGGAACAACCACCAGGTTTTATCTCTCCAACTCACTCCTCTTATGTATTTAAGCTTAATAAAGCTCTCTATGGTCTCAAGCAAGCTCCCAGAGCAAGGTATGAGACCTTAGCTAATTTTCTTTTGGAAAACAATTTCTGTAGAGGCATAGTTGATAAAACCTTATTTTTCAGGATACATAAAAATCAAACTTTACTAGTTCAAATATATGTAGATGATATCATATTTGGCTCTACTGATTCAAATGTATGCAAAAGGTTTTCTAACCTGATGCAATCTAAATTTGAAATGAGTAGTATGGGTGAGTTATCTTACTTCCTTGGTCTTCAAGTGAAGCAAACACCAAATGGCATATTCATATCATAATCTAAGTATGCTAAGGAATTAGTGAAAAGGTTTGGTATGTCTGATGCTTCTACCATGAAAACACCCATGCCCTTAAATGTTGTTGTTGATAATGATAAATCAAGAAAACCTGTTGATCAGAAAGTATATAGAGCAATTGTTGGCTCACTACTTTATTTAACAGCTAGTATGCTTATTATAATGTTTGCTACCTGTGTTTGTGCTAGGTTCCAAATTAACCCCAAAGAATCTTGATGTAGGGATGTCCATGAGATGGAGATCAAAACGAAAATAACGCTCTCTACGCCCTTCACGTTTAGATCTACCGCACCTACACAAGCATCTATCATCGCAATACGTTCGCATCTAACGCAACACATACATCACAAAGGAGGAATGATCGACTCTAAAATAACGATCGAAAAGGAGTCGTATTATTCCCAAAAATTAACACAAAGGTTGCCAATCCTTTTGGAGAGCAAAACCAAGGCTAGAGGCCAAGATCCGCTCAAGCAAATTGGACCTACCCGATCCGGAAATAAAGAGTTCGATAGCAATGAAATCGATTTCAGAAATTTGCAACGGAGAATTTAAAAATCGCGGATAAAACGGATGCTCAACCTCCACAAATCTAAAATAAGAAATCACAAAGAAAAGGAGATATTACCCAACCCGGATCTAGCAATCGCACAAGATATGTGTGGGAGAATCACTCTCTCCACGGATCCACCGGTGTCACACCGAATGGGGCTGCAACCTTCTTCCTTGGAGTCGCACCGAAGGAATCCTCGCCGGAGTCGCACCGAAGAGGGATGAAGGGAGCAAGAGATGGCTTCACACCACATGGGGGGCGGCGGCAAGGGGGAAACCCATCATGGCCAAAATTCTCAAGGGAGGATTTTAGGTTTAAATCTTTTCTTATTTTAATCCTCATAATAAGCCTCCTGAAATAGGAGTTACAAACAAACCAAAACCGTTCAAGATGGAGATGTAATCTCTACCATCCGAGCGGTTAAATACACACCACATAGTTTTAAAGTGCAGAAAATAAATGAAATAAATGCATATATGAATATAAAATTATTACCCAAACATGGAATAATTTTATATTCACAAATATAAAATAACAAAGCATAATATTTAATTAAAATTTGTCTTCAAGTGGGCTTAGCACGCCGCGGGCGGAGGTTGTAATGTTGTCTTCCGTTAGCGTCATCATGACGCCTAAAATCCTTATGTCGTTGTGCTTCGGCAACCGGATCATCATCAAGTAGTGTAGGAGGGGCCGCGCCATCAATCCTCCCCGGCTCAAAATCACGTATCACCGATGCGTGGTCCGAAAGATAGCGGTGGAGAAGGTCGGCATCCAAGCGTCAAAGCTCCGTCTCGAGTACCCATGAGTCGTCCGAAGGTGGGAGGTCACGCCAACGGATGAGGATGCGGTAGGTATCATCATCAGCAGTAGCAAGTGGCTCAGCAGCAAGTATCGTATCTGGAGTGAGAAATGTCTTGGGAAACCTGGGACATGTCAGCAGTAGGAATAAAAGAATGCAACTCACCATCCGATGATATACCTGTGGGGACCGAAAGAGAGAGATCATCCGAACTACCACTCCCCAACCCACTAGAAATTATAGTGGAGGGAGAAGACGACAAAGAATTCAACTCATGTGGAGGCGAAACAAACAACGTCAAATCCAAAACATTAAAAATGGGGGAGATACCCCAATCCGTAGGCAAATCCAAAACGAAAGCATTGTCACCTAGTTTCTTTATAATCCGAAAAGGGACGGCGCGCTTAGGTGCTAACTTTTTAACGGTGCCAGATGGCAGTCGTTCGGGAACTAATCGGACTAAAACCAGATCGCCGACTTTAAAGTGTGACACTCTCCTATGTAGATTAGCGTGCGCTTGATAGGACTCGTATTGAGAAGTCAAGGTAGCCCGTATACGTGCATGTAGATCATGAATGTGTTGGGCGAAGGATTGTGCAAATTGACTTGTTTTATATGTTGGTGGTAACGGAACCAAGTCAAGAGGCACCGGAGCCTTATACCCGTGAACAATCTCATCAGGTGACAGACCCGTAGACCTATTCTTAGAGTTATTATACGCCAATTGGGCATGGGGAAGCAGTAGATCCCACGTGCCTTTGGGATCACTCACCAGACACCGAAGGAGGTTCCCCAAACTCTGATTGACCACTTCCGTTTGCACATCGGTTTGCGGGTGATAAGCAGCGGAGAATAGTAACTTCGTTCCCATTAACATCCATAAAGTCTTCCAAAAATAGCTAGTGAATTTTACATCCCTATCTGAGACAATTGTCTTCGGCACTCCGCGATGGCTAACGACCTCTTTAAAATATAGTTTTGCTACGTGAGACGCATCGTTGGTCCTAGTGCACGGAATAAAATATGCCATTTTGGAGAACCTATCCACAACTACGAGAATAGAATCTAGACGGCGTAAAGTGGTGGGTAGGCCTAAAACAAAGTTCATGCTCACGTCTTCCCATGGTGTGGAAGGGATAGGCAAGGGTGTATATAATCCAACGTTGGTATTTGTGCCCTTAGATACCTGACAGGTACGACAACTACTCGCTACCCTTCCCACCATCGCCTTAAGTTTAGGCCAATAAAACTTCTCCTCAACTAACGTAATGGTCTTATCCCTACCGAAATGGCCACTCAACCCTCCGCTATGCAGCTCCCAGATGATATGAAGATGCAAAGATGACTGCGGGATGCACAACTTCCCATGCCTAAATAGATAGCCATCCTTAATAACGAACGCAGATATAGTCGTGGGGGAACTATCCTGGGCAGATAAATATGAATCCTGGAAATCTGGGCAAGTAGCGTACTCATCCTTAATGCGCTCGAATCCTACAACATTAACCTCCATAGTAGTAAGCAAAATGGTAAGGCGACTAAGAGCGTCTGCGACTCGGTTATCAGCTCCCTTAAGGTGCTTAAGATTAAATGTGTAACCTTGTAGGAAAGATACCCATTTAGCGTGACGCGGGCTGATTTTATGCTGTCCATTGATGAACCGCAATGCCTCGTGATCGGAGACGATCACAAACTCCTTGGATAGGAGATAGTGCCTCCAATGGTGCAAACATCGAACTATCGCGTAAAACTCTCTATCGTAGTTCGAATATTTTAACTTAGCGTCAGATAACTTCTCACTAAAATAACTCACGGGGTGCCCCTCCTGACTCAAAACACCTCCTAATCCCACTCTAGAAGCGTCACATGTAAGCTCAAAGACTTTGGTGAAGTCAGGTAGACGTAAGACAGGAGCCTCAGTCATAAGCTCCTTAATGCGTTGGAAAGCATAGGTGGCGGACTTCATCCAAGTGAACTCGCCCTTCTTCATGCAATCAGTAATGGGGACCATGATGCTACTGAAGTCCCGTATAAAACGGCGGTAAAATGTAGCTAAACCGTGGAAACTACGCACCTCTCGTAAAGTGGTTGGCACGGGCCAGTCCTTAATGACTTGGACCTTGCTAGGATCAACTCTAATGCCCTCCGATCCGACTATGTAGCCTAAGAACTCTACTTCAGGGACATAAAAGGTGCATTTCTTAAGGTTAAGAAATAATGTTTCCTTCCGTAGGGTGGAAAGAATCGCTCTTATGTGGGAGGTGTGCTCGGCAGCGGTGGTGCTATAAATCAATATGTCGTCAAAGTAGACTACCACGAACCTACCCATGAATGGCCAAAATACGTGGGTCATCATCCGTGAAAAGGTACTGGGGGCATTGGACAGCCCAAAGGGCGTCACAAGCCACTCGTACAACCCATCCTTAGACTTAAATGCAGTCTTCCATTCGTCACCCTCACGGATCCTAATCTGGTGATAACCACTCCGTAAATCTAACTTCGAAAAGATAGTGGCGCCAAATAAGACATCTAAGAGGTCATCTAATCGTGGAATAGGAAACCTATACTTGATGGTGATCTTGTTGATAGCACGGCTATCAACACACATCCGCCATGTACCATCCTTCTTGGGGGCAAGTAAGGCTGGTACCGCACATGGAATCATGCTAGTCCTAATGAACCCCTTCTTTAACAGGTCCTCAATTTGGGCCTGTAACTCCTTGTGGGCAGCATGATGGAGTCGATAATGGGCCTGGTTAGGCAAAGAGGAGCCCGGGACCAGATCTATCGCATACTGAATATCCCTAAGCGGGGGTAGTGACGACGACAACTCCTCCGGGTACACGTCCCTATACTCTTCCAACAGTACCCGTAACTCTCTGGGCAAATCATCCAAAACACTAGAATCAGGCTTTGCACTCATAAGTATTAGTGCATACATCACTCCATCAAGAAAGGGATCCTTCACAAACTCTTTCCTACCAACTAGACTCAACGTCTTCCTCTCTACTGGGACAGTGGTGTCCTTAGCCATAACTACTGGCTCCTTCGGGATGGTCGGCCTCAAAGTGATGGTTTTTCCATTGAATTTAAATTCATAAGTGTTGGCTCTACCAAAATGCGTCACATCACGGTCATAGAGCCAAGGGCGGCCTAACAACACGTGACAAGCGTCCATCGGCAGGACATCACACCAAAACTCATCAGTATAGGATTTGAATGAGAGGGGGACCAGGCACCGCTTGGTGATCGGGACGGTGATCTTGCTAATCCATGCTACCTGATATGGGGTCGGGTGTGGTTCCGTGGTCAAGTCCATACGTGTGACGGCGCTCTCATAAATGACATTCATGCAACTACCACTATTAATAATCAGCTTGCAAAGCTTCTCACCACTCCTAAAGATCAGAGAAAATATGCTCGTCCTCTTCCAATCATCTATCGGACGAGGAGTGGTCAAGATACAATGCATCACCATAAGGTGGTGATTGTCCTCTAAATCACTTGGGACACCATCTGGGTCTCCCTCCTCTTCAGCCTCATATACGTAGCCATCGGGGTCGGTAGTCGAATCTAAAAGTGATATGGCCTTAGTCTTTGTTGGGCATTCGAAGGCATAGTGACCTTGAATGCCGCACGAATAACAAGTAGTGTTGCCTTGCTAACCTTCCCTATTGGGACACGCTCACTCGCGGGATTCCTACCATTTCTAGCGGTGATCACTACAGATTTCGACTCAGAAGATCTAAACTTTTCCTTATCCGGATTCGTGGAGGAAGACGCTCCAACTGTGGTCTTGCTCTTCGTGTGGGAATAACGAGAGTGGGCCTTCGAAGCAAGATGCTTTTCAATGTCAAGGGGGGCATTGAAAGTCGTGTTCAGGTCCGTGTGACCATAGCGCAGGAGCTTCCTCTGAATATCGGGTTGAAGCCCCTTACGAAATCTAGATAGGGTGACCTCGGGAATCTCCCTAAGATCACAATGCACCATACGGTCCTTCAGCTCTCCCATACACTCAGCTACCGAATTGGAGCCCTGCCGCAGGGTGGCAAGCTCATCGAACATCTGTGTTCGGTGGTACGCAGGGACGTACTGGTCGGTCAGCAAATTCTTCATCATCGGCCAACCTATAGGTGGGACTCCCTGCCCGGCTCCTAAGCTCCGCTCCTCATTCAGCCAATAAGTTTTCGCACGACCTACTAACTTCATCCTGGAAACTTGGACCTTTTGAGGGTCCGTCAGGTTGTGCCATTCGAAATAACATTCAATATCCACTACCCAAGTAAGGAAGACCTGGGGGTCTCCCAGACCATCGTAAGTGGGGGCGTCAATCTTAACAGCCCTAGTAATATCAAAGCCACGCTCGTGGTGGTGTTCTCGATGGGGCACTCATGGAGAGTTCACATCGAAATCCGAATCCTGGGCCCGTTGGTGCCGGTTGGGCTGCCCAACATTAATAGGTGGTGGTGGCGGCCCCCCTTGATTCAGAAGGATTTGTGCTAACATGGTCCTAAGCTCGGTCATCTCGTTACGTAACCCCTCTATAGCCTCAGCGTTACGATCCCCGTGCTCATTCGCTGCCATCCTAAATGATGATGGTGTGTTATACTCCGTTCCTAGCCTAGTGCGCATACAGGGTTGGACAAAATTATGATTAGTGAATTTTTGTAGTGCAGATTAAAAGGAAATATTTTGGCAGGAAATTATATTCGGGAGGAAATTATATTCGGGATGTGACTAACAGCGAGAACTTCCAGAATTTGTTTTTTGAATTTTGACGAAAAATAAAGATTTTAGCCTGTTATTCGCAGACCACGGAAAAAAGTTTTGATTTTTTTTTATTAGTTTGCGCCACGAAAATGAATATGAAGATTGTATCAATTTTGAAATTGATACGACCTGCTATGATACCAAATTGATGTAGGGATGTCCATGAGATGGAGATCGAAACGAAAATAACGCTCTCTACGCCCTTCACGTTTAGATCTGCTGCACCTACACAAGCATCTATCGTCGCAATACGTTCGCATCTAACGCATACATACATCACAAAGGAGGAGTGATCGACTCTAAAATAACGATCGGAAAGGAGTCGTATTATTCCCCAAAATTAACACAAAGGTTGCAATCCTTTTGGATAACAAAACCAAGGCTAGAGGCCAAGATCCGCTCAAGAAAATTGGACCTACCCGATCCGGAAATAAAGAGTTCGATAGCAATGAAATCGATTTCAGAAATTTGCAACGGAGTATTTAAAAATCGCGGATAAAACGGATGCTCAACCTCCACAAATCTAAAGCAAGAAATCACAAAGAAAAGCAGATGTTACCCAACCCGGATCTAGCAATCGCACAAGATATGTGTGGGAGAATCACTCTCTCCATGGATCCACCGGCGTCACACCGAATGGTGCTGCAACCTTCTTCCTTGGAGTCGCACCGAAGGAATCCTCGCCAGAGTCGCACCGAAGAGGGATGGAGGGAGCAAGAGATGGCTTCACACCACATGGATGGCGGCGGCAAGGGGGAATCCCATCATGGCCGAAATTCTCAAGGGAGGATTTTAGGTTTAAATATTTTCTTCTTTTAATCCTCATAATAAGCCTCCTTAAATAGGAGTTACAAACAAACCAAAACCGTTCAAGATGGAGATGTAATCTCTACCATCCGAGCGGTTAAATACACACCACATAGTTTTAAAGTGCAGAAAATAAAGGAAATAAATGCATATATGAATATAAAATTATTACCCAAACATGGAATAATTTTATATTCACAAATATAAAATAACAAAGCATAATATTTAATTAAAATTGGTATTCAAGTGGGCTTAGCACGCCGCGGGCGAAGGTTGTAATGCTGTCTTCCGTTAGTGTCATCATGAAGCCTAAAATCCTTATGCCGTTGTGCTTCGGCAACCGGATCATCATCAAGTAGTGTAGGAGGGGCCGCGCCATCAAATCTCACCTTATTTTATTAAAAAGAATTTTGAGATATATAAAGGGTTGTCCAAATCTAGGACTCTGGTATCCAACAGCTTCAGAATTTGAATTAACTGGATTCTCAGATTCTGATTATGCTGGATGCAGAGTAGACAGGAAAACCACATCAGGAACTTGTCAGTTTCTTGGTGATAGGCTTGTTTCTTGGTTTTGTAAGAAACAAACATCTGTGTCTACATCAACAGCTGAAGCTGAATACATAGCTGCAGGCAGTTGCCGCTCACAGATATTGTGGATACAAAATCAGCTCCTAGACTATGGTATCAATCTAAATAATTCAATTATATTTTGTGACAATACTAGTGCAATATCTATAGCACAAAATCCAATTCTCCATAGTAGGACTAAACACATAGAAATTAGGCCCCACTTTATCAGAGATAATGTTGATAAAAATAAAATTTGCCTACAATTCATTTCTACTGATTTGCAAAGGGCTGATATTTTCACCAAGCCATTGGATGAAAAGAAACATATCTTCTTTATAAATCAGCTAGGTATGATAGATGGAGATTCAATCAATTGAAAAAAATTAAATTTTCTACTTATCCCATCTCTTCATCGAACTGAGATCGACGAAATCTATTCGTTCGTCGAACGGAGATCGACGAAGTCATCTAGATCGTCGAACCGAGATCGATGAAATTTTATTTTTCATCGAACACAGTTTTGATGAAGCTTTTGTTTTTGAATTTATTTCATTATAATAAAATCTTTAATTTTTACTGAATGCCTACAGAAATTGCTTCTCTTCTAGTTCTTTTGCACTTGATCTCTATTTATTTTGCAGGAACATTAGCAATATTTCTTCAAAAAGATTGCATCCTTCCCTACCTCTTCAAATGTCCCTTCTTCTAGGGGCCTAGCTTCAGGCCTTCCTGAAACTAGGCAGGGGGAGATGTCTTGAAGAAGCTCCTTTTTGTTAGGGGGGATACTTTCCTTTTAACACGGGGAGTTATTTTGAAGAAACTTCTTTATGATAGGGGGAGTTGTTTTATGAAAATGCTCAGGTCTCAAGAGGAAATGTTGTATGAAAAAGCAAAAATCATTCAGTTGATGAAGAAGCTCACAACAGTTTGCAATTTTAGTTTTTGTTTCAGATTCAGTTATGACAGATTCAGTTCAGATCAACAAATTCAGAAAGCTGAAAAATAGAAGATACAACTCGGATATCAAATTCAGATATAGCAGATACAGCTCAGATAATCAAATTCAGAAAGCTGAAGGAAATGTCAGAATTCAGAGAAAGTCAAAGGTTCTATTTATTTGTTTTTATTACTTTTATTTTAAATGTAAAATTTCAAAACTCAGAGTATCATATTTTATATATCTACTGAAATATTAAAAATCTATCATATATATATGCTCTGTTGTTTTGTTATTTATTTTATTATTCAATTTTTGTCAAATAGTGTCCTAACCCAAATAGGGCGAGATTGTTGGAACAACCCAATTATTGATTTGGGCTAGGATCACTATCTGTTTATTAGGACTAGTTGACCCCATTGTATAGTCCAAAGGGTCAAGGTTTTAGGCTGTTAGAACTAAGGAAAAGATAAGTTTTCTGCGTTCGACGAACTCCATACTGCGTTCGATGAACTCAATCCTGCGTTCGACAAACTGCATGCTCCTGGGTTCGACGAACTTGACAAAGTCAGCGTTCGACGAACTCTTCTCTACGTTCGATGAAATGCTCTCAGTGGTTGACGAACATCAGTCTCAGTGGTTGATGAACTTTAGTCTCAGCGGTTGACCAAGTCTCAGCGATCGACGAACCTCCCAGTCTCAGCGTTCGACGAACTCAGCTCTGCGTTCGAAGAATAAGTATCAGATGTTCAGATCAATGAAAGATCCTCTCAGCTCAACGAATTAAATATTCCAGCTAGCTTATCAGATATTATCTTTCAGTTCGATGACCTCCAGCTTGAGATCGACGAACTCCAGATTATGTTCGACGAAATTTATTCAGATCGACGAAATTTGTTATTTCAGTTCAGTATTTCAGACAGATTATTTTATTATATTCTCTGAACTTAGATCTTTCAGCAACGGCTCTATTATATCAGATAAGTAAGGATTATATCTTTCCTTTTATTATTTCGAGAATATAGACGTTGACATTTAGCTGAAAAGGACACGTTCATGGAAAAGGAAAAAGATAAAGTGTATCAGATTTACAGTTCCAGCATATCTCTTTCAGAATATTTTATTCCTTAAATTAAGGGATTTGAATTTCAAATCAGTTAGAGATATATTATCAAAAGAAAAAGGAAGAAGATATACATTATTATTACAGAATTACAGAACAGCAAAAAAAAAGAAAAAAAAAAGAAGAAAGCTGTCGAGAGAAATACAGAAGAAAGAAAAATACATAAAAGTTTTTCAGATCATCATCTTCCTCAAGCAGCACCTCAATCTCTGAGAACAAAATCAACAAATATTCTCTCAGTTTTTCTACTGCAAGTTCTAGATCTTCAAAAGAGCAACAAACAATATGAGAAACATTTTGTCTCTCAGATTCATCAGTTATCAGGAAGATACAGAAAGATACTTCATTCAAGTGAAAGCTCCATCTTCAACTGTCAACAAATTTCAATCAGACAGCGGGAGATTTACAACATCAACACATTCCACTAGAGTCTTCTCTCAGATTATTGATAGAGAAGGACATTTTAACCCTCTTTATCCCCTCTTGTACAGGGTTATAACTCCCTTCAAAAGTTAACCCCTTGGTGGCAGGGAACCTAAACAAAAACCTGTAGTTTGGTTAGAGCACCTGATCAAAAGCTCCTTGGTGTTTGGACACCTGATCAATAATCCATTGGTGATAGGGCACCTGATCAAAAACCTAGTGGAATCCTACCAAGGGTGGTAGAAGAGTAGACGTACCCAGGTTTATTAGGGAACTACTATAAAATCCTTGTGTCCTCTGTGTTCTTGTTTATTTTTCTGTATTGTGTTGTGTGCTCTCTTTGTGTTTGTTTTTATAACTCACTCAATACACATATAAGTATCACTATTTTAATTCCGCTATAAAAAGTGAAAAACTTTGTAATACTCTATTAACCCCCCCCCCCCCCCCCCCCCCCCCCGTCCCTCTAGAGTAAATCTAAGATCTAACCTCACATTCAGTAGGGCATCTTTGCCTGAGGAAGTAGGGTTGTCTAGCCTGAGAAGTAGAGTTGAGAGGTCAGCTTGTGAGTAGGATCAGTGTGTGATCTGAGGTAGGGTTGTTGATCCTGAGGTAGGGCTGTTGAGCCTGAGGTAGGGCTGTTGAGCCTGAGGTAGGGTTTGTGAAGACCTGAGAGATCCAGAGGGATCTATGTTGTAAGATCTTGGAGCTGAGTTTGGAGGTGTTGGCCTTATCTAAATCATTGTTAGAAAGGTGAAGGGGGAAGAGGGCTACTCAAGACACCCTGTCTTGAGGAACCTCTATAAATCTTTGTGTGTTTTCTGGATGCTTGATAATAACTAACATAACATCAGAAAACAACTAGTTTATAGCCTAAAGAAAAAAACCTATTCACCCCCCCCCCCCCCCTCTAGGTGACTAAGACTACATCCTAAACAAACTATCAAGTGGTATCAGAGCTAGGTTGGTCAAGAAGGACATAACCGTCTGACCAGATCCTATAAAGGAATAGTCTTATCTCAATCCAATGGCCTCCACTAGATTGCAGAAGGACATGAGATCCATGAAGTTGCCCATATGCAACAAAGAAAACTTTGGCATATGGAAGCAAATGGTTAGATTGTTTATGGAAGCATCTGACCCAAGGATTTACATCACAGTAAAACAAGGGCCCTTCACTTTTCAAACTGCCTACACCATAGATCCAACCAGGAGAGTGGCCAAGGCCTTCAATGACTTGACCAAGGATGAACTTGCACGGTTCACTATGGATAAAAGAGCACAAAACATAATTGTTAATGCAATTGATGACTCTACATTTCAGAACTTGGTACATTGCACAACTGCCAAGGAAATTTTGGATACACTAGTGGTATATATGAAAGGGACAGCTGAGGTGAGGGATGATAGAAAATCACTCCTCAACTAAGAATATGAAGCTTTCAGGAAGCTGAGCCTGGAAAGCATTTCTATGTGCAATGAAAGGTTCTTTAGGATAGACAATGAACTAAGAACCTATGAAAGAGTTTCACTGACTATGAGCTGAATGGCAAGTTCCTAAGATCTCTAACTAGAGACTGGGACACAAAAATATATACCATTAGGGAAGTGGCCAACCTTGGTGAGACTCCTACTCATACACTGTTTGGAAAGCTGCTCTCTTATGAGATGCAGTTATCTGCAAGAAAGGAAGAGGACACCTCAACAAGGGCTTATGCAAGGGAGAGATATGTGGCTCTCAAGGCTGGCAGATCCAAGAAAAGCAAGGGCAGGATGGTTTCTCCTCCAAGAAGGAGTGCTAAATCAGATAAGTCTGAGAACGGCTCTTCCTCTGATGAAGAGTTTATTGCCTTCTCAAGGAAGTTCAAGAAGATGATGAGGAGGAAGCAGTGGAAGAACAAGCCATCCTCCTCCACACGCTCCAAGAAAGACCACAACAAATCTGAAAGGCAGCACCCAAAGGGTGACAGGTATGATTCTAAATCTAGTAAACATGTTTCAAATAACATCATTTGCTATTGCTGCAGCAAGCCTGGACATGTCATAGCTTACTGTCCAGTCAAAAAAAAAGTAAAAGGGTGATAAGAAACATCACCACCATAAGGATAGGAAGGGGGAAAATCCTTCCTAGCCAAGAAAGGAAAGAGCTGGAGTGAATCTGAATTATCATCTTTAAATTCAGATGTTGAAGAAGAAGCCTTCATTGGGCTGTTTGCGGCAGATGAAGATGATGACTGTCCTGCTGCCATAATATGAATCAGGGCCCCTCTATCACATTCAGACAGTGATATAGAGGAGGATGAAGAGGGCAATGTTCAGCTAGGCCTCATGGCCATCATTGATGAGGAAGATAGTCAGAACATTTCTGACAATGAACAGGTATTGATTCAATCTATCTCCTCTAATTATGAGACAAGCCCAAAATCTGAACCACCTTCATCAATTGGTGGAAGTGATTCAGAACCTGAGGAAGATGTCAATCAATTAATTGACAAGTATGGTGCTCTCTTGGATGCTCTGAAAAAGAGCAAGAAGCTTGTCAAGAGACAAGCCCAAGAAATTATCTCCCTTAAGATGGATAAGCAAGAATGCACTGAGTCGCCCTCCTTGGTGGCTCAGATGAGTAGACAAATAAGCCATCTAAAGGGAATGACCATTGTGCACTTGAGCACCATATCCCAAAGGAACAAGGTCATCAGGGACCTTGAGGAGAAGCTTGTGAAAGAAAAGAGCCTAGTGGCTCAATTCTCCAAGCCCAAATCTGTGCTTCCTATTATTGATACATTTTCCTCTCAAACCACTAGGAGAGGACTAGGGTACAATAAAATGGAAGTAGGAGAAGGGACTGGAGAAAAGAGCAAGGATAAGGCTAAGCCTCATAACGCCTTTCATAAGGTGTTGCTTCCTTCCAACAGGTATGATCATGAAAGCATTTATGGTCATTGGAAGAATGGAAGCTCCTATAGGAAGGAAAACACTCCTTCCCATAGTGGAAGAAAGTGCATGGGAATGAGTGCCATGAAGGCTCCCTATGACGAAATTCAAATGGCCCAACCTGGACCATTTGTATTTGGTTCCTCTGCCCCATCATTCAAGAGCATGAAAGCTAGCTCTTCCAAGTTCTGTCCACCAAAGAACATGGCTGCTATCAAACCTGTAGACAAGTCCAATTGCTCAGTGTCTGATGCCATCCAATCTTGCCTGGCCCCCAAGCCAAAGCAAGATGATGTCATTAAGACAAAAAGCACCAAGACTGTTCAGAGGTTAACATTCAGCCAGATCATTGCTGAAAGGAACTTGAAAAAAGTTGTTGTCCCCCTCCTGAACATAAGCACAGTGTTGTTCTCCCCTCATGAAATGTTCAGAAGAGGAGATACAATATTCATGAATATTGGTGATGTGGTAAAGTGGGAAACTTTTCCATAGATTGTTGGTACAATCCCAATGTGCCAAGTGCAAAGAAAAGTTTCCTGCAAAGATTGCAGCTGGTGTGAGGTCATTTCTTCATGCTAACAAGAACCTAGGACCCAAAATTATTTGGGCTCCTATGGATAACTAAACTCCTTCTTGCTGGTTAGTTCAAGTACCAGCCTCAACCAAATATGGTACCTGGACAGTGGGTGCTCAAGGCACATGACAGGAACCATAAATCTTCTACAGGACTACAAAGCTGTAAAGAATGGACCTAAAGTCATCTTTGGTGGATCTGAAAGAGGAATCACCAAGGGATATGGTATGATCTCCAATGGCATAGTTTCAATCACAAGGGTTGATTATCTTGAAGGGTTGCAACACAACCTAGTGAGCATAAGTCAACTATGTGATCTAGGCTATGTCATTGAATTCCACAATGACAAGTGCTTGATCAAAAAGTCTAATGACTTAGAGACCATTCTCTCAGGCACTAGGAGTGGGAATGTTTATTGCTTAGCCTTTATATGCAGTGATTCTCTTTCATCTGTATGTCTAGTAGAAAATGAAAATGACTCTCTTTGTGTTCAATGACACAAGATACTTGCCCACATTAACTACAAGACAATGTATAGACTATTCTCTAAAAACCTTGTTAGGAATAATCCTAATTTAAAATGTATTAAAAGTGGTCCATGTCATGCTTGCCAAATGGGTAAGCAAACAAGGGCCACCTTTAAAAGTATTATTCCCAAAGACACTGAAAGATGTCTGTATTTGTTGCACATGGACATGTTTGGTCCTTTTCCAATTCAGAGCCTAGGAGGGAAGTTGTATACTTTGGTGATTGTTGATGATCGCTCAAAATATACATGGGTATTCTTCCTTAAGAAGAAATCAGATACATTGATTGTCTTTATAAATCATGTCAAGGCTATTCAGAATGACTTACAATATGTTGTGGTGAGGACTAGGACTTCCATGGTACAAAATTTCAATTTGAAGCCATGACAAGGTTTTGTCAAGAATATGGTATCACTCAAGAGTTCTCCTCCCCAAGGACTCCACAACAAAATGGTGTGGCTGAGAGGAGGAATAGAACCTTGATAGAAGCTGGAAGAACATTGCTTAATGACTCCTCACTCCCAGAATACTTCTGGGCTGAGGTAGTCAATACTGCATGTTATGTTCTTAATAGGGCTTCCATCAATAAGGTTCATGGAATTACTCCCTATGAGATTCTGAAAGGCAAACAACCTACAATTTCATACTTTAGAATCTTTGGTTCAAAATGCTAAATATTAAACAATGGAAAATCTCAATTAACAAATTTTGCAGAGAAATGCAATGTAGGGGTTCTTGTTGGCTATAGCTCACATAGTAGAGCTTATAGAGTGTATAATAAGAAAAGTCGTGTTGTAGAGGAGTCTATGCATGTAGTATTTGATGAGACCAGCCAAATCTATAAGGGCTGGTCTAGCTCTTCTATTTTAATAGGAAATGAGAAGGACATGGAAAAGATGCAACAATCCCTGAAGAGGAAGAGGCCCAAGGTGTTGAAGACACTGCTGAACTAGTAGAAGTATTACAGTAAGCTGGGGACAGATTGCCTGCAGCTGTAAGACACCTAAGGGATCATCCAAGAGAACAAATTATTGGAGACCAGAACCAAGGTGTACTGACCAGAAGCAGGGATCATAATGAGGCCTTATTCTTAAGCTTCTTATCACAAATGGAGCCCAAGAAGTTTGAAGAAGACAACCAAGACACTTTTTGGATTCAAGCAATGCAAGAAGAACTTCTATAATTCAAAAGATACAAGGTATGGAAGTTGGTGCAAAAACCTCAAGGACACAATATAATTGGCACCAAATGGATTTACAGGAACAAATTGGATGAAAATGGAGTAATCATCAAAAATAAGGCTAGATTGGTAGCCAAGGGCTATAGACAAGAAGAGGGAATAGACTTTGATCAAACCTTTGCCCCTGTTGCAAGGTTAGAAGCAATTAGGTTATTCCTTGCCTATGCTGCCCACAAGGGGTTCAAAGTGTATCAAATGGATGTCAAATCAGCCTTCCTCAATAGTGACTTGAACGAAGAGGTATATGTTGAACAACTATCAGGTTTTGTGCATCCAACCCTCTCAAATCATGTATATTTACTTAGGAAAGCTCTTTATGGTCTAAAGCAAGCCCCCAGGGCTTGGTATGAGACATTGTCTAGCTTTCTCATCAAGAACAAGTTCTTGAGGGGAAAGATAGATGATACATTGTTTCTTAGGGAAACAAGGGGCAAGTGTCTCCTAGTCCAAATATATGTTAATGACATAATATTTGGGTCTACTGATGATAACCTCTACAAAAGGTTTGCCAACCTCATGCAGGGGGAGTTTGAGATGAGCAGTATGGGGGAGCTCAAGAATTTTTTAGGCCTCCAAGTGAAACAGTCTGATGAGGGTATATTCATCTCTCAGACCAAGTACACTAGGGAGCTTATCAAGAAGTTTGGGATGGAATCAGCTTCCACCATGAAAACTCCCATGTGGTCCAACATTTCCCTTCACAAGGATGAGAAGGGTAAGGCCTTTGATGAATCCATGTACAGGTGCATCATTGGATCCCTATTGTATTTAACTGCTAGTAGACCAGATATTATGTATGTTACATGTATATGTGTTAGGTACCAGACTTGCCCTAAGGAATTTCACTACTCAGCTGCAAAGAGGATTTTGAGATACCTTAAAGGTAGCCTACATCTTGGCCTTTGGTACCCTAAGAACAATGATTTTGAATTAACTGGATTTTGAGATGCAGATTTTGCACGCTGCAAAGAAGAGAGGAAAAGCACAAGTGACACTTGTCAATTCCTTGGAAGAAGGTTGATATCTTGGAGCAGCAAAAGGCAGACAAATGTGGCAATATCCACTGCTGAGTCTGAATACATTGCTGCAGGAAGTTGTTGTGCACAACTATTGTGGATTCAACATCAGTTAGAAGACTACAACCTCAAGGTAAGTGAATCTCCTCTCTATTATGACTCATCCAGTGCTATCTCTATTGCTAAGAATCATGTCTCTCATAACAGGACTAAGCACATAGAGATAAGATATCATTTTATAAGAGAACATGTTGAATGTAAAGACATCTGCCTTGAATTTGTCCCCACTGACAATCAAGTTGCTGATATTTTTACCAAGCCATTGGATGAAGCCAAGTTTAATTCCTTCATGATTGAACTAGGAATGTTAAACATTGAATAATTCTTTCTTCCAACTCTTCTATGTGATGTTACATGTTAAGTTAGGATTCAAAATCTTATCACATCAACTCCTGGTAACATGATTAGGTCACAGCACATTCATACCTCACTAGGTTTAATGATCAGGTAATGAGATCAGCTAAAACAGACAAGTCTGTTTCAGCTGAGCCGCTGAGACAGGTGAGAAAAGTCTCAGTGAAACTGCTAAGACTGCTAAAACTATCCCAGCGGCTGGCAGTGCCCTGTCCCAGCGTTTAGGTTGTCGTCTCAGCGGTTCTGCTGAGACGGGATGGTTTCATAATACTTTGTCTAAATGCAACCCCAAATTGATCCAACTCTACTTACAACTATAAGAGCAATTAAATCTAATGATTATGGTTAATCTTAACATAGACTTAAGCCATATAAATAAACAATATTTAATCAGTAAGAGGTACATGACTTTTCTTTCCTATCCGCCGAGACGAACCCCTTCCATCCCAGCGCCTTCTTCTACAACAACAATGGCTCCCAAAATCTCTATGGATCTTCTTGAAGGATATGAAATAGTCAGGAATGGGTTTGCCCATGCTCTAGAAGATATTAAGGGAGTGATTCAACTCCTAGAAGACCAAGGCCTAGAATTTCCTCTATCTGAACCCTGTGTCATTCTCAGAACTAAAGTTCTGGAATGGTTTGGCAATGCTATGTTATCCACTTCCAAGTCATCCCTCAAGTCAAAGATTGGAGAAGATAGAATCAAGATAACCTCTACAAAACTACAAAAAGCCTTACATCTTCCATCCTGCAGTCCAAGTGAGGAGGAAGACATCTCTGAGAAAGACAAGAAAAAGGCTCTGAAATGGACTGAATACAATGATGCCAAAACTGGATCATTGAAGAGGAAATTCTTCAACCAAAGGGGAAAACTTTTATCAGATATTGTGGGAAAATCCATTCTCTGCAAACCAGGGTCCCATGACACAACCTCACAATACATGTTTGACCTCATGATAAGGATAATACTGAAAATGAAAACCTCTTGGGGAGAAGTCATCTTTCAAAGAATCAAGGAATGCCTGCAGGCACCCAACATGGGCAGAATTCTCTCTCTGTACCTACTCCAAACCTACCCTGACAAGCTTAGCAAATCCAAAGGAGCAAACCTCCACTATCTCAAGAGAATGGATATCAAGACATTAGAAAGGTTTACCAGGGTGCTCCCAATGAGCCTGCCCACTGAGTCAAAAGACACAGGCAAAAAGAAATCCAAAGCTGTGAAGAAGCCAAGAATGGTTCTATCAAGTTCTGAGTCTGAACACTCAGATAAAAATGAAGAGGCTGGTGCTGATCTTGGATCACACAGCATTTCTGATAAGGATGACTTGCCTCCTGACAATGTCCATCCATAGGACTTGGACTCAGACAGTACCCCTTATAATTAATCCTTAAACTCCACATTACTCTTATTACTATTTTACCATAGCCAACCAACTAAGTTAATCACTAATGACACTTAAATTATATGGACAACAGCTCCCCAAGGCCAGCTGAATGCTCCATCTGAGGGGGAGCATCAACAAGAGCCATCCCCCATTGATGGTATCAATGATCAAGATGGAAGTGAAGGAGACAAATCTGACAAGGACAAAGTTCCTTCACCTAAGGAATTACAAAATAAGCTTGATACAATAATACTAGATCTTGAAAGAAGAATAACAAATGACATTGATGACTCCCCAGCTCTCTGGGACTTACCCCAACTAGGCCCATCTGATGCCCCATCTGAGGGGGAGAAGCAGCAAGAGCCAGCTGAAGATAAAGATAATGTTCTTGGTAAGTCTTACAAACTCATCTTTAGATTTATTAAATCACAAACTCTAACTCCAAATAAATGTCCCGGCCTTTCTAGACACATCTGACCAAGATGCTCTCTCCGAGGGGGAGGAGCCAGATCATGTTGATGATGAAATAAATGATTTGGACAATGATGGACTCAATCCAGACCATATTGATGATATAACAGCCTTTGTTGAGAAGGTGGATGCTCCAGCTATAGTAATGCATGAACCTGCAGTACAGATTGTACTTCACATAGTCCCTCCTACAAGTCCACCAAGGCCCCCAGCCCCAATCATCCCTGATCCACAAGCTTCCACCTCCACTTCAACAAATGAGAATATTCTCAATGCAATTAACCTGATGCTACAGAATCATCTCACTTCCATGAAGACTTATGTTGACCAGTCAGTTAGCACAATTAAAGCATATATTGATCAGTCCATCATGAATGTGAAGATTGAAGTAATTGCCGAGGTCAAGAAAATTAAGGAAGACATTGGAATGTTGAACAAGCAAATGACCAAATGGTTTGACCAAGCTGAAAAGGCAGTAATATCTCCGAATACCATTCTCAGGTCTATGGACAAACACCTCACGCTATCTGAACAAGACATAACATATGTCAAAAAATTTGTCAGCCAGACAGATAAAGTGATAGAAAAGTTAGCAAATCACATTCAAGAGTATGTCTACTCAACAACATTGCAGTTGAATGAAGAAGTGATGCGCAAATCCTGCACACCGCTATAGGTGGTAGCGAGACTGCGATCCGAACAGCAGTGTACCGATCGTTCAAGTAATATAAAACGAGGAGTAATCCCCGAGTATCGAATCTCGGAAGGAACACAGTAAGGTGGAGTTAACATTCGAGGAAGGACTTGAGATTGAAGTCCTTTAGGTCGGTGTTCACGAAGGTGGGTGGATTGGTTTTGCAAAATAAAATAAAAGCTATCAACTACTCTTATGCAATGCCGCTATGCAATGCTTCGCTTGGCGGGATGGAAACTACACGGGCCGCAATGCACCGAATCGCTAGGCGGATGGACGAGTAGGCAAGCGGATGAGGTGGAGAGAATGGCGGAATGAGGGTCGCAAGCACCTCTTCGCAAAGCACGCCACTAGCAATTGCTAGTGCGGCACTAAACACAAACAAGCCACACCACAAGGCACGCCTCAAAATGATAAGCAAGAATACCCAAATCACATAGACATAATTAAGTATAAATGCTAATAGTCAAAACACACTTCATCAAACATATAAGAAATCCAACTAAGCTATCACTACAAGGGGAGGTGAGTGTGCGAAATCGACCAACTCCGAAGTCTTGTTGAGGGTTCACGGAAGGAATCGTCGGGTTGTCAATCCGCGTCCAAGCTCGGTCCACAACTGCGTCCGGGGTAGAGAGAGTTGTCACTACTCTCCAATGGACCCGTCTTCTTCGTGTCATGAACCGGTGGAATGATCACGCAAGCTGCTCCGATCTTGAAGAAGAAGGCTAGGTTGATTCCCTTCTTGAAGCTCTTGGATGAAGGAGATGGCCGAGAGGAAGCTCCGGCGAAGATTTGGCGTTGAAAGCTTGCTCGGAGCTCCTCCCTAAGGTAGGCGGTGAAGAAGGAGGTGAAACCCTGCAAAAAGGCGGAAAACGGCGGAGTTGGGCGGAGTCGGATGATGGATCCCGACCTAAAATCGTGCATGTCTATTTATAGACGGAGCAGAATTAAACAACGCGCACGATCAGGCGCACGACCAATGGTCGTGCGCGAAGAAATGCCTCTGATCGTGCGTGAAGAACCTGTAGCATAGCCAGATCTGCACAAAATCGCACGGTCAGTGGCGCACGACCAATGGTCGTGCGCGAAGAAGTGCCTATGATCGTGCGCATTCCTTCGCGTCGATCTCAATCTGGGACGGGAATTAACGCACGACCAGTGGTCGTGCGCCTGGTCGTGCGCGAAGGAATGCGCACGATCAGTGGCTTTTTAGGCCAAAAATTGCCCCGCACCATCCCGAGCGTGCACGCGATCCCAGGACCTGCAGGAAAAATACACTAGACCACAGAATTACATGAAATCACACCAAGATGGGGCATAAATGTGCACTAAGCCATGAAATGGGCAACGTGATCAAATAGAAGTGAATATAGGCCTAAAGTGAAGTGCAAATGCATGAAACCTAGCCCAGATGAGTCCAGAAATCACTATATAAACTAGACTCATCACACCCCCAGACTTACCTGTTTGCACGTACCGAGCAAACAAAATCTAAGCAGACGGAGAAAAACAACTAGCTAACAGAGAAATTGCGACACAGAGTACATGCGAAGTCGCGTGCTCGCACGCATAAGAATATAACAGAGGAAATTTCTAAGTATGCATAACAGTTTGTACTTTTCTAAAATGCGTATCAAAAATTTATTACTACTCAAAAATAGAATCACGGTGAATCATCTGGTCACGCGTAGGGAGAAAATAAACTAATCGCTAAGGTGAGCATTACCAAAGATTGGGGCTCAGGACAACCTCCAAAGGAATCCACCAATGTCGGTGACCATAGGCTTGCCTGTTCGCACTCTCTCCACGGCACTGGTTTGGCTCACTCACGAATCAGTAGGACTTTAGGTGAAGATGGGGCTTGGGTTTCAGTGAGGTAAACAAGGATAAACATGGAGGCTACGCACCAAACCCAAATGAGCTAGCATAAAAAAAATAATCTATCCGCTAACCCAAATATATGCGAGTACACCACACCCCCAGACTTTACTTTTTAACAATGGGTGTGTGCACTGCCCACTCCCAAACACAAATCAAAATTTATTTTCAATTAAACTTTTTCTTTCTATATCCTTTTTTTCAATTTTCTTTTTCTCTTTTCCTTTTTTCACAACATAATCAGCAGATTAAACATTGAAGCACACCCACATTTTCACAAAAATATTCACCACATCAACACCCTGAATGAAAATATAAAATACTAAAGCTCGACTTGGGTGCGCGACTAGGATCGACTATGAGGCTTTGGTGAAATAAAGGTGGAGCTGAATCAAAAGAAGGGGTAGGCACAACGGGGCTAACGAGGATAAGACATTAGGATCGGTACAAAGCTCAACCGGGCCAAAATGAGGGCCTACATCACGTTCGTGCACTGAACTAACCTATACCCATGCTTCGAGAATAGCTTGGGGAAAGTTCTTAGCCAACGAAAAAGACTATCCGTCCTCCCGAATCGAGCAATGCAAACCTAATGCCCGGCTACACACATCCCTAAGCTACCGTTTGATTCACACCGAATTCACCATTTTTTAGTAGAATAAACAGTATTGACGCAAATAGAAAAATATAAAACTATAAGCATACAGAAAAATTAAATCTACTCAAATTTCTACATGAAACGAGAGCACTCCACTAGGACACTGCAGGAGTCAACATTTTACTCCGTTTCACAATCCTAAGCCAGCACGATGATTTGCCCGAATCTTGCTCAAGAAATGAGTTTAACTCGCGGCACGCACACAGCTAAGCACGCGCTCAAGTGGGTGCAAGTCGTGTGTGATGCAATGATCTAAACAAAATAAATCAATAAAAGCTTCTAGTATGCATATGCAGTGTGCACGTGCATTGGGTAACAAATACTAGCTCTCCCCCAGACTTAACCTAAGAAGTACATCACATGATATTGAAATGAAAATCAGAAAGAGACAGGGAGAGAGGTTACCCCATGCTCAGCTAGTGAGCATACCAGAAGACGCGTGAATGACCGAGGCCACGCCACCACCATACGAAGAATCACAACCACCACCTTATAAGATGTGCAATGAATACATGCAAGGTGGGTGAGCTCCGCAAAACAAAAGCAAAAATATACTAAAAATAAAAACTGAAATTAAGATGGACATGAAAAATAAAATGCAAAAAAAAGATAAGATAACTACTGGGGTTATTGTCCTCCCAGCACGACTTATTCAACTACTGTGCAGTTCTAGCTAATGGGCCTATGAAAAGAAAAATGAACAGGTAACTGTTCCATCATCCGTTTCGGTAACGGGTACCGATACGGTGATAAAACAGTCACTCCTCTACCTGAATAATAATACCTGCAACGCACAGGTAGAGGAAACAGAATGTAAGATGAGGAGGAGGAATAAGCCTCACTCATCTCACACAAAAAATCCTTGCCAAGCAAGGTGTCGTCGGGGAGGCGGCAGGAGGAAAAGGCAATGTATGAGGCTTCCCTTATGGAGGAGGGATCAACCTCCTCACATGAAAGGATACACTCATCATTGACTTGAGCACAAAGCTCCAAGTCCTCCTGGGGTACCTGTAAGGACTCAACCTGCACAGGCTCAGATGAAGAAAGGGGGTCAAGAAATAAAAGAGAAGAAGGACAAAAATAATCAGAAATCGGGGGAGTGGTCCCGGTCTCACTCCCATTAGATTGGGAAAGTAAAATAATGTCAGCATCATCGACAATGTTGTAGGGCTCGGTAGGATCATCAGTGACCTCCTCCGCGATTTGGACTTTCTCCACCGGTGCTGAGGTAGAATCCTCGTCACCTTGGAAAATATCCTCCTCCATAGGAATAGGCACAACACATAAATCACCTGCCTTATCCTGCAAAACATCCTCAATAATGTCGTCAGAGACAAATGTAGTAGAATGCACAACAGGGGGGAATAGTGCTTGGATAAAAGTCAAGCACTGGTTCCTCACAAAGAATCAAATCTACGCTAAGAGATGGATGTACAGGGGAGATGGGCTCAGTCATGTCAGTGCCCAGATCAGCCACACATCTGGTGACAGTGTCCACATCATTCCCTTCAAAACTCGAAGGTGATATAGGCACATAGCCAGATGTTGAAGGTGTGCTGCCAGAAGTAGGAGTCGGGGCGATCCGGATATCCGGCTCATCATCCTCGTTCAATTGGCGAAGATACTCGGCACAATCCTTCAGGGCATGATCCATGCTCTGACAAAACAAGCACTGCCTAACGGTCCTCATTGGCACAGCGGGTGCTGAAGCCGAAAAGAGGTATGAAGGTAAAGGTGTGGCAGAATAGCCATAAGACCTCCGCGCACCATATGGAGTACCAGACGAAGTCGATGCTCCATATGTTGGGCTGGGAGTGCTAGGGCTACTATCTTCCTTTGGACATCTATCACTAGCATGAGAGATATCTCCACAAAAACGGCAACGGATATTGAATGAAGACCACATAGTGTGAAGATACAATGATTCAAAGTAAAAACACTATTGTGCAAAATGCTACACCCAACAATAATTTACTAAGCAACCTATTTAAAAACAGGAAAATAGAATAAAAAGAACTGAAACAAAAATAAACGACGCAATTTACAAATGGAAGGGCTTCTCTCTCAGATTCTCCCTCTCCAGAAAACTCACACGTCTGTGTTCCCCGGCAACGGTGCCAAAAACTTGATGCGCAAATCCTGCACACCGCTATAGGCGGTAGCGAGACTGCGATCCGAACGGCAGTGTACCAATCGTTCAAGTAATATAAAACGAGGAGTAATCCCCGAGTATCGAATCTCGGAAGGAACACAGTAAGGTGGAGTTAACGTTCGAGGAAGGAGATTGAAGTCCTTTAGGTTGGTGTTCACGAAGGTGGGTGGATTGGTTTTGCAAAATAAAATAAAAGCTATCAACTACTCCTATGCAATGCCGCTATGCAATGCTTCGCTTGGCGGGATGGAAACTACATGGGCCGCAATGCACCGAATCGCTAGGCGGATGGACGACTAGGCAAGCGGATGAGGTGGAGAGAATGGCGGAATGAGGGTCGCAAGCACCTCTTCGCAAAGCACGCCACTAGCAATTGCTAGTGTGGCACTGAACACAAACAAGCCACACCACAAGGCACACCTCAAAATGATAAGCAAGAATACCCAAATCACATAGACATAATTAAGTATAAATGCTAATAGTCAAAACACACTTCATCAAACATATAAGAAATCCAACTAAGCTATCACTACAAGGGGAGGTGAGTGTGCGAAATCGACCGACTCTGAAGTCTTGTTGAGGGTTCACGGAAGGAATCATCGGGTTGTCAATCCGCGTCCAAGCTCGGTCCTCAACTGCGTCCGGGGTAGAGAGAGCTGTCACTACTCTCCAATGGACCCGTCTTCTTCGTGTCACGAACCGGTGGAATGATCACACAAGCTGCTCCGATCTTGAAGAAGAAGGCTAGGTTGATTCCCTTCTTGAAGCTCTTGGATGAAGGAGATGGCCGAGAGGAAGCTCTGGCGAAGATTTGGCATTGAAAGCTTGCCCGGAGATCCTCCCTAAGGTAGGCGGTGAAGAAGGAGGCGAAACCCTGCAAAAAGGCGGAAAACGGCGGAGCTGGGCGGAGTCGGATGATGGATCCCGACCTAAAATCGCGCATGTCTATTTATAGACGGAGCAGAATTAAACAACGCGCACGATCAGGCGCACGACCAATGGTCGTGCGCGAAGAAATGCCTCTGATCGTGCGCGAAGAACCTGTAGCATAGCCAGATCTGCACAAAATCGCACGGTCAGTGGCGCACGACCAATGGTCATGCGCGAAGAAGTGCCTATGATCGTGTGCATTCCTTCGCGCCGATCTCAATCTGGGACGGGAATTAACGCACGACCAGTGGTCGTGCGCCTGGTCGTGCGCGAAGGAATGCGCACGATCAGTGGCTTTTTAGGCCAAAAATTGCCCCGCACCATCCCGAGCATGCACGCGATCCCAGGACCTGCAGGAAAAATACACTAGACCACAGAATTACATGAAATCACACCAAGATGGGGCATAAATGTGCACTAAGCCATGAAATGGGCAACGTGATCAAATAGAAGTGAATATAGGCCTAAAGTGAAGTGCAAATGCATGAAACCTAGCCCAGATGAGTCCAGAAATCACTATATAAACTGGACTCATCAAGAAGCTGACAGAAACAAGGAGGAGCTGAAGACTGACATTTCAAATGTATTTCAATCCATTGCTGAATCAGTCACTGCTACCCAACTGAATGCTGAGGTAGTCAAACTGAACTTCAAGCATATTTTGAGAATGTTTTCCAAACCCTATATAGCACCATAACAACAGCTAAGAAAGACCTCCATCAACAAGTATATGAAGAAGCAATAAAGTGGGAGGCCACAAATGTTATTATAAATTCTGACCATACCCTTAAGGTTCTACAAGATACAAGGCTGGCACTGAATCTTCCTCTCTTAGACGTCAATAGGGCAGAAGATTGGGATTTCCCACATCAAAAAGCAATTGCCCAGAATGAGATATTGAAAAAGAGAAGAGAAAGAGAACATGTATTGCTGACTGAAGAATACATGGCCAGGCAAAGGGATGTGCAAAATAGAGAACCTGATTATGAGTATTGGAGTGATGACTCCAAAGAAATAATTCTAAATGCTTGGCTAAGCCATGGTCAAATTGGAAAAGTCATTGATAAGCTCTATCCATCTGAAGAATGGATAAAGCATTTAGAGAGAAATACAAAAAGAGAAAGAGTATTCAAAGCTAATCTGGTAAGAAAAGATAACCCAAGAAGCATGCCTTCAAAGCCATATCTGTATTTCCAAAGGCAAGAGAACAAAAGGAAAATAGCTGAGATTGAAGCTGGAAATGCTGAAAAAGACAGCCACAAATCTCCCTGAAGACATGGCTGCAGCTGCTGTAGATAAGGAGCTTCCAGTTAAAAAAGAAGCAGCTGCTGACATTCCTGAGTGCTCTTCTTCTAAGAAAAGAAAACTCTAAATGAATGTATAAATGTCTTATGAATGGCTAGATGAAAATGAACTATAATTTGTCTGAAATGTTTTATGAATATGTGAATGCTAATTGAACTATGATTCATTACCCTATCTGAATTGCTAATGAATGGATTGTTGAAGTAATCACCATATGTCTTAAGCTAATATGAGCTTTAGATAAATTTTATCCTGTTATTATTGGTTAAATTTATCTGTGTTGCATTGTCATGTTTATCAAATCATAATGTTGGATTGATTAAACTCTGTGGTAATATGACTTTCATAAACATTATCTGTTATAAAATTTCTGATGCAATGAACATGATATGATGAACTCTTTGTAGTGAAGCTACATGTCAAGAATTTATGGGATATGTACCTTAGCATTGAGGGTGTTCTGCCTTCTTCAAATAGGGGGAGATTGTTGGGAATATGACCCTCAATGTTCCCTTGATTTGAAGAGGCTTCACACTCAATGCTAAGTACAAGTTGTATTTGATAAACCCCATTTTATCTCATGACTATGCAGGGTTAGGTCATACCAGGGTATGAAGTAAGTTCAGTTGGCTTGCTGTCAAAACCGCTAAGATGAGCTCTCAGTCTCAGCTGAATTGCTGAGACAAGGCTAGGAGCCCCTGAGAAGGAGACTGGGCCAGCTGATCTACGGATAAGGAAAATCTGCTGAGACAACTGTCTGTCTCAGCGGATCCGCTGAGACGGGACACATGCAGTCGCTGAGAACGGAGGCTATCTCAGCCCAACCACTGAGACAGATTCAAATGAGCAGATGGGCTTTACTTTTGGCGCAACACCTGTAAAGTAGGAAAGGATGTTCCAATCACTCCCATGCTGTGTCAGGAGGACATCTGATAGCCGTTGAAGATCAGTGAAGTATAAAAGAGAAAATTAGGTCTTTGTAAAAGTACTCTCTCCAACTCTCCAGCACACAAAAGAAGAACAAGATTACTATTCCATTGACGGCAGCCAAGAAAGCTTTCACTTCCTGTTTACTTGAAGCTGCGAGGAGAGAATAGATTGCTCCTCTTGATCAACTCAAGATAGAGCAAGTTGATCCTCACTCTTTCTCTGAAGAAAAGGATCAGAAGAATCAAAGTTGAGGCCATTGAACTCATCCCAGATTCAAGACTGCCACAATATTTGTTCTACAACAGAAGATTCAGTTTATTCTATCTTCTTTTGTAATCATACATTGTTATTACTATAGGAACTTAACAGTTGTGAGTTGTAGGGCATCTTTGCCTGAGGAAGTAGGGATGTCTAGCCTGAGAAGTAGAGCTGAGAGGTCAGCTTGTGTGTAGGATCAGTGTGTGATCTAAGGTAGGGTTGTTGAGCCTGAGGTAGGGCTATTAAGCCAGAGGTAGGGTTATTGATCCTGAGGTAGGGCTGTTGAGCCTGAGGTAGGGTTTGTGAAGACCTGAGGGATCTATGTTGTAAGCTCTTGGAGCTGAGTTTGGAGGTGTTGGCCTTATCTAACTCATTGTTAGAAAGGTGAAGGGGGAAAGAGGACTACTCAAGACACCCTGTCTTGAGGAACCTCTATAAATCTTTGTGTGTTTTCTGGATGCTTGATAATTACTAACATAAGATCAGAAAACAGCTAGTTTATAGCCTATAGAAAAAGAAATCTATTCACCCCCCCCCCCCCCTCTAGATGACTAAGACTGCATCCTAAACAAACTATCATGAAGGTTTAAGACTAGCCTTGTTCCTTGCAGAACCTTGAGGGCTAGCTCAGAGTTGGTGATAGCATTGTTATCCTCCCCCTTTCTGGCTTCTTCAAATAATTTCTAATTTATGCTTGTTGAGCAACATTTATTGAGCCAAAAATAGTTTGGAAAACATTTTCAATGTCAGCCTTTAGCTCATCCTTGTTCCTTTCAGCTTCACCATTTAGTTGCATAGCAGTGGAGTACACATATTCTTCTATATGATTTGATGTATCCTTTAGTACCCCATCTGCTTTACTTACATAATCCTTGACATATCTCATGTCAGACTCAGCCATTTTAAGATCATTGTTAATGGATTTGAATATATCTTATTGAGAGATTACAGTCTTTTCTGCCATGACAACCCACTTGGTCATTTGCATAATTAGATAGACAGTTTCTTCTTTGATGGGTTTCAGTTCAGCCATTACTTCAGATTTCATAGTGGAGACAGACTGATCTATATATTCTTTCATTGTAGAGGTTGACCTATCTACATAATCCTTCATAGGTGTTAGATGAGTATCTAACAATATTTGAATGGCACTGAGATTGCTCTCATTGGACTGTGATGTGGTGGAGGTTGAAGCTTGTTGTTCAATGACTAAAGGTTGTTTATCCTGAATAGCAATTGTTGGAAGCTCCCCCTCAGCAGGATGATCCTCTACTGCAGCAAATTTTGCTATATGATCAATGTGGTCAGGGTGGACTCCATCATCATCAGCAGCAGCAGCAGCATCATCCTCATCATCAACAGCATATTTGTCTTGATCTGATGAATCCAAGAAAAATAGTACATCATCTTTACCAACTAAAGGAACATCAGGTTGTCTGTGACCTGGTGAATCACAGAGAGCTGGTTCATTATCAGGATTAAGCTGAATTCTTCTTTCAAGATTAAAGATGATTGTGTCAATCTTACTTTGCATATCCTCAGAAGAAGGCACTTTGTCCTTATTAATCCTGTTAGACACTGCTTCACATTCATTGTTGTCATTAGCAACATCCATTGCAAATGGTTCTTGTTTTTGCTCCCCCTCGGATAGGGCATCCATCTGGCTTTGAGGATCTGAAGTTTATATTATTGAGGAGTCATTAGAGATTAACGAATAGACTGGTTAAGATTATATGTCATTATTAGTAATGTTAGGTTCAAGGATTAAATACCATGGGTGTTATTTCTCTCCATGTCTATTTGATGGACAGTATCAGCAAGCCCATTTTGTGCATCTGCAGCATCTAAACATCCATAGTGTTAGGACCATCATGTATATCTATAAAGTGATTTACTTGATTAACAACAATGTTACCTTTATCTGAGGCAGCATCCTCATATGTGTCAATCATAGCTTCCTTTTCTAGACAGTAGTGAGATCCAAGATCAGCATCAGTATCCTTATTCTTATTAGAGTGGTCTGACTCTGAACTTGAAAGAATCATTCTTGTCTTTTAAGTTGCCTTCAATTTCTTTTTCTCCTTCGCCTTTGCCTTAGAGGGCTGGCTCATGGGGAGCACCATTGTGAGCCTATCTAGAGTCTTAATGTCCATCCTCTTCAGGTAATGGAGATTTGATCCTTTTGAGCTCTCAAACTTCTCTGGATAAGTTTGGATTAGATAAAGGTTTAGAATTCTACTCAGATTTGGTGCCTACAGACATTCCGTAATTCTTTGAAATATGACTTCTCCCCAGGAAGTTTTCTTTTTCAGGATGATTCTAGTCATAAGGTCAAACATGTATTGGGAAATTGTGTCATGAGACCCAGCCTTACAAAGAACTTTTCCCACAATGTCTGACAGAAGTTTGCCTTTGTGATTGAAGAATTTCCTTTTTAGTGATCCTTTGTTGGCATCACTGTATCCATTCCACTTTAGAGCCTTTTTCTTATCCTTTTTGGAGATGTCTTCCTCCTCATCCTGACTGCATGAGGGAATTTATAAGGCTTTCTCTATTTTTGCTGAGGTTAATTTCACTCTTTCTCCTCATATCTTGGATTTTAATTTTGACTTGGAAGGAGACATCTTGACATTACTGAACCATTCCAGAACTTATGTTCTGATAATGCAGTTAGTTCAGATAGAAGATACTCCAGACCTTCGGCTTCCAAGAGTTGAATCACTCACTTTATCTATTCTGGAGCATGGGCAAATCCATTCCTGACAATTTCATAGCCCTCCAGAAGATCCTTTGAACTCTTTGGCGCCATTGTTTCTGTAGAAGGATACGCTGAGATGAAAGGGAATTCGAATCGTCTCGCTGGCTAGGGAGGAAGGGTTTTGTAGCTCTTTAATTAACAATGATCTATTTATATAGCCTTGATTTAGGTTTTGATTACCCATAATGATTAAAGTTTAGTGAACTTATTATTTTAATGGAATTTAAATGATTTTTGGTTATATTTGGACATTCTGTAATTGAACCAGCCCGTCTCAGCGGAACCGCTGAGATGGCGACCTAAACCGCTAGGATAGAGCACTGTCAACCGCTGGGACAATTTAGTTGTCTCAGCGGTTCGGCTGGGATTTTTCCCAGCTGTCTCAGCGGCTAAGCTAAAGCAATCACTTCTGTTTTAGCTGACCTTACTGTCTAATTATTAATCCATTTAAGATTTGATTGTTTGATGTCCTAACCATGTCACTAAGAGTATTGATGTGACAACATTTTAAGTCATAACAGAGCATTCATAATATCATAGATGACTGTTAGAAGGAAAAATTAACCACTATTCAATATTTAACATACCTAGTTCAATCTTGAAAGCATTAAATTTAGCCTCATCCAATGGATTTGTAAAGATATCAGCAACTTGATTGTCAGTGGAGACAAATTCAAGGTAGATATCTTTACATTCAACATGTTCTCTAATAAAGTGATATCTTATCTCTATGTGCTTAGCCTTGCTATGAGAGATAAGATTCTTAGCAATGGAGATAGCACTGGATGAGTCACAATATAAGGGAGATTGACTTACCTTGAGGTTGTAATCCTCTAGTCGATGTTGTATCCATGAAAGTTGTGCACAATAACTACCTACAGCAATATATTCAGACTCAGCAGTGGATATTGCCACGCGGTCTGCTTCTTGCTGCTCCAAGATATCAACCTCCTTCCTAGGAACTGACAAGTTCCACTTGTGCTTTTCCTGTCTTCTTTGCATCCTGCAAAATCTGCATCTGAAAATCCAGTCAGTTCAAAATCATTGTTCTTAGGCTACCAAAGGCCAAGATGTAGGCTGCCTTTAAGGTATCTCAAAATCCTCTTTACAACTGAGTAGTGAGATTCCTTAGGGCATGCCTGGTACCTATCACAAGCACATGTAGCATACATGATGTTTGGTCTACTAGCAGTTAGATACAATAGGGATCCAATAATGCACCTGTACATGGATTCATCAAAGGCCTTGCCCTTCTCATCCTTGTCCAGGAAAATTTTGAACCCCATGGGAGTTTTCATGGTGGAAGCTAATTCCATCCCAAACTTCTTGATAAGCTCCCTAGTGTACTTAGTCTGAGAGATGAATATCATCTCATCAGACTATTTCACTTGGGGCCTTAAAAGTACTTGAGCTCTCCCATACTGCTCATCTCAAACTCCCCCTACATAAGGTTGGCAAACCTTTTGCAAAGGTTGTCATCAGTATACCCAAATATTATGTCATCAACATATATTTGGACTAGAAAACACTTGCCCTTTGTTTCCCTAAGAAACAATATGCTATCTATCTTTCCCCTCAAGAACTTGTTCTTGATAAGAAAGCTAGACAAGGTCTCATACCAAGCCATAGGGGCATGCTTTAGACCATATAGATCTTTTCTAAGTAAATAAACATGAGAAGAGAGAGTTGGATGCACAAAACCTGATGGTTGTTCAACATATACCTCTTCCTTCAAGTCACCATTGAGGAAGGCTGATTTGACATCCATCTGGTATACTTTGAACCCCTTGTGGGCAGCATAGGTAAGGAATAGCCTAATTGCTTCTAACCTTGCAACATGGGCAAAGGTTTGATCAAAGTCTATACCCTCTTCTTGTCTATAGTCCTTGGCTACTAATCTAGCCTTATTTTTGATGATGATTCCATTTTCATCCAACTTGTTTCTGTATATCCATTTGGTGCCAATGATGTTGTGTCCTTGAGGTTTTGGCACCAACTTCCATACTTTGCATCTCTTGAATTGAAGAAGCTCTTCTTACATGGCTTGAATCCAAAATGTATCTTGATTGGCCTCTTCAAACTTCTTGGGCTCCATTTATGATAGGAAGCTCAGGAATAAGGCTTCATTGTGAGCCCTGCTTCTGGTTAGTACACCTTGGTTCTGGTCTCCAATGATTTGTTCTCTTGGATGATCCCTTAAGTGTCTTGTTGCTGCAGGCAACCTGTCCTCTATTAGATGTATTTCATCTACTGGTTCAGCAGTATCTTTAGCAGCCTGCTCCTCTTCATCTTCAGGAATTGCAGCATTTGTATAGACTTTGATGTTGCTGGATATGTCTTGTACAGACATCTTTTCCATTGCCTTTTCATTTCCTGTCAAAACAGAAGAACTAGACCAGCCCTTATAGATTAGGCTGGTCTCATCAAACACCACATGCATAGTCTCTTCTACAACATGAGTTTTCTTGTTATAAACTCTATAAGCTCTGTTATGTGAGTTATAGCCAACAAGAACCCCCACATTGCATTTTTATGCTATCTTTGTTAATTGAGATTTTTCATTATTTAAAATGTAGCATTTTGAACCAAAGATTCTAAAGTATGAAATTGTTGGTTGTTTGCCTTTCAGAATCTCATAGGGGGTAATTCCATCAACCTTATTGATGGAAGCTCTATTAAGAACATAACAAGCAGTATTGACTGCCTCAGCCCAGAAATATTCTGGGAGTGAGGAGTCACTAAGCAATGTTCTCTCAGCTTCAATCAAGGTTCTATTCCTCCTCTCAGCCACACCATTTTTTGTGGAGTCCTGGGGAGGAGAACTCTTGGGTGATACCAAATTCTTGACAAAACCTTGTCATGGCTTCAGATTGAAACTATGTGCCATGGTCAGTCCTAGTCCTGACCACAGTACATTGTAAGTCATTCTGAATTGCCTTGACATGGTTTATAAAGACATTTAAAGTATCAGATTTCTTCTTAAGGAAGAATACCCATGTATATTTTGAGTGATCATCAACAATCATCAAGGTATACAACTTCCCACCTAGGCTCTGAATTGACAAAGGACCAAACAAGTCCATGTGCAATAGATATAGACATCCTTCATTGTCTTTGGAGCCAATGCTTTTAAAGGTGCTCCTTGTTTGCTTACCCATTTGGCAAGCATGTCACGGACCACTTTTAATACATTTCAAGTTTGGACTATTCCTAACAAGGTTTTTAGAGAATAGTCTATACATTGTCTTGTAGTTAATGTGGGAAAGTCTCATGTGCCATTAAACCCAAAGAAACTCACTTTCATTAGCCACAAGACACACAGAAGATAGAGAATTATTGCATATAAAATCTAAAGAATAAACATTCCCAATCCTAGTTCCTGAGAGAATGGTCTCTAAGTCATTAGACTTTTTGATCAAGCACTTGTCATTGTGGAATTCAATGACATAGCCTAAGTCACATAGTTGACTTATGCTTACAAGGTTGTATTGCAAACCTTTAACATAAGCTACCCTTGTGATTGAAACTATGTCATTGGAGATCATACCATATCCCTTGGTGATTCCCTTTTCAAATCCACCAAAAATAACTTTAGGTCCATTCTTCACACCAGTGTGGTCCTGTAGAAGATTTCTGGTACCTGTCATGTGGCTTGAGTACCCACTGTCCAAGTACCATATTTGCCCAAGGCTGGTACTTGAACTATCCTGCAAGAAGGAATTTAATTACCCTTAGGAGCCCAATTAATTTTGGGTCCTAGGTTCTTGTTAGCATGATAAGATGATGTCACACCTGCTGCACCCTTTGTAGGAAGGCTTTTCTTTGCACTTGGCACATTGGGATTGTGCCAACAATCTATGGCAAAGTGTCCCACCTTACCACAGTACCAACACTCATGAATGTTGTATCTCCTCTTCTGAACATTTCTTGAGGAATGAGCATTAATATGCTTGTGTTCAGGAGGGGAGATAGCATCTGTTTTCTTGTTCCTTTCAGCAATGATCTGGCTGAATGTCAATCTGTGGACAGTCTTAGCAGCCTTTGTCTTAATGGCGTCAGCTTGCTTTGGCTTGGAAGCTAGGCAAGATTGGATGGCATCAGACACTGAGCGGCAAGGCTTGTCTATAGGTTTGACAGCAGTCATGTTCTTTGCTGGAATGAATTTGGAAGAGTTTGCTTCCTTACTCTTGAATGATGGTGCTGAAGTACCAAATACAAATGGTCCAGGTTGGGCAATTTGAATTTCTTCATGGGGAGTCTTCATAGGACTCATCATCATGCCCTTTCTTCCACTATGGGAAGGAGTGTTTTCCTTCCTATAGGAGCTTCCATTCTTCCAGTGACCATACATACTGTCATGGTCATACATGTTAGAGGGAAGAAACACCTTTTGAAAGGTGGTATGAGTCTTAGCCTTATCCTTGCTCTTTTCTCCACTCCCTTCTCCCACTTCCATTTTATTGAACCCTAGTCCTCTTCTATTGGTTTGAGAGGAAAAGGTGTCAATAATTGGAAGCACTGATTTGGGCTTGGAGAATTGAGTCACTAGGCTCTTTTCTTTGAGAAGCTTCTCCTCAAGGTCCTTGATGACCTTGTTCTTTTGGGATATGGTGATCAATTGAACAATTGTTATCCCCTTGAGATGGCTAATCTCTCTACACATTTGAGCCACCATGGTAGATGACTCAGTGCACTCTTTCCCAGCTAACTTAAGGGAAGCAATTTCTTGGGCTTGCTTCTTGGCCAACTTCTTACTCTTTTTCAGAGCATCCAAGAGAGCATCATACCTGTCAATCGATTGATTGACATCTTCCTCAGATTATGAATCACTTCCACCATTAGATGAAGGTGCTTCAGATTCTGGGATTGTCTCATATTCAGAAGAAGAAATGCAATGAATAAGTACCTGTTCACTGTCAGAGTTGTTCTGACTTTCTTCTTCATCAGTTATGGCCATCAGCCATAGCTGATCTTTGTCCTCTTCATCCTCCTCAATATCACTGTCTGATTGTGACAGAGGGGCCCAGATTCCAATCTTGGCAGCAGGAAAATCTTCATCCTCTTCCACTGCAAATAGCCCAATGTAAGCTTTCTCTTCCTCATTTAAACCTGAAGTTGAGGATTCAGATTCACTCCAGCTTTTCCCTTTCTTTGCTAGGAAAGATTTTTCTCCTTTACTTTCCTTTTGGTGATAATGTTTCTTATCACCTTTCTTCTTCCTCTTGACTGGACAGTCAGCGATGACATGTTCAGGCTTGCTGCAATAATAACATATGATATTATTTGAAGCATGTTTAACAGGTTTAGACTCATACCTATCACACTTGGTGTGCTGTCTTTTAGATCTGTTGTGGTCCTTCTTGGAATGTGAGGAGGAGGAGGGCTTGTTCTTCCACTGCTTCCTCCTCATCATCTTCTTGAACTGCCTTGAGAAGGCAGCAAACTCCTTATCAAATGAAGAGATGTCTGAAGTGTTGTTCTCAGACTTCTCAGATTCAGCAATCCTTCTTGGAGGAGACAGCAATCTGGCTTTGCTCTTCTTGGAGCTGTCAGCTTTGAGAGCAACAGTTCTCTCCCTTGCATGAGCCCTAGTGGAAGTATCCTCCTCCTTCCTTATAGACAGTTGAATCTCATAAGAGAGTTGCTTCCCAAACAATGTGTGGGTAGGAGTTTCACCCAGCTTGGCCACTTCCCTGATGGCACATATCTTTGGGTCTCTGTCTCTAGTTATTGATCTTAAGAACTTGTCATTTAGTTCATAGTCATTGAATACCCTTTCATAAGTTCTTAGTTCATTAACTATCCTGAAGAACCTTTCATAACAGATAGATATGCTTTCCTGGCTCAACTGCCTGAGAGCTTCATATTCTTGATTGAGGAGAGATTTCCTATCATCCCTCACTTCAGCTATCCCTTCCATATACACTAATAGTGTATCCCACATCTCCTTGGCTGTTGTACAGTGAACCAAGTTCTAAAAGGTGGAGTCATCAATTGCATTTACAATGATATTCTGGGCTCTTTTATCCATTATAAATAATGCAAGTTCATCCTTGGTCAAGTCATTAAAATCCTTGGCCACACTCCTAGTTGGATCTATGGTGGAGGTTGTTTGAAAAGTGAAAGGACCCTGCTTCACAGTGATGTATATCCTAGGGTCTGAGGCTTCCATGAACAGCCTTACCCTTTGCTTCCATAAGCCAAAGTTTTCTTTGTTGCATATGGGCAACTTCATAGATCCCATCTCCTTCTGCAATCCATTGGAGGCCATTGGATTCAGATATGACTACTTCTTTGTAGGATCTGGTCAGACAGTTATTTCCTTTTTTGACCAACCTCCCTTTGATACCATTTGATAGTTTATTAAGATGTAGTCTTGATCACCTAGAGGGGGGTGAATAGGTCTCTTTTGTCTTAAGCCCATCCCTAGCTATTTTTAGAGTTTATGTTGGTTATAAATAAAGCACACAGAAAACACACAAGCATTTGTAGAGGTTCCTCAAGACAGGGTGTCTTGAGTAGTCCTTTTTCCTCCTTCACCTTTCTAACAATGAGTTAGACAAGGCCAACTCCTCCAAACTCAGCTCCAAGAGCTTACAACTCAGTGTTGGAACATGGTCTTCCGCATCTCCTAGGTTTGAGAATAACAAATCCTATGTGTATTTGAACTTGTGTGTCTAAGTGTGCAGGAAACAAAGTCCATATGACTCAAGGATAATATAAGAAGGTTGCCCCCAAAATTGAGCCCATAAATCCAACATGCCCACTAGCGCCGGCGGTAGCACCTAGCGCCCGGCGCTAGAGATGATAAGAGCAATCCCGGGAGCACATTTAGAAGGCGCTAGCGTCAGGAGGTAGCGGATAGCGCAGACAGTAGTGCGGAGCACAGAAGGCAAGACGAAAATGTTTCCTCGGATTGAAGATTCTCCCGCACAGAATATGTCCTAATATGGGATAGCGTCGGCGATAGTGGTATCCCTGGCGGTAGTGCTAAGGCTATAAATTGGACCCCTCTTCTTTCATTTTCAACAACCATCAGAGAGAGAGGTTGAGTGCTAGAATTCCAGAGCCTAATTTGGCCGAAAGTTGATCTCCCACCAAAGCTCTATGAATTTCTGAAGGGGGACTTCTTCACGCCGGATCCAAACGACGTCCGCTTCAACAACGCTTATTCTACAGCGGATCTTCATCTCCAACTTCAGAAGTTTTTCAAGAGGGAGTTTTTATTATTATCACTTCGTACCTTTTATAATCCGTTAGAAAATTTGCCTCGTGTTGGCGACTAGGTCTGGGTAGGACTTAGGGCAGAAATTCGCCTCGTGTTGGCGACTAGATCTAGGTTAGGTCTACGAGGTGCTGAAGGTCATATCCGGGGTAGGATTAGCTAGAGCGGCTTGAGGCCGAATCCGGGGAAGGATAGGCTACGGCCACCGGTTTGTGGGGATGCGAGACGGGATAGAAAACAAAAGGAGTTTATTATTATTCGCCACAGATTTCTAGCATTATAGAAATCAATTTTTGTAAACCCATATTACATATAAATAAAACATGACTCTATTTTATTTTACTTAGTTTGTTTTATTTCTCACCATCTTAATCTCTTTTTATTTCAAGATATTCAAAATATAAGAAAAAGTTTTAAAACCTTTATTAACCCCCCCCCCCCCCCCTCTATGGGCGCCTACCGATCCAACAAGTGGTATCAGAGTGGTTTTATTCCAATCGGCTTAACAACCGGGAATAATGGCGTCTCATGATCTCGCTTCTATTAGTGGGGTAAATTTTTATGAAGATGAAAAATCACTAGCACCACCTTTATTTAAAGGGACAAATTATAGAGGATGGAAAGTTTTAATTGAAAATTTTATTAAAACTATAGATATCGAAGCAAGGAATTTAGCAATAGTTAGACCAGTGGATGAATCAAATAAAAAAGAATGTCATCTAAATGCAAAAGCCAAACACTATTTATTTTGTGGTTTATCAAATGAAGTTTTCAAATTAATATATTATTTTTCTAGTGCATATAAAGTTTGGAATTTTCTTGAAGAAATATATGATTCTCCATCTACAGGCATGGAACAAATACAAGAAGTGGAGAACATACAAGATTGCTCAAATGATCAAGAAAGCTCCTCTCATGATGGATCAATGGAGTGCACATCAAGTGGAAAAGAAGAAATCCTTTCTTTAGAAGAGGAATACCAAATAGATGAAGATAACAAAGAAAATTCATGCTCAAATCTCACAGCATCCAAAAGCACTGTAAGAAAATCAAATCCTCTTATTGTTTGCAACTCTATTTCTACTTTACAATTGCTACAAATTACAAAGTGCAAAATTAAAAAATTAAAAAATACGAATTGCAAATTGTGCTTAGAAAATAAAAATTTAAAAGCAAAAGTTAAAGTAGAATCAAATTCTGATTTATCTAGCTTTACCCATGTCACTTCAATTGAAAATACAAAACCTTGTTTTGATTGTAATGATATTATAGAAAAATTTAAGGAACTTAATAAAGAAATTATTTTTGTAAAAGAACATAATGAAAAATTATCTTTAGAAAATTCATCATTAAGAAATGATTGTCTACGCGCCAAAATTATAAAATTGAAATCAAAGAGATGGACGAAACATTTGAGGAATTTAGAAATGACTATCAAAATCATATAGACTCTATTGTTTCCACTTTTAAAAATAGCACAATAGCTTATAATAAAGCTAGACATAATCTAAAGATCAAGAATGATGAATTAAAATCAAAAATCAACTTGCTTATAAAAATAATAAATAAAAATTCACAACATCAAGAAATATCTAAAAACATGTTGAATATGAATATGAATATCTTAACTAAGCCAAATAATGGAAAGAAGAAACACAACGTATTTGTAAATCAATGTCAAAATCACCATTATTTACAAAATCATGTTTCTCCCAACTTAAAAGTAATATTACACAAATTTCCTATAAACAATACCTTCAATAATCATTACAATCATAATCTTCAATATAAAGATTATCACAATGGAAATTTGATGCATAAGAAACCAAGGTTTGAATGGAGGCCCAAGATTAAAGCTGAAACTTTAACTTCACATGAATGGACCCATTCATCGATATCTACTCACAAACCTAAACATTATATTTGGGTACCCAAAGGAACCACCACACTTGGTCCCCTTTGGATACCAAAATCTTTTATTCATTAGGTATCGCCAAATGCATGAAGTAGAATATTTTCAAAATAAAATATACAAATTACTACTTCATGATATGCCTTAATTTATTTGTTTTATTTTCTTATTTTTTGTTATCATGTTATGGTCATCATATAGAGACAAGACTTTATCACTTAAATATTTTTAAATCAAATTATCAAATTTTAAAGTCATGCCCTTTATTTCTAATGACCAATCTATTCTTCCTAAACTCATTGTATATGTATACATCATATATCATCAACATAAATTGAATTCAAAATTTTCTATGTGATATTAAAATATCAAGTCATATGATTTCAAACATATACTACTTCATATGATTATAAATTTGCTTAAACATCTCCACTTCATATGACTTCAAATTTTTAAATAAAACGTAAAACAAAACCTTCAAAAACTACCAAAGAAGGACCAGATAAAGATAGCCAAACATCCAAAAACAACAAAAGTAAATATAACAGATAGCGCTAGCGCTAGCTGGTAGCATCGGCGCTAGCAGATAATAACCAAGAACATATGTTCAAATTCCTGCATTATTATAAAACTGAAACTTAGTTACCCTCAGGTCCTTCCTATTCCACTACTCTTCCTCATCTACCTCTTCCACACTTGGACTTGGTGATCGTCGTCTGCGAGTTCGCCGAATAGAATGTCTTAGCGGATCCTCTGTAGGGATATCCTATTCCCTTCTTTCTGGTGATGACGGCTTCAGCTTTAAGGCCTTGATCATAAATTTCAACATCTTCTTTATGTCGGACACATCCTTTTTTACCTCTAATATATCCTCCTCCACCCGTGTCATCCATTCTCCCATATCATCTCAAAATCGATCAAATGAACCATCCCATGTCTCTCGGGCTGACGCTCCACGCCGGAGTTGTGGTCGAGTAGACGTTGATGGCTCATCCGAGAGGGATGTAGTTCGTAAGTGTGAGGTACTATATGATGCCACCAAGGGGCAAGTTATTATATCTTTGGCGGGAAGGTTGTTGCAACTTGTATGAGTAACGAATCAAGGAGAGTAACAAGTCAGCCACGTCAAATTTCTCCTCCTCCAAAATAAAACAGGAGACATAGCTGAGTTGTGTTGTGACCTTCGCTATATCACCTAACTTCAGCATAATAGTGTGGCGTAATACATCCTGAACTACTAGGGCGTCTACTGTAAGTGTCGATAGAGAGGTGATTAGACTCTTGCATGCCCTATTATGTAGCACCAAATTCACCTGAGTCCATTCCCTATCAACCCTAAACTTCTCAACTATCTGCAATCGATTTGGATGCTCCGTCAATCCAAACACGGCCCTCAGGTTTTCATGGGTGATAGTAACCACTTGTCCCTACACATGAGACCGCACTCCTCCATCCAGATCCGTCTGCGATGGGTCTTCCAAGTGCATATAAAACTCTCGTACTAACTCTAAAGAAAACCCCTCCGAAAGAAACACACTCAACACTTCGGAGGTTGCGAATAGCTGCATGATGTGGTGGTGTCTTGGCATGGAAAACTCCACAAAATATGGGACACCCACTATGGTTGTCTCCACTGCTAGTCATGTTTGTTTCTTCCCCTTTGATCCAGGATCCATCTGCCATATTATAAGAGAAATTAAACTTAAGCAAAAATCACTAGCGCCAGTGCTAGCACTAGGGCCCGGCGTTAGCAGTAGCGCCGACACTAGTCCTCTGATCTAAAATAATAAGATCTCTCTACTATAAAATATTTCCAAATCCTAACCTTCTCAAATTGCTAGATCCAAGAAACCCACATAATCTATGCTATAATCAAAACTATAAATCTTCATAAAAATTCAAAATGAAAAACAAAAATTATAAATAATGAAGATCCTCTTTTTGATCTAACCTTTTTCTAGATACATCATCAAAATAAAAAAAAATTCTTAAATGAGTTCATAAATCTTCATCACAAACATCAAAATCAAATATTTAGAACAAGAATCCTAAAAATGATGAAGATTTGTCCAAGTTCCTCTCTTCAAAAATACAAGAATCAAGCATTGTAGATCTAGCATCTAAAATCACTTGATAACTTCAAATATCTTTATCTTGAACATCAAAATCAAAGTTTAAAACAAAAATCATAAGAAATGATAAAGTTTTACCTTAGATTTATACGTGGGTTGCGTTATCTCCTAGGTTTTCGGGAGAGCTTGAGGTGCAATGGCCGAAATGACAAGTGAAAAGGGGATTTAACTAAAGCAGCACTACCGCCAGTGCTATCGTTAGCGCGAGCGGTATCGCTTGGTTCTGAATTTATATTTTTTTAAAATTTTCTAAAATACCTAAAATTATGCTCTATTATATGTACTACATAGTTTTGCAGTTCTGTTTTAAATTGATTTTTGAAAAAAAAATTCAAACAAAAAAATATACAAAAGCCAAATTACAAAAAAATATTTATTTTACTCTTTTTCCTTTGTTCATTTGTTTAAATTCTATTTCTAAATGCAAAAATCAAATACAAAAATATAAAACATAAAAATTATCAAAAAACTGTAGGGACTTTATTGTGAAAATCAAGCATGATTTAATCTATCATTTAGAACATCTACAATGTTACAATTTATCTTGTCAAAGTACTTTGAACATTGTTCTAATAATGCTTTGATATATCTATTAATATGTGCATCAATTTTATTGTAAAAGTAGTGTAGAACCAAGCTTAGCATACCTCTAAGTATGAGTAAATGTTTTATGGTTGATAATGATATTTCTTCACTCACTTTTTTGGCTAAGTCTACATGTGTTTTTAATCTAAAGATGCTTGTTAGTGTATTGTAATTGTACAATAAATTTGCACAACTATCTTACCTACACTATATTTATTTGCACTATTAAATATTAAGAAAAGTGGTTGTACTTTCAAATTTTAATTGGTTTGCAAAGCAAGTGTAATCGGAAAACTTTGTACAAAACAAAAAAAATGAAATAAATTGACAAAGTTACCTCCACCAAGCACTACTTGAACCTCCTGATAAATCTTAATAAGCGTTGTGAGGTTGAGCACCTTGGAAAAATTAGTAAAGTGTCTTGTGCAAACCTTTCATTTTTTACACCACTTATTCTTAAGTACACTGGATCACAAAAAACAATATTGAAAAATAAAGTGTGTGATCCCCCAAGCACTACTTTGCACCCTGATAAGTCTTAATGAGCATTGTGTGTGCAAAGCACCTTGGTAGTTGTACATTTTTTGTTTGTGCATTAAAATTGTGTGGAAGTAATCTTATTTGTGTTTTATTGTGCACTTTACTCTACATATGTCTTGTATTTTTTATTATAACATTTGTTTACTCTTTTCAAAATACACTTATGTGCACATCATTATCTTCCATAACACTTCATCTCATGAGTATTGGATTCTAATGCAAATTATATAATACTTTTTTATATTTATATGCACTAGATAACCTAGCATGCTCTCTACAATGTTTGGTATATTTTGAATTTATGAATTGGAATAACATTGTAGTAGTCTCTTTTTTTAATATATCTCTTTCATGTTTGGTTACTTCATGATAATCTTTAAAGATTTTCAAAGAAAAATGATTTTAAAAAAACATCTTTTTCATTTTTGGAACTTCACTCATATTTCTTCTTATGAATCATCATGCCTTGCACAAAGATGTTTGTTGAATTTATATAAGTCTTCCGCAACATTACGTTTACCTTGTGTTCTTTTCATGCTTATCTCAAGTTTTCCAACTCAAAATTTTTTTCCAAATGGTAGACTTGCATGGTAAATGTTATATTATTCCTTTTTAATGCTAAAAACTCAGATTTATTTCTATGAAAATTAATCTAAAACTCCTGATCATTTCCTTCTCTCTCAAAGCTCGATCATGCATTTATCTTATTATCAAAACTTTTATGTGTTTTTGCTATCTTACCCACTTTTGCTAATAACAAAAGGGGGAGAACTAACATGATAAATATAATCCGCTAACAAAATGGAAAACTAACATGATTAATTAAGATGGTGGCCTACATTTAAGGGGAGCATTCACTTAGGGGGAGCATGCATTTAGGGGGAGCAATTCTAAAATCGATAATTATCCTAAGTCATCACTCACACACACACACAAGTAGGTTTCATCATTCTTATATATTAATGCTCTGATTTATCATTAATGGATTTGTTATTATCAAAAGGGGGAGTTTGTTGGAACATGGTCTTCCACATCTCCTAGGTTTGAGAATAACAAATCCTATGTGTATTTGATCTTGTGTGTCTAAGTGTGCAGGAAACAAAGTCCATATGACTCAAGGATAACATAAGAAGGTTGCCCCCAAAATTGAGCCAATAAATCCAACATGGCCACTAGCGCCGGCGGTAGCACCTAGCGCCATGCGCTAGCGATGATTAGTGCAATCCCGGGAGCACATTTAGAAGGCGCTAGCGCCAGGCGGTAGCAGATAGCGCAGGCGGTAGCGCGAAGCATATAAGGCAAGATGAAAATGTTTCCTCGGATTGAAGGTTCTCTCGCGTAGAATATGTCCTAATATGGGATAGCGCCGACGGTAGCGGTGGCGCTGGCGGTAGCGCTAAGGCTATAAATTGGACCCCTCTTCTCTCGTCTTCAACAACCATCAGAGAGAGAGGTTGGGTGTTAGAATTCTAGAGCCTGATTTGGCCGAAAGTTGATCTCCCACCAAAGCTCTGCGAATTTTTGAAGGAGGACTTCTTCACGCCGGATCCAAACGACGTCTGCTTCAACAACGCTTATTCTATAGTGGATCTTCGTCTCCAACTTCAGAAGTTCTTCAAGAGGGAGTTTTTATTATTATCATTTCATATCTTTTGTAATCCGTTAGAAAATTCGCCTCGTGTTGGCGACTAGATCTAGGTTAGGTCTAGGGGGTGCTCAAGGCCATATCCAGGGTAGGATTGGCTAGAGAGGCTTGAGGCTGAATTCGGGGAAAGATAGGCTAGGGCCACCGGTTCGCGGGAATGCGAGTCGGGATAGAAAACAAAAAGAGTTTATTATTATTCGCCACTGATTTCTAGCGTTATGGAAATCAATTTTTGTAAACCCATATTTCATATTAATAAAACATGTCTCTATTTTATTTTACTTAGTTTGTTTGATTATTCACCACCACCCCCCCCCCATCTAAGGGCGCCTACCGATCCAACACTCAGATCCCTCAGGATCTCTCAGGTTTTCTCCAAACCCTACCTCAGGCTCAACAGCCCTACCTCAGGCACAGCAGCCCTACCAACTCAGACCTATCAAGAATTCCTACCTCAGATCTCCAATAAGATCCAACACTCAAGCTGAACTCTCAGCTCTACACTTAGGCCCAATAGCCCTACTCCCTCAGGCAATATGCCCTACCAACTCAGAACAAATATGTTCCTACATAGGTTATAAGTGATGCTTACAATAGAAGATAAAATAGATAGCTCTTTCAATCCTTTAGTCTTCTGTTGCTGATTTACTGTTGTTGCAGTCTTGAAGGGAAGAGTACAGTAGCTTCAATCATGATCCTTCTCTTCAGTAGATGAATAAGGATCAACTTGCTCTTCTTGATTCACTCAAGAAGAACAAAATTTCTCTCCTTGCAGCTTCAGGAAGTAGGAAGAGAAAATATTTTTGGACAACCGTCAATAGAACAGTAGTTGTCAATAGTTTTTCCAAAAAGCATACTTCTTCAAAGCCCTAAGTTGTTCTTTTATACTCCTTCAGACTTCAATGGTTATCAGACAGCCTTTAACACAGTGTGGAGGTGATTGGAACACCTTATCTTCCTTCACTGCAACTTGCGCCAAAAGCAAAACCCGCCAGCATATTTGGATCTGTCTCAGCTGTTGGTCTGCGATAGCTTCCACTCTCAGCGGCTAATTCTGTCTTCATCTCAGCGGATCCGCTGAGACTAACAATTGTCTCAGGGGTTTTCCTCTCTCTACAGCTCAGCAAACCCAAACTCCTTCTCAGCTGCTCCTGGCCTTGTCTCAGCAGTTCAGCTGAGGCTGAGAACTTATCTCAGCTATTTTAGCAGTAAACCACTGAACTTATTCTACATCTTGGAATAACCTAACCCAGCATAGTCATGAGGTAAAATAGGGTTTATCAAATACAAATTAAACTTAGCATTGAGTGTGATGCTTCTTCAAATTAAGGGAACATTGAGGGTAATATTCCCAACAGATACAATATCTCCTTCCCTAGAATGTGGATTCGAGCCATCAAACAATTTCTATACAGAGTCAACGCCAGGCGTTAGCCCTAACGCCTGTGTTAGCTTACTCTCTTATTAATAGATGGCATTCGGTCTATTCAAGGTGACACAACTCAAGGAGACCTATTCCAATACTCTGAATTTTTTGAGGCCGTATTTCCAGACTACAAAGGATCTCCCACTCAATTTCAAGAGAAGGAATCGAAAGAGGCTTAGATCAATGCTGACTCAACACGAAGAATGCACGCTTCGACTTCAATGATCTTCAGTGATTCTTCGTCGTCTCCTTCAGATTTCTTCATAGTGAGTTTTAAATTTGTATTTCATATTTTGTATTACTTTTATCTTTGTGATCGGTTCGTGAATTTGTCGCAGTTGTTGGCGACTAGGTTGGTGTGCGGCTTAGGGGAAATTCGCCACAAGGTGACTAGATCCAGGGGGTGCTCGAGGCCTTTCTGTGGATAGAGAGGCTAGAGCGGCTTGAGGTTGTATCTGGCAAAAAATCAGCTAAAGCCAACCGGTTCTTGGGAGAAGAGTCGGTGTAGAAAACAAAAAGAGTTTTAATATTTTTGCTTTGATTTCTAGCATCATAGAAGTCCAATTTTGTAATCAATTTTATAAATGATAATCATGTCTTTTCTTGTTCAATAAAATTGATTTGGTTTTCAATTTCTAGCACTTTACTTTCTATTTCATATAAAATATCAAAAGATTTCCATTAAATCTTACAGTTTCTAAAATCCTTATTCACCCCTGCCCCCAGTCCCCCTAAGGACGCCTTAAGATCCAACAAGTGGCATTAGAGCTAGATTATTCCAAAATGGTTTCACCACCGGGAATAATGGCGCACCATGATCTCGCCTTCTACGAGGGGCAAGGAACTAGTAGACCGCCACTATTTACTGGGTCCGATTTTAACTACTAGAGAACTATGATGCGTTGTTTTCTAATGACTTTAGACATAGAAGTTTGGGGAATGATTGAACAACACTATTCTCCTCCTACTACCATAGTAGGAGAAGTTACTCTTAAAAACCTAAAGATAAGTAGTATGATCAAGACAAACTTAGATGTAAAAATAATGCTAAAGCAATGAATGTATTATTTTGTGCTTTAAATAGAACTGAATTTAATCGTGTTTGTGCTTGTGAAACTGCACATGATATATGGAATTTATTGGAAATTACTCATGAAGGTACTTCACAGGTGAAGGATTCAAAGCTTTTCCAACTGGAATCAAAGTATGAAAAGTTTTGCATGGAACTAGACGAGGATATCGATGTCATGTACATATGATTCACAAAGATCGAATTCGCAAATGGAAACCTGGTGAAGAAGATTCTTAGATATCTCCCACCAAAATTTAATATGAAGGTAACGGCTATATCAGAATCTCATGATCTAAGGAGGCTCGGTATTGAGAGCCTCATTGGGAATCTAAAAACCCATAATGTGGAACTCAAAATTCAACAAGAAGAGTACCATGCAGAATCAAAGAAGAAGGCTTTAGCGCTAAGATCCAAGAAGGATGCAAATGATGATGAAGAGGATGAAGCAAGCATCTTTGTAAAGAATTTTAAGAAATTCATGAAGAATCCGGAGAGAAGAAACTCTTTTCGTAAATACTTCATGAAAGATGCAAAAAGGAAGGGACCATCCTCTACAAAAGAAAAAAAAAAGGTAGTGACGATGATGACGAGCGGCCACTGCTAGAGTGCTACCACTGCCAAAAGACCGGAAACATCTAAATCCAGTGCCCAAAATATCTGAAAGAGAGAAAGGAAAGAAGGCACAAAGGAAAAGAAAAGAAGAAAGTTCTAAAGGTGGCTACATGGGATGATTCTTCCTCCAAGGAGTCAACTGGATCCTCTTCAAGCGACGATGAAGAGACAAACATGTGCCTCATGGGTAGGAGCAAAGATCTCACTGACGATGAAACCAGTGTCCAAAGTGACACTGAGGTACCTACTCCTACTTATGATGATCTCTACGATGAATTTCTTCAAACATGCAAATATTTTGAAAAACGTCTTAAGGATATTGATCTCATAAAAACTGAAAATAAGATTTTATTAAAGAAAATAAGAGACTAACTAAAGAAATAAATGTTTTTGGAAAAGAAAAGGTAGACGGTCAAGATAGTGATCCTTCATTGGCAAAAATTCAAGAACTTGAAGAAACTCTCTCTAAGGCTCTCTCCGAACAAAAATCTCTTATGAAAGAAAATGGGGACTTAGAGAGAAAACCAAAAACCTCTCTTCTCCAAATAGAAGAAGGAAATAAATTGTTTGCAAATTGATGTGTGATGCTAGTTACCGAAAACACCTCATTGAAAGCCCGAATTCATGATCTAAATATGGCTAGAGAAAAATCAATGTTGGCCAAAAATCACTGGACATTATTTTGGCCAACCAGTGCCATGGTTCTGCAAAGTTTGGTCTGGGATATGGTTTGGGAGGCAACCGCCCATCGTTAACTTCTAACGCTAGTGTTAGCCCCATTTACAGAAAACAAAATCTTTCTTTAAAAAAATCATTTATCATCTCTACTACATCTCTGTCTACCAGTAAGAGTCAACAAAATTCTCAGAGAAAGGTCTCAACCCCTTTAATTGTGTGTACCAATTGTTTGATTTTTGGTCACACCACGGACTCTTGTAAGAAGAAGGAAAATGAACTTTGAAGCAAATCTGGGTACCTAAGGTATCCACTTATACTATGGGAGGAACCCCTTGGGTATCTGGATTTTTACTCCCATCCTCTTTTTAGGTGTGTTGGCAGGCTAAGGACAAGGATGGCATGTGGTACTTGGACTCAGGATGCTCCAAGCACATGATGGGTGATAAATCAAAGTTCCTTAGCCTCATGATGAAGAAAGGAGGAATGGTGACTTTTGATGACAATGGCAAGGGAAGGATCATGGGCATGGGTATAGTGGGTAATGACTCTTTCTCTTTTTCAAATGTTGTATATGTTTAAGGTTTAAAGCACAATTTAATATCTATTAGTTAATTAAGTGATACAGGTCTAAATGTCTTATTTGAATCTTCTTCAAACCTTTGCAAAATTATAAATAACAAAACAAATGAAGTTGTATTCACCACACCAAGAACCCATAATGTTTACATGATTGCTTTTCATGATCTTTCACATTCATTTATCAAATGTCTTACTTCAAAAAATGATGAATTATAATTATGACATAGGCATCTTGGAAACACAAGCACTAAACTTATTCTAAAACTAGCAAAAGATAAATTAATTAGAAGATTACCTATGCTTAATGGAACATTATCTTCACTTTACCTACCTTGCAAAAAAGAAAATTTTTCTACAACATCATTTAAAAGTAAAAATGAATTTTCTACCTCTAGACCCTTATAATTAATTCATATGAATCTTTTTGGTCCAATGAGCACCATTAGTCTAAGTGGTCGGAAATATACTTATGTTTTGATTGATGATTTTTCTAGATTTTGTTGGACAATATTTCTTACCTCAAAATCTGATGCTTTTTAAGAATTCTCAAAATTATGTAAACATATTCAAAATGAACTTGATCTAAAAATTCAATGCATTCGCTCGGATCATGGAGGAGAATTTGAAAATGAAAAATTTATCACTTTTTGTAGTGATCTAGGAATTAAGCATGAATTTTTTGTTTCATGCACCCCACAACAAAATGGTGTTGTGGAGAGGAAAAATAGAACCCTTCAAGAATTAGCACGCACCATGCTTTCTGAATTTGGGTTACCTAGATCATTTTGGGCCGAAGCCGCTAGCACATCATGTTATGTAATTAATCAAGCATGCTTCGACCTTTCATAAAATTAACCCCTTATGAATTATATTTTCAAACGAAACATAGTGTATCATATTTTTGTGTACTTGGTTGCAAATGCTTTTTATTAAATACAAAGGATTCATTAGGAAATTTTGATGAAAATGTGATAAAGGAATTTTTCTGGATATTCTTCAACTAGTAGAACCTATAGAATATATAACAAAAGAACAAAAATAGTTGAAGAATCTATTCATGTTAGATTTGATGAGCTTGTTCCTTGTGTAGAGAATATTATTGCAGGAAATGAAGAGGAACCCATCTCCCCATTAGAGCATGAGGATGACAAGTTACAAGAAGAGGTGAACAAGGAAGAGGAGAACAAGGAAGAAGTGAACAAGCAAGTGGAGTATGTGCCTCCTAGCATGCAAAAGTTCACAAAACATCATCCAAGGGAGCTTGTCATTGGAGAGCCATCGAAAGGGGTTACGACTCCTTCTTCCCTACATGAATCCTTTTCGAACCTTTGTTTTATTTCCGAAATAGAACCAAAAATGTTTCAACCGCTTTAAATGATGAATTTTGGTATTTAGCTATGAATGAAGAATTAGAACAATTTGAATGTAATAAGGTTTGGAAACTTGTAGAAAGACCATCTAATCATCTGGTAGTAGGAGTAAAATGGATTTTCAAAAAAAATTAGATGGTGAATCTAGGATTACTAGGAATAAAGCTCGCTTGGTATCACAAGGGTATTCTCAAATCGAGTTGGTAGACTTTGATGAAATATTTGCACATGTTGCTCGCTTAGAATCCATTAGAATTTTTATTGCATTTGCGAGTTTCAGAAGTTGTAAATTATTTCAAATGGATGTTAAAAGTGCTTTTCTAAACGGGATTATTAAGGAAGAGGTCTATGTTGAATAACCCCCCCCCCCCCCCCCCACCACCCGGTAATGAATTTTTTTGAAATCATGTATTCAAACTAGATAAAGCGTGTTATGGTTTAAAATAAGATCTATGTGCTTGGTATGAAAGATTAACTTCATTTTTATTAAACAACAGTTATGTAATGGGAATTGCCGATAACACACTCTTCATTAAGCATGTTAATAAAGATTTGATCATATTACAAATTTATGTAGATCACATAATTTTTGGAACCACTAATGAAGAGTTGTGTAATGAAGTTGTACTTGTAAAGCAAAAAGAATTTGAAATGAGCTTGGTAGAAGAACTTACATTTTTTCTAGGTTTTCAAATCAAACAAAAAATGATGGAATATGAATTAGTCAATCTAAATATGTTCATGATATGTTGAAAAGATTTGGATCTGAAAACTTAAAATACGCCTCTACTCCTATGAGTGCATCTTTAAAATTAGGAAAAGATAAAGTCGGAATTCCTATTGATCAAACATTATATAGAAGAATGATTGGTTCAATATTATATCTAAGTTCTTCTAGACCCGATATTATGTTTGTTGTTTGCTTATGTGCTAGATTTCAAGCTAATCCTAAAGAATCTCATTTAAAAGCGGTTAAACAAATTTTTAGATATTTAATTGGATCATCTATTCTAGGCGTATGGTATCTTTATAATGATTTATTTATATTGCATGGATATCCGACTTCGATTATGCGAGGTGTTCACTAGATTGTAAGAGCACAAGTGGCACATGTGAGTTCTTAAGCCCGTCACTGGTAGCATGGTCGAGTAGGAAACAGAATTCTATTGCCCTCTCCACAACCGAGGCCGAATATGTCGCACTAGGAAGTTGTTGTGCACAAGTCCTTTGGATGACTAAAACACTAGAAAACCTTGGGGTTCATCTAAACAATATTGAATTAAAATATGACAACAAAAGTGCAATCGATCTAACCAATAGCCTCGTTCATCATTCAAGGTCTAAACCCATAGATGTGCATCATCACTTCATTAGGGATCTGATGCACTCACGACAAGTGTACCGGTTGTGCAAGTAATATAAAATGGGTGAATTTTCCCAAGTATCGATCTCAGAGGAACACAGTAAGGTGGAGTTTACTTTTGGGCAGGACTTGAGATTGAAGTCCTTGCTAGGGAATGGGTTGCAAAAAATGTGGGTGGCTTTGTGAAAACAAATTACAAGAACTAACCATGCAGGTCGCCATCATTGCTTCACAATAAAGTGTATTACGCAGGCCGTTATGCACTGCTTCGCTCGGCTGATGGACGAGTGGGCATACGGAGTGGAAGAGTAGTTAAGTGGAATGGAAGAGTAGGCTTGCAGAATGGGCGAGTAGGCTAGCAGAATGAAGTGGAGGGTGGAGCGGAATTGGTGGCAAACCTCAAACACACATATAAACGAAATACTTTCATAAAAAGTTGAAATATGAATTAACACACAAGTTTATAGTGCACATCATCAAAATATAGAGAACCTAGCCACAAATATCAAATAAAGAGGAGAAAGAGCAAGGGAATCGACCACATCCAAAGCCTCGTTGGGATCACGGTAGGAATCACCGGGTTGTCAATCTGTATCCTAGCTCGGTTCGCAACTACGACCGGGGTAGAGGAGGGTTGTCACATCCTCCCAATGGACCCGTCTTCTTTGCCTCACGACCCGATCTACTCTGATGTGAAGCTCTCATTGCTTGATGATGAGCTTGGAAGCTCTTGGATGATGAAGGTGGCCTAGGGCAAAGCCCTCATGGAAGGTGGAAGAAAAATGGAGCTGGAGCTCCTCCTGAGGCGAGAATGGCAGAGAAAAGATGGACCTTCCCAGCTAGGTCGAAATCTGCGGCTTTTATAGAAAATAGTCAAAAAAGTAGGCATGCACGGTCGAACGCACGAGCATGGATCATGCAAAATTAAATGCGCAGAAAATGCCCAGCCTGGCTCAGCAGTAGACCGTGTGATTTTACTCACGCACAGTCGAAACCGACCATGCGCGAACAAAACGCGCGGGTAAAATCTGATCGCTTACAAACCATGCCAACAAAGGCAGATCGTGTGTTTCCTTCTCACACGGTTGAATGCGACCTTGTATGAAGAAAACACACGGGCGAATATTTTCATAAAGATTAAGAAAAAAGGCAAGGTCGTGCGATTTTACTCACACACGGGCAAAATAACACGTGCAATAACAAATCACACGACTTGGGGAAGATCACTGTTTAGGGTATGTAGGAATCACACAGTAACAATGATTGTGCATCAGGTAAATGCATGACCGTGTGATGTCTACAGAATAGAATCAGACAACATTGGTGCTCTGCCCACCTGTACAACCATACACACAGTCTAGAGCACTCCTCCAGCACAATAATCAACTTAAATCTACAAAATAAAGACATGGGGAGCACCATATGCTTACCCCCGGTAGAATAGTGCACAATTGCACACCACAATGGGCCAAAATATGCACTTCGTGTGAGAATAGTGAACCAGTGAAATATAAGCAATAATGATCAACAAGTGAAGTGCATGTGCGTGAAAATGAGACAGATGAGTCTGAAAAACCCTATAAATATCGGACTCATCACACCCCCAGACCTAACCATTTGCTCGTCCTGAGCAAATCATCTCTCAGCGAAAAGAAAAAGGACTATTTGGCTTAGAAATTGCAAGGGTGGAGTACCTTGCCAAGTTGCAGGCTCACGCTTATAAAAATACATTTGAAGAAATTCCTAATTGTGCATAATAGTTTATATTTTTCTAAGAATGTATCTATATATTATTACTACTCAAAATCTGAATCACAGAGATTCATCCAGTCACGCATAGAAAGAAAGTAAACTAATTTCCAAGGTGAGCATTGCCAAAGATTGGGGCTCGGGACAACCTCCAAGGAAATCCATTAATGTCGGTGACCAAAAGCTTTACCGATAGGCGAAGAGGACGAAGGAGTAAGGCGAAGAGTATGACGAGCAAATTGGACGGCAGGTACTCACTTCAGTGATAGGCGATGAGTCTTTTTAGGTTCTTATTGTCGATAGGCGAACTGGCTTGACTGAGTATAGCATGTAGTCGTTGATCCATTTTTCCCGTGATAGGCGAAGTCAAATTACTTTCTATAGAATTCATTCAAAAAGCTCGCTCGTTCGCACTCTCTCTACGACACTAGTTTGGCTCAACACGCGAATTACTAGTACTTTAGGTTAAAGATGGGGCTTGGGTTACGGTAGGGTATACAAGGATAAACCTGAGGGCTCAACGCCCCTAACACAAATGAGCAAGCATAAAAAGAAACTAACTATGCACCATAATAACAAGCGATGGTGCACCACACACCCAGACTTGGACTTGAAAACATGGGTGTGTGCACAGCCAACTCCCAATACAAACTTCCACAAATTGATTTTCAATTTAACTTTTTCACAAAAAAAATCTTCATTTTTCATTTTTCTTTTCACAATATTTTCAACAATTATTTTTTCAGCAAATTTACAATGGAGTACATCCACAAATCCATAGAGATGAACACAACATCAACACCCCAATCATGCAAATAAAATACTAACTAGAACTCACATTTGGGTGTGCGACTAGGCTTGGCTTTAAGGCTTCGGTGAGGTAAAAGTGGAGCTAAATCAAAGAAGGGGTAGGCACAACGGGGCTAGCGAGAATAAGACGATGGGACTGGTATAAAAGCTCAACCGGGCCAAAATAAAGGCCTACATCACACTTGCGCAACTGAACTAACCATATACCCATGCTTCAAGAGTAGCTTGGGGCAAGTTCTTAGCCACTGAGAAAGATATGAACGATATATCCTTATGGTGGTCCAAATACCTTGTTGGGTCCAGCGTCTCTTCACTTGACCCGTAGCGCCCTTCCGTTGATATAAAGATCAAGTTGCGCCTTCACCAACAGTCATGGCTTTTGGTGCAGTTGGTTGCACTGGGTCCTCTCAATTGGTATCAAAGTAGGTTACGGGTTCGAGACCGGGGGGCACTAATAATTCCTGAAATTCTCTCTACCTGTGTGGGTCCTGGTGGGTTAGGCGCCAGGAGCCATGTGTCAAGCCACCTCTGAGCCTGCGGGCCATGTGGAGCACCTCTGAGCTTGCGGGTCGTGCTGGACGCTGGGGGGGATTGTTCGGTCCAGCATCTCTTCACTTGACCCGTAGTGCCCTTCCGTTGATATAAAGATCAAGTTGCGCCTTCACCAACAGTCATGGCTTTTGGTGCAGTTGGTTGCGTTGGGTCCTCTCAATTGGTATCAAAGCAGGTTGTGGGTTCGAGACCGGGGGGCGCTAATAATTCCTGAAATTCTCTCTACCTGTGTGGGTCCCGGTGGGTTAGGCGCTCGGAGCCATGTGTCAAGCCACCTCTAAGCCCGCGGGCCATGTGGAGCACCTCTGAGCTTGCGGGTTGTGCTGGATGCTGGGGGGGATTGTTGAGTCCAGCGTCTCTTCACTTGACCCGTAGCGCCCTTCCGTTGATATAAAGATCAAGTTGCGCCTTCACCAACAGTCATGGCTTTTGGTGCAGTTGGTTGCGCTGGGTCCTCTCAATTGGTATCAAAGCAGGTTGCGGGTTCGAGACCGGGCGGGCGCTGACAATTCCTGAAATTCTCTCTACCTGTGTGGGGCCCGGTGGGTTAGGCGCCCGGAGCCATGTGTCAAGCCACCTCTGAGCCTGCGGGCCATGTGGAGCACCTCTGAGCTTGCGGGTCATGCTGGACGCTGGGGAGGGATTGTTGGGTCCAGCGTCTCTTCACTTGACCCGTAATGCCCTTCCGTTGATATAAAGATCAAGTTGCGCCTTCACCAACAGTCATGGCTTTTGGTGCAGTTGGTTGCGCTGGGTCCTCTCATACCTGTATTAAGCAGTTTATATAAATGTCTAAGTATAAAGCAAAAATAATAATGTTTACTTATTATTATTACACAACCAGCTGAGAAATCAACTATACCTTGATTTTACGTAGTAACTAGCAGTGAACGAAATGGATCTGAAGATGCAGTAGCAGCAGTAGTTAAGAGGATCAGAAGCTTTCCATCTTCAAGTTTCATCTTTCTTCATCTTCTTCATCTTCTTCATATCCTCCAATCATCTGTCGTCAATGAAGTACAGTTTACCATCCTGCACCCAATCTCTCAAGGAAAAAGCAGACAGTGATTGTTGGGGACAGCGCCCAACAATGTTCCTGATTTGAAGAAGTGCTCAGGTCAATGATAAAAGCACTATATATTTGATGGTATGCTCTATTTATAATTGTAGAGAATAAATCATATGTCTAGTACTTCTCTAAACTCACTAAGTCCAAAATCATCGAGGACATGACATATCATCGAATTAGCATTCATATATTATTGAGACTACTCGCAGAACTCAACAGAAGGCTTATGCTAGTTATCGTCAAGATAATATGGAGAATCCGACAATATCGTTGTGATAACAAAGTACACAAGATGATATCGTCGTGAGAGCAAGAAGAATTGACCAAGTCACAGTATCATCGTGTCAACAAGACTCACACGACGATATCTTTGTGAAGTCTGATATGTTGAAGCTCACCAGAATATTTAAGTTAAATTATTTGGCTAAGTCGACGACATCGTCGTAAAGGAGTCTTATCGTCGAGAAGACTAAGGCAGAACTCGTAAAGACAGTTTGTAACAGAAGTGTTGCTTATCGTCAAGCTGATCAAGACGATATCGACGAGAAGTCAGAATTAACAAGATGATATCATCGATAAGACAAGATGATTTCAACAACATCATCGAGAAGACCTCAAGTCAACAAGATGTTCACAATAACATCATTGAGATGATTTCATGTCATCGTGAGTATGAGTATAGCTGAGATATCTCATATTGTCAAGATATCTCTCTCTGAAGAAGATTTATGAAAACTTGAAGATTTATCGAAGTCCAAGATGGATCGGCATGACGGCAAGCTCTGTCGTCGAGATGTTGGTAATATCGTCGAGATAGATCAAGATAATTCAAAATGCGCTAACTGCATTTAATGTCGCCCCCTGATGGTCCAATCAGTGCATGCCATTAAGGAATGGGCCTCTAACACTTAAAGGATGTCTGAGTAGACCGTTAGACGGTCCCTCAGTCTTATAAAAGGGATCAGTGTCTTCCTTAATTAACAAGAGAGAACAACCGCACAGAATACACAAAATAATCAAACAGTAAAAGCGGCTGTAAAGAAGGAACAACTACCCGAGAACAAAATGATCTTACTATGTGTTCTCCAAGTCTCAACCTAGCAACATCGGCTGATAAGCATTGTTCCAGATTGAAGAAAGGATTGAAGAGAAGTCTGCACTCAGCAAGATAAGATCTATACTATTCTCTTCAAGTCCAGAAGCCAGTTTTCATCAGGATAAAGAAGAACCTTTCATTTACTCTCTATAGGGCTTTTACAAGCCTGAGTTATAGGATCTGAAGTTAATCTGAATTTGTAGGGCTTGAGGCACTGAGTTGTAGGGCTTGAGGGCCTGAGTTTGTAGGGCTTGAGGGCCTGAGCTGTAGGGCTTGAGGTCCTGAGTTTATAGGGCATGGGGGCCTAAGATTATGGGGATTAAGGGCCTGAGTTTGCAGGGCTTTTATTCAAAAATCAAACAAAAAATTCAAATAATCAAAAATGTTCAAAAACATGTTTTTTGCTTTCGTTTTATATTCTCAAAACATTAGGGATATGTTTCTTCTTATTTTTTTTATATATTCATTTTTTTATTCAAAAATCCACAAAAAATCAAATAATCAAAGCTCTTCAAAAATATGTTGTCTTTTTTGTTTTAAAATTTTTCAAAACAAAAACAAATATATATGTTTTGTTATTTGCCTATTGGATTTCACATGAGCTACTATCTTAAATGGTCAAAAGTTTGTAGGCATGCGCTTAAAGATTCTCTTCAATGTAAAATTTATATTTGAAGTTTCCTAAACATTATTTTTTTCTTATCATGCCTTGACCTTAAGCTTATTATGTGCAATAAAATAGACTATAAAAATTGTGTAAGATTGTCTAGCAAACCTCTAAGTATGCGTAATGTCGTATGTTAAATAATTATTCATTCACTGACTCTTTTGGTTATCTACATGTGCTTATAATCTTATTCTTGCATGATTATGTAGTGTAATAGTTTAACACGTTAAGTTGTATGTCTAAATTACGTATACCTTCTTTTTAAACATCAATTTCTTGCACATATAGAAGTGTTGTTTTTAAAAAAAAAATGTTTGCAAAAATCAAGTGAATTTGGAGACCTTTGTCAAAATAAAATTATATAAGAATAAAATGACAAAGATAACTCCCCCAGCACTACTTAGCCTCCTGATAAGTCTTAATGAGCATTGTGAGGTTGAGAACCTTGGAAATATTTGTAAAGTGTCTTGTGCAAACACAGTTTTTATCACTTCTATTTGTATATCGAAGCACTCAAAATAAAAAAAATTATATCAAATGCTTATGTGATCCCCCAAGCAATACTTCGCTCCCTGATAATTCTTAATGAGCATTGTGTGGGTGAAGCTCCTTGGTAGTTGTACTCTTTTATTTGCTTTGAAATATAATTCTAGAATTGATGTGTGGAAGTAATTCTAAGACTACCTTCTTGACATTGTTTTACTACTTCATTACATAAGTCATGTGTTTTGATTATATCCCTTGCATACTCTTATCAAAACACTATTTGCACACATCACTATCTTTCATAAAGCTTCTACTCATGAGAATTGGATCTTAATGCACATTTACATAATTCTCTACAAAGCTTAAGTAAAAGCACTAGATTGCAATGCATGATCTCTTCAATGTTTCCTTTACTTGAAATAAGAATTAGTTACATTGTAGTTATTATCTCTTTGAATATGTACAATCATGCTTGCCTTTAGTTGTTGAAAATTTTCAAGGTTAATGCTCATTATATGTGAAAATTCTAGAAAAATTGTTTGCATTTTCTTTTCACAATACAAAACTAAAAATCAAGAAATTTTCTCTAAAAATTAAAAAGATTATCTTGGTTACTTTGTTTTTCTGCACTATTGATTTGATCGTGTATTTTAACATGCTTTATCATGCTTATTTCAAATCTTAACTTTGAGGTCCTTACATCACGTGTATTTAAAAAAAACTCTTTTTCATTTTTTTCCAACAAGTGGTAGACTTACTTGGTAAAGTACAAGGGATTTTGTTACTTACAAGCTTATCATATGTTTTTCCCCTACATTTAATATCTTCATGCTCGATCATGACTTCCTCAATTGTACAACAAAACTCTTAACTCTCTCTTGGTGTCCCAACTTTCACTTTTTTTACCTTATTCTAGTCTTGTTTTGTTTCACTCCACCCACTTTTGCTAATAACAAAAGGGGGAGAATTAAATGATACATTTTAAATGATTAAGGAGTAGGATTCACTATATTAAGGGGGAGCATAAAGCTATTCTATGGGAGCATACACTAATGGGGAGCACTTAAATAGGGGGAGCACATTTCTATAAATAAAAATATTTGGCATAACAATCTCTATGTAGCATAAGTGTCATATCTCTTATAAAAATTCATCATTTACCTTTTGAAATCTTATTTAACTTAATCGGATTTGTTATTATCAAAAAGGAGAGACTATTGGAACACGATTTTTTACATCTCTTTGGTTTGAGAATAGCAAATCCTACTTGTATTTGATCTAGTTTGCCATTATGTTTTTAGTATGCAGGATTGAACAAAGATGACACTAGGATGCTATGTGTTGGTCTGGACTTGCTCAAGTGCTGAAAAGAAAGGATTTTGTCTAACACCAGGCATTAGAGCCAACGCCGGTGTTGACCCCCGATCTCACTAGCATGAAAATGGTATGGAGGGAAGCTGTCGTAATTGAAGGTGCATTTTGGGAATGATTTGATCTAACGACAGCATTAGCCTTAACGCCAGTGTTAGCCTTAACGCAAGCGTTAAGGTTGCCTAAAATGAGATGTTTCCAAAGATGTAATATATCCTTCCCTGGAATGTGGTTTCGAGACATCAAAACATTCCTATACAGAGTCAACGTTAGGCGTTAGCCCTAACGTCGGCGTTCGCTTGCCCTCCAATAAATAGGTGGCATTCATTCTACTCAAGGCAACACAACTCAAGGAGCACTATTCCAGTACTCTGAATTTTCTGAGGCCGTATTTCCAGACTACAAAGGATCCCCCACTCAATTTCAAGAGAAGGAATCGAAGGGGGCTTGGATCAACGCTAACTCAATGCGAAGGACGCAGGCTTTGACTTCAACGATCTTCAATGATTCTTCGTCATCTCCTTTAGATTTCCTCATAGGGAGTTTTAAATTTGTATTTAATATTTTGTATTACTTTTATCTTTGTGATCGGTTAGTGAATTTGCCGTAGTTATTGGCGACTAGGTACGTATGCAGCTTTGGGGTAATTTGTCACAAGGCGACTAGGTCTATGGATTAGATCTAGGGGGTGCTCGAGGCCTTTCTAGGGATAGAGAGGCTAGAGCGGCTTGAGGTCGTATCTGGGGAAAGATTGGCCAAAGCCAACCGGTTCTTGTGAGAAGAGTCGTGATGAATAGTAAAATATACCTATTTTCTATATTGTTTTTTGTATAGTTTTATTAAAAATTTGTAATATTTCTTGTAAATTATTGAATAAATGATTTGTTTTTTTCTTATATTTATATGTAAGAATGAATTAATTAAGTATATATTAAATAAAAACTATATAATAAGTATGTAAATATTTATGTAAGTAATTATGTAAATATATACTAAATATATACTAAATATATATATGTATATTTAGAGTATTTAAAATATATATATACAAATTAAATAAAAACTATATCTCTATATAAAAAATATAAGTTATAAATAAAAGTTAAAATATATATTAACTAAAGCATCCCGTCGATCGGCATCCCATCCCGTCGATCGACGGGACGGGATGTCGATCCCGTCGATATTATAACTTGTATTTTTTTTCTTAAGCCCTTCCCGTCGATCGACGGGACGGGATGTCCATTTTTCTTCCTGTCCCGTCGATCAGCTTCTCGCTGGCCTAAGTCCCGATCGACATCCCTTCTCGTCGATCGACGGGATGGGATGTCGATTTTACCAACCCGTCTTTATAATGCTTGTTATTCTAACATATTATAATATATAAATATATAAATATATATATGTTTCTATAATCAAATAGACAAGCTCGTTTGGCTCAGTGGGCTTGGTCAAGCTAGCCTCCCTTGAGGTCGCATGATCGAAAATAGCCCACTTCAAGTTTTTGCCTGGATTTACTTCCTTCCCGTCGATCGAGCCTCCTTCTCATCGATCGAGCTAGCTTCCCATCGATTTCCAGAGCAGCTATCCCATCGATCTTCCAGAGCCCTCCTTCCCATCGATCGACTAGACGACTTCCAGCCGGCCAGCTCACACCTCCTTCCAGCACCTTCCAGCCATCTGCTAGTCAACAACCAGCTCTCAAGTCAAAATTGGCTCCTCCAGCCCATCACCTTCTAGAAACCTCTATCCGCACACCTAGCTTCTCCAACAAGCTAAGATTTCTCTATAAATAGAGGCTTACCCCCTCACTAATCAGCCCTCTTGGATTGCCCATTTTGGGGTGATCTTCCACCATCTTTTCCCCACCTTTTGTATTTTCTTTTTATGTTTTATTTTTTATGTAATTAATTAAGTGTTGTATTTTCTTTTTAATTGTTACAATGTTTTTTTTATTTCTTGTAATTTTTATTTCTTGTCTTTTTATTTCTGGTAACCTTTTATTATGGCAATAAATAAACTTAGTTTTTATTTCGTGCAATTTCAATTTTGCAATTTCCTTTCTGCACTGCAATTTTAATTCTTAGCTTAGCTTTATTTCTGTCCTGCAATTTAATTCGTAGCGTAGTTTCAATTATGTCATGAAATTTTAATTCCTTGCTTAGCTTCAATTCCTGCATTTTCTTCATTTTTCTCGCTTTGGTTAGCAATTTATTTATTGTCGTAATTTTGGTTTTTGTTTTAATTCGAATTTATCCGCTTTTGTAACTTTCGTTCTTTTTCTTCCTTGACACGGAATCCATGGAGCCAAATATTACGTTTCCGTTTATTTTCGTTTTAATTCGAATTTTGGTTATCTCTATTTTCGCTTTGATTCGAAAGTTTTTGCCACCATAATTTTCGTTCTTTTTCTTCCTTTATGCGGTAGAGATTAGAGCCGAATATTATGTTTTCATTTATTTTTGTTTTGAAGCAATTTTCGTTCTCATTATTTTCGTTCCCGCAATTTTTGCCATCGTTGTTTTCCGTTTTCGTTATTTTTCTTTTCGTTGTTTTACGTTTTCGTTAAAGTTTATGTTTTCGTTTAATTCTATTTTTGTTTTTGTTTTATTAATAGTTTATGCAACCTTTAATAGTTTAGTTTTATTTTATTTCCCGTCTACCCATTTGGGTAGAACTCACCAACGTATTTATTTCCTGTCTACCCGTTTGGGTAGAACTCGCTCACGCAATTATTTCTCGTCTACCAGTTTGGCTAGAACTCGCTCATGCATTTATTTCTCCTCTACCCATTCGGGTAGAGATTGCATTTCCGTCTTTTAATTATGCAATTTCAATTCTGTCTTTCATTTTCTGTAATTTTAATTTTTTTAAATCACGTTTTTATCCGATAAAATAATAGTCGTATTCTCGAAATAGCAGTACTCGATGAAATCCATGGAAAAATATGACCTTGATAATTTTCTAAAAATTTATCCTATACTATACACGATAAGGTATACTTTCCTTTTCGAAGGATTAGTTTGAATAATATCGATACAAAGACTCGTAAAAACTCTCCCTCTATTTTAAAAAATTTAAATGAACAAGGCACTGCCACCGCCGCGTGATCATCGATATTCTGAATGAAGGAAAAGTCATTACTTCTATTCATCGAAGTAGGATAAAGGTTAGTTCCTCAAAGTAGGAGTACTCGCGAGACGCCTCGAACGCGCTCGCTGAATTTTGTCTGCACTTGGAAAGCTTTTGCGGCGCTCTCATATAAATTTACTCATCAAGTTTTTGTCACCGTTGTCGGGGACTTCGTCGATATTTTGAAAAGAGTTTACGCTATTGATTTTATCATATTCAAAACTAACAAAAATTAACAAACACTAAAAACCCCAAAATAAATATTTTCTTTTTGTAAATCTCATTTTTTCTCTTTCTTGTATTTTATTTTCAGTTCCTCTTCTTTTCTCGTTCCTAAGTTTTTATTTGTTTTCATAAAATGTATATTTGAAAACATCGAAAGCTTTGAAAAAACAAAAATAATGACAAACTCAAATAATGAAAAACTTTGAAATATAAATCAAAAAGAATTTTAAGAATTTTAAGATAGAACAATAGATTGTTTTCGCGAAGTAAGATTATTCGACAGACCCGAAAGGGGATTTTTGTCGATATTTTGAAAAGGGAAAACCACATTGCTTTTATCTTTTTATATCTCTTTTTCTTTGCTTTCTATCTAAAAGCTTCTCTTTATTTTTTATTTTTTCTTAAGTTTTAATATGTTTTTATATATGCATATTTCAAAAAAACAAAAAATGATGTTTTTTTTTTTTTGAAAAATCTCAAACAAAAAAAAAGTTTTGTTTTCTTGTATACATGTTTTATTCCCCCCCCCCCATTGTAAATAACTCTTATTATTTCTTTTTTAACATATTTTGCAGGTATTAATCCGGTTACCCCGTCTCTAAATCAGGGACGTGCTTTTTCCCCTGTTATTTTCTTACTTGCATTTTATTTATTTTTTCATGCTTTTGTATATATAACTTTGGTCCGCCTAATTCCAAAATTGGGGACAATGTTGAATTTTAAGTATGGGGGTGTTTTCCCCTGCTTTGTAATTATTTTTGTCTCTCCCGTGTTAGAAAAACCTCAAAAACAATATCATTGGCGGGGTCGACCTCCCGTCCCGTCGAAAAAAATCATCCTTAGATTTTTATTTTTCTTCTTTCTTTTCTCTTTCTTTTTTTTATTTAGTATTAATGTTTATATACAAAATCAAAATAAAAAAATTCAAAAAAAAGTTCATAATTAAAAATCCAAAAAACAATGATGAAAAACTTATCCAAAAATAGAATAAAACCCCTACTTAGCTTTTTGTTATTTCCAAGGCTAAGTTGAGTTTATTTATAAGCGTTTTCATTATTTTTTTATTTGCTAAATCATTTTATTTGTATCATAGTTTGTAGATTTAAACTTTTGGAATTTTAGTTGTAAAGAATATTTTGTGATTTTAATTCAATTAGAAAACAAACTTTTTAGCACTACTACGAGTTAACCCTAAATAGCTTCTTTTTGTATTATATTGACATACCATTTTTAGATTTAAAAGGGAGTTGTTAAAAGCACTGCAGTTTTGGCTATGTGCACCGCAATTTGTACGAGTTATTACACGCCTATTGGAAATACGTCTTGTACATGAATTTTTAGGAAAAATGTTCAACACGAAAGTTGTAGATCTCGTCGAGATCTACAACTTTTGTGTTGAACACTTTTCCTAAGAATGCACGCACAAGGTGTATTGCCGCCCTGATTAAAACATGGGCGTAATTATAGCGATGTTTTGAAAATACGCCTTGTGCGTGCATTTTTAGGAAAAGTGTTCAACACGAAAGTTGTAGATCTCGACGAGATCTACAACTTTTGTGTTGAACACTTTTCCTAAAAATGCATGTATACGGTGTATTTCAAATAGGCGCGTAAAAATGCGGTGCACATAGCCAAAACTGCGGTGCTTTTAACAATTCCCTTAATTATTCTTACTTCAAACTTGTGAAACTTTAGGAATAGTCTAATCTACTAAAATTTGCTCTCAAAATCTTCTAAATTTATAAACTCTAGAAATTTCTACAAACCTTACCCATTATCCCCTTTCTTGGTATTTTAAACTAAAAGATCTTATGTCAATGGGAATAAGATTTCATTCCGTAAACATAGGCACCCAATTTTATTAAAAGATTATATGGCATGGGAATAAGATTTTCGTTCCCTAAACATATACATTGGGTTATTTTTGAAGATTGAAAAAAAAATCATTTTTGGAGTAAGATTTCATTCCCTTAACCAAATCCAAAAGAAAAATTGAGTGGGGTGCCAGGAGAAAATCCATCACCACCAAATCAAGAATCATCTTCTCTTACCAAGTTTTCCCCTACCGCTTAGCCAATAAAATTGAAACCTAGATATAAATTAAAAATTTTAGGAGAGCATAATTAGTAGGTTTTTATTTATTCTTAAAAATTTCTTCAAAAAGGTAAAGTTTTTATAATTTTATCTAATCAAGGCGCTAGTGATTGCAATATTTGTTCGCTATTTAGCTAACTTTTGAAGTCTTGCGGCTAAAACCTTTTCGCTCTTCTCAAATCATTTTCATAATTTAGGACTTACCTCTTTTAATCTCCTAAATTTACTTCTATCTTACTTTTGATTAAATAAAATTTTAGTAACATAGAAATTTTATTAACGTCTTATAGGTATCTCTTACTTTTGCTCTGAAATAGTAAAAGCTTAAGTATAGGGGTATTTGATGAATAGTAAAATATACCTATTTTCTATATAGGTTTTTGTATAGTTTTATTAAAAATTTGTAATATTTCTTGTAAATTATTGAATAAATGATTTTTTTTCTTATATTTATATATTTATATTTATATGTAAAAATGAATTAATTAAGTATATATTAAATAAAAACTATATAATAAGTATGTAAATATTTATGTAAGTAATTATGTAAATATATTTGTATATTTAAGGAAATTTAAAATATATATATATGTAAATACTTATTAAATAAAAAACTATATCTCTATATAAAAAATATAAGTTATAAATAAAAGTTAAAATATATATTAACTAAAGCCTCTCGTCGACCGGCATTCCATCCCGTCGATCGACGGGACGGGATGCAGATCCCGTCGATATTATAACTTGTATTTTTTTTTCTTAAGCCCTTTCCCGTTGATCGACGGGATGGGATGTCAATTTTTCTTCCCGTCCCGTCGATCAGCTTCTGGCTGGCCTAAGTCTCGATTGACATCCCTTCCTGTCGATCAACAGGACGGGATGTCGATTTTCCCTTCCCGTCTTTATAATACTTGTTATTCTAACATATTATAATATATATATATATATATTTCTATGTTCAAACAGAGAAGCTCGCTTGGCTCAGTGGACTTGGTCAAGCTAGCCTCCCTTGAGGTCGCGTGATCGAAACTAGCACACTTTAAGTTTTTGCTTGGATTTACTTCCTTCCCGTCGATCGAGCCTCCTTCTCGTCGATCGAGCTAGCTTCCCATCGATTTCTAGAGCAGTTGTCCCGTCAATCTTTCAAAGCCCTCCTTCCCATCGATCGAGCCTCCTTCCCTTCGATCGACTAGAAGACTTCCAGCCCGCCACCTCACACCTCCTTCCAGCACCTTCCAGCTAGTTGTCAGTCAACAGCCAGCTCTCAAGTCAAAATTGGCTCCTCCAGCCCATCACCTTCTAGAAACCTCTATCTACACACCTAGCTTCTCCAACAAGCTAAGATTTCTCAATAAATAGAGGCTTACCCCCTCACTAATCAGACCTCTTGGATTGCCCATTTTGGGGTGATCTTCCACCATCTTTTCCCCACCTTTTGTATTTTCTTTTTATGTAATTAATTAAGTGTTGTATTTTCTTTTTGTATTTTCTTTTTAATTGTTGCAATGTTATTTTTATTTCTTGTAATTTTTATTTCTTATCTTTTTTTTCTTGCGACCCATTATTATGGCAATAAATAAACTTAGTTTTTATTCGTGCAATTTCAATTCTGCAATTTCCTTTCTGCACTGCAATTTTAATTCTTAGCTTAGCTTTATTTCTTTCCTGCAATTTTAATTCGTAGCGTAGTTTCAATTATGTCATGCAATTTTAATTCCAAGCTTAGCTTCAATTCCTGCATTTTCTGCATTTTTCTCACTTTGGTTAGCAATTTATTTATTGCCAGAATTTTGGTTTTCGTTTTAATTCGAATTTATTCGTCTCCGTAACCTTCGCTCTTTTTCTTCCTTGACACGGAATCGATGGAGCCAAATATTACGTTTCCATTTATTTTCGCTTTAATTCGAATTTTGGTTATCTCTATTTTCGCTTTGATTCGAAAGTATTCGCCGCTGTAATTTTTGTTCTTTTTCTTCCTTAACACGGTAGAGATTAGAGCCAAATATTATGTTTTCGTTTATTTTCGTTTCGAAGCAATTTTCATTCTTGTTATTTTCGTTCCCACAATTTTTGCCTTCGTTGTTTTCCGTTTCTGTTATTTTTCTTTTCGTTGTTTTGCATTTTCGTTAACGTTTCTGTTTTCGTTTATTTTTATTTTTGTCTTTGTTTTATTAATAGTTTATGCATTTCCTTTAATAGTTTAGTTTTATTTTATTTCCCGTCTACCCGTTTGGGTAGAACTCGCCAACGCATTTATTTCCCGTCTACCCGTTTGGATAGAACTCGTACACGCATTTATTTCCCGTCTACCCATTTGGGTAGAACTCGCTCACGCATTTATTTCCCCTCTACCCGTTCGGGTAGAGATTACATTTCCGTCTTTTAATTATGCAATTTCAATTCTGTCTTTTATTTTATGTAATTTTAATTTCTTTAAATCACGTTTTTATCCGATAAAACAATAGCTGTATTCTCGAAGTAGCAGTACTCGACAAGATCCGTGGAAAAATACGACCTTGATAATTTTCTAAAAATTTATCATATACTATACGTGATAAGGTATACATGCATTTTCAAATGATTAGTTTGGATAATAACGATACAAAGACTCGCAAAAGCTCTCCCTCTATTTTAAAAAATTTAAATGAACAAGGCGTCGTCGCCGCGACGTGATCGACGATATTCCGAAAGAAGGAAAGGTCGTTACTTATATTCATCGAAGTAGGATAAAGGTTAGTTCCTCGAAGTCGGAGTACTCACGAGACACCTCAAACGCGCCCACCGAATACTTCCTGCACCCGGAAAGCTTTTGCGGCGCTCTGATATAAATTTTACTCATCAAGTCGGTATAGAAAACAAAAGGAGTTTTAATATTTTTGCTTTGATTTCTAGCATCACAGAAGTACAATTTTGTAATCAATTTTATAATTGATAATCATGTTTTTTCTTGTTCAATAAAATTGATTTGGTTTTCAATTTCTAGCAATTTACTTTTTATTTCATATAAAATATCAAAAAAATTCCATTAAATCTTAAAGTTTCTAAAACCCTTATTCACCCCCCCCCCCCCCCCCCCCTCTAAGGGCGCATTAAGATACAACAGAGGCCTCCGGCGACCTTGATTTTGACTGTGTTCCTGAGCTCAAAATCTCTAGTGTAAGGGCTGGCTCAGCCATTTTGGAGGATGTGGAGGAGATTGGTTGCTCCCTAAGAGTAAAGGGGGGCTGAATGGAAAAGCTCCATTAAGGGGGCGTCAACCATGGTCTTGGGAGCTTCCCCTTGGTTCCACTTGTCCTCCATGCATGGGGAAAATAGTTGGAATGACTGAGAGAGTAATTCCTTTAGCTTGGGAGTTGAATTGGGGATGCCATATGGCCTCCCATCCATAAATTCCTCCTTGTCTCTTATGGGAGCTTTGTCAAAAGACCAAGATGACCCTTGCATGTTTCCTAGATGCCAAAACCAAGAGGTATCTGAGGTATTAGACTCCTAAACTCTAGAATGGGCCTTTCAGGATCGTCCAAGCCCAATAGAAATTGAGTTTGGGCTTTAAGGGTCCATTTTAGGGCATTTGACAATAGTTGACTTTGGGTTGACATTTGGTCAACATGATGAGGTGGCTAGTCCCACTTGGTGTCCATAGGTCCCATGCCACCACATAAAGTTTATTGAGTCATGGTGGGGTCAATTTAAACATAGGAAAACCAGTGGGGCTCAATTGGTGTTAAATAGGCTTGGTTGACCTAAAGTATACTTTGGTTAAAATTGAAGATTTTGATGGCCCATTCATGTTTACCTTGACCCTAACAACCTATCCTTATGATTAAGAGATTAACGTGGGTCAATTTAACCTCTTGATGTTTAAGTGGAGTGTACAACCCCGATATTCGCCGAGTATACTCCCTAAGGCTCATTGGAGCATCATGGTAGCATCGACCCATGCTGGAAGGGAGGTAGAGGCAAGGGGGACGAGCGGTGAGGGAGGAAGCCTCCCACTTGCCCGGCCTACATAGGGGAGCGAGAGGTGGAGGGACAAGACCCCACCCCCAAGGGGGGCGAGCCCGGGGGCTCGCCCCGCTCCCAGCTCGGGGGGCGAGCCCGGGCTGCTGCCCAAGGGCTCGCCCCCGCTCCCAACTAGGGGGGCGAGCCCGGGCTGCCGCCCGGGGGCTCGCCCCCGCTCCCACCAAGGGGGGCGAGCCCGGGCTGCTGCCCGGGGGCTCGCCCCCGCTCCCAGCTAAGGGGGCGAGCCCGGGCTACTGCCCGGGGGCTCGCCCCCGCTCCCAGCTAGGGGGGCGAGCCCGGGCTGCCGCCCGGTGGCTCGCCCCCGCTCCCACAAAGGGGGGCGAGCCCGAGCTGCTGCCCGGGGGCTCGCCCCCGCTCCCACCAAGGGGGGCGAGCCCGGGATGCTGCCCAGGGGCTCTCCCCCGCTCCCAGCTAGGGGGGCGAGCCCGGGCTGCTGCCCGGGGGCTCGCCCCCGCTCCCAGCTAGGGGGGTGAGCCCGGGTTGCTGCCCAGGGGCTCGCCCCAGCTCCCAGCTAGGGGGGCGAGCCCGGGCTGCTGCCCAGGGGATCGCCCCCGCTCCCAGCTAGGGGGGCGAGCCCGGGGGCTCGCCCCCGCTCCCACCAAGGGGGGCGAGCCCCGGCTGCTGCCCGGGGGCTCGCCCCCGCTCCCAGCTAGGGGGGCGAGCCCGGGGTGCTGCCCAGGGGCTCGCCCCCGCTCCCAGCTAGGGGGTCGAGCCCGGGCTGCTGCCCGGGGGCTCGCCCCCGCTCCCAGCAAGGGGGCGAGACCGGGCCGCCGCCTGGTGATCTCGCCCCCGCCCCCAACATTAAGGGGTGAGAGGAGGAGGGGCGAGCCCCCCTCTCGCCCCCCGCGTCCAAGGAAGGGGCGAGCTTCTCTCGCCCCCACACCCAGTAGGGGACGAGCCCAGGAGGGCATTCGGTCTGCGTTTAGCGCCGTGGAACGTCGGGATTTGGCTATTCGCAGGCTAAGTCCGGGGTATTTTGGTAATTTCACGGACCGGTTTTTGGTTATTCGCAGCCCAACTTCAGAAATCCTATAAATAGGACCAAGGGGGCACCATTTGGAGGCAGCTCATGGTAGGCTAGCTCTCTCTCTCTCTCCCTCCCCAAGTCTCTCTAGTGGGTGAGGAGAGCCTCCAGTGGTGCCCAAGCTTAGTAGCGGCTTGGGAGGGGAAGTTCCTAAGGGGCTTCCGGGTATGTGGCGGGACCTCCCCACTAAGCCCTTGGTCCAGTCCATAGTTCCTCAACCTTCAACCTAGAGCTCTCCCTTGGGGGGAGTAAGGGTTGGTCGCCCCTCATCTCGGTGAGGGTCCCGAACTCCACAAGAGATCGAGAAATCGGTTTCAACATTTTGGTGCGGTGAGCGTGGAGTGTGACCGATTCAAGAAATCCTCAAGATGAGTTCCATGGACGGAGGTGGAGGAAGATCAGACCCAAGTCACTCCCAGCCCCCGGTGGCTGGGGTGACATTGGAGATGTTCGAAAATTTCAAGCAAGAGGTCTTATAGACCGTCCAGGTTGCTTTCGCCATGATAGTCAGAGGCAGAAGAGATGGTCCGGAGATCCCGCCCCAGTAAGTGGACGAGGGAACTCTCGGCCAGCAGTCCAGGAAGGAAGTACCGGTGGGGGGGAGTGGGGAGGTGTCATACCCCCACTCGCCCATCCCCATGGGGGCGAGCTCAGGAGGGAGGCGCCCTCCCAGCTTGCCCCACCCCTGCAAGGGGGCGAGCTCAGGAGAGGGCTGCCCTCCCAGCTCGCCCCGCCCCTATTCCAAGGGGGCGAGCTCAGGAGAGGGCCGCCCTCCCAGCTCACCCCGCCCCTATTCCAAGGGGCGAGCTCAGGAGGGGGCCGCCCTCCCAGCTCGCCCCGCCCCTGTTCCAAGGGGGCGAGCTCAGGAGGGGGCCGCCCTCCCAGCTCGCCCCACCCCTGTTCCAAGGGGGAGAGCTTAGGAGGGGGCCGCCCTCCCAGCTCGCCCCGCCCCTGTTCCAAGGGGGCGAGCTCAAGAGGGAGGCGCCCTCCCAGCTCGCCCTGGCCCTTCTAGCCCCGCCCGAAAGGGGGCGAGCGGGGAGGCATCCGGCCCCCACTCGCCCCACCCCAAAAGAAATCGAGTGAAGGGTGGTGGGCGAGACCACCCCTGTAGGCGGCCATCCAATAGCCCGGCAGGCGCAGCTGCCAACAAGCCGACTCCACGAGGGGGGGGGAAGGAGGAACCATAAAAGGAAAATATCCAGCTGCCCGAGGTGGAGGCAGGGACCAAGGACACCCCCTCCACCGCCTCCGCAAGCTATGGCGATGGGCGTGGGAAGGAGGAGAGCCAGGAAAGCGGGAAGAAGAGGAAGAGGAGGGGGTAGGGTGGAGTTATCCTATTGTGATTTCCACCAGGAGGAAGGTCACGCGACATCCACCTGCCCCGAGTTTTTGGAAATAAGGGAGGCAATGGCTCCGATGCAACAACGACACTGGCCGAAGGGGATCGAGGAGGACGGGCCCTAGGATGTTGGAGGCAAAGAAAGGATATCCCGAGCTAAGTGGTGGCGACCAAAAACGCTTGTACCAGTAACTCCACGTAATGCAATGGTTTGTTTTCTTACTTAGGTTATTTTTCTCGCATGCAATATTATGACTAACAAGGTGTGATATATGTTGGTGCTGGAATGCCCCAGATTGATTCCGCTCCCGGGCTCTCATCTAGACGGGGGGTACAGGTTGATCTCTGGAGAGGCTGGCAAGGTGTGATATATGTTGGTGCTAAAATGCCCCAGATTGATTCCGCTCCCGGGCTCTCATCTAGACGGGGGGTTCAGGTTGATCTCTAGATAGGCTGGCAAGGTGTGATATATGTTGGTGCTGGAATGCCCCAGATCGATTCCGCTCCCGGGCTCTCATCTAGAAGGGGGGTTCAGGTTGATCTCTAGAGAGGCTGGCAAGGTGTGATATATGTTGGTGTTGGAATGCCCCAGATCGATTCCGCTCCCGGGCTCTCATCTAGACGGGGGGTTCAGGTTGATCTCTGGAGAGGCTGGCAAGGTGTGATATATGTTGGTGCTGGAATGCCCCAGATCGATTCTGCTCCCGGACTCTCATCTAGACTGGGGGTTCAGGTTGAACTCTGGAGAGGCTGGCAACGTGTGATATATGTTGATGCTGGAATGCCCCAGATCGATTCCGCTCCCGGGCTCTCATCTAGACGGGGGGTTCTGATTGATCTCTGGAGAGGCTGGTAGGGTGATTCATGTTGGCTAAGGCCCCGAGAAGACCCGCTGACCAGGCTCTCATCTAGCTACCAGGTCTGAAGGCTCACTCGGTGGCAGGTTCTAAGTTTTCCAAGGTTGGCTCCGAGCAGACCCGCTGACCAGGCTCCCACCAAGCTGGCAGGTCCGAGGATCGCTCGGTGGCAGGAAAGTCCCAAGTACTTAGTCCCGATGCTGACCTGCTGACCAGGCTCCCACCCAGCTGGCAGGGTCAGGAACCGCTCAGTGGCCGAAAATTCTCTTAAGTGTTTTCCCCGAGGTGGCTCCGCTAGCCGGGCTCTCAATAGCCGGCAGGGTTGGAAGACCTCTCGGGGAGGCTATGTATTTTTCCCCGAGGTGGTCTCGCTAGCCGGGCTCTCACTAGCCGGCAGGGTTGGAAGACCTCTCGGGGAGGCTATGTATTTTTCCCCGAGGTGGTCTCGCTAGCCGGGCTCTGACTAGCCGGCAGGGTTGGAAGACCTCTCGGGGAGGCTATGTATTTTTCCCCGAGGTGGTTCCGCTAGTCGGGCTCTCACTAGCCGGCAGAGTTGGAAGACCTCTCGGGGAGGCTATGTATTTTTCCCCCAAGGTGGTCCCGCTAGCCGGGCTTTCACTAGCCGGCAGGGATGGAGGACCTCTCGAGGAGGCTTTATGTTTTCTCAAAGTAGCTCCGTTAGCCGGATTCCCAGCGACGCTCGTCGAATATGCAGGGTTGGACATTTCTTTCCGAGCGTGAGCCACGCTCGAAAAGAGCGGGGATTGTGTACAACCCCGATATTCACCGAGTATACTCCCTAAGGCTCATTGGAGCATCATGGTAGCATCGACCCATGCAGGAAGGGAGGTAGAGGCAAGGGGGACGAGCGGTGAGGGAGGAAGCCTCCCGCTTGCCCGGCCTATATAGGGGAGCAAGAGGTGGAGGGACAAGACCCCACCCCCAAGGGGGGCGAGCCCGGGCTGCTGCCCGGGGGCTCGCCCCTCTCCCAGCTAGGGGGGCGAGCCCGGGCTGCTGCCCAGGGGCTCGCCCCCGCTCCCAGCTAGGGGGGCGAGCCCGGGCTGCCGCCCGGGGGCTCGCCCCCGCTCCCACCAAGGGGGGGAGAGCCCGGGCTGCTGCCCGGGAGCTCGCCCCCGCTCCCACCAAGGGGGGCGATCCCGGGCTGCTGCCCAGGGGCTCGCCCCCGCTCCCAGCTAGGGGGCGAGCCCGGGCCGCCGCCCGGGGGCTCTCCCCCGCTCCCACCAAGGGGGGCGAGCCCGGGCTGCTGCCCGGGGGCTCGCCCCCGCTCCCATCAAGGGGGGCGAGCCCGGGATGCTGCCCAGGGGCTCGCCCCCGCTCCCAGCTAGGGGGCATACCTGAGCTGCTGCCCAGGGACACGCCCCCACTCCCAGCTAGGGGGGCGAGCCTGGGCTGCTGCCTAGGGGCTCGCCCCCGCTCCCAGCTAGGGGGGCGATCCCGGGCTGCTGCCCAGGGGCTCGCCCCCGCTCCCAGCTAGGGGGGCGAGCCCGGGCTGCCGCCCGGGGGCTTGCCCCTGCTCCCACCAAGGGGGGCGAGCCCGGGCTGCTGCCCGGGGGCTCGCCCCCGCTCCCACCAAGGGGGGCGAGCCCGGGTTGCTGCCTAGGGGCTCGCCCCCGCTCCCAGCTAGGGGGGCGAGCCCGGGGTGCTGCCCAGGGGCTCGCCCCCGCTCCCAGCTAGGGGGCGAGCCCGGGCTGTTGCCCGGGAGCTCGCCCCCGCTCCCAGCAAGGGGGCGAGACCGGGCCGCCGCCCGGTGATCTCGCCCCCGCCCCCAACATTAAGGGGCGAGAGGAGGAGGGGCAAGCCCCCCTCCCCCCCCCCCCCCCCCCCCCCCCCCCCCGCGTCCAAGGAAGGGGCGAGCTTCTCTCGCCCCCACGCCCAGTAGGGGATGAGCCCAGGAGGGCATTCGGTCTGCATTTAGCGCCGTGGAACGGTGAGATTTGGCTATTCGCAGGCCAAGTCCGGGGTATTTTGGTAATTTCACGGACCGGTTTTTGGTTATTCGCAGCCCAACTTCAGAAATCCTATAAATAGGACCAAGGGGGCACCATTTGGAGGCAGCTCATGGTAGGCTAGCTCTCTCTCTCTCTCTCTCTCCCTCCCCAAGTCTCTCTAGTGGGTGAGAAGAGCCTTCAGTGGTGCCCAAGCTTAGTAGCGACTTGGGAGGGGAAGTTCCTAAGGGGCTTCCGGGTATGTGGCGGGACCTCCCCACTAAGCCCTTGGTCCAGTCCATAGTTCCTCAACCTTCAACCTAGAGCTCTCCCTTGGGGGGAGTAAGGGTTGGTCGCCCCTCATCTCGGTGAGGGCCCCGAACTCCACAAGAGACCGAGAAATCGGTTTCAACATGGAGGTTATTTAGGCCATATTGACCTAATTTGACTTTGGGTTCACAAGGTTTGTTCACCAAGTCTATTAGGGCTCTAGACCCATCACATCGCCCTAGCTAGCACAATGTGCCACATGTCACTCTAGGGGGGGCCTAATTCTAAGTGCGATGTTACAAATTCCAATAAACAAAAAAATTATTTCGTCTCCAAAATTAAGATTGGGGCTACAGGTGTTCATGTATGAGTACGAAAATGAACTAGTTCAAATTATACCTTAGGGGAATAGTCTCGGATGGCATTGATACATGAGGTCTATCGGCTCCCAGGTGTACTCCTCTTGCCCATGGTTGGGACATATATCCTTCACCAACGAGACATTATTCCGACACATGACTCAAACATTGGAATCTAAGTACTATCCTGACTGACTCTAACTGAACTGACCGATCGGACGCCACCGGTCCAAATGTAGATGAGATGCGTTGATCGTGGAAAAGTAGCGCTATCTGAAGAGAGGAGACGTGAAACACATCATGCAGGTTCACCAGCTCTTGCGGCATCTCCAGCCTGTATGCCAAGGGACTGGTCCGGTCCAAGATAGTGTAAGGCCCCATAAATCGAGGGTTGAGCTTCTTCAACCTCCGGACGCCGGAAACACTATGTATCAGTCTGATCTTCAAGAACACTCGGTATCCCACTTGGAACTCCATCTTCTGATGTCTAGCATCTTAATACTTTGCCTGCCGACTCTGAGCCTCGAGCATCCGACCCCGAATTAGTCTGATTACTGCATCCGTATCATCGATATAAACCACTCCAAGTGCTTTCAGATCTTCATCCTGGACCCAAGATATAGGTGCCCTGCATCTACTACTATATATTGCCTCGTAGGGATCCATGTTGATGCTCTACTTGTGACTATTATTGTAGGAGAACTCTATCAATGGAAGCATTCTATCCCACGGTTCCCCATGATCCAGGATGCATAAGCATAGTAGGTTCTCCATCGTCCCGATGGTCCACTCTATCTGTCCGTCAGTCTATGGATGAAAGGCGGTGCTGAAGACCAAATGAGAACCCAAATAAGCATGCCCTGCCCTCCACTCCCTAGAAGTGAAGCAACCATCTTGGTCTGAAACAATCGTCTTGGGCACCCCGTAATATCTGACATATTGCCCAACAATAAGGTGCACCAAAACACTGGCATGGGTGTCCTTCCTGACTGGGATAAACCTAGAAACCTTGGTCAACCTGTCTACTATCACCCAAACTGAATCATTCTTAGAGCGGGAGCGAGGGAGACCATGGACAAAGTCCATAGAGATGTCTTCAAATTTCTACTCTAGCACTGGCAAAGGCTGAAGCACTCCCCCGGGGCTCTTACACTCCTTCGCCTTCACCCGCTGGCAGGTCTCGCAGTGGGTGACAAAATGTATAATGTCTTTCTTCATTACAGGTTAGTGCATCATCCTTCGTAGGTCTACAACCATCTTGGTGATCCTGGGATGCACCGAATACTTGGTGCAATGTGCCTCCATCAGAATGTCCTCCAGGATCCCTCCTCCTATGGAATATATATACAGCCATGGAAATGAACGAGGTCCTCTCGCATTGTATACTCCTCAAAAGATCCATCCTCCAGTGCTCAGAATATGGAGCCCAAGGCTGCGTCCTTTATATGTTCAGCCCAAATGTGATCACGCACGTCAAAGACTATGCTCATGGTGGCTAGATACTCCGCATAAACCTCTGGTTCAGTCCTGGATACAAGTGTAATCTACATCTCCTCGAGCATCCTAGTCAACTCCATGGCCATCGGGCATGACTCGGGACTGGATGTGGGTGCTCAGCTGCTCAAAGCATCAACCACTGAGTTCGCCTTCCCAGGGTGGTAGTGTAGTGTATAGTCATAGTCGCATAAGAATTCCATCCACCGTCTCTGCCTCAGGTTCAGGTCCTTCTGGGTGTGAATATATTACAGATTCCTGTGATCGGAAAAAAATCTCGCAGTGGATGCCTGATGGTTGCGTTACTTCACTTAATAAATTTCCAAGGCAAGCGAACCTATCAATTGTAATAAATAAGATATCCCTATCTTATGTCGTATTCCCAAGGGTCTTTTCAATTACTCGTACTCACTTCTCTTCTTTTATCTACCAAGCGATTTAAGAGTGGTTTTGCTTTTGTAGAAACAAAATTTAAACTTAGTTATCTATTTAATAACAATAGTAAATTGTGAAAGAAAGGCTTGATGATTAAAGAATAGCGTTCGGATGTAGAGAACACATAGATGAAACGAAAGATTCTTGACAACCCTACTTCAACCTCTCAAAATCTAGTCAACCGAGAAGATACAAAAATAATTAACTTCTCTCTCGAGCAAGTTAATACTAAGGTAAGGTTGAATGATTAGGATTTCTCCTAAATCAAAACTCCTTCACTTGCTTTGAACACGAATAACTTTTATCTTAAAACACGGAAGAATATCGCAATCTATCTCTAAAATTGCAATCTATTCCTTTCATTCATACAAGGTCTTAACATACTAAGGATTTCTCAATCTCAAAGGATGAAATCATATGAGAATTACAATTCCGGAAAAATATAATTCTACACAATTAAATAGCATGAACAAATTAACATAAGGTTGAGAGATTAAAAGAAGAGATCATTCAAAACAATTAAAACATCAACATATGGTTCTTACATCCAAACGCTAAAGAGAGATTAGTTCCTCATCATCTTCTCTAAACAAAGATAAAATTCAAACATCAAATTAAAGTAAAATATCATACTCAATCGTCTTTCTCCCTTCTTCCTTCTTCCGAGAACTCCAGCCCTTGCAAAAACTCTCCTCATCAGCCCCCACTTCTTTCTTTTATAGCTTGTGTGGAAAAAGGAAAGAAATAGACGGACACGGCCTTGCACACGGCCGTGTCCTTGGCCGTGTATAATGAGTGGGAACGGTTATGGTGGTCGTGTTGGTAGACACGGCCATTCACACGGCCGTGTATATAGCCGTGTTCGTTGAAGAACCTTCCTGTGACACGGCCGTGTCCAAGGCCATGTATCAAGCCGTGACTTTCTCTGTCACTTTTGTTGCCAAAATTCCCTGAACACGTGACTGCACCAAGCCGTGTAGGAGACCGTGTGTAAAGACACGGCCGTGTGTCTAGCCGTGTGCCTGGCCGTGTAGAAGCAATTTTCCTTAATATCTTCATTCTTCAACCTGAATACACCTGGATGCATAAGTTTAAGTTAAAACTTCATCTAATGTGAGTAAATAACTATTACGACGAGAATGAGTATGAAAATCATGGGTTTAAACTTTAAATTGAGGCGAATTCAAATTTGATTCTCAATTATAATTTGATAAATATGACCTTATCAATGCCATACAAATAATGCCTCTAGATCTTCAAGGTGAAGACCATTGCTCCAAGCTCCAGATCATGAACTGGGTAGTTCTGCTCGTGCTTCTTTAGCTTTCTTGAAGTATGCAGTCACGTGATCATGCTACATCAATACAACACCCATGCCCTGGAATGAGGTATCCATATAAATCTGAAATCCTTTCTTCCCAAATGGGAGGGAAAGGATCGGTGTTGAGGTGAGGCAATCCTTCAGCATCTGGAATGCAACCTCACACTTGGGTGTCCAATCAAAAGGCACATCTTTCTTGGTCAGTGTGGTGAGGGGAAGAGCAATCCTCAAGAATCTCTCAATGAACTTACGGTAGTAACCAGCAAGTCCTAGGAAACTACGCATGTTCGTTACTGACTTCAAAAGTGGTCATTCTTTAACTGCTTGCACCTTGGCAGGGTCCATGGATAACCCCGCCCCATTGATGATATGGCCTAAGAAGGCGACCTCCCTGAGCCAGAACTTGAATTTCATAAACTTTGCAAACAAGTTGTGCTCCCTCAGCTTTCCCAAGACAAGTGCCAAGTGATGGGCATGATCCTCCTTGGTCCTCAAGTAGACCAAAATGCCATCAATAAACACTATGAAAAATACAACCATATACAGATTGAATACTCTATTCATCAAGCTCATAAATGCGGAGGGAGCATTTGTGAGCCCGAATGGAAAGATAGTGAACTTGTAGACACTGTATCTTGAACAGAAAGCGATCTTCGGGATCTCCTCCTCTTGGATCCTCAACTGATAGTATCCTGGACGCAAATCTAGCTTTGAGAACTAGTGTGCTCCCTCAAGCTGGTCAAAGAGCTCATCCATCCTGGGTAGTGGGTACATGTTCTGAACCATCAACCGGTTGAGCTTCCGGTATTCAATGCACAATCAAAGTGAGTTGTCCTTCTACTTTACAAATAGCACTCGTGCTCCCCAAAGTGATGAACTGAAGAGGACGAACCCTAAATCCACTAACTCATGAAGATGCATATGGAACTCCGCAAGCTCCTTTGGTGTCATACTATATGGGGCCCGAGAAATGTGCCTAGATTCTGATATCAACTTGATCTGGATATCCACATCCCAATGCGGGGGTAGTCCAGGCAACTTTTTTGGGAAAACAACTGAAAAGTCCTGAACTACGGGTATGTTAGAAACACTGCCCTCCGCCTCCTTCATCTTGAAGCAAATCATATATACCTCATCTCCTTGTGTATGGGCCTTAACAACCTGAATGGAAGATAACAGGATATGTGAGATGGGTCTAATACCTTCGATGATAACCTCAGTATCGCCATGCCTCAAGGTGATCCTCTTTGCCTTTCAATTGATCCTTGCATGATGCCAGTGCAGCCATGTCATGTCGAGAATAAGATCAAAATCTTGCACCCTCAATATCATTGTCAGTGCATCGAATAGATTTCTGCCAATGCATACCTCCATGTTGTACTTGGCAGAGGATAGTAACTCTGAGCCATCCGGAAGGCGCACTCTCCCAGTGAATCCTGTAAAATGTTGCACATCATCCAGATCCTCCATGAAGTCCTCTGAAATGAATGAATAAGAGTGACCCGTATCAAAGAGAGTATGGACGGGCTTATCGCTAATGATCACGGTACCTCGAAGTTTAAGTTATGCGTACTTAAAGGTGGGGTTCTCTAGGTAATGTATTTAGTACACTAAGGCATATCAATCATGAAAAAGATGGAATTGAAACGTATGGGTACCTGTGATGACTTCCTGTGGATTCCTCACTTGAGTCATGTCCACTGCATAAATCTATCTCGGAGTAGGCCTATGGTTCCCATCCCGATGTCCTCAGTCATGGCCCCGGCCTCGACCTCATCCTTGCTGTGCTAATGGGGCTGCAGGAGGGACTCGGGAAAACCTCTAGGGGCAGTGAATCTAAATGTGGCCCATCTGATTGCACCGCTAGTAAATCCATGGGTAGGCTCCTCTCCCTACTTGCCTCTGGGGTTCCTAAATGTGCAGAGGTTGAGGAGCTGGAACTGGTAGTGTTGGTTGTTCGGCCCTAAAGTTCAGATGTGGATGTTTCCCAGCTCTCCAGTGATCCCTGGTCCTCCCCATTGGGGCCCCCATGCCGCTCTCTCCTGCCATCATAACATCTTCCAACCTCTTCCCTCTATTCTGGACCATGAGATGGTCCGATTCGAGCTTCTTTGCCATCTTAATGATCCAAGAGAGGCTGGAATCAGCCATAAAGAGCAAAACATGCATGAGGGAGTCCTAAAGACACTTGTAGAATCTCTTGGCATACCCATGGTCATCCAAAGTATGAGTGCCCGCAAATCTGGACAGGTGGGAGAATTCCCGCTGATACTCCAGAACTAACAGATTTCCCTGCTTCAGATGTAGGAATCTCTCTTCCAGCTCATCACGATCGGTAGGTGGCACAAAATGCTCCAAGAAGGCCTCGTTGAACTCATCTCTATTGATGTCGGCGTACTCGTATCTGACATAAGTGGAGGCAATAAGGGACTTCCACCATCTCTTAGCATGTAAATCCAAGGATGAAACTGCCAGAGTGACCACTAGGTTGGTCGGGCATCGAATCCGAGCAAGCATCTCCTAAACATTATCTAACCATTCCTCCATCCGTACTGTTGAGTCTATCCCGTGGTAAGTATGGGGAAAGGCCTCAGAAGGCACTCAGACATTTCGACCCTAAGTTTTGTTGTGGCATAGAAACCTAATGAGACCTAAAGGCATCAAAGATTGCTGTCAGGGTCTGGCCCAACTCAGACTATTGGAAGGGAGTAGCAGCCAGAGGATGGGGAACAGTAGATTATGGACTGGTGTTCGTCGGGGTATACATGCAAAAAGATACAAATATATCATTAGGTTGGCCTTACCTTATAAAAAAATTGCCAGACTAATGTGAATTCACACCTGGGCACACCAATGCTTCCGCTGTATTAGTTTTCTGCAAACAAAATTTTGAGCGGGGTGTTCCAGTGGTTTAGTGCACTTGTTCTATTCGAGGATCGTGTGACGGTTGATACCAGTTGTAAAACTCCGCCCTCCTAGAAGATGAGCACGACTGAGGGGAGTCTTATGCCCAGAATAGCTGCCCTACGGTCGTGCCAACACACAGGTTAGCAACCACCACAAGATGCCTATTCTGCCGACAATTTCCAATTATCACAGGCCAACCACCATTGCATAAGGAATAATACACATTAGTCCACATCACATCAATAGTAAATAGTAGTCCACAAAAAAATGAGGAAGACTATAAAGTCCGATATATGTCCAATATGAAATACAATATATAATAATGTGGAAGATCTCTAAGGTCTCACATCAGCTGTGAGAGGGATCAAAATGTGTTGCGTCGTCATGTCAGGCTCTATCTCCCTAGCATGGTGGTCCTCCTACTCAAGGTGATGCTACTACAGCTACACGATTTCCTATAATGATGTTGTATAATGACCATTAGTCAAAAATACTAAGCGGTTTCGGCATCCACTCCCCCGACGGCTCCTAGGCACCGGGCAGGAGGATGGAAAAAGGAGGGCTACAATATAAGCAGTATGTATATAAAGAAGTAGTGACAAGTCGGCTTATAATGTTATACAATCAATAGTTATTTTATGAGCAACGGTGTATTTCTAAATAGCCTTTGGGGATGGACGAAGCCCAATAGAAATTGAGTTTGGGCTTTAAGGGTCCATTTTAGGGCTTTTTGACCATTGTTGACTTTGGTTGACTGTTGGTCAACTTGATGAGGTGGTTGGTCCCACTTGGTGTCCATAGGTCCCATGACACCATATGAAGTTTATTGAGTCATGGTGGGGTCAATTTGATCATAGGAAAACCAGTTGTGCTGAATTGGGGCTAAATAGGCTTGGTTGACCCAAAGTTGACTTTGGTCAAAATTGAAGATTTGGGTGGCCCATTCATGTTGACCATGACCCTAACGACCTATCCTTGTGATTAATAGATTAATTTGGGTCAAGTTGACCTTTCGATGTTCAAGTGGAGGTTATTTAGGCCATGTTGACCTAGTTTGACTTTGGGTTCACAAGGTTAGTTCACCAAGTCTATTGGGGCTCTAGACCCATCAACCAGCCCTAGCTAGCACAATATGACACATGTCACTCTATGGGGGGTCTAATTCTATGTGGGATGTTACATAAGATACATCTTGTTCAGACTGGTCTATGGAGTGCACATCAAGTGGAAGGGAAAAAGCAACACATCTTACTATTCAAATGATATTTCATTAGATGGCACTGTAAGCAAAATAAAATCCTCCCTTCTTGATTCAAACTCATTTTCTACATCTCTTGTGCTTGAATTTGCTATATGTAAATTGAAAGTTGAAAAATATTAACTTTAAATTATGTTTGGAAAATAAAAACTTAAAAGCAAAACTTGATGAAAAATCTAATATTTATGTGTTTATTGTTATTTCTCCATCATGCTCAACATTTGAAAATGTTATACCTTGTCTTGATTATAATGGAATGAAAGAAAATTTCAAGGTGTTTAAAAAGGTCTATTTGTTGCAAAAGTGCATAGTGAAATTTTGATAAATGAAAATAATGCTCTAATAAATAAATTAGTCATTAAAATTATTTGTTCAAAATTTATCAAACAATAAAAAATCTTTTATGTCTAGTTTATCATGTGGTTTTTGCAAGGTCTCTACTAGGGCTATACAAATTATACAACAACAGACATCTTGTAGATTATATTATCAGGAGAGCACACCTTACATCAAGTGCTCTGTATGCTCCAAATTTGGGCATACATCATCTTGTTGTAAGGTTAAATCTAAACCTTGCACATCTCACCAAATTTCAGTTCCTAAAATTTTATTATCCAAAATATTTGGATCCATATGGGTTCCCAAAACATGTCTTCATGTGCCTTGGGATTGTTGATTGGTTAGAGAGATATTTTCATGCTATGGTTTGTTTACATTAAAATAATTATCAATCTACCAAACCTACTTTGCTTTGCTCCCTAGTCAAACAGAAAAATAAAAATAACTATATTTCTATTTTTTGTGTAGCTTGTGTATTTTTGTCTTTCTCTTTACTAATCCATCTTGAATATTATTATATGTTCAAATTTGAATGGACAGTCACGCATAGAATAAATTTTAACTCGTGTATTTTTACGATTAATTGTTGTGTGTATGAATCTATTTTCACGGTTACCTCCTGCGAAAAAACCTATTGCCTGACAATAGCTCTCTAAAATAGCTACACTTCTTTTTTGTGTCTCCTCTTTATTGTATTTCTCAAGCAAATATGATTATTATCACATCAGATGCATGATGTTTTTCACCACGCATAATCTTGCATTATAACAAATTAAATAAGATAAATATGATTAACCATGCATTTAAATCAATATATCATTATGGGTTATCAATCACATGTACGTTATGAATGTTTGATTTCTCGGGATTGCATGTCTCTTGTCATGATTCTTGAATTATTATGAATTTAGTATTATAATCTAAAAACTAACCATTTCAATCTCTTCTAGCGTCATGAAAATCATATTCAAAACATGTAATATAACTCTTTGTAATATCTTGTACTGAAACTAATTTTGGGCATAAATATCATATCATTACGTTAACATCTCGAATATAGCTCTAGCACACCATGTATTATCTATGCATGCATTGCCTATACTAGTTTTCATTCATGATATCATGTTAGGTCTAGATTTGTCACGACTTTGGTTATGTTTGGGTTCTACAAAGATTGTGAATCAAACCGCTAAGGTAATAGTTCTTCAAATTAGAACCAAAACCTGATTAGGTTTGACCGGTTCTAGTTCTGGTTCCGGTACTAGTTCTGGTTCCGGTTCTAGTTCTGGTTCCGGTTCTAGCATATTTTTTTGGGACCGTTGTGTCGATGGTTCTGATTCAACAAGAACCAAAACCAACCCGTCCACTAATAGTTTGGTCTGGTTCTATACGGTTCATTTTAGTTCCAATCAGTTCAATGTGTCATAGTTATAATCATTTTATAACTCTATAATTCGAGTCATTATACGCATTCACAAAGATTATTATCTCTTTAAAAATGCATATTTAAAAAGGAAATTGGAATTAAAATGGCTAGAGCAATAATTTTATGGTTTCTAAAGTCTAAATATGGTAAAATTGAACTAATACAAATATGCATGCACTAATATCTGGTTTGGCACACTAAATAGAAAAAATGAGTAATATTGTATGATTGCAATAAACATGATTCAAAAAATTAATTAACATAAGCATGGTCATTGGCATGATTGAAAACAAATAACACTATAACACCAGTGCTCGGCAAAAATAGTCACCTTACTGAAATAGTTGAGGAATGGCAAGGATATGCATCAACAAAATAGAGAATATAGTCATCGACAAAATCAAATAACAAAATGGAATGAATATGAAATGAATGTTAAGTTGAGGACGGAGGTTATGAGTTACCTATACACTATTTGTGAAAGAGCTTTATCTCGAGCATGAAATGCAGAATGAAATGGAATATCGGATCTATGATTGAGGTGGAGGCAACAACAAAATTCCTTAATATTTGAAGAAATGGGAAGAAGAAATGAAATCAGAGGAAGAGAAGGAGATGGAGTCAAAAAGGTCAGAAGAAATAAGCTCATTGGGCGGTCGTTGGAGGCCCTAAAAATTGAAACCATAACAACGAGAGAGAGAATGAACACTACCGAAAGATCATCTAGGAGAATCCAGTCGTGGAAGTCATTGATTCCGTACGTAGATTTGAAGCACAAGCAAAAAGGTCAGAATGAATATCGTCGGAACAAACACTGCCGGAATCGGTAGAAGAAACACTTTTGCGATCAAGCAAGCAAAGCGAGAAGGAAGCTTTCGGCACAGAGGAGCGGTAAATGACCTAATGTTGTGCAGCCTGTGTATGAGTATTTGAATCCTGCTACAATCAAACTTTGCTGCAATCGGATGGTTGATATAGGTATAATTATATAGATAATAAATATATATTATTAATATTGTAAAAATATATAATAATAATAATACATAAAAATAATATAAAGAATAATAATAATAAACGGATTGGGGTTCAATTTTGCTTCGATTTGGTCCGGATTGGGTCTAAAAATTCTAAAACCAGTGGTTCCGGTCCGGATAATAAAATGAAGGAACCACACTCGGGCCATTGTTGTTTATGGTTCTAAAATTCAAACCGTAACCCGAATAATTTGTGAACGGTTCGGTTTGGTTCTTTGCGGATTCAGTTCGGTTTATGGTTTGATGTGACAGCTCTAGCTATGTCACATTATGATTTGAGTGATTTATACTTTTAAAATTAATCATATCTATGTTCAAAAAAGTATGTATGAATTACCTCTTTAAAATGTCTGTAAAATCAACTATCATGATATTTCAAAATTCATCATGCAACAAAGTTAATGTTTGTGTGTTAAGTAGGAATTAATAATTAGTATGTTTGCGATCATCTCATCATGCATATTATGTGTCTCACAATAGCATAGACTTAGGGTTATGTGCATTAGAGGTGCTCACCTATAATTCATGTCTTGACCTTGACCAGGGAGCGTTCCAATGGGCCTTGGGAGGCACTATGGAGAAAGAGTGTTAGGTTGAGCGACCTCTTGTGTATGCATATGGGACTAACATCCCAACCTATGGCATGTGTGCAAAACCTCACGTCGTTCTGTCCCTTATTACAGGGTTAGTGTGTTGACGTGTATTTGAAGTAATTTGGTCTTAAGTCTGCATATATCATACTCATTGCATATACTTTATTTTGCACTTCATGATTATTCATTTCATGCATATTTGATTAGTTGGAACATGTTCTTCAATGTTATTTTAAATATTTTGTCATAATTGATTTTATCTCATGTGTTCGTTTATTATTTTTGAAGTCATGAATATAGTATTATGATATTATTTTTACTATTTCGTACTTTTGAGCTTTCATAAACAAGGAAAACACATAAAATTAAAAAAGAAACTTTTGCTAAACTCCATGGGCCAAACTTTAAAATCCACAACTTTTTTATTATTTTTCTGATTTCTTTGTTGTAATAGGTTCAACCCCTTACCAGAAAAATTAGAACAAAAAAATGTCGAAAAACATGATCATTAAGTGAAAAATCAAACTCTGTGTGATACCATCCAGCAGTAACCTTTACCGTCGACGGTAGTTCTGTTTTTCTTCTTAATGCTTTATTTTCTGCATTTATACTTTTTGTTGACATAGAAGATTATTCTACAAATTTGCTTGACAAAAACTTATGTGGTTTCAGTAAAAACTTTGTTATTTCATATTTCCTTATTTTCTTAAAACATAAAATCAAATAGAAATTTACAAAACAAAACAAAATCACAAATATATATTTTTCTCCGGTTTTTGTTCTTGTATGCCCTTTTATTTGTATAAAAATAAAAAACTTAAAAACTACTTAAATTACATTGCAAAAGTCAAGCATGAATAAATATTACATTTAATGAATCACTATAATGTATGATTTTATTTTAACATTGTTTTGATTATTCGTGCTTCGCACATCTTTTTAAATGTAAGATAAAAATCATATGTAGGTAAATTATGTATTAATGCTTAGTATGCCTTTAAGTATGAGTGATGATTTATGTTATATAATAATTTTCACACACACCAATTTTGATTCCTACATTTGCTTATAATTTTGTTTATGCATGTATGTGTAGTATAATGATATAACTAGTTAATATGTGCAGATAAAGCTTCCTACACACCATCGGATTACCCCCATGGACTCCATCGATATTCATTCATGCACTCACATTAGAGAATTGTGGTTGGAAAAAAAATGAATGATTACGTACAAGTGAATTCAGAGACCTTTGTCACTAAAATAAAAATCAAATAAATAAATGACAAAGATAACTCCACCAAGAACTACTTCTGCTCCTGATAATTCTTCATAAGCATTCTGAGGTTGAGCACCTTGGAAAGTATTGTAAAGTGCCTAGTGCAATCAATTTACAAAAATACTACACAGCTTTACTTCTCTCTAGTACACCGGATCACCAAAGAAAAAATTAAAATAATGTTATGTGATGCACCAAGCACTACTTCGCTCCCTGATAAGTCTTAATGAGCATTGTATGAGCAAAGCACCTTGGTAGTTGTACTAATTTATTGTGTATTGGAATTAGTGAAAGTAATTTTTACCTTGCATATTGATGATATCATGTGCATTTGATTATACTTTACATGTGTCTTGATTATTGCCAATGTATTCTATATAAAATCACATATTGTACACATTATTGTCTTTCATAAATCATCCACTCATGATAATTGGACACATAAGTACAAATACATAACTCTCAATATAAATGAGTAAATGTACAAGATAACTCAGCATGGACGCTACAATTTTTACTAAACCTTGGATTTCAAATCATTTCAAGTTGTATTTCTATAAACTCTTTATAGTTATATCTTTCATGTTTGGCAAAACAAAATTCAACTATAATGATTATCTTGTACCTATAAACAACATCTCTTGGTTTACAAACGCTAATCCTTATGATCATCTCAATTTTCAGGCCATAAATTTAAAATAACTTGATATGATATCTCATATACATTCATATGCATTTTTACTCGTATTACTATCTTTACATTACTAATCACATTTTTATTACGAGTAATCGCTTATCATATTATACTTTTCAGACATATCATTACCTCTATGATTCCAACAGATTATCTATATATACGTCATCATATGTATGATTGCTAGTTTATCGTGCTTATCTCTTTACCGTTGTGCTCTTATTCTCTATATGATTATCTGCATAACGATTTCCCTTGTTATACATTATCGTTACATTCATGAATCACATTTTTCATTATCATTCATGCTTAGTTCTATGGTTCAACAAGAATATTCTTTTTAAAAAGGCGAGAATAAATTGTGTTGTGGATGAATTCATGTTTATTTTTCTGCATGTGCATTTTTCGTATCTTGCATTATCTTCATGACTTTTTTCCACTAAATACACTCTTTTCACTCGATCATGATTGTCTATACAATTGGTCCATTATTTCACAAAAAAAGGAGAATAAAATTCATGACTATACTCACATATACCCTCTTTTGATAATACCAAAAGAGGAAGAATAAATTGGGAAATCTAGACACCTGGGGGGTGTAAATTTTTACACCAATATATATGTAGGGGGGCATCTATGTAGGGGAGCACTTATATATGGAGAGTACACATTTCTAGAATATGAACATTGCTATGTACTCGCTTACATCACTCCAAAAAACTATTTTCTCACGATCATCACTTACTGTACTATTCTATAAACACAACTCTAATTTAAAATGACTGATTTCTCATAGAATGATTGGTGATTATCAAAAGGAGGAGTTTCATGGAACAAGTGTTCCAAATCTCTTGGTTTGAGAATAACAAATCCGATTATATATTTGATCAAACTTGTTTTGTGCTTTTAGTATGCAGGAAATACAGGTATAATAACATATTGAATGTGAATAATCAAATGAGACAAAAAGATGGACATCATGCTCTGAAATGGGTCCTACCTCGGGGTGGAATCTCTACCACTAGCGATAGTAGATGTTGCAATGGGACAGCTAGAAAAATGAATGAAAATACTGGCAGGAGTAAGAACACAGATTTATAAAGGGGGAAAGGCATGGCGTTAGCATCTAATGTGTGGCGGTAATTGAATGTCAAGCCCGACAACCATCTGGTTGATTAAGGAGCCAAATGGATCATATGATCCATCTGATGGCGTGATCGACAATTGTGCTAACGCGGCACGATTACTCTATCTAGGCATAGTAGAGATTGCTTAATATATGAATATATACATCCATTCTTGAACTGGCCTGAGCACAAAGTTTGATTTACAAAGGATATCGTTTCGTGGTAGTACCTACTGGTGCTAGTTACCATACTCTATTTAAAGAGTTGTTCGCTCTTTCTCTTATGGCGAGCTTTTTACAACTCTAAAGACACTTTCATGGAGCCTTGTCCCAGACGTCTAGATCCATCCCTACAACACTCTTCTTCACCAAAGGGAGATCTTGAAGGAGGAGTACTTCAACGCTCAAGCTACTCGAAGCACGAATGCGACTACAACGCCGATCTCTCGCATGCCTTCGCCCTCGCCTTTGGATCTCTCGTAGGAAGTTTTATTTACAGAAATATCGATCATTTTTAACTATCTTGTATTTCTTTTTCTTTTTGGTGACTCCTTTTGTATGGTGGAGAAATTTGCATGTGTGTAGAAAACTAGGTTCGAGTGCAACTTAGGGAGAAATTTGCCCATTTATTGGCATCTAGGTCTATGTGTGACTTAGGGAAAAATTATCTTTTTGAGTTAGGCAACTAGATCAAGGGAGTAGGTCTAAGGGTAGCCCGAGGCATATTTAGGAAGATATAGGATATGACCAACCGGTCCTTAGGGAGAAGGGTCGGTAGATAAAACAAAACGGGGGTTTTAGATTCATCGTCTTGATCATTAGCGTTATATAGATCAAAGTTTGTAATACCTGATATTGAAACAAAAAGTTATGTCTCTTTTTTGTCTTTATAAATATCTCCTAGATTTGTCGACTTGATGTTGGTGTGGCCGAGACCTTGCTTAAAGTGAACTTATGCCAAAGCACTCTTTGCCGCATCTTATTGCTATGGAGGATTGCTTGAGAGTCCCTTGCAAAGAGGAGTGTGTTGCTGGAGATAGCAGTGAGATATCAATTTGGTGCATGATCTGTTGAGAGGAGTCCAAATCCGCAAAGAGGAAACTGCTATGATCACTATCATGGCTCTTAGATACGCGCCAAGGGTAACAATTTCTTTCCCCGGTCTTAGAACTGTTATTTTTTTCTCATGCGACTAAGTGATGAGTATATTTCATATAACATGTTTTAGACTCATCTAGGCGTATTTATTTATGTAATAGCTTCATTTTTAAATGAAAAGAGCGTGTAAACCACTTGATCACTTCTCACGATTGAAGCATATTTGACGCCTAATTTGGTGTGTGAAGTGTTGATTCCAAAGTAATGTGGAGACATCACTTTATTCTCCCATTTATTCACTTCTGTGCACATGCTGGCAGCTATTCGCCTCAGTCTGTTTGCGCGTCGCGAGCACGAGTTGTGCTGATTAGGTTTAATGTTGTTGCTCACGCGTTATCGTGTATTTTCCTTCGCACACGGGCATGTGTGTTTCCCGTCAAGTCAAATTTGGAAATCGCACGGTCGTGCATTTTTCTTTTCGCACGACCTGGACAGCCTTGCTTGAGCAACCTTGTAGTCGAATGCAAGTTGTGGCCTGAAATTGGTGTTCTATGCGCACTCGTGCATTTTCTTCTCGTGCAGTCGAGTTCGACCGTGCATCAAGATAATCGCACGGGTGGTTTGCATTTAGAAAATTGCACGGTCGTGTGATTTTTCTAGTGCACAAGGACTTTACACTGTGTGCATCCTTTCCTTGAGATTAGGGTGTTCAGTCCCAGACCGTGTGTTTTCTTCTCGCATGGTCAGTTTCAACCATGCATGAACAAACACATGGGTATGGGAAGCCTTGTTGTAGATTGACTGATGCGCTGAATTTCGGCGCCATTATTATTTTAATATTATCCTTCGCACACGATCGAAGAGCACGGCGGTGTGCCAGACCCCATGTGACTAATTTCTGCCTGACTTACTATATAAGCTGTATTTTTAGACTTTTTCAGGAATTCGGATTTTGATCCGAGGAAACCTTAAGGGGTTTAGCTCCAAATCCAGTTCTTCTTCTTTATCTGCTAGGGCTTTTCCCTAGGCCACCTCCCATCATCCTGAGCTTCAAGGAATGGGAATCTAGCTCAAGATCATCGCCAAGCAAGGAGATCCTCACATTTGTAGTGACCAAATGGTATGACCAGAGAAGTCGGGTACATTAGGAGGTGGTGACAGCCCTCTCGGACCCCAGATGTAGTTAATAATCAAAGATTGGACGCGGACTAACAACCCGTTGGCTTCTATCTTCGATCTACAGCAAGCATTTGGATTCGATTGTATCTTATGCAAATTTCTCCACTTGATTTGATGTTGCTGACTATGTTCTTCATTTTATGATGATGTATGCCTTTCTAAACGTGTGATTTGTATTTTTATTTCATTATTATACAATCATGTGTATGTTGAAATTGTGCTTGAGGTGCACCCATTTCGCCATCACTCACCATTCCACTCTCGTGCCTACTCTTCCATTCCACTTGTTTGCTCTTCGATTTCGCATGCTTACTCTTCCATTCTGCATGCCTACTCTTCCATTCCGAGTGCTTACACTTCCATTATGCGTGCCTACTCTTCCATTCCGCGTGCCCACTCTTCTATTCGCCAAGCGAAGCGGTGCTAATGTCTCGTATAATCCCCCACATTGTGAAGCGGTGTCGGTGACCCTCATGGTTAATTTAGATTTCATTATTTTACATGCACGAATCAAACCAAACCTTCTGCAATTCACCTGACCTAAAGGACTTCAATCTCAAGTCCTTTCTCAAAAAATAACTTCACCTTGTTGTGTTCCTTGTGAGATTGATACTTGGGAACTCACTCGCATTTTATATTAGTTGAATGATCGGTGCACTTGCAGTTTTGTGCCGCAGTCTCACTCCCGCCTTTAGCGGCGTGCTAGATTTGCACATCAAATTTTTGGCGCCGCTGTCGGAAAACACAGCCGTGTGAGTTTCTGTAGAGAGAGTCATGAGGTAGAGGTTCTTCCAGTTGTTTATAACCTCCTTATTATTATTTTTTGCTCGCTTTGTTTTTAAAATTTTCAATTGCATCTTCTTATGATTTTCCTTCCTATCTAGTTTTAAAAGTTTTTGAAGCAAGTTGTCCAGGTTGGACTTAATTGTCTGCATAGTTTTGCATTGCAAAGGAATTTTATTTTCTCATTTCCATAAAGGATATTAATGTTAAAAGTCACATGTACGACACCTTGTATTATATTTTTTATGAGCATTTTGTCACCTTAAGTGCTATGAATTCTGAGCAATGTATGTATCTGGCGAGAAATGATGCTAGGAAATGTTTGTATTGTCAAAGTATGGATCACGTCTTGAAGGATTGCTTCATTTTTAACAAGTAGCAGATGGAGGATGATGATGAACTGGACATCCAGATCTTATCTACTCCATATTCCGACTGCATTCCTTCATCCCCTGATGATATCTATGTAGCACCACCTTGTCTATGGGTACTGTTGTGGATATGCCCATCAAAATTTTGGCTGATCTGTATGATGACATTGTGCCAATCACTAATTCATCGCCCTTGAGGCAATGGAGCACTCACTTTCTGATTTTAATTATAGCACTGGTTCTCCACTCCCTTTGTATGGCTTTACTACTACTATTGATGATGATTATATACTATATGGACAACAGGGAGAGGATCTGGATCTCCTGGTTGCACCAGAGTGGGATGAGGAGAGTGTGTTGGATCTTGAGGCGCCCTTAGAGGGGGGTGAATAAGGGTTTTAGAAAACTTTAGGTTTGTAAGAAAACTTTTGTAATTTTCTACTTAGTAAATTGAAACAAAAAGTAAAGTGCTAGAAATATGAAATCAATTTTAATTAACATGAAAAGACATGTTTATCATTTATAAAATTTGATAACAAAATCTTATTTCTATGACGCTAGAAATCAAAGGCGAATATGAAATACTCTTTTCATTTTCTATACCGACTCTTCTCACTAAGAACCAGCTGGTTGTAGCCGATCTTTCCCAGATACGGCCTCAAGACGCCCTAGCCTTTCTATCCCCAGAAAGGCCTCGAGCACTCCCTAGATCTACACCCTTGGCCAAGTTGCCACAACAGCGGCGAATTTCCCCTAAGCCGCGCACGGACCTAGTCGCCAACAACCGCGGCAAATTCACTAAACAATCGTAAAAAAAGAGTTACAACAAAATATAAAACACAAGTAAAACTCCCTATGAAGAATTTTGGAGATGATGAAGACTCGTTGAATATCATCGAAGTCGAAGCACGCATTCTTTGCGTTGGGTGAGTGTTGATCTGATCCTCCTTCGAATTATTCTCTTGAATTTGTGTGGGAGATGGTGGTTTGGAAAATACTGCCCTCACAGAGTTTCTGAAGTGCTGGAATAGGGCTCTCCCAAATCTCTGGTTGAAGAGAACGAATGCCATCTATTTATAGGGCTGGAAGCTAACGCTGGCGTTAAGGCTAACACTAAGCGTTGACCCAATATAGAAAGAACTTTATGGCCCGGATCTTCAAAATAGGAAGGAAATACTGCATCTTTGGAATCATTCATTTTAGGCAACCTTAACGATGGCGTTGAGGCTAACGCTGACATTAAGTATAATCATTCCTAAAATGCTCCTGCAATCACACAGCTTCCCTCCATGCCATATCGTCGAGTATCAACGCCGGTGTTAAGTCCTAACGCCTGGCGTTAGACCACTTTCATCATTTCAGCTTGTGGGCAAGTGCAGACCAACAATGTAGTATCCTAGTGTCAATATAGCTCAACCCTGCGTGTAAAAACACAATGGCAAACAAGATCAAATACAAGTAGGATTTGTTATTCTCAAATCAAAGGGATGCGGAAAACTGTGTTCCAACAATCTCCCCATTTTGATAATAATAAATCCAATAGTGATAAATCAGAATGATAAATAAGAAATGTGTTCTTAGAAGGATATATGACATTAAGCAACATATACATAAGAATTATAATTATAGTTTGATAAATTGTGCTCCCCCCTACTTAAGTGCTCCCCCTTAGTATATGCTCTCATAAACTAGATTTATGCTCCCCCTTAAGCTAGTGAATCCTACTCCATTATGTTGGATCTGTAGGTGCCCTTAGAGGGGGTGAATAAGGGTTTTAAAATTTTTGTTATATTTTGAATGATTTGAAAAGCTAAGTGATTAAAATAGTGCAAATCCAAAACAAATCAAGTGAAATAGAGACATGATTTTATTAATATGAAATGTAGGATTACAAAACTTGATTTCTTATGACGCTAGGGATCGAAGGCGAATGGTAAAAAGACTTTTTCATTTTCTATCCCGACTCGTATCACCACGAACCAATGGCTTTAGCCTATCCTCCCCCGGATATGGCCTCAAGTCGCTCTAGTCAATCCTTCCCCGGATATGGCCTCGAGCACCCCCTAGATCTACACCGTAGGCCTAGTCGTCAACACGAGGTGAATTTATGCCATAAGTTCTACCCAAACCTAGTCGCCAACACGAGGTGAATATCTACGCGATTACAATAATAAAGAGACAACAATAATATGAAAAACTCCCTCTATGTGGATCTCTGAAGAAGTAGACGAAGACCCGCATAGTATGATCGTAGTCAATGCGATCTTTCGTCATGATGATGATGTATGTTGAAATCTTCTCCATGGAGCTCCTTAAGCCTTCATGGATTTGTTGGAGTATCTCACTGAACCTTCCTCTATATGATCTGGCACGAAGCTCTAAAATTTAGGGGTGTGAGAGGATGAAAAAGACGGAGCCAATGGATCCTTTTTATAGCCTTGGAGCTAGAACCTGCGTTAGAGCTACCGTCGGCGCTATCCCGGATTAGGAATCATTCTCCGCGTGCGTATCTTCATTCCAAGGAAACCTTTCCAAAAATCCTCTTGTGCTCCGCACTACCGCCTGCGCTATCTGCAACCACCTTGTGCTATCGCCTTCTACACTTGAATTCCGAACTTGCCTAATCAGATCTAGCACCCATGCTAGTGACTAGCGTCGGCGCTAGTGGACATGTTGGAATTCTAGCTTCAAACTTGGGGGGCAACCTTCTTATGTTATTCGTGAGTCATGTGTCATTGTTTCCTGCACACTTAAACACACAAGATCAAATACACATAGGATTTGTTATTCTCAAACCTAGGAGATGCGGAAGACCATGTTCCAACAAACTCCCCCTTTTGATAATAACAAATCCATTAATGATAAATTAGAGCGTTAATATATAAGCATGATGAAACCTACTAGTGTGTGTGTGTGTGAGTGATGACTTAGGATAATTATCATTTTTAGTATTTAAAATTGCTCCCCCTAAATATATGCTCCCCCTATGTGAATACTCCCTTTATATGTAAGCTATCTTCTTAATCTTTAATCATGTTAGTTTTCCCTTTTGATAACGATTATTATTATCATGTTAGTTCTCCCATTTTTGTTATTAGCAAAAGTGGGTTAAGGTAGCAAGAGACATGGAAAGAGGTTATTTGATAAGAAAAGATAAGGCATGATCGAGCTTTTAGAGAAAATGAGATGATGAGGAGTTCTTAGCACAATAATTTTCATTGAAATAAATTAGATTTTCTAGCATAAAATTAATATTCATGTTTAGCACAAACCAATATAATGTTTACCAAGCAAGTCTACCACTTGTTGAAGGAAAGGAATTTTAAGATTCAAGTAATGATGTACACAAAAGAGAAGACTTTAAATAAGCATGAAAGCTCAAGGTAAAAATATATGGTAATGATGCGAAAGACTTATAGAAATACAAGAAACATCTTTTTGTAATAATGATGATTCATAAGAAGAAAATATGAGTTTAAGTTCCATAAAGCAAGATGTTTTTGTAAATCATTATTCATTTAAAATCTTTAAGTTTGACAATAAAGTAACCAAGCATGAAAGAAGAATATCAAAAAGAAACTATTACAATGTTATTATAATTTACAAATTCAAAACATACCAAACATTGTAGAGAGCATGTTAGGTTATCTAGTGCATTTTATATAAAGAGAGTATAGAATTAGCAATAGGATCCAATACTCATGAGAAGAAGTGTTATGGAAGATAATGATGTGCGCATAAGTGTATTTTAAAAAAATAAACAAATGATTTAATCAAAAATACAAGACATATGTGGAGTAAAGTGCACAATAAAACACAAATAATTTTACTTATACACACTTCAATGCATATAGAAAAGAATGTACAACTACCAAGGTGCTTTGCACACACATTGCTCATTAAGACTTATCAGGGTGCAAAGTAGTGCTTGGGGGATCACACTTTTTTTTATTCAATATTGATATTTTTTGTGATCCAGTGTACTTAAGAATAAGTGGTGTAAAAAAAACTAAGGTTTGCACAAGACACTTTACTATTCTTTCCAAGGTGCTCAACCTCACAATGCTCATTAAGACTTATCGGGAGGTTCAAGTAGTGCTTGGTGGAGTTATCTTTGTCAATTTATTTCATAAATTTTTATGTGTACAAAGATCTCTGAATACACTTGTATTGCAAACCAATGTAATTTGAAAGCACTACCACTTTTCTTTAATATTAAAAGTACAAATCAAAGTAGTGTAGGTAAGATATTTGTGCAAATTTAATTCATTGTAAAATTACAATGCACAAGCACGTATTCTTAGATTAAAAGCACATGTAGACTTTGCCAAAATAAGCTAGTGAATAAATATCATTATCAACCATAAAACATTTACTCATACTTAGAGGCATGTTAAGCTTGGTTCTACACAACCTTTTCATTACAATTGATGCACATGTGAGTAGATATATCAAAGCATGATAAGAACAATATTCAAAGTAGTTTGAAAAGATGAATTGCAACATTGTAGAAGGTCTAAATGATAGATTAAACCATGCTTGATTTTCAATAATGTCCACATAGTTTTTTTGATATTTTGAAAAATAATTTTGATTTAAATTTTGAACTCTTAAAATTGATCTTGGACTTCCCGAGGTCTACCCTGTGACGGGTTCGCACCGGTACAAGGAGATATGATGGGGTGACATCCCAAATCTCCCTTTCGCAAGATACATGTACATAGAAAAGTTAAGTTTAAAAAATCTTTTTTGATAATTGTTTTTGTTTTATATTTTTGTATTTGATTTTTGCATATAGAAATAGAAATCAAACTAAACAAAGAAAGAAGAGAAACCAAATTTTTTTTTTATTTTGGCTTTTGCAATTTTGTATTTTAATTTTTCAAAAATCAATTAAAGGCAGAAATGCAAAAGTAAGTAGTACATATAATATAGCATATTTTTAGGGATTTTTTAAAATTTGAAAAATACAGAAAATCACATAGGTGGGCTAGCGTCGGCGCTAGCGCAAGCGCGGCAAATAGTGCACAAAATTTTAGGATTTTGAAAATTCTAATTTTGATCTTGTATAAGTGTCCAAAGATTAGTTTCATGCAAAAATTTCAGAAGGTTTTAAGATGTTTATATAGTGAAAAAATGAATGAAACAATTGCGTTTTTGTATATGAATTAAATAAGTCATTTAATTCTTTGTCACATAATTGACTAATAGATGTTAAGTTATGTTTTAAACCTTTTACATAAAGAACATTAGAAATATCAAAGGATTCGTTACCCATTATACCGACTCCCATGATCCTTCCTTTACCGTTATCTCCAAAAGTTGCGATCCCTCCCTTCTTCTTTTCTGGGCTAAGGAACTTTGATTTTTTTTTGCCTGTCATGTGCTTGGAGCGGCCCGAATCCAAGTACCATATGTCCTCCTTGTCCTTAGCCTGCCTGCAAATCTAGAAGGAAGATGAGAGAAAAGATCCGGATACCCAAGAGGTACCACCTATAGAATAAGTGGAAGCCTTAGGTACCCAGATTTGCTTTAAAAATTCCTGGTTTATTTTCCTGCAAGAGTTGGACGTGTGTCCAAACCTATGACAGTTTGCACACGAAATAAAGGGGGTTGAGACCCTTTTCTGAAATTCTACATTGCTCTTACTGGATGAGGTTTGATTTTTAGAAAAAACAGAAGATTTTTTATATGATGGGTTACCTCCGGCGTTAGTGGCTAGCGTCGGGCGTTAGTGTCTAGTACCGGGCGGTAGCTGTCACTTTGATATCCGAGCCTAAATTTTCCAGAACCATAACAATGGTCCCCCAAAATCATGTCCAGGGATTTTTGACTAATTCCAAATTTTTTGATGGTCATATTGAGGTCATGAGTTTGTTTTTTAAGAGATAAATTTTCTTTTACAAGCATGACACATTTATTTTCAAAGCCCTTTTTATTATTTTCAATTTGTAAGAGAGATGTTTTTAGTTTTCTCTCTAAGTCCCCCTTTTCTCTTGTAAGAGTTTTGATTTGTGAGAGGGCCTTAGAAAGAGAAACTTCAAGTTCTTTTGCCCTACATAAGGAGTGTTCACACTCTTGGCATGGAACCTTTCTCTTTTCAAAGGAGATTAATTTTTTAGTAAGCTTATGATTTTCTTTTGCCCGACTTTCTATATAAGCTACATTTTCAGACTTTTTTAGGAATCTGAAATTTTGATCCGAGGAAACCCTAAGGGGTGTAGCTCCAACTCAAGTTCTTCTTCTCCAGCAGTTAGGGTTTTGCCCAAGGCCACCTCCCATCATCCTAAGCTTCAAGGAATGTGAATCATCCTTGTTGAAGACAGGAAAATCCCGGCTCCAAAATTCGGATCAATGCATCCCGAGGTTACTGATCCTGCGGTCCAACTCCATGGCTCGGATAGCTAAAATAGGAGAGAGAAAATGACTATAAGCACACCCCAGGTGCTCCAGCAGGGAGGTCCCACCACATACCCGGAAGTTTGAGAGAAACTTCCCCTCTGTAACCAAAAGCTGGGCGAGGTACTAGACGGGCATGGACTGGGCGAGTATCCAGCTTGGGGGGACCTCGACCACTTCCAAAAGTGTCATTTCTAGTACCCCTGGGGGGCTATTTATAGAGAAATCCTGGGGGGGGGGGGGGGGTCCAGGCGAGTATACTGCCTCTGCTCGCGAGTTACAAGGGCTACTCGCCCATACTCGCGAGATACTCGCCCATACTCGCGAGATACTCGCCCAAGCTCGCCTCTTGCTCGCCTCTGCTCGCCCCTGCTCGCCCATGCTCGCCTCTGCTCGCCCATGCTCGCCCATGCTCACCCATGCTCGCCCATGCTCGCCTCTGCTCGCCCATGCTTGCCTCTGCTTGCCCATGCTCTCCCATGCTCGCCTCTGCTCGCCCATGCTCGCCCATGCTCGCCCATGCTCGCCAATGCTCGCCTCTGCTCGCCCCTGCTCCTACTAGCTGAGTTGTCTTGTGTCTTGGACTGCCGACTTCTGTGCTGACCTTTTGACCTTGACTTCAGCCTACGTGGCTTTGAATGGGCCTACCCTCGGAGAATGAGGGTTGTACACAATCCTCGCTCTTTGCGAGTAACGTAGTTGCTCGGAAAGAATCATCCAACCCTTATTCGACGAGTTGTCTTTCTGGCGAGTATTTGGTCTATAGTCGGCATCTCGCTGTTGTCGCCCTAGCTCTATACATAGAGGGGGAGGGGTCTCTGATGGCAAGGCTTTTTTGATCTCTCTTCAAGATGTCGCGTAGTATTGCCGAGGAAGCTGCTGCTGTCATGGCCGACCTCCTGGGCTTGCTGCTGCCTTTTTTGGATTCCTGCTCGCGCAGTCGCCAAGCTTGAGGACTTCCTCGCCTCTAGAAAAGGTCGACACCTCACAGGAGCCGAGCTCAACTGGGGGAGGAGAAAAGGTCAACACCTCACAGGAGCCGAGCTCAACTGGAAGCGGAAGAGAGGTCGACACCTTCTAGGAGTCGAGCTCAACTAGAGGGGGAGAGAAGGTTGACACCTTCTAGGAGCCGAGCTCAACTAGAGGCGGAGAGAAGGTCGACACCTTCTAGGAGCCGAGCTCAACTAGAGGCGGAGAGAAGGTCGACACCTTCTAGGAGCCGAGATCAACTAGAGGCGGATACGAGGTCGACACCTTCTAGGAGCCGAGCTCAACTAGAGGCAGATAGAAGGTCGACACCTCGCAGGAGCCGAGCTCAACTGGAAGCGGATACAAGGTCGACACCTTCTAGGAGCTGAGCTCAACTAGAGGCGGATACGAGGTCGACGCCTTATAGGAGCCCAGCTCAACTAGATGCGGATACGAGGTCGACACCTTCTAGGAGTCGAGCTCAACTAGAGGCAGATAGAAGGTCGACACCTCACAGAAGCCGAGCTCAACTGGAAGCGGATACAAGGTCGACACCTTCTAGGAGCCGAGCTCAACTAGAGGCGGCTATGAGGTCGACACCTTCTAGGAGCCGAGCTCAACTAGAGACAGATAAAAGGTCGACCCCTCGCAGGCGCCGAGCTTAACTGGAAGCGGATACAAGGCCGACACCTTCTAGGAGCCGAGCTCAACTAGAGGCGGAGAGAAGGTCGACACCTAGGAGCCGAGCTCAACTAGAGGGGGAGAGAAGGTCGACACCTTCTAGGAGCCGAGCTCAACTAGAGGCAGATAGAAGGTCGACACCTCGCAGGAGCCAAGCTCAACTGGAAGCGGATACAAGGTCGACACCTTCTAGGAGCCGAGCTCAACTAGAGGCGGAGAGAAGGTCGACACTTCACAGGAGCCTAGCTCAACTGGAAGCGGAAGAGAGGTCGACACTTCACAGGAGCCGAGCTCAACTGGAAGCGGATAGAAGGTCGACACCTTCTAGGAGTTGAGCTCAACTAGAGGCGGATATAAGGTCGACACTTTCTAGGAGCCGAGCTCAACTAGAGGTGGATAGAAGGTCGACACCTCGCAGGAGCCGAGCTCAACTGGAAGCGGAAGAGAGGTCGACACTTCACAGGAGCTGAGCTCAACTAGAAGCGGATACAAGGTCGACACCTTCTAGGAGTCGAGCTCAACTAGAGGCGGATACGAGGTTGACACCTTCTAGGAGTCGAGCTCAACTAGAGGCAGATAGAAGGTCGACACCTCGCAGGAGCCGAGCTCAACTGGATGCGGATATAAGGTCGACACCTTCTAGGGGCCGAGCTCAACTAGAGGCGGAGAGAAGGTCGACACCTTCTAGGAGCCGAGCTCGACGAGAGGGGGAGAGAAGGTCGACACCTTCTAGGAGCCGAGCTCAACTAGAGGCGGAGAGAAGGTCGACACCTCGCAGGAGTCGAGCTCAACTGGAGGCGGATATAAGGTCGACACCTTCTAGGAGCCGAGCTCAACTAGAGGGGGAGAGAACGTCGACACCTTCTAGGAGCCGAGCTCAACTAGAGGCGGAGAGAAGGTTGACACCTCACAGGAGTCGAGCTCAACTGGAGGCGGATAGAAGATCGACACCTTCTAGGAGCCGAGCTCAACTAGAGGCGGATAAAAGGTCGACACCTTCTAGGAGCCGAGCTCAACTAGAGGTGGATAGAAGGTCGACACCTCGCAGTAGTTGAGCTCAACTGGAGGTGGATAGAAGGTCGACACCTTCTAGGAGCTGAGCTCAACTAGAGGCGGATAGATGGTCGACACCTTCTAGGAGCCGAGCTCAACTAGAGGCGGATAGAAGGTCGACACCTTCTAGGAGCCGAGCTCAACTAGAGGGGGATAGAAGGTCGACACCTTCTAGGAGCCGAGCTCAACTAGAGGCGGATACAAGGTCGACACCTTCTAGGAGCCGAGCTCAACTAGAGGCGGATAGAAGGTCGACACCTTCTAGGAACCGAGCTCAACTAGAGGCGGATACAAGGTCGACACCTTCTAGGAGCCGAGCTCAACTAGAGGAGGAGAAAAGGTCGACACCTTCTAGGAGCCTAGCTCAACTAGAGGTGGAGAAACCTGGAGGGGGCAAATGATACTCGAGGGGTCCTTGCTCGCACATAGCTACGCGCACCTGTCTGCTTGCCCCTGCATACTCGTACCTGCATGCTCGCACATACATATTCGCACCAGTATATGAAGAATGATCTAGAGACATGTACCCCCAAGACTTCATCTCGTATCCCTGTGCTTGATACTGATGAAGAGATCGACACAGTAGGGAATGTTTGTCGGGGAGGTTTTAAAGGAACACATTCCAAAGGAACACACCATCCCAAGGTCTCTATCCTACTATTCTTGTTGATGTTGTTGAAGAGATCGACACAGTAGGGAATGACTGTCGGGGAGGTTCCAAAGGAGCACCTTCCAAGAGAACACACCATCCCAAGGTCTCCATCCTACTGCTCTTGTTGATGATGTTGAAGAGATCGACACAGTAGGGAATGACTGTCGGGGAGGTTCGAAAGGAGAACCTTCCAAGGGAACACACCATCCCAAGGTCTCCATCCTACTGCTCTTGTTGATGCTGTTGAAGAGATCGACACAGTAGGGAATGACTGTCGGGGAGGTTCCAACGGAGCACCTTCCAAGGGAACACACCATCCCAAGGTCTCCATCCTACTGCTCTTGTTGATGTTGTTGAAGAGATCGACACAGTAGAGAATGACTGTCGGGGAGGTTCCAAAGGAGCACCTTCCAAGGGAACACACCATCCCAAGGTCTCCATCCTACTGCTCTTATTGATGCTGTTGAAGAGATCGACACAATAGGGAATGACTGTCGGGGAGGTTCTAAAGGAGCACCTTCCAAGGGAACACACCATCCCAAGGTATCCATCCTACTACTCTTGTTGATGATGTTGAAGAGATCGACACAGTAGGGAATGACTGTCGGGGAGGTTTCCAAGGAGCACCTTCCAAGGGAACACACCATCCCAAGGTCTCCATCCTACTATTCTTGTTGATGCTGTTGAAGAGATCGACATAGTAGGGAATGACTGTCGGGGAGGTTCCAAAGGAGCACCTTCCAAGGGAACACACCATCCCAAGGTCTCCATCATACTGCTCTTGTTGATGTTGTTGAAGAGATTGACAAAGTAGGGAATGACTGTCGGGGAGGTTCCAAAGGAGCACCTTCCAAGGGAACACACCATCCCAAGGTCTCCATCCTACTGCTCTTGTTGATGCTGTTGAAGAGATCGACATAGTAGGGAATGACTGTCGGGGAGGTTCCAAAGGAGCACCTTCCAAGGGAACACACCATCCGAAGGTCTCCATCCTACTGCTCTTGTTGATGTTGTTGAAGAGATCGACACAGTAGGGAATGACTGTCGGGGAGGTTCCAAAGGAGCACCTTCCAAGGGAACACACCATCCCAAGGTCTCCATCCTACTGCTCTTGTTGATGCTGTTGAAGAGATCGACAAAGTAGGGAATGACTGTCGGGGAGGTTTCAAAGGAGCACCTTCCAAGGGAACACACCATCCCAAGGTCTCCATCCTACTGCTCTTGTTGATGTTGTTGAAGAGATCGATACTTTCCTGCCATACTTGACAACCAGAGAGGATTTAAATACACCTACTCAAATGATCGAAAGAAGTAGATGGGAGTGAAATGCTTTGCTGCGATCCTTCGGCTCTCGAGGGTTTACGACACCTTTATTCAAGGGTCCCCTGCGAGGTTTAGTGGATCATCTCTTCGTCGAATTGGGAGGTTAGCGTCCAGACTTCTTCCTGATAATCTTACCAGTCATATGAGAGGTGCGGTCGGAGGGTTCCTGTAGCCAACGTGCAAGGGGGGAGCTGATCTCGACCGTCAGTGCAGAGGCTTGGTCTTATGAGAACGCACTACCGAGGCACCGTCCTATCACCCGTTCTGGGTTTTATAAGAATCAAGTCGGAGGCCAGTTTCCCAACCCATCGTGGAGATCAACTTCACCTCCCTTTAGACAATTGCTTGACAGAAGAGAAAAACAACTCTCGCGGCCCATGTTTCAGGGGGCGAGGAATTTTTATTCAAATGGAATAAACACAAGGAGGGGGAGAATACACCTTCCCGCTCAGGGATAGAACCTTTTCAGGTCATTGTCTCTCCAGGTATTCCCAAGCAATTCCCCTTCATGATTCTGCAGGCGGTATCCGCCAGTCTCGAATGCCTCTTGAACGATGAAAGGTCCCTCCTAGTTCAGTTCGAGCTTCTCGATGACAAGTGATCTCCCTGTTGAGCCTTTAGGTACTTTTGAGCAGTTCCTCATCTCATAGAGGTGAGTAGTTAGAGACATCCTTGCTAGTATGAGTCGTTGAAGAGATTAAACTAATAACATAGCTGCAGAGTTGCTGAAGTGATGACCTCACAAGCATGACCAACTTAGAATTCCCGTGGAATGTCGGTTGTTGGAGAAGATCATCGCGAGCAAGAGCTTGTGGAATTAAAGAGTACTATAGCTGCTGAAGAGACGACCTCGTGAGTATGGAACCAGCGAATTTGAAGGTGAGCATCATAGTTGTCGAAGGGATCACCTTGCGAGTATGGATCTCGCAGAACAGCATCTCGAAGACATCATGAGTAAACCATCTCATGGAAAGTACGCTCTTGGTGAAGATCATCGCGAGTACGAACTCGCGGAATACCAGCTTGAAGACGTCACGAGTAAGCATCCTCATGGAATATACACCCTTGATGAAGATCATCGCGAGTAGGAACTCCCTGAATACCAGCTTGAAGACGTCACGAGTAAGCATCCTCGTGGAATATACACCCTTGATGAAGATCATCGCGAGTAGGAACTCGTGGAATACCAGCTTGAAGACATCACGAGTAAGCATCCTCGTGGAATATACACCCTTGATGAAGATCATCGCGAGTAGGAACTCGCGGAATACCAGCTTGAAGACATCACGAGTAAGCATCCTCGTGGAATATACACCCTTGATGAAGATCATCGCGAGTAGGAACTCGCGGAATACCAGCTTGAAGACGTCAGGAGTAAGCATCCTCGTGGAATATACACCCTTGATGAAGATCATCGCGAGTAGGAACTCGCGGAATACCAGCTTGAAGACGTCACGAGTAAGAATCCTCGCGGAATATACACCTTTGATGAAGATCATCGCGAGTATGAGCTCGTGGAATCCGAGCTTTAAAAACCATCGCGACTAGGAGCTCGCCGAGCATCAGCTTGGAGACCTCGCGGGTAGGTTGTTGAAGAAGACCATCGTGACATGGAGTCGCGGAACAGCTTATGTGCTTTCCGTCATGAATCATCTTGTTTGTTAGTCAGACAAAAAGCACTCGCGGGCTTTACAAAAGCACCCGTAAGTATGAACATGTATGGAAATCACTGGCATCGAAGAAGGAGGAAACTGAGGGGAGGAACTCGCCACTCTTGAACTTACTCGCCCGACCTTGAAATCGCCCTTCAGGAACTCGCCACTCTTGAACTAGGCACCAGGTTCTCACCACCTTGCGAGTAGGTCTCGTCACCCTCGCGAGTAGAGATCTCGCCTATGGGCGAGTATAGAAGAATCTCGCTTGCCTGCATGAAGTCACCTCATTTGATGTTGCTCGCCTATGGCGAGTAAGGAAGGAGCTCGTCTATGGGCGAGTATTGAAGGAGCTCGCATATGGGCAAGTATTGAAGGAGCTCGCCTCTGGACGAGTACTGAGAAGAAGCTCGCTTCTGGAACTCGCCTGCATGAACTCGCCTCTGGAACTCGCCTATGGGCGAGGAGAGAACTCGCCTAGCATGAACTCGCCTCTGGAACTTGCCTTCAGGATGTCGCCATCTGGAACTCGCCTTCAGGATGTCGCCATGTGGAACTCGCCTTCAGGATGTCGCCATCTGGAACTCTCCTAACTTTGTCGAATGCTCGCGAGCTGCTGCCTTTGGCCTCCATCTCGCCATCTTAGCGATGAAGTCTTCAACTTAGCATGGGCGAGCAGAGGCGAGCAAAGGCGAGCAGAGGCGAGCATGGGCGAGCATGGGCGAGCAGAGGCGAGCATGGGCGAGCATGGGCGAGCATGGGCGGGCAGGGGCGAGTAGAGGCGAGCATGGGCGAGCAGAGGTGAGCATGGGCGAGCAGGGGCGAGCAGAGGCGGGCAAGAGGCGAGCTTGGGCGAGTAGCCCTTGTAACTCGCGAGCAGAGGCAGTATACTCGCCTGGACCCCCCCCCCCCAAGATTTCTCTATAAATAGCCCCCAAGGGGTACTAGAAATGGCACTTTTGGAAGTGGTCGAGGTCCCCCCAAGCTGGATACTCGCCCAGTCCATGCCCGTCTAGTACCTCGCCCAGCTTTTGGTTGCGGAGGGGAAGTTTCTCTCAAACTTCCGGGTATGTGGTGGGACCTCCCTGCTGGAGCACCTGGGGTGTACTTATAGTCATTTTCTCTCTCCTATTTTAGCTATCTGAGCCGTGGAGTTGGACCGCAGGATCAGTAACCTCGGGCTGCATTGATCCGAATTTTGGAGTCGGGATTTTCCTGGCTTCAACACTTTGGTGCGGTGAGCGTGGATCGTAGCGTGAAGGCAGTATACTCGCCTCTGCTCTCCCCTGCTCGCCCATGCTCGCCCATGCTCGCCTCTCCTCGCCCCTGCTCGCCCATGCTCGCCTCTGCTCGCCCATGCTCGCCTCTGCTCATCTCTGCTTGCCCATGCTCGCCCATGCTCGCCCATGCTCGCCCATGCTGGCCTCTGCTCGCCTCTGCTCGCCCCTGCTCCTGCTGGCTGAGTTGCCTTGTGTCTTGGACTGCCGGCCTCTGTGCTGACCTTTTGACCTTGACTTCAGCCTACGTGGCTTTGAATGGGCCTACCCTCGGAGAATGAGGGTTGTACAATCCTAAGTTAGGGTTTTGCCTTAGCTCAAGATCATCGCCAAGCAAGGAGATCCTCGCATTTGGCGTGACCAGATGGTATTACCAGAGAAGTCAGGTACATTAGGAAGTGGTGTCAGCCCTCTTGGACCCTGGATGTAGTTGATGATCAAAGATTGGACACGGATTGACAACCCGTTGGCTTTTATCATCGATCTACAACAAGATTTGGATTCAGTTATATCTTATGCATTTTTCTCCACTTGATTTGATGTTGTTGACTATGTTCTTTTATTTTATGATGATGTATGCCTTTCTAAACATGTGATTTATATTTTTATTTTATTGTTATGAAATCCTGTGTATGTTGAGATTGTGCTTGAGGTCGCCCATTTCGCCATCACTCACCATTCCACTTCGCGTGTCTACTCTTCCATTCTGCGTGCCTACTCTTCCATTATGCGTGCCCACTCTTCCATTCTGCGTGCCTACTCTTCCATTCCGCGTGTCCATTCTTTTCATTCCGTGTGCGTACTCTTCCGTTCCGCGTGCCTACTCTTCCATTCTGCGTGCCTACTCTTCCATTCTCCAAGTGAAACGGTGCTAACATCCCGTATAATTCCCTACATTGCGAAGCGGGGCTGGCGAACCTCATAGTTAATTTAGATTTCTTTATTTTACTTACAAAAATCAAACCAAACCTTCCGCAATTCACCCGACCTAAATGACTTCAATCTCATGTCCTTTCTCAAAAAGATAACTCCACCTTGTTGTGTTCCTTGTGAGATCGATACTTGGGAACTCACTCCCATTTTATATTACTTGAACGATCGGTGCACTTGTCGTTTCGTGCGCAGTCTCGCTCCCGCCTATAACGGCGTGCTAGATTTGCGCATCACTAAGTCTTGCGAGACTTAGGGGGAATTCACGGCGTGTTGTGGCAACTAGGTCTATGTTAGATCTACGGGGTGGTTCGAGGCCTTATCTAGGAGAGATAGGCTAGAACCAACCGGTCCTTGGGAGAAGAGTCGGTATAGAAAACGAAAAAGTTTTTTTTATCGTCTTGATCTTAGCGTCATTGTGATCAAAGTTTTGTAACCCTTATTATTGAAATAAAAAATCATGTCTCACTTTTATATTATTAAATTGATGAAATAAAATCATACTTTTATTTGTCTTATGATCTTGATTTTTTTCTACTCTAAAATATTTGAAAATAATATTTTATTTCGATGCCTCATAGCAAAAACTATATTGTAAGGTTCCTTTGTGTGCAATAACACTAGGAATTCAATTTCTGTGAGCTAGCGACGGGCGGTAGCTTCTAATGTCGGCGGTAGTGAATAAATATTGAATTCTGAATATTTCTAAAAGTAATCTTCAATATTATCTTTTCAGAAATATTAAAATATATTTATCTATAAAGTATTCTGAAACTTCTTTTATTAACAACAATAATTTTATTTTAAATTAAATTTCTAAATGCCCTTATTCACATCCCCCTTTGTAAGGGCGCCTAAAAATTCAACAACATCATTACTCTAGGTGGATAAATCTTTTTGGAGCAACCTGACTCTGTATCACTTGTTGGATGTAAAACACCCTTAAAGAGGGGTGAATAAGGGATTATTGACGTTTATAAAATTATATTCAAATAATAAAACCATTGATTAAGAAATAATAAATCCTGCAATGAAACATCTTTGAATAACAAAAGAAATGCATGATTAAATTATATTATAGATGTTTACAAAATGTAGATCGTCAGAACGCTGAAGATCGAGGCCGTGAATAAAAACTATATTGGTTTTCTATATCGACTCACCCCTTAAACCCATTGGCCTTAGTCTATCTATCCCAAGATAGGCCTCAAGCCCTTAGACCTAAACTTCAACTTAGTCGCCTAACACACGAGATGAATTCTCTCCCTAAGTCGTACAAAGTCCCAGTCGCCAACACAAGGGAAAATTCCACTACACAAAAAAATAGTCCGCAAAAGAAAAAGAGAAAAATACAAGAGATTGAAAAATAAAATATTATGGAATAAAAAACTCCCTAAAGAAGTTCAGAAGGCAAGGACGAAGTAACATTTGAGATTTTCATCGTAGAAGCGTTCGTTCTTGGTCTTGAATAAGCTTTGATATTCTTCACCTTTAAAATCTATTCTGATTATTGTAACGGAGCCTTGGATCTCCGCAGGCACAAAGGCTCTCTCAAAATAATATTTTTTCAAGCATGGGAGACATTGCGAAATGTTGTTTAAATAGAACTCTATCAGATATCGCCTGCGGTAGTACTTATCGTCGAGTGATAGCTTATCAATTGAATTTCCACTACTGCCATCGTGTTTTGGAAGCTAGGCTTATTATCTTAGACAATAAGTATCGTGTCGCGATAGACCTATCGCAGGGCGGTAGCTTGATATTTCTACGTGCCAAAATGCGATCTCCTACTTTATTTGGCTCCCCAATCATTTTGTGATTGTCGGGGTTGCCTTAAGGTTACCGTCGCGCGATAGTCCTATCGCCGCGCGGTAATTTTTTACATAATAAGCTCCTTGCTGCTCCCGCCAAGTCTCTTTTGAATTGCTCCTTGCCAGTTGTCATTTTGAAACAAAAGCTATCGCCGATGGTAAGACCTACCGCTGCGCGGTATGAGGTAATTCGGTCTATATTTCCAATTGATTGTCCTGATCATATTCGAATGTAATTCTCAATATTTTACTAGTAGAATCTGTACACTATAAACACAAAATAGGGTAGATCAAATACAGATTGTGATTTGTTATTCTCAAACCCCAAAAATGTGAAACTAATGTTCTAACAGAAAGCTGTAAAAAAACCTCGCAAGAATCTGGCGACAGTTAGCTGGAGGGAAAACGAAATAAAAGTACCATAAACCCAACTAATGACATCAACATCTCACATTACTGTTGGAGCATGCGTTTCGCACTCCTCCGGTTTGATAATAACAAAGTCCCTTTTGTATTTGATTCTATTTTCATTAATGGTGTGCAGATAACAAGTATGTGATATTCACATTGCTGCTGGAGCTAAAATTGCATGTGGGAAAAATTCACTGTCGGAAAATTCCGACAGCCACTGTCGCCCAGGCGACAGCAGAGAAGTTACAACTACTTCCCTCCACGGCAGATCGACGAAAAACAGTTTTGCGCTGTCGGAATTCCGACATCGATGTCGCCCAGGCGACAGCTCCACGATTCCACCAACTGCCCACGACTTCACCCACGACAGCGGCGGTTTTGCGCTGTCGGAAATCCGACATCGATGTCGCCCCAGCGACAGCTCCACGATTCCAGCAACTGCCCACACGACGGCTCGACGGCACGACCGAGGCAGTTTGGCGCTGTCGGAAATTTCCGACAGTGACTGTCGCCCAGGCGACAGTGAAAGTCTATAAAATGGTGCCTTTGGTTCGTGCATTCCAAGCTTTTCGAGATTTCCAGTCCCTACCTGAGTGCATACGAACCAGAGAGCTCCAGAACCTCCTCAACTCCTAATTGTGCAAAGAAGGATTGAAGATTGAAGACGAGATCGGGCGCGCTACTCCATCAACGATCATCTCGAGGCTTCAACAATCCATTCAGAGATCTGAATTTCTAGGGAGTTGACTTTTTCATATTGTATTTCATTTACTCATATTTCATTTTGTATTGGGGAAGAAATCGCTTCCTTGTGCGGAGCGTCTAAGTCCTTGCGCGGCTTAGGGGAAAATCGCTTCCTTGTGTGGAGCGTCCAAGTCCTTGCGTGGCTTGGTGGGAAATCGTGGCCTTGTGTGCTACGTCTAGATCTTGGGAAGATCTAGAGGTTAGGCTTGGGCTTGGTCTTGGGAAAGACAAGCGATAGCCTTCCGATTCTTGGGAGAAGGATTGGTAAATCAAAATATTGTATTTCCATTTTATCATTGTGCCTTGATCTTAAGCATTGTTAAGATCATTTTTATTTATATGCAAATTTCATGATAAATAAAATTTGATCTTTTCACTAATCGCAAATTTGTTTGCTTAAATTTTTATCTTAAAAATTTGTGCTTGGTGTTATACAAAAATTGCATTGTTGTAAAATTAATTTTTAAGAAACTTTTATTAAAGTGAAATTGTCTTAAAATTATTAAGTAAAAATTACAAATTTAAACACACCCTTATTCACCCCCCCCCCCCTCTAAGGGCGTCATACGATCCAACAAGTGGTATCAGAGCCAGGTTACTCCAAAACGGTTTTACCACCGGGAGTAATGGCGCACAACGATCACGCGTTCGTTGAGTGGCAAGGAATTAGTAGGCCACCACTTTTCACGGGCACAGACTACAATTATTGGAAAACACGTATGCGTTGTTTTCTAATTGCTTTAGATATAGAAGTCTGGAATATGGTAGAAACTAGTTACACTTCTCCAACATTTGTTGTAGGAGATGTAACTATGGAAAAACCCAAAGACAAGTGGGATGAAAATGATAAATTAAAATGCAAAAACAATGCAAAGGCCATGAATGCCTTATTTTGCGCACTAGATCGCACCGAGTTTAATAGAGTCTATGCTTGCGATACTGCTTTTGATATTTGGAATCTTTTGGAAATTACTCATGAAGGTACTTCGCAGGTAAAGGATTCAAAGCTATTTCAATTGGAGTCAGAGTTCGAAAGATTCAAAATGGAAGTGGATGAAGAAATTGACACAATGTACACTCGATTCACTAAAATCGTGAACGATTCAAAAGTGTTGGGCAAGGTCTTTTCAAATGGAGATTTAGTTAGAAAAATCTTAAGATCACTTCCCCCGAAGTTCAATCCAAAAGTGACTGCAATTTCTGAGTCACATGATCTTAAAACCTTACAATTGGAGAGTCTCATTGGGAATCTAAAAACCCATGAAGTGGAGTTGAAGATTCAAAGCCAAGAATATAATTTGGAGCCCAAAAAGAAGAGCTTGGCGTTGAAATCTAAAAAGGAATTTGAGAGTGAGACTGAAGAAAGTGATGAAGATGAAGAAGGATTGTTTGTGAGAAATTTTAAGAAGTTTATGAGAAATCCGGAGAGGAGAAACTCATTTAAAAAGTTTTTCAAAAAGAAGGATTTTGCCTACCAAAAAGGCAAAGGAAAAATGGAGAATGAAGAGGAGCGTCCGCCACCGGAGTGCTACCATTGCAAGAAGATTGGTCATATCAGAAGCAAGTGCCCAAAGTATCTGAAAGAGCAAAAAGCAAAGAGGCACGATAAAAAGAAGAAAGTGTTAAAGGCAGAGACTTGGGATGATTCTTCGTCTGGTGAAGAAAGTGATCCCTCAACACAGGAGGAAGAGGAGGCTAATCTATGCTTGATGGCAAAAGACAGCATTACATCTGAAGACGACTGCAGTGTCCAAAGCGACACTGAGGTAACGCCTCCATCTTATGAAGAGTTATATTCTGAATTTATGAAAACATGCAAAGTTTTAGATAAAAGCTTAAAGAAAATTGATTTTCTAAAATCTGAAAATGAAGGTCTTTCAAAAGCAAATAAAAAACTATCAAATAAGTTGGAATCTATTGGGAAAGAGAAGATTTTTTGTCAAGAGTGTGATCATTCTTCGACAAGGATAAAAGAACTTGAAACTACTATTTCTAAGTCCGATCAAAAATTTGATCTACTTGTAAAAGAGAAAAAGGACTTAGAAAAAGTTGTTAAAACTTCTCATTCTCAATTAGATAATTATAAGAAAATTTTTGCAAATAGATGTGGCATGATAGTAAAAGAAAATTCAATTCTAAAATCCAAAGTAAATGAGTTGATCATGGCAATTAGAAAATTTGGTGTTGGGAAAAAATCACTGGATATGCTATTAGCCAACCAATGCCATGGTACAGCAAAATTTGGACTAGGATACATTTCTGGAAGCTCTGGAGGCTGTCGGAAATTTCCGACAGCTACTGTCGGAACCGGCGACAGCTCCAGGTTCAGAAATCTTATTTCTAAAAATACAAATTTTTCTAAGTCCACACATAAAGATGCTTCCACCAGCAAGAATCCAGAGAAACCATTGAAAAATGGTTCCTCACCATTCATTGTGTGTGCCAAATGTCATCGATTTGGTCACATCTCGGGCTCATGTTGGAAGAAAGGAAAAGCTATTGTTAAACAAATCTGGGTACCTAAGGCGTCCACCTATACAATGGGATCGACCACTTGGGTAACCAGATCTTTACTCTCATCATCTTTTTAGGTATGCGTGCAGGCTAGGAACAAGGAAGACGTGTGGTATTTGGACTCTGGATGTTCAAAACACATGACGGGCGATAAATCAAAGTTCCTTAGCCTGGAGATGAAGAAAGGTGGAACAGTGACATTTGGAGATAATGGAAAGGGTAAAGTCAAAGGCATTGGAGTAGTAGGTAACGAAGAATTTAAAATTTCAAATGTTTTATATGTTAAAGGTTTAAAACATAATTTAATTTCTATTAGTCAACTATGTGATAAAAATCTAAATGTTTTATTTGACTCTAGCTCAAACCTTTGCAAAATTATTGATTCTAAAACAAACGAAATCGTACTTACTGCACCAAGAATAAACAATGTCTATACAATCACTTTTCATGATTTATCTCATTCTACACTTAAATGTTTCATTTCAAAGAATGATGAACTTGAATTATGGCATAGGAGACTAGGACATTCTAGTGCTAAACGCATAGTAAAGCTTTCTAAAAATAAAATAATAAAAGGATTACCAAATTTGAATGGAAAGCTATCCTCATTATGTTCACCATGCCAAAAGGGAAAATTTACAAAATCATCTTTTAAAAGCAAAAATGTCATTTCTACCACTAGACCTTTGAATTTATTACATATGGACTTGTTTGGTCCAATTTCTACACAAAGTCTAGGAGGTAGAAAATATACGTTTGTTATTATTGATGATTATTCTAGATTTTGTTGGACTTTGTTTTTATATTCAAAATCTGATGCTTTTGATGAATTTGTAAAACTAATTTCACGTATTCAAAATGAAGTTGATCTAAAGGTAAAATGCATTAGATCAGATCATGGAGGAGAGTTCGATAATGAAAAATTTATTTCATATTGTAATGATTTTGGGATAAAACATGAATTTTCTGCTCCACGCACACCACAGCAAAATGGTGTAGTGGAGAGGAAAAATAGAACACTCCAAGAATTAGGACGTACTATGCTTTGTGAATTTAAATTGCCAAAATATTTTTGGGCCGAAGCAGTTAGTACGGCATGTTATATTATTAATCGCGTCATGATTCGTCCCACATTACAATTAACTCCTTATGAAATTTATTTTCAAAGAAAACCAAATGTATCTTACTTTAAAGTGTTTGGTTGTAAATGCTTTATTTTGAATACAAAAGATAACTTAGGCAAATTTCATGAAAAATGTGATGAAGGAATTTTCATTGGTTATTCTTCAACTAGCAAGGCCTATAGAGTTTATAATAAGAGAACAAAAATAGTTGAAGAATCTATTCATGTTAGGTTTGATGAGTTTGCTTCATGTGTAGAAAGGAAAATTACAGGAAAAGAAGATGAACTCCTTCCCACGGTGGAGAATGATGAAGAAGAACTTGGAGAAAATGAAGAAGAAAAAGGAGAAGAAAGAGAAGAAAGAGAAGAAGAAAGAGGAGAAGAAGATAGAGAAGAAGAAGAAAGAGAAGGGTATGTACCTCCAACCGAGCTACAATTCTCAAAAGATCATCCGCAAGAACTTGTTATTGGAGAACCATTATGTGGGGTACGTACGCGTTCTAGTTTAAATGAAACCTTTTCAAATTTATGTTTTGTCTCAAATATCGAACCAAAAGATGTTGCCACCGCTTTAAATGATGAATCTTGGTTTCTAGCTATGAATGAAGAACTTAATCAATTTGAAAGAAATAAAGTTTGGATTCTTGTTGATAGACCTAGTGATCATCCAGTGGTAGGAGTCAAATGGATTTTCAAAAACAAATTAGATAGTGACTCTAGGGTCACTAGAAACAAAGCTAGGCTTGTAGCGAAAGGATATAATCAAATTGAAGGGGTAGACTTTGATGAAACTTTTGCACCCGTAGCACGATTGGAAGCAGTTAGAATTTTTGTTGCATTTGCTAGCCATAAAAGATTTAAATTATTGCAAATGGATATTAAAACTGCATTCTTAAACGGGTTGATTAAAGAAGAAGTTTATGTTGAACAACCCCCAGGATTTATAAATGAAAAACTTCCTAATCGCGTATATAGATTGCTAAAAGCTTTGTATGGTTTAAAACAAGCACCACGAGCATGGTATGATAGATTGACTATATATTTATTACAAAATGGTTTTAAAATGGGTGGTGTTGATTGTACACTCTTCATTAAGCAAGTAAATGATGATTTAATTGTTTTACAAATTTATGTTGATGATATTATTTTTGGAGCCACTAATGAAGAGTTGTGTAACTATGTTGTAAAAATGATGGAAAGTGAATTTGAGATAAGTATGGTAGGGGAATTAAAATATTTCTTAGGATTTCAAATTGTTCAAAAACATGATGGAGTTTTTATTAACCAATCAAAATATATTCATGATGTCTTAAAACGATTTGGATTTGAAAATCTCAAACAAGCAAGTACTCCTATGAGTGTATCTTTAAAATTAGGAAAAGATGAAACTGGAATATCAATAGATCAAACTTTATATAGAGGCATGATAGGTTCACTTTTATATTTGACTGCTTCTAGACCGGATATTATGTTTTCAGTTTGTTTATGTGCTAGATTTCAAGCCGATCCCAAAGAATCACATTTAAAAGCGGTAAAAAGAATTTTTAGATATTTAATTGGCACATCTAAACTTGGTTTGTGGTATCCTCATAGCGATGATTTTACACTTTTTGGTTATTCTGATTCTGATTACGCCGGTTGTTCACTAGATAGGAAAAGCACTAGTGGCACTTGTCACTTTTTAGGTCCTTCACTCATTTCATGGTCGAGTAGGAAACAGAATTCTGTTGCCCTCTCAACCACCGAAGCCGAATACATCGCACTGGGTAGTTGTTGTGCACAAGCCCTTTGGATGAAACAAACCTTAGAAGACTTTAATATTAAACAACAAACTATTGAATTATGGTGTGATAATAAAAGTGCAATTGATTTAACACACAACCCGGTCCATCATTCAAGGTCTAAGCATATTGATGTGAGACATCATTTTATTAGAGATCATATTAAAAATAACCACATAAAAATTTCATTTATAGGCACGGATAATCAACTAGCGGATATATTCACTAAACCTTTACCGGATTCCCGTTTTTCTATGCTTAGGCTAGAATTGAGAATTCTAGACATTTCACAATGAATATATCACTTTTTAAAGCCTATAACAAAAAAAAAAATTTATTATCACAAAACATAAATAATGTAAATACAAAAATGCCAAAATTATAAAAACCAAAACATCAAAAACCTTAACAAAATTCATCATCATTCATATTACATCAATATTGTTCAAATAAAAACAGTAGAAACAACTTAAGGATCAAGTTCATTAAACAAAAACAGAAATTTAAAAGAAGTTCACTGTCGCCCAGGCGACAGTGGATGTCGGAATTTTCCGACATCTCCCAGCAGCAGCAGCAACACAAACCTACTCTGAATCTTCATAACCAGCCCCGCTGCTCTCTGGACAATCTTCTGGAGGTCCTCGTCTCACGGCTTTGCCACGGCGAGTCTGCCTCACCGATTGGCGTGGCGGCTCCTCGTCCGGAACTTGCCATTCTGCCTCCTCCTCCGGCGTTGGCTTCAACTTCAGACCTTTGACGAGAAACTTCATAAATTTCTGCATTCGACTACGATCCTTTTTCACTTCCTTTTTGTGATCCTCTAACGAATCACGCAAATCATCAATGGATTCCCTTAGTGATCCTGCCCTAGAAATGCTCGGCTCTCTAATCTCAATTCCCGGTTGAGCTTTTCTCTGCGGCTTCTTCCCTTTCATTGAACCCGTAAAATAAATTTCCGGATAACAATCATCAAGATACGAATCTTGCACAATCCATCCATACTTCTTATAAAGTACACGCTGAATTACCAACCCCATTGGCAGCGTATGCACCTTCACCCATCTTGGATGTTTCAATCTGTACGTATACCTAATCTGGGATAGTATGAAGTCTGCCATATCAAAAGGCTCATCCTCCATAATATAGTACGTAAAGAGGGTCAACTGCGCAGTAATGCTTCTTGTGTCTCCACTCTTCAACATCACCGAATTCCTTAATATATCTTGGACTAAGTAAGCATCCGGTGTAAGTGAGGTAACTTCAGTGGTAAGAGTTTTCTTCTGATTCCCATGTAAACTCATGTTTACTAGGGTCCAATCTCTATCCTTCCGATAATTCTCCACTATATCAGGCATATTCTCACTCATCACTAGTCCAAATTCCTCTCGTAGATCAACATGTGTTATTTCCACATGTTGACCTTGGATCCTTGATCTCACACCTCCATCCAATTCCGTAACATTTGGGTCTTCCAAATGGTTATAAAATTCACGAATTAAAAAGGATGAAAACCCCTCTGGTGAGATTATTGAGAGAATACCTGCCTTCGCAAGAGGATCATAAATATGATCATGTTTTGGCAAATCAAATTCGATGTATTTGGACACCCCAACAATAGCCTTCTCCACTCCGGAATAAACTTGATATGAAGTATGTGCATCTTCCGAAGTACTCTTTCGAGCTTTGGAGCTGGAAGCCATTCTGCAATAAAATACAAAAATTTTGCTTAAAACAGATTTTTTATTGTGCACTGGAACACTGTCGCCCAGGCGACAGTGGCTGTCGGAAATTTCCGACAGCCCTCCAAGTGATTTTATCTCAGAATTTTTCCTAAAAACTTCCAGATCTACTCATACTAAATGTTATTTCAACATCAAGTTTTTTTAAAAAAATTTTAATCTATTTTTTTTTTTTTTAAATTATCAAATTCTACAAATCTTTCACTATTCAACATCTTCCATCTTCTTCTCTAACCTAGATCTACAAAATTTTTTTTTTTTTGCAAATACACAAATGAAAACCTTTATCACAAAATCAAGAGAAATTTCACAAAGCTAGACATTTAAGCAAAGATCCACCAAGATCCTATAGTTTTAAAACTAGATCTACATTTTATTCAAATCAAAAATTTCCAAACCTCCACCATTAATCAAAAATCAACATGAAAACTATTTTTTCCTTCTTCTCTACTATCAAAATTAAAAAGCCCTAAAAATTTGGAGTTAAAAACACAAAATCAAAAAAAAAAAACCCATACCTTGGATCTAGGGTTGTCGCCGACTTCCGACAGCCTTCCTCTTGTTTTTCACTCCAGGAAATGATGCACAATGTGTTTTGACTCGGTCCCCAGCCTTATTTATACTTTTGGCTGTCGCCCACGCGACAGTGAGTGTCGGAAATTTCCGACAGCTCCAATTTTTGTAAAAACTTCAATTCTGGGTCCCTTTGATGATTTACAATAGTTATATGTCATTATTAATGCTTCACCTCATGAATTGATGACAAACCATGTGTTATTTATTCAAAAAAAATGACTTACATGTTTATATGATTTCATTTCCAAGCTATCATCGTATTGACACTTCTACTTAATTGTATAGACCATTGGAAATTGTTTTCGCATGCCTCTAAGTATGAGAAATTGTTTATCTATCATAATGAACTATCACGTTCACTTCTTTTGATCAATACGTATGTCGTTTTATTTAAAATATACATGGATCATATTTGTTTTCACATAATACAATAGCATTTCTTAAATACAACTTTCAACATTGATTTGTTAGCACAACAAAATATACACCATCTTTTGCGATTCAAGTGAATTCGGAGATCCTTGGTCAATTTAAAAAAAAAAATTTCAATATATCAAAATTACGATATCACAACATCTGTGATAAAACAAAAAAAAAAATTTTAAAATAACGACAAGGATACTCCACCAAGCACTACTTACCCTCCTGATAAGTCTTAATGAGCATTGTGAGGTTAAGCACCTTGGAAAGAATTGTAAAGTGTCTTGTGCAAAAGAAACATGGTTTTCTATTCATCTTGTGCTATATCTTCAACGTCAAAGTTGCCTTTATATGCTTTTATTATGTTATACATTTTAATGATCATATAAATTAAATAACTTCATATGTTTGATCTAAGTATCACATTTACACATCATTATGTTATATAAACATTCATCTCATGAGAATTGGACCGAAAATATTCCATATATCTATACACTATTGTGTCTTTCTATGATACTTTCAAATGACCTTACTCATATTGAAGTTATTTTCTTTCATATACTTCATATGGCTATACCGTCACTTCATGGGCTTATTCATACTATGGCATATTCCTATTATTTCATGGACTTCAATTATTACCATCAAATTGCTTCCGCTTACTCTACAATTCTATATCATATCCCTTAAAAGCTACTCTTTTATTTAATATTCACTTTTGCTAATACCAAAAGGGGGAGAATTTAAAGTATAAAAAGAAAAATCACAAATATATCACTCCTAAATATTCCACCTACACATTACATCATATATTTAAGGGGGAGCATATATTAAGGGGGAGCATATATTTAGGGGGAGCATTCATTTAGGGGGAGCCTTCACCTAAAAGGAGAGTATTTATTTTAAAAGAAATATATCAAGGGAGATTATTTATTTTAAGAGAAATATATCATGTTATATTTGTGCACACACCAAATGTCTAAAATCAACAATCTAAATAGACATGTTTTCTTTCTATACGGATTTGTTATTATCAAAAGGGGGAGATTGTTGGAGCATGCGTTTCGCACTCCTCCGGTTTGATAATAACAAAGTCCCTTTTGTATTTGATTCTATTTTCATTAATGGTGTGCAGATAACAAGTATGTGATATTCACATTGCTGCTAGAGCTAAAATTGCATGTGGGAAAAATTCACTGTCGGAAAATTCCGACAGCCACTGTCGCCCAGGCGACAGCAGAGAAGTTACAACTACTTCCCTCCACGGCAGATCGACGAAAAACAGTTTTGCGCTGTCGGAATTCCGACATCGATGTCGCCCAGGCGACAGCTCCACGATTCCACCAACTGCCCACGACTTCACCCACGACAGCGGCGGTTTTGCGCTGTCGGAAATCCGACATCGATGTCGCCCCAGCGACAGCTCCACGATTCCAGCAACTGCCCACACGACGGCTCGACGGCACGACCGAGGCAGTTTGGCGCTGTCGGAAATTTCCGACAGTGACTGTCGCCCAGGCGACAGTGAAAGTCTATAAAATGGTGCCTTTGGTTCGTGCATTCCAAGCTTTTCGAGATTTCCAGTCCCTACCTGAGTGCATACGAACCAGAGAGCTCCAGAACCTCCTCAACTCCTAATTGTGCAAAGAAGGATTGAAGATTGAAGACGAGATCGGGCGCGCTACTCCATCAACGATCATCTCGAGGCTTCAACAATCCATTCAGAGATCTGAATTTCTAGGGAGTTGACTTTTTCATATTGTATTTCATTTACTCATATTTCATTTTGTATTGGGGAAGAAATCGCTTCCTTGTGCGGAGCGTCTAAGTCCTTGCGCGGCTTAGGGGAAAATCGCTTCCTTGTGTGGAGCGTCCAAGTCCTTGCGTGGCTTGGTGGGAAATCGTGGCCTTGTGCGCTACGTCTAGATCTTGGGAAGATCTAGAGGTTAGGCTTGGGCTTGGTCTTGGTCTTGGGAAAGACAAGCGATAGCCTTCCGATCCTTGGGAGAAGGATTGGTAAATCAAAATATTGTATTTCCATTTTATCATTGTGCCTTGATCTTAAGCATTGTTAAGATCATTTTTATTTATATGCAAATTTCATGATAAATAAAATTATGATCTTTTCACTAATCGCAAATTTGTTTGCTTAAATTTTTATCTTAAAAATTTGTGCTTGGTGTTATACAAAAATTGCATTGTTGTAAAATTAATTTTTAAGAAACTTTTATTAAAGTGAAATTGTCTTAAAATTATTAAGTAAAAATTACAAATTTAAACACACCCTTATTCACCCCCCCCCCCTCTAAGGGCGTCATACGATCCAACAATTACAGTTTAACACGAGTTGGAAAATGCCTGAATAAAGCTTAAAAAAATAGAAAGGAAGTTGTAAAAAAACTGCAAGAATTCGGTGATATTTAGTTGGGGGGGAAAAGGAAGACTAGTACCTCCAAGAGCAAAGCCAGTATAATCAGAGGGCGGGAAGAGGAAATGGAGAGAATGGAAGAGAAGTGGGCTGGAAGAGGAAATGGCAGAGAGAATGGAAGAGAAGGAATGATAAGGGAAGGTACCACATTGGGATTTGTGAATGGTTCCGTGAGGACGCACCAGCGTCCGATGAGGCGCGGAGTGGAGACATGATCGTGGAAAGGAAGTGGGATCTGTGACAGGTTCGTTGAGCACACATCGGAGTCTGACGAGGAGCGAAGAGGAGACACGATCGTGGAGAGGCATTGGGATCTGCGACAGGTTCGTTGAGTACGCACCGACGTCCGACGAGCATGGAGAGGAGACGGAATGGTGGAGAGGGTTAGGGTAGACGAGCGATCGTGGAGAGGGTTAGGGTCCGTTCGTTAGCACGTTTTCATTGAAAGGTTTTCATTTTGGCCCAAAACGAAAAAAATCATGCATTTTCTTTTTGGGCCAAAACGAAAACTTATGTTCGTTTGCAGCCTGTTTTTTAGTTTCGTTTTGGTCCAAAACGAAAACTTATGTTCGTTTACAGCCCGGTTTAAAGTGTGTTCTGTTTACCTCTCGTGGCTGCTTGAAGTGGACCAGAAGATGTCATAACTCCACTGTATGCTCCTAACGCACGCAACAAGCTGCTTCCTGAAGAGATGTGGCGTTACTGTTTAAAGAGAGAAAACAATGATCTCTTTGATTGGTTTTCAAATAAAAGTTGCTTCCTGAAGAGATGTCACGTTACTGTTTAAGGAGAGATTTCTGGTTGGTTTTTGAATAAAAGGCACGATTTATTTTCGATTTTGATTTGTTTTCTTCGCGGAATTCGCTCATCCTCCTGCCGCACGCGACTCCGTCTTCTCAACTGCCGGGATGGAGGCATTGCCGGGAACACAGCTCCACCACAATTGTAATAATCTACCCTCTCTTCTTCGGTTATCTCAAGAAAATTCTCCGTCTAGGGTTTCGAATCTGCTGATCTTTAAAAGTTTCTTTACTTCGTATGATTTTTTTCTCACCATATTTTCTCATGTTATTATTGGTTCTGAACGGCCTCGTAATTTTGTAGAGGGAATGCCGGCAATGTGGGAGAGCTTTGGAGAGGAAACGCCGACGATGCGTGTAGAGCTTTGGAGAGGGAATGTTGGCGATGCGTGTAGAGCTTTGGAGAGGACACGCCGACGATGCGGGAGGTGAAGCTTCCGTGGGGGGGGGGGGGGGGGGGGGGGGGGGGGGGGGGTGGGGGGGGGGGGGGGGGGGGGGGGGGGGGGGGGGGGGGGGGGGGGGGGGGGGGGGGGGGGGGGGGGGAGCGCGTCTATTCTCAAAACCGAGCAAAACAGACCTCGCTAGGTCTATTTTGGGAAGACAATTTTAGAAGGAAATGAAAACATAATCTTTTCAACTCAAAACCAAAACAGATCAAAACAGAGCCATATGAACGCTAATTTTTCGTTTTCAAAAAGTCAAAACGAAAATCATGCCCCAAAACAGTGCAAACGAACGGACCCTTAAAGATACGTGAGCGCTAATGGTGGGGTTTTGAAAAAATTAGGAACTGAAAGAGAAGCTCCCGATGAATATATCTGCTGGATTAGCGGAAAACGAAGCAATCGAGCGGGAGGTTCAAATTTGGGACTCCCGGTGGATTTTGGGCATAGAGCATGAAAGCCGGAAAGGGGGGATAGAGGCGGGAGATGGAAATTTGTGGGGTGTGGGGGAGGGGACACCTGGCAATGTGAATGATTGTTTTATATACTTTTTTTTACTGTAAAACATGCCCTAGAGTAACGTAGTGAAGTTGAAGCGATTTCAAAAACCAACAAAACCTCTAGTCCTCCGACGATCACAGGCGGCGCACCAGGAGATGTCAACGTATATCGAGCAGGACTCTGATTTCACCTTCACCGTCACCTTCAACGGAAGTGAAGACATTTTTACGACATTGACGGCCTCCGGCGATGAAGTTGATTCCTGGATATCCGATATCCTCCGCCTCCGTAACCGACGTCACTTTGTCGTTGGCATCGACGTCGAGTGGCGTCCCTCCTACTCTCGTATGCAGAACCCTACTGCCTTACTCCAGATCTGCGTTGGTCATCGCTGTCTCATCTTCCAACTTCTCTACGCTGACTACATCCCCCATTCTCTGGGGGAATTCCTCTCAAGCCCACGCTTCACCTTCGTCGGAGTAGGAATCAATGGCGACATCCAGCGCCTGGTTGAAGATAGCGGCCTGATGGTGCAGAATGCCGTCGATCTCAGGGAACTCGCTGTGCAGATGACCGGCCGGTTAGAGCTGAGACAGACGGGGCTCAAAGCGCTTGCCGAGGAGATAGTTGGCGTGCATGTAAGTAAACCCAACCACGTGAGGATGAGTCGTTGGGATCAGGAGGTTCTTACACTGGATCAGATCATGTATGCTTGCCTTGATGCCTTCCTCTCCTTCGAGATTGGGAGACGGCTTTACGCTGGAGATTTCTAAGAGACTCGTTCTTGGGATCTAGTTAGGAAATATGGATTAACTATAGTACCCGTTTAACTACTATCAAAGCCACTCTGAAGGATGACAGTTGGAGGGTTACTCTGAATTCTGCTATTGATTTTGGTGGACAATGAGCACTTAGGTTCTTCAATGACTTCTGTTTTACTACATTTACTATATTACGTTTCCTCATAGTTACATGCATCATGAAATTCAACAAATATTGTTCTCACTGTTTTTAAACGCAGTCTAAGTGAAGATATCGTTGATGCCAGATGAAGAAGGGTGTCAAATAATCCTCGTATAGATCTAGCCAAGTATTCCATGGAGGTGGATGACTGATCACTGTTGGGAGGATACCTTATTTTAGAAGGGAAAGCTAGTTTGGTTAGGAGAGTGAGAGAGCTTGAGGAGATAAATCATCAATATGTATTCATTATACTTCAAACGTAGAAGGGGTCCATTTTTTTAGAAGATTAGGCTAGATTGTCCAACTAATCTATGTTCTAGGTGTCAAATTTTGATACGCGGTAGCCGTATCAAGAACGAAGAACACGTCAGTAGCTAGCATAACATGAAAATAAAAGATGCACTCGGGAGACACGCTCCCGCCATTCACCCGGAGATTGGGTCCTCAAGAGCACTCCTCTCTCCCAAAGAGAGCCCAAGACACTAAGGCTCAGTTTGTTTCGGTTGTTGCTGATCGAAATAGAGCAGTTAGAGATGAAGTTTGAAAAAAGAGCTGTTTTTGAAAAATGAAGTTTGCAGTAAAAATTTGTTTGTGTAAAATGGAGTTTGCAGAGCTGTTTGAAAAGTAGTGCAAAACTGTTTGGTAAAAATGGAAATTTTTAATTTTTTTTTGGAAATGCATAACCATGAACAATTACATGACATAAAATAAAATAACAAAATTTTTAAGTTATTATAAGATATGACAGACACTCTTGTTAATTCTCGGTGGAAGAGAACAGAAAATCTGGCTAGCAGATCTTGAAAAAAAATTAATCAAGGGAGGAAAGAACTCACAGGAGAGGGAAGAAGAACACCTTGCAAGAGAAACGAGGAGACCGACTGCGAGCAAATCTGGAGTGAGTGTGATCGGGATGCCGACCTCGTTCCGTCACGTGATTAGGATGAGGAAGAAATGATGAGCGACGAAGAAGAAAAGCAGTGTTCGAAAAGTACCCGTGAGCTGCGGTTGGAAATAACCCTAAGCACGACTTATTTTAGAAACGCATGTTTGGAGGAGTTTTGTCGCAAAAATCGAAAAAATGGTAAACGCTGTTTTGACCAAAACGAAATGGAATCCAGCCGCCGAAACAAACATAGCCTAAGACTCCAAAGATACAATCTCACAATTTAAGAGGCTCCTTATATAGATAGAGATCACACTGCACGACAAAGACACTACATGGAGAAATACATCAAAAATTTACATAATTAATTACGAAATATAACTGCCGGGAATTTTTGGGGCCAATGGAGAATTTATGCGCGATACCAACTGTTGGAAAAAAATGGAGGAGTGGATATTAATTGGCGCGGGCGTGAATCCGAAAATGATGCGGGGGATCTGTCTATAGCAGACATTAAAAAAGAGATATGCGGTGGGGAGGTGGACTGGCCCTCGCGAAGAGGAGTAATTAAGTGGCAGATGAAAGGAAAATGAGGTGGGGACGCAATGGGACATCAACTAGAAGGGCATGGGAAGGCAGCAAAATAACATCGACGTGGAGACTGGGCCGTAGAATTTGGCCTGCACTAAATGAGAGATTGATGAGGGGAACCCACCGGTGTTGAAAAAGAGTAGCTGGCAAGGAGTGGGAAACGACAGGGCGTGGTGCGCGAGAATGGCGTGGGTCGGGAGAAGGGCGTTGCAGGGTGGGTGGAAAAGAGGCTTGCATAGAGGTATGAGGAGCTAGGGATAGTGGCTGGACATGCGCTTGCGAGGAGCTGGAGCCGAAACTCGTGTGCGGCGGTGTGGAAGGTATCTGTACAACCCTCATATTTTCCGAGTCGGTGCGACCCGACCCGGGTGAGGTTGTAATAGGAAAGGTTCCGCGACGAAGTAGACCAAAGCCGAGCGAGGCTAAGGAATGACCCGAGAGAGGGAAGAATGGCCAAGCAAGACAAGTGCGGGAAGTCCCCCCCCACTCAGCCACCTCCCCTCTTGGGAGGCGAGTGGGGGCAGCTCCCCCACTCGGCCACCCCCTCTTGGGAGGCGAGTGGGGGCAGCTCCCCCACTCGGCCACCCCCTCTTAGGGAGGCGAGTGGGGGCAGCCCCCCTACTCGGCCACCTCCCCCTTAGGGAGGCGAGTGGGGGCAGCCCCCCCACTCGGCCACCTCCCCCTTAGGGAGGCGAGTGGGGGCAGCCACCCCCTCTTAGGGAGGCGAGTGGGGGCAGCCCCCCCCACTCGGCCACCTCCCCCTTAGGGAGGCGAGTGGGGGCAGCCCCCCCACTCGGCCACCTCCCTCTTAGGGAGGCGAGTGGGGGCAGCCCCCCCCCCCCCCCCCCCCCCCCCCCACTCGCCCACCTCTCCTCCCACTCGCCCGGCATGGGTGGGGAGGTCGGTATGACCTCCCGTGAGGGGGGGAGTGGGCACTTCGAGTCCCACTCGCCCCCCCTCATGCGTGGTTGATTGCGGTCATGGTTGGACTGCGGATAGCAGGATTTTTTCTATCCGCAGTCCATTTTTTTGGGAAGTCTATAAATAGACCCCATGGGCACCTTGGGAAGGGTTGGTCTCTACCCCCACCCTCGCGTGGTCTTGTGAGCAAGCACCCCCCCTCCTCCTCCCTTGTCATCCTTCAGCTGACAGTGAGGTGGTTCTTAGTGCCCTCCAAGGTGCCCAGGCTCAGCATTGGCTTGGGAGGGGAAGCGCTCTAAGATCTTCCGGGTATGTGGTGGGACCTCCGCGCTGCAGCTTAAGGGGTCCATTGGTGGATTTGAGTGTTCATCAAGTTCAAGTCTTTCAGTTCCTAGTGACCGGTCAAGGGTCTAGGCTTAGGTCAAGTAAGGGTTAGTCGCAACCCCCTTTCGAACGCTGAGACCGGGAAACTGGTTTCAACATTCTGGTGCGGTGAGCGTGGAAGCGACTAGTTCGGAAAACTCTAAGCCAAGTCTCATGGCTGGAAGCGACGAGTTGGGAGACCCGCCTCCACCTTGCGAGTATGTGAAGAAGAGCGACTTCGACGAATTCAGCAAGAGGATTCTGGAGTTCATGCAGGCCGCATCCTCCGCTCGCGGCGAGTGCTCAACACCACCTGCACCTAGGATCCTCTCACTCCCCCTAGTGGAAATAAGAAGCAGTCAGCAAGGGAAGGAGCCAACCTCGGAGGAGGGTTTGAACCTCCAGGAACGAGTGCTCTTCAGCAGCTCGCCCAGGACCAGCTACCCCGGCAGGGAGGTGATAGGAACGCCCCCGTCCAACCAAGGGGGAGTAACTTCACCTAGAAAGACCAAGAAGAAGTTGAGGAGACGGAGGAAGTGGTGAAGAAGACGGCCAAGGAGCATGCGGCCGAGTGAAGTACCCAGGAAGGGCGAGATGTAAGTGAAGTGCCCAGGAAGGGCGAGATGTAAGTGAAGTGTTCAGGAAGGGCGAGATGTAAGTGAAGTGCCCAGGAAGGGCGAGATGTAAGTGAAGTGCCCAAGAAGGGCGATGTGTAATGAAGTGCCCTGGAGGGGCGTAGGGTAGTGAAGTTGTAATAGACGAACTAGGAATGAAAAAGGGTTCTGGGGTAATGCCCCGATCTAAGATCCCTGACTGGAGATCCCCCGCCGGGCTCAGTCATGCCGGTAGATGGGGGACTCGTAAGGTCGACTCGCGGTTCAACAACCGATCGGGAAGGCGTTGAGTTCCTCTGCCTCCAGGTGAAGGTAAGCACCAATGATGCGGATGGGTACTTCCACCTCCAATCGGTAAGAGGACTGGGAAGGCGTTGAGTTCCTCCACCCCCGGTTGAGCTAAGACTCCCAGGACGTGGAAGGGTACTTCCACCTCCAGTCAGATTGGGAAGGCGTTGAGTTCCTCCACCCCCGGTTGAGCTAAGACTCCCAGGACGTGGATGGGTACTTCCACTTCCAGTCAGATTGGGAAGGCGTTGAGTTCCTCCACCCCCGGTTGAGCTAAGACTCCCAGGACATGGAAGGGTACTTCCACCTCCAGTCAGATTGGGAAGGCGTTGAGTTCCTCCACCCCCGGTTGAGCTAGACTCCCAGGACGTGGATGGGTACTTCCACCTCCAGTCAGATTGGGAAGGCGTTGAGTTCCTCCACCCCCGGTTGAGCTAAGACTCCCAAGACGTGGATGGGTACTTCCACCTCCAGTCAGATTGGGAAGGCGTTGAGTTCCTCCACCCCCGGTTGAGCTAAGACTCCTAGGATGTGGAAGGGTACTTCCACCTCCAGTCAGATTGGGAAGGCGTTGAGTTCCTCCACCCCCGGTTGAGCTAAGACTCCCAGGACGTGGAAGGGTACTTCCACCTCCAGTCAGATTGGGAAGGCGTTGAGTTCCTCCACCCCCAGTTGAGCTAAGACTCCCAGGACGTGGATGGGTACTTCCACCTCCAGTCAGATTGGGAAGGCGTTGAGTTCCTCCACCCCCGGTTGAGCTAAGACTCCCAGGACGTGGAAGGGTACTTCCACCTCCAGTCAGATTGGGAAGGCGTTGAGTTCCTCCACCCCCGGTTGAGCTAGACTCCCAGGACGTGGATGGGTACTTCCACCTCCAGTCAGATTGGGAAGGCGTTGAGTTCCTCCACCCCCGGTTGAGCTAAGACTCCCAGGACGTGGATGGGTACTTCCACCTCCAATCAGATTGGGAAGGCGTTGAGTTCCTCCACCCCCGGTTGAGCTAAGACTCCCAGGACGTGGAAGGTTACTTCCACCTCCAGTCAGATTGGGAAGGCGTTGAGTTCCTCCACCCCCGGTTGAGCTAAGACTCCCAGGACGTGGATGGGTACTTCCACCTCCAGTCAGATTGGGAAGGCGTTGAGTTCCTCCACCCCCGGTTGAGCTAAGACTCCCAGGACGTGGATGGGTACTTCCACCTCCAGTCAGATTGGGAAGACGTTGAGTTCCTCCACCCCTGGTTGAGCTAAGACTCCCAGGACGTGGATGGGTACTTCCACCTCCAGTCGGATTGGGAAGGCGTTGAGTCCCTCCACCCCCGGTTGAGCTAAAACTCCCAGGACGTGGATGAGTACTTCCACCTCCATTCGGATTGGGAAGGCGTTGAGTTCCTCCACCCCCGGTTGAGCTAAGACTCCCAGGACGTGGATGAGTACTTCCACCTCCAGTCAGATTGGGAAGGCGTTGAGTTCCTCCACCCCCGGTTGAGCTAAGACTCCCAGAACATGGATGGGTACTTCCACCTCCAGTCAGATTGGGAAGGCGTTGAGTTCCTCCACCCCCGGTTGAGCTAAGACTCCCAGAACGTGGATGGGTACTTCCACCTCCAGTCGGATTTGGAAGGCGTTGAGTTCCTCTACCTCCCGGTAGGATAAAGTACCTAGGACGTGGATGGGTACTTCCACCTCCAATCGGTAAGATCCCTGACTACAGACCGTTCTCCGGGCTCAGTCATGTCGGCAGATGGGAGGCTCATCGGATCGATTAACTACCCAATGATCAGTTCAAGTAAGGTATCAAATCCTCAAGCAGTAAAGGGAGAAAGATTAAAGGAAACAGGTATGCAGGAGATACATGGCTCCTACGAGGATCCAAAGAAGAGAAGAAGTCCCTAGCCACCCTCCCGTTCAGGGGGAATAGCCACCGCTGCAAGGGGACGAGTCGGGTTGCGCAGGAGAAGGGGAGAACCCATGCAGGATGTCATCGACAGAGACTCCCCTCCAGCTGTCTCGGAGAGCATCCGCCTCATGAAGGCGGCTCCCCAGGGCTTGGGTCGTTGACGTCACAATCCTCCTGCGAGTACACTCGGCTTCAGCAGGGCATGGTGGGGCAGCCGTCGCTGCCCTCGAAGGTTCGCCTCTTTCTCTCTCCTTTCTCCCTTAGCTGTCTTTGGGCTTCAGCAGGCGAGAAGAGAAACCGGCGCGCGGGCTCTTGTTGAGCTGCCTCCACTTCCAGTTGAGCTCTGCTCCCTGGAAGATGTTGAGTTCCCTCCATCTTAGGTTGAGTTCGACTCGACTAGAGATGTTGAGTTCCCTCCATCTCAGGTCAAGTTCGACTCGACTAGAGATGTTGAGTTCCTCCACCTCCAGGTGAGCTCGGCTCCCTGTTAAGTGTTGAGTTCCTCCACCTCCAGGTGAGCTCGGCTCCCTGTTAGGTGTTGAGTTCCTCCACCTCCAGGTGATCTCGGCTCCATGTTAGGTGTTGAGTTCCTCCACCTCCAGGTGAGCTCGGCTCCCTGTTAGGTGTTGAGTTCCTCCACCTCCAGGTGATCTCGGCTCCCTGTTAGGTGTTGAGTTCCTCCACCTCCAGGTGAGCTCGGCTCCCTGTTATGTGTTGAGTTCCTCCACCTCCAGGTGAGCTCGGCTCTCTGTTAGGTGTGGAGTTTCCTCCACCTCCAGGTGAGCTCGGCTCCCTGTTAGGTGTTGAGTCCCTCCACCTCCAGGTGAGCTCGGCTCCCTGCTGGGTGTTGAGTCCCTCCACCTCCAGGTGAGCTCGGCTCCCTGTTAGGTGTGGAGTTTCCTCCACCTCCAGGTGAGCTCGGCTCCCTGTTAGGTGTTGAGTCCCTCCACCTCCAGGTGAGCTCGGCTCCCTGCTAGGTGTTGAGTTCCTCCACCTCCAGGTGAGCTCGGCTCCCTGTTAGGTGTTGAGTCCCTCCACCTCCAGGTGAGCTCGGCTCCCTGTTAGGTGTTGAGTCCCTCCCCCACCAGGTGAGCTCGGCTCCCTGGTAGGTATGGAGTTCCCGCCTCCCACCTCAGGTCGAGTTCAGCTCGACTAGAGGTGTTGAGTTTCTCTCCACCCAAGGTTAAGATCATTTCAACCTAAAGGTGTTGAGCTTTCTCCACCTCCTGTTGAGCTCGGCTCGCAGGAGGGGCGCCTAGTGGAGAAAGGTTTTCCTCCCACCTCAGGTCGAGCTCGGCTCGACTAGAGGTGCTGAGTCTTTCCTCCACCTCAAATCGAAGTCAATTCGACCTAAGGTGTCGAGCTTTCTCCACCTCCTGTTGAGCTCGGCTCGCAGGAGGGGCGTCTAGTGGAGAAAGGTTTTCCTCCCACCTCAGGTCGAGCTCGGCTCGACTAGAGGTGCTGAGTCTTTCCTCCACCTCAAATCGAAGTCAATTCGACCTAAGGTGTTGAACTTTTTCCACCTCAAGTTGAGCTTTTTCCACCTCCAGTTGAGCTCGGCTCATAGGAGGGGTGTTTAGTGGAAAAAGGTTCACCTTCCGTCTCAAGTCAGGATCAGCCGAAAAGCTCGGCAAGGATGTCCCGTTGGCAAGTCCCTTCGTGGATTCCCCTCAGGTCCCACCAACTCGTCAAATCGGTGGGTTGAACTTTCTTTCCGAGCTTGGGGCAAGCTCGAAAAGAGCGGGGATTGTGTACAACCCTCATATTTTCCGAGTCGGTGCGACCCGACCCGGGTGAGGTTGTAATAGGAAAGGTTCCGCGACGAAGTAGACCAAAGCCGAGCGAGGCTAAGGAATGACCCGAGAGAGGGAAGAATGGCCAAGCAAGACAAGTGCGGGAAGTCCCCCCCACTCAGCCACCTCCCCCCTTGGGAGGCGAGTGAGGGCAGCTCCCCCACTCGGCCACCCCCTCTTAGGGAGGCGAGTGGGGGCAGCCCCCCCACTCGGCCACCTCCCCCTTAGGGAGGCGAGTGGGGGCAGCCCCCCCACTCGGCCACCTCCCCCTTAGGGAGGCGAGTGGGGGCAGCCCCCCCACTCGGCCACCCCCTCTTAGGGAGGCGAGTGAGGGCAGCCCCCCCCCCCCCCCCCCCCCCCCCCCCCCCCCCCCAACTCGGCCACCTCCCCCTTAGGGAGGCGAGTGGGGGCAGCCCCCCCACTCGGCCACCTCCCTCTTAGGGAGGTGAGTGGGGGCAGCCCCCCCCCCCCACCCACCCACTCGCCCACCTCTCCTCCCACTCGCCCGACATGGGTGGGGAGGTCGGTATGACCTCCCGTGAGGGGGGGGAGTGGGCACTTCGAGTCCCACTCGCCCCCCCCCCCCCCCCCCCCCCCCCCCCCCCCCCCCCCCCCCCCCCCCCCCCCCCCTCATGCGTGGTTGATTGCGGTCATGGTTGGACTGCGGATAGCAGGATTTTTGCTATCCGCAGTCCATTTTTTGGGAAGTCTATAAATAGACCCCCATGGGCACCTTGGGAAGGGTTGGTCTCTACCCCCTCCCTCGCGTGGTCTTGTGAGCAAGCACCCCCCCCCCCCCCCCCCCCCCCCCCCCCCCCCCCCTCCCTTGTCATCCTTCAGCTGACAGTGAGGTGGTTCTTAGTGCCCTCCAAGGTGCCCAGGCTCAGCATTGGCTTGGGAGGGGAAGCGCTGTAAGATCTTCCGGGTATGTGGTGGGACCTCCGCGCTGCAGCTTAAGGGGTCCATTGGTGGATTCGAGTGTTCATCAAGTTCAAGTCTTTCAGTTCCTAGTGACCGGTCAAGGGTCTAGGCTTAGGTCAAGTAAGGGTTAGTCGCAACCCCCTTTCGAACGCTGAGACCGGGAAACTGGTTTCAACAGTATCCATGCCTCGTCAAGCCGATCGCTGCGTGTGCATGCAACGAAGCCGTAATTGGGGCCATGACGGGGAAAACAAAAGAAAGGTGGTTCCCGGCCGCCGAAGTGGCGGGCAGAGAGCGGCAGGTAAGAACATTTGATACGTGGTAGCCGTATCAAGAATGAAGAACACAAATAGTAGCTTGCATCACATGAAAATAAAAGATATACTCAGGAGACACGCTCCGGCCAAGCACCCAGAAGCTGGTCCTCCAGAGCACTCTTCTTTCCCAAAGAGAGCCCAAGACACTCAGTCTCCATAGAAATGATCTCACCACATAAGGGGCCCTTATATATATGAAGATTCCACTACAGGACAAAGACACTACATGACAATATATCAAAGACAATTACATAAATAATTACGAAATATAAGATAATCCATAAAGGTCACCGCATCTACGGGAGAGCTCTCATGTAGTGAGAAAGGTTGTCCAAGCGCGCCTGCGCAAGGCATAAATGTATCAGATCTTTCGTAAACTCCATCATCATGATGCATGCAAATGTTATACTCATCATATCGCCCATAAAGATGAATCTATAGATTTGTTGTGTTTTGGTTCCATGGGTTTGCAGAAAGATCTAAGTTGAAATTCACTGTTGCAATCTTATAGGGTGTGCCAGTGAGGTTGATCATCATGAAGTAAGGTCAATATGACGTAGTTCATCATTGAAATCCATGAGTCGTCATCAGCTCTTGTTCATTCCAATGATTTTGTTAGAATTGTTGTCAGAAGTTGGGGGAGGAGTGGAGAGTGGTGGGGCTTGTGGAAAGGAATTGTCGGAGGGATTTGGTGGATTAATGACGAGATTATGAAGGGAGCAAGAGGAGAGAATATGCAGGAAGTAGAAGAAGTTTGGGGCGTAGAGAGCTAGGCAGGTTACTAAGAGATTTAATAGGCTAAGTTGCAAATGGTCATTATATATTCATTATCCTACCCATGTATAAAGGTTTCCTTTTTATAAAATAAAAATTAGACTCTATCTTCCAACTAATCTTTATGATCAACAACTGCCAATTATTCCCTAAATGCCATGATCATTACACAATCAATGACATGGTACCATCTATGATATTAGTTTGGAGTTTTGTTGAATATTGGTATTGTTGTTCTACCTAAATAATAATAATAATAATAATAATAACACTACTTACAAAAACATGTTGTGGGCCCTCGATACAAATCTTTTATGACCCTCCCTCAGAGGCGACAGAACGTGGAAGATACAAGGGGCTAACCCTAGAATGAGGGAGAAGGAGATGGGAAGAGGAACTAGAGAGAGAGAGAGAGAGAAATTTAGATTATTTTTTGCATAACATTACAAGACCCCAAGGGGCTCTATATATAGGCTCCGATGACATATTTGTAATTACCCAACACATCAAATATTAGAAACATTTAACGCTACTACGATTCGATAACATAAACAATCCTAATAATATGACTACTAGATAACTGACGTCGTGGGCCTCTATTAGGCCCATATCATCTCCATCCGTCCTTTAAATCGAGCTTGTCCCCAAGCTCGAACCCCAGTAGGATGATCGACTCCTCTGGCTCCTTGATTTCGCGCCAAAACAATGTCTGGTAGCGCATTGCGGCGATGCTGGTGGCGATGAGTAGCGGGGGCACTGTCAGAAAGATGAGCGACATAAGGAATGTGGCCGGCTGGTCCGGCGGAGCGGCAGAAAGCAGAAGTGGCAGGGCGGCTGAGGGGACAACGGTCAACAGGAGGAATGGGTCTGGCGGGGTCGGAAGGGCGACGCGAGGCAGCAACGGCAAGGCGGTCGAAGGGACCAGCAGAGCAGGGACTGACGGAGCCAGGGTCGACAGAAGAGGCGACGTGGTGGTTGGAGGCGGCAGAGCGGAAGCCGGTAGAGCGATAGATGATAAAGGAGGCAGAGCGATGGTCGGCGGGGTCGATGGAGTGGGGGCCGCCAGAGTAGGTGGATGCAGAGCAGAGACTGGTGGAGGTAGAGGCGGTGATGTCGGTGTAGGTGGAAACTGCTTCGGAAGGCGTCTGGAAGGGTCCATTAGTGGTACATGCGGCGGTGGCACAAATGGCAGACCCGATGGAGCATGTGTCGGCGGAACAGGCGGCGGGGTGGCGGTATGACGATCACCGTGGAGAGAGGCAGTACATCAGTGCCGGACAGCGGCGGAGACTGCATGAGGCGAGTTGCTGGCGGGGCAAATGAGGGTGGTGTGTGTTGCCGGCTGAACGAGGCCGGTCGCATCAGAAGTGGTGACCGGAGAATTGGTGGTGATGCCGACATCAGAACCGGCGTAGGTGGCGAGTTGACGGCCTCAGAGATCGGTGGTGATGATGCTGGCCGTTAAGTTCCTTCGGTGGTGATGATGCTGGCCGTAGGTGTCCCCAAGCCACTAGAGGTGAAGGCAGCTTCTGGAGGCGGTCGAAAGAATCTGACAGTGGTATGGGTGGCGATGGCGGATATGTCGGCCATTTCGGCGTAATCGTCGTCTGTGCCCCATTGCGGATGTTGACGATGAGGTGCGTTGAGGTGATCTAGAGGCACTCCATTAGCAGACGAAAGAAAACCGCCTCGTCGACACTTACCGTTCAGTCCATCCCAATTAATTGATTAATTAATTAACTCAATGAAGAACTAATCAAGCTAATCAATTTTTAATTGACTAAAGAAACTAAATCAATTAATTAATTGATTAAAGCAATTAAATCAATTAATTGATTGACTAACGCATTAATCAATTAAGTAGACCCACAGGTCTGCTGTGTTGGTGGGCTCCAGAAAGACAGCGGGCTCGAGAACGTGTGATGGAAACAACTGCAGGAGAAGGCTACCTCGACGGAGATCGTGCGTCCACTGTCAGAAAGCGTGTGGCGTCGTTGATGGAGGAAGCAGAGAATGGAAGGCTGTCGTGGCTATTGGTGTAAATGGCGACGAGGTCGTTGACGCAGGTTTACACTGGGATCGTGCAAGTCTGGAAGGAGAAAGATGTTGGCCTGTAGAAGGCGCTAGAATGATCCTACTGCTCACGTCAGAAGGAAGCAGAGAAGTGGGCGGGCTTCTCGTCGACGTTGAAGCAGAGAAGATCTTGCTGTGGAAGAAGCAACAAGCATCGATCGCTAAGGAAAGAGAAGATCTTGCTGGGGTTCGATCGAAGGAGACGATCCCGCTGCGATGGGATGATATCCCACGGGGAAGGCTGATGGCGCCAGAAGCGCTAGAACGACGGAAGTGGAGGCCGTGGAGCGAAGCAGCAAAGAGGGAGGTGCCCATCTTTGGGTTGCTACGTGGGAGAGGATGTGGTGGCCGTGGAAACCGCGGCGTGAAGTTGCGGCCCTGCTGTTTGGATGTGATGCTTGCTGCGGGGTAGGGGCTTGCTGCAGTTTTCGACAGAACTGGGAAGTGTTGGCCTGCGTTGGCGGAAGAGGACCGAGAGGCTCTGATACCAAGTTGTTATGGGCCTCCCTCGGGGGATTCTTCGGAGGCGGCTGAACGTGGAAGATACAAGGGGCTAATCCTAGAATGAGGGAGAAGGAGATGGAAAGAGGAACTAGAGAGAGAGAATGAGAACTTTAGATTAATTCTTGCATAACATTACAAGACCCTAATGGGCCCTACATATAGGCTCCGATGGCATAACTGTAATTACCAAACACACATCAAATATTAGAAACACTTAACGCCACTACGACTCCATAACATAGACAAGCCTAATAATATGACTACTAGATAACTGATGTCGTGGGCCTCTATTAGGTCCATATCAAAATCACATCAGTGTACGTTGGAGAATGAGATCTCCCTCAAGAATGGTGAGTGCTCGCGACCCTCATCATGGCAATAGTACTAGTTGGTACTCTGCGTATTACTCAGGAGATCCAAGACTCTTCAGACGCTCTGTCGACGACTACTTCTCCTTTGTACTATCATAGCTTCTTTCTTATCATCTGCCCATTTTTCTATGGTCTGGCAAGCTGCCCGTCGGGAAGGACCTCGAATAGTATAAATCTTGTTGGTGGACAGTAAAATGATGAGACATGAGTTAAGCCTAGAAACCGCCAAGGACTTCCACCTCCTCTGAATTGTGCTCGCGTGCTCCTGTCTCATACTCTTGTATGAACCCTTGTTGAATGTAATCTGATGTAACATAAATTTTAATTAATAAAATCACACACTACTAAATGTTCGCGCTGTGCAAAGCTTGACTTCGCTGATCTCGACCTTTCTCTTCTTGTCGAACCACTCGTGAACTAGAGTATTCTTCCACCAGGCAGTCCGTCCTCAATCCTCATAACCTTTTTAGAATATCCAAGTTGGGTATGGGCATTTTTGCCCTAACCTTATGCTTCTTTTTATTTTCCTTGAGTTACTTGTGATTTCCTATTGTTGATAGATGCAGAGGTACAAGGAAAAGCTACTGAGATAGAGAAAAGAAGAGAAGATTACGGTTCTTGAAAAGAATGATTGGAAGAGATCGAGCAGTTCATGTAAGTTCTATGAGAATGTAACACATATTCATCAGTTAGAGTTAAAAATAGAGGAGGAAAGAATTAGGTTAAAACTTGCTTATCCTCATTTCATTCTCTTCCGATTGAATACAAGCATAACCACTTTTACCTAAAATTCCTTCATAAAATGAAAATTGCAAAAAATTACGCTAGGTAAAATAACATAATAATCATGGTAATTAAGCTTTGCAAAACTTCTATGCCTATCAATTTTACTTCTTCGTAAATGTTGTCCCCAGAACAAATCAATAATATCTCCATCTCCATTGAAAATGAGCATGCCCTCAAGCTCAAACGCACAAACCCTATGCCACTTTCAATTGTGACGTATCTTCTCATTTTATTAGAACATCTCTTATGCCTCTGTTCACATGTACCCGTATTGATTTGCTGGTTGGTTGGAAATGTGGCCTTCAACCATTGGAAGATGGTTGACAGTGCTCTGGGGGATTCAACTTGGTAAGGCTTTATACAGAGAAATGAAATAATGTACATATCTTCTCATTTGGGGAGATAGCCAATTTGTAAGCCATCGCACCCACCCATTCATTCCACCACCTGAAAAGGGCTGTAAAATTTTGGAGAGAGTTTGTGTGGGAATAGTGGACAAAGATAGTTATTAGTAGGGGCGCAGTTCCAACCATGCTCAACCACGCACCTCAAAGCGGACTTCATGATGGTGTTCGTCATAGTATTTATTCATACATTCCTTAGCTTGTCATTAGCAGTCATGACTGTGGCTAGGATCTAAATGCCATTTTGAGTGCTCAGTTCTTCCCATCCACCCCTGCGAAATTTAGTTCATAAGAGAAAAGACCCGAATTCTCATCTAAACACAAGATGAAAAGGTGTCTGTAGGGAAGTGTGATAGGATGTATTGTTGTAGTATTCGACCAAGGGATCCAATTGACCCAATGTGTTTATGGCTTATATCACAAGTGCATCTTAATGGTCCTATTCATCACATTCGTATGTCCATTGGATTGGGTAGCATGCTGATGATAATACTACTAGTTGAGTTCCGCTCAATCTGAAAAGCGCATGCCAGAAGTGGCTACTGAGCGCATTATCTTTATCTAATACGATGGTCTCTGGATGCCAATGGAGGCGGAAAATGAGCTCAATGAAGGCTTGAGCCACACACTGATAGTGGTATGGGAGTGGGGACAATTGAATGAAATGAGTCCACTTTGAGAAACGATCGATCACACGACTAAGATCATTTTACCTGCAAATTTATGTAGTATATCAATGAAATTCATTGATATATCTGCCAACAACTAGTTAGGAATAAAGAGAGGTTGGAGTAATCCAGTTGGGTGAAGATGCTTGAGCTTGTTAGGTCAACGTACTAGGCAGTTCCCCACGAAAGTGTGGACCTCACTTCTTCTTCCTTTCCAATAAAAGTTTGATCATATTCAGTGGAGCATTTTTAGAATCACTTCATGAGTTTAATTGTAGATTGAAGCTATGATAATAGGGAATAGTGGGAAGGAGATAAACCTTATGTTCATAGCATATAAGGTCTTTCTTGACTATCCATATTGATGTTGTTTCGATCTTGAAGATGCGTGCTGGTAGCTCCAATAGGATGTTAGACCATATAATGTCCTCCTTGAATGTATCAAAGATACAAACAGGGGGCCCATATATGACAAATAAATCTCATGTGTCTTTGTCTTGCCTAGATAAGGCATCCGTTGCCTTATTGAGGCATCCCGCACTGTATTCAACCCTAAAGTTGAATCCCAATTTTTTCATACCAAACACTGCTGTGTTCATGTTTTCAGTTTATGCATCAAGAGATGCGTCAAGATGTAATATGATCATTGCATATCAAGAAGTGCTTCCCCACAAGTGAGATCCCCAATACTTTATTGCCTTTGCAAGGCTAATTAATTCATGCTTGCAATGTTGATTTTTTTATGGTTGTTGATCTTGCGGCTAAATAATGCAATGAGATGCCTCTTCTACCCTCTTATCTTGCTGCATGAAGTATTGCGCACTCCACCTGATTTTTTTTTTAAAATTTGGAAAACAGAGCAACAATGCAACAAACAGAGCCTCTTGTAAGGCCGTAAAGGTAGAAGTTGTTGTTGGTGTCAGCTGAAATAAATTCATCTTTAGGAGGCTGGTCAAAGGTGCTGCAAGTGTCCCTATATTTCTTGATGAGTTTCCTGTATGGCCGAAAAAATCTCGTGATATGTGATAGTTTTTGCCTCGTGCTATTTTATTATTGCCTGATCTCGGGTCGAGAAAGGATTAGATTCCCTATATATGCCACCAATTCGCCACTAAAAGAACATTTTCTCTCTCTTTAAGATGTTGTGGTGCCTAATCAACTATGTAGTACTAAGTGCCACATGTTGAAGTTGTTCCGCGCGAGTTGTATATATGAGGGCTTGTTTGGACAAATTGAAAAACCAATAAGTTGAAATGACCATGGTGTGTTTAGTACGCAGTCTTCTCGATATCCTTTATATGCATTCTCCTTATGTGGTATCCTAACAGAAGTTCCAGTTTGGTGAACATGCTAGCTCCTTGCAGTTCATCCGTTTACTACTCAACTAGCATGCAAACTTATCCTCTTTTTTGTTTAATCATATAGAACCATCAAGTCCCATCTTTATTTTGGCCCAAAATAAATAAAGAAGAAAAAGGTGCTTGATTGGGTCTAAGGTATGGTTGGACTGTCTCAGTCTCATCCTTCTGGAAGAAAGGATATTTGTAGGGATTAACACTGGAGTTGGGTAATAGACAAATGCGATGATCCAGTTCTCATTGGGGATGAAGGCCTTTGAGCTCTCAAAGCTCATATGAGAAGTCATGCAATATCTCATCCATCAAGTCTGATGTGTTTTCACTGTGTATAGCCTGAACTATAGGAAGTTATCTGCCAGTTGATCATCTGAAAGAACAAGTGAGTGCGATGAAATCCCACATAATGTGCCTCAACGTGCTAATCCATTTCATGTGTAACACACCATTGAATTGGTCCAAGGGGATGGCATGGAGATCCATCGAAAAGGAGCATACAGAGCATGCAATTGTATTCCCTTGCAGATACCTAGATTGTTGATTTTTCCTCATTGGCTACATTGAACTACATACTCAATGATGAGTATGGCCAACCATAGAGCGTCACTCTTACTGTTGAAGTTGTGAGTGCTCCATGAATCCAGTTGGGCTAAGAAACATTGACTGGAAATGAATTCCTTGATCGGCATGTTTTAGGAGTTTTGCATTCCTGAGATGGCGTGAGGTGAGATCTTGGGGTCAGTATATTCCTTGTCTTCCTCTTGCTCATCAAACTCATCTAGTTTTGACCAGACGAGTTTCGGACAATGGTGGTCCTTAACATAGAGCACATCGTAGTTAAAGCATTGTCTATGCACAGAGATTGTCCATTTCATCTCGAGAATTTTGTTTAACAAATGATAGAGTGATATTCTCGCACTCTCTAGCAGGAACTCCCATGATTTGATACTCGGCACCGACAGGTTTATGTGTTTTGCCAAGGTCATCTTTCATTAGGCATACACTCCACCCGCATGCAACAGTGAATCTGACCTAAGCTACTGGCCATGATCAGGGTGATTTTTCGAACTCAATGTGGTGAATATTGGAATCTGCTATTCGATGTGAAAGAGGTGGCATGTTCCAAAATCTGCCTAAAACCCTGGGTTTTTGGAGGGGATTACTGCATAAGGGCAGGCAAAACATATGTTGCAAAAGAACTTGAAATTCTCCCCGTTTATGTTGGGGGTGTTTGATGTAGACTAACTTTCGTTTTGCTTGTTGTTTTCTTGCTTTTGGAGGAAAAAAAGATAGTGCGAGTTAAATTGGGAAACACGACTAGGTCAATTAGTTCGCATTATGATCACGAGAGAGTGGACTCTTCCGTATTAATTCTAGAGCCTAATTGATTTACACGAATATTTAGTAAGAGGTTAACAGGGCTAAATATGCCGCAAGTGTTTCACACATGAATAGCTGCAAGTCAATATTGAACTTGAGAATTTTCGACAACAGAAGGGGATGCATGTAGGTAAATGAGTGAGATCACTTAAAAATAAATTGCATAAAATTATTCTAATAGAGTGGAAGCCGGAATTATATATGCGGCGATTTCCCGGGTATGAACATGGCCGGTATGGGTTGGTGTTTCTTTGGATTTAACAAAAAATAAAGGGCTCGTGTAGTTCGGTGGACTGGGAGAGGATATCGAAGGGTCTTCGGTTGGTGTTTTTAGGGTAGGGTTCAGGGGTTTGGTGGCTCGGTTGGAAGCTGGGAGTTCTCGTGGAGGGGAATGCAACGCTGGATAGCTACGAGTGAGGAGGAAGGGGTTAACAATGAAACTTTGAAGGGGGGAACTGCCAGACGGGATCAGAGAGGAACATGAGTGTCGTCGTCGATGGAGGAGGCACGGGAAAGCATCGCTGGATGTCATCCTTCCCTCGGTTGGAATTGGCAGAGGCTCGAGACGGTATAAACACGCGAAAGAGGATTGGTTGGGCCTAAAACTTCCTGGAATATTGAGAAACAGTAACAAACGTGTTTTGTTTCTCGATTTTCTGCAGGCTGGTTTTTGAGGAGGGAAATATGATTTTAATAGGTGGATTAGTGCTTTGTTTGGCTCGAAAGCAGTGGTGGGAAAATCAGTTTTTTTGCAGAGTAGTGGGAGAATCGGTGAAATTGTTTGGAAGAACAACGTTTCCAGTGCTGTTTCAAACGAAGAAGTTATTTAAGCTGTTTGGCTAGAATGATCAAGCATAATAATATTTTCAATTCTTTTCATCAAGGAGCACATGATTGAACTTTTTTTTGTCATGATCAAATTACTGTAACATACGATAAGGGCAGCCCGGTGCACAAAGGCATCCACGCGCAGCGAGGGTCTGGAGAAGGGACCCACCACAAGGGTGAAATGTAGGCAAACCTTACCGTGTATTTTTGCAAGAGGCTGCTTCCAGGACTCGAACCCGTGACCTCAAGGTCACACGACAACACATCAACCGGTGCACCAAGGCTCCCCTTCTACTGTAACATACGATATTATTAAAAAGTTACAATCCTGGCTCTAAAGAGTGAATAGGTAGAGAGAATAATGCCTAATATTTGTAAAAATACAAAATCTCAACTCAAATCCCAACTTGAGGAGACTTTTGCCCTAGACTGTGGTGGCTGAGAAAGGCGCTTTTTTTGGGTCCGGAGTTCGGACTCCGGGTAATCTCCTGGAGATCAAATTTGATCTCCTGGAGAGATCAAATTTGATCTCCCAGAGAGATCAAATTTGATCTCCTGGCGAATTTTTTTTGAGATCAGAATATGATCTCCAGGAGATCAAATTTGATCTCCACATAATCTTTTAGGCTGTTTTTGATATCCTAAAATCCATTTCTATATCCAGAGATCAAAAAAATTACGTCAACCCATATGTTTTCTTAAATCCCAGACCTAAATTTTGGAAACGGGCTCGGACCCAAAAATCCTGAGGAGGACAACGATGAAATAAATGTGCAGGATCAGCCAGGCATAAGCTAATGATGAATGAAAGGGGAAAATACCTTGTGCCGAAGCAATAGGGACACGACCGAGGACGAATGAATTTGCACCGACCGACATAGGTGGAAAATCTATATCACAAATAGGCGGAATCTGAGAACCTTCGCAGGTGAAGAAGAAATTGCGGGTTGCTGATGCGAAGTGGAGGGAGGAAGACGGGGATGACGAGCTGAAGCACGGCTGAACTTCGATCGTCGAGAGGTGGAGAAAGACGAGATGACACAGGAAAATTGTGGAGGGAGCAAGACGTAATTGACACGTACGAAGAAGCGCGGTTTGCAAGTCATGAAAAATTTTCACGACTAGTAAACGCTCGAAAATAGCGATTCAAGAGCGATGCCTATTCCCACCATTGCACCCCTTTTTCTTGGTTGGCGCTGCGATTTTAAAAGCGGCGTCACACCACTCCAAAATCGCTCCGGCAAACAGAGCCTAAGAAACCGGCGACAGTTAAGTTTAGGGTACGAAAAACAGACGGTTTTAAGAAATTAATGAGGGAGGGAGCGCAGGTATAGTTGTTTGAGTAATCAAATCTGAAATGCAATTAATTGGAAATCGAAGAGGCACATGCGTCTCTTAGCCTCTTAGGCTTCTCCTTGAAGTAATTAAATTCGAGTAAGAGTTTTTATTCCGAAATTAATTTAGTAATTATTATTTTTGTCTAATTTCATGCAATTTATCATAAATATTATTTACCTGCATACCATCCTATTCATTGTTGGCGGACCTATTTATTTAAGGTTTTTATTGACTGGTCGAGCCATTAAGCCAAAATTTAAATTAACATAAAATGATAAATAACAAACATACGACGACACGCAATACGACGATGACAATCATGCAATATGGAGATGACATGTAACACCAACAATCACAATAGCTGATGAAAGAAAAAAAACAAAGGCAAACAACCAGAGGATTTAAATGGGTGCGTCATCGGATGCATCAGTGTTCCAACTGTACCACACAGCAATGTTCGTCTGGTGCTACAAAGTGGAAAGTGGCAAGGCCAATTCGCTTTGTCCAAGGACTCATTTGGTTGATAAAAAAATACTCGCAACTAGTGATTCACTCAAGTGAATCATTCTTTAACATCGAAAGGGTGAAATTCAACTTCACATGGCTCGAAGCGCTTACCGGCCCCCTTAAATTTTGTTGTGATAGCATCCATACGAGTTAGAGGTTCTTTTCCCCCAATCCAAACTATGAGGGTCTGTTTGGGACAGCTCTGGCGGATTGAAAAGCTGCTGTCCGGATAGAACTGTTTTAAAAGAGCTCTCTGGGGAGCAGTTTTGAAAAGCTGCAGAGTGTTTGGGTGTTCTGTGCAGAAGTGCGCTTTGAAGAGCGATTTTCTAATTTAGCTGTTTGGAGAAACAGCTTTTGGAAGCTGTTTTTTTAGAACTTAAAATACATAAAGTTTTAAACGTGGAGAATAATAAAAAACAACCGATAACAATAGTCTTTTACATAATTCATTGGTAATGCTATCCACGCGCCCCGTATATTTCTTCGGCAATGTTATCTCGTACTGTAGACATCTGTTCAGCTCCAGCAGCATCACCCATATCGCTTCCAATATCATCCTCCGCCGCAGGGTCTTCATCCTCTGAGGGAGCGAAAGAAGACTCATCAGCATCACAAACATTAAACTCAGGGTCCCAGCGAGAAGGATGTCTACGAATGAAGTTATGTAAGGCCATTGTGGCCAACACTATGGACCTCTGTTTCTTGAAGCTATACTGTGACATTTTGCTCAAAATGTGCCACTTCTTCTTCCACACTCCAAACGTTCGCTCAATAACACTGCGAAGAGATGAATGCGCCCTATTGAAATGTTCTTCCCTTCCTTGAACAGGCCGACTCCCACGGGCAAAGTCTGCCAAGTGATATCTTGTATCCGGATACGGCTTCAAATAACCCATCTTCAACGGGTAGCCAGCATCCACTAAATAATATTTACCTGCATTAATTTGGTATGTTAAACAAGCAAACATTTTGGAGTATTTTAAGGATTTGAATGAATGTAAAAATATTGATTAGTATACCTTGTGAGGGATGCGGAAAATGCAATCTATCGTCTGCCAATGCGCGTGCGAAGATGCGACTATCATGAGCAGATCCCTCCCATCCAGCCAGGGCAAATATAAAACACATGTTAAAATCACAGACTGCCATTACATTTTGCGTCGTAGTGCCGTGACGTACTATGTATCTGACTTGATCTTCTACGGGTATCCTCGCATTTACATGTGTACCGTCAATTGCACCAACACAATCCTTGAAGAATGGCATGTAACGAGCATCATACCTTATCTCAGCCGGAATATCTTTGAACTGACGGTCTATAGGCTTTAGAACATCAATTGAGAGTAACAAAAGAGATGTAAGACCTTTCGAAAAATATCTACTAATTGTTTCGGTCGAGTGCTGGAATCGCTCTTTCACCAATCTAACGGAACCTCCTTGTGCTAAGATATACAATGTAATCTCTAGGACTTCTCTTGACAACGTCCGTTGTGATCCTTGAAGTTCATGATCTACCTCTAGTTTATGAAGTAAATCTATGAAAATGCGTTTCGACATCCTAAATGCATCATGAATCCTATCTGGATGTCCTTCTCGTATCTCTTTAATCCATTTATCACCTGTTTGGGTAGATGTCATTCATGGTCGTGTGTCACGAACATGATAATTCAGCCTCTCGATCGATGACATAACTACACGACAGTACTCTATATATTGCATCCGCTCCGGCGAAAGACTTGTTGAATCCCCGGAATCCTCAGGGGAGGAGTTATGCTCTTCCATTGTAGTACCTGCATTTAAAGTATCACATAACATTTATCATTAATCTATGTGAAGAAAATACCACAAATAATATAAATTCGAGGTCCAATGTTAATCAACATGAGGTACAGATCAGAAGTAGAAAGATAGAAAATACCACATAACAGTTTGGAAGCTGTTTTTTTAAAACGTAAAATACGTAAATTTTTTAAAAATAACTGATCACTGAGCCCTCTTCTCGTACGCCTTCGTAATCCACCAAACCCGCATATCTTCTGGAATACTCATGAAGATCTCCCTACTGGTCTTGTCCCTGATGTGGTCGAGAGGAAAGTAATAAAGATCCAGGTTTGCCCGTATCTCGGTGCTACTGGAAATCAACTCCACCACCTATTTGACTGTGATAAATGGTGGATGCTTCACAGCTAGGGTGGATTGATGTAAGTCTGACATCAAAGAAAATGTCATTCCTTTGTTCTTCCCGATCTTTCTTCTTTTACTCGCCGAGGTGGACGCATTCCCAATGGTTGTTGAATGACCTCCTCTCTCTTCAGGGCCACCTTGATTGTTCTCCATGATATCTTCTACATCATTATCTTCCAACTGGATCCTCCCCACATCCGGTGGCAAACTCCCAACAGATGGAGCCCATGAGTCATCTCCAATTGCGACAACCTGACTGAACATGGTGTTCAGTTTCTCCTCCAACTCAGGTGAAATACCTCTGTATTGAAATTTTTTCGCTGCTGGAACAACCTGTTATAATCAATACATCAATATTAAAATCTGTCAAAATAAGAACTAATACCATGAACTGAAAAATGAATTTGTTTTCACCTTTATCTTTTCTGCCCACCATTCTTCTGATGCAGCAATAGTTCTCTTCTCTGGATCCCAACCTAAACCAGTCTCGCCATATTTCAGCTCCTTCCATAACTTCCAATCCTTCTTCAAATGATCCCATTTATTTTTCATTTGCATTCGATCGTAGCTTTTCCCGGTTCGTTCTTTAAACCCTGTTATCAAATTTTTCCACCCTTCTTTGCTAAAGTGGGTGGTAGGCTGATTCCCTAAACCAATCTCTTTTATGCAGAGATCACAAAATAACATGACCTCGCTAGACTCCCAACTCGCTATGATTCCTCCTTTTGGTTTACCCATTACACTATTAATAAGTAATGAAATTTTAAAACATACACAAATCAAATAAAACACACACATCACAAACATATACACACACACACATCATAAACATATACACACACACATCACACATCACAAACATATACACACACACACATACACATCACAAACATATACACACACACACATCACAAACATACACACACACATCACACATCACAAACATATACACACACACATACACATCACAAACATATACACACACACACACATCACAAACATATACACACACACATCACAAACATATACACACACATCACACATCACAAACATACACACACACACATATACACACACACATCACAAACATATACACACACACATCACAAATAAACACAAATAAACACACACACATCACAAACATACACACACACACATCACAAACATACACACACACACATAACAAACATACACACACACATCACACATCACACATCACAAACATATACACACACACATACACACACACACACACATATACACACATCACAAACATACACACACACACACATCACAAATAAACACATAAACACACGCACATCACAAACATATACACACACACATCACACATCACAAACATATACACACACACATATACACACACACACACATACACATACATCACAAATAAACCCAAATAAACACACACACATCACAAACATATACACACACACACATACACACACATACACAAACACATACAAAAAACACAACATAAATCACACACACACAAGAACAAAACTGAAAAAGACAACATAAATCACACACACACAAAACTGATACATACAAACACATACAAACATTTACCCAACATACACAAACACAAACATCATTGATACATACAAACACATACAAACATTTACCCAACATACACAAACACAAACATAATTGATACATACAAACACATACAAACACACACACAACACACACACACACAACACACACACACACAACACACACACACATCCATTCATACAAACACAAACATACACATCCACACAAACACACAAATACACATAATAAACATCACACACACACACATAAATACACATCCAATAAACACATACACATACACATCCACAACCACACACATAAACACATAATAAACACATACAAGAATACGCACATCACATACAAGAATACGCACATCACATACATATACAAATCGAAATCTGAGGCAAAATCAGAAATCAAACCCAAAATCGAAGCTCACCTGCGCCAAATGAAGCTAGGGCTCTGGAGTCGTGCTCGGGGAGGAAGAACGCTATGCGAATGGCTGGATCTGGGAGGAAGAAGATCGGCGAAGCTCCGTCGTCGGCGTCGAAATGCTAGGGCACGACTGGATCTGGGAGGAAGAAGATCGGCGGCTGGATCTGGGAGGAAGAAGATCGGCGAAGGTTCGTCGTCGGCGTCGGAATGCTAGGGCACGACTGGATCGGGAGAAGGCACGTCGTCGGCGTCAGAAATGGAGGGGGAAGCGGCGGAGGAGGCAGCGGCGATGGGCACGGGATGAGCGCTGGGAGCGGGTTTCAGAGATCGGGGGTAGTGGGATGTATTGGAAAAGAAACGCGCGCTTCGAAATAGCTTCCTGCAGAGCGGAACGCGGGGGGAGGGGGGCTTCCGGAAAAGAGCGCTGGGAGCGATCTTTAAAACGCGATTTCGTTAGAGAGCTGTCCCAAACGACGGTAATAACAGCTCTGGCGGCTGGGAAAGAGCTTCTCCAGCCGCCAGAGCTCTCCCAAACAGACCCTGATTCTCAATGATTTTCCATCCACTCAGTATTTGTTTGTGGTATCAGGCCCATGATCCATGGAGGGGCATGACTAGAGATTTCTCTAGTTGGGAAGAAGATTTGTGCTGAAAGGAGGTTCGGTCGTTGTTGGAGTTCAGGTATCAGGCTCAACTACGATGTAGGCTAGCGACTAGGGTTACTAGAGCACCATTGGTTGAGAGGTGGAGATTGTGGTTGGTGGATGTCTAATCGTGAAACTTTCGAGTGTTGCCTAGTTCGCTGGCTGAGTTGTGTAATTCCAGGCTTCAATGACCGAGAAATCGGCCAGAACCTTCCTCATGATTTCTTTGAGTTCTTCGCTCCTTCCCCACAAGCTTCCATAATGATGGGCATTCATACCTATTTATTGTGTGCTTTAGATTTCAGCCAGACGATCTCGCCATGGGATGATGGAGGATGAGATTTAACCAGAGAGCCCAAAGGCTTCTCTTTCTTTCACCGGGATTGCTTGTGATTTCCGATTATTAATAGGAGGTAGCTTGAGAAGCTTGGCATCTCTTTCTTTCCCCTGGGTTGCTTGTGATTTCCTGTTGTTGATAGGAGGTAGGAGTATCTATTGAGATATAGAAGAGGAGAATACTACAATTCCTATTGGGAACGATGGGAAAGAATCAAGCAATTCATGGAAGTCTCATGAAAAGTGGGCGACCTGCAACTCTTTGTAGAATGGAAAATGTTCATTTGCTTCCTACTAAGGACTATATACAAGCATAACTACTTTTACATAAAGATCCTTCATAAAAATGAAAATTTGCAAAAATCTACGCAAGCCGAAATAAGATAATAAAACATAGAAATAAAGATTTGAAAATCTTCTTTGGTTGCCAATTCTTCATCTTCATTATTTTTTCACAGAAGTCGTCCTAAAATTGCGTTCACTACAAAACTCTACCTGGCACCATAGGGACCTTATAAATTGTTTTATAAGCTAAAAGATTTCTGTGGAAAATATATTAAAGTTTATCTCATGAGTGGATTCAATTAAGCATCAGAATCTAGTTTCTCGAGTCTTTTATTGTCTGATAAGGCTTACATTTAGCTCTTCATGAGTGTGCTGCATTATTGTATATATATATATATATATATTTCATTTTGCTTACTATTATACATGCATGGATCGAACATTTACCTCAATAAAAGATTTGTTTGAAAATGACCGAGTTGGACTTAGATGAGGTGGCACGTTTACATAGGTTACATGCCATTAACAACTTCGGCAGGAGTGTCCAGTTATACTATTAATTTAACTATTATAGTTGCACACAGTAGGGAAGTTACATAAGGTTAGAAATGGTACACAACTTGTTGCTTCGGTTTATCCATTTGCTTTTGTGTTGGATGGAGAAGGGAGTTTAAGGGTAGTGTGAACGGTCCCCAAGTGTCGAAGTAAGCCATGCAAATAAAAGGGTTTTTGCAAGAAAAAAAACCATGTGCCTGAAACATTAGCATTACTAAGCCAATTTGAAAATCATATTGACAAAACATAGATAAAATTATTTCATGCCAGGATCCTAGGGTAGACCAAGAATGAAACCCTTTTCGGTCTTATTGAGGGTAATGTGGGATTAGTTGTTGTCCGGGGTCTCTGAAGCTGTCACCACGTCTCGCCTGTCTTTTCGGTGGTTTGCAGTGATCACGTTGAAATTCACAAGATTACCTTCAAAAGAGCTTGAATCCTTGGAGGAAGTCTTGATCCTTGAAGCTTGGGTGATGGGGAGGAGCCTAGGGGCGAGCCCTAGCTTGGAGATGTGAAAAACATCGAAATCGGCGCTGAAAAGACGGAACGTGCGGAAGAAATCACAAACCAGCTATTTATAGGACAGAGCAGAATTTTGACCAACGCACTAATAGGCGCACGACCAGTGGTCGTGCGCGAAGGAAAGTCTTCTACTCGTGCAAGAAGGAACTTGGACTGGCGGGAATTTTTGGCATTTGAGGGGAAAATTGTTGAACGTGCACGACCAGTGGTCGTGTGATTGCCCTCGTGCGTACATTCGTGCATTTTCAAGGGGGTTCTCGGGTCGATTTTATCAAATGGTTGTGCACGACCACTGGTCGTGTGCAGAGGGGGCCACTGCTCGTGCAAGAAGAAAAATGCACGAGTAGTGGTCTCCTCAATGGAAAAGGGCCGAGATGCCCGGGGGAAACCGCACAAGCACTGTACTTACAACAAACGCATTTAACATCTCCTGAAAATAACATACGCACAACCATACACAAGATATCTAAACATACAATTGAAATGAGAGTAAGAAAAGGTCTCCCTCATGCATGAAATGACTCAAAAACTACCCTATCTAGCCAAACCAGCTCACATTGCATTCATTTCCTTTATCAAAGGTTGTATGATGAAATCAACAAAGAGATGAGGGATAATAATGAAAAATGATAGTTTATGTAGGATGTAGTCTTAAGCACCTAGAGGGGGGGGGGGGGGGGGGGGGTGAATAAGTTTCTTTTATTTTAGGCTTGTTGTTTTCTAATTTTAGGTTAGTAAAAATATCAAGCACAGAAAACACACTGATTTATAGAGGTTCCTCAAGACAGGGTGTCTTGAGTAGTCCTCTTTCCCCCTTCACCTTTCTAACAATGAGTTAGACAAGGCCAACTTCTCCAAACTCAGCTCCAAGAGCCTACAACACAGATCCCACAGGATCTCTCAGGTTTTCCCAAACCCTACCTCAGGCACAACAGCCCTACCTCAGAGGAATCCACCTCCTACAACTCAGACCACCTCCTGGTCCTACCTCAAGCTGACCTCTCAGCTCTACATCTCAGGCCAATCAGCCTTACACACTCAGGCAATAAAGCCTTACAAACTCAGAACCCAAAGGCTCCTACAAATGATACAATAAGGTTTACAGATTGAAGGAAGAAGAGATCAAGCCTGTTCTTCTTCTTCTTAACAGCTGTTGTTGCAGACTTGAACCAGGGAGGAGAAGTACAACTCCAACTTGATTCTTCTTGATCAGCCCTTCAGATGATGGACTTGATCTACTTGCTCTATCTTGAGATGAATCAAGACAAGCAATCTCTTTTCTCCTTGCAGCCTTGTGTGAGCTCAGTTCTTGGCTTCCGACAATGGAACAGTGCGTTCTTGAGTTTGTGTGCTGGAGAGTAATAGCAAAAGTCCTTTGTTAAACCATAACTTATTCCTTTTATACATCACTGACCCCCAATGGCTCTTAGCTGTCCTCCTGACAGGTATGAGAGTGATTGGTGGTCCCCAATATGCATTTCTGCAGCTTGCGCCAAAAGCAGAACCCGCCAGATCACGTTTGAACTGTCTCAGCGGTTGGGCTGAGATGGTCAGCCGTCTCAGCAGTTGCTTCTGTCCCGTCTCAGCGGATCCGCTGAGACAGACAGTTGTCTCAGCGGTTTCTTCTATCTGCAGCTCAGCTTGCCCAGATGCCTTCTCAGCGGCTCCTGGTCTTGTCTCAGCGGTTCAGCTGAGACAGAGAGCTTGTCTCACCTGATCATACATTACACCATGGTGTGCCCTTGTCCTGCATACTTATGAGATAGAAATAGGGTTTATCAAATACAACTTGTACTTAACATTGAGTGTGAGGACTCTTCAAATCAAGGGAACATTGAAGGTCATTTTCCCAACAATCTCCCCCTATTTGAAGAAGGAGAACACCCTCAAATGCTAGAGTACATTACTCATAAATTCTTGATATGTGTTATTGCAATAATGAGTTCAACATATCATGCTTAGTGCATCAATTATTATAAGACATATGGTTGATATGAAAAGATTCTACCACAGAGTTTAATCAATCCAGTTGTAAGATTTGATAAACATAACAATGCAACATAGATTGAATTATCAAATCATAAAGCTGAGTTCGACGAACACAAACTGAGTTCGTCGAACACAAAGCTGAGTTCGCCGAACTCAAAGCCGAGTTCGTCGAACTCAAAGCTGAGTTCGTCGAACTCAAAGCTGAGTTCGTCGAACTCAAACCTGATTAACAATCCATTAATTTCAATCCAGATAGAATAGCAATTCAAAACTCAGTTTGCATTCATAAAATCATGAGTCATTATAGTTCAATATTAATTGAATACATAAACTGTTTCAATAGTCATTCATTTAGAATTTTCTTTTCTTAGAAGAGAAGCACTCATGAATATCAACACCTGCTTCTTTTCCTTTAGCTGAGACCAGTTGGTCTGCTGCAGCATCCATGTCTTCAGCAACCACTTCTTCTTGTGTTGGGAGCTCCTTATCTTTAGCATCCATGTTTTCAGCAACCACTTCATCTTTGACTGGAGGCTCCTTATCTTCAGCAGGTACAACCATGTTTTCAAGCAGATTTGTGGCTGTATCCTTTTCAGCATTTGCTGCTTCAATCTCAGCTATCTCCCTCTTACTCTCTTGCCTTTTAAAATACATGAATGGTTTTGGGATGTATTTAGATGGCATCCTTCTTGAATTATCTTTTCTTACAAGGTTTGCTTTGAATACTTTATTTCTTTTTGTGTTCCTCTTTAAATGCTTTATCCATTCCTCAGATGGATATAGCTTGTCAATTTCTTTGCTTATTTGGCCATGGCTTAGCCAGGCATTTAGGATTATCTCTTTGGAGTCATCACTCCAACATTCAAAATCAGGGTCTCTACTATTTTCATCCCTTTGTTTGGCCATGAATTCCTCAGTGAGCAACACATGTTCTCTTTCTCTTTTCTTTTTCAATCTCTCATTTTGTGCTATTGCCTCTTGATGAGGGAAATCCCAGTGTTCTGCCCTATTAACATCTAATATAGGAAGATTCAAAGCTATCCTTGTACCTTGTAGGACTTTTAGTGTGAGGTCAGAATTGATGACTGCATTTGTATCCTCCCCCTTTCTGGCTTCTTCGAAGATCTATTGATGGAGGTCTTGCTTAGCTGTTGTTATTGTGCCAGAGAGAGTTTGGAATACATTCTCAAGGTCAGCTTGAAGTACATCTTTTAACTTGCCTACTTCTTCATTCAGATGGGAAGAGGTGGCTCTTGCAGCAATGGATTGAGAGACAGTTGCAATTTCTGCTCTCAGCTCTTCCTTGTACCTGTCAGCTTCTTCATTTAACTGCATAGCAGTGGAATAGACATACTCTTGAAGATGATTGGTTGATTTCTCTATCACCTCATCTGTCTTACTCACATAATTCTTGACATATCCCATGTCCTATTCAGACAACTGGAGATGTTTGTCCATGGATCTTAGAATGGTATTCTGAGAAATTACTGATTTTTCAGCAAGGTCAAACCACCTGGTCATCTGTTTGGTGAGCATGTCAGTGTTTTCCTTTATTTCTTTGACCTCAGTCATGATCTCAGCTTTCACATTCAAGATGGACTGATCAATGTATCCCCTGACAGATGTAATTGATTGATCTACATGTGACTGCATGGTGGTGAGATGGGACTGTAGTAGCATGTTTATGGCACTGAGAAGAGCCTCATTGGGTGAGGTGGAGGAAGAGGCTTGTTGAATGTTAACAGCAGCTGGGGCATCATCCTGCTCATCTTCAGTGTCAGCATCTTGATTTCACTTAGATTGACATCATCAGCATTATCATCCTCCCCCCCCCCCCTCAAAGAGGGCATTCTTTTCTTCCAGGAATGCTGGGACAATGAGTTGGAGTTAGATTGAACTACTTAGAGGTTCTAAAGATAATAATATAAGATTTACCTAGAACATCATCTTTCTCTGCAGGAGGAGCATTCTGCACCTCCTCCTCAGATAAATCAACTTGAATGGAAGAATCTAGGAATTCTAGAAGAAGAATGGTAAAGTTAGATTGTATGATTCTTAATGTTTAGGCTGGGTTTTTAGGGCTTTACCTATAACCTGATCTTCATCAGCTGATGGCTCTTTTGGCTGCTCCCCCTTAGATGGGGCATCAGATGAATCTTGTGAAGGTAATGACCACATGGCTAGTGCATTGTCAGGAATGTTTCTTATTCTTTCTTCAAGACTGAAGATAATTGTGTCAATCTGACCTTGTAAATTTTGAGGTGATGGTCTTGTGTTCACATCAATATCATTGATTTTTGGAATATCAATGTATGATGATTCTTGTTGATACTCCCCCTCAGATGAAGCACACACCAGTTGTTGAGGATCTGGGTTCCACATTAATTAAATGTCAGACTTGACTAACTATTGTTATTAGTTATGATTAATGAGTTAGGAGGAGTTGAATTAGTTACCAAGAGTTATGACTTTGTCCAGCTGCTGTGGATGGACAGGTTCAGTTGGTAGGTCATTTGGGGTAGCTTCTTTGTCAAGAATGCTGTGTGACCCAATGTCAGCACCATCATCTTCATCTTTGTCTAAATGATCAGACTCAGAACTGAACATGATCAACCCTGTTTTCTTGGAAGATGAGGGGGTTGTCTTCTCTTTTCCTCTAGTTTCAGAGGGCTGACTCATAGGCAATACCCTGGTGTATCGTTCTAAAGTTTTTATGTCCATTCTCTTGAGATAGTGAAGATTTGCTCCTTCTGATGTGTTGAACTTGTCAGGGTGGGTTTGCAGGAGGTATATGGAGAGAATTCTTCCCATATTGGGTGCCTGAAGGCATTCCTTTATTCTTTGAAAGATGACCTCTCCCAAGAGGTTTACTTTTTCAGAATTATTCTTGTCATGAGGTCAAACATGTACTTTGAGATTGTATCATGGGACCCTGGTTTGCAAAGAATGGCTTTTCCCACAATATCTGATAGAAGTTTTCCCTTTTGGTTGAAAAATTTCTGCTTCAATGAGCCAATTTTGGCATCATTGTACTCAGTCCATTTTAAAGCCCTTTTCTTGTCTTTTTCAGAGATATCCTCCTCCTCACTTGGACTGCATGGTGGAAGATGTAATGCTTTTTGTAGTTTTGTTTGGGTTATCTTTATTCTATCTTCTCCAATCTTTGACTTGAGGGAGTATTTGGAGGTGGACAACTTGACATTACCAAACCATTCCAGAACTTCAGTTTTGAGAATGACACTGGTTCAGATAGTAGAAATTCCAGACCTTGGTCTTCTAGGAGTTGAATCACTCCCTTAATTTCTTCCGGAGCATGGGCAGACCCATCCCTTACTATCTCATATCCTTCAAGAAGATCTTTAGAGCTTTTGGGAGCCACTGCAGTGGTGGAGGAATGCGCTGGGACGGAAGAGTAGGTTTTTCGTCTCGGCGGCTGGAAGAGAGGGGTCGTGTGCTTTTCACTAAGCAAATATGCTATTTATATGGCTTAAGACCTAGGTAAAATTAAACCTAGTAATTGGATTTGATTGCTCTTATAATTGTTAGTGTAAATGAAACGACATCATAAGTTGAGTTCGTCGAACACAAACTGAGTTCGTCGAACAAAAAGCTGAGTTCGTCGAACTCAAACTGAGTTCGTCGAACTCAAACTGAGTTCGTCGAACTCAAAGCTGAGTTCGTCGAACTCAAAGCTGAGTTCATCTGAACTACATCATAAGGCTGAGTTCGTTGAACTCAAACTGAGTTCGTCGAACTCAAAGCTGTGTTCATCGAACTCAAAGCTGAGTTCATCTGAACTACATCATAAGGCTGAGTTCGTTGAACTCAAACTGAGTTCGTCGAACATAAAACTGAGTTCGTCGAACTCAAGGCTGAGTTCGTCGAACTCAAACTCGACGTTCGTCGAACCTAGGAAAGAGTTCGTCGAACGGAGACTTTTCCCAGCTGACCAAGTGCAAATTGAAGCTCAGCTGAAACAGATTGTTCTGGTTAAGCTGATCATACTACTTTAAAATCATTAGAGATAGAATTACTTGAATGCCTAATCATGTCTCTTATAGGGTTGATGTGTCAACATTTTAAGTTATATCAAATCAAGATTGGAAGAATGAAGTGTTTTACACTATTCTATATTTAATATTCCTAGTTCAATCTTGAAGGCATTAAATTTGGCCTCATCCAATGGCTTAGTGAAGATATCAGCCACTTGACTGTCAGTGGGGACAAATTCAAGGCAGATATCTTGAGATTCTACATGTTCTCTTATAAAATGATATCTTATTTCTATATGCTTAGTCCTGCTGTGAGAGACAGGATTCTTAGCAACAGAGATATCACTGGATGAGTCACAATAAAGAGGAGAGTTACTTACCTTGAGGTTGTAGTCCTCTAGCTGGTGTTGAATCCATAATAGCTGTGCACAACAGCTCCCTGCAGCAATGTATTCAGACTCAACAGTGGAGATAACCACACTTGTCTGCTTTTTGCTACTCCATGATATCAACCTTCTTCCTAGGAATTGATAAGTACCACTTGTGCTTTTCCTGTCTTTTTTGCAGCCTACAAAATCTGCATCTGAAAATCCAATTAGTTCAAAATCATTGTTCTTAGGGTACCAAAGGCCAAGATGTAGGCTGCCTTTAAGGTATCTCAGAATCCTCTTTGCAGCTGTGTAGTGAGATTCCTTAGGATATGCCTGGTACCTAGCACACACACACACACACACACACATGTAGCATACATAATATCTGGTCTGCTAGCAGTTAAATATAACAGGGATCCAATGATGCACCTGTACATGGATTCATCAAAGGCCTTGCCCTTCTCATCCTTGTCCAGGAAAATGTTGGGCCCCATGGGAGTTTACATGGTGGAAGCTGATTCCATCCCAAACTTCTTGATAAGCTCTCTAGTGTACTTGGTCTGAGAAATGAATATACCTTCATCAGACTCTTTTACTTGGAGGCCTAAAAAGTACTTGAGCTCTCCCATACTGCTCATCTCAAACTCCCCCTGCATTAGGTTGGCAAACCTTTTGCAGAGGTTGTCATCAGTAGACCCAAATATTATGTCATCAATATATATTTGGACTAGGAGACACTTGCCCCTTGTTTCCCTAAGAAACAATATGCTATCTATTTTTCCCCTCAAGAACTTGTTCTTGATGAGAAAGCTAGACAATGTCTCATACCAAGCCCTGTGGGCTTGCTTAAGACCATAAAGAGCTTTCCTAAGTAAGTAAACATGACTAGAGAGGGTAGGATGTACAAAACCTGATGGTTGCTCAACATATACCTCTTCCTTCAAGTCACCATTGAGGAAGGTTGATTTGACATCCATTTGATACACTTTGAACCCCTTGTGGGCAGCATAGCCAAGGAATAACCTAATTGCTTCCAACCTTGCAACAGGGGCAATGGTTTGATCAAAGTCTATCCCTTCTTCCTGTCTATATCCCTTGGCTACCAGCCTTGCCTTGTTCTTTATGATTGTGCCATTTTCATCTAACTTGTTCCTATAAATCCATTTGGTACCTATGATATTGTGTCCTTGAGGTTTTGTCACCAATTTCCATACCTTGCATCTCTTGAATTGTAGAAGTTCTTCTTGCATAACTTGAATCCAAAAGGTGTCTTGGTTGGCTTCTTCAAACATCTTGGGCTCCATATATGATAGGAAGCTCAAGAATAAGGCGTCATTATGAACCCTACTTCTAGTTAATACACCTTGATTCTGATCTCCAATTATTTGTTCTCTTGGATGATCCCTTAGATGTCTCACAACTATAGGCAGTCTGTTCTCAGCTTGCTGTGCTGTTTCTGCTGGTTCAGCAATGTCTTCATCAACATTGACTTCTTCCTCTTCAGGGATGACAACATCAGAATAAGCTTTGTTGCTGCTGGGTGTGTCTTGTATAGACATCCTTTGCAAATCCTGTTCATTTCCTGTCAAGACAGAAGATCTAGATCAGCCCTTATATATTAGGCTGGTTTCATCAAATACTACATGCATAGATTCCTCCACAACATGAGTTTTCTTGTTATACACTCTATAAGCTCTACTATGTGAGCTATAGCCAACAAGAACACCCACATTGCATTTCTCTGCAAACTTTGTTAATTGAGATTTTCCATTGTTTAGAATGTAGCATTTGGAGCCAAAGATTCTAAAGTATGAAATTGTAGGTTCTTTGCCTTTCAGAATCTCATAGGGAGTTATTCCATGAACCTTATTGATGGAAGCTCTATTGAGAACATGACATGCAGTATTGACTGCCTCAGCCCAGAAGTATTCTGGGAGTGAGGAGTCACTAAGCAGTGCTCTCCCAGCTTCTATCAAGGTCCTATTCCTCCTCTCAGCCACACCATTTTGTTGTTGAGTCCTTGGGGAGGAGAACTCTTGGGTGATACCATATTCTTGACAAAACCTTGTCATAGCTTCAGATTGAAATTCTGTGCCATGGACAGTTCCATGCAGTATTGACTGCCTCAGCCCAGAAGTATTCTGGGAGTGAGGAGTCACTAAGCAGTGTTCTCCCAGCTTCTATCAAGGTCTTATTTCTCCTCTCAGCCACACCATTTTGTTGTGGAGTCCTTGGGGAGGAGAACTCTTGGGTGATACCATATTCTTGACAAAACCTTGTCATAGCTTCAGGTTGAAATTCTGTGCCATGGCCAGTTCTAGTCCTGACCACACACAAGTCATTCTGAATTGCTTTGACATGAGTTATAAAATATTTAGAGCATCAGACTTCTTCTTTAGGAAGAATACCCATGTATATTTTGAGTGATCATCAACAATCACCAAAGTATACAACTTTCCACCTAAGCTCTGAATTGGCAAAGGACCAAACAAGTCCATATGCAAGAGATAAAGACATCTTTCAGTGTCTTTGGAGCCAATACTTTTAAAGGTGGCCCTTGTTTGCTTGCCCATTTGGCAAGCATGACAGGGACCACTTTTAATACATTTTATATTAGGACTATTCCTAACAAGATTTTTAGAGAATAATCTATACATTGTCTTGTAGTTAATGTGAGCAAGTCTTTTGTGCCATTGAACACAATGAGACTCATTCTCATTAGCTACTAGACAAACAAATGTAAGAGATTTACTACAAATAAAGTCTAAGCAATAAACATTCCCACTCCTAGTGCCTGAGAGAATGGTCTCTAAGTCTTTAGACTTTTTAATCAAGCACTTGTCATTGTGGAATTCAATGACATATCCTAGATCACATAGTTGACTTATGCTTACTAGGTTGTGTTGCAACCCTTCAACATAAGCTACCCTTGTAATTGAGACTATGCCATTGGAGATCATACCATATCCTTTGGTGATTCCCTTTTCTGACCCCCAAAGATAACTTTGGGTCCATTCTTCACAGCCTTGTAGTCCTGTAGAAGATTTCTTGTTCCTGTCATGTGCCTTGAGCACCCACTGTCCAAGTACCAAATTTGGTTGAGGCTGGTACTTGAACTAACCTGCAAGAAGAAGTTTAGTTATCCTTAGGAGCCCAAATAGCTTTGGGTCCTAGGTGCTTGTTAGCATGATGAAGTGACCTTACACTAGCTGCACCCTTTGCAGGAAGGCTCATCTTTGCATATGGCACATTAGGATTGTGCCAACAGTCTATGACAAAGTGTCCTACTTTACCACAACACCAACATTCATGAATGTTGTATCTCCTCTTCTTAACATTTCTTGAGGGGTGTGCAGCACAGTCCACATGTTCAGGAGGAGAGACAACAACTTTTCTCTTGTTTCTTTCAGCAAGGATTTGGTTGAAAGTCAATCTGTGGACAATCTTAGTGGTCTTTGTATTAATGGCATCAACTTGCTTTGGCTTTTGGGCAATGCAAGTTTTGATGGCATTAAACACTGAGCAATTAGACATGTTCACTGATTTGACAGCAGTCATGTTCTTGGCTGAATCAACCTTAGAAGGGCTTGCTTTCTTATTCTTCAATAAAGGGGATGATGTACCAAATACAAATGGTCCAGGTTGGGCCATTTGAATTTCCTCATGGGGAGCCTTCATAGCACTCAATCCCATACCCTTTCTTCCACTATGGGAAGGAGTGTTTTCCTTCCTATAGGTACTCTCATTCTTCCAGTGACCATATATGCTTTCATGGTCATACCTGTTGGAAGGGAGTAAAACCTTTTGAAAGGTGGTTTGAGGCTTAGCCTTACCCCTGCTCTTTTCTCCACTCCCTTCTCCTACTTCCATTTTATTGAATCCTAGTCCTCTCCTATTGGATTGAGAAGAGAAGGAGTCAATAATAGGGAGCACATATTTTGGCTTGGAGAATTGAGCCACTAGGCTTCTTTCTTTCGCAAGCTTCTCCTCAAGATCCTTGATGACCTTGTTCTTCAGGGATATGGTGCTCAGATGGGTGATAGTTATCCCCTTCAGATGGCTAATTTCCCTATACATTTGATTCATCTTGGTAGAAGATTCAGTGCATTCTTGTTTTTCCATCTTAAGGGAATCTATCTCTTGGGCTTGCCTCTTGACTAGCTTTTTGCTCCTTTTCAGAGCTTCCAAGAGAGCATCATACTTGTCAATCAATTGATTGGCATCTACCTCAGCTTCTGAATCACTTCCACCAATTGATGAAGGTGCTCCAGATTTCGGGCCAGTCTCATAATCAGAAGAGGATAAGAAATGAATTAATACCTATTTATTTTCCGAGATGTTTTGACTGTCCTCATCATCAGTGATGGCCATTAGGCCTAGCTGAACATTGTCCTCTTCATCCTCCTCTATATCACTATCTGAGTGTGATAGAGGGGCCCTGACTCCAACCTTGGCAGCAGGATAATCTTCATCTTCTTTTGCTGCAAACAGCCCTATGTAGGCTTCTTCTTCATTCTCTGAATCTGAAGTTGAGGATTCAGATTCACTCCAGCTTTTTCCTTTCTTTGCTAGGAAGGATTTTTCACCCTTCCTATCCTTTTGGTGATGGTGCTTCTTGTCACCTTTCTCCTTTCTTTTGGCTGAACAGTCAGCTATGACATGTCCAGGTTTGCTGCAGCAATAACAAATAATGTTATTTGAAACATGTTTACTAGATTTGGAATCATACCTGTCACCCTTTGGGTGCTGTCTGTCAGGTTTTCTGTGGTCCTTCTTGGAGTGTGATGAGGAGGATGGCTTGTTCTTCCATTGCTTCCTCCTCATCATCTTCTTGAACTGCCTTGAGAAGGCAGCAAACTCTTCATCGGAGGAAGAGCTATCTGAGGTGCTGATTTCAGATTTTTCAAATTCAACACCTCTCCTTGGAGGAGACACCATCCTGCTCTTGCTTTTCTTGGAGCTGTCAGCTTTGAGAGCTACAGATTTCTCCCTTGTCTGAGCCCCTGTTGATGTGTCCTCTTCCTTTCTCGTAGATAGCTGCATCTCATAAGAGAGCAGCTTTCCAAACAGTATATGAGTGGGGGTCTCACCAAGCCTAGCCACTTCCCTGATAGCACATATTTTTGTGTCCCAATCCCTTGTTAGAGATCTAAGGAACTTATCATTCAGCTCATAATCAGTGAACACTCTCTCATAGGTTCTCAGCTCATTGACTATTCTGAAGAACCTCTCATAGCACATAGAGATGCTCTCCTGGCTGAGCTGCCTGAAGGCTTCATACTCTTGGTTAAGGAGTGACTTTCTATCATCCCTTACTTCAATTGTCCCTTCCATATATACTACTAATTTGTCCCAAATTTCCTTGGTAGTAGTGCAGTGTACCAAGTTTTGAAATGTGGAATCATCAATAACATTAACTATGATGTTCTGGGCTCTTTTGTCCATGGTGAACAATGCAAGTTCATCCTTGGTCAAGTCATTGAAGGTTTTGGGCACTCTTCTTGTTGGATCTATGGTGGAGGCAGTTTGAAAGGTGAAAGGCCCTTGCTTTATAGTTATGTAGATCCTTGGGTCAGATGCTTCCATAAACAATCTAACCCTTTGCTTCCATATGCCAAAGTTTTCTTTGTTGCATATGGGCAACTTCATGGATCCCATCTCCTTCTGCAATCTAGAGGAAGCCATTGGATTGTTAAGACCATTCCTTTATAGGATCTGGTCAGACAGTTATGTCCTTTTTGACCAACCTCCATCTGATACCACTTGATAGTTTATGTAGGATATAGTCTTATACACCTAGAGGGGGGGGGGGGGGGGGGGGGGGGAGGGTGAATAAGTTTCTTTTATTTTAGGCTTGTTGTTTTCTGATTTTAGGTTAGTAAAAATATCAAGCACAAAAATCACACAGATTTATAGAGGTTCCTCAAGACATGGTGTCTTGAGTAGTCCTCTTTTCCCCTTCACCTTTCTAACAATGAGTTAGACAAGGCCAACTTCTCCAAACTCAGCTCTCCAAACTAAACTCCAAGAGCCTACATCACAGATCTCACAGGATCTCTCAGGTTTTCCCAAACCCTACCTCAGGCACAGCAACCCTACCTCAGAGGAATCCACCTCCTACAACTCAGACCACCTCCTGGTCCTACCTCAAGCTGACCTCTCAGCTCTACAACTCAGGCCAATCAGCCTTACACACTCAGGCAATAAAGCCTTACAAACTCAGAACTCAAAGACTCCTACAAATGATACAATAAGGTTTACAGATTGAAGGAAGAAGAGATCAAGCTTGTTCTTCTTCTTCTTCTTAACAGCTGCTGTTGCGGACTTGAACCAGGGAGGAGAAGTACAGCTCCAACTTGATTCTTCTTGATCAGCCCTTCAGATGATGGATTTGATCTACTTGCTCTATCTTGAGATGAATCAAGACAAGCAATCTCTTTTCTCCTTGCAGCCTTGTGTGAGCTCAGTTCTTGGTTGCCGACAATGGAACAGTGTGTTCTTGAGTTTGTGTGCTGAAGAGTAATAGCAAGAGTCCTTTGTTAAACCCTAACTTATTCCTTTTATACATCACTGACCCCCAACGGCTCTTAGTTGTCCTCCTGACAGGTATGAGAGTGATTGGTGGTCCCCAATATGCATTTCTGCAGCTTGCGCCAAAAGCAGAACCCGCCAGATCACGTTTGAACTGTCTCAGCGGTTGGGCTGAGATGGTCAGCCATCTCAGCGGTTGCTTCTGTCCCGTCTCAGCGGATCCGCTGAGACAGACAGTTGTCTCAGCGGTTTCTTCTATCTGCAGCTCAGCTTGCCCAGATGCCTTCTCAGCGGCTCCTGGTTTTGTCTCAGCGGTTCAGCTGAGACAGAGAGCTTGTCTCAGCTGATCATACATTACACCATGGTGTGCCCTTATCCTGCATACTTATGAGATAGAAATCGGGTTTATCAAATACAACTTGTACTTAGCATTGAGTGCGAGGACTCTTCAAATCAAGGGAACATTGAGGGTCATTTTTCCAACAAAAAAACATGCTAGAATAGAGCCTAAATCTCTATACTAAATTCACTCATCAGGCACCGCGTGTTAAACAAAGAAATACTTTTAAGAAAATTCACCATATAGTATGCCAAGTGCCTAGTTTCTCCGAGGTGTATATGCACTTCAAGAATTTGCGATTAAAGAACAATTTTTTGTCACATTTACATATCTTATAATAAAGAATTGCTTGTATGATGCCATACAGATCTTTATCACAAGTAACAAGCATTTGTTTTGGCGTCTTATTTAATTTTTCATAGTAAGTGAATGGACGAGTTTAGTATGGAAACCATTAGTATCAATATTAAAGGCATTATGAGCAACTTCAAAGAGTTACTAGAGTCAAGAATGTTAACAAAAGCACAATGGTCTAAAGATAACAATTGAAAATTATACTTTTTAATTTGGACAGCTCATGATACAGTTGGACCTTTCTGTGAAGTGGCTATAATGTGGAATTTAAGGTGAAAACTTATATATATATGTCCACAGTGCTCCTTTTTCGAAGTCGACGCATGCTCCTAATTCAATCTCGATGTAGATGCCTATGTCGACCTCTCTCTGTTGTTTGTCTTCCGTACAACCCTAATCAGAGTAGCCGCTACTGTTCCGTATCTCCATATCCAGGAAACTCGAGAAAAAAAATTAAGAAGGAAATTTGCCATCTCCGTTTCAGTGGCAGTTGATTCTACGTTGTAGCTCTCGTCAAGGAGTTCACTGCTGTGTGATTTTCGAGGTGACGTTTCACTTCCATGAGGCCGTAGGAGCTGTCAAAGGTTCAGTGCGGTTGGATGCAATTCTTCTACTCTTTTTCTTGTTTGGATTTTTCCTGGATTGTTATTTGTGGATTGCTCTTGTATGTCTATACGTATGTCTATGCATATGTTTTGATGTGCTGTAGTGGACAAACATTTTATTTCTATTGAAGCCTGCATTTTTCGTTCTGGTTATTCGGTGTTCTCTCTGGTTGTTTTTCATGGTATCAGAGATACTATGATTTTAGCGGAGTTCGCTAAGTTCCTTTGTGGAGAAGAACGGTATACCAGATGGATGGAGGAGGTGTTGTTAGAGTGCTTGGGATTGAACGACTCACATACAAACTACAAGAAATGGAAGAGCTGTATGGAGAGCTATCTGTTGGGAGAAGATCTATGGGAGGTTGTTGCAGGCGAAGAAAGGACTTCGTCGGTGATGAATGAAGATAATGAGGCTGATGTGAGAAAGTGGAGGACTATCAATGCGAATGCGGAGTTTGTCTTGAAGAGATTCATATCACCGGATTTGTTCGATCACGGTTATAGTTTCTTGAAAATGAGTTGGCGAAGGCAAACCAAGGTGAGCTTTCCATCTCGACATTTTTCTTGAAGTTGATGAACTTTTGTGCGGAGATTTCTGCGTTGGATCCGAATGAGCTGATTTCAGAAGCAAGGTTTAAGAGACACATTATTTGTGGTCTTTGGAAAGGGTATATTCCGTTTATCACATCAGTTCAAGAATGAGATCGGCAAACCACCTTGATGGAGTTGGAGAATCTTCTCTCATCGCAAGAAAGTTTGGCACAACAAATGGCGAGGTGTTCTATTTTTGGTAGAGATAGCGAGGTACTTTTTTCGAGGGAAGAAGAAGTCATATGACAAAAAGAAAGGTTCTGGTGCTGGACCTACTTCCTTGAAGGGTGAGAGCGGTTCTTCCTACTCTAAGAATGAAGGAACCCAAAAGGGCCCAAATGTTATAGGTGCCATAAGTTTGGTCATATCAGATGGGATTGTCGTGCTAACTTGAAGCCGGGTCACGTGGCGGAGAAAGGAGGAGGGTCTAATGAAGAAGATACGTGGGGAAATTGCTTTATGGCGGAGTCTACGACTATGCCGGTAGATGCTTTGGCTTCCATCGACTTCCAAAATGATTTGATAGTTGATTCCTGGTGTGGACATCATCTTACAGGAGATGACTCAAAGCTCTCCTCTCTTAAAAGGTATGAAGGCAATGATGCTATAGTGACGACGGACAACACTATGCATGTCGTGGAGAAGGAAGGTAGGGTGATCTTGGATAATGAAAGTGGAGCTCTCACCTTAAAGAGTGTTTATCATGTGTCCGACATGAAGAAGAATCTCTTCTCAGTTACACATGCGGTGTATGCGGGTTATCAAGTGTTGTTCGGGCCGAAGGAGGTTAAGTTCCTTCGAAATGTTTCTTCCATGAAGGCGGATGTCACCCATACATGTAGAAGGGTTCGTGATCTTTGTCTTGTCCACTTCCTCCTATGTAGACAAGATGAGGGCCAATGATGGAGCTGTCATTTGGTATGAGAGTTTGAGACATGTTGGCATGGAGAAGCTGAAGGCGATGGTGTCCAAGAAGCTGGTAAAGGGCTTACCTAGCCTATCTTCATTTGGAGGACATGCATGTGAAGGGTGTCAATTTGAGAAGTCACATCGTCTCCCTTTTGACAATTCTTACTCCAGGAGTAATGGACCATTGGAGTGCATCCATAACGATGTGATGGGGCCATGTGCTAGTCCTACATACTCGGGAAATCACTACATGCTTTTGTTCGTGGATGACTTTTCTAGATACACATGAGTGTATTTTGTGAAGGAAAATTTGGTGTGTTTGTGAAATTCCAACAGTTCAAGGAGACTGTTGAAGGCGTGCTGAACCAAAAGATCAAAAAGCTGAGAACGGATAATGGAGGGGAGTTTACTTCTAATGAGTTCTTATTTTTTTACAGGAAGCACGGTATCAAGAGAGAGCTCTCATGTGCTTACACTCCACAACAAAATGGAGTGGCGGAAAGGAAGATTCGACATCTAGTGGAGACATGCAAATGTTGGTTGCATGCAAAAGACATTCCCAAAGCCTTATGGGCATAGGGCATGGCTTGTGCGACATATGTAATCAATCGGCTTTCACTATGTCCAAACAATATAAAGTCTCCTTATGAGATGATGTTCAGAGAGGTGCCAAGTATCAAAAACTTGAAGGTGTTTGGATCTCCGTGTTTTGTATGTGTTCCAGATTTGAAGCGGACAAGCTTGATGCAATGGCGAGGAAGTGCATCTTCATTGGCTACTATGAGCGGAAGAAAGGGTGGAAAGGCATGGACCCTCAAACGCATTGCTTCATTGTGTCAAGGGATGTGGTGTTTGATGAATCAACATCATACCATGGTGTTCCAAAGGTGACTTTGGAGAGGAGTAGTGAAAAGAAGAGTCAGGAAAGTGATGTTGATGATCAGGTGGCGATGATACAAATTCCTCCTAGTGCTCCATGTTCTCCAAGCCCATCATCTTTGACAAGGGAGCAAGGAGAAATGGGGAGCAACACCTCCATTCATGTGGATGGAGCAGATGAACCTAATGCTGATAGCGGGGCTATGGATAGTGGTCCCCCGCTTAGAAGATTCAAGAGGACAATTGGGCCGCCATCTCGATACCGAGACAGGAATTTGATAAGCATGATTTCTTGTTTCTTTGAAGGGCCAATAGATGAAAGGGAGCCTTCTTGTTTGAAGATTCCATGGTCAAGAGAGAGTGATAGAATGCCTTGAATGAGGAGATGAGTGCTCTTATCAAGAATGAGACTTGGGATCTTGTGCCCAAGGTTGAGGGGGTCACTCCTGTTACTTGCAAGTGAGTCTACAAGGTAATTAGAAGGCCGGTGGAAGTGTTGACTGTACAAAGCTCGCCTTGTTGCTCATATTTTTTCGAAAAATATGGAGAAGACTATGAAGAGACGTGTTGGAAATATTGTCCACAAGATTCTTGATTTGAAGAAGGCCTTAAGATGTCAATAAAGATCTCGTATTTGATGGTTATATGAGTTTTGATGTGACAGGTACAATAGAAATGCTTGACTAATATAATGTTAGCTTATGGTCACCCAAACAGGGTTTTGCCCTTGTAATCCCTCAAGTTGCAAAACTCATGTTGACCTATGATCTAATCCTATATTAGACATGTCATTATCAAGAGGAAAAACAACGTGGATAAAATAAATTAAAGGGAGAAGCAAAGTTTAGTTTAAGTCAAATGTCGACTGCATCGACTGAATGAATAAGGAAAATATGGACTACATCGACTGGAAGTTAAGTCATTTGTCGACTGCATTGACTGGACAATTAGGTAATTTGTCGACTGCATCGATTGGAAGACTACCTGATTTGTCGACTGATCGTCCTGAATGTGACAGAAGTATCTTTCCAGGATTGATTGCTCAAGTATGGACTGCATCAGGTTATGCTTATAAGGTGGAGGTTGTTGACTACATCATGACTATAAGTGTTGAAGGAATTTATCGATTACAAGTGTTGAAGGATTATATCGATTGCATAAACTATTTTATTGGCATGAAGTGTGTTTTTACGGCCTTATGCTGAAATCAAGCCACAAATTACGCAGTCATTCAAATTGATTTTAATTCCCACTTTCCACTGCAATAATCAATGTGCATTAAGATGAAATAGATTATACTCATTGATTTTAGATTGCCATCATGTAGATGACTTTTCTTCGGGAAAATTTCTAGCCGTCGAAGCTTTCCTTTTTTAGAAGCAAGTCCCCTGCCGATCTAGTCATCTATATAAAGGGATATGAAAATTGAACAAAGAATACAAACATACATTTAAAAAGAAGGCACACATGAATACACTAAGAAAGATTTCCTGTGCATGCATTTTGCAGTAATCAAGCTATATAATTCTGTCCAGTCTGCAGTCACTGTAATCCTGAGAGATTTTTTCCAAGGCTCAACAGACCTATTCTTTTATTGAAGAACATTTCTCTCTTGAGTAAGTCTTCGTGATCCATCCAAATCCATTTCAAGCTGATACATTCAAAGGCTGATTAAGGAAGAAGAAGCTTTCATAGTGCTTCTATTGAAGACTCAAGTTTTGTTGGTTGAGTCAGATTATCTATAAACTCTTTGTAATTCTAGGATCCTTTTTGTATCTGAGTTTGCTATAGGATTCCAGTGAGAATCTGAGTTATAAGATCATTGTGATCTGAGGTAGGATCTTTGAAAAGATTTGAGTGTAGATCTCTTGTTGGAGAGAATGAGGTTGGGCTATTTTTGGCCTGAGTGTAGGATCTTGTGTTTTGAGATCTGAGTTGTAGAACTTTGTGTTAAAGGTCCGAGGTAGGGAACTGTTGTTCCTGAGTTGTAGGTGTCAAGGACTTTGAGTGTAAGATCATTTGATTTGAGAAATTTGGAGGAGTTGGCCTAAGCTAGCACTCTGCTAGATAGGTGAAGGGGGAAAGTGGATGTACCAATAATTGGGGAAACACTATACATCTTGGTGTACTGTGTTGTGGATTGTGCTTTTGTGTTGCTTTGTTGTGCATAAAAGTAGATACTTAACAAGAAAGCATAAAAATCTTAAAACACATATTCACCCTCTCTCTATGTGAATAGACAAAAAACCTTATCTTTCAAGTGGTATCAAATCTAGGTTATTCAAAAAAGCCTCATAGCTGAACAAGATCCTTAAAGGGTTAAAAGTCTAAAAGTAGCATGTCTTCTGGAGAGAACTATAAGGAATTAGGTTCTATGAACCTTCCTATCTGCAGGAAAGAAAATTTTTGGTATATGGAAACAAAGGGTTAAGCTCTACATGAAGCCTCTGACCCTAGGATTTTCACCACCATTGAAGAGGGACCCTTCATCCCCATGAAGGTCTCAACTATTGATGCAAATCTGAGAGTGCCAAAGAAACTCTCAGAGATGACAAAGAATGAGGTCATCTTGGCCACTATTGACCAAAGGGATAAAAATATTTTAGTTAGTGCCATTAATGACTCCACATTTCAGAATCTCATTCATTGCCAAAAATCAAATGAAATGTGAGACACTTTGATTGTGTACATGGAAGGTACATAGGAAGCAAGGGATGATAGAAAGTCACTATTGAATCAAGAGTATGAAGTCTTCAGGTAAGAAAAGAAAGACACCATAGCTGATTGTTATGAAAAATTCTTCAGGAGAGTGAATGGATTGAAGAACTATGGAAGAACATTCACAAATTATGAACTCAATGACAAGTTCTTAAGGTCCCTCAATAAGGAGTGGGACATTAAGATATGTGTTATAAGAGAAATGTGAAATATGGGTAATGTTCAGCCACAAAACCTGTTTGGGAAATTGCTGCCCCATGAATTACATCTGAATACTAGGAAAAGTGAAGAAGGGCATGCCAAAGAAAAATTAGTAGCCCTAAAAGCTGAGAGCTCTAGAAGAGGCAAAGAGAAGGCCTCATCCCCTCCCAGAAGAGCAGCTGAATAAGAGGAATCTGAACCCAACACTTCTAAAGAAGAGCTGTCAGATGGAGACATGACCTTGTTGTTGGATCCTTAGGCGCCCTTAGAGGGGGGGGGGGGGGGGGTGAATAAGGGTTTTAAAACTTTTTCTTATATTTTGATTAGCTTGAAATAATAAGAGATTGAAATAGAGATTTAGAATGAAGATCTAAATTGATTTATAATAAAAGAAAAAATAATTATCAATTTAGAGAAATGAAAAACAAATCAATTTTATTATCCAAAGAGAGACATGATTACTATTAATAAAATTGATTACAAAACTAGATTTCTATGACGCTAGAAATCGAAAGCGAATAATAAAATCCTTTTTTGTTTTCTATCCCGACTCGTATCCCCACGAACCGGTGGCCCTAACCTATCCTTCCCCAGATACAGCCTCAAGCCGCTCTAGCCAACCCTTCCTCGGATATGTCCTCGAGCACCCCCTAGACCTAACCTAGATCTAGTCGCCAACACGAGGCGAATTTCAGCCCTAAGTCCTACCCAGACCTAGTCGCCAACACGAGGCGAATTCACTACACGATTACAAGAAAAGATGTGAAATAAATAACAACAATATAAAACTCCTTATATGGATCTCTTGGAGAAGTAGACGAAGACCCACAGAGTATGATCGTAGTCGATGCGGTCTTTCATCACGGTGATGAAGCGTGTTGAAATCTTCTCCAATGATCTCCTTAAGCCTTCATGGATTTGTGGGAGTATCTATCTGAATCTTCCTCTCTATGCTGTGACACGAAGCTCTAGAATTTAGAATTGTAAGAGGATGAAGAAGACGGATCCAAGGGGTCCTTTTTATAGCCTTGGAGCTAGCGCCTGCGCTATCGCTACCCCAACGCTATCCCATATTAGGGAATATTCTCTGTGCGCGAATCTTCATTCCAGGAAAACTCCACCGCCTTGCCTCTTGTGCTCCGCGCTACTGCCTGGCGCTAGCGCTTTCTAAAAATGCTGCCAGAATTGCGCTAATCATCGCTAACGCCGGGCGCTAGGTGCTACCGCCGACGCTAGTGGGCTTGTTGGAATTGTTGGCTTAATTTTGGGGGCAACCTTCTTATGTTATCCTTGAGTCATATGGACTTTGTTCCTGCACGCTTAAATACACAAGATCAAATACACATAAAATTTGTTATTGTCAAACCTAGGAGCATTAATGATAAATCAGAGCATTAATATATAAGCATGATGAAACCTACTTGTGTGTGTGTGAGAGTGAATACTTAGGATAATTATCGATTTTAGTATTGCTCCCCCTAAATACATGCCCCCCTAAGTGAATGCTCCCCTAATATGTAAACTATCAATTTAATTAATCATGTTAGTTTTCAGTTTTGATAGCAGTGAATATTTATCATGATTGTTCTCCCCCTTTTGTTATTAACAAAAGTGGGCAAGGAAGCAAGATACATAAAAAGGATTTTTGATAATAAGATATGACATGATCTAGCTTTTAGAGAGAAGGAAATGATAAGGAGTTTTAGAATAATTTTCATAGAAATAAATCAAAGTTTTTAGCATAAAGATGAACAATATAACATTTGCCAAGTAATCAATATTATCATGTTAGTTCTTCCCCTTTATATAAGATTTGTAAGCATAAAAAGGTAATGATTTCAAGTAACCAATCTACCCAGACAATATGTCTACACCCTAGCCTTGTACTAAGTGACGGATGGGCATGAGGAGTTGCATACATGTCGTAGGTTGGGGTGCTAGTCCTATATGCAAACACTAGAAAGTACTCAACCCAGGACTCTTTCCCCCCCAGTGCCTCGCAAGGCCCCACTGGAACCCTCCCCGGTTAAGGACAAGACATGACTTAGAGGTTAGGTAATCTAATGTCTACAACCTTATGCCCCCGCTATGGTGAGATATGTAATCATGGGATAATAATCATTAGAAACATTTAGCGTTTGAATCTAATGATGAGTTCATAGCCTATGAGTTTATATTTTTATTTGAATTTTTAAAAAGGTCACATAGCTAATTTGAAATTCATTAATAAATCAGAGTTTTAGCATTGCGGAAGACTTAACATTTTGGAATAAATAAGAACATCCTTTTAGCAATTAGGAACTCAAAACACAATTTGATTTGAAATTCAAGATGTTTTTATAAACAACATTTCACTTGTTGGAGGAATGTTTTTAGCATAAAAATGATATTCGTGTTAGACCAACCAATATAAATTCTACCAAACAAGTCTACCATTTGTTAAAAAAGGAATTTTGAGATTTAAGACTTTGAAATAAGCTTGAAAGCGCAAGGTAAAAAAATATATGGTGATGATGCGGAAGCTTATAGAAATAGAAGAAACATCTTTGTATTCAAGATTATTCATTAGAAAAAATAGGAGTTAAATTCAAAAAAAGAAGATGTGTTGGAGTTCAAAATATTAAGAGTTATAGCATAATTTTTTGAAATATTTCAAACAAGATAAATTAGAGTTTTTATAATAAGCGAAAAGGCTATAAAATTGTTTATCCAAAGAAAACATCTTTTTGGAAGTTTTAAAGATCATAATAGAAATAAGAGATGTTATGCAATAAAGGTGATGTTGTTTGGATAAAAACAATCTTATATAAACATCCAAGTTTATGATAATATATATATATATATATTTTAAAAATAATTTTCGTAAGTAAGGTTTTCAGTAAAGTTTTTATGGCAATAGGCAAGGTGTTCTATCTTTCAAAAAAACTACTATGGCAAGCATGATTGCATATAATCTAGAAGATAGTAACTACAATGTTATTAATTTGCATTTCAAGTTAGGAAAATATTGTAGAGATCATGCATTTCACTCTAGTGCTTTTACTAAAGCTTTCTAGAGAATTTATGTACAAAAGCATTTGAGTCCAATTCTCATGAGTAGAAGCTTTATGAGAGATAATGATGTGTATAGAAGGTGTTTTGATAAATGTATACAAGTGATATAATCCAAAACAGATGACTTATATAGTGAAGTAGAAACATTATTAAGCATGTAATCTTTTTAACTACTTCTACACATCAATTCTAGATTTGATACAAAGCACAATAAAAGGTACAACTACCAAAGTGCTTCTCCCACACAATGCTCATTAAGACTTATTAGGGAGCGAAGTAGTGCTTGGGGGATCTCAAATTTTATTTTCAATACGAGCTATTTGAGATCCGGTGTACAAAATATAAGTGTACGAAAGTAGTTTGCACAAGATACTTTATAATTCTTTCCAAGGTGCTCAACCTCACAATGCTTATGAAGGCTTATCAGGAGGTTCAAGTAGTGCTTGATGGAGTTATCTTTGTCATTTTTTTTGAGCAAGACAAAGTTCTCTGAATTCAGTTGTTTTTGCAAACACTTATAATTTTGTAATTTCACTTCTATATGTGCAACAAAGTTTTGAATAATGTGTAGGTAATAGAGATAGACATCTTAATATTGTAAGCAGTCATACACAATCATGTAGGGTTAAGAATTATGGGCACATGTAGTCTACCAAAAAGTGTGAGTATATAGAGATCATTATCAAACATAACACATTACTCATACTTAGAGGCATACAAGCGCAATCCTACACAATTCACTATAGTCTTTTTCTTTGCACAAAACAAGATTAAAATCAAAGCATGACAAGCCAAAACAATGTTTAGAAAACTTGAGATTTAAAATTAAACATTTTTAGCCAACTCTAAAAGAACATGCTTGTTATTTTTGCCAAAAGAATGAAATATAGAAATCTTTATTATTTTAATAAAACCTTAAAGAAATAAGCAAAGACATATTTGTTTTTGTATTTTGGAATTTTGTATTTGATTTTTCAAAAATCACACAATGGCATAATGATAAAAATAGGTAGTACATATAAAATAACATATTTTTAGTAAATTTTTAAAATATTAAAAACACCAAAAATTTGACACTCGAGCTAGCACCGGCGCTAGCGCTAGCGCGACAAACAGTACACTGATTTTCAAGATTTTGGAAATTCTGATTATGGATCTTGATTAAGTGTCCCAAGAGTAGTTTCATGCAGAAATTTCAGAATTTTTTGGAGATGTCTAGATAGTGCAAATTACATGAAACATTAGCGATTTTGTATATGACTTTACCAAATAAACATTGCTTGAGATATATTTTATTATATCTTCATTTTAATTTTTCTAAGGCTTATATTTGTCAATTATGGTATAAGTTGAAAATGATAGGAGATGTAAGCACAAGATATCATGTTCGAATAAGCCAAATAAGTATAATTTAAATGATTAGTATGATGTTTATGCAAAGAATATCATGGATAAGCCCTAGATAATAATACCCAGCCTGTATATCTTGGTAAACATATAAAGCCTAACATAGACACAAATATTCTTTAGGTGACAATGTTAGTATGATAAGTTTGAGATTAATGTTATGCCAAAGTTTGATAGTGTTTCAACTTATAGACCTAGAATGAAGTGAAGATTCTATTTGATTTGATCTTATTGATATCAAGATGATTCTAAGGTCCAAACTTGAAATAAATCACAATACACACATAATACATCGACCATGGTATGTAATTATAATATCAATTGTCATCATATAATTCAAACAAAAACATATTGATAATTGAGTTTTCTTTTAGATCTTGATCTTTCTTTTAGATCATGTTATTTCTCTAATTTGGTTGATGAGGGCTAAAGAGCTTAATAACCTAATAACTTGATTTAATTAACATATCTTATAGCAAATTTATAGTTCAATTTATATGAATACTATATGATATATATAGTCAATGAATATAAGAAAGAGAGATAAGTCATCAAAATAAAAAAATATGATTTTGAATTTTGATCAATTTGATTGATAAACTCATTTAGTTTTAAGAGATAAAATCATATTTCCAATAATATATAAGATGAACATTACATGATAGCTTAAAAAATAAGAAAACAAAAAGAAAAATTAAAATACATTAAAGCATATCATGAAGTAGAAATTTGTATATTTCATTTTGAAAATATTCTACTTCATGCATTTGGTGTTACCTAATGAATAAGAGATTTAGGTATCCAAAGGGGACCAAGTGTGACGATTTCTTTGGGTACCCAAATATAGCTTGATAGTTTTTTGGGAGACAAAAATGAATGACTCCTTTCAAGTGGAGTTAATGTTACATTTTTTATTTTGGGTCTCCATTCATATTTTGTTTTATTATTATAATTATGCATCAAATTTCCATATTCATTAAAATTAGGCTTAAAATAATGATGACTTTTGAAACCATTTTTCATAGGAAACTTTTGCACATTTGAATTTAATTTTGGAGATACTTAATGAGGGTTAGAATTAATTATGCTTGTATGATTAAATATTTTACTAGGTGTATGTTTAATATATTTTAAAATCCCAGTAGAGGTTTTACATATGTTTGATGATAAACTAGAAATAAAAGATTTTTTATTTCTTGAATTTTTTTGCACAAATAGTTTTAATGATTCTAGTTTATTAGATAAAATATTATTTTCATTTATCAAATTTTCATTATGCTATTTTGAAATTAAAAGTTCTTTTTCAAAATCCTTGAATTTTTCTTTAATATCAGTGCAATCAAAACAAGGCTTTGAAATATCAATTAAAGAGCAAGATGGAGAAACCACATCACAACTAGATTCTACATTAGCCTTTAACCTTTTATTTTCTAAACGTAAAATTTTATTAGTAATTTTCAATTTCTTGTTCTTACGTTTAGCCATTTTTAGTATATTGAAACTAGAGATAGACGATATCACACAAGAAGAAGAATTAGACTTTCTTATAGCGCTATTGGAAGAGGCAAAATGTGAACATGAAGTTCCTTCGTCATCTTTTAGGCCTTTCTCCATCATAGATGAATTTTCATCTTCTTTTTCTCTTGATGTATTGCTCTCTTTTTCTAAGTTAATTTCCTTGATCTCCATGGTTTTGCTACGAGAGAGATCTTCTTGAATAATGGTGGATGCTTGTATGTCCTTCTCCTCCTCATAACCGCGAGAGGAAGATCATACATTTTTTTAAGAAATTTTCATACTTTGTATGCACTAGAAAAACAATATATTAATTTGAAAACTTCATTTGATAAACCACAAAATAAATATTGTTTGGCTTTTGCATTTAGATGTCGTTCCTTTTTATTTGATTCATCCGCTGGTCTTACTATTGCCAAATTCCATGCTTCGGTATCTAAAGTTTTAATAAATTTTTCAATTAGAATTTTCCATCCTTTATAATTTGTACCTTTAAATAAAGGTGGTGCTTGTGATTTTTCTTCTTCACAAAAATTTACCCCACTAAAAGAAGCGAGATCATGAGACGCCATTATTCTCAGTTGTTAAGCTGATTTGGAATAAAACCCCTCTGATACCACTTGTTGGATCGGTAGGCGCCCTTAGAGGGGGGGGGGGGGGGGGGTGAATAAGGGTTTTAAAACTTTTTCTTATATTTTGATTAGCTTGAAATAATAAGAGATTGAAATAGAGATTTAAAATGAAGATCTAAATTGATTTATAATAAAAGAGAAAATAATTATCAATTTAGAGAAATAAAAAATAAATCAATTTTATTACCCAAAGAGAGACATGATTACTATTAATAAAATTAATTACAAAACTATATTTCTATGACGCTAGAAATCGAAAGCGAATAATAAAATCCTTTTTGTTTTCTATCCCGACTCGTATCTCAATGAACCGGTGGCCCTAGCCTATCCTTCCCCGGATACGGCCTCAAGCCGCTCTAGCCAAACCTTCCTCGGATATGGCCTCGAGCACCCCCTAGACCTAACCTAGATCTAGTCGCCAACACGAGACGAATTTCATCCCTAAGTCCTACCCATACCTAGTCGCCAACACGAGGCGAATTCACTACACGATTACAAGAAAAGTTGTGAAATAAATAACAACAATATAAAACTCCATATATAGATCTCTTGGAGAAGTAGACGAAGACCCGCAGAGTATGATCGTAGTCGATGCGATCTTTCGTCACAGTGATGAAGCGTGTTGAAATCTTCTCCAATGATCTCCTTAAGCCTTCATGGATTTGTGGGAGTAGCTATCTGAATCTTCCTCTCTATGCTGTGGCACGAATCTCTAGAATTTAGAATTGTAAGAGGATGAAGAATACGGATCCAAGGGGTCCTTTTTATAGCCTTGGAGCTAGTTCCCGTGCTATCGCTACCGCCGGCGCTATCCCATATTAGGGAATATTCTCTGTGCGCGAATCTTCATTCCAGGGTAACTCCATTGCCTTGCCTCTTATGCTCCGCGCTACCGCCTACACTATTCGCTACCGCCTGGCGCTAGCGCTTTTTAAAATGTTGCCAGAATTGCGCTAATCATCGCTAGCGCCGGGCGCTAGGTGCTATCGTCGGCGCTAATGGGCTTGTTGGAATTGTTGGCTTAATTTTGGGGGAAACCTTCTTATGTTATCCTTGCATCATATGGACTTTGTTTCCTGCACACTTAAACACACAAGATCAAATACACATAAGATTTGTTATTGTCAAACCAAGGAGATGCGGAAGACCATGTTCCAACACTTGTTCATAAGGCAGCTGAAGAAGATGTTGAGCAGAAAGAAACAATGGAAGAGCAAACCTTCTTCTTCCTCCAGCTCCAAAAAGAATCACAATAATTCAGACAAATCAAGAAGAGACCCCAAGAGGGGTAGGTATGAATCTAAACAGAATAAATTCATTTCAGATGCCACTATTAGCTTTGGGTGTAGAAAATCAGGATATATGTTTACTGACTGCCCATCAAAGAGAAAGAGCAGCAACAAGTCTGAAGTAAAGGGGTATCACTCAAACAAAAGATCTGAAAAGTGCCTATTGGCAAAGAAGGAAAAGACCTTGAGTGACAGTGACTCAAGATCTTCTGAATCTGATGAAGAGGAAGCCTATGTTGGGCTGACTACACTAATAGAAGAAATAGAGCAAACTGTTGTTAGGATAAACATCAGAGCACCACTGTCACTATCTGATTGTGACACTGAAGAAAAAGATGATTGATGTTGGCTCATGGCTATGACGGAAGGGGAAGATCAGGATGACTCCCATCCTGATGAGGTAAAAAATCAAAATTACTTTTACATTATCTGATTATGAGCTGATGCTAAGTCAGAGGCAGACTCATCACTCAATGATGAGAATGACTCTGAATATGAGAAAAAGTTTGATGAGATGGTTGAGAAGTACAGTGTTCCCCTTTAAGCTTTAAAGATAAGCAAAAAGGTTGCTAAGAAGTAGGCTAACGAGATTCAGCATCTCAAACTCCTGAAGTCTCAACTTGATGAGAAGTTAGACAAAATCTATCAGATGAACTCTAAGATAATTGAGTTCAAGAAAATGACTGATTTTCAAGCTGATCTATTGGTTCAAAAAGAAAGAACCATTAAGAAATTGGAAGGAAAGCTCCTCAAAGAGAGGAAGCTAGTGGCTAAGTTTTCTAAGCCACAGGCCATTCTTCCAATTATTGATAGCTTCTCAGTATTATACAGAAGTGGTGTAGGATATGAGAAAAAGGGAGGAGAGAAGGTTGATGCCAAGGGAAAAACACAAATTCAACCAACCATCTTTCAAAAGGTTCTCTTAGCCTCTAATAGCTATGCCCAAAATAGTGTCTATGGACATTAGAAAAATGAATGCTCCACAAGTGGAACAAAAGAAGTGCACAATGGAAAAAGTGCCTTCAAGGGAGCTCATGAAGAAATTGAACTAAAATAGCCCGACCCTTTTATGTTTGGTGCCAACACCAAAACCAAGGGCATAGAAAAAGCATCTGAAAGGAGGTCTATAAGGAAGGAAAAGGATGTCACTGTGCAACCTAAAACAGAATCAACACATCACCACGTGCCATGCAAAGATTCACATGTAGTACCATTCAGATATCCTTTTAACTATAGGAAAAGCTGTCCAATTCCTGTTGTGAGCCCCAAAAGAAGGTACAACAAGTTTGAATGCTGGTGTTGTGGAAAAGTTGGTCACTTTGCCATTGACTGTCGGTACAATCCAACAACTCCAAGAGCAACTAATGGCAAGCCATCAGCCAAACCTGGAATAATCATAATGCATTTCAGATTGGTCATAAGCTGCAAAAAGTCTTTTATGCTAACAAGAATCTAGGACCCAACATGATTTGGGTGCCTAAGAAGAAGTGATTCTCTTTTTGCAGGTATGTCCAAAGACCAACCACACTCATATCTGGTATTTGGATAGTGGATGTTCTAGGTATATGAATGGAACAAGAAGCCTATTAACTGAATATTCCTCAGCAGAAGTTGGTCCAAAAGTCATTTTTGGAGGATCTGACAGAGGAAAGACTAAAGGCTATGGTAATATCTCAAATGACATAGTCACCATCACAAGGGTAGCTTATGTAGAAGGATTGCAGCACAATCTGATCAACATAATTCAACTATGTGATCTTGACTATGTGATTGTATTCCACAAGGATGAGTGCCTAATTAAGAAATCTGAAGAGATTATACTAAGTGGCACTAGGAGTAGAAATATTTATTCTTAATTTTCTGTGCAAATTCAGATTCTTATATATGTCTTATGACTGAGAATAGAGAAGGCCTCTATGTGCAATGACATAAGAGACTAGCTCACATTAACTATAAGACTATCAACAAGCTTTTATCAAAAAAATTGTATAGAGTTGACCCCAATTGGAAATGTGTTCAGGAAAGCACTTGTCATGCATGCCAAATGGGTAAGAAAACAAAAGCTTTATTTAAACCAATTGGGGTTAAGGATTCCACTAGATATTTATACTTACTGCACATGTACTTTTTTGGTCCTATGCCTATCCACAACTTAGGAGGGAAAGTCTATAGATTTGTAATTGTTGATGATTATTCTAGGTTCACATGGGTGTTCTTTCTTAAGAAAAGTCAGATACTCTAGATATATTCATTAACTTTGTCAGGCAAATTCAGAATGAAATGGGTAGTTCTATTGCCAAAATCAGAAGTGACCATGAAACTGAATTTCAATCAGGAGCCAAGACCAAGCTCTGTGTAAGCCTAAGTATCTTTCAGGAGTTTTCCTCTCCTAAAACTCCTCAACAAAATGAAGTTACCGAGAGAAGAAATAGAACCTTTATTGAAGCTAGAAGAACTATGCTAAGTGACTCCTCACTTCTATAATACTTCTAGGCAGAGGTTATCAATATAGCTTGCTATTTGCAAAATATGGCATTAATCAATAAAAATTACAACAAGACTCCCTATGTATTTGTGAAAGGTAGAAAACCAATTCTAGTCTACTTCAAGATCTTTGGAAGTAAGTGTTATGTACTAAACAATGGAATGTACTATATAATCAAGTTTGTTGAAAAGGCTTTTGAGGGTGTTTTTGTTGGATATAACTCCCATAATAGAGCATACAAAATATTCAACATAAAAACTCAAGTAGTAGAAGAATCCATTCATGTTGTATTTGATGAGACCAACCTAATATACAAAGGCTGGCCTAGTTCTCTTAGTGCTGCAGGTACTGAACAAAGACTGAAAAAGTTGTCCATCAGTGACAAGCAAGAAGAAAGTGAGATAACTTCACCACATGATCTAATCAGAGAAAGTTGGCCAACAGAAGATGTACAAGAAAATGTAGAAAGATTACAACAAGCTGAAGAATAAGATGGACCTAGAGCAAAAGATATTGCAGGAAGAATGCAAATAGCTACAAGACACTTGAGAGATCATCCACAAAATCAGATTATTGGTTACATGGGCCAAGGAGTTCAAACAAGGAAAAAACTATAAATGAAGTACTCCACCTGAGATTTTTTTCTCAGGTAGAACCCAAGAAATTTGAAGAAGCCAACTCTGGTCCATCCTAGATTTTGTCTATGCAAGAAGAGTTGAACCAGTTCAAAAGGTGAAAAGCCTAGAAGCTGGTACCAAGGCCCCATGACCACAATATCATTGGAACAAAGTGGGTATTCAGAAACAAGATGGACGAACAAGGAGTCATCATCAAGAATAAAGCAAAGCTGATTGCAAAGGGATATAGATTTTGATCAAACCTTTGCACCGGTAGCAAGATTGGAGACAATGAGGTTGTTTCTAGCATATGCAGCTCACAAAGGATTCAAAGTATATCAAATGGATGTGAAGTCTGTCTTCCTCAATGGAGATTTGAAAGAGGAAGTATATGTAGAACAACCTCCAGGTTTTGTCAATTCAACTCACCCTAGTCATGCTTTCTATTTAATGGAAGCTTTATATGGTCTAAAACAGGCACCTAGAGCCTGATATGAGACCTTATCTAGCTTTCTCATTGAAAATAAGTTTTTAAGGGGAAAGATAGATAAAACATTGTTCCTAAGGGAAATAAGAGGCAAAACTCTACTGGTCCAGATATATGTAGATGACATAATTTTTGGATCTACAAATGCCAAGCTTTGTAAAAGATTTGCCAATCTTATGCATGAGAAGTTTAAAATGAGCAGCATGGGAGAGCCGAAATACTTCTTAGGATTTTATGTAAAACAATCTGAGGATGGTATATTCATCTCTCAGACCAAGTTCACAAAAGAACTAATAAAGAAGTTTGGAATGGAGGATGCAACCTTAATGAAGACTCCAATGAGATCCAATGTGTCTCTGGACAAGGATGAGAAAGGGAAACCTTTTGATGAAGTCAAGTACAAATGCATCATTGGATCTCTGCTCTACCTAACTGCAAGTAGACTAAACATTATGTTCTCTACCTATGTTTGTGCCAGATATCAAGTGAACCCCAATGAATTTCACTACTCCTCTGTCAAGAGGATTTTAAGATACCTTAAGGGTACACCAAATCTTGGCTTATGGTACCCCAGGAGCAATGATTTTGAGCTAACATGATTCTCAGACGCAGGCTTTGCAGGATGCAAGGAAGCAGGAAAAACACCTTAGGGACATGCCAATTCCTTGGGAGAAGGCTAATTTCATGGAGCAGCAAATATCAAACTAGTGTGGCAATCTCAATAGCTGAATCATAATATATCTCTGTTGGAAGTTGTTGTGCCCAATTACTTTGGATACAACATCAACTACAAGATTACAACTTCCAGCGAAGTAAAATTCCATTATTCTGTGATTCATCAAGTGCAATCTCAATTGATAAAAATCCTGTGTCACACAACAGGATCAAACACATTGAGATTAGATATCACTTCATTAGAGAGCATATTGAGAAAGAAGATATTTGCCTTGAGTTTGTCCTCACTAACATACCATTGGCAGATATTTTCAACAAGCCTCTAGATGAGTAAAAATTCAATTTCTTCAAAATTGAATTCGACATGTTAAATTTAGAATAATTTTCATGCCGCTCCTCTCTGTCAAATTATCTACTATAGTCTAGTTCTATAAATTATCTGTTATATTATTTGTTACAACTATTTATTACATTATTTGTCTACCACACAAATATCATGGTGTACAAATTAGTATATATAGGCATTTAATAAAGATTGCAAAAGATAAGCCCAAAAAGGAAGAATATCGGCTTGATGGAGGAGCACAGATACAAATTGCCATATACAAGGAAGGATATCGTCACACCACATAAACGGATATTATCAAATCTATTGCTTAACAAGGTATGCTCCTATTCAACTTCCTTTTATATAAATACATTAGAAATTACGAAAAATTATTAGGATAAATAGGCTATAAGACGCCAAAAGTCGGTACCTAAGCTTTCATGCTCTCTTCTTCCTGTAAAATCTTTCTCCTCTTCCTCTCCAAAAACCTTCTGCATCTCCAATGACGCCAAAGACAAATCCTTCCGACAAAATTAACACCAGCAGTGAGGTAGTAAGAGGCGGCTTCAGAAATTGTCAAGAAGAGATACAAAATGTTGTCTTCCTTCTTAGTGCGGCAAGGCTGGACACCTTATTATCAGAACCTACAAGAATCGTGCCAGATTGTGTGGAAGAGTTCTTCAAAAGAGCAGAGGTCAGTACATCAGTGAATAACATCATAACTATTGTACTTGGGAATAATTTGAGAATGACACCCCGAAGCTTGAGTCGGCTGCTTGACCTGCTAGCCCTCTCTGAAGGAGAAGGAGAAGATGAACTTTCTAGGGCAGATCATGAAGCAACCCTAGAATGGTGTAATTACTCATCAGCAGTATACAGATCTCTGGAAAGGAGCAACATGAACCCTCTAGGGAAATTATTAGCTGGTATTATGGGGAATGTACTCTTATGCAAACCAGGCTTCTATGACAGAATATCAAAGGAAATGTTCAACCTTATGACTGCAATCATTCTTATCAAAAAGAGTGACTGGAGTCAGATCATCTTCATGAAATTAAAAGACAGCTTAACAACTGTCAACATGTAGAGAATTGTTTCCCTATACCTCTACAAGTGCCTAGGGGACAAGCTCAATGAGTCACCCGAGGTACCTCTGCACTACCTAAAAAGAATAGACTACAAGACAATAGAGAGGTGGGAAAAGCCCTTCCCCAAATTAGAATAAGCTGGAGAAAGCTCCAAGCCCCATCATGCTGAGAGAAAGAAAAGTGAAGGCAGACCTAAAAGGAAATTAGGAGGGAAGAAGAGAAGACTGATGAAGAAAGAACATATTCCAAGTCCCATCCAAGCCCCCAAACATGCTAAGGAGGAGCATACAGGGGAAGTGAACCCAAACATAGTTCCAGAAGATGAAGAAAGCTCAGCACCGATGGAAGTGTCCAAGGTGGCTGCTAAAAAGGAAATTGAGAATATGGGAGAAGTTCATCTGGAACTTGCTCCTCAATATAATGAAACTGTTGATCTAGGAGAAGATCAACAAGAATTCTCCACCCAACATACTGAAAATATGGACGAAAAGGAAGTTCACCAAGAATCTGTAGCCCAAGGCATTATATTAGTTGAGGGGGAGTTCTTCCTTGAAAACTCTGCCTAAGAGACTGAGATGCAAGATGTAACGGTCTCCCCAGCACACAACTCAAAAGGATGACCACCGACACCCCCAGCACACAACTAACAAGGGTTCATCCTCAATCGGTCTGCAGACCGTGCACCCCAACCCCTCTCCGTCCCACCACAGGGCATAACGGGTTGTTGGAGGCCGCAACCCCCCTTTTCACGAGGAATGATTCAGTTAAACGGCAGCACAGGGACTTCTCAGGAGATCACCCATCCCGTGACTACTCCAGCCCGAGCACGCTTAACTATGAAGTTCTTTCATTCCTCATCACCAATTGACCTCCAACAAATGCTATCAAATATGACAAGTCCACAACCACATACACACATATATATAAAATGCAGATAGTCCGCAACGAGAGCATATATAAATGAGTGCAAGGGCTTAAGCATGGTACAAATCCAAAGGAAATAGTAATACACTCTCTCAAACTACTCGATGCGGAAGCTAGTAAAAATACTCTCAACAACATGTCGTCGTGTAGTAGTAGTGATGCATGACATCTGCTCCTCAAGGTCCGCCGTCTCGTCCTTCCTGACGTACTGCGTCTCCCTCTCCTCGATCTCCTAGTGTTACAACCACATCCGACCGTTAGTCAAAAAGACTAAGCCAATTTTGTCCTCATCTCCTCCCACGACTCCTAGGTACTGAGCAGGAGGACGAAGCGAAGGACATAAATGGGTAAAAGAAAGAGCAGGTGACATGGATTATACTAGCTAAGATTATCAACTTCAAAAATTCCAATAAAATTTCGAGGGATATAGGTTACTCTAAATCATGTGGTAGAAGGTCAGAATATCCTAAATCATTTGGTCACTTATATTTGATTAATACACTTATGTGACATTAAGATTATTAACTAAATTCCTAGGATTTTTCATTCCAAAAATCCTAAATTTTCTAGGGGTGATACCCTTAATCATAATATGTTTATTGCCCAAACTTCATGAGCATACATCAAGCCATTTGTGATAAAATCACAAAGTATCAAAAAGTGCTATATACACACCACCCTCCCATAAATCTCATTCATATGTATTTGGAATATATTGTTCTACAATGGTTCAAATGACCTCACATTTTTACATGTGACTGTTTATGACCTAGCAAACATATCACCCATGATTTGGGTCATTTTGAATTTATTTAACCACATTTATTTCAACAATATGAAAAATCATATTTACCACAAAACCTTAGAAAAATGTTGCCCAAAAATTCTGATTTTTGGACAGAGGGTGTATCTATGGTATTTACCCTCATGTCCAAAGTATTAGTCCTATTCAAACATCTATGTGAGTTAGATCTACAAAATAGTAACTGGTCCCTCTTTAGGACACACCTTAGGAGAATGACCCTACAAGGAGTTGTAGGCCACCAAACCTGGTGATTTAAAGCCCTATGGACAGTAGACCTCAAGGGATATAAAAGTTGTCTCAGGCACTTTTGTCTAAAAAGGCCTCTAAGTGGTCTAATTTTAGGGATAATTAATTGATAGATGTGTGACAATTATTTCATTTAATACAATGTGGTCTGCGGATAACCATCATCAGTGGAAATCAAAGGCTGGGATTTCGTCTTCCACCTCCATCCAAGGTACCAGATCGTCCCATCCTGGGCCATATTCCAAGAAAATTCCCGGCCCTCCGGCCACCTCCACGGTCGGCCACCAACACCATCTTCGTTGATGTGGGGGCTATCGTTCGGCGGCGAGAAGCCGGCCGGAGATCGCCTCTCTGGCAAGCTCGAGCGGGGTGAAAAGCTCGGAAAATTCTCCCTTTACTCACATGGATCGCAACTCAATTGAGCCAGATTTCTCAGCCTAGAGAGCTAGAAAGCTGGCATTGAGGGAGAGGAGGAGAAATGGACCTCTATTGGAGCTCGACAATGGGTGTTCCGATGACTGGCCATGGTTCTCTCCTTCTCCGGCGAGCTTGCCTAATCTGTCGATTCTCCACCAATGACCCTCTTCTCAGTGGCTGGCTCGACTCCTTAGAGCCCTCTGAAGATGATGGAAGTGTCAATTGAAGGGTGTGATGGCTGTATAAAGAGGATGAGGAGTATGGGCTGCCGGTCATGGTTGTTTTGCCTCCCCATGGCTGCTGAGCGGCTTCCATCCTCTGATGGTGACTGTTCTGCCTGAGGAGGCTGGCTGCTAGCTAGGGCAGAGGAGTGGAGAGCCATGGGCCTCTATTCCTCAAAAGTGTTTTTCTTCCCTTAAGCTTTTTGGAAAAATGGCATTTTTGCCCCCATGCTCACCTCCTCTCTCCAAATTCAAGTGCTTGGGGGTGCCAGTAGGCATGTGGCTTGCTGGGTGGGCATGGGTTGGGGCCTTGATCCACTTGGATTTCATTTGGGCTTTTGATTTCTTCCTTAAAGCCTTATGTTGAGCATGATTGACTTTTGGGTTGACTTGGTTAAATTGGTGGGTGGGTTAGCCCCACTTGATGGTCATAAGTCATATGACCTTACCCAAAGTCCATTGGACTATCGTGTGGCTCCAATTGAGTTAAATTATCCATATTGTGTGAGTTTGACCCAAATTAGCCTAAGTTTGACTTTGGTCAAATTGGATGGATTGGTTGACCACTTGATGGGGCTTTTAGGTCCAATGGGCCCTTAATGGGGTTAGGAAGTTAGGGGTGAAGTCAATTTGTCCAATTGAAGGTCAATTGATCCTTGATTGAGTTGATTTAGGTTAAGTTGACTAAGAGTTGACTTTGGTCAATTCATTGAAATTTAGTGGAACCAATTAATGATTATTGACCTACTGACCTCCCTTAGTGATTAGGAGGACCTAGGTGAGTTCCATTTGATGTATTGGGGGTCAATTGAGTCTAATTGTGTTGAATAGGGCTATGTTGACCTAAGTTTGGCTTTGGTCAATTTGGCCTATTTGGTTGACCAATTGCTGGTGCTCTTGGTCAAGTGAGTTTCTATTAGGGTTATGGAAATAGTGGTGAGTTCAATTAGTACTTATGAGTTCAATTTGGCTAATTTGACATAAGTTGTCTTGTGCTCACTTGTGAGCACTATGTGAGTTCACCCCAACTTAGTGAACTCTAAGGTCATCTCCTTGCCTCCGCTCACCCTTCTCTCCTCATGTTATGCCCTAACACCACCTTGGGGTCTAGTAGGATTAGGGATGCTACAAATACCAATAAACAAAAAAAAATTTCGTCCTCGAAATTTAAGTTCAAGTCTACAGGATTCTATACAAGATGAGAATAAGGACTTTTAGAAGTGTTTAGGTTGTACGTGAGGTGAAAAGTCCCGGGTACTGCTGTTGCATGAGGTCCCTTGGTTCCCAGGTGTGCTCCTCTCATCTATGATTGGACCATAACACCTTGACGTGGGGGACCTTTTTTCTTCGCAGGACTCTGATGGTCGTATCATCGATACGGATGGGCTCCAGACGGACTGATCTGTCGGATGCTATCGGGCCTGTTGTAGTCATAACATGCTACTTTGGCCGAAGTAGGGCCCTCCAAAGTGAGGAGACGTGTAAGACGTCGTGCAGGTTCACCAACTCCTATGGAAGCTCCAACCTATAAGCCAAGGGGCTGATCCGCTCCAGGATCGTATAAGGCCCCATAAATTGAGGGTTGAGCTTCTTCTGTCCTCGCACCCGCGATACACCATGTGCTGGAACACGGTTCTTCCACATCCCTTTGATTTGAGAATAACAAATCCTACTTGTATTTGATCTTGTTTGTCATTGTGTTTTTAGTATGCAGGCTTGCACAGTGATGACACTAGTAGGTGGAATTATTGTTCTTGAACAACTCAATGCTGAAGTATGGAAATTGGTCTAACGCCAGGCGTTAGCACTTAACGCTAGGCGTTAACGCGCAACTCACCGGGATGATTATGGCAAGGAGGTAGCAACCGTGATTGCAGGGGGAACTTTAAGAATGATCTGACCCAACGCCAGCGTTAACCTTAACGCCAGTGTTAGGATTGCCTAAAATAAACAATTCCTAAAGTGCACAATCTCCTTCTTCTTTTGAAGATCTGAGCCATCAAAATATTACTATACTGGGTCAACGCCCGACATTAGAACTTAATGCCGATGTTAGCTCAAGATTTATAAATTGGATGATTCATCTTCTCCAACTACTGATTGATTAGAGCCCTACTCCAGCACTCTAGAAACTCAATCAGGGCCGTATTTTCCAGTCCTTCATCTCCCGCACCCTTTCGAGCGAAGAATTCAAGGAGGACCGGATCAACGCTTTCTCAACGCGAAGAACGCGCACTTCGACTTCAAGAACTTTCAGCAGCCTTTGCCATCTCCAGAATTCTTCATAGGGAGTTTTAGATTTTTTTTTTCAAATATTTATTTGTAACTTTTTTATTATTTTCGTGGAAGTAAATTCGCCTCGTGTTGGCGACTAGGTCTGGGTAGGACTTATGGGGTAACTCGTCTCGTATTGGCGACTAGGTCTAGGAAGTAGATATATGGGGTGCTCGAGGCCTTTTTCCGGGGATAGAAAGGCTAGAGCGGCTTGAGACCGAATCTGGGAAAGATTGGCTAAAGCCAACCGCTTCTTGGTGAGAAGAGTCGGTATAGAAAACAAAAAGAAGATTTAATATTTCGCCTATGTTTTCTAGCGCTATAGAAATCACATTTTTGTAATCATAAATTATAATGAAATGCATGCCCTTTCTAGTTTGTTTTAATCGATTCACTCCACTTTAATTTTGATTCAAGTTGATTTAAAGAAAAACAACAAAAGTTTTTATATTAAATAATAAAGTTTTAAAAACTCTTATTCACCCCCCTCTAAGGGCGCCTCACGATCCAACAAGTGGTATCAAAGAGAGGTTATTCCAAAATGGTCTAACAACTGGGAATAATGGCGTCTCGTGATCTCGTTTTTCATGAAGGGCAAGGAATAAGTAGACCTCCACTTTTCACCGGAACTGACTACAATTATTGGAGAACGCGAATGCATTACTTTCTAACTAATTTAGATCTAAACATCTGGGCTAGTGTTGAAACACCGTATACGACTCCTACTTATATGGTTGGAGAAGTAAACATAGAAAAGCCTAAAGATAGATGAGATGATGGAGATAAAAATAAATGTAAAAATAATGCTAAAGCCATGAATGCTTTATTTTGTACATTAGATAGGACTAAATTTAATAGAGTGTGCTTATGACATTTGGAATTTTCTTGAAATAACTCATGAAGGTACCTCATAGGTCAAAGACTCAAAGCTATTCCAACTGGAATCGGAGTTTGAAAGGTTCAGGATGGATCCAAATGAGGACGTCGACTCAATGTATACTCGCTTCACCAAGATTGTCAATGCCTCAAAAATTCTTGGAAAAATATTCTCAAACGGTGACTTGGTGAGAAAGATCCTTCGGTCTCTTCCTCCGAAGTTCAATTCAAAGGTGACTGCAATTTCTGAATCGCATGATCTAAGGCGGCTCTAGATCGAGAGCCTCATTGGAAATCTCAAAACCCATGAGGTCGAACTCAACATTCAAGATGAAGAATAAAATAAGGAGCCAAAGAAGACCTTTGCACTAAAGTCAAGAAAAGAGGATGGCGATGAAGAAGATGGCGAGGAGAGTCTCTTTGTAAAAACTTCACAAAGTTCATGAAGAATCCAGAAAGAAGGAATACCTTCCGTAAGTACTTTCGAAAAGGATCATCTTCCAAAAAGGAGAAAAAGGAAAAATCAAGCGATGAAGATGAAGAGCGACCTCCTCCCGAGTGCTTCCACTGCAGGAAGACCAGGCATATAAGAAGCCAATGCCCAAAATACATGAAGGAGCAAAAAGAAAAGCGACATAAAGGAAAAGAGAAGAAGAAGGTCTTGAGGCAACATGGGATGACTCTTCATCCGGATGCTCAAACAAATCAAGTTCAAGCGAGGATGATGAGACAAACTTATGCCCTATGGGGAGGAACCAAGAATCAACTGATGACGAGTGTAGTGTCCAAAGCAACACTGAGGTAATCCCTTCTACTTATGATGATCTTTATGTTGAATACTTAAAACATGCAAATCATTTGGTAGAAATTTAAAAGATCTTGATATTCTTAAAACTGAGAATAAAATCCTCTTTAAACAAAATCAAAAATTAAATAAAGAAATGATGTCATGCCAAAAGAATGACAATCATTTGACAAAGACAAAGGAGCTTGAAAACGATCTTTCTAAGGCTCTCTCCAATATCGAATCGCTCATGAAAGAAAATGGAGACTTAGAAAGAAGGTTGAAAATATCTCTTTCCCAAATTGAAAATGAAAAGAAAAATTTTGCAAAGAGATGTGGAAATTTAGTAAGTGAAAACTTTGCCTTAAAAGCCCGAATAAATGATCTTAATATGGCAATAAACAAATTTGGGGTTGGCCAAAAATCACCAGATAAGATTTTGGGCAACCAGTGTCATGGATCTGCTAAGTTTGGGCTGGGATATGTTTCTGAAACCTACCGCCCAGCGTTGACTACTAACGCTGGCGTTAGCTCTGTTTTCGGAAATAAAAAATCTTTTCATAAAAATAATTCCTTCACTCCCTCTACATCTGTGTATACCAGCAAGGGTCAACAACAGTCTCTGAAAAAAAGTCTCAACCCCTTTTGTTGCTTGTGCCAATTGTTTATTTTTTGGGCACACCACGGACTCTTGCTGGAAGAAGGGAAAACACAATTTTAAGCAAATCTAGGTACCTAATGTCTCCACCTATATTATGGGAGGAACCTCATGGTATGTTGGTAGGCTAAGGACAAAGAAGACATGTGGTACTTGGACTCAGGTTGCTCCAAGCACATGACAGGCGATAAAGCAAAGTTCCTTAGCCTCACTAAGAAAAAAGAGGAACCGTGACGTTTGGTGACAATGGAAAAGGAAGAATATTAGGCACCGGTACAGTGGGTAACGATTCTTTCTCTCTTACAAATGTCTTATTTGTAGAAGGCTTAAAACACAACTTAATTTTTATTAGTCAACTATGCGATAAAGGTCTTAATGTGTTATTTGAGACCTCTACTAATGTGTGCAAAATTATTGATCCTAAGTCTAATAATATTGTACTCACTAAACCAAGAATTCATAATATTTATTTAATTTCTTTTCATGATCTATCACGTGCATCACTTAAATGTCTTATTTCAAAAAATGAAGAACTTGAATTATGGCATAGGCGTCTTGGTCACTCTAGCACCAAGTTGATTTTAAAATTGTCAAAATATAAAATTATTAGAGGGTTGCCAATACTAAATGGAAACCTATCTTCTTTATGCTCGCCATGCCAAAAAGGAAAATTTTCAAAAACATCGTTTAAAAGTAAAAGTGAGATATCCACCACAAGACCATTGAAACTAATTCACATGGACCTTTTTGGGCCAATAAGCACTTGTAGTCTTGGTGGTAAAAAGTACACTTTTGTATTGATTGACAATTTTTTGAGATTCACGTGGACTTTATTTCTTACCTTCAAATCCGATGCGTTTTCTGAATTTTCAAAACTTTGCAATCGCATTCAAAATGAATTAGACTTTAAAATTAAATGCATAAGGTCAGATCATGGAGGGGAATTTGAAAATGATAGTTTCACCACTTTCTGCAATAATCTAGGTATTAAGCACGAATTTTCCGCTCCATGCACCCCAACAAAATGGTGTGGTGGAGAGGAAAAATAGAACCCTTCAGGAACTCGCACGCACTATGTTATCCGAGTATGGGTTGCCTAGATCCTTTTGGGCTGAAGCGGGTAAATACATCTTGTTATGTTATAAATCGTATCATTCTTCACCCTATTTTGAAATTAACTCCATATTAATTATATTACCAAAAGAAACCTAATGTATCGTACTTTCATGTTTTTGGATGTAAATGTTTTATCTTAAATACCAAAGATGCATTAGCTAAATTTGATGAAATATGCGATGAAGGAGTCTTTCTTGGGTACTCATCAACTAGCAAGGCATATAGGATATATAATAAAAAATCTAAAAAGGTTGAAGAGTCTATTCATGTGAAGTTAGATGAACTTGTGCCTTGTGTAGATACTAATAGTACAGGAAAAGAAGATGAACCCCCTTCACCTTTGGAGCTTGATGACGATGAACCACTTGGAAAGGACAAAGAAGTAGAGCCGGTGCAAGAAAATTTCGTGCCTCCAAGCGAGCTTAGATTCAGAAGAGATCACCAAGGGATCTTGTCATTGGAGAACCGTGAAGAGGGGTAACTACACGTTCTGCCTTTAATGTATCTTTTTCTAATTTATGTTTTGTTTCCGAAATTGAACCCAAAAACATTTCTATGGCTTTAAATGATGAATTTTGGTTTATTGCTATGAATGAAGAATTAAATCAATTAGAATGCAATAAGGTTTGGAAACTTGTTGAAAGGACATCTAATCACCCGATCATAGGTGTAAAATGGATATTTAAAAATAAATTAGATGGAGTTTCTAGGATCACTAGGAACAAAGCTAGATTGGTAGTATAAGGTTATTCTCAAATCGAGGGGGTAGACTTTGATAAAACATTTGTACCCGTAGCTCGCCTTGAATCAATTAGATTTTTTCTTGCATTTGCGAGTTATAGAAAATTTAAACTATTTCAAATGGATGTAAAAAGTGCTTTCTTAAACGGGATAATTAAAGAAGAAGTCTATGTAGAACAACCCCCCTGTTTTATAGATGAAAAATTTCCAAATCACATCTATAGATTAGAAAAAGCGCTTTATGGTCTAAAACAAGCGCCCCGTGCGTGGTATGAACGCCTAACATCTTTTTTATTAAAGCATGGTTATAAAATGGGTAGTGCCGACAACACACTCTTCATTAAGCATATTGATAATGATATAATTATTTTACAAATATATGTTGATGATATTATTTTTGGAGCCACTAATGAAGAGTTATGTAATGAAGTAGTACTAGTGATGCAAAATGAATTTGAGATGAGTCTAGTTGGTGAATTAACTTATTTTCTAGGCTTTCAAATAACCCAAAGAAATGATGGAATCTTCATATGTCAATCTAAATATGTACATGATATGCTAAAATGATTTGGATTTGAAAACTTTAAAAAAGCTAGTACTCCAATGAGCGCGCACTAAAATTAGGAAAAGATGAAACTGGAATTTCTATTGGCCAAACTTTGTATAGAGGGATGATTGAATCCTTATTGTACCTTAGTGCATCTAGACCCGACATTATGTTTGTCGTATGCTTATGCGCTAGATTTCAAGCAAACCCAAAAGAATCTCATTTAAAAGCGGTAAAACGAATTTTTAGATATCTAATTGGCACACCTAAATTAGGACTTTGGTATCCAACTAATGATTCCTTTCTATTACATGAGTATTCCAATTCCGATTATGTGGGTTGTTCTTTAGATAGAAAAAGCACTAGTGGCACATGTCATTTCTTAGGTCCTTCTCTAGTTGCATGGTCAAGTAGAAAACAAAATTCCGTTGCCCTCTCCACCACCGAGAGGGAATATATTGCACTTGGAAGTTGTTGCGCTCAAGCTTTATGGATGACTCAAACCTTAGAAGACTTCGGCGTTCATCTAACTAATATTGAACTAAAGTGTGACAACAAGAGTGCCATTGATTTAACCAACAACCTCGTTCATCACTCAAGATCCAAACACATAGACGTTAGACATCATTTCATTAGGGATCACATAAAAAAGGAACCTGTTCATGTAAAATTTATTGGAACTGAATCAAAACTTACAGACATCTTTACCAAGCCTTTACCTGATTCCCAGTTTGCTCTACTTAGACTATAATTAGGAGTCTTAGATTTAACAAATTGAAACTCACCACATGCTATGTCTCCTTACAAAGAAAATCAGAAATTCAAATATAAAAGTTAAAAATATTTTAAAATCACCAAAATATGCTTAAATAAGCCTTCTAAATATTTCCACTTTCTCTGAAATTTCTACCCTAAGAAGGTCTATGTACATACTCCCTATTCCAAAGATTTTTTCTTCAAAAATCTCAAAAATTCGAGTACTGTCTCGGCGTTAACTAGTTATCGCCAGGCGTTAGCGTTTTTGACCATATTCAAATTCTGCTTTCTCTAGCATATTTCTGGTATTTTTCTACTATTTTTTCTCAGTTCATTTTGTCTGATTTCAAATTATTTTTCTTACTTATTCATTTTTTTCTCCAAAATACAAAAAAAATTAAATAACTCAAAATAATAAAAAAATATGTTCTTGCTATTTCTTTTGCTATTCACAAAAACTATGGTTTGCATATATGACTTCACAAAGAGCAAAGATTTTTTTGGGTCAAAATTGTTTTTGGCATATTCCCAAAGATTCTCTGCAATGTCTAATTTTAATTTCAAAATTTCTAAACATTATTTTTTTATCATGCCTTGACCCTAATCTGATTATGTGCAATGAAATAGTGTATAGATACTTATGTATGGTTGCCTATCATGCCTCTATGCATGAGTAATGTTTTATGTTAATCAATGATTCATACACTCACAAATTTTGGTAATCTACATTTGTTCATAATCTTAGTCTTGCGTGATTGTGTAGTGTAATAGTTTTAACACATTAAGTTGTATGTCTAAATTACCTACAATATCTTTCAAACAATAAAATTCTTGCACACATAGAAGTGTTATATCGAAATTGTTAATGTTTGCAATAACAAGTGTATTCAGAGACCTTTAGCCCAAAATAAAAAAAAATAAAACAAAATAAAATGCTAAAGATAACTCCACCAAGCACTACTCACCCTCTTGATAAGTCTTAATGAGCATTGTGAGGTTGAGCACCTTGGAAAGAATTGTAAAGTGTCTTGTGCAAACATATTTCTTTTTACCACTTCTATTTGTACACCGGATCACTAAAAATAAAAAAATTTATAAATATGCTTATGTGATCCCCCAAGCACTACTTCGCTCCCTGATAAGTCTTAATGAACATTGTGTGGGCAAAGCACCTTGGTAGTTGTACTTATGTTTTGTGCTTTGAAATTTTATCCTAGATGTGATATGTGGAAGTAATTATAAGATTACTATCTTAATATTGTTATTACTATTCCATTACATATGTCATGTGCTTTGATTATTTCACTTGTATACTCTTATCAAAACACTTTGCACGCATCATTGTTTTTTTCATAAAGCTTCTACTCATGAGAATTGGATCCTAATGCAAAAATACATAATTCTCTAAAAACTTAAGTAAACGCACTAGATTGCAATGCATGATTTCTACAATGTTTTTTTACTTGAAATATGAATTGGTCACATTGTAGCTATTATCTTTTTGAATATGTTAAATCATGCTTGCCTATTTATTATGAAAATCCTTTTTAAGAAAAATTGCTCATGTGTGAAAAGTCTAAATATATTGTTAGAATGACCAAACTATAACAAAAAATACTACACTAAATAATTTTTTTTGTAATCTCCAATTTGATCTTATACCATGTGCTCTCATGCTTATTTCTACATTGTGTTTGTTCACTTGTGCTTGTCAAACAAAATTGCATCTCTCTTCCAAGTAATATCACTTTTAAAATAATGCAAGTGATTACATTCCTTTGGTATAATCTTTGACTGATGTTTGTTCACGCATCTCATATATTTTTCAGCTGTGTTACTCTCTCCCTCTGCTCGATCACGACTTAACTTATGTTAAAACAAAACTCTTACTCCCTCTCTTAGTTATGTTCTACCTTTTGCCCTCTCTCTTTTCTTTTACACTCCACCCACTTTTGTTAATAAAAAAGGGGGAGAATAAAATGATAAATCACAAGGAGTAGGATTCACTAGATTAAGGGGGAGCATGAATCTAGTCTATGGGTGCATACACTATGGTGGAGCACTTAAGTAGGGGTAGAAAAATTTAATAATCTATAATTCTTTTAAATGTCTAAATATTGCTTGTGTCGTATATCCTTCTAAAAACATGTCTATCTTATATCTGATTTATCTCTATTGTATTTGTTATTATCAAAAGGGGGAGATTGTTGCAACACGGTTCTTCCACATCCCTTTGATTTGAGAATAACAAATCCTACTTGTATTTGATCTTGTTTGCCATTGTGTTTTTAATATGCAGGCTTGCACAGTGATGACACTAGTAGGTGGAATTATTGGTCTTGACAACTCAATGCTGAAGTATGGAAATTGGTCTAACGCCAAGCGTTAGCACTTAACGATAGGCATTAACGCGCAGCTCACCGGGATGATTATGGAAAGGAGGAAGCAGCCGTGATTGCAGGGGGAACTTTAGGAATGATCTGACCCAACGCCAGCGTTAGCCTTAACGCCAACGTTAGCCTTAACGCCAGCATTAGGATTGTCTAAAATAAACAATTCCTAAAGTGTAGAATCTCCTTTCTCTTTTGAAGATCCGAGCGATCAAAATATTACTATACTGGGTCAACGCCCGACGTTAGGACTTAACACGGGCGTTAGCTCAAGTTCTATAAATTGGATGATTTCGTCTTCTCCAACTACTGATTGATTAGATCCCTACTCCAGCACTCCAGAAACTCAATCAGGGCCATATTTTTCTGTCCTTCATCTCCCACACACATTCGAGCGAAGAATTCAAGGAGGACCAGATCAATGCTTCCTCAACGCGCGCTTCAACTTCAAGAACTTCCAGCGGCTTTTGACATCTCCAGAATTCTTCATAGGGAGTTTTAGATTTGTGTTCAAATATTTATTTGTAACTTTTTTATTATTTTCGTGGAAGTAAATTTGCCTCGTGTTGGCGACTAGGGCTGGGTAGGACTTAGGGGGTAACTTGCCTCGTGTTGGCGACTAGGTCTAGGAAGTAGATCTAGGGGGTGCTCGAGGCCTTTTTCTGGGGATAGAAAGGCTAGAGCGGCTTGAGGCCGGATTTGAGAAAGATCGGTTAAAGCCAATCGGTTCTTGGTGAGAAGAGTCAGTATAGAAAACAAAAAGAAGATGTAATATTTCACCTACAATTTCTAGCGCTATAGAAATCACATTTTTGTAATCATAAATTATAATGAAATTCATGGCCTTTCAAGTTTGTTTTAATTGTTTCACTCCACTTTAATTTTGATTCAAGTAGATTTAAAGAAAAACAACAAAAGTTTTTATATTAAATAATAAAGTTTTAAAAACTCTTATTCACCCCCCTCTAAGGGCGCCTCACGATCCAACACCATGCACCAGCCGTATCTTCAAGAAAACTCCATCTCCTACCTAGAACTCCACCTTCCGATGCCTCGCATCATAATACTTGGCCTGCCGGCTTTGAGCCTCCAGCATCCGGTCTCGGATCATCCATACTAGTGCATACGTATCGTCTATATACTAAGATCCAAGTGCCCTTGGATCCTCATCCTGGACCTAAGACAACGACGTTCGGCACTTCCTCCCGTAAAGGGCCTCGTGCGGTGCCATTCCAATGCTCGCCTGGTGACTGTTATTGTAGGAAAACTCTATCAATGGTAACAACCTATCCCAAGGTTTCTCGGTATCTAAATACACAAATGCAGCAAGTCTTCCATCGTCCTGTTGGTGCGCTCTGTATGTCCTCGGTCTGTGGATGGAAGGCCGTGCTGAAGGTAAGTCGAGACCCTAAGTATGCCTGCACCGCCCTCCACTCCCTTGAAGTGAAGCGACCATCTCTATCTAAAAAAGTTGTCTTGGGCACGTCGTGGTACCCGACGAACTGCTCCACGAATAATCTCACAAACACATCAACTGGAGCGTCCTTCCAGACCAGAATGAATCTGGCCACCTTGGTCAACCTGCCCATTAAGACCCAGATAGAATCGTGTCCAAGTTGATCTTCTTCCTGCAGAACAGTGCTGGTGGAAGCTTCCTTCCCCTTATAACACATGTTAGTTTCATCAAAGACCATATGCATAGACTCCTCAATCTTGAGAGAGATTTTATTATAGCACCTATAAGCCTTGCTTGATGAGGAATATCTCAAAAATATTCCATCATCAGCCTTCTTGTCAAATTTGGCAAGATGACTTTTCCCATTATTGAGGATAAAGCAAGTACAATCAAATATCCTAAATTATGTGACTATAGGTGCCTTTCCCTTCAGTAACTCATAGGGAGTCTTCAACTTTATCTTGTGGATGAGACTTCTATTCAGAATATAGTTGACAGTATTTACTGTCTCAGTCCAAAAGGACTTTGGCAAGTTGGATTCAGCCAATAATGTCCTTCCTGATTCGATTAGGGTTCTATCTTTCCTTTCAGCCACCCCATTTTGTTGGGGGGTTCTAGGAGCTGAAGCTTTGTCTTATCCCTTCATCCTCACAGAATCTACACATTAAGTGATTTTCAAACTCAGTACCATGATCAATTCGGATCACCGCAACCTGAGTATTGAATTTAGATTGAATCTGTCTAATGAATTTTGAGAGGATCTTGAAGGTGTCTGACTTAGCTTTTAGAAAGAACACCCAGCTAAATCTAGAAAAGTCATCAATAATGACTAAAGTATAGAACTTACCTGCTAAGCTCTGAGTGGAGATATGACCAAATAGGTCCATGTGCAACAGGTATAGGATTTTGGGGGAATCATTCTTACCAATTGGTTTAAATGATGATTTAATCTGCTTTCCTAGTTGGCATGTTCTACAAGAATGGTTTTTATTGAACTTACCTGTTGGTAAGCCCCTTACTAGGTTAAGCTTAGACAGTTTTACAATGGTCTTAAAGTTAAGGTGACTAAGTCTCCTATGCCACAACTCATTGTTTTCTAACTGGGAGTTAAATAAGCAGATCTCTGACTTTGTATACTCAAAGTCTACAACATAGACCTTACCTTTCCTAAGACCACACTACACCATATCATGCATCTGGTAGCGCTCAAAAACCGCTACTATATATTAAAAAACCGCTACTGTAGGGACACGGTAGCGATTGCGCGTGTGTTGTATCTGCCGCCGTGGTCGTAGGGTATGGTAGCGGTTACGCAATATATTATGGCGTCCTGAAACCGCTACCATAGGTACATCTATTATATCATTTGGTTTTCAATGGTAGCGGTTATTGAGCGCTGTCATTCTACAGCAATGACTGCGATTCTTCATCGCCAGGCGTTTATTCTTGTATTTTGCAACGTTTATTCTTCAACGCCAGGCGTTTAATAAATTCAATTATTTCCTATTAAATAGAATAAAAATAAACATATTAAATTGAATAATAATGGAGATAATATCTATTTTGTAAAAGAATTCAAATAATTTTTTTATTAATAGTAAAAAGAAGGTGGAAGATAGCCCAAACCCTTCATGAATACAATCAATATATAGATCACTTAATTTTCTCTAATAAACTCAATACATGAAAAAACATAAATAATTAATACATGAAAATTATTTTCTTTCTTCTTCACGGGCTCATCCTTCTTGCCTTCTTCCTTCTTCAAAGCCTCCCTTGGTGCCTCATTTTTCACATACCTAAAACAAAATAAATGACGTATAAATTAGAAGCAAGAAACCTAAAACAAAATAAAAATAGTTTTTATCAACATGAAACATAATTTACAACATTAATTTTTCTATGAGACAAATTCATAAATAAAACTATTAGGATTAAAATCATTAGAACTAAAATTATAAATTACACAAAAAGGGCAATAAAAAATGCAAGCACCTTTTTTGTCATCACTTCACTAGTATTTTCTTTGAAAAAAATGCCGCCATAGAAATTACTAACCAGCTTTCTTACATCTGCAACAACACAAACCTGGATTCAAAAAATAGGCAAATGCAATTTGTATCGTGCATTTGAGCGTAGAAAACTTTCAAGAATTATAGATAGCATCAAATTATGGAAATCATATATTATACAGCTACATAAATAGCTTCTATCATCTTTTAAAACCACATTACCAGATATTACAATTAAATGGAACTACTGCTTTGATATTTAACAAGTCTTTAAATTTTAAAAACCAGAAAACACACGACTATTAAATCCAAGATACTATTTAGAACATTTAGAACAGACCCATATGGAAATAAAAAGATAAGGACTATGAGAAAATGTAGTTAGATTGGAATCTTATTAGAGAGAACAACATTGAAGTCAGATGGCAGAATCACACAATCTTTTTAATCACAATCTGGTAATTATTCAACCAAAAGGATAGGTACCTATTACCTTAATTAAGCCATTTGTTGTAGCATCCCTGTAAAAAGAAGAGAAAAATATCAATGGACTATATAAGAGCTGAAAAATTTCTTAGTATCAATCAATTGTTTACCTGCAAGGCTCTCCTCCAAGGCTTTTATCCCCCTTCGTCTCCCTCCTCAAGCTCTCAGAAAGAAGAAGAAAACTTTTACTGTAAGAGGCGCCAACTAGTTTGTAGATAAATCATTATCAACTTATACATGTATAAATTTTAGTCAAGGGCCCATTTGGTTGCTTCAAGTTAAGAACATGTTAAGCAAAATGGAACACCAGGTATCTAAAATATGTTTAGTATCTAAATGCATTGAGTAGAAACACTGCTCACCTTTCCAGCAAAATTGCCATCACCAGGTATTCTTTGAATTGGAGCAGCTACAACCCTGCACAACACAACTAATCACTTCCCCATATTAAAAATGTAAAGAACCTCCCATATTAAAAATGTAAAGAACCAGTAGATATACATATTACATGGCTTCAAAAACCAGGCACAACCAGTAAACCCACCCAAAGTTTAGAAACTTACCATTATCAACAGCAAAAGCAAAAAAATTGATTATATAGTTAATAATATAGGTTAACATAATTCAACATTATCATAAAAAATTAACAGAATTGAACAGAATTCTATCTACATTAGAAATATAAAAAATTGAACAGAATTCTATCTATTAACATACAAAATTGAACAGAATTCTATCTACCTCATTACTCCTGGTATAGTAGTACTAAATATGCCAAAGACCTTGATACTGCCAACTTCATGTGCAGGCTAAATTCATAGAACTCAGTGCTGCAAAGTCATTTGGTAGCCCCAACACATTATTGTAGATCAATATAGTTATTCATACAGATTAATTGACATGAATATATGAGGTATTTGGGTAAATAGGTTTAAATTTCTAGTTAAGGAGAGGCTTTTCTGGATAGTTATTTGTGGAACTTTTCCAATAGTCATCGTGATTAAACTTCAAAAAAATTCAACAACCAAATTACCAAACTCTAACAACATTCAAGCATTTAGGTTTCTCAGTTCTATTGTTCTGAACAGAAAATGAAAACTATGGCTTTTAAGCATCTTTCTTCTCTTTTGCAAAACCAATCACTATGCTCTTTCACAAAATGCATCGCTCCACTTCAACCGCTACCTCCAATTGAGCACAACTAGGGTGTCATTTGGACTTGTTCCAATTGAAATATTACAAGTATCTCCATTTATTGTAGTATTTTTCACCACCCATCTGAAATGCTTCAAATTAGATGCAAACTTTAAAGTTTTGACAAATACAACAACCTGACTTTTATAAAAAAAAATTGCACTGTTAGTAAGTTGAATTGGAACTCAGAACCGAACTAGAACAAATGACATTCATTTCAGATTTGATCATAAACATTGGGTACATGAGACTTCCAGATCCAAACTATTAGTTTCTAATTTTGATTGGAACTGATGTGAACCAACCAGAGTTTCAACCCTAGCTACCTTGATATGGAGAGCAAAATGATAAAGAACCAAATATATGGCTAATCTGAAGGAAAAACCGCAGATCTGGAACAAAAATGGCGCCCAAAGTAAAAAACCCTAACCAAATGGAGAGCTTTGAATCCCATAAACGGATACATGAACAAGAAGAGGACCTCTTACCGGTCAAGTGGATGAGATCTCCGGCGAAAATGATGGCCGGCGGTGGAGATTTGGCCGTCGGCGAGAGTGGGAGGCGGAGTTCCTTCGTGCGGCTCGGTTTCGCGAAACAGGAGAAAGGGGGCGGGCGGGTGTGCGTGTATAGACGGAAGAAAATAGGTTAGATGTTATTTAAGTTTCTTTTTAGATGTTATTTAAGTTTCTTTTAATTTAAGTTTCTTTTTAAAATAGGATACATGAACAAGAAAATAGGTGTATCTGCGTGTACATATGGCTCAACCTAAAAAAATTAAACTCGTCGGATGACGAAGATGTTTCTGACACAATAACGCCCTCCCGAATTAACATGCACTTCGAACGATGGATTTAATATTTAAACCATTATTATTTCCAAAATCTCACTTAAAATAATTATAAGAAAATCCTGGGGCGTTTCATAGCCGAATTAGGGCAAGAGGAGAAGGATCACTCGTCCACGCCAGTCACCCCTGCTTTCGCCGTTAGAGAAGGATCGCTCGCCCACGCCACCATAAATATTATAGTAGCGTTTATTTATCTTCAGTTGTGGTTATAAATGCTACTATAAATATCTTTTGGTAGCGTTTACTTAACCGCTACAAATTAAGCGTTACCATATGCATGATATGGTGTAGTGATATATGTATATATCTATATATGTATATATGTATATATATATATATGTATATATGTATATATATATGTATATATATGTATATATGTGTATATATATGTATATATATGTGTATATATATGTATATATATGTGTATATATATGTATATATATATGTATATATATGTATATATATGTATATATATATATATGTATATATGTATATATATATGTATATATGTATATATATATGTATATATGTATATATATATGTATATATGTATATATATATGTATATATGTATATATATATGTATATATGTATATATATATGTATATATGTATATATATATGTATATATGTATATATATATGTATATATATACGAGTGACAGGCACGGGCCTCCGGCCCGATCCAAGGCGGCATTTGTCGTAGGGGCGACATTTATCGTGGGGGGCTACATTTGTCGTGGGGGTGTCATTTTTCGTGGGGGCGACATTTGTCGTGGGGGCGACATTTGTCGTGAAGTGTGACATTGGTCGTGGGGGAAACATTGGTCGTGGGGGAGACATTGGTCATGTGCGGCGACATTAGTGCGAGGGAGGAGACATTGGTGCGAGGGCGACGACATTGGTGCGAGGGCTGAGTCATTAGTGCGAGGGAGATGACATTGGTGTGAGTGTGGCGACATTTGTCTGAGGACGGCGACATTGGTGTAAGTGTGACAACATTTGTGCGAGGGCGGCGACAATGATCGTGGAGGCAAAAAAATTTTGAGTTGGCGCAAGAGAATGTAAGTTAACATTTCTTTAAAGAAACCTTAATATTTTAAGCAGGGAGATAGGGACATAGGGTTCACTGCAAGACAACCTAAAAAAATTGCATCCTAAACTTTAAAAATGCTGTTGTTTTTGCGGGAGAATTTTAAGCTTCAGTTTGTTGCTACTAAGTGAAAATTAATGCATTGGTTTGTTATAAAGAGTTGAATTAGAGGGGTCGAAGTAAAAAAAATAGAAGGAAAATAAAAATAAAAACTCCCTTTAAGAACAAAGGATATTATTATCATCTCTCAAAAAATAATGTTTAGCATCAAATGCCCTGCACAAATAAATTTTGAAATAACTAAACTGCTCATCCAAAAATAATATCGGAATTCTATAAACCCACATTGAAAATGATTTTAATAAAATAGAATATCTGCAGAAATGATGAGAGCAAAACCGAAAGAAGCACAAACCTGTTGGTATGAAAGTGAACGAAGCTGCTTTTGTGTGAATGACAGGAGTTGGACCCCAGTGCACTTCTGGCCTTGTTCGATGTGCTAAGCCACGCAAATTTTTTTGCATATATAACATAACTTTATCCCTGTTCCCAAAAAAACTGACCGCCACATTTGCAGATTGTATGCAGTTAATCCTGACAATGAATTCAAATTCAAATAAATGAAAATCATGAAATCACTATTATCATAAGCATGATTATCATCTACAGGTTGTCATAAATATTAATAGAAGGAACCTCTGGGAACGTTGTAGTGATTCATATTTTGCCTTCTGCTTCGACAATTCCTGGTACCAGTTCTGCGCAGTAATCAATAAAAAATGGCAGCAAGGTTCCCCTTAATCATTAAAAAGAAAGAAAGAACATTTGGAAAAAACAGACAGGTAGAAGTAAATCTGGAATCGATCAAAATCTGAAACAAAAACTGAAACTAAGTTGAAGCTAACTAAAATGGATCCCTAAAAAAAGAAATGTGAAATCTAGCATGTTGCATATAATATTTCCATTATATGTAGCAGCTATTTCTTGTTCATTAAAATATTCATGTTATTATAATTTGCTTTGATGTTCTGTTCTATAGTTTTAGTTTTGACTTCTTCTTTTTTAGGTGCAGGTTATTGGAATTGATCTCTTATCCCAGTCATTGTTTCCTGTAATTGTTGAGCTTGCAGAGGACAAACACTGACGGGTCTGATTGGTCATAATAGAATACATTCCATTGTTGGCTATTTAACTCACAGGAGCGGTTATCTAGTGGAAGAGGATGCTGAAACGAAAAGTGAAATTGAACAAAAACTGAGTGTGGAAAATAAAACTCAACAACACAATAAATTCGAGCATCCAAAAAACAGTGCATTTTAAGTTTAGACATCAAAAAAGTTCAGCAGCCAATAAACCATATTTAATCCAGTTATTTTTGACAAATTTCTGCAATCCCAATGATGCTCAACAGAACCATCTCAATAGAACCATCTCAACATAACAATATCTTTCACTTTGCTAAAAAAGAGATGAATATATAATTTAATACCCTTAGAAAAATACAAATACGAAGGTTATAGCTTAATAAGAGGGTATTTTGAAAATTGTGTTCTAGCATTTGTAGAGCGAAAATTATACATGATTATTATAAGTTTATATGATATTTAAATTTTTACACAATGAATCCAAATCATATAATTTTAAAATTTTAACACATATACACATACATACATAATTTTATGAAGAATATAATCATAAACCTGTAAATTAGGCATGCATGGATCTGAAAAGCCTGTTTGAGGCTACTCTTTCAAATGTCTGAGTAACCCTTGTCCTGATTTAGGCTGGAGCCCTCTCTAAAGGGCCCTAACAGGAGCCCAATTTACCCTATGGGCTGGGCCAAGTGCTCTGCAAGTACAATGAAACAATACCCAAGCACAATGAATAGAAAGATAACGTCCTACTAAGAAAATATGAAATAGTTTAAATCACCACAATGAATAGAAAGATAGCGTCTTGTGAATGAAATGAAAAAAAACTGACCCGAGCATAGAAAATTAAACAAACTGAAGTCAAAAGAAAAACATTACTACAATATATAATAATCAATAAAAGACTAATAATGAGATTGACTCTCTTATTTTCTCCATTGCGATAGAAATACCATCAACTTGTACCCAATATCATTTCATGCAGAAATGTCAAGGTAAATAAATTTTTAAAAGTTAAAATTATATGAGTAGTAGATGACCATAAAATAAGAATTTGATCCAATTGAAATATTACAAGTATCTCCATTTATTGTAGTATTTTTCACCACCCATCTGAAATGCTTCAAATTAGATGCAAACTTTAAAGTTTTGACAAACACAACAACCTGATTTCTATTATAAAAAATTGCACTGTTAGTAAGTTGAATTGGAACTCAGAACCTGCAGTAGAATGGATTGGAGCAAGTAGGATTTCATTAGAAAATAAATACTGATACATTCGCAAGTGCAGTCTTGCGATAAGTTTCTGATACAGGCTTCAGAGAAGATAGCGTCGAGCCTTGCTTGCGTTGCGTTTGCCCGAATCTTTTCTGTCGTTCAGCTTGGTGGGCAACTGCGGCCCGGCGATTGGCCTTCGCTGGCCTTCTTCTGTGTCTTCTTGCGGAAGGCCTCCAGGTATCCTAGTTGGACAAGACGTTCGATTTCTTCTTTCAGTCGGGCACATTGCTCCGTTTGGTGTCCTCGGCCTTTGTGGAAGTGGCAAAACTGAGACTGATCTCCCCTGTGCAAGGAGAGCTTCTTGGGCCAGTGGATGAGCTTGCTGTGACAGATTACGGACAATATATGCTCGCGTGGTGTGTTTAGCGGGGTGAAGTTCCGGGGGCCTAGACTTGCTAGATCTTGGGGGCGGTCTGCTTGGTTCTGAGTGGGCCGTTCGGCTTCCTCGGGTTGCTGCTGCTGTCCCTTTCTCTTGCGGCTTGTATCGAGGGGCGGCGGGTCTGTCAGTGTCTGAAGTTTTTCTTTTCCAGCTATCGCATGAGCTGCTTGGCCTTCTCGTGAACCCTGCATCTCGGTCTTTGATTTTGGCGATGGGTTGCTGCTGATCTAGGGGAGCCATGGGGCGGACGCGCCGAGACTATGCATTGCGCTCTTGAGGATACTTCCTTTGCTGGCCATGCGTCCTGACATGAAAACGTCGTGGTCCATGGCGTCCAGTAGGAGGCTCCCGAATATTGCGTCGTAGGGGGAGTCTGCTTCGGCGACGACGAATTGTATATCGTACTGGATCGGTTCAGCTTGTGCTCCTACTTGGACGGGGAGGGTGATGACGCCTATAGTGGGTACCGTAGTTCCATCCGGGAGCTCTGCTTCGCTAGCCCTAAGCTTGAGGTTCCCGCTTAGGAGCTTGAGCCGAACTATTGCTGCCAGGAATAGGACGCCCTCGGGGTGCGGTCAAAGTCGCCCCCTCTTGGGTGCGCCCATGCCGCACCCCCTCGGGATGCGGGCGCGCCGCACTCCCTTGGAGTTCGACCGCGTCGCCCTCCTCTCCACGCGCGAGGTGCGGCCGCCCGCCTCTCCTTCTTTCCCGGCAGAGGGGACTTGCGGGAAGCCCTCACGGGCGTACTTTTCATCAGGAACATCACGCCCTTATTTTCTCCTTAAGGGTGCGGCTTGCCGTTCCACTATTCACACGGAACACCTCGAGGCGTAACCAGAACGCCCTCGCATTTCGTCGCGCACTTGAAACACTTCAGCGCTAGCGCGCGCTCAGAGCGTTTCTGAGCGCGATCAGGAAACCTTCTCACTTTTTGTCTTTCCGGCTTCTCACTCTCTGGGTTTCCGGCTTCTCACTTTTTGTCTTTCCGGCTTCTCACTCTCTGGGTTTCCAGCTTCTCACTTTTTGTCTTTCAGTCTTCTCACTTTTCAGGAACGGTCAGTCGCCTTTTTCGCCTCCAACAGAACTGCCCGAACTGCCCGAGCCGCCCAAGCTGCCCGAAGGGCAAGGTGGTCATTTACGAAAAATGGCGATCCGTGTGCCCCGAATCGGAAAATATGATTCGTCCACCGAGCATTTATGGAAACTGCAAACGGCAAGATTACCGGACTACCCCCGGCCAAAGCTATAAAAAGGGCCCTGGGGCTTCATTTGAGAGGACCTTGACTTCTGGACCCGGGAGAGCTCCTTGCAGACTTTTGCGGAATTCTCCTTCAGCACTTGAAGATCTCCTTCGGGACTTGAAGATCTTCATCATCCAGAAAGGCGACCAGCGTTCTCAGAAGGGAAAGACGACTGGCATTCTCACTTCCGAAAGGCGACCAGCGTTCTCAGAAGGGAAAGACGGCTGACCTTCTCACTTCTGAAAGGCGACCAGCGTTCTCAGAAGGGAAAGACGATCGGCCTTCTCACTTCCGAAAGGCGACCAGCGTTCTCAGAAGGTAAAGGCGACTGGCCTTCTCACTTCCGGAAGGCGACTAGCAATCTCAGAAGGGAAAGGCGACTGACCTTCTCACTTCCGAAAGGCGACCAGCGTTCTCAGAAGGGAAAGACAGCTGGCCTTCTCACTTCCGAAAGGCGACCAGCGTTCTCAGAAGGGAAAGACGATCGGCCTTCTCACTTCCGAAAGGCGACCAGCGTTCTCAGAAGGGAAAGGCGACTGACCTTCTCACTTCCGGAAGGCGACTAGCAATCTCAGAAGGGAAAGGCGTCTGGCCTTCTCACTTCCGAAAGGCGACCAGCATTCTCAGAAGGTAAAGGCGACTGACCTTCTCACTTCCGAAAGACGACCAGCATTCTCAGAAGGGAAAAGGACTTAGTTTTTCCGAGAGTTGGCCTGTTACTCTCGGAGCTCTCTCGCTCTCCAAGTATTGTAACGAGCAGCGGTCTGTCGCGCTCGAGTTCTAGTTTCCAAGTTGTAACCCCCCAGAAGATAGTGGAATTTGGTTGGCACAGCTCTGACCACGTGGTTTTTTACCCTTTTCGGGTTTTCCACGCTAAAAAGTCCCAGTGCAATCAACGAATCTCTAATTGGCTGTTTGCGCGCTTAGTTCGCTCACGAGCTAAGGGGGTTCAAGTGAACCGGTCTACCAAGAGCCCTAAGCGTTCCGCAACAGTTTGGCGCCGTCTGTGGGAATGGATTCCCAAATTCGAAGCAAAGAATTCCCGAGCGCAATACCCACTTCGCCGGAATTCTCGGAGCCAGCAAGAGTGGACACCTCCCCTGAACTGTCCGACGCGTACAGCTCCTCGATTCCAGAAAGCCAGGCGAAAGGAGCGCTCACTGCTGCACCCATCCGGCCCCATTGGCCGGAATCGGCTGGCAAACCGGCCCCTCCGGCGGGAGGGCAGGATCCGAGCAGTGACAAACACCAACAAAGGCGATCCCCCCTCTCCAAGTTAGTTTTGGAATACCCAGTTCCGTCATGGCTAAAGCTCCCGTACAACAAGGAATTCCACGGAGCAGAAGATCCATATGAGCACGTTAATCATTTTCTGATAACGACACGGAGGCTCGGACTTTTCGACCCAGCTAGCTGCAAAATCTTCACCAAAACACTGCGTGGAGACGCCCTCCGCTGGTATCAATCCCTGCCTAACGGAGCGATCCATAGCTTCACCGAGTTGTACCGACTGTTCATCGAGCAACACGAGTCCTACTCGGCGAAGATCCAGGAAGGAGAAAAGCCCGGTGCAAGCAAACAACCCCTCCTAGGAGAGGGGGAGCGGAGCGTGCAATCAGAGAAAGTCGGCCCAAATTTTCACCGAGAACGCCCCTGCGCATGGATGGATTTCATCTTGGATGCAAGAATAGGGAGTCCGCCCTGTGAGCTGAGGAAGGCGCTGATAACCCACCGCATCTCCTTCAACGTCCTATTCCTGGCAGCAATAGTTCGGCTCAAGCTCCTAAGCGGGAACCTCAAGCTTAGGGCTAGCGAAGCAGAGCTCCCGGATGGAACTACGGTACCCACTATAGGCGTCATCACCCTCCCCGTCCAAGTAGGAGCACAAGCTGAACCGATCCAGTACGATATACAATTCGTCGTCGCCGAAGCAGACTCCCCCTACGACGCAATATTCGGGAGCCTCCTACTGGACGCCATGGACCACGACGTTTTTATGTCAGGACGCATGGCCAGCAAAGGAAGTATCCTCAAGAGCGCAATGCATAGTCTCGGCGCGTCCGCCCCATGGCTCCCCTAGATCAGCAGCAACCCATCGCCAAAATCAAAGACCGAGATGCAGGGTTCACGAGAAGGCCAAGCAGCTCATGCGATAGCTGGAAAAGAAAAACTTCAGACACTGACAGACCCGCCGCCCCTCGATACAAGCCGCAAGAGAAAGGGACAGCAGCAGCAACCCGAGGAAGCCGAACGGCCCACTCAGAACCAAGCAGACCGCCCCCAAGATCTAGCAAGTCTAGGCCCCCGGAACTTCACCCCGCTAAACACACCACGCGAGCATATATTGTCCGTAATCTGTCACAGCAAGCTCATCCACTGGCCCAAGAAGCTCTCCTTGCACAGGGGAGATCAGTCTCAGTTTTGCCACTTCCACAAAGGCCGAGGACACCAAACGGAGCAATGTGCCCGACTGAAAGAAGAAATCGAACGTCTTGTCCAACTAGGATACCTGGAGGCCTTCCGCAAGAAGACACAGAAGAAGGCCAGCGAAGGCCAATCGCCGGGCCGCAGTTGCCCACCAAGCTGAACGACAGAAAAGATTCGGGCAAACGCAACGCAAGCAAGGCTCGACGCTATCTTCTCTGAAGCCTGTATCAGAAACTTATCGCAAGACTGCACTTGCGAATGTATCAGTATTTATTTTCTAATGAAATCCTACTTGCTCCAATCCATTCTACTGCAGGTACCGCTTCGGGGCCCTGCCCCGGGGACTCTGCACCGCCGTCGATTGAAGGTTCGCCCTTCTCCACCGCCGTCGAGTCCCGGTGTCGTAGGGGCCTGCCCCCCCTGCGTTCACCCCCGATTTGAATACCCCCGCTATTCACCGGCCAAAGCCGCGAGCACAGACTCGTGCAAAAAGCCGCGGGCTCAGAACCGTGCAAAAAGTCGCGAGCAAAGGCTCGTGCACCAAAGCCGCGAGCACAGACTCGTGCACCAAAGTCGCGGGCAAAGGCCCGTGCAACGAAGCCGCGAGCACAGACTCGTGCACCAAAGCCGCGAGCACAGACTCGTGCGAGAAAGCCGCAAGCACAGACTTGCGCAAGCTAACTCTTTATATATGTATATATTTGAAAGCCGCGGGCTCCGACTCGTGCAAAACTCATTTTGAAAACAACCAAACATGCAGGTGCTAACAACCAGATAAACAGATCGAACAAAGAAGTAAATACGATAAACTCGATAAGAGGGTACAAACGCGTCAGCTCAACGCTGCGCACCAAGCGGACAACAGTACGAAAAGCGGAAAAGCAAAATACCAACAAGCCGACTCAGAGCAACACACAAGCAAACAATAACAGGGAAGTCAAGAAAACAGAGGGCAATCGGCATCAATCCTCGGCTGCGTCCGAGCACTCATCCTCCGAAAGATCTCCCGCTCCAAGACCGGCGGTGTCACACCCGAACCTCTTCCCCACTAAGCGGAGAGTCTTCTGAACACCGCGCTAGAAGGCAACCTCCCGCTCATCCTCCAACAGGGGCTCGACCTCCTTCGTCATGACCTCAGCACGGATCTCCTCCGCCATCTGGAACCACTCCTCGACAAAAGCAAGAGAATCTCGGAACTCAGCCACTCCAGCCGCCTTGGCATCCTCAAGGCCGCGCTCGATCGACGACAGCCGCTCCACATCGCTCCGCAGAAATCCCAGCTCCCCCTCCATACGAAACATCTCCCCCTGGGCCTCAGATAGCTGACGAAGCGCGTCCTGGGCAAGCGCCTTATCTCCACCGTACGCCTCCTGCAGCTTCTCAACCTCGGATTGGGAAGAAGAAAGGTCCGCCTCCAGCTGCTTGATGCGGGACAGTTCGTGATCCCTCCTCCTCTGTAAAGCAGACATGTCCCTCTTCATCACGCTCAGCTCCTCCTGGAGGGAGATGTAACTGTCCTTGAGGCCCACGTAACAGTCGTTCCACGTGAGAGCAACGTTGGTCAGAGCGTTCGCCTGCAAACACGAAGGAAACAATCAGGAAACACGAACAGTAAGAACAAAGACAAGTTAAGACCCAAGAAAGGAGAGATTGACTTACCGCAGAAGTCATCGCCTGGAGGGACGAGGAAACTCGCCTCGACGGTGGATGAGGAGGAGGTGGCGGCAAGTCTCCCTGCGCAACCTGCTCAGTAGTAGGGGAGGCCAGAATCTCGACCTCCGGGTCGGAAGCAATCGGCTCCCCCCGACGGCGGCTCGGACCGGCTTCATGATCATGGCTCCTAGGCTCCGGCGGAGCAGAACACGAACCAAGAGTTCCATTCCTGAAAACAATCTTTCTCTTTTTCCCACGCTCCAGGGGAACCGCAGCCTCCCGCTCAGGGTCCCAAGAAAGCCCCACCGCGAGCAGCCGACTCTCCTCCACACAGTTGTACATGCTAAACAAAGCCTTCGACAGCCCCTCTCGGCCAGGAAAGCCGGGAGGGGAAGGAACTCGTCCTCCCGACCGGTCAGTCGGCGGCAGCGTCCAGGAAGTGACCTCCAAAGCTCGGGCAGCTCCCAACGATTCCGAACGTATCCACAAAGGGTATTCCCGTGGCGATAATCCGTCTTCTCGCCAAAATGAAACCAACTTTTGTTGCTCCGCACCTCAATCCGTCCGCCCAAGTCAGTGGTAGCCTCGCACCAATCCTTGAAGAGTTCGAGTGAAAAGCGCGTACTGTGCTCCCGGAAGAGCACCACCAGCCCCATGATATTCGACATCCCAGCGGGCGTAAACTGAGTGATCGGGACGCCGCAGAACCGGAATATTTCAATAGCCTCCTCCGGTGGAGGAATACGGAATCCAGACTTCAGGCAACTCTCGGAGAGTGTCATGTAACCCGTGGGCGGATTCTGAACGCGCTCCTCCGCCCCTGGAATCTTAACCTCGACATTCAGAGGCAATCCGAACCGCTTGCGCCACACCTCGATTCGCGCACCATCTAGAGAAGAGCGTAGACGCATCGGACTCGATTGGCCGCCCCGCTTCGAAGCCTGCAAGGAAAAGCAAACGCGCATAAGAACGAGTGCTAAAAGGCGACCGTATCAAAAAATCTGAAATATTGCAAGCTACCTCCCCGCGCACCAAGCGCGCGAGCGTGAAACAGTCTCGCGCAAAGGCGCAGTACGCGCGCAGGAGCCCGCGCGCACCGTTCGCGCGCAGGCGCCTACGCGCAGGAATGCGCGGCACGGCATCCGCGCACGGGAATGCGCAGCGCGGCACCCGCGCGCGCTGACGCGCGGGAACGGCACCCGTGCGTCCCGCGCACGGGAGCAGCACCCGCGCGCCCCGCTTGCAGCACGGCACCCGCGCGCGCGGGAACAGCACCCGCGCGTCCCGCGCGCAGGGGCCGCCCGCACGCGCAGGCGCGCGCAGCGCGCCGCCCGCGCGCGCAGAGGCCGCCCGCGCGCACAAGCGCGCGCAGCGCGCCACCCGCGCGCGCAGGGGCGGCGCCCGCCCGCGGGGGCGCGTTCGCCGGGCGCCCCGCTGCCGGCTCCGGCCGGACGAAAGCGCGCCCGAGCACCGCCCTTTCGACCGCTCCGCCCGCGCACCCTCCCGTCCGCCGCTGGCCGTTTGTTCCCGCCGCTCCTATTTCAAAAAAGCAGAAAGCAAAATCAACTTACCCCAGCCATCGTTCGGCGCGTCCTGCCGAGATAACGACCGGATCCGCCACACAAACGTTCAAAAAACCCTCGCACTCCTTCACAAGTTCTGGACTCCGACGGTTTTGGGGGGCTTATGATGGGTACTCATGATAAGAGTCTCATATTTATAAAGGTGTCTGACGGAAATGTTCATAAAAGGCAACAAATATTTCCAAAGACGGGTCGTTTCCAAAGACGGATCGTTTCCAAGGGCGGATTATTTCCAAAAAACTCTCCCACTCCGAAATTGGCAGGAAAAGCAAGGCGCGCAAAACCGTCGCGGACACGACGGAGTTTCTCCCTCCCGTCGCGGGAGGGATCCTCGCCCCCACGCCGCGCCCCCTGGGGGTGCGGCCAAATCGCACCCCGCGGGGGGTGCGGCCAAGCCGCACCCCACGCGGGGTGCGGCCTTGGCCGCACCCCCTTAGGGTGCGGCCTTGGCCGCGCCACCTTTGGGGTGCGGCCACGCCGCACCCCCTTGGGGTGCGGCCTTGGCGCACCCTATACAGGGTGCGGTCAAAGTCGCCCCCTCTTGGGTGCGCCCATGTCGCACCCCCTCGGGATGCGGGCGCGCCGCACTCCCTTGGAGTTCGACCGCGTCGCCGTCCTCTCCCCGCGCGAGGTGTGGCCGCCCGCCTCTCCTTCTTTCCCGGCAGAGGGGACTTGCGGGAAGCCCTCACGGGCGTACTTTTCATCAGGAACATCACGCCCTTATTTTCTCCTTAAGGGTGCGGCTTGCCGTTCCACTATTCACACGGAACACCTCGAGGCGTAACCAGAACGCCCTCGCATTTCGTCGCGCACTTGAAACACTTCAGCGCTAGCGCGCGCTCAGAGCGTTTCTGAGCGCGATCAGGAAACCTTCTCACTTTTTGTCTTTCCGGCTTCTCACTCTCTGGGTTTCCGGCTTCTCACTTTTTGTCTTTCCGGCTTCTCACTCTCTGGGTTTCCGGCTTCTCACTTTTTGTCTTTCAGGCTTCTCACTTTTCAGGAACGGTCAGTCGCCTTTTTCGCCTCCAACAGAACTGCCCGAGCCGCCCAAGCTGCCCGAAGGGCAAGGTGGTCATTTACGAAAAATGGCGATCCGTGTGCCCCGAATCGGAAAATATGATTCGTCCACCGAGCATTTATGGAAACTGCAAACGGCAAGATTACCGGACTACCCCCGGCCAAAGCTATAAAAAGGGCCCTGGGGCTTCATTTGAGAGGACCTTGACTTCTGGACCCGGGAGAGCTCCTTGCAGACTTTTGCGGAATTCTCCTTCAGCACTTGAAGATCTCCTTCGGGACTTGAAGATCTTCATCATCCAGAAAGGCGACCAGCGTTCTCAGAAGGGAAAGACGACTGCCCTTCTCACTTTCGAAAGGCGACCAGCGTTCTCAGAAGGGAAAGACGGCTGGCCTTCTCACTTCCAAAAGGCGACCAACGTTCTCAGAAGGGAAAGACGATCGGCCTTCTCACTTCCGAAAGGCGACCAACGTTCTCAGAAGGGAAAGGCGACTGGCCTTCTCACTTCCGGAAGGCGACTAGCAATCTCAGAAGGGAAAGGCGACTGGCCTTCTCATTTCCGAAAGGCGACCAGCGTTCTCAGAAGGGAAAGACGGCTGGCCTTCTCACTTCCGAAAGGCGACCAGCGTTCTCAGAAGGGAAAGACGATCGGCCTTCTCACTTCCGAAAGGCGACCAGCGTTCTCAGAAGGGAAAGGCGACTGGCCTTCTCACTTCCGGAAGGCGACGAGCAATCTCAGAAGGGAAAGGCGACTGGCCTTCTCACTTCCGAAAGGCGACCAGCATTCTCAGAAGGGAAATGCGACTGGCCTTCTCACTTCCGAAAGACGATCAGCATTCTCAGAAGGGAAAAGGACTTAGTTTTTCCGAGAGGTGGCCTGTTACTCTCGGAGCTCTCTCACTCTCCAAGTATTGTAACGAGCAGCGGTCTGTCGCGCTCGAGTTCTAGTTTCCAAGTTGTAACCCCCCCAGAAGATAGTGGAATTTGGTTGGCACAGCTCCGACCACGTGGTTTTTTACCCTTTCCGGGTTTTCCACGCTAAAAAGTCCCAGTGCAATCAACGAATCTCTAATTGGCTGTTTGCGCACTTAGTTCGCTCACGAGCTAAGGGGGTTCAAGTGAACCGGTCTACCAAGAGCCCTAAGCGTTCCGCAACAGTTCTTTTGCTCCAATCATATGCATGGAGCATCCACTGTCTAGATACCACTACTGGTTTGTGGTTGAACAGTCTCCCTTCTGCACATGAAATCAAACATTAGTATAGACCCTCACACGCTGGGGTCTCTTTCTTCTATCATCATATGGAGTTATGAAAGAATAAGATGGTCTTTCAGTATACCCCTTAAGGTGAAGAAGTGCTGCATTATTATGCCATCAATGTTTGGCTATATGCCCAAGTTTAGAACAACAGAAACATCTAGGAACAGAAGTAGAGGGTGGTTTAGATGTTTGATAAATTCTTGCAGGAAACATGCGTCGAGAAGAAATCGACGCATTTTTAGAGTTGTGTCGAGTGTAATTCGACGTATCTGCATAGTTCCGTCGATAATAATTTGATGCACAGTATTGGTTGCATCGAATATAATTCGACGCACCCTCATACTTGCTTCAAATTGATGTCGATGCATATGCTGAACTCCGTCGAGTTGCATTCGACGCATCTTTAAAATTGCGTCGAGTTCTATTCGACGTATGATTCTTTTCATTAAGATTTTTATTATTATTATTTGGTTTTTCTAAGGGGTGTTTACCTAAAATTCATGGTTGATTAGTAATGTTTACCCTATTGAATATAGTGAGTTTGTTAGGGTTATTATTATGTTCTTCACATGATTCTAAGTTGTTATTAAGTCTAGACCTAATTAATGCTACAGGATTTCCCAAGCAAGTTTGCTAGGGATTAGTGTGCTAGTGGATGGTAGTGATTCTAGATCAAGATGATCAAATCTTTTGGAGAGATTTTGTGAGATATCCTTAAGCTTTTGACTCCTTCCATTGAGTGAGTTCTCAAAGGATTTTGCCTTTGTAAGTTCTTTCTTTAAATCAGAATTTTCATTATCTAATATGTATATTTCTTGGTCTTTCTTAAATAATTGATCTCTCAGATCATAATTGACTGAGTACAGATTATCTTTCTTAAGGTCTTCTATTTATGTACTGATTATGTTAAATTCCTTTTGACGATTAATATAATCTTGACATAATTCTTTGAAACAATCTGTAAATTCTTCTGAAGAAAAGTCAAAATCATCAAAGATTGTTACCTCATTCTCAGCAGTAGGGTCTTCCAGAGCCATTAAACAGGATTCTTCATTTCCACACTCTTCATCACTATCAGATTAGGAGGAGCTTGACTCAGATTCTGAATCACTCCAGGTTTCAGCCATGAAACCCTTCCCTCCTTTCTTATCCTTCCTCCTGAAGGATTTCTTCTTGTGCCCCCTCTTCTACTTGTTGCTTTTGTTCTTTTCTTCCTCAGGACATTCAGTGGCAAAGTGGTCTGGTTTTCTGCAAGAGAAGCAGATAATTTCCTGTTTAGGAGTTTTGTCATACCTTGACTTGCTTGAACTCCTCTCTTTTCTTCTGGAGTCCTCTGTCCTGACCCATCTCTTGAATCTTTTAGCCAAGAGATTGAACATCTCTTCTTCAGAGGTGGAGGGATCTGCTTTAGCAGACTTAAGTGCAGGAGTCCTTTCTTTAGGAGTTGAGATTCTCTCCAGGGCCTTTGACTCAGCCCTGCTTTTTAGTAAAAGCTCATAAGAGTTGAGATTCCCTAACAAACCTTATGTTGATATTTCTCTGAGGCATCTAGAATCTCTGATAGCCCAGATTCTTAAGTCCCATGTGCATGAGAAGCACATGAGAAGCTTGTCATTAATTTCTGTCAGAGAAATTTCTTTATCAAGACAAAGTTATTGTGTATGATTGGTATTTGAATTTCTGTTAGAGAAATTTCTGCTTTATTAGCTGAAATGTATGACAGGTTTAGCCTTATCCAACATACCTATTGTGTATGATTGGTATTTGAATTTCTTTCTTCATTTAGATTGTCCTGAAAAGGGATTTCTATTGGACCTTTCATTTTCCTTTCCTCTTTTGATCCCGACCCATCCATCAACTTTGAATACCTTCCAAAAATGTTTTTGCTGTGTCCTGGTGTACTCTATTCCATTCTTAACAATAAATAAGTCATTGGACAACTGTCTTTAGCTTGGTGGACCTACTGAAAAGGTAATAAAAGGATAGCGGAGAAAGCTTCCTTTTTCAGACTGTATTAGACGTAGCGTCGAATTAAACTTCTTTCTTATCGACGCACCTCTGAGTTCTTATCGGAGTAGGCTTCGAATTCCTTCTTAGCTCTGGCTGAACTCAGATGTCAACGTAGCGTCGAATACATCTCGATGTATCCATCAAGTTGAAGGCTTGAATGTGGACATCATCTTCTGCATCGAGTTGAAGTCGAAGTTGCGTCAACTTCACTGATGGCTTTGACAAGCTCTTCCTTATACGTCGAGTCCCTTTCGACGTTGCGTCTACTTGACTTATACTTCAATAGACTGATCAAGTTGCTTGGACTTCTAGTCAGAGTTGCGTTGATATCATGTCGAAGTTGCGTCGACTTTCATTCGACGCAAGTCTTAACTTAACTGATTTTGTGAATGTCTTGACTTGGCCTTGACACTATAAGATGAGTGTGACATCCTAAGACATCTAATGATCATTTTACCCTTTTTATGCAATGAGAGTAATATTCCTAGAAATTAAAATCACCTATAGATAATTTGTTAAGTTAAATCAAAATAAGTTTTTCCCAATAGAATGAAATAAAGAAGAATCCAAACCTTGAAGAATGGAGCCTTGATCAAGTAAATATCAAATTGATATTTCTATATAAGAGATGTGAAGGAAGAAATCTAAGTAGCACTGTCTCCTAGAATCCTTCAAGAAGTGCTGATAAACTTCTCAAGATAGACAAGTATCAGATGAGTATTTCGACGACAGATGAATTCTCAGTGATACAAAATGAACAATCTCGACGACAAAATCTGCGTCTCGACTTTATTGGTGAAATCTCGACGACAACACTGAAGTGATTCCGACGACTAGATTGAAGTAGTTTCGACGACACTATCGACAAAAAAAACATATGTATCGTCAAAATACAACGCAGATACTTAATGCTATATTGGATCTTCAATTAGAGCCGTCTGATGGATTTTTAATCTATTAACCAAGACAAAAAGGTACGCGCCTCTTCATCTACTTCTAATATAAATAGAGTGAATGCTTAGGTCAAAAATTACACTTTCATTTGCCCTAATTCATTTCTGTGATAAACCTCCGTTCCGTCTCCAACAATCACTCGTTCTCAACATTCTGCTTCAATGGCTCCCCAGAAGGATGAATCCTCAGTCATCTCCGAATGTGAGCTCATGAGGGGAGGATTCAACTCTTGTTCTGAAGAGATTAGGTCAGTAACTGTGTTGGTAGAATCGACAGGGCTGGAGTATCTGCTTTGCGAACCATGTGTTCTCATGAACAGGGAGGTCCAAGAATTCTTTGATGGAGCGAGAATCAGTCGTTCAGAGGCCATTCTAAAGTCTACGGTGGCCGGGAAGAAGATCAAAGTATCTGGCAAGAGCTTAGGAAAAGCTTTGAGAATTCCAAGACTGGAGAAAGAAGTGGAAGAGGAAGATCTGACTGCTGAAGATCTATCTGTTGGATATGCCTGGTGTGGGCATAGTGGCAAGACCTATGGGTCTATTAAAAAGGAAGAATTCAACCAGAAGGGAAATCTTCTTGCAGACATTGTAGGGAAAGTACTATTGTGCAAGCCTAGTTTCCATGACAGGATTTCAAAGGAAATGTTTGAGACAATGTGCATGATCATTATTTCAAAGAAGACAGATTGGTGAAAGTTCCTATTCCAGAGGATCAAGAACACCTTGAAGACCCCATCGTTTGGAAGAATCCTATCTATCTTCCTCCTGAATACCCTTGGGGACGTAGTGAAGAGAAACATGAGAGCACCTCTGCACTATTCAAAGAGGTTGGAATCAAAAATGCTGGACAGATGGGAGAGAATTATCTCCAAAACTCCTAAAACTCCTAAGGATGCCCAAACTACTACAAAAGGAAAGAAAAACAAAACTGTGATAGTTGATAAGTCAGAGGAGGAAGGGTCCTTTAGAAGTTCTGAAAGAGGAGGAGCATCATCAATTCCAGACCCAAACCTGTCAAAGGTTTCTGAGGAAGAAGGAGCCCCATCTCTATCAAACCCTGCTTTGACAGAGGGGGAGGTAGTTCCAAATTAGATGATTCCAGAGGACATGAGTGAACCTACTAACACAGAGGTTCCTGAAGAAAGAAGAAGTCCCATTGTGGGCAGTGATCCAGTTGAGGGCGAGTTCCTGGGTGGATGCTCAGCCCAAGACACTGAGAGAATTGAAGGGGAGACCCATCTGGGGTGCTCTACCCTAGAAGATCAAGCTGAACGATTTGTTGCGGAGAAAGCAGTCCAAGAGAAGGATGCTTTAGAGAAGGAAAATGAAGAAAATGTGCCAGAGAAGGATGAAAGTTCTGATCCCCAGACTGGGCTTGACCTAGTTTTGATTAAAGGCAAGCAAGTGCTGATGGAAGAAGAAGACCAGATGCAGGTAAACTCTCCTAATTTTCTGGCTCAAGATAGTGTTTCTGAAGGTTCTCTAGAAGAAAATGCAGCTCCTGAGGTGAATGCAGCTGGACCATCTACTGATCACTCAAGCTCCCTATTTCATATGATCTCAGCCTTGCTGAATATTCAAAGGGAGAAGATAGAAAAGTTCATTCTACAGACTGTAGATGACTTGAGGCAAGAAATGAAGGCTGAGCTGCAAACTGTAAAGAATGATATGCATCATCTCAACACTCAACACACTCACTTCCTTCATTTAACTGCTCCATCCATGGAACATGATGGTGAGGAAATCAACAAGGTTGGGCATCAGACTCATCAGATCATCCAAAACCAAGGCACCATGTCAAGGAATATAGAGAGATCTTTTCAACGGATAACAGGATTCATGAATTCAGATAGAGATCAAGTTTTGAACAAAATGGAAGTGAATACTCAAAACTTAGATGAACATCTGCTAGAGGTAAGAAATAACTTGGATGAGGCTGAACAACATCTGCATGAAAGGATAAATTTAGTACAAGTAGCTCTTGATGATCACATAGCTGAAGAAGTCCTAAAGGGGGAGAATGCAATGATAAATGCTGGCTCAAATCAAGCCATGTGGACATTCAATCAAGTTAAGCAAGCCTTACAGAAGCCTCCCTCAGCCTTTGAGCTAGCGGAACCATCTGAAAGCACTGCATCAGAAATTTATAACATAGAAGTTGGAGAATCTGCCAGCTCCAGAAAAAGGAAAAGGGTCCAGAGCAAGAGGTATAGACAGAAGAGGCTTAGGGAAATTGAGCAGGATCCACAATCATGCAAGTGGAGTCCTAACTCTAGGACCCTGATATCAGAAGCCTGGATGGAATTTGGATACCCTCGGGATGGGTCATAAAGAGACTACTATTCTGCTGACTGGAATCTGCACTTAACTCAAATGGAGAAAAAGAGAAATCATAAACTGGCATTTCCTCAGGTCCTCCTCCTTCTCCAAAGAAGATTCCAAAACCAATCAGCTTCTATGAAAGGCAAAGGAGAAAAGGAAAAGGAAGCAACAACAGGTCCTAAAGACCATAAAATGTTTTATCTAAAAATGACTTGGGCATATAACTGATATATTTTTGTTCTAAAACACTCTCTATTTATATTATGTGATAGATGAATTATATATTACTTCCTGAATGTCTTCAAATTCTGATTTTATTTATCCTTTGACATTTATCATTTAAGTGAGTTATGACTTCTTCAAATATGGGGAGATTGTTGGGAACTGTGTCCAGCAATATTCTTGATTTGAAGAAGTGCTCAGATCAATGATAAATGCATTATGTATTTGATGGTATATTTTATTCATGACCGCAGAAGATAAAACATATGTCAAGTAATTTTCTAAGTCCAAAATCACCAAGGACTGGATATATCATTGAGATAATATACATATCGTTGAAAAGAATCAAAGCTACATCACTAGTATATAGACGATAAAAGTAATGAAAATTAACGAAGTAAAATATCGTCTCAAGACTCAGCAGAAGAATCGCTGAGAAAGGTATCATATCGTCAAATCAGTTTCGACGATATCGTCTTGAAGAAAGCTTATCGTTGATAATGCTTAGTGCTGATATCTCGACGATATCGTCTTGAAGAAAAATATATAGTCTTGAAGGTTGAAGAAAGCTTATAGTTGAGAAAGACTAAGTTCAGAAAACTCGATGACATCGTCTTGAAGAAGATGTATAGTCTTGAAGGTTGAAGAAAGCTTATCGTGGATAAAGCTAAGATGTCTTGACGATATCGTCTTGAAGAAGAGGTATAGTCTTGAAGAGTTAAAGACATAACTCATTGAGTCATGAAGATAGGTTCATGAAGACAACATCGTTTGAAGATCAAGCATTTATTGCGCAGATATTCTTGGAAATTGATATTCAGGGAATGTGCACGCCGCCCATCTTGTGCACCAATCGAGGAGTAATAAATAATATATTCTGTACAGAATATAGCCGTTGCACATTATTTAAGGAAAAAAATTATTATTTTTATATTCTGCAAGTTCCAAGAACGGCAAGGCATTTTTAATAATTTATTCTACCGTTTCTTTCTAATATTCTATCAGACAATTTATGGAAGAATTCTAGAAGGGCTTTTATGCAAAGTTGCAGAAGAATATTAAAGGAAGAATTTGTTGATTTCAGAGTAATAGTCCTTCTTACAAAAGTATTGAACCTGATCAAAAAAAGAAAGAAAGAGAACAAGCAGAAAATCTTCATCACTTGGCTGAGAAGACAAGAAAGAATCCTTCTCCTATACTAGAAGTGCATCTATCAAATAAGGAGAAGATTCAAAAGAAAGGCTCAGTAATCCACAATATCACTAAGGTTACATCTACAAGAAGAAGAAGAAGACCTGCTATTCAAAGTTTCCATCTTGAAGTCTTTTCTTCTACAACAACTTTTCTATATTACTTTGTAGGGTTCTTTGTGAACCTGAGCTTGTAGGATCTTGCACCAGATCTGAGTTGGTAGGGTTCTGTGTGAGCCTGAGATTGGTAGAGTTCTGTGTGAGCCTGAGTTTTGGTAGGATCTTGGTACAGATCTGAGTGCTTGGTAGGACTCGTAAAGTCTGAGGAAATTATTGTAAGGTTTGTATAACCTGAGTGTAGGATTTTCTGTGTGAAGGGCTGAGGTAGGATCCATTGTGATCTGAGTTGTAAGATTTGAGATTTGGAGAAGTTTCCTAGTCTAGCACACTGCTAGATAGGTGGGAGGGACAGTGGACTACCTCTAGACACATTGTCTTGTAGGGAACCACTATAAATCTTGTATGCTTTCTGTGTTGCTTTTGTGCTGTGATAGATAAACTTTAAAGTAGCAAAGAATATTGAAAACACCTAACCACCCCTCCTCTAGGTGTAGATTATTGACAACCCATATCTTTCAAAAAGTTCTCTCAGGCACTTTTGTCTTAAAAAGCCTCTAAGTTGTCTAATTTTGGGGAATAATTAACCGATAAATGTGTGACAATTATTTCATTTAATACAATGAGGTCTGCTGGTAACCATCAGCCGTGGAAATCAAAGGCTGGGATTTCATTTTCCACCTCCAGCCAAGGGACCAGATCGTCCCGTCCTGGGCCATATTCCAAGCCAAATTCCCAGCCCTCCGGCCACCTCCATGGTCGGCCATGTAAGAACCCAAATTTCATGTGCACACAAAATCAAAGTGAGTTGAAGTCATGGAGCTAGCGCCAGCCGCTAGTGTTAGCGTCGGCGGTAGTGACTTTCCGAGAAGTGTGTCCTTTCTCGAGGAGGGTGGCATTTCGCGAGAAGTTTGTCAATTAAAGATAGCGCTGGCGGTAGCGCTAGCGCTAGCGGTAGTATTTCTCGCAAATTCCTTAAGCGGTAGAGCGGAACCGACTTTGTCGCTAGCGCCAGCGCTGGCCACTAGCGCCGGCGATAGCGGGAAATCCTTATATACCTCAAAATCCGACTCTTCAACTCATTTTCTCTGAGAGCCATTGCAGTTCTGAGGGCAGAGAGCTGGGAGCAGGGGAGGAGATCCATTGGAGTTGAGTTTTCGTCGTGCTAGGAGGGATTTGTGAAGAAGCGTCTGCGTGCGTGTGCCACCGCGGATTCCATCCATTTCCCTCTCAGTTCTATGGCGCCAAAACGACCAACTAGGGTAACGAATCTCCTCCCTAGCCTTTGGACATGTGTGTCCTTTGATTTCCATGAATTTAGGAAGACTTCTACTAATTAGTAGATTGGATCTTCTGGTGGGATGAAGTTATTCCCCCCACAAATTGCATATAGAGTCCGGAACGGTAGTACAGGCATATCCATGCTGTGTGAAGCCCATCTGGACAGATTGAGCCGGATTGGTGATGTTTATCGCGTGGAGAAGACTCCATGTATATGCTGTGGTTCGGGTCTTCTGTACTGTTTGTACCAGCAAATTATCCTGGAGGTGTTTCCCAGGCAATACCCGAAGTTTGGTAGCAGAACTGTGTTCTGTTACTAGCGCCGGCGGTAGCTCCAGGTGAGCTACTCGTGTTGTTATCTGGAGGTGTTTTCCCAGAGGTAGCAGAACTGACTTCTGTTACCAGTGTCGGGCAGAACTGGGTTCTATTGCTAGCGCCGGGCGCTAGCGTTAGCGCCGGCGGTAGCGCCCAACACACAGATTGTGTGTTTCCGTGCTACCTAAAGTCCTGGGGACTGGATATGTAGCAGAAGAAGCTGTGGAATTTGCAAAGCCCAGCTTTAAGTGATGGGTATTAGGTGAAGCTTACCCGTATCGTGCATAGTTGAATCGCGGTATTTGAGCACGGGCCTAGCTGATCCGAACCCTCCCAGAGTGGTGGTGAAGAGGTCGCCCCTCGGTGCACCGGGCTATGGAAGAGTGTCGTAACTTCGTGTGTACGGACTAGCTCAAATTGCTTGTCTAAGTTGAAATGAGACTTAGCGTGAGGGCGTAACTCAGGGAGTATGCCAAAGTGTGCCTTGAGAGCACGAAGCGGGTGGCTTGGTATGCCTCCGTTGTTGTTGGTTGCGGATATATATATATGCTGCTGACTCTTACTTGCAGGGAAGGAGCACCGCCGCCCCGAGTTTGGGGTGGGGTCGTTATAAATCTTGGTCAGCTAAAGCTGACCGGTTACTTGTTTTCCCACCACTTGGTTGATTTGCTTATATAGGTCCCGATGAGACTAGCGGGAGATAGCGGGCTGAAGCCCCTGCTGCTGTGCTGTGCTGGCCCTTGAAGGCCAAAGCTTTTGTTTACTTTTGTTCATGTGTGGCCGGCCTGCGTGCCGATGTCCTGAAACCACCTATATTATGTAAACAAACATTGTAAAGAACTTGTTATGTCTTTCATTCCTAGTAGCTATTGCGGACAATGTGTATACTGGTTTTAATTGAAATAAAATGCTTCCGTTGTGTGACTCTGTGTGCTGAGATGGTTGGTATTAACTGTTTAATGCTAATGAAGTAACGCACTCTTCTGTTCGTTTAATATGGCGTGGGGTCCCGGCCGGACCTACTGCTATATTCTATGTAACAGGGAGGGTGTTACAAATTGGTATCAGAGCCAGGTTTCGATCCTGGGACCTGTGGGTTATGGGCCTTTAACTCATGTAAATAACCAGTAATTGTCCACTTTAGGAATGAATTACATGTATAGGTGTAGCATTCAGATGGAACTTCTGTGTTCCTTTGTTTATTCATGCCTTCTCCTAGTCGCTAATTGTGTTTTGTGCACATGTTTAGGCGGCTGGGAGTGGAGCGGGGCCTTCTCGACCCCCTCGTTCGACGGCAAGTAGTGCACCAACTCCGGTGCCGACTCCTCCTTCGGCTGAAACTATAAGGATGATCGCTGAGGCAGTATTTGCGATGTTCACGGCGCAACCAGAAGGGCATGTCCTTGGACAGCCTCCTATTCCGGGAGCGGCTCCAGTGCAGGATCCAGCAGCCGAACCTGCAGTGGAAAGGCCAGTGCCGTTGAGGGCACGAAGAGCTCCAGATCAACAGCTGCAATACTTTTTGAGTTTCCACCCTCCCACGTTCACGGGGGCAGGAACCCCGACGCAAGCGGAGGATTGGCTGTCAAGGGTGCGCAAAACCATGAAGGCCACAGATACAGAGGAAGAGCAAAAAGTTACATTGGCAACCTTCCTATTGGATGGGGAGGCGCATCTGTGGTGGGATGAGTTGGAGTTACATCAGCTAGCGGGAAGGCAGCTGACAAATATCTCCTTTGATGAGTGTTCCAGACTGTTCTTGGCGCGGTATCTTCCACCGACCCAACAAATAGAGATGGAAAATCAGTTCAACCGTCTGACTCAGGGTGATAGAATGATCGAGGACTATCTACATGAGTTTACACGGTTGTGGCGCTATGCAGGCGTGACGTTTGCGGATGAAGCTCGTAAGACAAATCGGTTTTACGAAGGCTTGCGAGAAGAGTTGCGGTTCCTTCTGTCGGGGCCAATGACGCAGGGGTTTATGACCCTGGTCAACTCGGCTCGTTCTTTAGAGAAAGATATGAAACGGTCCCAAAGCAGGAAGGAGCTAATAGTAGTCAAGCCAGAGTTCAAAGTATCGAGCTCGGCAAAGTCGGGACGAGACAAATGGAAGAAAGGAACGCGACCGTCGGGGTCAGTTCAATCTTCAGCATCGGGAGTGCCTGGGCGAGGCCCACTCACCTGTTACAACTGCGGCAGACCGGGGCACTATGCTCGTGACTGTCGTAGTGGGAAGAAGCTAGTTGCGGCCTATGCGGCAGAGAAAGGGAAGGCGGCAGAGTCAACCGCGTCCCACGCTGCTCCAGCCCAGCCTAGAGTATACAACCTTGGCCAACAGGAGGTCATCAAGCAGAGCGATGTGGTGACAGGTATGCGATAGTATATAGCTTTTATTGCTTTTTATACTTCATACCTTATGCATTGCTTGTTAACCATTAATGTACTAGGCTTTGTCCTGATCTTTAATTATCTGGCGAGAGCACTATTTGACACGGGTGCTTCACATTCCTTTCTATCAGAGGCCTTCATACAGCAACTTGGAGTGCCTTCGTCATTTAGACAGGAACGATTAGATGTGATGCTATCCAATGGGTGTTCGATGCGCGTGGATCGAGGTTGTGTGGTAAAGGTACGAATATGGAGTCAAGACTTTGATTTGGAAGCACTGATACTCCCGCTTTCGGAGTTCAATGTAATCTTTGGTATGGATTGGCTGTCAGCGCAGCAGGCCTACATTGATTACACGTCTAAGGAGGTCACACTGGGGCGGAATACCGAACGTGCGACTACGTTTGCTGGTTTGCGTGGATCGAGCAAGACACTGATGTCTGCTGTCCAAGTGGTCAAGGCGGTTCAGCAAGGCGCAGAGTTATGTGTTATGCTAGTGGGGGCTGCAAAGCCTCAACCCAATTTGAGTGATGTTCCTGTGATTTCAGAGTATCCAGATGTGTTTCCGAAAGATCTTCCTGGGGCGCCACCTCAGCGAGAGATTGACTTCACGATAGAGCTGGTGCGAGGTGCCAAACCTGTGTCACGCTCTCCGTACCGAATTGCGCCAAAGGAGATGGCGGAGTTGAAGGTTCAATTACAGGAGTTGTTAGAGCAGGGTTATATACGTCCAAGTACATCCCCTTGGGGTGCTCCGGTCCTTTTTGTGAAGAAGAAGGATGGAAGCCTGCGTCTATGCATTGACTACCGAGAATTGAACAAGCTGACCGAGAAGAACAAGTATCCGATTCCTCGAATCGATGACTTGTTTGATCAGCTAGTGGGGTCAACTGTGTATTCAAAGTTGGATCTCAAGTCCGGCTATTACCAGTTGCGAATTCGGGATTGTGATATCCCCAAGACGGCATTCAGTACCCGCTACGGGCACTACGAGTTTACAGTGATGCCGTTTGGATTGATGAATGCGCCGTCAGTATTTATGGATCTAATGAATATGACCTTTCGAGAGTACCTGGATCGTTTTGTCATCGTCTTTATCGACGATATCTTGGTGTACTCTCAGTCTGAAGAAGAACACGCAATTCATTTGCGCGAAGTTTTGGAGACCCTGCGACGGAGTCAGCTGTATGCCAAGTTCTCCAAGTGCGAGTTTTGGCTAGCTTCATTAGCTTTCCTTGGTCATGTTGTTAGTGGCGAGGGTATCGCGGTGGATCCGGCAAAGATCGATGCAATCCAGAAGTGGCCCGTTTTGGCAACAGTAGCGGAGGTCAGGAGTTTCCTTGGACTTGCCGGCTACTATCGGCGCTTCGTGGAGAACTTTTCGCGGATCGATCTACCTCTCACCACCTTGACGAGGAAGGATCAGAAGTTCGTTTGGTCACCGGAGTGTGCACGGGCTTTTGAGGAACTGAAGAGGCGTCTGACCACAGCACCAATTCTGTGTTTGCCATCAGGTGCAGAGGGTTATGAAATTTACAGTGATGCGTCAGGGAGCGGCTTAGGTTGTGTACTTCTTCATCATCGTCAAGTGATCGCTTATGGCTCTCGTCAGTTGAAAGTGCATGAGCGGAATTATCCGATCCACGACTTGGAATTGGCGTCCGTGATCTTCGCTCTAAAGTTGTGGCGGCACTACTTATATGGTGTGAAGGTTGACATCTTTACAGACCATAAGAGCCTTAAGTATCTGTTACATCAGAAGGAGCTCAATATGCGACAACGAAGGTGGATGGAGTTCCTGGGGGACTACACTTTTGACGTACATTATACTCTAGGAAAGGGGAATGTCGTCGCAGATGCTTTGAGCAGGAGGGCTTATGCACAGGCCTACTGGATTCAGATGTATGATCCACGTCTGATCAGGGACTTGGAAGCCTTGGAGATCTCCTGTGTGGAGAGGAGTTCTAGTGCGAGTGCGTGCTTGAACTGGACGGAGGTGCAGTATGACCTCGCAGACAGAATACGACAGGCCTTGGAGCTTGATTCGAGCATGCAACACTATTTAGCAGAATCTGGGGTTGGGACTGCTACAGAGTTTGTATTCGACGACGGTCTGATGTGGAAAGACGGTCGGTTGTGCGTCCCAAATGTTGGTAAGTTGCGGGAGGAATTGATGTACGAAGCGCACTTTACAAAATACTCAATTCACCCAGGGAGCACAAAGATGTACCAAGACATGAAAAAGCTATTTTGGTGGCCAGGATTGAAGAAAGACATCGCCTTGTACGTGACAAAATGCAAAACTTGCGCACTAGTGAAGGCGGAATGTCAGAAACCTGGCGGTTTCCTGAAGTCGTTGCCTATACTGGAATGGAAATTTGATGACATTTCGATGGATTTCGTGCACGGTTTGCCGAGATCAAAGAGTGGGAATGATGCCGTATGGGTGATCGTGGATCGCTTGACGAAGGTAGCCCACTTTATTCCAAACCGGAAGGACGATTCATTTGAAAAGTTGGCAAAACTTTTTGTAGATAGCATTGTCCGATTGCACGGTGTGCCCCGTAGCATTGCCAGTGACCGAGATGGGCGCTTTACTTCCAAGGATTGGAGGCTAATCCACCAGTTGTTAGGTACAAAGCTAAAGTTTAGCACTGCCTTCCACCCTCAGATGGATGGACAGACTGAACGTATGAACAGAACTCTGGAGGACATGCTCCGAATGTGCATCCTGGATTTCGGTAAAAAGTGGGAAGATCATCTCTACATGATCGAATTCACTTATAATAATAGCTATCAGGCAAGTATAAAGATGGCACCCTTTGAGGCCCTCTATGGTAGAGCTTGCCGCACTCCCGTATCGTGGGCGGAGACAGGTGAAACGAAGTTGTTTAAGCGAAAGGAAGTCGAAGAGGCAAATGCGGCGATTCAAACAATCCGGGATAGATTGTTGATTGCACAAGATAGGAAGGCAAAGTACTACAATGCCAAGCACAGAAACGTCGAGTTCGCCATGGGCGACTGGGTTTATCTAAAGATCAAACCTTTCAAGGGTGTGTCCAGGATTCGGCGCTTGAAAAAGATGAGTCCAAGATACCTTGGACCGTTTGAGATACTGGAACGTGTTGGCGAAGCTGCCTATCGACTCGCTCTTTCGACAGAGTTGAGTGGTTTGCACGATGTGTTCCACATATCGGTGTTAAGGAAAGCTGTACCAGAGCCTAGCCAAGTGCTTGTAGCTAGTCAGGTGCCGGTCGATGATGGGCTAAAGACGCTGGTCACGCCTATTTGCATCGAAGACACTGATGTCAAACAGCTGCGGAATAAACTGATCAAGATGGTCAAGGTCCGCTGGAACAATTGCGGTCGTGAGGAGCTTTCATGGGAGCGTGAGCAAACCATGCGTGATGAGTTCTCCGAATTGTTCCGTTAAGGTACGAATTGTTCCCCGAATTATGTATTTGGGTATCTTGTTGTTATTTGCACTGTTACAATTTCGGGATAAAATTATTTTAAGTGGGGAAGAATTGTAAGACCCCAAATTTCATGTGCACACAAAATCAAAGTGAGTTGAAGTCATGGAGCTAGCGCCAGACGCTAGTGTTAGCGCCGGCGGTAGTGACTTTCCGAGAAGTGTGTCCTTTCTCGAGGAGGGTGGCATTTCGCGAGAAGTTTGTCAATTAAAGATAGCGCCGGCGGTAGCGCTAGCGCTAGCGGTAGTATTTCTCGCAAAGTCCTTAAGCGGGAGAGCGGAACCGACTTTGTCGCTAGCGCCAGCGCTAGCCACTAGCGCCGACGGTAGCGGGAAATCCTTATATACCTCAAAATCCGACTCTTCAGCTCATTTTCTCTGAGAGCCATTGTAGTTCTGAGGGCAGAGAGCTAGGAGCAGGGAAGGAGATCCATTGGAGTTGAGTTTTCGTCGTGCTAGGAGGGATTTGTGAAGAAGCGTCTGCGTGCGTGTGACACCGCGGATTCCAGCCATTTCCCTCTCAGTTCTATGGCGCCAAAACGACCAACTAGGGTAACGAATCTCCTCCCTAGCCTTTGGACATGTGTGTCCTTTGATTTCCATGAATTTAGAAAGACTTCTACTAATTAGTAGATTGGATCTTCCGGTGGGATGAAGTTATTCCCCCACAAATTGCATATAGAGTCCGGAACGGTAGTACGGGCATAGACATGCTGTGTGAAGTCCATCTGGACAGATCGAGCCGGATTGGTGATGTTTATCGCGTGGAGAAGACTCCATGCATATGCTGTGGTTCGGGTCTTCTGTACTGTTTTGTACCAGCAAATTATCCTGGAGGTGTTTCCCAGGCAATACCCAAAGTTTGGTAGCAGAACTGAGTTCTGTTACTAGCGCCGGGAGCTAGCGATAGCGCCGGCGGTAGCTCCAGGTGAGCTACTCGTGTTGTTATCTGGAGGTGTTTTCCCAGAGGTAGCAGAACTGATTTCTGTTACCAGTGCCGGGAAGAACTGGGTTCTGTTGCTAGCGCCAGGCCCTAGCGTTAGCGCCGGCGGTAGCGCCCAACACACAGATTGTGTGTTTCCGTGCTACCTAAAGTCCTGGACATTGGATATGTAGCAGGAGAAGCTGTGGAATTTGCAAAGCCCAGCTTTAAGTGATGGGTATTAGGTGAAGCTTACCCGTATCGTGCATAGTTGAATCACGGTATTTGAGCACGGGCCTAGCTGATCTGAACCCTCCCATAGTGGTGGTGAAGAGGTCGCCCTTCGGTGCACCGGGATATGGAAGAGTGCCGTAACTTCGTGTGAACGGACTAGCTCAGATTGCTTGTCTAAGTTGAAATAGGACTTAGTGTGAGGGCGTAACTCAGGGAGTATGCCAAAGTGTGCCTTGAGAGCACGAAGCGGGTGGCTTGGTATGCCTCCGTTGGTGTTGGTTGCGTATATATATATATGCTGCTGACTCTTACTTGCAGGGAAGGAGCACCGCCGCCCCGAGTTTGGGGTGGGGTCGTTATAAATCTTGGTCAGCTAAAGCTGACCGGTTACTTGTTTTCCCACCACTTGGTGGATTTGCTTATACAGGTCCCGGTGAGACTAGCGGGAGATAGCGGGCTGAAGCCCCTGCTGCTGTGCTGTTCTGGCCCTTGAAGGCCAAAGCTTTTGTTTACTTTTGTTCATGTGTGGCCGGCCTGCGTGCCGATGTCTGGAAACCACCTATATTATGTAAACAAATATTGCAAAGAACTTGTTATGTCTTCCATTCCTAGTAGCTATTGTGGACAATGTGTATACTGGTTTTAATTGAAATAAAATGCTTCCGTTGTGTGACTCTGTGTGCTGAGATGGTTGGTATTAACTGTTTAATGCTAATGAAGTAACGCGCTCTTCTGTTCGTTTAATATGGCGTGGGGTCCCGGCCGGACCTACTGCTATATTCTATGTAACAGGGAGGTTGTTACAGGCCACCACCACCACCTTCGTTGAGGTGGGGGCTATCGATCGACGACGAGATGCCGGCTGAAGATCGCCTCTCTAGAGAGCCTAAGCGAGGTGAAAAGCTCGGAAAATTCTCCCTTTCCTCACATGGATCGCGACTCAATTGAGCTCGATTTCTCCGCCTAGAGAGCTAGAAAGCTAGCATAGAGGGAGAGGTGGAGAAATGTACCTATATTGGAGCTCGGCGACGGGTGTTCTGGCGGCTGGCAATGGTTCTCTCCTTCTCTGGCGAGCTTGCCTGATCTGCCAATTCTCCACCAATGACCCTCTTCTTAGTGGCTGGCTCGACTCCTTAGAGCCCTCTGAAGATGATGGAAGTGTCAATTGAAGGGTGTGATGGTTGTATAGAGAGGATGAGGAGTATGGGCCATCGGTCATGGCCGTTTTACCTCCCCATGGATGCTGAGCGACTTCCATCCTCTAATGGTGACTGCTCATGCCTGAGGAGGTTGGATGCTAGCTTGGGCAGAGTAGTGGAGAGCCTTGAGGCCTCCATTCCTCAAAAGTGCCTTTCTTCCCTTAAGTTTTTTGGGGAAAATGGCTTTTTTGCCCCCGTGTTCACCTGCTCTCTCCAAATTCAAGTGCTTGGGGAGCCAATATGCATATGTCCTTCTTGTTGGGCATGGGTTGGGGCCTTGATTCACTTGGATTCCATTTGGGCTTTTGATTTCTTCCTTAAAGCTTTATGTTGACCGTGGTTGACTTTTGGGTTGACTTGGTCAAATTGGTGGGTGGGTTTGCCCCACTTGATGGTCATGAGTCATATGACCTTACCCAAAGTCCATTGGACCATGGTGTGGCTCCAATTGAGTTAAATTATCCATATGGTGTGAATTTTACCCAAATTAGCCAAAGTTTGACTTTGGCCAAATTGGATGGATTGGTTGACCACTTGATGGGACTTTTGGGTCCAATGGGTCCTTAATGGGGTTAGGAGGTTATGGGTGAACTCAATTTGTGCAATTGAAGGTCAATTGATCCCTGATTGGGTTAATTTGGGTTTTGTTGACTAAGAGTTGACTTGGTTAATTCCTTGAAATTGATTGGAACCAATTAGTGATTAGTGACTTAATGACCCCCCCCTTAGTGATTAGGAGGACCTAAGTGAAGTCCATTTGATGTATTGGGGGTAAATTGAGTCTAATTGTGTTGAATATGGCCATGTTGAACTAAGTTTGACTTTGGTCAATTTGGCCTATTTGGTTGACTAATTGTTGGGGCTCTTGGTCAAGTGAGTCTCTATTAGGGTTAGTGACATAGTAGTGAGGTCAATTAGTACTTATTTGTTCAATTTGACTAACTTGACTTAAGTTATCTTGTGCTCACTTCTGAGCACTAAGTGAGTTCACCCCAACTTAGTGAACTCTAAGGTCATCTCCTTGCCTCCACTCACCATTCTCTCCTCATGTCATGACCTAACACTAACATGGGGTGTAGTAGGATTAGGGATGTTACATAGGAAGAGGTCAATCACTGAGGTGATTGAGTGGGAGTCTCATCAACAAGACTTTGCCCAGAATGATCTTGACCTGGAAGAAGTTAACCAGGTCATCAAGAAAATTATAGAGGAGGAAGAAGAAGAACTAGTCTCCACAGGGATGGAGATAGTTCTATGGAAAGGTAAGAGTGTGCTGGAAGTGCTAGACACTCCCAAGCTCAAATCTTAAACTTCCACTCCTGACTGCCTCTATGAGGACTATGAGCCTCATACATGTCCATCACTAAATGCTGCCGCAGAAGAGCCAAAGCTTTAATCTCCACCACCATGTGAAGTACCTCATGGTTCTTTACTAGATCAAATGAAAGTCCTGCTGGACAATCAAAGGAGTCAAATTGAAGGCTTTGTGCACAAATAAGTCCAAGAACTTAGGACTGAGATGAATGCAAAGATTACAAATATACAAGAAGAAATGCACCATCTGAATGCTCAAACACTTCATTTCTTCATGAAAGCTACAAATGCTGTAGATGCCACTGCACAACAAAATGAAATGATTCACCAAGGCCTCCAAACAATAATTGAAAAAAAAGTTGCCACTGGAGAAAATCTTCACTTAGCTTTTCAAGAAACATCTAACCACATGGCAGAAGATAGGACAAATATACTGAACATAATGAACTTCTGCAGTCAATTGCTAGATGAGCATCTGCTACAAACCAAGAACACCATGACTGTAGGGGTGAACATGCTGGAATAGAAAATATCTGATTCACAAGAAGTCATCTTCAAACATGTATTTGAAGAAATCAGAAAGGGGGAGAAGACCATCACTCACCAAACTGCTTAACAAGCTAAATGGGTATCCAATGCCACTAGGGAGGCCCTGAATTTATCACCAAGAACTTACTCTCCAGAACCAGAATTAGCACCAGTTGATTTTGATTACGTTCCTCCAGCTAATTATGCAGAATCTTGGAATGATTATGTCTGCTCTCCACCCGCTGATCAAGAAGGACCATCTTCATCTCACAAGAGGAAAATTGTCCCAACTGAAGAAGAAATGATGGCCAAACAAAGAAGGAAGATAGATATACAAAATTACCTGATTATGAAGTATGGAGCCCTGAGTCCAAGACCATCATCTTGTACACATGGGAGAACTTTGGAAAGCTAAGCATCAATATCTCAAAATACTATGGTTCAGTTGAGCGGGACAAATATGAAAAGCAGGAGGCAAAGAGGAGGATTCATAGGAGGAATGATCTAAATGGATCACCTCCTCCTCCAAGATACATTCCAAATCCCCTCGGTTACTTCCAAAGACAAAAAAGGAAAGCTGCTAGAGAGCTGAAAAACCTTAGAGTTTGCTTTAAACTTTTGTTGGAATTGCACTTATTTATCTTATTGTTGAACTCAATAATGTCTGAACACATTTATTTATATAATCTGGAATGCTCTTGCTATCCAAGTATTTCTATCTTATTATAATTTTCTTATGTCTATATGTCTATTTGTTAAAATTTTTGATTTGAATCGTTTAGGAGTAAGCAGGAGTTGCATCAACTGAGTTAAAGCCAAACAACCACAATGCCACACAACAACACAAGAAACTTTATTGAAACACAAACTTCATTTACAGTGCGAGGTATACATGGCGATACATGATTCATCAGAATCACGGAGACGAGAAGAACAAAACACACCAAAACAAATCTGGCGGCTAAACAAGCTGAGACCGCATAGATCGCTCGACTCCAGAAGTCGCCCGGCTTGACCTGGGACCGCTCAAATAGAAACCGGACAGACCGCCAGCACTGCAAGACCGCACCTCAGACCGCACGAACTGGAGCTTTATAGGAACGAAGAAATGAAGCTGTCGCCAGACCGCAACTCAGATCGCCTAACCGCTGAAGGTCGCCTGATCGCTGAGCTCGCTGCGAACAACACAAGAACGAACATAAACCAGTTCGTAGACTGACCGCTGCCGAACTGTTTATTCAAGCCGCTGGGAATCACCAAGGAAGGAGACCGCAACCTGCTGACCGCAAACCTGCGAACACAACAAACAGTCAACTCACTTCCAAACCACCCGACCTCAAAGTGAGACCGCACGAATTAACCCAGGCTCAGTTCTTACAGTTCTCGTTAGGAATGACGGGCCCTGCACCTCTATTTATAGGCGGGTATACAGATGTCGTCACCGCACAGGAGAGATACAATCACCACCCGTCAGATCGCCAATGGTCTCATAAGGCAGACCGCGCGATCATACCACTTGGATGATCATCCGACCAAGACCGCAAATCAGCAGACAGATCGCGCATAAGTCGCGTGAATAGGAGACCGCGCACAAGCTGCGCGGGCACAAAGATACTCCTTCCTTAGACACCAGGAGCAAACCAGGAACCATCTGGCCGACTTAGAACAAGTCGCCAGATCGCCAAGCAAAAACCGCCTGGACAGGCAGTCACACATAGGAACAGACCGCCCGGTCTTCCAACAAAGAAGACATGCCAATCAGCACACCAACTCGGGAACAGACCACAGCTACAAAGAACAAAACCGGCAGAACCAACAGACCGCCAGAATAGACCGGCAGAGCCAGACTGGCAGAATACAAGCACAGGCCGCGCGGTCTCGACGGTCTCCCAAAATCAGACCGCCCAGTCTCCTCCACTTCACTTCAAAATTTCAACACTCCCCCTTGAAGTGGGAAGTGGAGACTAGCCCGAGTAAACTCCGCAACCGTGTAAACGGTCCCTTCGCCAGCGGCTTTGTGAAGATGTCTGCGACATTGTCCGCACTCCGAACATGCTCGACCATAAGAGATCCTCCCAACACCTTTTCACGAATGAAATGGTGCTCAATCTCAATATGCTTGGTCCTCGCGTGACAGACTGGATTGTTAACCAGCTTGAGAGCACTCGCATTGTCCCTGCGTAGCATAGTGGGACCTCGAACCTCCTCATGAACGTCCTCCACCAACCTCCTGAGCCAAACGGCTTCCTGAGCTGCCAAGGCCGAAGCCTTGTATTCCGCTTCTGTGGTAGATACGGACACCGAGTCCTGCTTTTTGCTGCACCAAGAGATAGCTGTGGGGCCCGTCATAAAGACATAACCAGACGTTGATCTCCAATCATCCACGTCTCCCCCGTAGTCAGCATCCATGTATCCATGCAACTCCAAGCTTGACCCTCTCCTAAACAGGAGACCCAAATCAGAGGTCGACTTCACATATTTCAGAATCCCTTTTGCCGCCAGAAGATGAGGCTTCCGTGGCTCCGCCATGTACCGACTCACTTTGCCAACTGCATAAGAAATATCAGGCCTCGTGATGATCAAGTAAATCAAGCTCCCAACCAGAGCTCGGAACACCAACGGATCAGATAGAACTCTTCCCTCATCCTTCCGAAGTTTATGATGATGTTCCAGAGGTATAGAGCTGCTATTCCCTTCTTCCATGCCAAATCATTGAACGATCCGCTCCGCATATCCTTCCTGAGAAACGAGCACTCCGCTCTCCCGCCTCTGGACCTCGAGTCCAAGGAAATGGTGAAGCTCCCCCAGATCCTTCATCTCGAACCTGATAGCAAGCTCAGCTCTCAGCCTTGCTACCGCCTCCTTCGAGTTCCCGGTGACAATCATGTCATCCACATACAGCAGCACAATAACCCGAAGCGCCCCCTCCTTCTTGACGAACAAGCTGGAATCAGAGTCTGAAGCAAAGAACCCGCAGAATAAGAGATACTCCACGATTTTTTCATACCACGCCCGAGGCGCTTGCTTCAACCCATATAAGGCCTTCTTCAATTTGCAGACGTAGTCCGGATGATCCTCTGAGATGAAACCTGGCGGCTAGATCATGAAGATATCCTTGTCAATCTCTCCGTATAAGAAGGCATTCTTAACATCAAGCTGCCAAATCTCCCATCCACAAGATGCCGCCAAAGCAATAACAAATCTGACCGAAGTCATCTTTGCCACTGGACTAAACGTCTCATCATAATCTTCACCATACTGTTGTGAGAACCCGCGAGCTACAAGGCGATCCTTGTATCGCTCGATCGTGCCGTCAGCTTTCTTCTTGAGCTTGTAAACCCATTTGCATGTTACAGGGGTAATGCCTTAGGCCTGGGCACTAGAGACCAAGTCTCATTCTTCTTGAGAGCATCCATCTCTTCTTGCATTGCAATATCCCACTGCTTCACGCCTTTGGCTTTCTCAAAGCTCGACGGCTCCATTTCATCGAAGGGACCAGCGAAGAAACATGAGACGAAGCTCACCATGTTTTCTCCTGTATATCGATATGGTGGCTTGATAGTCCTCTTCGACCTCCTAAGAGGTTGCTCCTGACTAACCACCTCCTCAGCTGCTTCTTCTGTGCAAGCTCCTCTACCAGATGAACCTGGAGCATCGCTCCCCCTGCTTCCAGAACCTGAAGCCTCCATCTCAGAACTTGACACAGCTGGAGCTCCTGGTGAAACAGGCAACTCCACTTGAAGACTTCCTGCAGCTTTCCCTGCTACATCAACCCTGCTCTCCGGTAGTTCAACTCCTGAACTCCCCTTGTAGGAAGTCACTTCATCGAACACCACATCCCGAGATACCACTGATCTCCATGTCTCAGGATCCATGCACCTCCATCCTTTCTTCCGCTCATCATATCCAACAAAGACTAGCTTCCTTGCTTTCGCATCTAGCTTTGTCCGAAGAGCATCATGAATATGCATATAGCGGGTTGACCCGAACACCCGAAGGTGAGCAACACTCAGTTTCTCCTTGAACATCAGTTTGTGAGGGGTCTTCATGTTGATAGGACTTAGAGGCATTCTGTTGATGACGTAAGCCGCACAAGACATTCCCTCCGCCCAAAAGGACTTTGGGATACTCTTGGCATGAAGCCAGCATTTGCAGGTTTCCGTCAGATGACGGATCTTCCTCTCCGCAACGCCATTCTGCTGTGGAGTATGGGCACAAGTGAGCTCTCTCTGAACGCCGTGTTTCCTGCAAAACCTTGAGAACTCACCAGAGGTGAACTCCCCACCATTGTCAGTTCTCAATTTCTTCACCCGCAGGCCTAACCGACCTTCCACCAGCTCCTTGAACTCCACAAACTTCGCAAAGGCTTCCGACTTCTCTTTCCAAAAATACACCCAGACATATCTGGTGTAATCGTCAATCAACACCAACATATATCTATTGCCTCCAAGGCTTGGGGTGGCTGTCGGTCCCATCAAATCACCGTGGATGCACTCCAACGGCGCTTTGCACCTTGTTTGCGACTTATCAAATGGAAGTCGATGAGACTTACCAAACTGACATCCAACATAAACATGACCGTCTCCATAAGAGGACAAGCTAGGCAAGCCCTTGACAAGGCCCCTTACCGCCATAGCCTTCAATTTGTCCATGCCAACATGCCCCAACCTTTCATGCAAGATAGCCGCGCTATCATTGGTCTTCATCTTATCAACATAGGTACTTGTCGATAACACGAACAAGTCCTTCACCCTCTTTCCAACATGGATAACATCTCCCCGTATCTCTGGTTGAGTTTTAAGAAAATTCACTTCTGTTGGGCCAAACAGAACGTGATAACCGGCATCGACCGCATTGGTCACAGAGAAGAGATTCTTCCTCATACCAGGCACGTGATAAACACTCCTCAAAGTGAGTGGACCCTTATCACTGCTCAGGGAGACAACACCTTCTTGTTCGACAGCATGAACAGAATTATCAGCCGTAATGATAGCATCGTTACCTGAGTAAGGCGCCAAAGAAGAGAACTTTGATTCATCCCCTGTGAGATGATGTCCACCCCCTGAATCAACAATCCAATCCTCTTCGAAGTTCATGGCAGCCAAAGCCTTAACGGGCATCGCCGTCATATTAGCCGCAAAGGCTCCTCCCCATCCAGCTTCAACAGACTTTGGCTTCTCCTTCTCTGCTACATGTTCCGATTGAAGATTAACCCGACAATCTTTCTTGAAGTGGCCGGTCTTATTGCACCTGAAGCACCTTGGTCCATCTCCCTTCTTCTTCCCATCAGACTTAGGAGCATAACCCCTATCCTGCTAACCTGAAGTAGAGGGTCCATCATAACCCGACTTCTTCTTCCCCCACTTCTTCTTCTTCTTCCAAGAGAACAACACATCATTATCTCCCCCGGAGATAGAAGTCCCCGCCATCTGTCTTGCCAAACTTTCTTGCGAAGCAAGTAAGCTCTCCAGCTCCAACAGAGATGGTTGATTTGCCCAACCTTGAACTGAAGTCACAAAGGCAAGATACTCCTTCCGTAACCCACAGATGATATGCCCCTTCAGTTTTACCTCCGAGATGGGCTCATCAGGGTCCAATGCAGAAATCTCTGCTGTGAGGTTCTTCATTTGAGAAAGAAGGTAGAAATAGAAAGATCGCCTTGAGAGGCCTTTGCCAACTCATTTTCAAGAAACTGTAGCCGAGCTACATTCTTCTTATTGAACATCCCGTCCAAAGACGTCCAAATCTCAGTAGCAGATTTACATCCAATGATGTGATCAAACAACTCCGGTGAGATAGCCCTCTTGAGAGTGAACTCTGCCTTAGCATTCGTCCTCCTCCAAAGTCTCACCTCTGCCATATTATCTCATGCTAGAAACACCTCTTGTGTGTCTTCTCCTCCAACTATCTCCCATAGATCCTCGCCAAGTAAATAGCTCTCCATACATGACCTCCATTTCTTCAAGTTAGTCGATGTAAGGAGTTCAATACCAAGCCCTCTTGCGAATCCGCCTTCCATGGCAATCTATGTGGTCTCTTCTTCACAAAGACGATGGCAACTCAAGTTGATCACTGCTTATCCACTCCAACAACCTAGCTCTGATACCATGTTAAATTTTTTGATTTGAATCATTTAGGAGTAAGCAGGAGTTGCATCAAATGAGTTAAAGCCAAACAACCACAATGCCACACAGCAACACAAGAAATTTTATTGAAACACAAACTTCATTTGCAGTGCGAGGTATACATGGCGAGACATAATTCATCAGAATCACGGAGACGAGAAGAACAAAACACACCAAAACAAATCTGGCGGCTAAACAAGCTGAGACCGCATAGACCGCTCGACTCCAGAAGTCGCCCGGCTTGACCTGAGACCGCTCAAACAGAAACCGGACAGACCGCCAGCACTGCAAGACCGCACCTCAGACCGCACGAACTGGAGCTTTATAGGAACGAAGAACTGAAGCTGTCGCCAGACCGCAACTCAGATCGCCTAACCGCTGAAGGTCGCCTGATTGCTGAGCTCGCTGTGAACAGCACATGAACGAACATAAACCAGTTCGCAGACTGACCGCTGCCGAACTGTTTATTCAAGCCGCTGGGAATCACCAAGGAAGGAGATCGCAACCTGCTGACCGCAAACCTGCGAACACAACAAATAGTCAACTCGCTTCCAAACCGCCCGACCTCAAAGTGAGACCGCATGAATTAACCCAGGCTCAGTTCTTACAGTTCTCGTTAGGAATGACGGGCCCTGCACCTCTATTTATAGGCGGGTAGACGGATGTCGTCACCGCACGGGAGAGATACAATCACCACCCGTCAGATCGCCAGCGGTCTCATAAGGCAGACCGCGCGATCAGACCACTTGGATGATCATCCGACCAAGACCGCAGATCAGCAGACAGATCGCGCACAGGTCGCGCGAATACGAGACTGCGCACAAGCCGCACGGGCACAAAGGTACTTCTTCCTTAGACACCAGGAGCAAACCAGGAACCATCTGGCCGACTTAGAACAAGTCGCCAGATCGCCAAGCACAAACTGCCCGGACAGGCGGTCACACATAGGAATAGACCGCCCGGTCTTCCAACAAAGAAGACAGGCCAACCAACACACCAACTCGGGAACAGACCGCAGCTACAAAGAACAAAACCGACAGAACCAGTAGACCGCCAGAATAGACCGGCAGAGCCAGACTGGCAGAATACAAGCACAGGCCGCGCGGTCTCGGCGGTCTCCCAAAATCAGACCGCCCAGTCTCCTCCACTTCACTTCAAAATTTCAACACTATTGTCATATGAGGTTCTTACTTCTTCAAATAAGGGGAGATTGTTGAGAATATTGTCCATAAAATTCTTTATTTGAAGAAGGCCTTAAGATGACAATAAACATCTTGTATTTGATGCTTGTATGTGTTTTGATGTGACAGGTACAACAGAAATGGTTGGCTAAAATAATGTTAGGCTTATGGTCACCCAAACAGGATTTTGACCTTGTAATCCCTGAATGTGCAAAACTCATGTTGACCTATGATCTAATCCTATATTAGACATGCCATTATCTTGCGGAAAAGTAGCATGGATAAAAGAAATTTAAGGGAGAATCAAAGTTTAGCTTAAGTCAAATGTCGACTTCATTGACTGAATGAATAAGGAAAAATTCGACTACATCGACTGGAAGCTAAGTCATTTGTCGACTGCATCGACTTGATAGTTAAGTAATTTGTCGACTGCATCAACTAGAAGACTACCTAATTTATCAACTGCATCATCCAAATTGTGATAAAAGTATCTTTCCAGGATTGATTGCTCAAGTATGGACTGCATCATGTTATGCTTATAAGGTGGAGGTTGTCGACTACATCATGACTATACGTACTGAAGGATTTTATCGATTACAAGTGTTGAAGTACTATATCGACTGCATAAACTATTTTATCGGCCTAAAGCGTGTTCTAATGGCCTTATGCTAAAATCAAGCCACCAATTGCGCATTCATTCAAATTGATTTGAATTCTGCTTTATCAAGGTGCTTTAAGAGGAAATAGATTATACTCATTGATTTCAGATTGCCATCCTTTAAAGGACTTTCCTCAGGGAAAATTTCTATCCGTTGAAGCTTTCCTTTTTCAGAAGCAAGGCCCCTGCTGATCCAGTCCTTTATATAAAGGGATATGAAAATTGAACAAAGAATACAAATATACATTTAAAAAGAAGGCACACATGCATACACTAAGAAAGATTTCCTGTGCAAGCATTTTGTAGTATTCAAGCTATAGAATTCTGTACAGTCTACAATCACTGCAATTCAGAGAGATTTCTTTCAAGGCTCAACATACCTATTCTTTTATTGAAGAACATTTCTCTTTTGAGTAAGTCTTCTTGATCCAGCCAAATCCATTTCAAGTTGATACATTCAAAGGCTGATTAAGGAAGAAGCTTTCACAATGTTTCTATTGAAGATTCAAGTTTTGTTGGTTGAGTCAAAATGTCTATAAACTCTTTGTAGTTGTAGGATTCTTTTTGGATCTGAGTTTGTTGTAGGATTCCAATGGGAATCTGATTTGTAGGGTCATTGTGATCTGAGGTAGGATCTTTGAAAAGATCTGAGTGTAGATCGCTTGTTGGAGAGATTGAGGTAGGGTTGTTTTTGGCCTGAGTGTAGGATCTCGTATTTTGAGATCTGAGTTATAGGACCTTGTGTTAATGGTCTGAGGTAGGGACTGTTGTTCCTGAGTTGTAGGAGTCATGGACTCCGAATATAAGATCATTTGATCTGAGAAATTTGGTGGAGTTAGCCTAAGATAGCACTCTGCTACATAGGTAAAGGGGGAAAGTGGATGTACCCATAATTGTGGAACCACTATAAATCTTGTTGTATTGTGCTGCTGTGTTGCTTTGTAGTGCATAAAAGTAGATACTTAAAAAGAAAGCATAAAAATCTTAAAACACCTATTCCCCCCCCCCCCCCCCCTCTAGGTGATTTGACAACAACCCTTATCTTTCAAGATGTTTAGCCTCGTGGCTAAAATGACGTTAGTTCGTACGGTGATTGATTTGGCGACATGTCAAGGGTGGAAGTTGTGACAACTTGATGTGAAGAATGCTTTCCTTTATGAAGAGATTGATAAAGACAACTTTATGGAGCAACCACCGGGTTATGACTCTAGTCTTCATCCAGACCATGTGTGCAAATTGAAGAAAGCGATCTATGGCTTGAAGCAAATGTCGCGGGCGTGGTATGCCAAGATTGTCAAGTATCTTGAGTTTGGTGGTTATTTAGCATCTCAATCAGATTCAAGTTTGTTTGTGAAGAAGCAAGGGGGTCTCCATATGTTGGCACTATTGTACGTAGATGACATGATAGTGACCGAGAATGATGATGAAGAGGTGGAGAAGCTTCGGGAATAGTTGTTCATCCATTTTGAGATGAAGGATTTGGGTAAGCTTCGCCATTTCCTTAGGTTAGAAGTGGAGAAGATGAAGAAGGGGCTGCTTATGTCTCAGAAGGGGTATGCCGAGATGATCGTGGAGCGATTCAGCATGAAGGAGAACAAGTTCAGATCTACTCCACTCGACACCAACATAAAGTTTCGTCGTGATGAAGGGAGGGTTCTTTTGGATCCTACACCGTATCGTGTGCTAGTGGGGAGTCTCATTTACTTGACTATCATAAGACCGGATACTTTGTTTGTAGTTTGCCTCATTAGTCGATATATGCAGGAGCCACAGAAGCCACATTTGGATGCGGCGAGATGGATACTCAAGTATGTTGGTTCAACCCTCGATTTTGTATTATTTTATGAAAAGGACAAATTTTGTCTTGCACGGTTTTTCAGATACAGGTCTTGGCGGTGACTTGGACGATCGTCGCTCTACTTCGGACTACGTGTTCATGTGTGGATCAGCGAGGGTTTCGTAGTGCAGCAAGGAGCAAGATTCAGTGTCCCTCTCTACCACCGATGCTGAGTACAAAGCATCATCTTCGGCGACTCAAGAGTGTGTATGGTTACGCTGATTGATAGATGATATTTATGTTTCAATTAACTATGCTACTACCATCCTTGGTGACAACGAAAGCACTCTCAAGCTTGTTACAAATCTGGTGTCATGCCAGGACAAAACATATTGAGATCGAGCATCACTTTATCCAGGAGAAAATATTTGATGGATCTCTTGCCGTGGAGTTTGTGCAGAGTCAAGACAATGATGTCGACATCTTCACAAAGTTTGTCTTTAAGGGACCATTTTGAGTGCCTTCGCGGGTTGCTTGGACTTCGATCTAGCTCGTTTTTACCTTAAGGGGGAGTGTTGAATTTAAGGTGAAAACTTATATACATATATATACTGTTGAAGCTAGGAAAATCCTAGGCTTCAAAATTCGGATCAATGCAACCAGAGGCTACTCGCCCAGCGGTCTGACTAGACGGCTTGACTGGTAACGACGAAGGAAGTAGACGGCAACAAGAAGACACCAGGTGCTGCGATAGGGAGGTCCCACCACGTACCCAGAAGCTCATAAGAGACTTCTCCTCCACAACCAAAAATGGCCGAGCAGGGTACGATGGAGGCACCAACATGGTGAGTATCTAGGATGACGGTCGAGGGTGACAGTCAAGAACTCAGGGGGACAAGTCTTCGAAAATGGGGTTCCGAAAGCTCAGCCAAAGGTGCCAATCCAAGTTCCCCTGGGGTCCTATTTATAGGAAAACCAAAGGGGATGGGGGCTATTTATAGCCCAGCCCTGCCCGACGACTACACGACATTGAGGGGAATCACGCCTGGCTTCGGCGAGCATATCCTATGGTCGCCTACCTTGGTGAGTATAAGGGGCTTGCTCGCACATGCTTACCCATACTCGACATGCCTTCTGCTGCCTCCACTTGCTGAGCTGTATTCAGTCTCTGACTCCAGTCTTCTGTGTTGACCTTTGACTTCTACCTACGTGGCTTGAATTGGGCCCTACCCTCAGAGAATAGGGTTGTACACAATCCCCGCTCTTTGCGAGCAATAATGTAGCTCGGAAAGAATCATCCAACCTCTATTCGACGAGCTGCTCTGGAAGAATATTGGGTCCACTCGACATGTGCCTGGGTAGTTCCGGGACTCTATATATAGAGGGGGGGGGGGGTCTTTTATTGGACTGCCTTTCTGAACTTGCTTAAGATGTCACGCATTGCTGCTGATGAGACTGCCGAGGATATGGCCGAGCTCCTGGGTCTGCTAACTCCTCATCGGAAATGTACTCGTGAATATGTCGAACTTGATGACTTCCTTGCCTCCAAAAAGAGGAAGAAGCTCGCCAAGAAGAAGAAGAAGAAGCAACAGCCTGCTCCCATGGAGGATGTCACCAATCCTCTCGCTGACCAATAGGGGGCCTCCGCGAGCACTCGACAGGTGCTCGACGATCTGGGCCTATCTGATTCAGGCAAGCAACCCGCTTCCCCGCCTTCAGTACCAAAGGTCACCCCTGGAGCGAGCACCACTGGGTCCCAGACCTAGATTCAACCTGACCTCGCTTCTTTGTGAGGTAGAAGACACCTTCTTGTCCTGCTAGGTCTGTCGTTATCCTGATGTTGCTAGCGAGGTTTTGATGCTTTTTTCTATATTTGCAGACTTACCGACTACTGGAGCTCCGAGCAAGCATCTAGATGCCCTCCCTCAGTGATCATCACTGATGGTCACGTCGGAAACCCAATCGGGTCCGCGACCGGGTCGCTCAGTGTGGATCCTGTACAGCTTGCCTCCGGCGCCTATAGGTTAGAGGCCTCCTGAGGATGAGACCTCACAACTCCAGGAGCGAGCATGGGGCCCTCTGGCGAGCAGTCTACCTCCACCGCCGCCAGTTCCCTTGTGATCCTCTTCCGCGAGTACTTCGCAGCTGCCCGCGGGTGGTCTTCCGCCACCGCCTCCTTTGCCGCCTCCTACAAACATTTCAGGCGATCAGCGCCCTTCTTCCTCAGTCGCCCCTCTGGTCCATCCCGCAGAGTCCTCGTGGCATGTGGGGACTTTGAGCTTCTTCGTCCCGAGGGGGGAGGTTGACCAGGGGATGGTCGCGGCCGGGGAAATGTGCCTCCATGCAGGGATCACCTCGGCAGTTCTTCTGCGGCTCAGTAGGATCATCGCAGCCCTTCTCCGCACCTAGTTAGGACTCCTCATCAGGGACGATCTCACATCCCTCGTCGCGGTGCGAGGAGCAAAGCGCCTCGACCTGGTAATCGTCACCTTTCTGATTGTCGCTACTTCTTTGCTGGTCTTTGTTGGAACAACCCTATTACTTATTTGGGCTAGGATCACTATCTGTGATTAAGGACTCAAGTTGACCCCATTGTATAGTCTAAGGGCCAAGGTCTAAGGTTGTCTTAGTTAGCTAGAACTTAGAAAAATTCCAAGTTTCTGTGTTCGACGAACATCATTCTGCGTTCGACGAACTCCTTCCTGAGTTCGACGAACATCGTTCATCAGTTCGACGAACTTGCTCCTCTGCTCGACGAATTCAGTCTTCCAGCCAGTTCAACAGATTTTATCTCAATTCGATGAACTCTAGATTGAGATCGACGAACTCAGCCTTGTGTTCGACGAATGAATTCAATTCGACGAACTCAGCTTTCAGTTCGACGAACTCAGCTTTTTACTCGACGAACTCAACTTTCTGCTCGACGAATTTTCTCTTCAGTTTGACAATTTCCGAGGAATCAGTTATCTATTTTTCTCTGAACCCTGCTCGACTATTCAGCAATGGATCTATTCAATAATTTGGACTTATTCACTTTCAGATAAGTCAAGATTTGATCTTTCCTTTTAATATTCCTTTCTATTCTCTTCTTTCGAGAAACTAGCCATTGACATATTGGAAAAGGATACTTTCATGGAAAAGGAAAAGAAATTAAAGTATTCCTGCTGAATCAGATTGCAGTCCCAAGAAAGATTTAATTCAGATTATTCTATTCCTTAACCAGAAGATTTGAATTTCAAATCAGTGATATATTCTCTAAGGAAAAGAATGAAGCAGTAAGATCAGTAAGACTATAGAGAATAGAGAAGTAACAGTCGAGAGAAATACAGAAAGTAAAAAGAAGAATTACAAAGATCTTCATCCTCAACAGCAACCTTTTTCATTCTCTGAGAACAACAACACAATCTTCTCTCATTTTTCAGCTACTGGTTCTTAATCTTCAAAGAGCAACAATAATCTGAGAAACATTGTGTCTTAGATTCATCTGCTATCAAGGAAGATTTTCTACATTCAAGAGAAAGCTCCATCCATTATCTGTCAAGAAATCCTATCAGACAGGGGGAGCTTTACATCACAACATTCCACAAGTCTTCTCTCAGATCTTGTTGACAGAGAAGAATTTCATAAACACTTTTTTGTTTATCCTTTTTACCCCATCTTGTACAGGGTTCTAACCCCCTTCAAAAATTAATCTTTGGTGGCAGGGCGTCTGATCAAAAACCTGTGTTTTGGTTTGAGCACCTGATCAAAAGCTCAGTGGTGTTTGGGCACCTGATCAAAAATCCCAGTGGTGTTTGAGCACCTGATCAAAAATCCTAGTGGTGATTGGGCAACTGATCAAAAACCTAGTGGATTCCTACCAAGGGTGGTAGATGAGTAGATGTACCCAGTTTGATTGGGGAACTACTATAGATCCTTATGTTTGCTGTGATTGTGTTTTTCTTCCTGTACTGTGCTGTGATTTTTGTTTAGCTTTTTTACTCACTCTGCTACACATATATATCACTATTTTAATTCCGCTATAAAATAAGTTAAAAACTTTTAATACTCTATTCACCCCCCTCTAGAGTAAATCTAAGATCTAATATCGCACTTTCAATTGGTATCAAAGCTTGGTTGATTGATTACACAGGCTGACACCTGAATCAAAAGATCAATTAGATCTTAACATTTTCTAGAGTTTTCTTTTGCTAAAAACTCATGGCACAAAACAAAGAATACTCAAGCACAAGACCTCTTATGTGCAATCTTAACAAGTTTGCATTATGGAATGCAAGGATCAAATTATGTATGAACTCGATTGATGAGAATATCTTTAATTCTATTTTGACAGGACCTCCTACTCCATCAACATCAACAAGTACTGAAATAAGAACCAACAATAATGCTGTTCCACCTTCTGAGTGGACAGATGCTCAAAAGAAACAAAAGAATGCAGTTGCCAAAGCAATGAACATTTTGGCACAGATAATGTCTGATGATATATTCCAGAAGGTTGTGGACTGCACCTCAGCCAGGGATATCTGAACTCTCTCAACAACATGGTTGAAGGATCTGCAGATGAGAGAAAGGACAGAAGATCTCATCTCATCTCCCAATATGAGAATTTCAAAAAGGGAGATACTGAAACAGTTGCAGACATGTACAACAGACTCAGTCTCATCATCAGTGAACTAAAGTCTTTGGATAAAGTGATCTCAATCACTGAAGTGAATGATAAGATCCTAATGTGCTTTCCCAGCACATGGGACTCAAGGATCTGGCCAATCAAGGAAGCCAGAAGCCTAAATGAGATCTCTACTGAGACCTTGTTAGGCAAATTAAAATCATATGAGCAGCTTATCAAGTCAAGAGAAGCTGAACAGTCTACCTCCACTCCAGCCACCGAAAAAGAGAGAAGTATTGCTTTCCAAGCAACAGAAGAGGAAGACAAAGCTCCAGGAGAAATGGAGTTTATGAGCCTACTAGCCAAAAGATTTTACAAAATGGTTAGAAAGGACCTACGAAAGAAGGATTTTAGATCTAAAGAAAAACCAAGGTATGACAAAACAACCTCTAAAGAAATTATTTATTTTGGACACATTCTACCTGAGTGTCCAGAAAATCAAAAGAAGGACAAGAGAAAAGATAAAGAAGAAAAGAGGCACTCCAGCAAGCCATCCTCCCACAAACACAAACACAAGGGAAGAGGCTTTGTAGCTGAAACATTGAGTGATACTGAGTCAGATTCATCATCATCCAGCTCCTCTGAAGATGAAAATGATACAAATGAAAAGGATCAATGCTTGATGGCTATTAATGACTCATGCAATGATTCAGAACATGCATCATCATCCAGCTCTAGTGATGATGAAGATTAAAGAAATTTTTGCATGATAGCTATCAATGCCTCGGGAAATAATTAAGATGAATCAGAATCTGACAATGACAGTGATCAGGTAATCCCTACCTTTGATTTTAATTCAAATGATTTTAAAAATGAATTCAAAACTATTTGTTTAGATTTAATTAAATCTGAGAAGGAAATAATTTCCCTCAGAAATAAGTTGGTTGAAATGAATCAACTGACTGAAGATAATGCCAATCTTAAGAAAGAACTGGCTGCCTCTAGAGAACACATTGTTCTCATTGAGAACAAATTATCTGAGGCTAAAAAGTTTGAAGAATCCCTCAATGGGAGAAGCATCAAACTGATGGACATCACAAGCACTGTGAAGCAAGGATGTTAAGAATAAAGGAACTCAGAAGAATTTGTCGAACGACGCTCGACAAAATCGCGTGAATTCGTAGAACGGAGATCGACGAACGTTGAAAATAGATTTTCAGTACAACTACTCTTCGAATGGCGCTCGACGAAATTACTTCCATTCGTCGAACGACGATTGACGAACTCAGCCAAGTTCGTCGAACAGAATTTCAAAAGAATTCTCATTCTCAACATACTAAAAATCCCTTTTCTGAGTGGATTATTCCTCCCAGGAGATATCATCCACAAGGCTATAAGGATCAGCCTGAGATTTCTTACATTTTAGATTTTTGTGGTAAGACAAAAGGACCCAAGGTAGTCTGGGTCAAGAACAACTAGTTTATTTTCTGTTGTGCAGGTACAAAGCTATCCACACATAAAAGAACATTGGTATTTGGATAGTGGGTGCTCTAAGCACATGACAGGAAACAAGGCAAACCTAAGCAATTACAAGGCAAAGCTTGGACCAAAAGTGATTTTTGGAGACTCCAACTGTGGACAAACCAAAGGATTTGGAAAAATCAAAGTTGGAGCAGTTACCTTCAAAGAGGTAGCATATGTCAAGGGTCACAAGCACAACCTCATCAGCATAAGCCAGCTATGTGATGAAGGTTATCAGGTAACTTTTAATCATTCCTTATGTCTTATTACCAATAATAAAAACATTAATGTGTTAACTGGTATTAGACATGAAAATATTTATTTAGTCAATTTTGAATCTGCCAATTCAGACATTTGTTTATTTAATTCAATAAGTAAAACAAATGAATTATGACATATTAGGCTAGGACATGTTATCTCTAAGCTCTCCAAGGACAATCTAGTAAGAGGACTGCCTTCTGGCTCATACAAGAAGGAAGGACTCTACAGGGCTTGTCAACTAGGAAAGCAGACCAAGAGTAGTTTTAAATCTTTATCCAAGTGTGATTCACCTAGGATTCTGTACTTACTGCATTTGGATATCTTTGGACCCACTGCAATACAGAGTCTAGGAGGGAAACATTACACTTTAGTTATTGTAGATGATTTCTCTAGATTCACTTGGGTGTTCTTTCTTAGGAACAAGTCTGACACCTTCAGTGTTCTAACAGGCTTTCTCAGGTCCATCAAGATTGAGTACTCTACTCTAGTTGCATTGATCAGAAGTGATCATGGCACGGAGTTTGAATCTCTTCTGATGAGAGAATTCTGTGGAAAAGAAGGGATCAAGCAATGTTTCTCTGCTCCTAGAACTCGTCAACAAAATGGGGTAGCTGAAAGGAAAAATAGAACATTAATTGAATCAACAACTACATTGCTTGATGATGCTCACTTGCCACACTCTTTTTGGGCAGAGGCAGTAAACACAACAAATTATGTGTTGAACAGAAGTCTGATATGCAAACTTAAGGGTAAAACACCCTATGAATTACTTAAGAATAAAAAGCCTAAGGTTAACTATTTTAAGATTTTTGGCTGTAAATGCTATGTGCATAACAATGATAAGAAATATCTAAGGAAATTTGAAGCAAAGTATGCTGAAGGTATATTCCTTAGATACTCTCTTTCTAGTAAAGCATATAGAGTTTATAACAAATCAACTCTTAAGATAGAAGAGTCCATGCATGTTTCTTTTGATGAAACTAACATGTTAAATGAGGAGAGGAATACCACCTCTACCAAAGATACTTTGCATGTACAAGCTATATGTGAAGAGCTTAATGGATTGAATCTACAGAATGAAGACTCTCTACTCCCATCAACTCAAACTATTGAAGACAGTGAAGAAGAAGATATTTCAGAAGATCTTTCTGATAATTCAAATCAAGTTACAGCTGAACAAATCCCTCAAGAGGAAACTATTGCTGAACCCACTCCAACCGTTGATCACATAACAGTTCGAGATCATCCAATATCTCAAGTTATAGGAGACATCTCAGCAGGTGTTCAAACAAGGCATCAACTTAATCAAAATCAGATGCATACTTGTTTTCAATCACAGATTGAACCTCAATCCATAAAAGATGCAGAACAAGATCAAAATTGGATTCTTGCAATGCAAGAGGAACTCAATCAATTTGAAAGGAACAAGGTTTGGGATTTGGTTCCAAGACCAAAGGGCCATCCAGTCATTGGCACTAAATGGGTCTTCAGGAACAAGCTAGATGATCAAGGCTTCATAATCAGAAATAAAGCAAGATTGGTAGCCCAAGGATACTCTCAGGAAGAAGGAATTAATTATGATCAAACCTTTGCTCCTGTTGCTAGACTTGAAGCTGTCAGGATATTTCTTGCCTTTGCTGCTTTCAAGAAATTCAAAGTATATCAGATGGATATAAAAAGTGCTTTTCTTAATGGAGACATCAAAGAAGAAGTATATGTGGAACAACCACCAGGTTTTATCTCTCCAACTCACTCTACCTGAGTGTCCAGGAAAATTAATTCTAAATTTTTTCAAATTTTTACCAGAGGTGTAATAGGACATGACTCATGCATGCCTAAAAATTCAAGCTATTTGGAGTTGTAGAACTCCACAAATAAATTTCCAAAAATCTAGAGCACCTTATGTACATGCTACACTAAAATGGATGCCCAGGGTGCTACAGAGCTCCAAATCTGGTGAATTTAATTTCTAAAAATAGTAGACACCCAAATCTTCACTTTTCATGTTGGGCATTTTTTCTGAATCATGACCATTATTTTTCTATACTTAATTCTAAGTTCAGCCTGATCTAGAGCACTTAAATAATTTCCATGAATTAAAATTGTTGGTCTGCGGCTATCCGATCTCCCCAGATCAGACGACAGGCGACCCGTCTTCTTCCCTGAGCCAACGGCTCAGATCGAGCACGCCTAGGTCGATTTCTCCCTCTTTTTCTGGTGAACTCCGACGGTTTCCGGCGAAACCCTCCCGCCACCACCTTCACCCAACATTTGGCCGTCGAATGGCAGTGGCCAACTGGCCTGAGGTGGCCGGAGGTGTCCTCCGACACCTTTCGATTTTTGGCTTGGGAACAAAGTTTTAAAACCCGATTAAGCTACTATAAGTGACGAATCCAAAGGGGAAGAGAGGGAGATACTAGCACTGGATGTGGGGGTAAGGAATACATTCCTTATCTGAGCCGAATGGTGGTAATTCCTTGACGGCCATGGTCGGAATTCAAGCTCCATCTCCTTGTTTGATCTTCCTCCTCAGTGCTTTTCCTCTTATGAAATCATGGGGCTTCTTCTCCTTTGCACATTCTGAAGCTAATGGGGGTCTAAACAAGGTCGGGGGAGGCTAAATTCGTGGAATCCATTAATGTCGATTTCACCAAGGTCGGCACCTCCCTCAACAGCCATTGCTACAGCTCCAACTCAGCAGAAAATTATTGCTCTCCTCAATTCCTGGCCAGGGGAGGGAAAATTTTCAAACCAAAGTGCATTGGTTGAGTGGTTGCCATTAAAGTGACCGGCCACCTCCTTTGAAATTCTTTTCTACCCCTTCCACCAGCTGCCACCTCACCAAATTTTAGCTGGGATATCTATTGGATGTTGAGGCACCCTTAGAGGGGGGTGAATAAGGATTTTAGAAAACTTTAAATATTTGTAAAAACTTTTGATATTTTATTTGAATGAAAGTGAAATCAAAAGTAAAGAGATAGAAATTAGAAATGAAATCAATTTTATTAAACAAGAAAAGACATGATTATCATTTATAAAATTGATTATAAAATCTGATTTCTATGACGCTAGAAATCAAGGCGATTATGAAATACTCTTTTCGTTTTCTATATTGACTCTTCTCACTAAGAACCGGTTGGCTTTAGCCGATCTCTCCCTAAATACGGCCTCAAGCCGCTCTAGCCCTTCTATCCGCAGAAAGGCCTCGAACACCCCTAGATCTACTCCCTAGACCTAGTAGCCAATACGAGGCGAATTTGTCCCTAAGTCCTACCTAGACCTAGTCACCAATACGAGGCGAATTTGCGAACCGATTATAAAGATAAATATAAAATACAAAAGACAAATATAAAAACTCCCTATGAGGTAATCTAAAGGAGACCCCGAAGAATCGCTGAGGATCGTTGAAGTCCAAGCATGCATTCTTCGCGTTGAGTTAGCGTGTTGATCCAAGCCTCCTTTGATTCCTCCTTTTGAAGTTTAGTGGGAGATCCTTTGTGGTTTGGAAATACGACCCTCACAAATAATTCAGAGTGCTGGAATATGGCTCCTTAGCATTAGTCCTTGGAGAAGATGTAATCCACCTAATTATAGGACTAGACGCTAACACCGGCGTTAAGGCTAACACCTGGCATTGACCCATTATAGAAATGTTTTGATGGATCAGATCTTCAAAACAGGAAGGAGACTCTGCATCTTTGGAAACATTCATTTTAGGCAACCTTAATGCTGGCGTTGAGTCTAACGCCTGGAGTTGAGTCAAATCATTCCCAAAATGCTCCTGCAATCACGACAACTTCCCTCCATGCCATTTTCATCTTGGTGGGAACAAAAGTCAATGCTAGTGTTAAGAGTTAACGCAGGGCGTTAGCTCTCTTCCATTCTTTTCAACTTGTGAGCAAAACTAGACCAACAACAGCAACCTAGTGTCATCTTTGTTCAAACCTGCTAAAAACACAATGGAAAATAAGATCAAATACAAGAAGGATTTGTTATTCTCAAATCAAAGGGATGCGGAAAACTGTGTTCCAACAATCTCCCCCTTTTGATAATAACAAATCCAATAGAGATAAATCAGATTCATATATAAGAGAGATGTGTTTTTAGAAGGATATATGACACTGAGCAATATTGAGACAATAATAAGAATTATATATTGTTAAATTGTGCTCCCCCTACTTAAGTGCTCCCCCTTAGTGTATGCTCCCATAGACTAGATTCATGCTCCCCCTTAATCTAGTGAATCCTACTCCTTTAATCATTGTGATTTATCATTTTATTCTCCCCCTTTTATTAGCAAAAGAGGGTGGAGTGAAACAAAACTAGAAGAGAGAAGACAAAAGTTGGGGCATAACTAAGAGAGGATTAAGAGTTTTGTTTAGACATAAGGTAAGTCATGATCGAGCTAAGGGAGAGAGTTGCACAACGTAAAAAAGATATGATAAGCGTGAAAGAACAACATCCCCTTTTTTGATTTACCAAAGGAATTCTATCACTTGCTTTTTAAAGTGAAATTTTCAAGAAACTTGTTGGAAGAAATTCCATATAGTTTGACAAGCACAAGTGAAGAAAAACCTTAGAAGTAAGCATGATAAACCATGGCAAAGGAAATATATGATCAAAATAGAAATGCGGAAAACAAAAACAAAACAATTAAGAGTAGTATTTTTGTTATAGTTTGACCATTCCAACAATATGTCTAGGCTCATCACATTTGAGCATTAATGTTTGGAAATTTTCATAACAAATAGGCAAGCATGATTGAACATACTCAAACAGATAAGTACTACAATGTAACTAATTCATATTTCAAGTAAAGAAAACATTGTAGAAATAATGCATTACAATCTAGTGCTTTTACTTAAGTTTTTAAAGAATTACGTAATTTTTGCATTAGGATCCAATTCTCATGAGTAGAAGATTTATGAAAAATAATGATGTGTGCATAAGGTGTTTTGATAAAAGTATACACGTGAAATAATCAAAACACATGACATATGTAATGAAATGGTAACAACAATATTAAGGATGTAATCTTATAATTACTTTCACACATCTAATCTAGAATAAAGTTTCAAGGCACATAGAATGAGTACAACAACCAATGTGCTTCACCCACATAATGCTCATTAAGACTTATCAGGGAGCGATGTATTGCTTGGGGATCACATTAGCATTTTGATAACAAATTTAGTTTTAGTGATCCGGTGTACAAATAGAAGTGATAAAAATTACAAAAATATGTTTGCACAAGATACTTTACAATTCTTTCCAAGGTGCTTAACCTCACAATGCTCATTAAGACTTATCAGGAGGGTGAGTAGTGCTTGGTGGAGTTATCTTTGATAAATTATTTCATTATATTTTTTTAAGTTTGGACCAAAGGTCTCCGAATTCACTTGTTGCTGGAAACATTAACAATATTGAAATAGTACATCTATGTGTGCAAGAAATTCATTGTTTGAAAGACGGTGTAGGTAATTTAGACATACAACTTAATGTGTTAAAACTATTAAACTACACAATCATGTAAGACTAAGATTATGAGCACATGTAGATTACCAAAATAGTGAGTGTAAGAATCACTGATTAACATAAAACATTACTCATACATAGACAATGCTAGACAATCATACACAATTTTCTATAGACTATTTCATTGCACATAATCAGATTACGGTCAAGGCATGACAATAAAACAATGTTTAGGAAATTTGAAATTAAAATTAGACATTGTAGATAATCTTTAAGTGTATGCCTAATCAATTTTGACCATTTGAAACAAAAATAACTAAGATGTTTGCTCTTGTGAAGATTTATAGTCAAACTATAGTTTTGTAAATATTTAAACCAAATCAAATAACAAAAACATATTTTTGATTATTTTGTATTATTTGAATTTTTTTGTATTTTGGAATAAAACAACTAAATTAATAGCAAACTAATTTCAAAACTGAGAAAAGAAACAGAGAAAAATTGTTATAAAAATACTAGAAATAGTGCAGAGAAAACAGAATTTCAATTTGGCAAAAGAAGCTAACGCCTACCGTTAACAACTTAACGCCCAAATAGGACACTATTTTTTGAAAAAAAATCTATGGAATAGGGAGTATGTATATAGACCTTCTTAGTGTAGAAATTTCAGAGAATTTGGAGATGATTAGAAGGCTCATTAAGCATGTTTTATTTGTTCAAAAAAGGTTTTTATATTTTTATTTGGTTTTCAAATATTTATGTTTTACAATTTCATTAAAGCCCAAGAATGGTAAAATATGCAAAACACAAGAGAAGTATGTTCAATCAACCCAAGAATGCATGAATAATATGATCATAAAGAGTGCATGCAAAATATGATATAGGTATGTCCTAGATTATAATACCTTAACCATATGCCTACACACTATCCCCATACTAAGTGACAGATGGGAATGAGGAGTTGCACACATGAGAGCACTTGACGAATTTGTCGAGTGTTCATGAGAAATCAGCAGACCATTCGACGAATTCATCGAGTGTTCTTGAGTGAACACAACTTTACTCGACGAAAAATACGTAACAATTTTCTCTGAGACATTTCAAGTAAACTCAATGAATTAACTAAGTTTACACGAGATGTCTCGATGAATTTAAGGAAAATTCTTGAGAGCACTCGATGAAAATGACTTAGACGAATTTTCTTCCAATCCTGAAAACAACAATTACATCCTCTTGACTTCTCCTCAGCGTTTGAATATGAAGTACACCCTAATAGAGAGATTTCACATGAGTCAACACCTTGGTCTACACAATGAGGGATTACATTGCATAGGCCTATGTTTATGACTCATTAAAACCTGACATTGGTTTCTACCTAGCAATAAATGTCCTACAAACACACAACTAAGTTGCCGCATCAAATACAATATCAATTCATCTTAGTTCACTGGTCACTTCTTCAAATCAATGTTACTGTGGCTACAATACCCAACAATACCATTATGTAATTCCTATCCAAAGGCATTGTAACAGTGAAATCTCTTGGATTAAACTGTGTATGATATTTTAAAAGATTAGCATAACTAAGCTTTTAACAAAATGTTGAAAATAATTTGTAATCCCTAAACATTCCATTTGTATAGTACTCCAATGTATTTATGATGTATGATGAACTTAAGCATTTGAGTTATAAATGAATCAAAATAAGGAACCAAAATCGTTGATTGAAATAACATGTTAAGCGAGACGCTTTTCACATCCATAACACATGGATTATGAATAAGTTCCTTAGCTGTGGTCGGGTGTTCACGAATGATGGTTCTTAACCACTACATTCATGGTAGACCCCACCATGCCAAACAAACCCTAAGTAAACTACTTTTGTAAGATCTTTGCTACTGAAATCTGATGTTTCCTTGACCAAATACTGAGAGGAGAAGGATTCTTCGATTATTTCTGGTGAACTCTCCAAGATTTTGGAAGAAGAAACCATCAAACCATGACTAGGAGATCAAAACTCACCGTCGGGAGGGCTGAAATCGCCGCCTGGCTAGAAAAAAATGACGACTCGCTACTCTGCTGGTCTGCTACTCCAATCATCCTCGTTTAAGCGTGTCGTGCCCTAATCACTGGAGGAGAAAATGGGATAGAGGAAGGCGCTCACTGGTCATAGAAGGGGTGAAAATAGAGCCTCTTATTTCGCGAAAACTTGGTTTAGGGTCGTGCCGTGGCTAATACTTGAGTATTAGCCACACTATTTTTTTTGCTGTGGCTAATACTTAAGTATTAGCCATGGTTTTTTCTTGTCGTGACTAATACTTAACTATTAGCCATGCTTTTTTGAAGCTCTAGCTAAAAACAAAATATTAGCCATGTTTTTTGTAACCGTGACTAATACTAAAGATTTAGCAATGGTTTTTGAAACCTGGCAAAAAATATGTGGCTAAAAATCATTATTCTAGTAGTGCATCATATAAAATTGCCAATACAAATTTATATAATGAGGGTCTTTATGCGATGAAATGCAATGCAATGCAATATATGAATGTATGATCACTCACTCATGATTTACTCACGCACTCTGATTGGATATGACTACATAGACCTTTAGTTCCAACTTTTTGGAGGTAGCTAGCCTCTCGGGAACCCCCGTCGTGGCCAGACGGTGGCAGTGGATCCAACTTCTCCACTACTAGGTGGGTATGCACACTACCAGATCTAGGCCTACATATGCCTCGACTCTAAGAACCAAAGAACAGAGAACTTGCATACTCTTGCTCACTAAAATTAGCAGAGTATTAAAGGCAAGAGGGATGGCCATTGGGAAACAACACCAAATACCACAAGCCTCACCGACCGAGAGTTTATCTGTCGGCAAACCAAATAAAACCGCAAGCCACCTGACACTCAAGGACTTAGAAACAAGCCCTTGTGGCAATAAAACCAGGATATCAACATATCCTTCCAAAACCACATCAATATTCACCCTTACCACTATCGCCGAGTTAACATCAACCTAAAACCCTAGGGACCAATTCTAGTGAAGAAGGGTGTATAAAATGTGGGTGTATCTATCTGCGATCCTAAGGATTACTTGTGCAATCTGAGTTATGATTCAATCCACTAACATGATTTGCCCCCAATATTTAGATCGGCCATTTCCACTCCACATTCGAATTATAATGAAGACTTTACCAATATTGAAATAAAAAACCGTTCAATTCACAACTTTACCTAGAGTATCCATTACATATTCATTCTCCTAGTGCGCCATCGATCAAGTAGTTAATTATGTGATCATATCAAAACCAAATCCACTGAAATTTTACCAAAAGTCGTAATTTGCATTTCGAGCATGTCAACAAAATTTTAGCCCCATCAGATATCATAATAATTATTTACAACACATTTAATTTAAATGATATTATTGACAAAACTATTGAAAATACAAATCCAAAAATTCTAAAACTTAAAGGGGTTGTCCATAATATCATCAAGCATGCATGTACCAAATTTTATTATCATCCGAGTAATATTCTAGGAAGAATACACAAAACATTGGGTTTCATACATTTACGACAGTGATTACTAAAACTATATTTCAGGGAGCTAATGTCCACATAAATTATTGTGCCACCCCATTCCAGAAAGGTCTTTCCAAAGGATACAAATTTTATGTTAAGCTCAGGGATTGGATCTAGATGGAACATGCCGAAAAGGTGGCTTGAACCCAGCTGATCTCGTTTGACAGAAATTGTTATTTAGGTTATAGTTGAATTATGACACATCATTTTCAAAATAAGATCTAGGGAGCTACAATGCACCACAGAAAGCGTACCACCCCATTTTGGAAAGTTCTTTTCAATGGTTACAACTTTCATGATAAGCCCGAGGCCCAGATCTAAGAGTATCATGCCTAAAAAGTGACTTGAACCTGGCTGTGTAAACAAAACAGATTTAGTTTGGTCTAAAAAAGTAGATCTACATAGATCTTAAAGCAGATCGGACAGAAACTGGTCATCTCCTTCCTCCATCTGGCGAATAGGATAAGCCTGAATTTCTTTCCTTCAATACTCCCTCTATGGACCACCATTCTTCACGAGATCAAGTCCTATAGCTTCATATTGAAGAGAGGAGTTGATTGAAGCTATTTTTATGGAAAATGATGCCATAGAATGGAAGTTCTAATGCAATTTCTCCTCATAAATTTCTCCATGAACCTCACTGAAATAAAGCTCTTTTAAGCTCAATATCTCTCCTATTTTGATCCAAGGATCTAACACCAAGGGAGAGGGGAGGAAGCTCACCTGATTCAAGGACATGGATTGAGTGTTCCTCCTTGGTGGCATGGTGAAAAGCTTGGGTGGTCGGCCTTGCTATAAATCCTCCTTCCGAGCTTGGTTTCCTCAGAAAATGGCTGGATAGTTCTCCAACTTGGATGTATGGAAGGAGATGAGAAGAAAAAAATGAGAGAGTGGAGAGAGTTTGGCATAGGGTTTTCCATAAAGGGGTTCGTCCATGGCTTTGGAACTCATGGGAAAGCATTCTCCATGCTTTGCGAAGACAACCCAATGCCATGTGTCCTCCTAGTGGCAAACATCACATCTCGGTCTTGGGACAAGCTGTAAAGGTACTATCAATACGGAGAGCCGTACAATATTTTATCTGTCCATCAGCTACCACGCGACAGTAACACCTACCACGCGATGTTAGCACATCAAGGTGAAATTCTGCCTTCAATGTGACATGCTACTTCTGGGCAATCGTTTAGACCTTTAGTTGAACACTATCGTCAGCGGTAACCTACCGCGTGACGCTAGCACTTTTGGTCAACTATGTGCCTTCAAGGCGACACACGACTTCTGCAAGATCGTCTAGACCTACCGCTAGTGGTAACTTACCAAGCGGCGCTAGCAGTTCTAGTCGAATACATGCCTTCAAGGCGACACAAAACTTCATGATGATTGAATATACCTCTAGTCGAACGCTACCGCCAGCGGTAATCTACCACACGACGCTAGCACTTTCGCTGCCAAATTTTCCATTTGTTTCATTACCATTGCGACATGGGGTACTCCACCCCTCAGGTCGACCCAACCATGGCTCATCCTTGATCCCTTAAGACCCTAATACTACTATATAGTCCAAGCCAACTCCTAGTGACACCTATCACTCAAGGGTTCTAGTTCAAATTGGGATATTAAATCCCAATTGAGGCTTAATGGACCATGGTTGACCTTGAGTTGAGTTTGGTCAAAATTGAAGATTCATTAAGTTCACTAGGGTCTTAGCCCCGTCACCTATGCCTATTCAGCAAAATGTGACAGAAGTCAGACTGGGGGGTCAAATTCAAATTGGGATGTTACATATCCAATAAACCAAAAAATTAGTTCATCCTCGAAATTGAGGTTGGGGCTACGAGTATTATAGTACAATGCACGAAAGGCTACTTTAGATCACACCTGGGGGAAATATTCCCATGTAGCATTGCTGCATGAGGTCCATAGGCTAACTCCCAAGTGTATTCATCTTGCCCATGATTAGACCACAAGACCTTTACCAATGGAACACTCTTTGGCCGCAACACTCAGGTATCGGTATCCACTACCTATACCGATTCCAGCTGAAATGATCAATCAGATTCCACAGGACCAGATGTCAGCTCTCCAATGGTAAGATACATGGAAGATGTCATGTAGGTTTCCCAGTTCTAGTGGCAGCTCCAGCCTATATGCCAAGGGGCCGATCCGCTTCAGATAGTATATGGACCCATATATCGAGGTCTAAGCTTCTTATTCTTCTGAACACCAGACACACTATGCATCAGTCTGATCTATAAGAACAATTTGTCTCCCACCTGGAATTCCACCATCTGGTGTTTCCCATCATTGTACTTTGCATGTTGGCTCTTAGCATCGAGCATACAATCCCAAATCAGTCGGATCACTGCATATGTGTCATCGATGTACTCCACCCCCAGTGTCTTTGGGTCCTCATCCTGGATCCAAGATAGAGGCGCCCTACACCTCCGACTATATAATGCCTTATATGGAGCCTTGTTGATGCTTGTATGTTGACTATTATTATAGGAGAACTATATTAACAGTAACAATCTCTCCCATGGATCCCTGATGACTGGTATTTTAGTCATCATTTTAGGCTAATATCTTATTAGATATTTTAATAAATTATCGTATTTTGTTCCTTGTTTTTATAATTTTTCTAAAAACAATGTTGTATGTTATAATTAATATATTTTCTATTTTTTGTAAGGATTCGGCAGCGCTGTGGGGAATTTATGTGCGAAGTCCCGTTGTCGCGTCAAAAACTCGCAAGTTGTCATACATCTCTACATATATATATATTTATATATATATACGTTATATATATATATATGTAATATGTTTATATATATACGTTATATATATATATGTAATATGTTTATATATATACATTATATATATATATATACATACGTAATATGTTTATATATTTACGTTTTTATATATATATATATTCACTAAACAGCGCCGCCATGCAACTGCTCTCGCCCGGCCACCACCGTCAATGCTGCACCGACCACCTCTGCCATCTCAACGCAGCAGCTCCGCCTCCTCCCTGAGCTCACTCTGCCAACTCCAAGTAGCTGCTCCTCCACCTTGCAGCAGCACCACCGCCGTCCTCCAAGCTGGCCACAACCACCATGCATAGAGCTTCCGACCACCACCCTACAGCAGAGCCTCCTCCGCCCAAGCCCCCTTCGTCCACGTCACCGATCCAGCTCCTCCACGCTGCCTTTAATGGCTCTGCCGTTTCACCTCCATGAGATCCCGCCAAGGACGTCTGCCGTTTCCCATTGATGCCACCTCCAACTCTGCCTCCAATTGTTGCCGTCAGCTGCACCTCCCGCCCAAGCCGTTTCAAGCCCAGAGTAGCCTATAAATACTTACCTCGGGAAGCCAAATGGGGAGGATTGACGGGAAAGAAAACTATCCTGGAGAGATTATATTTTGTGCAGAAGATTTATTTTTGAGAGATAGTTTTACCTTGGAGAGAGAAGATTTATTTTTGAGAGATTGTTTTTTTTCTAATTTATATTATTATTATTGGGGGAAAGTGTTCCAATAATTCGTCCTGAGTAGTCATTTTCGGTCGTCATTTTAGTCATTTTTCTTTTATTGTACACTTCTACTCTTCCATTTAAAATTTTCGTGTAGCCTCGCTTTTTTTGTTTCTTGTAATCCCTTTGCCCAATAGCAATAAAATTTTATTTCTATTTCACTTAAATTTCCTATTCATATTTCAATTTTGTTTCTTGTCACTTTCGTTCTTATTCATGATGTTGCATTTTTATGTGAATGAATCCTATATCTCCATGAGTAACTAATTCCTATAGTGCTCGATCGCGACGATCCGAGGATGAAATAATTTTGCTATGATTTTTAGATTTGCTTTTCTCTAATTGTTGAACGCTTACGATTTACCTTTGATCTAAAAAATTATTATGAGGCTGTATCATTAATATATAGTCTTCATATTGTTTTCGTTCTTTAGTTAGCCGAGAGGCTCGTAAGACGAATTGATCGCTCATTGCTAAAAGGAGTAGAACGCAACCCTCGAGAGAGGACGACGTAACTCTTTCGGTTGGAGTAAAATCCAATAGTGAGGTTCACAACCTAAGGCAAGTTTTAGGCGATACGATTTGAGAACGAAAGTTCGGTCGATACACCTAAGCTTAGTTGAACCTAAACCTCGAAAGAGGAGTGTTCATACTTTGGGAACCTCCACGGTCAAAGCCTCTTCAACAAGAGAATTGCATTTTATTCTCATTTCAATTTTCTCTATATCCGAGGTGACTCAAATATCGGGTACTGGTTTTAAACCATCGATTTAATTCCGTTAGCATTTCTTCTAGTTTTTACTATTCGCAACCACAACTCTATTTGTATTTGATAAGATAATAACGATTTTCAAAGTAGAATTACTCAACCGCCCCGAGTCTAATACGACCTTGTTTTTATAAACCTATACTACTTTCGACACGGTACACTTGCCGTAGTCGTTTGCAGTCATAGTTTTGCGCAATCAAGTTTTTGGCGCCGTTGCCGGGGACCTTGGTCGATAATTTGAAAAAGAAATAGTTATTAATTTTATCGTTCTCTTTCTTCTCACCTCATTCATTTAATTTTTCTTTTTAAAATCTTAAAAGGTGTAATCTAAATTCCTGGAAAGGACGCTTTGGGCTTGAATTCCCATCATAGCCTCTAGTACCTTGCAAACCCTTCACCGGGCAGATCTTGGGAAGTCCAGGACTAATTTTAAATCACCTATTTAAAAAAAAAATATAATAAATAAATTTATTTATCTAAAATCTTATTTTCCCGTTTTCTTTTTCCGCATCTTTTATTTTCTTTTGGTTTATGACCCGAGGAAACTCTTCAATTAATCTTGAATTTGGTTTTGATCCGGAAATCGAGCGCACCTTGCGACGACGTCTCCGATTTAGTGATCTGCCAATAATTCGCGAAGAGTCAGTCGGAGAGACTAACGAAGATATAATGGGTGACCCCGACCATAATGAGGCTCCGCTACGGACTATGTCCTATTATACGAAGCCAAATTGGGAGGGAACACAATCAAGCATTATTCGCCTGACTGGGGCGAATAATAATTTTGAAATAAAAACGAGTATCATTCAGTATGTCCAGCAATCCGTCATTTTCGACGGCTTACCGGATGAAGATCCTAATTTGCATTTATTTAATTTCTTGGAAATCTGCGATACTTTTAAAATTAATGGCGTCACTGATGACGCCATTCATTTGTGTTTATTTCCTTTTTCTTTGCGGACTAAGGCCAAGCAGTGGTTGACCACTCTTCCTAGTGGCTCTATCACTACATGGGCCGAAATGGTGGAAAAATTTTTAACGAAATATTTTCTTCCGGCAAAGTCCGCTAAATTACGTACGGACATTCTCTCATTTACGCAAATAGACTCGGAGTCTCTCTATGACACATGGGAGCGCTTCAAGGAATTATTGCGAAGATGTCCTCACCATGCCCTTCCTTTATGGCAACAAGTTCAAACATTCTATAATGGTTTGAATCTCCAAACAAGGCAAATGATTGATGCGGCAGCTGGGGGAACCTTGAATAACAAAACCCCCGAGGCCGCTCAAGAGCTTTTTGAGGAGATGGCCATGAATGCTTATCAGTGGAATGCGCCACGGTCGCGTCCTAACAAGCCGACCGGACTCTTTGAAGTCGAGGCCACCCCGAATTTAGCACATCAAGTGGAATGGCTTACTAAGCAAGTGACGGAGATGTCTGCTTCCTCCGCCACTAATGGGGCTAATAATAATAATAATAATAATAATAATAATAATAATAATAATAATAATAATTTTATTCAAGAGCAAGTAGATTATATGGGGAACTCCTATCGTCCTCCTTATAACCCAAATAATAATCTTCCGTTAAATAATTGTTATAATCCGGGTTTAAGGAACCACCCAAATTTTTCATGGAGCAACCCCAATAATGCTCAGCGTCCGCCGCCAGTGAATCCTCCCGGATTCGCTCCGCCACCACCACACAAGCCCTCTTCATTTGAAGAGGTCTTCACCAAATACGTTGCCTCCAATGATTCCAACATCCGGAACCTATCCGGATCCATCAAAAGCTTAGAAAATCAGATTGGACAACTCGCCAAGATGTTCTCCGAACGCCAGCAAGGAGCTCTACCGAGCAATACTGAGCCCAATCCAAGGGAGAGCGCTAATGCAATAACCCTCCGCGGCGAAAAGGAGGTAACTTCTACAAATTTGGCTGGACCCGAGGTAAACGTTTCAACTTCATCTCCGCAAGTTATTTCTTCTTCTCCTCCACCTTCATCTGTTTTAGCTCCACGCAATTTTAATAATCCTACAGTCCCTTATCCTTCTAAGTTTATTAACGAGCGCAATGAGGAGCATTATAAAAAATTCATTGATATTTTCAAGCAAATTCAAATTAATATTCCTTTTTGCGAGGCACTTTCTCAAATGCCTAAGTACGCAAAATATTTAAAAGATTTGTTAACTAATAAAAAGAAGCTTGAAAATATTTCGTGCGTATCTCTAAACGCGGAGTGCTCGGCGGTTGTTTTAAACAAACTGTCGGAAAAATTAAACGACCCGGGACGATTCTCGATCCCGTGTCTTTTCGGCAATTATCTAATTAAGCATGCTTTAGCCGATTTAGGGGCTAGTATAAATTTAATGTCATTTTCTCTATTCAAAAAGCTTGGGTTGGGCACCCCAACCCCAACTAAAATGAGCATCAAACTAGCGGATATGTCAATAAAATACCCAATGGGGGTCGTAGAGGATGTTTTAGTTAAAGTTGACAAGTTTATCTTCCCGGTAGACTTTGTCATTCTAGACATTGAGGAAGACACCGAAGTGCCCCTTATACTCGGTCGCCCCTTCCTTGCCACCTCTAGGGCAATAATTGACGTAAGTAACGGAAAGCTTCTCCTACGAGTAGGGGATGAAGAAGTTACTTTTAGTATCGACTCTTCTATGAAAAACTCTTTTTCTAACGACGACTCTTGTTTTACCTTAGAAACAAATCTTGAAGAGGAAATAACGTCGTTTTCTGAAATTATCTCTCCTTTGTTTGAAAATCCGGATATTGAAAAATTATTTTGTTTAAAAGAAATAACTCGGCCGTTTAAATTTGAAGAAATAAAACTGAATAATTTCGAAGTAAAAACATCTTACGAGGAGCCGCCGAGTTTAGAATTAAAACAATTACCAGAACATTTAAAATATATATATTTTTAGAAAAAGAGTCAAAATTACCTGTAATCATATCTTCCGCGCTTAACGATTCGGAAATTTCCGAATTAATAAAAATTTTGAATAATCACCGCCATGCAATTGCATGGCAAATTTCAGATATCAAAGGGATTAGCCCCTCATTTTGCACGCATAAAATTAATTTAGAAAATAATTCTCGCGGCACTATTCAACCTCAACGACGCCTTAATCCCAATATGAAGGATGTCGTTAAGGCTGAAATAATAAAATTATTAGACGCGGGGATTATTTACCCAATTTCTGATAGCACTTGGGTTAGCCCGGTGCAAGTCGTGCCTAAGAAAGGTGGAATAATGGTAGTCGCAAACGAAAATAATGAGTTGATTCCTACCCGTACTGTTACGGGTTGGCGGGTATGCATCGATTATAGAAAATTAAATGATGCTACCCGTAAGGATCACTTTCCGTTACCCTTCATTGACCAAATCTTAGAACGTCTATCCGGTCACTCACACTATTGTTTTCTTTGATGGTCTTTCAGGATACTTTCAAATCCCAATTGCGCCCGAAGACCAAGAGAAAACCACGTTCACTTGTCCTTTCGGCACCTTCGCTTATCGGAGAATGCCGTTTGGCCTTTGCAACGCGCCAACTACATTTCAAAGATGTATGTTGGCAATTTTTAACGAATTAGTAGAGAACGTCATGGAAGTTTTTATGGACGATTTTTCAGTCTTTGGTGATTCTTTTAAAAATTGTCTTAATAATCTTGATCGTGTTCTTCAACGCTGCGAAGACACGAATTTGGCACTCAACTGGGAGAAGTGCCACTTTATGGTCCAAGAAGGGTTAGTCCTCAGACATAAAGTTTCTAGTAAGGGGATCGAGGTCGATCGGGCCAAGATCGAAGTCATAGAGAAACTTCCTCCACCCACCAATATTAAATATATTAGGAGTTTTCTAAGACACGCGGGATTCTATAGGCGATTCATTCGAGATTTTTCTAAAATTACAAAACCTTTAACTCATCTCTTAGAAAAAGAATCCGCGTTTATTTTTGACGATCAATGTTTGAAAGCTTTTGAAAAAATGAAAAAGGAACTAATAAACTCGCAGATTTTAATTGCGCCGAATTGGTTTCTACCGTTCAAAATAATGTGCGATGCGAGTGATTTTACTTTAGGGGCTGTTTTAGGCCAACGGGTGAACAAATATTTTCACCCAATTTATTACGCAAGCAAAACACTCACATCCGCCCAAGCTAACTATACAACGACGGAGAAAGAACTTTTGGCGATTGTTTTTGCGTTTGATAAATTTCGATCATATCTAACGCTTTCAAAAGTTATTGTTTTTACAGATCATTCCGCTCTCCGGTATTTACTACAAAAAGGAGATGCAAAGCCTCGACTGCTAAGGTGGATCCTCCTACTACAAGAATTCGATTTGGAGATCCAAGACAAAAGGGGAGCGGAGAATGTTGCGGCCGACCACCTCTCACGGTTAGAGAACCCAGCTGCAGGAGCGCTAGTGGAGGCTGAAATCGACGACAAATTCCCTGAAGAGCGCCTCCTCGCCATCGAAAAGGTAACGACTTCTTCCACCCCTTGGTACGCGGATTTGGCCAACTATTTAGTGGCCCGGGTCCTACCAAAAGATTTTTCAAGTCAGCAAAAGAAGAAATTCTTTTCGGACTTGAAAAATTATTTTTGTGAGGACCCATTTTTATTTCGTTTCTGCGCGGACCAAGTGGTAAGAAGGTGTATTTCGGGCGAGGAAGGCGTCCAAATTCTGCGGCACTGCCACGAATGGCCAACCGGTGGTCACTATCAAGCGAACCGGACTGCAAGAAAAGTACTAGAGGCGGGCTTCTATTGGCCCACCTTATTCAAAGATGCTCACAATTTTGCGAGTAATTGTGATCGGTGCCAACGGTCAGGTAATATTTCTAACCGGGATGAAATGCCCCAAAATATATTCTTAGAATGTGAAATTTTTGATTTATGGGGTTTAGATTTCGTAGGTCCACTACCATCTTCTCACAATAATAAATATATCCTTGTTGCGGTCGACTACGTGTCAAGGTGGGCGGAAGCACAAGCATTCCCCACTAACGACGCAAGAGTCGTCGTAAATTTTTAAAAAAAATTATTTTCTAGATTTGGCACACCACGTGCACTGATCAGTGATAGGGGCACTCATTTTTGTAACGACCAACTTGCTAAAATTTTAGCCAAGTATGGCGTCACGCACAAATTATCCACCGCCTATCACCCACAAGCAAATGGCCAAGTGGAGGTTGTAAACCGTGAATTAAAAAGAATTTTAGAAAAAACGGTGAATATTAATAGAAAGGATTGGCCTCTAAAATTAGATGACGCCTTATGGGCTTATCGGACGGCGTACAAGACCTCCATCGGTTGCACACCATACCGGTTAGTTTACGGAAAAGCATGTCATTTACCGGTGGAACTAGAGCATCGCGCATATTGGGCACTTAAATTTATAAATTTAGATTTAAACTTAGCTTCCGACCAACGAAAAATGCAATTAAATGAGCTTGATGAATGGCGTGCTAACGCCTATGAAAATAACAAATTCTATAAGGAGAGAACTAAGTTTAATCATGATAAAAACATTAAAAATCCAAAATCATTTTTGCCGGGAGATCTTGTCCTTCTTTTTAATTCTAGGCTTAGGCTTTTTCTGGGAAAATTGAAGTCTCGATGGTCCGGCCCCTTTGTTGTAAAAGAGGTTTGGCCATATGGGACCGTACTAATTGAGCACCCGGAAAATGGCTCATTCAAGGTTAATGGACACCGATTGAAATTATATCACTCCGGCGACCCCTCAACCGGAAAAATAGAATCACTTAACTTACCAAACTTTTAATAAAATGCCACTTAGTCAAGCTACGCGACGGTAAACAAAGCGCTTTTGGGAGGCACCCCAACGTTATCCCTTTTATTTTTGTTATTTCTTTTCTTGTTTGTTGTTGATTTTAATTCTGCAGGTGTTTGTCCGGCAACCCCGTCTACCAACCAGGGAAGCCCTCTTCACCCTTTAGTCATTTATTTTTATCTTCTTTATGGTCATTTTAGTTTTTTTTTATCTTCATACTTAGTTTTAAACATTGGGGATAATGTTTACTTTTAAGTATGAGGGTGCAGCATAGCATTTTGTTGGAATTTTAATTTCTGAATATATATATTTAATTAAAAAAACAAATTTCTTGGAAAGGACGCTTTGAGCTTGAATTCCCATCACAGCCTCTAGTACCTTGCGAGCCCTTCACCGGGTTGACCTTGGGAAGTCCAAGAACTAAGAAAAACAATATTAGGAAATGTTCTTTTTGTTTAGTTTATCAAAACGTCCTAGCTTGCTAAATTGTAAGTTCTAAAGTAGACTTATTTTTCATATGGACTAAGAAATTTTTGTGCAAGAATAGTTTTTTTGAAACTCTTGAGTAAAATTGTTGACTCATGTAGTTCTTCTAGTCAAATGCATGTGTTTTGAGTAGTATTGGTGTAGAATTAAATTCTTGGCATAGATCTAAAATTATGATTTGTTAATTTGCGTAGAAATAATTTATTTTACTTCTAATACGAATCCGATAATTATTTAAAAGTAGTTTTGGTGAGTGTGTAGAAGATTGTTAGAAAGCTATTACTCGAATCGTACAGAAGGGTGTCCTTTCTCGATGTCTAGAACTTGCCTTTAGCTATCTTCAAAGCATTTGCACTTTAGAATAATTAACCTTATGGAAATGACTTAGGCCTTTCTTTGGACAGTTTGAGCCCTTGCATCCAATCCTAAAATTACTACCGTTGTTGACACAAAATTGAGCCTTTTATCCTTTCTTTTTGATCCGCCCTTATCATTCCGCCACCAAAACCAAAAAAACCAAACCCATGTGCACTTAAATTTTGAGCTAAATTGTTGAAAAATTTTAGATTACAATTTTTCAAAAAAATCATGGGTGTCAATTCAAAAGAAATATGTTTATATCAAAGAGCAAAAATCTCATAATGATATGCGGCCTAGGTATGCACATGTATACTTGGAATGATCCCAATTATGAAGAATAGTGGTATAAATAAAAGAGAAAGGGAGTGTTTCCCTTAGCAAAATTTGTGTACGGGGGTAAAGCCTTTTTATTTTGTGGTAGTCATTGTTCTCCTTTAGCTCAAAACTCATTGTTTAAGTGGAATACACCTTCATGTTTATCATTATTTACCTCTCCCTTAAACCCAAGCCTTAAATTACAACCTATTTAAGTCCTAAGGATCCATATAGTTGATTTAGTATGAAGTACAGTGGAGAAGGTGCAAACAGGCAAGCCTATGGCCATCGACATTGATGGATTTCTTTGGAGGCCACCCCGAGCGTCAACATCTAGTAATTTAAATCTCAGCAATCACGTTATTTTCTCCCTTTGCATAACTTTGATATTGACCATCGACTCGTTTTAGAAGTGATAATAAATAATTAAAACGCATTTTGAATTATTTCATAAATTAGTATTTATGCCAAGAACGTCTTTCTACTAAAATATCTACGCATTCCGGCACAAAACTTCGCATTTTACTCTCTAGCTTTCATAATTCTATCTAGCATTAGTTTTTCCTACCCTTATGAAGAATGATTTGCTCGGGACGAGCAACGAGTAAGTATGGAGGTGTTTGATGACTGGTATTTTAGTCATCATTTTAGGCTAATATCTTATTAGATATTTTAATAAATTATCGTATTTTGTTCCTTGTTTTTATAATTTTTCTAAAAACAATGTTGTATGTTATAATTAATATATTTTCTATTTTTTGTAAGGATTCGGCAGCGTTGGGGGGAATTTATGTGCGAAGTCCCGTTGTCGCGTCAAAAACTCGCAAGTTGTCATACATCTCTACATATATATATATTTATATATATATGTTATATATATATATATATATATGTAATATGTTTATATATATACGTTATATATATATATATATGTAATATGTTTATATATATACATTATATATATACATACGTAATATGTTTATATATTTACGTTTATATATATATATATATATTCACTAAACAGCGCCGCCATGCAACTGCTCTCGCCCGGCCACCACCGTCAATGCTGCACCGGCCACCTCTGCCATCTCAACGCAGCAGCTCCGCCTCCTCCCTGAGCTCACTCCGCCAACTCCAAGTAGCTGCTCCTCCACCTTGCAGCAGCACCACCGCCGTCCTCCAAGCTGGCCACAACCACCATGCATGGAGCTTCCGGCCACCACCCTACAGCAGAGCCTCCTCCGCCCAAGCCCCCTTCGTCCATGTCACCGATCCAGCTCCTCCACGCTGCCTTTAATGGCTCTGTCGTTTCACCTCCACGAGATCCCGCCAAGGACGTCTGCCGTTTCCCATTGATGCCACCTCCAACTCTGCCTCCAATTGTTGCCGTCAGCTGCACCTCCCGCCCAAGCCGTTTCAAGCCCAGAGTAGCCTATAAATACTTACCTCGGGAAGCCAAATGGGGAGGATTGACGGGAAAGAAAACTATCCTGGAGAGATTATATTTTGTGCAGAAGATTTATTTTTGAGAGATTGTTTTACCTTGGAGAGAGAAGATTTATTTTTGAGAGATTGTTTTTTTTCTAATTTATATTATTATTATTGGGGGAAAGTGTTCCAATAATTCGTCCTGAGTAGTCATTTTCGGTCGTCATTTTAGTCGTTTTTCTTTTATTGTACACTTCTACTCTTCCATTTAAAATTTTCGTGTAGCCTCGCTTTTTTGTTTCTTGTAATCCCTTTGCCCAATAGCAATAAAATTTTATTTCTATTTCACTTAAATTTCTTAGTCATATTTCAATTTTGTTTCTTGTCACTTTCGTTCTTATTCATGATGTTGCATTTTTATGTGAATGAATCCTATATCTCCATGAGTAACTAATTCCTATAGTGCTCGATCGCGATGATCCGAGGATGAAATAATTTTGCTATGATTTTTAGATTTGCTTTTCTCTAATTGTTGAACGCTTACGATTTACCTTTGATCTAAAAAATTATTATGAGGCTGTATCATTAATATATAGTCTTCATATTGTTTTCGTTCTTTAGTTAGCCGAGAGGCTCGTAAGACGAATTGATCGCTCATTGCTAAAAGGAGTAGAACGCAACCCTCGAGAGAGGACGACGTAACTCTTTCGGATTGGAGTAAAATCCAATAGTGAGGTTCACAACCTAAGGCAAGTTTTAGGCGATACGATTTGAGAACGAAAGTTCGGTCGATACACCTAAGCTTAGTTGAACCTAAACCTCGAAAGAGGAGTGTTCATACTTTGGGAACCTCCACGGTCAAAGCCTCTTCAACAAGAGAATTGCATTTTATTCTCATTTCAATTTTCTCTATATCCGAGGTGACTCAAATATCGGGTACTGGTTTTAAACCATCGATTTAATTCCGTTAGCATTTCTTCTAGTTTTTACTATTCGCAACCACAACTCAATTTGTATTTGATAAGATAATAACGATTTTCAAAGTAGAATTACTCAACCGCCCCGAGTCTAATACGACCTTGGTTTTTATAAACCTATACTACTTTCGACGCGGTACACTTGCCGTTGTCGTTTGCAGTCATAGTTTTGCGCAATCAATCCCCATGTTTTAAGATACATAGTCGTAGAAAATCTTCCATTGTCATAATGGTCCGCTCAGTCTGACTGTCAATCTGTGGATGGAAGGTGGTGCTGAATGTCAAATGAGAACTCAGGTAAGCTTGCACTGCCTTCCTCACCCTGGATGTGAAGCAACCATCTCAATCTGAAATAATAGTTTTCGGCTCCATGTGGTACCTGACAAATTGCTCCACGCAGAGGCACACTAGAATGTTTATGTGAGTATCCTTCCTGACAGGAATAAATCTTGAGACTTTTGCCAGTATATTGAATACCACCCAAATTAAGTCATTCCCTGAGCGGGAATGGGGTAGACCATGAACAAAGTCCATGGAAATATCCTCAAATTTCCCCTCAGGTACAAGCAACGACTGTAATAATCTCCCAGGGCTGTTGTACTTCGCCTTTACCCGCTGTCAGGTCTCACAGTGGGTAAAAAATGAATGAAATCCCTCTTCATCCCATGCCAGTACATCATCCTACACAGGTCTTCCTGCATTTGGTGATCCGAGGATGCACCGAATACTTGGTGTTATGTGCCTCTCTCAGTATGTCCTCCCGGATCCCTCCTCCAACCGGAATATATAACTGTCCATGGAAGTGAATGAGGTACTCCTATAGTGTATACTCCTTAGCAGAACCATCCTTTAGAGCTTAGAATATAAGGTCTAGGGTAGCATCCTTTCTCTGTTCAGCTCAAATTTGATCACGGATATCACAAACGATGCTCACGGTAGCTAGGTACTTGGTATAGCACTCGGGGTGGGCTTTGGACATGAGTGTAATCTCCATCTCTTCGGGCATCTTGACCAACTCCATGGCCATTAAGAGGGACTCTATGATGGATGTTGCGATTCTCCTGCTCAGTGCATCAATCACTGAGTTTGCTTTCCTGGGGTGGTAGTCTAGTGTAAAGTCATAATTGCATAGAACTCTAACCACTGCCGAAGCCTCAGGTTCAGATCCTTCTAGGTGTGGACGTACTTTAAAATCTTGTGATCTAAAAATATCTCGCAGTGGATGCCATATAAGTAATGCCTCCATATTTTTAAGGCGAAGACCAATACTCCTAGCTCCAAATCATGTATAGGGTAGTTCACCTCGTGCTTCTTCAGCTGCCTAGAAGCATAAGCAATCACGTGTCTGTGGTGCATCAATACTGCTCCCATGCCCTAGTATGAGGCTTCAGTGTAAATATGGAATCCCTCTTTCCCAAATGGAAGTGCAAGGAACAGTGTTGAGGTAAGGTGATCCTTCAACTCCTGAAATGCAGCCCCGCACTTTGGTGCCCACACAAAATGCACATCCTTCTTAGTTAGAGCGGTGATGGGAAGAGCAATCTTTGAGAATCCCTCAATGAACTTACGTAGTAACCGAAAAGTCCCAAGAAACTTTGCACATCCATAGCCGACTTCAAAGGTGGCAACTCCTTTACTGCTTGCACCTTGGCAGGGTCCACTACTAACCCTGCCCCACTGATGACATGGCCCAAGAAGGCAGCTTCCCTAAGAAAAAAATGGCACTTGCTGAACTTGGCAAATAGATAGTGTTCTCTCAATTTTCCCAGAATGTGTGTCATGTGTTTTGTATGATCTTCCTTGTTGGGGAAATGATTTATCTTAACCCCTAGAAATGAGTAGAATATAAATTCTAAGTATGAAAAATTAGGCTAAGTAAATATGCGTCGAATAGTATTCGACGCAACGTCGAAATATAGTCGACGTTCCTCTCAGATCAAGTCGAAGTAACTCTAAGAAGACTTCGATGAAATCTTTGTCGACGTACCTCTGACTTCCAGTCGACGCATTTAATAAAGTCGACGCACCTTAGTCGACGCACCTTCCTTATTCTCCTCTCGACGTTCAGACAGGATGAAGTCGACGTTCACGTCGAATAGTAATCGACGCACGTCGATATCTATAAGAAATTCAAAAACACGCCAGATCTCTTTCCTTCTTTCTGTAGATCTGATTTTTATGGAATGATATTATTCTTTTATAGCCGTTTTGAATCAGCCTTTCCTTCTATTTGATTCTTAGCTAATTTGATTAAGATTATTATGGATATTATTTGAAATCAGAATGAATTCCTTTCCTTCTACAGAAATATTGATTATGGAAACTCTAATCTCTTTCTAATTCTCTGTCTGCGAATTGATTATTCTCCTTTAGCAATATCTTTTAAGCAGAGCTATAAATAAGAAGGAGGTAGACAGAGAATAGGAGGAGTGATCCACCATATACATTTGAAAAAGAGGAAGAGCTCCCAAGTGAAGAGTGAGAAAGCTGAGAAAAGAGATAGTGTGCTGCAGAAAAGAAAAAGCCTTCATCTTCTCCTTCTAAAGCCATTCTGCTGCAAATTCTGAAAGCTCTCACAAAAGAGAGAAAAGCTTATAATCTCCTTCTCACTATAGAAGAGAGATCATATTCACTATACGTGTGCTTCTAATCTTCTTGCTAGGAAGAAGATTCTTTCTTACATATATTGTCTTCTGTTCTTCTACTTGTTCTACTTCTTCTTCTCATTCTTATTTCACTTTCAAATTGTGTAAAAGAGTTTTTAGAATCTCTCTTCAAAAAATTCAGTTGTAGTGATTCTAAGAGTCTCCTTATCAAAAGACTCAGTCTGGTTCTAAGAGTCTCCTTATCAAAAGACTCAATCTGGTTCTAAGAGTCTCCTTATCAAAAGACTCAGTGCAAGTTAGTGAATTCCTACCAAAGGGGGTAGAAGAGTGGACTACCCAAAGTTTGGGGAACCACTATATTTCTTTGTGTTGTGCTGTGATTTTCTTCTTTACTTGCTTAATTCTTGTTGGTGTGTGGGAATCTTGAATCTGTGATTATTACACACATATATATAATTGCACAAAGTATTTTTAAATCTCTATTCACCCCCCTCTAGAGAATTCTAGTGAGGTTAACTGTGCACTTTCAATTGGTATCAAAGCGAGGTTGATCTAAAAAGGGTAACTCCTTGATCAAAAAGATCCTACCTCATATATATATATATATATTTCTGAAAACTATTTCTTTTCACATGGCACAAATCAAAGATTATGCTTCCACCCGACCACAAATGTGCAATCTTGAAAAGTTTGCAATTTGGAAAACAAGAATTAGGATTTATACGAATTCTATTGATGAAGAATTATTTGATGTTATTATGACAGGTCCTCCCAAGCCATTCAGAAAGGACTCAAGTGGAAAAGTAACTGAAACACTTGCTCCAAAGGCTGAATGGACAGATGAAGAAAAGAAAGTCCAAGCATATGATGCCAAGGCTATGAACATCCTAGTTTCAACCCTCTTAGATGAAATCTTCCAAAATATTGCTGAATGTGAGTCAGCTAAGGAAATATGGGAGGCTATCTCTAAAATGGTAGAAGGAAGTGCTGATGAGAGAAAGGATAGAAAGGCACTACTCATCTCTCAATATGAAAACTTCCAGAAGAAAGAAAGTGAAAGTGTTGCAGACATGTATGCTAGATTCAGCCTCATAGTAAATGAGTTAAGAACACTTGAGAAGGACATATCTCTCACTGAGATAAATGACAAATTGCTAACTTGCTTCCCAAGCTCTTGGGATTCAAGAATCTGGCCAATTAAAGACTCCAGAAGTAAAAAAGAAATCTCAACAGATGTCCTGTTGGGTAAATAAAGATCTTATGAACAGTTGTTGAAAACAAGAGGTGAGAAAGAAGAGAAAGAAAAGGCTCCTCCACTCTCAAAAGAAAAGAGCATTGCTTTGAAGGCTATTGAAGGTGAACCCTCTACAAATGATGAAGAGCTGATCAGTCTACTGGCCAGAAGGTTCAAGAAGTGGATCAAAACAGAAGGATCCAGAAGGAGAGACTCAAAAACCAGGTATGAGAAAACTCCTAATAAATAGATTATCTGTTATTCTTGCAGGAAACCTAGACACATTGCACCTGAATGTCCTAAAGAGATCAGCAATAAGAAAGATCTGAAAAGAACATATCTAAAGAAGAAGAAGAAGAAAGAGAAAGGGTTCATTGCTCAATCATGGAGTGATTCAGAATCTGAAGGAATTACCTCATCTGAAGATGATCAGGAAAAGGCTGAGCAAGAGGAAACCTGTTTGATGGCCACTGAAAAGCCTGAAGATACATCTCTGGTAAATATATTTGATGATATAGATTTCTATTCCATTCATTTCAAAAATAATTTCAAAGAACTCTGTTTAGATCTAGTCAAATCTGAGAAAGAAGTAAAAGAACTAAGAAATGAACTAAACAATCTCAAACAAATAAATACACAACATAAAAACTATAAGCTCAATCTAGGACTCTCAGAGGAGCAACTAGAATCAATACTGAAAATCAAGCACTAAGAAATGAGCTAGCAAAAGCAAAAGCCTTTGAAGACCCTCTAAATAGCAGAAGTCAGAAGCTCAAGAATATCTCTAACAATCTCACTGATAGATTTAGACAACTAGAATATAACACTGACTTAGAACCCAAACCTCAATCACCCAGCAAATCTGTCTGGAGACATCCTATTCACTTCACTAGGGAGAATCATTTGACAGGAGAAAGATCACAAGAAAATCCAGAAACAACCACTATTTTTAACAAAAATAATCTCACTATGCATGAAGGAATCCTAGGCAAATATCCTCAGAAAAGAAACAAACTTGCGTCGAATTATTATCGACGTACGTCGAACACTACTCAACGCAACTCAAATAATGCATCGATTTCTAATCAATGTAGACACCAAAATACGTCGACTCCCAATCGACGCAATCTCTCCTATGTTTCGACTAAAAGTAACCACAGAATGAAGGAAGCGTCGACTTCCACTCGACGCAACTTTAAACATATGTCGAATTCATATCGACGCAACCAATCTAACAGAAATATCTCCTTTTCCAAAAAGTCTTCTCAATCCATTTCCTTTATTATGAACACTATTTCTGCAACATCACTAAAGAAAAATAGTATGATAAGCCAATACCCCTAAAGGAGGAAGGATATTCTGAAAAACCCACTTATTCTTTCATTAAATCTTTCACTGTTGGGAGGAATGGACCCCAGCTTAGGAGGGTCCAAACTAATGTTTAAAATTTGATGTGCAGATGTATCACATCTCCAGGCTGGTGTGGTACTTGGACAGTGGAAGCTCCATGCACATGACAGGGTACAAAAACCTATTAATCAATTTTGAGGATAGACTTGGACCACCAGTGACATTTGGAGACTCTAGCTGTGGCCAAACTAGGGGCTTTGGAGATTTCAAGGAAGGGAAAGTTACCTTCAAGAATGTGGCAGTAGTCAAAGGACTGAAGCACAATCTGATAAGTATAAGTCAAATATGTGACAGTGGTAAGTATGAGGTAAAATTCACCACACTATTTTGCCATATTATTGATATCAAGACTGGTGCCATAGTACTTAATGGAATTAGAAAAGGGAAGGTATATATAGTAGATTTTAGCTCCTCACCCACAGAAGTTTGTTTGTTCAACAATATTATTAATAAAAGTGAATTATGGCATAGGAGACTAGGTCATCTAAACTACAAAACCATTAGTAAACTATCAAAGAATAACCTAGTAAGAGGCCTACCAAAGGGTAGATTCTCTAAGGACTCCCCATGTAGACCTTGCCAACTAGGAAAATAGACCAAGTCATCCTTCAAACCAATTGGTAAGGATGACTCCCCTAGGATTCTCTACTTACTGCATATGGATCTCTTTGGTCCCATATCCACTCAGAGCTTAGGTGGAAAGTCTTATACCTTAGTTATTGTAGATGATTATTCTAGGTTTAGCTGGGTATTCTTTCTAAGGGCCAAGTCTGAAACCCATAAGATTCTCTCAAGATTCATAAGACATTCAATCTGAGTTCAATACTCAGGTTTCAATTATCAGGAGTGATCATGGGACTGAATTTCAAAATCAGTAAATTTGTAGTTTCTGTGAGGATATAGGTATTAAACAAAGTTTTTCAGCCCCTAGAACTCCTCAACAAAATGGAGTTGCAGAAAGAAAGAATAGAACTTTAATTGAATCAGGAAGGACCTTACTTGCAGAATCAGGATTACCAAAAACCTTCTGGGCTGAAGCAGTCAACACTGCAAACTATGTTCTAAATAGAAGCCTCATTCACAAAAATAAGGCAAAAACTTCATATGAGCTTCTGAAAAGAAAAACACCCATTGTTAAATACTTTTAAAATTTTGGATGTGCTTGCTTTATTCTAAATAATGGGAAAGATCATCTTGCCAAGTTTGACAAGAAGTCTGATGATGGAATATTTCTGGGGTACTCATCATCCAGTAAAGCTTATAGATGCTATAACAGGAGAACTCTCAGAATTGAAGAATCTGTGCACATTATATTTGATGAAACTAACATGTTGTTTAAGGGGAAGGAAACTTCCACCAATCCTTTTTCACAAGAAGATAGCAGCATAGAGACTCAGCTTGAACAACTGACTCTAGAGAACAAAGACACTGGGAAAGAAAACCAGCTACAGGAACCAAGTGAGGAGTCTGAACAAGAGCATGAAGAAGGTTCAGAGAAGAGCAATCAAAACCAACTCCCACAAGAGAACATGATTCAGGAAGAACAATTGGGCAATGATCCCATTGTTAATGAGGAGAAGAGCATCTGACAAATCCAAGCAGGACAGGGATCAACATGAAAAATCATCCACAATCCCAAGTAATTGGAGACCCCAATACTGGAGTAAGAACAAGACACCAAATCTCCAATGGGATGATGCTCCAATGCTTCTTATCACAAGTTAAACCAAAGAAGTTTGAGGAAGCAAATTGTGATCCTCACTGGATTATAGCCATGCAAGAAGAACTAAGCCAATTTGATGGAAACAAAGTGTGGAACCTAGTTGAGAGACCAAGAAACTACCCAGTTATTGGTACAAAGTGGGTATACAGAAACAAGCTAGATTCCACTGGAGTAATTGTCAGGAATAAGGCAAGACTTGTAGCACAAGGATACAGACAAGAAGAAGGAATAGACTACAATCAAACCTTTGCTCCAGTAGCCAGATTGGAAGCAATCAGACTCTTTCTTGCCTATGCAGCCTTCATGAAGATGAAAGTCTACCAGATGGATGTCAAGAGTGCTTTTCTGAATGGTGACCTTCAAGAAGAAGTGTATGTAGAGCAACCACCAGGTTTTATCAATCCCTCCTCACCTAACTTTGTTTATAGATTGAACAAAACACTTTATGGTCTTAAGCAAGCACCTAGAGCCTGGTATGAAACTTTATCCAACTTCCTTTTTAGAAAATTCTTTTGAAAGAGGAAAAGTAGATAAAACACTTTTTACCAGAACCCATAAAATCAACTCCTTCTTGTTCAAATCTATGTAGATGACATCATCTTTAGCTCAACTCATCCCAAACTTTGTAAAAGATTTGCTAATTTAATGCAATCAAAATTTGAAATGAGTAGTATGGGAGAACTCTCTTATTTCTTAGGGCTACAAGTGAAACAAAGCAGTGAGGGAATCTTTATATCACAATCTAAATACACTAAAGAGTTAATTAAAAAGTTTGGTATGGAATCAGCATCTACCATGAAAACACCTATGGCAACTAATGCCATTATAGAAAAGGATGATAAGGGAAAATCAGTAGATCAAAAGACATATAGGGCAATCATAGGATCCCTTCTCTATCTAACAGCTAGCAGACCTGACATTATGTTTGCAACCTGCATATGTGCTAGATTTCAGGTTGATCCAAAAGAATCCCATCTCACCTCTGTAAAAAGGATTCTTAGATACCTAAAGGGAACACCTGAACTAGGTCTCTGGTACTCAGCAGAAACAAATTTTGAATTAATAGGATTCTCAGATGCAGACTATGCTGGATGTAGGGTTGATAGAAAAAGCACATCTGGTACTTGCCAATTCCTAGGTGACAAATTAATCTCATGGTTCAGTAAGAAACAAACTTCAGTCTCAACCTCAACAGCTGAAGCTGAATATATAGCTGCTGGGAGCTGTTGTTTACAAATCCTCTAGATGCAAAATCAGCTTCTTGACTATAAACTGGAAGTCAATAACTCTAAAATTTATTGTGATAGCTCCAGTGCTATATCCATAGCATCCAACCCAGTCCTTCATAGTAGAACCAAACATATAGAGATCAGACATCACTTTCTTAGAGACAATGTAGAAAAAGGTAAGATAACCTTAGAATATATTCCTACAGATAGTCAAAGAGCAGACATTTTCACCAAACCCCTAGATGAAACTAAGCATACTTACTTCATCAACACCTTGGGAATGCTTGATGGAAGCTTGTAAACACCATTGTTGGGAAATCTAAAAGAGATCAGAAAAACTAAGCAAGTATTTAAAAGACATGTCGATTACCTATCGACGCACCGTCGATAGGAACTCGACGCTAGCATTGACTTCTTAAAGACAAAGATACGTCGATCTCTTATCGACGCACCATCGATCTAATATCGACGCAAGTCTGCGACGACGTCGGCAGGACAATATTTCGACGGAGCGTCGACTCCATATTGACGCATGCGTCGACATCAATGACCAACGTCACAGATGTTCCGACACATCGACCATGCGTCGACTCCAATTCGACGTAACGTCGACTTCACAATAAAACTGGAAACAAATCTCCCCTTCCTCTTTTGACGATTGGTTACCTAATATACCTTGATTTCTGTTTCCTTTTCGACGCTTCACCTTCTTTAAATAACACCTCCTATTTCATAACTCATACTCGCCCAAACCGCCAAAATCTTCGTCTTCTACCTCTCTCTCTTTGCATCAATGGCGCCAACCCCTGCTCAATTTGCTCTCATCAAAACAATAAACGATGCTCTGGAACAACTTCTGAATGACTTCCAGACACGTCTGACCAACTTCTCCAATGAGTGTGCCAACATGCTCACGACCTGTGAAGCCAAATTTGCCAACCTCTCTGCTTCACTTCCTGGGCTTCATGTTCTTCTTCAAGAACAACCTCTGTCGCCAAAAGGGTTTACATCCTTTCTGAAGGATATAAACCAGGGGGAGAGTGGCTCCAGAAACCCCCCTATCCAGTTTTATATTCTCTTAAAGCTCAGGGCTAACTCTTCTTCAATCTCTAAATATTGTCTTTAAGTATTAAACCAACTTCATTTTTTCTTTTACCATAGGCTCCAATCTTCTCAAATCACCCTGATTACACCTTCAACAAACACCTTGGTGAATCCTCCTCCTACCATACAGAAGGAGACCAGGCTGTGGATTCAGCATTCAGAGTAGATGCCCCATATGCTCAGGGGGAGATTGTTGCAGTACATAATATAGAAGTCCAGGGGGAGGAAGAAACAGCTTTTTCTGATGACCTAAAAGGGCAAGTCTGGATTGAGGCACCCTTGTGTGAGGAAGAGTATCAACATTACTCTCCTAGCTTCTCTGCTAGCTATATCAAACTCAAGACACCCTTACTTGAGGATATTCCTCCAGAGGTTACAGACCAAATTCCCTCTCCTTCAAAAGTTCCTTCTCCACCTTCTCCTCCTAAAAAGAAAACTACATCTCCACCTATGCCTCTTCCACCACTTCAACCTCCATCTCTACCTCCTCTGCTACCTTTACCTCCATAAATGCTATCTAGAGAAAAACCAAGAGGACAAATGGAAAGAAAAAGAGAAGCCATCCCTCATTGGCAAAAGTTCTCCAAAGAAGAAAGAAAAGACTATGCAAAGGAAAAGAAATATAGAAAGGTTGTTGAGGAGATAAAAAGGTTTGAAAGAATGCCTAATATCACTCCTAACAGTCCTGTAAAGGAATACCATGATCCTGACATGGAAAGGAGGCATGAAGAAATAAGAGAAAGAGAGTTGTATGAATATGAAGCAGCTAGGAAAGAAGTAGAAGATAAAAGGAATATCTGGCTGGAAAAGATCAAGAAAGGGATGACTAAAGAACAGATTCTTGCCGAATCTTCCATCAAACTTCCAAAGAAATTGTTTGATGTTGAAGCTTATCAAAAGAAAAATCCTCAGGCAGGGCTCATCCTAGAAAAAGGACAAAAACACAAGAGGGGTGTAGGGTGTGCAGATGATATTTACATTCCCTATAAGAAGCCCAAAAGACCTGCAAGATTAGACAAATGGCTTGCCTCACCCTGGAAAGGGAAAGGAAAAATGACTGAGATCCCTGAGAAACAGCAATCAGAGAAGAGAAAATATAGGCCAAAGGTTGACAACAAAGGACCACCTGAGCCCAAGCCTACTCAAAAGAAATCTCAAAACATTACAATTGAGATGATTGATGAAAAGGCAGCAATTATCATCAGCAATGGCTATTCTATAAATGACACTCTCCCTGATGCTGACAAAATCCTGGAGAAACTGCACACAATCATCAGAAATGTCCAGGAGCATCCTGATAGAGCCAGGGGCTATATTTTTGATGTTATTGAAAATTTATCTAGAAACTTTATTCCGCCTTTGTCAACTTCATGTATAACAAGAAGTTCATAGTTTAAATCTTGTGAAATACAATTACTAGTTATATGATTTCTTCTGATTACTTAGCATATTTCTTCTCTATATAAATGCTTTGCTGTGTTGATTAAAAGCTGATACAATTTCTCTCTAAATAGGGTTAAGACAAATAGGGGGAGATTGTTGGGGAAATGATTTAGCTTAACCCCTAGAAATGAGTAGAATATAAATTCTAAGTATGAAAAATTAGGCTAAGTAAATATGCGTCGAATAGTATTCGACGCAACGTCGAAATATAGTCGACGTTCCTCTCAGAAAAAGTCAAAGTAACTCTAAGAAGAATTTGACGAAATTTTTGTCAACGTACCTCTGACTTCCAGTCGACGCATTTAATAAAGTCGACGCACCTGAGTCGACGCACCTTCCTTATTCTCCTCTCGACGTTCAACCAGGATGAAGTCGACGTTCACGTCGAATAGTAATCGACGCACGCCGATATTTATAAGAAATTCAAAAACACGCCAGATCTCTTTCCTTCTTTCTGTAGATCTGATTTTTATGGAATGATATTATTCTTTTATAGCCATTTTGAATCAGCCTTTCCTTCTATTTGATTCTTGGCTAATTTGACTAAGATTATTATGGATATTATTTGAAATCAGAATGAATTCCTTTCCTTCTACAGAAATATTGATTATGGAAACTCTAATCTCATTCTAATTCTCTGTTTGCTAATTGATTATTCTCCTTTAGCAATATCTTTTAAGCAGAGCTATAAATAAGAAGGAGGTCGGCAGAGAATAGGAGGAGTTATCCACCATATACATTTGAAAAAGAGGAAGAGCTCCCAAGTGAAGAGTGAGAAAGCTGAGAAAAGAGATAGTGTGCTGCAGAAAAGAAAAAGCCTTCATCTTCTCCTTCTGAAGCCATTCTGCTGCAAATTCTGAAAGCTTGCACAAAAGAGAGAAAAGCTTACAATCTCCTTCTCACTATAGAAGAGAGATCATATTCACTATACTTGTGCTTCTAATCTTCTTGCTAGGAAGAAGATTCTTTCTTACATATATTGTCTTCTGTTCTTCTACTTGTTCTACTTCTTCTTCTCATTCTTATTCAAATTGTGTAAAAGAGTTTTTAGAATCTCTCTTAAAAAAATTCAGTTGTAGTGGTTCTAAGAGTCTCCTTATCTAAAGACTCAGTCTGGTTATAAGAGTCTCCTTATCAAAAGACTCAGTCTGGTTCTAAGAGTCTACTTATCAAGAGACTCAGTGCAAGTTAGTGAATTCCTACCAAGGGGTAGAAGAGTGGACTACCCAAAGTTTGGGGAACCACTATATTTCTTTGTGTTATGCTGTGATTTTCTTCTTGCTATTTTTCTTCTTTACTTGCTTAATTCTTGTTGGTGTGTGGAAGCTTGAATCTGTGATTATTACACACATATATATATAATTGCACAAAGTATTTTTAAATCTCTATTCACCCCCCCCCCCTCTAGAGAATTCTAGTGAGGTTAACTGTGCACTTTCATTCCTCAATCCTTTAGTATACCAGGATGTCATCTATAAACATGATTATGACCACATCCAAATATGACTCGAACACTCTGTTCATCATGCTCATGAATGCGGAGGGGGCATTTGGGAGCCCAAATGGCATGAATGTGAACCCATATAGTCCGTATATCAAGCTAAAATCTATCTTTGGAATGTCCTCCTCCCGAATCCGCATTTGGTAATACCCTGATCATAATTCTAGCTTGGAGGACCAGTGTGCTCCCTCAAGATGATAAAAAAACTCATCGATCCTGGGTAGTGGATAAGTGTTCCGCACCATCAACCAGTTGTGCTACCAAAAATATATGCATAGTCGTATCGATCTGTCCTTCATCTTTACAAATAGGAACGGGTCTCCCCAGGGTGACAAACTGGGGCGGACAAACCCTGATTCTACTAACTCCTGTAACTGGGTCCAAAACTCTGTAAACTCCTTCGGGGCCATCCCGTAGGGTGCCTGAGTGTCAAGGCTGACTCCTTGTACCATTTTAATCTGGAAATCTACCTCTCCAGGCGGGGGTAGTCCAAGCAATTTCTTCGGAAATACATCGGGGAAATCACAAACTACCCACACGTCAGAATGCCAATCTTTACCTCCTTCAGCTCAAAACATATCATATAGACCTCATCACCTAGTCACGGGCTTTGAAAACCCCTATAGAAGATAGTTAAATGTAGGATACTGGTCTAATACCTTGGAAGTCAACTTCAGAATCTCCATGCCTCAATGTGATCTGCTTTGCCATGCATTCAATCCTTGCATGATGCCAGTGCATCCATGTCATACCTAGAATAAGATTAAAGTTGGGGATCTTTAATACCGTTGTCGGGGTATCGAACAACTTGCCACCAATGTATATGAAAGTTTAGGGATAGTCTAAATACACCTAGAGGGTGGGGTGAATATGTGTTTTTAGTTCTTCTTTTTGGCAGCAGATATAAAAATAAAGCACAAGCACAACCAATTACACATCACAAGGACACAAAGATATATAGTGGTTCCCTAGTATGGGTACTCCACTTCCCCCTCCACCTATTTAGCAGTGTGCTAGCATAGGCAAACTCCACCAAAACTTAGATCAATAGATCTTACAACTCAGAGACAAAGCTCTTACCTTAAGAACAAAATCTTATTCCCTACCTCAGATCACTTAGCTCAGGATCCTTCCTCAGATTCTATACATGAATCCTAACTCAAATTCTATACAAGAATCCTATCTTAGGTTCACCACGGAACTATACTTAAATTCTTTACAAGAATCCTACCTCAGGTTCACTACAGAACCCTACCTCGGGCTCACAAAGAACCATATAATAGTAGTTTTACAAATGTTGTTTACAAGTGTGTATAGACTCAAAAAGATTGAACTTCAAAGCGGTTGAGCCTTTTTGAAACTTTGAAAATAATAGCTTCCACTTGATCAACAGTTAGATCTGAAAAGCAGTCTTCTCTGATAATAATGTCTTCTTGAATCTGAGAGAAGAACCTTTTTCCTTGAAGAATAAAACTTGATATGTTGCTTCTGATTAGATAACTTCCCTTCTCTTGGAGAGATTATGAAGATTGAATATCTTGAGCAAACTTTGAAAAGATGAATATGTTACTTGGAATAGCGCTCCTTGAATTAGTTCTCTGGATATGGAGTAGTTATCAGCTGCACAAGAAGATTTCTGAATGAATAGTATAATTAGGGTTTGTTGTACTAGTCTCAACAATATTTATATAATTGAGAGTCATAATGGTCTGATTCAAAATCATTAATGTCAAAAATTTGATTCCTTAAATGTCTCATCTGATTGGTGCAATCAGTGAGGACGAAGATTTGAATTTATGAACTTCTAAACTATCTCGACGGCATGGAACTCATCTTGACGGCATGGGACTCATCTCGAGGACATTTGAAGCCTTCTAGGCAATATGAACTCTTTCAAGCCTTCTAGGCGATATGGGCTCTTTCACTTTGATACCAATTGAAAGTGCATAGTGAGTCCTCTGAGTATTCTCTAGAGGGGGTGAATAGAGTTTTAAAACTTTACTATAAAATGTGCAGAGAACAATAAATTATTTATAACAACTATGCATTCAGAATTCCAATCCAGAATAAAACAAACACAGAATTGGAGAAATAAAGAATGGACGACACATAAATTTCACAACACAGATTGAGACAAGATCTATAGTGGTTCCCCAAAATATGGGTACTACACTCTACTACCACCTTGGTAGGAATACACTATCCAGCCTGAGTCTTTTGATATGGAAACTCTTAGAACCAGAGTCTGAGTATTTTGTTAAGGAGACTCTAAGAACCAAGCTAGATCTTTTGATAAGGAGATCTTGAACCAAAGTCTGAGTCTTTTGTTAAGGAGACTCTTAGAACCAAGCTAGACCTTTTGATAAGGAGATCTTGAACAACTGAATCCTTTGAAGAGGGATTCTAAGGATTCTTTACTTAGTTTACAAATAGTGAAAGAAAGAGTAAAGAAGAAGAAGAGAAGATGATTCTTCTGAATGAATCCTCCTATAGCAGTCACTACGAATTCAAACACTTAGTGTTTGTATGGATCTCTATTCAGTAGATGAATCCTTGCTTGAGAGAGAGATGCAAGGATTGTGAAATTCCAGATTCTGATGATGATCTCTGTATATATGTATGCTTCTTACTGTAAAAGGAAGAAGATGCCTTATTGTGTTGTTCAGTACATAAATCTATTTTCTCTTTTTAGTGAAAAACTAGAGAGCTGAAGAAGAGGAATACTGAATTATTATCTGTGTAAAGCTACTTGTTGTCTATCTTCCTTTGTATACTTATTCTTCTGTCGAAAAATGATGAATTACTTTCCTCTTCTATTATTTCCCTAATAGGAACATCCAAGAGGTAGTATTGTTCTCTTTCCATTTCTGTTGACAACTAGTCCAAATCCTTTTTGAATAACTTCCAAATATATCTTTATAGTATCTCTGGAATTCTTCTTTCCCATCTTGATTATGAATCACCCGTTAAAAGTCAAATAACTTTTATTTATAATCTTCTGAATAAGCTTCAGAATAGAATACAAGAAGTATTCTAATTCTGTATCTATATTCGATGTTGCGTCGTATATATTTGCCTTCTTATCGACGCACCTCTGAGTTCTAATTGAAGTTGCTTCAAAATCTTCCTCAGCTTTGAAAACTTTGAACTCTGACTTCTGCATCGAATGTAATTCAAAGTTGCGTCGACTTCAAATGTGGCTTTGACTGACCCTGCCTTCTGCGTCGAATACATTTTGATGTTGCGCTGACTTCAACTGATACATCGAATACCAGTATGAGTTATCCTTACTTCTATTCAAAGCTTGTTCGACTTAAAGTCGAAGCTGCATTGACTTCTAGTCGACGCATAATTAACTCAGCTAAATTTTTGCACTCTTTTGGACTGGTCTTTGACACCCTAATATGAGTATGACATCCTAAGACATCTAATGACCATATTACCCTCGCTATACAACATGGGTAATGAATCCAAGATGATGAAATCACTTTTATATAATTTGTAAGATAAATCCAGAGGATGTTTTTCCAACAATCTCCCCCTATTTATCTTAACAAATTTTACAAATGTTTTATGTGATTTCAATCATATTGAAAAATGAAGCAGGTCTCTATTATGATTGTTTCATGGTCTTGAGGAGCTGAAGAGGGTGAAGCTTGTCTAGGTTTCAGAATTTTCCTAGTCTATTTTGAGAAGATCCCAATGTTTATTATTTTTTAAAAGGGATGGGCACTCCTTTTGAGCTGCACACCATTCGATAATGGTGGTATAAGACTTGACTCATTATCCTCGTGTATGCATTCTCATTGTGGGCATACTTATGACCAATCAATTTCAGGAGGCACCTCCCCTAGTGGATTCTCTTGTTGAGGACCAATATTCCCATTATCTGCAATTGTTGTTTGGGAATTGCATCATGAGCAGAAATCCTACATAGTAGGACTTTGCCTACTATGTCTGCCAAAATCTGTACTCTTCTGAAAGTCATTCTTATTTAGGTTGAATGCTTTTTCTTTGTTGAAATTCATAATCTGCAGTGCTTATTGAGTTTCTGTCGCCGTCAGTTTAGATGATTCATCACCGACTGGTAGATCGAAGGTGAGACTCAACATTTCCTCAGTGATGTCAATGTCATTTCCAGAAATTCTTCCATGAAGAGACCCATCCTCCCCAATATGACTATTATCCTTCAGTTCAACCAATTTGACATCATATATTTTTCATTTTGTAGAAATCAACTTGGTGAGTCCTGCAGTTTGAAATAAGTTAAATATTCCTTTGAAATTTTCTACTGCTGCATTGAATGAGTCAATGTCGACATCAAATCCTGAATTTACCATTGGAGGAGCCATTAATTCTTACAGTAGTACCTACAAAACGAAAACTATAAAGAGAGAAAGAGAGCGGGAGCAAGAATGCAAGAAAGCAGGGGAACAAGAGAGCGGGAGAGCAAGAAAGAGAAAATTTGAAAGCGTAAGATGATCTGACGTCTGAGTTGCATAAGAGAAGATGATTCATCATAGCTTAGGGTTTTTATCGAAGCAATGCCGAATAGAAATAGATACAGCGCGCCAAAATAAGTCGATATAGCTTCTAAAAGCAAAACTGTGCGCGCTTCATATGTCGACGTTGTATTGAGTGGTAATCGACATGACTTAGAGTTCTTACATCAACTATTAAGTCGACTCTTGCGTCTATATGAATTTGTCATTGCGTTGAGCGCTATTCGAATTAACAATCTTTGGCAGCTCTCGAAGCTAGCGTCGAGTAGAACTCAACGATGCGTCTAATTCTATTCAACGCAGCTCTGCATTATCATTTGTATTTTCTTCAAAGAGTTTTGCTATTTTTCCCAGCAATATTTTTTATTAAAAATATCATTTATAAGATAATGTGTGTAGATTAGAAAACATCATAGGGGTTTAGAGAAGAGATCACCCCCTTTGATTATTTGCAGTTCCACATTGCAGATTTAGTTCTCCATTTCTCTACATTATCTCTAAGGAAGGGACCCTAAGTTTTCCTGTACATGTAATTCAAACATTATAGGGTACCCAGGTTACCTTGGATCCTTTGTTTTTACCATTATAAGGTGATATGAAAGAATATAGTGGTCTTTCATTATACCTTTTTGGATTGCAGAAGATTGATTTATCAAACCTAGATTTGTTACCTTTGTACTAGAAATTTGCATAGAATGTATCTAGATATAATTAATCAGTCGAATGCCTAATAAATTTTCTTTTGATTTTAACTTTGATTGTGGTTTGTTAGTTTCTCTGAACTGTTCTTGCTTAGAGTTCTCTTCTCATTATTAGGATACACTCTATTAAATATGTTGAGTTTATTAGGATGGTTGTTTTGTTCTTTACACACTGGACTGTTTTCATTTATTTGATAATCACTAGGTCTAACAAATATTACTGGATTTTTCCAGGCTGGTTTACTATAGATTGTTGTGCTAGTTAATGAATCTTCTCCTAGACCAAGATATCTGGATCTCATAGAAAGATTATGTGTGATATCCTTTAGCTTTTAACTCCTCCCATTGAGTGAGTCTTCAATGGCTTTTGCCTTTGTAAGTTTTTCTTTTAGAGTTAAATTTTCATTAGTTAATTCACTTATTTCTGTTTCCTTTTTATATATTTGATTCCTTAACTCATAGTTAAGAGAGTACATATTTTTTTCTTAAGATCTTCTAGTTCTTCCCTAATTGTTTCAATTTATTTTTGAAGTTTAAGATAGTCTTGACAAAAATCTTTAAAACAATTTTTAAAGTCTTCTGGAGAAAATATTCATCAAATAAAGATACCTGATTTTCTTCAGTTAAATCTTCTAAAGCCATTAGACATGCATCTTCAGCAGCACATTCTTCATCACTGTTAGATGAAGAAGAGCTTGACTCAGATTCTGAGTCACTTCAAGTTTCAGTTATGAAACATTTTCCCCTCTTCTTGTGCTTCTTCCTGAAAGACTTCTTCTTATGCTCCTTCTTGCTGCTGCTTCTATCCTTTTGCTCTTCAGGACATTTAGGGACAATGTGCCTAGGTTTTCTGCATGCAAAGAAGACTATCTCCTGCTTTGGAGTCTTTTCAAACTTAGGATTATTTGAGCTCATTTCCTTCCTTATGGAGTCTTTAGACTTGACCCATCTTTTGAATTTTCTGGCCAATAGATTGAACATCTCTTTTTCAGAAGTGGAAGGATATCATTCAGCTGCCTTCAAAGCTATAGTCCTTTCTTTGGGAGTTGAGACTTTCTCCTTATCTTCTGTCTCAGCTCTGCTCTTTAGTAGTTGTTCATAGGACCTGAGGTTGCCTAACAAAATATCAGTGGAGATCTCTCTATGGCATCTGGGCTCTCAGATGGCCCAGATCCTTGAATCCAAAGTGTTTGGGATGCACATGAGAAGTTTGTCATTAATCTCAGTTAGTGAGATCTCTTTTTCAAGACCCTTGAGCTCATTGGTGATTAGGTTGAATCTTTCATACATTTCAGCTACATTCTCTTTAGCTTTCTTTTGGAAGTTCTCATATTGAGATATGAGAAGGGACTTCCTATCCTTTCTTTCATCTGAGCTTCCTTCTACCAGTCTGGACAAAGATTCCCAGATTTCTTTTGCTGAGTAGCAGGCATCCACCTTTTGGAATATGTCATTTGACATAGTTGACACCAGGATGTTTATGGCCTTGACATCAGATGCCTTCACCTTCTTCTCAACATCAGTTCATTCAGCTCGAGGGACAAGTTCCTGTGTAACAGTCCCACTTGCATCTTTTCTGAATGGTACTGGAGGACCTGATACAATGACATCAAATATATCTTCATCAATAGAATTCATATAAAGTTTTATTCTGGCTTTCCAGAGTATAAACTTATTCAGTTTACACACTGGTGGTCTTGTGGATGCATAGTTTTAGAACTCATTTTCTAAAAATAGTTTTTAAAATATAAGACTTTGAATAAAGGGATCATTTGATTAAGGTGTTAACCTTTTTATGATCAACCTCACTTTGATACCAATTGAAAGTGCACAGTGAGTCCTCTGAGTATTCTCTGGGAGGGGGAGAGGGTGAATAGTGTTTGTAAACTTTACTCTTAAATGTGCAAAGAATAATAAACTAGTTCTAACAACTATGCATTTAGAATTCCAATCTAGAATAAAACAAACACAGAATTGCAGAAATAAATAATGGACATCACAAAAATTTCACAGCACAGATTGAGACAAGAACTATAGAGGTTTCCAAAAATATGGTTACTCCACTCTTCTAACACCTTGGTAGGAATACACTATCTAGTGCCTAACTCTTTTGATAAGGAGAATCTTAGAACCATGGTCCAAGTCTTTTGTTAATGAGACTCTTAATACCAAGCTAGATCTTTTGATAAAGAGATCTTGAACCAAGGTCTGAGTCTTTTGGTAAGGATACTCTTAGAACCAATCTAGATCTTTTGATAAGGAGAACTTGAACCATTGAATCCTTTGAAGAGGGGTTTTAAGGACTCTTTACCCATTTTACAAAAAGTGAAAGAAAGAGTAAAGAAGAAGAAGATAAGATGATTCTTCTGATTGAATCCTCCCACTGCAGTCACTGAGGATTTAGGCACTTGGTGTTTGTATGGATATCTGTTCAGTGGATGAATCCTTGCTTGAGAGGGAGATGCAAGGATTGTGAAATTCCAGATCTTGAAGATGATCTTTGTATATATGTATGCGTGTTGCTGTGAGAGGAAGAGGAAGAATAAGCCTTGTTGTGTTGTTTAGTACATAAATCTGTTCTCTCTTTTCTGTGAAAAACCAGAAAGTTGAAGAAGAAGAATACTGAATTATTATCTATGTAAAATTACTTATTGTCTATCTTCTTCTGTATACTTATTCTTTTGTTGAATAATGATGAATTACTTTCCACTTCTGTTATTTCCCTAATATGAATGTCTAAGAAGTAGTATTGGTCTCTTTCCATTTCCTTTGACAGCCCATCCAAATCCTTTTTGAATAACTTCCAAATATATCTTTATTATATCTTTATAATTCTTCTTTTCCTTCTTGATTATGGAAGCCCCATTAGAATTCAAATAACTTCCATTTATAATCTTCTGAATAAGCTTCAGAATAGAATACGTGGAGTATTCTATTCTTTGTCTGTATTTGACGTTGTATCGAATACATTTGGCTTCTTATTGATGCACCTCTGAGTTCTAATAGAAGCTACTTTAAAATCTTCCTCAGCTTTGAAATGAACTCTGATATCGACGTTGCATCGAGTCCTTATCGACTTATCCATCGAGATGAAGACCTAGACTTTGAACTCTAGCTTCTGCATCGAATGTAATTCAAAGTTGTGTCAACTTCAAATGTGGCTTTGACTGACTCTGGCCTTCTACATCGAATACATTTCAACGTTGTGTCAGCTTCAACTGATACATCAACTACTAGTCTGAGTTATCATTACTTATATTCGAAGTTACTTCGACTTGAAGTCGAAGCTGCGTCGACTTCTAGTCGACTCAGAATTAACTCAACTGAATTTTTGCACTCTTTTTGACTGGTCTTTGACACCCTAATATGAGTGTGACATCTTAGGACATCTAATGACCATATTACCCTCACTATACAACATGGGTAATGAATCCTAGATAACGAAATCACTTATATATAATTTATTAGATAAATCCAGATGATGTTTTTCCCAACAAATATGAAGTATATCGTCAAATAGTCAAGTCGACATTTGGAATTTATCTAAACCTTGTCTAGCCGATATCTGTCTTGGAATATTTCTGATATTTCTTCATAAATGCTCTAAGTCTTCTTGCAAAACCAAGCGTCATTATAGATGAGTTATATAAGTAAGTGACAAACCTAAAACACATAAACACAGATAATCAACAAATACAACAACAATCTCCCCCCTATCTGAAGAAGTCAGAACGTTAAGCAATGATAAGCTACACATAACAAAAAAAACATATCGTAATGATAACTAATCACATATATAAGACAACATTCAAAATTTTATATATAAATGAAGAGCAAATGCATATGAATAAATTTAGCAACATTTGCATTAAAGCCATTTGTCATCTATTCTTCATTCATCTTCTTCTTTCCTGCCTCATTGGCTTGATTCTTCTGCTTTTGTCTCTCAAAATAGCTGAAGAGTTTAAGAATATATCTGCTAGGCATTGGAGGAGCATCCTTTGGCAGTGTCTCCTCTTTCTGATGGTTTTTGTAAATCCCCCTCTTGACTTCTGATTTTTTATGTCTGTCCCATCCAGCAAAGCTGTAGATTTTCTCTATATCCTTACTAACATTTCCTTAATTTATCCATGTGGTTAGTATGCTATCTCTTGATTTTGGGCTCCACAATTAAAAGTTTGGGTATTTGGTTCTTTCCTCTTCTTTGTTTCTCTTAGCAACCATTTCCCCACCTGACAATGTTTGCCTCTTTTTGGGGCTAGACTCATCTCCCGATTGTACATTGTACAACCCCGACATTCGCCAGGCAAGGAGACGCGGTTTAAGAAGGCAATAGGATGGAGGTAATAAGGAAGAGAGGCCTTAGTGCCGAAGACCCTCCCTCTCGGAGGGCTCGCTGAAGGGCGAGCGAGAAGGATCGGCGAGATAAAAGCTCGCAGGCCGTTTTAGGAAGATTCCGGAGTTCAACGAAAGGAGCACTGCGTTCGACGAACTCTCCAGTGATCGTCAAGCCCACCCCTTTTCGACGAAATCATCAGAAGTCAGCGAAGTGTTCTTTGCTCATTAAAGCCAAAGGGACGGTCTCGCAAGGGGAGTCGCGAGACCCAGACCTCGACAGATATCTTCGCGAGACCCAGACCTCGCTCAATTCTACGCTCAACAAATGTCGAACAGAGCTCAGCATCCGTCGGACGGCACCCGATGAACAAAATATATCCTACGGCAGCGTTCGGCTAGTTACAGCGGAGACGCAGTGGTCGACGAGTCGCCCATCTCAGCAAACAGCGAACAACTTAGCGTTCGGCATCCGTCAACCTCTTCCATGTTCGGCGAAGTGTCCTGCATTCGACGAAAGGCGTGTTGAGCTCGACGAAGTACAGAGGCGGTCTCGCAGGAAGGCTCGCGAGATCGGACCTCGACAGATACTGCCAGAATTGGCCGGCGAAGTCCTCGCAGAGTGATCGCCTAGGAGAGGCGCCACGAGCAGGGCTCGCGGGAAGGCCCGCGAGAGCTTTGCCAGTAAGCTTCTCGCAGTTCCTTGCCCATAGGTTGGTAGGGCCAAGTTACCCTTTTACCCTTGGTGGTCTGCCCTTAGCCTCTTCAAACAGTGGAGTTTGGCTGTTAGCAGACCCATTTGGGGTGCGGATCGTAAAATCAAAAGGCGGGATCCTGCTATTTGCAGGCCAGATCCAAAAACCTATAAATAAGACCTCAAGGGCACCTTTGGAGAGGACTTCACTTCAGCTTCTCTCTCCTCAGGCTTTCTTTGGTTAGCATTCCCAGAGCTCTCCAAGGTGCCCGAGTCTCAGCTTTGGCTTGGGAGGGGAAGCGCTCAACGATCTTCCGGGTTAGTGGAGGGACCTCCTCGCAGAGGCTAAGGTCTTAGTCTTCTTTCTAGTCTTCACTCTACCTTCTCCAAGGGACCAGTAAGGGCTAGTTTCCCCTCAACTCGGTGAGGGCCCTGAGCTCCACAAGAGGCCGAGAAATCGGTTTCGACATTTTGGTGCGGTGAGCGTGGAGCGTGGCTGGTTCAAGAAATTCCCAAGGAGCAGATATGACAGGAGGCGAGGATCGAGGCGAGGAGTTCGGCGAGGCACCGCAGATGGTGACCCCGAGGATGTTCGCGGATTTCAGGAGGGAGGTGCTTGACACCTTCGGACTCACTGTCGCGGCGTTGCGAAGTGAGTTCGCGACCCCAGCATCTCAAGCGACCCCTCCCCCAGCAGCGGTCGGCGAGAATGCCCCGGGTGGAAGGGCTGGAAAGGAAATCGCCGGAAGTTTAGTTCAAGACTTGGAGGGGCGAGTGCTGTTCGCCAGCCCGACGAGAACTGTGCCGGCGAGCTCCATTCCAGCGAGCTCTGTGCCGGCGAGCGCGCGCCCGGAGGATGTAGCGGTTGTGGGAGTGGTCCAGGCGAATACCATTCTCGCGAGCGCGGTCCCCGCGAGCCCGAGTCTGGCGAGAGAGCTTGGGGGTCGTGTGGAGCGAGAAAGGGTAGCAGAAGGGGGAAGTCCTTTCTGCGAGTTGGTACTTTCAGCACCTGTCCCGACAGGGTTCGGAGAGTGGGACAGGTTGCTCTACAACGGCAGGGATGACCCTATCCAACATCTCCAGTCATTTGAGGACTCAGTCTCTATCAGGCCGATGTCAGATGCCTTCAAGTGTCGGCTCTTCGCCGTCACCCTTAAGGAAAAGGCCAGGGACTGGTTCCATCAACTCCCTACTGGGTCGATCTACGCTTTCGAGGATTTGCGCCGGAGTTTCTTATTGCGATTCTCCACTTCAAAGAAGAGGAAGAAGGACGCCGAGTCCCTCTTCAAAGTGAAGCAAGAGCCAAAAGAGTCATTGGCTTGCTACGCAGATCGATTCCAGGAAGAAGTGCTGCTCACTCAGGAGATGCCTGGGTTTGCACTCCAGCTCGCCTTCACGGTCAGGCCGAGGGAAAGTTTCTTTAAGATGGATTTGAAGAGGAAAGCCCCGTCTCCTACGAGGAGCTGATGGAGAGGGTGGCAGAGGAGATTGAAAGTGAAGAGGCCAACCCGGAGCTTACTAAGAGGCTAGCAAAGCTCAGTGAGCCCGAGGTCAGGCAGCAGGAAGTAAGGAGAAGGGAAGAGCCCAGGGCCCCGGAGGGGGAGTGGAGACAGCGTGTCGAAGGAATGCAAGGTCAGGGAAGAGGTTACGACCCGGGAAGGGGTAACTTCTATGGAGGTCAAGGAAGACTCCATCAGCTGGGATGGAGACAAGGTATGAGGCCATTGCCTCCCCCACCTCAGCAAGCCATGGCGATCAGGCGGGGACGAGGAGGAAGAGGAAGGAGACAAGAGGCGAGAGAATAAGCGGGAGCAAGAAGGAGGAGGAATAGGATGGCGGAAGGCAAAACAGGGGAGGTGACGCTGCCGTATTGTGACTTCCATGACGAGGAAGGTCACGCGACGGCCACCTGCCCAGAGTTCCTAGAAACAAAAAGGGTCGAGTGCCCGCGTCGAGGCAACAGCAACGGGTGAGAATTGAGGAGGTCGAGCCTCGAGGGGAGGAGGAAGAAAGGTGTGAAGACAGAGTTGATGTGGGGAGTAGAGGAGGGATCGGGGTGATCCATGGGGGGGGGGGGGGGGGGGGGGGTAGGGGTGGAGGAAACCCGCAAGGCTAGCCTCCATACCATCTATCGGCGGAGCGTGGCCTCAACATCCACTACTCCACCCCCAGCGGAAAGAATTACTTTCTCCCAGAAGGACATGCCAAGTTATGAAGACCCGTTCTGTGATGCGCTGGTCATCCAGACCGCCATCGAGAACTTCACCGTCTCGCGGATTCTAGTCGATAATGGGAGCTCGGTCAACGTCGTCTTCAAGAAGGCGTTTGATGAGATGAAGGTGGAGTGTTGGCCTCGGATGGCCCCCTATTCGGCTTTTCGGGAGAAAGGAAGGAGGTAGAGGGTGGAGTGGGGCTACATGTGACCCTCTGAGGGCAGTCCCGGAACTGTCGCTTCGTGATAGTGGACGCCCCAAGCAGCTACAACGCCATCTTCGGACGGCCTCTCATCAGCTCGTTCAGATGCGTCCCTTCCACCTTCCATCAGTGTCTCAAGTTCAACGCGGGTGGAGTCCAGGTCCGGATCCGAGGAGACCCCAAGATGGCGAGACAGTGCTATGTGACGGCTGTCAACACCGTCACCTGGATGGGAGAAGCGGAGGAGTTTGATAAAGTGATGGAGGAGGCGGCAGAAGCCGGAGGAGAGAATGGAGTCGAGGAGAGGATGGAGGAAGAGGAAGTTCGTGCCCAGGAAGGGGTCGTTGAAGTACCCAGGGCGGAGAGAGGAGTAGAAGAGGAGAAAGAAGAGGGTACCTAGGAAGGAGGAGTGGAGGATTTGATGATGGTAGGGGGAAGAGACGGAGGAAGGAGCCCAAGCGCTCGCTTGCGGCGGAGAGAAGGAAAGTGCTTGGGGGGAGCAATCCAGGCTGGAGGCCGTGGATGAGGTCGTGGAGCTTGTGGTCACCACTCGGCTTGGGGTGGTGGAGAAGGTCTGAGTCAACGGGGAGCTCAGTTCGGAGGAACAGGCTGAGATCCTAGCCTGCGTGCAGAAGAATATGGATGTCTTCGCTTGGAGCGGCGCGGAGATGCCCGGGATCGATGTAGATGTGGCTTGCCACCGCCTCAACCTCGACCCCGGCACCC